>CANTUR010000239.1:4219166-5690000 GCA_947683625.1 Mallotus nudiflorus
TAAATGAATAAATACATTGCAAATGAAAATTCTCGACCATGTAAGCAATACTGAAAATATAAGCGCATGCAAATTTTAAAGAAAACACACACACAGATCAATTCATTAACTTACAAGATGAGCGAGATGGCTAATGACCACACGTTTGTCTCAATCCAGAAGCTCCTGCTCCGGAACTCTCTAAAAAAAATAACATATTTATTTTTAAAATCATACTTATGGAATAAGATGGGAAATTAATAAAATTATAAGACTCTAGAATGATTTGGGAAAAACTGGATAAGACTCGAGACTGGAATACCCTAATTTATGCTAGGAAGTTACGGAAAATGTCACGTTTTATGAGAAAATCTACCGAAATTTTGGCAGAGTCTTCCTTATAAAATGGACATCTCTCTACCGTAGGTAGAACCATTCTTGCATAGAAAAACACACTTATAGTATTCACATATATTATTAAATAGTAAATAACTTGTAAAAATCCTTTTAATTCCTTAAATATTATTAAAACTAACTGCAATAAATTATTTAGCTATAATTAACATAAAATTATGTTTTTACCCCTATAATACAAAAATATACATAATATACTATTATTATTCAAAAATTCCCTAAAAATTAGACAAATGCATAAAAATTATTTTCTCAACATATATATTATTAATATTAATTAAAACACATATTTAAACCATTATTCCATCAAAAATCCAACTCTAACCTAATTATTTAATTTTGACATAAACTATAAAAATTCATAAAAATTATATAATATCCTTAAAAATTATTTTCTTTATTCTAAAATTAATATTAACTCATAATAACTCCAAATATACCAAATTTATAATTATAATAATTAATTTACGAAAATTAATAAAATAATAATAAAATATTCAAAAATTCACAAAAATTAAAAGAAATTCCAAATATCATATAAAAATTCATAGAGGTAGATTGAGCTACTCATAATCATATTTGTAAAGGGAGTTTACATGAATCAAGCTAGATCAAGCTTAAAAAATTTTTAAAACCCTAGAGCTCAAAATAAAAAATCAACCAAACTAAGATCAAAGCTCAAACTAAGCTTGGAATGGGTCTCGCCGGTTCAAGAGGAGGAGAATGGCACCGGAATGGTGTGAAATAGTGGTCGGACGGAGCTTAACTGACATCAATGGCAACTCTCGGCTTCTTCGGCTCCCTACATTGTTGGCGATGCTGCTGGTGGTCGGAGGTAAGGAAGAAGGAGGGGGCGATAGTGGGTGATGGTCAGAAGTGAGGGAGGCGCGGTGAGGGTAGTGGTCGGAGGTGAGGCGCGGGGAGGAAGGAGGTGCTACATTTTTTTATTTTTGTTGTGTTTTTATATGCATATGCATATGTATATATATATATATATGTGTGTGTGTGTGTGTGTGTGTGTGTGTGTGTGTGTTAACCTCTAATTTATACATACTACATACACACACACACACACACACACACACACATATATATATATACACACTCATCTATACATATACATGCACATGTTACTTTAATATACATATATTTAATATAAAACCCATATATATATATATATATATATATATATATATATATATATATATATATTATAATAAAGGTAATATAGAATAAATTCTACTTATAAAATAGTTACGCAATATTTAATATTATAGAAAATATAAATTCTCAAAATAATAATAATATAAACCCTAATGTAAGTTTACTAACTTCAAAATACGTATTTGCATAGAATATACAATTTAGCATAAAATGTTAATTAATAATCACAAATAATAGAATAACTTAAATATAAATTTTTGATTTTATTAACACTACATATCTCATATTAAAATATATTAATTTAAAAATATGGGTCATAACAATAAAATTATTTGACAAAAGGGAAGAAATTTTTTTTTCACTTTTTTTAAATGCATGTTACTATTTTAATCCATCTCCTTTATGTTCACTTGGTGTCAATTTTTCAACAAAAGGAGATGTCTGACTTTTAAAGTCATGTTATTTATGCTATATTTTTTTATGCTATGATATATTTTTAAATCCTTATATATGCTATGATCATTCTTTTTTTTTTTATCATACTCTGATACATTATTAAATATTTTCTTGTATTAAGATTATGCATATGTTATGGGGTAGCAAATTTTTTATACTTTACATCTCAATATGAGATATACACACAAAATTTTTATTATTTATTAAATTTGTTATCATAGCCAAAAAGTGGGAGATTGTTAACCATTTGCATGATCAAACCATTAATTTGACTTTGACAAGTAATTTAAATTACTAATGATTTTATTTAAGTATGATTATAAGCATAGGTTCAAAATTACATTCAATAAAAGCAAAGTTGATTGATCAAGCTTTGAATTATGTTTAAGGACATTTAAAATACATGCGAAGCCTTCAAAGACCCTTACACATGTCCTACAAAGCATGAGAAAAGAACCAAGCGCAAAGGAGTGCATTCGGAGGCAAAAATGGACAAGTTTAACTGAGGCAACCACGCTTATGGTCTAAGCTCAAGATCCCAAGTAGACCTTGAGCGTACCCTCACGATCTTAATGTATTCTTATGCAAAATGAGAAAGAAGGCCACCATGCTTATAGTCTATACTCAAGATCTCGAGCAGACCCTGAGCATCGCCAATAGACACTTTTACAAGCAATGGTCATATTTTTTGAACCCTCACGATCTCAAGCCTACACTTAAGATCCTGAGTGTCCAAAATCCTACAAAAATTGAATTTGTATTTATTGAAGGAAAGAGACATTGGACATATAGTCAATGGCACCAACAGCCGTATTTTTAATACTTAATATATATATATATATATATATATTTGCTCTAGAGTTGTGATAAAAAAGAATAACACATTACATTACACTTTGACTATAGAGTGAGCCTCAAACTCTTGTAATCTCAATCTTATGAATAAGATTGTGGGTATTGAAAATCCTAACTTGGGGATAAGTAAGATAGAAACGTAGGATTATTGAGAATCTGAACTCCTTAAATTTTTGTGTTCATTGTTCTTCCTACTCTATTTTGTTTCAATTCTTATTCATTCCTTAAAGTAAATACTTTAATAACCTTATTCACTACCCACCTTATTCACTACCCCTCTTTCTAAGGCACTTTCACACTCCAATGTTACTATTTTTAAATATTTTATTATAGTTATGATTATCACGCTCCAATTTAAATAGCATAAATATTTTGAATTTAAATATTTAATTTTATTAACCATTTTTACAAATTTATTCAGTATTTACAAAAATATTAAGCCACTATGAAAAAGATTAAATTTTTTTTTGAAGTTCACCAAAAGGTATAAATCCTTAGTAAATTTATTATTTTTTAAAAAAATTAAAATTATTATTTATGTATATGGTAATTTATTTTCATTTTTTAGTGTTAAAAATAAATTATTTAAAAAGTTTTAAATTATAATTATTTTTTAAAATTTCACTAAAATTCTTATTTATTTTATATTTAACTTAAAATATAATTTAAACTAATTAGTCTAGTTGAGTGTTTTTTAGATCTCCCATCATTCTCATGAAAATGTTTATAATAATTATTTATTTTAGTTTTCAAATTTATAATTATTTATTTTAGTTTTCAAATTTATCTATATTATTTTATTACTTTAGTAGTGCTTAAAATATTTAATTGCTAAAAGAAATTTATGTAATATAAATGTTGACCCTTTGCATGATCATTGTGTTAATCAATCTCAAATTAACTTTGGTTTTGACTTTAACAATTAATTTTTATTGTTAATATGTGTATTTAATTAAGTATGTATTTTAGTTAGGATCTAGGCTACACTTAACAGATGAAGTTATAAAACTCAAAAAATGTCCAAAACGTGAAGATAGAGATGCTCACAAGTGGCATCACAATTGTGAGTATTCCTACAATCCTAAAGGAGCTAAATGAAACCAATGTTCAAAAGGATGCTCCTTACGATTTGCTTTATCTATAAGAAAAATCCTATATTGTAACAAATATTAGTAACAAATTAAACCTATTACAAATTTATAAGGAATCTATAACAGACTTGTAACAAAATATTAACTTAGTGACAATTTTTTTTATAACGGCTTAGAATCTATAACAAACTAAAAATTACAATGGATTAATAACCAAATTTGTAGTGGAATTTTATAATGGATATATATCTGTAACAAAAGCCGTTATAAAAAGAGCACCACTATGGTGCCAAATATTTGTAACAATTTTGTAACATTTATGGTTGTTATAAATGGATTTCATCGGTTATAAATTTATAATGGATTATTGTTTGCTGCAAATTTGTAATGGAACTCTCTAATCCATCACAAAATATTATGCATGTTTTTTTTATTTTTAATAATTTCATTAATGATTTGTAATGGTTTATATTTTTGCTGCAAATTTGTAACAAATATAGAGTCCATTATTAATTTGTAATAGATATTTTGTCCATTACAAAAAATTTTATTAACTTTTAATTTTATAACAAACTATAAGTTCATTGTAATATTGTAACAGATTTTATTATCCATTGCAAATTAGTAACAAATTTAAAATCCATTACAAAAAATAAATTTGTATATTATTTTTGCTTTGAGAATTTGTAATGGAGAATAAAATTCGTTATAAATTTTTAGGGTTTACATTAAAGTCTTCTCTGATTTCTTTCAAAATGCTAATCTTGTGTATTCATATTAGCCAACAACACCAACACAACTCCATCAAAACAATGCCTAAACAATTATGCTTCATTGTCACTTTCATTTGCTTTAAAATCAAAATCATCACTATCTTTTTCATTTCTTCTTCTCTTCTTCCTCTGCTCTCTTTACTCTTTGCTTCCTTTCCCTTGGTTCCTTTTTTCCTTCTTTCTATTTTTCCATTTTTTTTTCTTGTTTCTTTACTCTCTTTTCTTTTGTCTCTTGCTTTCTCTCTTCTCTTCTTAATTATCCTTAAGAAACCTATAACACCTGTTAAGGATGTCAGACATATATTGTATGCATATGACTAATAAATAATATATCCATTATAATCAAATTTTAGTTCATGAGTCAATATATATACAAGACTAATTATATAAATATCACATAATACACACCACAAAGGCTCACAACGTCAAGCAATTCATATTTTTCCTTATGTTATTTATATACAATACATTGGCCTTATTACAAAATATGAAAATTTACTAAGCATGTTACATTCTATAAAACTGAAGACAACCTCCTGTTGACCCACCTGACACAATGTTAGTGCAATTGATGCAAATGTTTCTTTAAGACAAACTATAGTTCTTCTAATCCTGAAAAATAATGCAGAGGAGTGAGCTTGCAACTTAATAAATCAATACCATAATATCCTATGAAAAATAACTCATTCAAACATGTAATATTATCAAGTATCTATCCATTCAATATTTAACTATGCATTTATAATATGTACATAGTCATAGTGTTATAGAATTTTATTTTCGACAATAATGAACTTATGAGTTGTGCATATAAAATCACAACTTGTTTTCAATTATTCAAGAATCCCCATATGCACACAGCTCGACATAATTTGGTACCAAATATTTCTTTAGCCTTATTATGGCAATTCAAGGGGATTCCCTAATGCACACAACATTGCCTCATTCACAAGTAACATTGCATTCTCAAACACATCCAACCATATTTTTTATATTTAAATATACATGAAATATCACTCTATTAAATAATTAACATTCTCATAATACATAAGAACAATAATATACCTAAGATATAAAAAAAATATACCATATTTCAATATGGCAGATTCAATAGTGTAAATTCAAAAATACATTAAAAAATTCCACATTATGAATATCAAAGTCATATTTTCTAGATCAATAGAATTATAGAAGGAGAAACATTAAAAACAACCTACCATGGTCATTCTATTATAAAAAGACTAAGTTACAAAAAAGTATTGCTCAAATTGACCATCAAGAAAACAAAATTAAGTTTTCTCTATTTCGATCTATTTTATAAGTAACATCTCCAAGTTTTTATAGGATTAAATGGAAGCCCATTTGGAGTTATAAAACTCTAAATATGACTTCAACAAGTATTCTATTCTCACATAAATAAGACACCTGAATTTAGCAACCATCATTCGTAAGTACAACATCTATCATATGTACAATCTCATCTCAAAAACAATCAACCATCAATACAATAATAAAAAAACTATCATATATCAATTATAACGCATATTTTTCTCTTAACCAACTAGCTTAACAAATAAATTTATAATTTTATTTTAAGTGTTATTTTTACATAGAACATTAAGTTATTCACTTACCTTTATTGCTTCCTTCCCTTTATTTGTATTTACTTGTATAATAGCCTCATTTCCATTTGGTTTAGCTGAAATAGATCATAATTCACTTGTTTTTAAACATCTAAAATAATAGAACCTCATCTAGCATGATAATATCACTAAATTACCTAAATTTATGAAGCTGCCAACTATAACAAATTTAATAGGGTGAATTTAAAAATTTACCAATAATTCTATACAATATATATCAAAATGAAACTTTCCAAAATTATTAACCCTATATGTCTAGAGTAATTTAAAATTTATTTTGCTTTAATTTGAGGTGTATAGAGGAAGAACTCTATGAAATAATCTACCTTACTCAAACCAGTAATGGAAACTGAGTAATAAAATGTTTCCTTTTATTACACTAACAAAGATTCTGAATCAGATCGAGATAAAGAGGAATAGTTTTAGATAACTCTTCCAAGTTTCCATATCATCAAAGCAAACTTAATTTAAAGCTTTCTATCTTGAGATATGATTAAAACAATATGAATTAAAAACTAGATCCATAGAACCCAAATTTTTCATCATATAAACCCTAACTTAATTCAACAAAAAATATTAAAATTACTTACCAATAAATATTTAAGGCCTTTGAAGATGAAGATTGTGGTCTAGAATAAATTTTTGAACCTTCAATTTACTTTAAAAATTTAGCTCTTTTTTTTTAAAAAAAAAATAGAAGGTAAAGATGATAAAGAATGAGGAGGAGGAAGATAAGGTTTATCTTCCTTCCTTCCTTTACTCTTAGCCACATTTTTTATAATAATAATAATAATAACAACAACAATAATAATAGTAATAACTAAACCAATTTAAGCCCTTTTATTTTTGCTATTAACCAATTTAAACCCTTAACTTTCTAATTATTGTTATGTACTTAATTATAAACATTTATAATATTGTCCTATTTAATATTGAATTAATACCACACATATTACATGCAATTTTTCATGTCTAGATGATATGCATGTTAGGCAAATAAATGCAAATGCATTAAGTGAGTGTTGCAAAACCCTTTCCATTTCAAGAGTAATTACACCCAACCCATTTTCTATATCTCCTCATTTTCACTATCTTAACACAATCCCTCATCATTACTAAGGTTTTCTGTTAATATTCCAAATCCCTTAATTTCTCTTACTTTGATAATGCCTTGTTATTAATTGCACTTGGAATTACAGTTGGTTGATATAATAATCAAAACTATTAAGATAACTCCTAACAAAGAACTAAAGGAGTCTAGAGATTTGGCCCTATGCATGAGCAGGAGAAACTTATACTAGGTGGTGATTGCTTAGTTAATATCTTTGATTATCTTCTTTTTAACATCACTACTCTTCCATTTTGATCTTATTAATTTCTAATGTGATGAACACTAACTTATGAATTTTAATGCCTAAAATAGGATTCTCTTTCTTATTGAAAGCCATTTCATCACCAACCTTATCCTCTATTGTTGTTATTATAGTGGTTTAGGATTTTAACTTTTTTTTGTTGATCAGTCAATTTCTTTTAATAGGTACTATGTTTATTGTTTGTAATTCCTGGGATTCATTTATAAGGGTATAATATTTTGATCATAGACTGGTTGGTATTTGTAAAGATTGAAGCTTTTTCCTCTTCACAACTGATTTTTTTATAAATTCTATCTTTGTAGTGGTGGGTCTGCACTTGTTTAATTATTCCATTTATTATAGCATCAAACTTTGTAGATTGAGAAATAATAAGGACTGAAAATCAAGGAGCATCTCACAAGTAGTGTCGGATAAGTGACAAGCTCATTGGAGCACTCCATAGTGGTGGGTTAAATCTGAAATAGCTCATAAGAATAGCTTAGTAAGACAGGCGGTGAAGGTTCTAGATGTTCAAGGCACATTGGAGTTTCTTTATCCATTACTGAGCATACATTGGTATGAAATAATTTATTTGATATTTGAAAAAAATATTAATTATTTTATTTCTTAGTTGTACAAATTTTCTAAAATAAATAATAATATAATTAATTTTAGGAAAAAGAGTTGTAATGACCATTACCTTATGGGAGGTAGTTAAGAAGATGCATACAAAAAAAGATGGTTCATTCGTTGATAAGATATCATAAAAAAATCAATGTAAGCCCTTTTTTTAAGTTATTGATGAATTAATCATTTTCTTTTATTTATTGTTAATATTTTTTTCTACATTTGTAAGATAAGGTGAAGAATATGGCTACTTCTATGTTTTAGCAATATAAGGAGAACATAAAGCCTCAACAAATTGATATAAGCCAATTATTCTTACAGGCAGTTGGTGGACAAAAAAACAACAAGTTTATGGTCTTATATCACAAGCAGAGGAATTTTATTCGGAATCATTCTCCAACTTGTCCAACTCTCACTTAAGACAAATAAGGGAAGAGCATGAGGAGATATGATAGGAGCGTGAGGCTATGCATCAAGAACATGAGGAGATAACTAAACAATATAAGGAGATTGCCAAGAAGTAAGAGGATATGTCTAAAAAACAAGATGAAATGCGTCAACGATGCAAGTACTAATGTTAATGTTGAAAAGTAAACAACACTAGATGTTCATCTAGCCCAACATCTTAGGTGTAAACTTTTTTATTTTTATAATTAAAATGTATTATGCCATAAGATTAAAAATTCTCATATACTATTGTATGATTTTTATATTTTTAAATTTTAATATTAATTGATTTTTCTCTACTTAATAATAATAATAATAATAATAATAATAATAATAATAATAATAATAATAATAATAATAATAAATGTTCATTTGTAACAATTTTTTTTACAAATTTGTAGCAGACAATTTGTTACAAATCTTTTAAAAGTAGTAACAAATTAAAAATCTATTACACAACTATTGTGTTACAAACTTTTAACGATTAAACATCTATTACAACTTTATAATAGATTTATAACAAGAGTTCTATTACAAATTTGTAACGATTCAAATTTGTTAAGAATTTATAATGGCAAAATTTGTTACTAAATTTACAATGGAAGTTTTGTAATGGATTTCTCCTCTCACCCTTAAAATAGATACTAACAATTTTGTAATAATTTTTAATTTCTTTACTAATTTGTAACATATATTCCGTTACAAATTGATTAGAAAGTTTGTACCATATTTTTTAATTTCCATTACAAAAAATATGTAACCATCAAAATTTTAACAAAAATTTTCCATTACAAATTCTCTTTTGTAATTGATTTTTAAAGGTTTTTGTTGTTATAAAACAAGATTTTTCTTGTAGTGTTATGATCTTGATCTTGATCATGATCATGAGGAAGTCCATCACGATTGTGATTATCTGTTCATAGTCTCGGGGTCTTAAAAGCTCGAAGAACAATTAAAACTAGTCCTCTTCACAATTTTGGTCATAATCATGAGCAAGTTGGGTGACCTTCACTCTATGGCTCCCAATGGCTAGTTCAAAGTAATGACTGTAATTTTTGTTCCCCATGATCATGTGTCTACGCCTTACAATCGTGATAATGTCAAATCCTATAAAAAGCTAAAAAAGCATTTAATGAAAAGAAGAATGAGTAGAGCACAAATTTATGTCTCTAACAACTAGTTTTCAACTTGAACACTATAAACACTTATTGATTTAACATTTAATAGGTTGAAGGACATACACAAGAATTGTTGAGTATTTACCATGGAGAATTAAGTTTTGTAACTTCCAATTTTCTTTATATATACAACTCTTGAGTGTTGGGTGTGTGATTAGTGATAAGATTTTTCTTCTACTCCATTCTTAAGTGTAAACTAAAGGTAATAAGGATCTATTTCACTAGAGGTTGAAGTTAGCCTTAGAAAAAACTTGACTTGTGAGATTGAGCTAGTGTTGAGCCTTTGTAAAAAACACATATTGTAAAAGTTTGTGAGTTAGCCTTGAAAACTCTTATCGGAAGGTTTAAGTGAGCCTTGAAAACACTTGATAAATAGGTTGACTGTGAGCCTTTAAACACTTGATAAAACAATGAGTGTTGAGTTTAGAAAAACACTCTTTGTAAAGGTTTAATGTCAAGACTTGAGAAAAACACTTGTAATAATCTTAGTGAAAAAGATTGGGTTAAAAAATTCTAACTTCAGAAGAAGAATTAGGTGAGAGAAGTAGGATTCGTTGAAAATCTAAAATCTCTAAAATCATTTGTGTTCCTCTTGTCCTTACTTGTAATCCTTTCATTTCCTTAATCTCTTTTATTTTTTTTATTTATAATTTTTTTAATTTTAACAAAAGCTCTTTTCACCACCCTCTAGAATATTTTAAATAAATAATATAGATATTAATTTATTTATTTTGAATGAAAATATAATTTATGTGTCTAATGCCTTGTAAAAAATTATAAGATAATATAAATTATTAAAAAAAATTGTTCAAGCATTTAGTACTAAAAAATAATATATATACATATACAGTTCCCATTTCATTTATGTAATGTATAAATAATTTTCTTTTGAGAAATTGTCAAAATATAAGTCAATTAAATAAAAACATATATTTTCTTAAATGAAAATATTTTTAAATAATAACAATTAAAGATAATTTATTAGGGTAACTAAGGAAAGAAAGACATAAAAAATGTTACAATAAAAAATAAATGTTAAAGATGAGAATAAATATTTTTTTTTACTTTTAAAAACATTAATGATGGAGTTTGGATATTAAGTGGCATATATTTATTTTTGCAATTATTTTTTAAAATTCAGATTTTGAAAAAAATATTTCTAAAATTTTTTGGAAAATAATAATAATTTATACTTTAGCAATATATATATATATATAACTCAGTTCTTAGGGACTTTTTCAGAAATAACTAAGAAAGTAAACTTTTTACAAAATTACGGTTGATTAGAAAGTTTTTTTAAAATCATGGTCTTTTTTTCAAAACTACGGTACTCTTCCTTCTTTCTTCGTCTTCTTATTTTCATCTCTTTTTTTTTTGTTATTTTTTTCAATTTTTTTCTTGATTTATTTTCAATTTTTTGAGTTTTTTTTGTTGTGGTTTTTATTTATTTATTTGTGATTATTTTTGGTTATTTATTTATTTCTTGGTTTATTTTCAATTTTTTGAACTTGTTTTTTGTTATTTCTTTTTATTTTTTTATTTTTTTTAGTTCATTTTAATTTTTTGAGCTTGTTTTGTGTTAATTTTTGATTATTTTTCTAGTTGTTTTCATGGTTTTTTTTTAAATTAGAAAAATCAGAAAAAACCACCAAAATAACTAGAAAACAACTAAAATAATGGTTGTTATTGATTTGTTTTTCTTAGTTCATTTTCAGTCTTTTGAGATTATTTTATGGTATTTTTCTAGTTATTTTTATGGTTGTTTTGTGTAATTCCATAATTGACTTTTTAAAGAAATATGGGGTAATTTTTGTTTTATACCTAAGAGCAACCAAAAACAGAGTAAGAGCTGTATAAAATGAAGAAGAAGAGTGGTAAGAACTCTAAGGATTTATAGAGGCTCAGCCCTCAAAGCCTACTCCTTTCCTCAATCACTTGTTAAGAGTTTTAATCTACTATCAATCTACTTCAAGGTATAGATTAAAGCCTTACAAACTTAAATCAAAGCTACCCAAGTGTTTTTCAAAGCTTACACTTTAACCCAAGTGCTAAGAACAATCCTCTTTTCAAGGCTAACACTCAAATCCAAGTGTTTTTTCAAAGGTTCACAGTCCAACCTAAATGCTAAAAATAATCCTTTTAACTTACAAGTGATTAAAATCCTAACCCAACTCACTTAATCTCACTATTGAGCTATTGAATGATGGTTTTAAACACTCACCAACCCACACTTAAGAACACTCTTGAGATAGAAGAGATTACAAAGAATTAAAAATGAAAGCTTGGGTGGTTGAAGAATGAATTCAAGATTAAATGCTCAAAGTTTGCTCTAAATGTGTTTGCTCAACTTTATTCTCTTATTTTAGCTCTATTCTAAGTAGTATTTAAACACTTTAAGAGAAAAAGAGTTGTTGGAGGTGTATTTAATACAAGAGTTGTTTGAACCACTCAAGAAAAAGCAGGTCTACACGTCATCATGATCATGACAAAATCGTCATAATCATAATTTTGGAGGCAACAAAGAAGAAATTTGAAATTGTACGCTTTCATGATCATAACAATGGTGGTGACACTAGTCATACCACTCTCTACTATTTTTTTGGAATTGGTCATCATGATCATAATTATGGTCGTCATAATCATAACACCAGTGGTGACGATGGTCATGACAACATTCTGCCATTTTTGAAATTTTTGATTTGAATCTTTGTACTTTTGCTTGAAATTTTTTTCTAATGATTAGAATTTGTTTGTGATTATTTATAATGAAGATTCCTATCCAACTTGACCAATTTTAACTTCAGATCTGGATAGACTGTTCAATCTTCCATTTTCTCAATTTGTCATGGTCATGATGAGTCTGTCACCACCCATGATAGGGCTGCAAACTTGACAAAAATACTAACTTTTTATTCTTTGACTTGTGCAATTTTAAATAACATGAATATAAATACTTAAGTACAAGGATTAAATATAACTTTACTTAGTTAATTGTGACCATAAAAAATGATTATTTTATCTCTCAAGGTTCAATATTTTCAAAAAAACCATAAAAAAACTTTAAAAACAATCAGAAAAATCAGAAAAACAACCAGATCAAGACAATTTCATAAAATATAAAGCTGAAGCAACAAAAATAAAAAAAAAACAACTACAAAACAACTAAAAAATGTTGTACAAATGAAGAAAGGAAAAACCACAAATAAACCAGAAAACAACCAGAAAAATAATAAATAAATAAATAAAATAAGTAAAAATAAAGAAATAGAAAATAAAGAAGAAGAAGAACCAAGAAAACCGTAAAATTATAAAAAGAAAGAAAAGGTGAAGCTGAAAAATGCTCAAGAAAGGTAAAAAAAAAAAAAAAAGCTACGGAATGTAAAGATGAAATGAAGTGGTCCAACTACATGTATGATGTAAATATTCCAAAAATTTTCTGACTTTACCAAGTTGAGGCCTAGCGGAGTTTGGGCTAATTGTGCATTTTGAGTGACAAACAACACAAGCACTTTCAGAACCCATCAAGCAAAGAAAATGTTTTGGTGATCATCATAATGTAAGAGCTTCTTCTTATTAGAATCTAATTACAGTGCCAATTGTGCTCCCATTTTACAATTCAAAAAGTTTGGTTATGGTTAGGCTTAGATCTTCTTTTAAAACAGGCAGTCTTTTCTTGAGAAAACACAGAAAATGGCCACACTCACCTTATAAATCCAAATGGCACCATGTTTTCAATCAGCAACAAGCTATGCTTAGCCTTAAACAAGCATCCATATCACAATCACCAAACACTAACCTTCTCTCCTCTCTAATCAACTCCTTTGCTGTCTATAACTGTGAGCCTACTTCTCAAGCTTATAGCTTTCTCATCAAAACACTAACCAAAACCTCTCAGCTCCATCAAATTCCTTTTGTTCTTGACCATCTTGAAAAAGTTGAAAAATTTGAGACACCCCAATTCATTTTAGCCTATTTAATTGAGTTTTATGGCAATTATAATGATATTGGAAATGCTGTTGACCTGTTTTATAGAATACCCAAGTTTAGATGTGTACCTTCTGTGCATTTACTCAATACGTTGCTTTCTGTTCTTTGTAAAACCGATAAAGGTCTCAGCTTGGTTCCTGAGGTTTTGTTGAAGAGTCAGGATATGAATATAAGAATAAAAGAATCAAGCTTTAGGTTGTTGATTGGTGCTCTTTGTAGAATTAAGAAGGTTGGTTATGCTCTTGAGATGTTTAAATGCATGATGGATGATGGGTTTAGTGTTGATTCAAAAACATGTTCTTTATTGTTGTCTTCACTATGCTATCAGACTGATATATCTAGTTTTGAGGTATTGGGTTTTCTAAGCGAGCTGAGGAAATTAGGGTTTTGTCCTGGAATGGTAGATTATAGTAAAGTAATCAGCTTTTTAGTGAGAGGATGCATGGGTGTGGAAGCTTTGGATGTTCTGAATCAGATGAAATTAGATGGAATTAAACCTGACATTGTTTGCTATACTATGGTTTTGAATGGGGTTATTGCAGTTGAGAAATATTCGAAGGCAGATGAGTTGTTTGATGAATTGCTTGTATTTGGTTTGGTCCCTAATATTTATACGTACAATGTTTATGTCTGCGGCTTATGCAAACAAGGCAATGTTGATGCTGGACTCAAAATGATTACTTGTATGGAAGAGTTGGGATGCAAACCTAATTTGATTACCTATAATACGTTATTGGAGGGTTTATGTAAGATTGGGGAAGTTAGCAGAGCTAGGGACCTTGTGAGGGAGATGGATTTAAAAGGTATTGGATTGAGAATACAGGCCTACAAGATTATGATTGATGGTTTGACTAGAAATGGTAAAATTATTGAAGCTTGTTCTTTGTTAGAGGAAGTCTTGGATAAGGGTTTATGCCCTCACAGTTTGACATTTGATGAGGTAATTTACGGACTGTGCCAAATTGGCTCAATTTGCAAAGCACTTGAATTACTTGAGAAAATGGTTAACAAGAATGTTTCTCCTGGTGCGAGGGCTTGGGAAGCGCTTCTTCTTAAATCTAAGTCCAATATTAATTCTGGGAAGGATATTTATTCATTGGATTGTTGGACAGACAAACTCACCATAAGTGACAGCCTGCCGAAATATCGATCCCTTGCATAAATGGTTGAGAAGCTATTATGTTTGGTATTGATCTTCTGTTTGGCCATCTACCAAGTTCTTTTTGTAGAGCCTATACACTGATTTGTTTGGACATTAAACAAGCTCAACCAAGTTCCCAGAATAATAATGCTGATAAAATCTATCAAATGAAGTATTGAACTTCTGCTAGATGTTTTAATACTTGATTACCAAGTTTGAACCTTCAGAAGATTCAAAATTACAATCTGCTAGATTAAAGGATGAAGCATTAGCTGCTCTAGTGAAAGAGTACTGACATGGCTTTGGAGTCCTTAGATAGCTGCTGCATATTTGGGTCATATTGATGCTAGTAGTGATGTTTTCATGGTCATTCTAATTGCCTTATGAAGCACTTCTGATGGTATGCCCTTAAAAGATTTCTAGTACTTTCAAATTTTCAACTCTCCAATTTAGTGCCAGCACGTAGCTCTGCTGTCAGTAAGAGGGAAGCCGGCGCCTTTCAAAGCTCTTTATAGTGTGTGCTTTACATAGAAAGCTGTGTGCTTTACATAGAAAGCGCTTTTCTCGCTTGTTTAGTAAATTCGGATTTTGGCCTTATCTTGCAGGTGACAACAACGTTGAGTTGCCAGCGGAGAAAGACTTGGAATTTAGGCGAGCTGCCTAGCTGTGCTGTACATAGTGGATTTAGTATGCCCTGCCAAAATGGCTCCGAACAAACAAACGGGTGTGTGCTGCACTCACCATCTTGAGCAGAGCCTTTTTTATTTACATATTTCACATGTTGAGCATAAGTGGAGCATTATGCAGTTTCCTGTTAAGTTCTATAGTGACTTACATTAACCTCTTAGTGTACGAGGGAAATTGCTAAATTTGTTCTTCTGAAAGAAACTCTTTTCAGCTATTTATCATTACTTGTATTCAATTTATGATCTTCTGTTGAAATGCACAAGTGTATTAAAGTGTAGTTTTGGCAATCATGCCTAGCATTTTTGCAAGGTAAGCCTTTTGCAAATGAAACGCCAAATTGCAATTCTTTTGGAAGAGGAAATGCTCACTGATAATTAAAAATCAAGCTTTCGTGCTACAACTCTAATATTATCTTACATCTATATATCCCTTGCTTCAGGTTGTGATGGTACTCTCCTTGTTGCATCCTGATTTTGTAGTCAAATTTCTGTTGTAATTTTTTTTCAGTTTTTTTCTTTTAAATATTTTTTCTGAAGCTCATCATGGCCTATTTACTTGGTTCCAGCAGCTAATTCATTGAACCAAACAACAACTTTTATAGCTGTTCTTATCATTTTATATATATTTCATGCAATACTTTACCTTCCAAATACAGAGATAGGCCTTTTTCTTTTCTTTCCTTTCCTTTTTATTGCTTTAACTTTATTGTAAATCAACTGCTTTCATCTTTGTGCAGAAGGTGAAATGTGGAAAATGAGAAGGATGAACATTGGGAATATTCAACTGTAGTTAAAATTATTAAGCGCAGCCTGGTAATAGTTGCTGGTTGAAAATGACCTATTGGGGCTTGGTGGCTGCCGTTTTCTGCTGCATCTCATTATATATTGAGTGGAATATGTGTAAAATGATTCATGCACCCAACAAGCTCGAGATAGCATCTTTGACATGTACAACGGTCGATGCAGCAGGGTTGTGTGCCTGGCTCAACAATCCACCAAAAGCTTGTTTTACAGTGGATGCATGTCCTCTAAAATTCACTCTTAATGCAGGGTATCTTCCACGCCATAAGATCGATCAGAGCATGTTTTAAAGCTGAGCTGTTATGGGGAGCCAAAATACTGGTCAACATTTCGATAAGAGTCTCTTAGGCAGTTTTGGTCTCTTGTATTTTAACAGCGCATATTTCTTTCATTACAAGGTGAAAATTTCTAACATTATCAACAATAATTTTCTTTCGGATTGTGCTCTTCTTTCAAGGCACCTTGGCATTAGACCTCTCTTTATAGGTACCGAGTACATCAGACCTCTATTTCTTCCCATCTCTTCAGGAATTTGTTTCCTTTTTCATTAAATGAAGTTGAGAGAACTGCATTTTAGCAACTAAGTACTTTCCGAACACAAAGATTTGACTAAATCAAACACGATTAAATTATATTGTTACATCTGTAGACCGGGCCAGACAAACTCGAATGCACTATACTATGAACTATAGGATTCAAGTTTAATTGAGTACGGCCAATGAAGCCTATTTCAATTGGTAAGGTGGAGAACCCATGACCTCCAATTCTTGGTGGGGACATGACAAGGATTGAATTCCTTTGTCCACACCCCACTAGATATATATATATATTCTTTATAATATTATAGTTAATTGTAATAGTTTGTAATAGTATATGAGTAGTAATAGTCTTTGATAATCATTGTACTAGTATTGTAATATTGTGATAGTTGTAATCTCTTCAATAGTTGGGATGTAATGACGAAAAAAAAAAAAGCTTTAATTGAGTACGGATTGCATTATGTATGATTATTGCAGGGCTATATATCTTTTTTTTCTTCACTTCTACCTGCTGATAGTGCATCATTGCTGTGCTCTGATTGATTTCCGCTACCATTATTTAGTATTCAGAGATCTGCAGTCCCATCTACTGCCATTTATTTATGTTCAATTCTAGATTTGGAGTTGCATAATGCATGGAATTATTTCGACAGCGCTCTTATGATGTGAAACTGAACTTTCTCTGCCTCTTCCCAAGTTATATGCAATGAGTGCAAGAATTTATTCTGAAGGAACAAGCAGCCTATCACAGTAACCATTGAACAATGTATATATATATATATAGATATTCAATAATTAAATATAGAACACTTGAACTGTAATTTTCTTAAAAATGTCCAAACAAGACAAATTTGGTAAACTTATTCAACTGTGGATCTGTTTCACCAACCAAAAAAAATAAGTGCATTTGTTTCATTCACCTGCCAAATAATTGATGTTAGCATTCGTTAGATTAGGTTAACATCATTTTTTTGACTTACATCATTAATAACATTTTCTTTGAGTTGCTTACAATTAACTTCATTACATGGGATGCCAAATTTATGAAGTATTAGTACTACGTCAATATAGGCGACGTCAATGATACAATAACCTTACACATAGTAACACCTGTTACATTTGAGATTTAACTTAAGTGGTTTACTCTTGAAAGAATATATATATATATATATATAGATTTGTATTTACTAAGTTTGTGAAATTATGGTGATTTATAAAATGAATTTATCTGTGTTCAACTTCTATCCCCAATACTAGACTTGTGAGATTATGGTAGCTTACAAATGAATATATATAGTTCTAATGATGTTTATTTATTTATTTATTTTTGTTAATAATGGACTACACAACAGAGTATAGTTCCCCTTTTAAATCAACAATAGTAGAAATCAAATAATACACATCAAAATGCCCTCACACCCTCTCTAGCTAATGATATTAAATTCTATATCATTAGAAGTACAACTTGAACATCAAATGGAATTGCTGCTACTTTTCAAGCTGGGTGACAAGATCGTAACATACGCAGTAAATTGTAAATTTATTTTGATTTTT
Source organism: Mallotus nudiflorus (assembly GCA_947683625.1). NCBI lineage: Eukaryota > Viridiplantae > Streptophyta > Magnoliopsida > Malpighiales > Euphorbiaceae > Mallotus > Mallotus nudiflorus. The sequence goes on from CANTUR010000239.1 coordinate 4,237,854, forward strand.
CAAATATCATACTTTGATAAATCTATATATATCTATTAAATGCTAAGGTTTAAATTCATTGAATTAAAATTTTAATAAATATATCTTTATATTTGAGTATTTATCCTAAAATCTAATGTATCAAATTCTTATAAATCCTATTTTTTATTAAAAATAAATTATTTATTATATTTTTAAGGTATTATTTTTTAACTAAAACACTATTATACATTTTCTAATACTACTCAAATTCTAGAATTTTTTTTTATAGAATATGTATTTTTTTTTATCTAAAATCACTCAATCATTTTTTTTCAAAATCACTCAATTATTTTTTCCAAACCATAATTCTATTTTTAATAATTTTCTTAATTAAAACACTATTACACATACTCCAACAATAATTTAATAGTGTCAAAAAAGATTCTATTATATTTAGAAATAATGGCAATAAAAATTCAAGAAAATAAAATTGATGTAATATATTTTATTTTTAATTTATTTAGTTACCTTTTTTTTATAAAATTTTTTATTTTAAAATACATATGTTTTCTTCTATATAAAACACTTTAATTATACTACATCTAAAATACTAATATTTTTAATTAGAAATTATTTCTTTTATTCTAATTAAAACATCCACCTTTTATTCAATTAGAAACAGATTTTTCTTTTTATTTAGTATAAGTAAAAATGTGTAACTTATCAATTATTTTCTATTTTATTTCTTCAATTATTGTTATTACTATATATATATATACTTTTAATAAAAATTATTAAATAAAATTGTTACAATAACTTTCCAAAATCTCACTTTTATATTTAATTAATTTGTATTTTTAATTTATAAAAATTATATATTATTTAAAGTCCGCATAACACGCAAATTCACTACTAGTTATTTATAATTTTAGTATAATATACAATTTGCTTAAAATTAAGAAATATACACACGGCAGTGAGCGCATCTGTTTATCATTTTTTTATCAAAGTATAAAATTGTGTGAAAAATTGCAGTTAAGTCATTAGATTAGAATATTTTTACAACATTTTGATGGCTGAAACTAAATTATAAAAATTGTAAATATTATAATTTATTATACCAATAACCTTTTTATTTATTATGATGGGCAAAAAAAAAACCTGAACACAAAAAATAAACCAATGAATTTCACACATTAAAATGAACCGGAAAAAACTTAACATAAGACTTTCGGAAAAAAAAAAAAAAAAAAAAAAAAAAAAAAAAAAAAAAAAGCTAAATACATAATAACTTTAAAATTAGCTTAGCTGAAAAATTTGTTGGGTTCTCCCTGCAAATAGTCCGATGTTTAAGTTTGAGTTTGTACAATGAGTATGTATGAAATTGAATAAAAAAGAGAATATAACAGGTTTACATAGAGATGTAAAGACCAAATTTCTTTTGAAATGGATTTTTATTGTTGATAACTCTTTGTTTTTTTTTTTTTTGAACACGATATAAAGACCAATTTTTTTTTATAACTCTTGTTCTTATACGACTAATTTTGTAATATTTGTATTAAATATAAATTATGCGTTTTCTTGTAGATTAAATAATTGAGATCCGAACAGGACTGGGCTATACTCGATAAAAGCTTATTATTGATGCATTTAAATATATATATATATATATATATATATACTTATAGGTGGAATTTGTCTAACTATTGCATTTGAGGACTACGTACAAAATTTTGCTGAAAATCAGCAAATTGTACAATCCGAAGTACAGGTGAAACGACAAAAAAAATACCTGAAATTATGCAACAACTTCTTTTGATGAGTACTTGTCTCAATATTTGCACAAAACAAGTTTTGGTATAAGCAATATATATATATATATAATTCAATCGCTTCAGTTGAAGATTTAGTTCAAGTACAACCATTCAAGTACACAAGTAGCATTGACACAGCTACTTTAAACAATGATTCTTTTTGTCTAGACCGTAAATGTACCAGTAAAATGTCTTTGAACAAAAGCTATAGAAAAAAAAAAATCATTTAGCAATAATTGTTGAGGCCACATTTCTTTTTTCCCGTAAAACAAAATTAAGGTTTCGAAATTCTAAACTTAGCATTTATTGTAAAATAATTAATTTATAATTTATCAATTTAAAGCTCAAATCCTCCTTTTCTGCTCTATAGTTCAAAGAAAAAAAAAATTAGATAGCGATTATATAATAATTCAGATTTATGTTACAAGATAATGTTTAACTTCTAATAGGATGCTTACAATGATAAAATTCCAAATCAATCATTTATTCTTCCACAAAAGTTTCTATACTTTTGTTGATATTTTTTTTTGTTATTATAGTTTTGTTTCTGATAACCCTATGATGCAGATGGTTAAACGATCATACTGTCATATGTTTTGATAATTTTTTTTATAGCCCTTTATCTCAACGGGTTAGCGTAGGTGCAGCAGACTGCTGCTTCAATTGGTGTTGTTGCTTCCAATGGCACTGAAACTTCTCGGTTGGGTTTCAACTCGCTCACAAACATAGGGTTCCTACCCTTTCAAGGCTTGGCAATACTGATGTTATCAAAGTCGATTGTTGTTCATGGAGGTCGCCTGGATCAATCCGAAAGTTGATCTTCTTCTATCCATTATGTTTGCAGCTGCTTCTTCAAGGTATGGACACTGTAATCTTCTTTAGTCCACGATGCCCACAACTAAAGCAAGCTCTTAGGCATGAAGGTATAAACCACCTTGCAGTTGCCGCTGCTACAGCCGTCGGGCACTCATTATCTTCACAACAAATTAGGGTTATAACCCTAAAAAAACGTCTTTGAGCTCTACCTTAATTTTAGCCCATCAAATGGTTATAACTTTGTATGTGTTTATGAACTTTTAGATTGTGCTAACCCTCTTAATGTATTGCACTATTTATTTGTCTAATTAATGATATCCTTTTATTTGGACAAAAGAAAAGTGCTATACTTTAATACAATAATAATAATGGTACTAATTACATATTTTTATTGCAAAGTTGCCTCTAATCACATATGAACAAGAACTTTTTTATGTGGGGAAAGAAAATATATACACAATATATATATATATATATATATGGAATTGGATTAAAAGGGTGTGGATGGGTTTTCATTGTCATTCAGACGTGGATGAGGTGAAAGATCGAGAGGACATGAGTATCGATATGGCTTTGATGTTGTGCATATATATATGGCTGTTATCTTGTACTGTCTCCTTGGTGGAGGTACCAAAATGCCTTATTCTTTTATAAGGAGCCATCACTTTTTCTTGGAAAAATCATGCCATAGATTGTTACCTATACTCCTTAGCTACCTCATAAAAATTTCGATATTATTGGCAACTGCAAATAGTATTGAGAGCAACTACTTGATAGACACCCACAGTGTGTCAATTGACAACCACCCAAATTAATTTAATTGTGCTATATATCAGAAAGTTAAAGCTAAGCTAATTAACAACCACAAAAGCAAGAGAGTTATGCACTATAAACATTAATTCAACTTGTTCTACCACTTCCATTTTCATTTTTTTTATATAAAATATGATTAAAAGGCAATATTTGTTATTGGGTTATAATCTGATACTCAATTATATATCTTGTGATGTACAAGATCAAGCCAGGTCTAAATTATACGCGTCCTTATGAAAAATTTCAACTGATAAAAAAAACAATGCCTTGGCACCCTTCTATTGGATGGTTTTTCCACATATGGGGTAATAAGTTGATGTTGGTATGTTTCAGAAAATATATTCTGAAAGCTCAGGCTCTTTTTTCTGCACTTTGAAATCTATTCCTTTTCTCCACTTGAAAGTTGAAAGTTCATTAACATGTGGGTGTGGGTGTCTATATATATATAAGAGCACCAATAACTTCACCTTGATGGTTGTTGTTTGAGCTTTAGATGCCCTACTCAAAACATTAAATAGGACATGTAATTTTGCTTGTAAAATATTGTTGCCTTTACCACAATGAGAGAAAGCGGTAAAGAGTTTTAATTTATAGGTTGTCCACACATTAAACAAACAATCATATAAAAAAACAACTATAATTATTGCTAATAGTTAGTTTATAATATATACACAAGTAGCTAGCTCATATCCTATACATATTAATTACAATGAAATTTACTTATAGAGTTGTATATACCCAAAAACATAGAAAATAATGTGATTCCATACATATTCTTTTTTTGACCATTACAAACTGGGGAGAAGGGATTTGAACTCGAGTTTTTGAATGATTCCATACAGATTAAATTTAGCATTATTTACTTTCTAGTGCATCAAAATTGCTCCTATATAGCTACATATAGAAATACAGAAAGGGAGTGGAGGAAAGAAGAAAATTTTGCAACTGGATGTGACTCTGTATGATAGGTAATTTTCTGATAATGACACTAATACGCAAAATAATTCAGTCAAAGTTTTATCTTTATATTCTGTGATATTTATACATGTAGTTGATATATAATAACACAGCGAAATCTCATTAATTTCTTGATCTTTATCCATATAGTGGTCATACATAAAACTCATTTTCTTTCTTTTTTTATTCTTGATATAAAGTTATGGCTTTGGATTAGCATATGTATATGTAATTAAGGATAAAACTATGATACTATCATATTAGAAAAAGAAACTCAGCTCCTGTGACCATGGAAAAATGAGACTAGATTCCTCCTCAAATATATATATATATATATATATATATATATATATATATATATATATATATATATATATATATATATATATATATATATATTTATATTTATATTTATATATATTTATATATTAGTTTCTGATATGGGTTATGGAGATTAATGCATGACTGACCTGAAATGGAGCTTTTTCACCAGTCGATGAGTTTCTTGGATATGGATGATCTATAACACGACAAGCACATCAGGTAGCTAATTTTGAAGCTGAAATTATAGCTGATGGGTGAAGTGGTCACGATGGGGAAGACGGGCACATGAAGAACTAACTCACTGGAGCTTAATTAGGCTGGATAGGTAACATTCATATAGACTACTCCAGCAAGCAAAAAAATGTGTATGTAAATGTATTTTATGCATGAGTTAGTAATGCACGTGCCCTGCTTCTCCATCTTGCTCACACACCCTTTACTCTTCTGTGTCAATACATATATGATCACAAGCTGCAAAACACAATTTCTGGAGAAAAAATCAGGCTGGTTGTGAGGTTGAAAAAAGGAGACAAGAGAAAGGTGTTAAAAATGGTGAAATGGGAAAGGTAATATGCAAATTTTGTGAAATGAGAGTGAGCAGTAGTCATTTATAAATACAAAAGAAGCAAAATGAAGTGGGTTTAATTAAAGGAAAGGAGAAAGGGGGGCAAGAAATGAAAGGCTTAGTTGGGTGTGGGGTCTCATATGAGCTTCTGTGACCCTAAACAGCTTGTCACAACTCACTACTGGCAATCTAATAGGACCACTCCACAACCTCCATACTTTTCCCCTTTTTTTTTTTAACACATTTAAATTTTTATTAATTGATTGTTTGTGGCTTTTTTTTTTTTATTATTTGTACTGTATTTAAACGTATAAATTACATTATTCTTAAATATAAAATATACATTTTATATTTTGATGAACTAAAAGTAGCTTAATATAGTAAAATATTCTATAACGGAATCAAAATATTTGATGAAAAATAGCATTCTATCTCTTAATTTTCTGACCCTCTTATATCACACCATGAGATTTAACCATTAAGTTAAAAAAATTAAAAAGTATTAAAATGTTTAAAAATAACAAAGATTATAAACTCAAATGCATTATAAATTAGCACACAAATTTAGATGTGCATTTGAGCAATTAATGAAAGTTCAAATATAAAAATATAAACATTTTTCTTTTTTAGTATTGAAAAGATTCGTCTGTACTGATTATATATATATATATATATATATATATATATATATATATATATATATATATATATATATATATATATATATATATATATATAATGAAATATTAAATAAAAAAATAAATGTAAATTAAATTAAATTAATAAATTATTTAATAAATTATAAAATTAATTGTATAAATTATAATTTTTAAATTAATAAGAAAGACTCAAGTCATATAAACTACCCATAAAATGAATAAAACGAAGAAATGACTATATTTATGTATTTTTGCTTTTTTTTTTTATTAACACCTTTATTTCTATGTAAAAAATTTGTCATCTCTTACTTAACTTAATTTCAATATTTAGCATAGAATATCCATAACGAATTTCAGTAGCAATTCTTTAGTAATAAAATCTTTTTAATGATTTTTATGAGTTTTTGGGGCACAAAAAAATGTGAGATAGGTAAATCCGATCTATGGAGTCACTTTTGAATTCCTATATATTCACTCATGTAATACTTTATTTCATTTTATAATATATGTATAGATATCCTAATATACACTCAGAAAAGTCATATACTTTGGAAGAAGTTTGTATAGTTTGGAAAAAAGTTTCGAAAGAACTTATTGTCAACCTCTTTCGGATATGAATCTATTTGATTTAGAAGGAAAGAATTTGCATCAATATCTCAATTTCAATTCAAATATGGCTTTGATTCACAGTCTATATTCTAAAAAATATTTATTATTTGAAAAGAGGAAAAAATGAAATTTTTAACTAAAAAAATGTGTTGAAAAAATACAGAAGTATAAAACCTTTCAACATTAATAATTATTATATATTTCAAACATTCTTTTTTTTTTTTTAATGATTTAGTAGAAGTTTTTAAAGAGGAAAGATCGGGATATGATCATGACAAACAACTTAGTTGTTGAAGTATTAATCTATAGTTTTTTTTAAATACATGCAAATGCAAAAGCCATTTGCACAGTGTGACCTACCATTACCAATTTATTTTTATAAGCAAAGCAGAAATGGAATCATCTATTTGTTGTCAGTACCTGAATAGTGGTTGCATTGCATATATATATATATATATATATATATATATATATATATATATATATATATATATATATAGCTTGAAAGGAAAGGCTTGTTATAAAAATAGAAATTTTTTAAAAATAACTAAAATTAGAAATAAATTAAAAAAGACAATTATTTTTTAAAAATATGTTATTTGACAATAATTATTTTAAAAATATGATATTTTTTTAAACAATAAAAACAAATAAAACAATTGGAACAATCATTTAATAATTGAAACAACTAAAAGAATTGAAACAAACCAAAAATAACAAAAATATCATAACACAAGCTCACAAAATCAACAAAAATTCATAAATTGAAAAAGATCTATCACTACCCATAATATCATAAATACAAATTTAAAAATAAAATGAAAAAAAATTATCAACATTTATAACATCAGAAATATAAATCTAAAAATAAAATGAGAAAAAAAAATACAAATTCAAATCTAAGAATTACTCAACAAATTTAGTTATGTTTTTTTTCTTTCTTATTCTAATTATTTCTTAAGAAATTATTAGAAATGAAAAAAGTGTTTTTTATTTATCATATTAAAGTGAAAAATTAAATATTTTTAATTTTAATTTCTTAATTATAGTGTTGAATTTAATTTTTTATTCATGATTTTAGTCAAGTAAAATTTTATTCATTAAAAAAATATTTTATTTTATTTTTAATTATAATAAATAAAATTTTACTTGTATCTTTTGGGTAAATTTAAAAAATTAATATTTTTATTTTATTTTATTTTGATATTATTTAGCATATTTTTCTTTCAAATATATATATATATATTAAAAATAAAAATGAATCTAATATTAAAAAAAAGGCATTTAATCAATTTATTGCTTAAAATAAAATATATAAACACTTTAATCTATAAAAATTGCTAAGCACACCATTTAATTTTTTTTTTTGTAGATTTTAACATCTAATTATAAAAACAAATTGTTCGAACACATAAATATTTATGTATTTATCGCTTTTATTAATAAAAATAAAGGATAAATACATAAATAGTGGCCAAACATTTTCAATTTTGCTATTTTAGTGCTTGAACAATTTCTTTTTACAATTAGGAGTTTGAACCTATAAAAATTTTTTAAAGTTGTATATTTAGTAGGTTTTATATGTTAAAGTGTTTATATATCTTATTTTAACTAGTAAATTGATTTTAATGTCTTTTTTATATGAGTTTTTTTTTTCACTTAAAAAAATTATTTTTCACTTATATATATATATATATATTAAATATTTTGAAAAATATATTGAATATTGTTAAAATAAAATAAAATAATTAAACTATTATTATTGAAGAATAATAATAAAATCAAAATATTATTTTAAAATTTACGTGAAATGGTGAAAAAATATAATTTAATTAAAATAAAAATCCAAGTAAAATTTTATTTATTATAATTAAATAATAAAAAATAAAATAATTTTTTAATGAATAGAAAATTTTATTCGATTACAAATTATGAATCAAAATTAAATTTTCCAGTTTAATATGATAAAAAAATATATATTTTCATTTCTAATAATTTTAAAAAATAATTAGAATAATAAAGAAAATATAAAAATGGTATGTAAGTAAATTTATTATTTAAATAAGACACATAAGTATTTTAACTTGTAAATCTACTAGAGACATCAGTTTAGAATTTTTTTACAAATTTAGAAATTTTGAATATTTTATAAAAAAAAATTCAAATATCAAAATAGTATAAATAAAAAAATTTTAAATACTATTTATGCATTTATCAAAAAATAATTATAAGAAGCTTTAATTCCTTTTCCCTTTTTGTTTTCTTGCACACATATACAAATCAAGAATATTTGTATCTGTCTTTTATTTTCTATACATATTTCTCCATTGTTATGATTATTTTACTTCAGCAAAATAGTGAAGAGGGTAAATTTTGGGTTAAAACTGTCACACCATCATTCAGAATCCTATGGGTCATGAGTGATCTATGAAAAATAATTTGTTTTAAAATCATTATAAGAAAGAAACTAGGACCATGCAGGGATATGCACCTTATTGACTAATTACTGGTTGGTACGACTATAGTGGAATCATATCCTAAATTTAGCTCCATAGTTTTTTCTTATTTATATTGAAAAAAAAAATTACCTATATTTAAATAGGTCTATTGGTCTAAAAAGTTTTTTAATTTTACTTTATTTTAAAACTTTAACATAAATAATCAATTTTAGTTAAAATTGAGTGAAAATGTGTTGATATAACTAGGGTTGGCTACCGTTCATAGTTTCACTAGAATCGATCTCGTCATGGTCCAAGGCTAGTTCCAACTCAATTGATTCTAATTCCAATCAGTTTTAGTTCAGTTCATCAGTTCGAATGGTTTGAGAAGTTGATTTTTTTTTTAAATTTTTTAATTTTTTACCAAAACAGTCTTTACCAAAGCTGATTTCAAATTCAAACCGGCTTGTACCCATCCCTAAATATAGCATACTAAGCTATGTTTTTGACATGAATTATACTATTACATCAACTATATTTGTATTGAAAATCAAATATTTTTAATTTCTAGCAAATTTATTCAAAATTTTTTATTTTGGCATAGACATCTGGATTTTTTTGAAATACATTAGATTCTATTATTAAATATATAATAATATGTAGTAATTAAGTATGTAATATTTAATAGCTAATTATGATCTTAACTTACCAATTATTTTAATTATTTATACAAATTTAAAACACATATCATGCATTTAACACTAAATACCTTAATCTAATTACTAATTAATTATAAAATAAATAATACTTACAATATATATATATATAATTGGATATAAAACGTTCAAAATAGATAAAATTTTCCTTTAATTTACTTAAAATTAATTGTCAATTTATACTTTGCATAGACTACAAATAATAAATTATTTTAAAACAATCAATTAAATAACTTTAAATTAAAAACTATAAATTAATTAAATAGAAAAAATTAAATAAAAAATAAGAACTTAAAAGTTGTAATAATTTTATTTGATTATTTAATAATAATAATAATAATAATAATAATAATAATTTAATATATGAAATAGGAAATAATTAAAAATATTACATATTTATTACTTTTTACATTAAATCGGAAAGTAAAAGGTGTTTAAAATAAAATTAAAAAAAAATGTTTAAAGTAGAATGTAAGACATAATATATGATGGAATAGAAGAGTAGTATTTTACATGTAATAATTGAAGTGTTTTATATAAAATATAATAAATATATTTTAAAATAAGAATTTTTATGTCAATAAATAAGTAATTAAGTGATAATTTTTCTCTAATAATATCATTAGATGTAAGATTCGAATACTGTTATCGTCAATTTTAAAAAAGGAAGAACTATCACTTATTGTGCAGTCCCTTAATACTTAAATTATACATTAAAATATAAAAAATGACACTTATTAAATTTTAAATTTAATAATTTTAGATCTCAATATATATATATATTCAACTGAAATTTAAATTTAAAGCTCATAATTCTAGAAATAATTTCAGCGGATGAATTAAAATTGAATAGTATTGAGTAATTTGCTGAACATTCCCACCACCCAAATCTAAAATTAAATGAGTCACAGTCATTATTGTCATAGTCATGATTGTTAATGCATGAAGGAGCGGTGGTTAGCGTATTTATACATATTATTGTTTATTATCATTATATGGTTTGCCTAATGTCCATAACTGCCACATTTATTGGACTGACTATGCCTTGCATAATGACCATACACTAAACATTAGCTAAATCGATATATGTCGGTTTGATTTTGCTTTGTTTATGAGTTCTGAAGCTAAAGTATATATAAAGAGGTATTTAATTCCGCCCTTTTTTTTTTAACTAAATGTGGTGTATATGATCTGTACGTATTTAACTAAATAGAAATGATAGAGATTTTATAGTAAAGTGCATTAAAGCTAATTCCAAATATTGCTAGACCACTAAATTTTTTTAAAAAGAATCATGATATATGTTGTTATCATCGACTGCATTAACCATTAATAATAGTGACAATTATCTACTTATTTTTTATATATTTTTTAATTTCATATTATTATTTTTTGAAAATTAAATATTTTTTAATTTTTTTAAATTTAAAATTTAAATATTAACTTGTTGTATAAGAATTTAAATATATATAATTTATCAAATTTCTTTTTTAATAATCAAATAAAAAAATTGAACTAAAAATAAAACTATAATTATATCACAGCCAAACCTTAAATTAGTGAGGTTGAACCCCACCTCTCCTAACTTGATGGTATATAAAACCAAACCATCATTCAGATCTAGCTAAGATTTTCAATGTACTATCATGATCTCGTAGCAAGATTTTGGATGTTCTCATGCACCTCATATTTCATTTTCTTTGTTCATGATTATGCCTACATATATCATTTTCTATATACTAGATTGTTGTATGTGTATAATTGGATTCTTCAGTTTACCTTTACATCAATAAATATACCATTTTTTTCGAAATTATCATAGAGATTTCGTCTATCATTTTAAATTTTTAAATGAATTAATTTTTTTTTTAATAATTTGAGCTATAAAATAGGTTTCGCAATTATTATATAAAAATTTTCAAGTCAAATATTAGTATATTGTTTGAAGTACGAACATACTGGAGATTGAGGAAATTAGGTGTTACAAATAAGATCTAAATCATGAAGCTGCTAAACAGCCTCAGCTTTTACTTTTCAATTTGCATTTCTTGGGAAAGTGACATACATATCTCAACCACAAAAAACTTGGGACGAGTCATGCATAAAGGCTAGCTAGTTTTTGTCAATGTTGCATGACAATGGATATTCCTGGAGGGCTTCTCACCATAGAACATGCATTTTAATATTGATTGTCCTCATTTAAGATGTTATTGTCTAGAGTTTCGCAACACGATTAACTCATGAATTTTTTTTTTTTTTGCCACAATAGGAGAAAAATATGACTCCACCTACTCAAACTGTGTACATTTTGAGTTCAGTTGATGAATTTTGCTCATACACTATGGGGTTTAGCTATGTCAAGATAATAAGATAATCACTAGTTGTTGTATATTGTTACTGATTGGTTATATTTGTTATGTGAGTGTGCAATATATATTTTATTCTTTGTAATCAGTTCATTAGACATTCAATAATATACAAAACCCTTCTCTTGACAAACTCTAAACTTGATATCAGAATGGTTCTCTTTTTCCTTTTTTTTCATCAATGGCGAAGTTCTCCCCTCCTTCCATCTCCTCTTCTTCCACATATAATATCTCTTCTTCAACATCTAATACCTCATCTATTCATCTATCTCTTTAAATATTCCTCTTCTCTCATATGCAATTTCTTCTTCCAATACACCCACTCATATTCAACAATCTTTCTCCATAAAATTAAACTCTAAAAACTATATTCCTTGGAAACTCCAATTTACACCACTCCTAAACTTTTATAATCTTCATGAAATTTTAGATGGTTCCACACCTTCACCACCAAAAGAAACTTGCAATTCCTCAATCAATCAACTTGAACTTAACCCGGAATATGTCTCTAATTTCAGCAAAGATCAACTACTCTTTTCATGGCTTTTGTCCTCTATCTCAAAGGAGATATATCATCATTTACTTGGGTTGTCATCCTCTGTTGAAGTATGCTATTGGGATAGTTAGTCATTTGGGATAGTTAGTCATGCTCAGAAAACACAGTTGCATATTGAACTTCATAACATCTCAAAGGATGGTAAATCAAGTATCTGAATACTTGTATAAGGCCAAAGCTATTACCGATTCATTGGCTCATGTTGGACAGCCATTTCTAATACTGAATTTAATTATCTTATTTTCAAAAACTTGGCGCATATTATAACGGGATTATAGCTGCTCTTCAGCAACGATCTGATCCACCTAACTTTTATGACCTTCATGGTTAGTTAGTTACCTATGAACTCCTATTACAAGCATAACAATCTTAGCTTCCAACAGCCAATGTGGCTCAACAAGTTTTTAATTATGGCAAACAACTTCAATAAGACTCATGGTTCACCTCTCATATGCATTAATTTTCTTGTGGTGGTGGTCAAAATTTTTATTGTGATGGTAGTCGTGGTTGAGGTCGCCGACATGGCACATAACCATCCTCAACTGGAAGCTGTTAGATTTTTGGTTATAATAACCACACAACTATATCCTACTGACGATGTTATGAACACTCTGACCATGTTTGTTCTTCGCTATTCAAGCAACAACCCATGCTTTCTTCTAAAGCCAATCTCTCCATTGTGAATGACTCTTTCGATGGTCAGTCCCTACTGTCTGCCACTTCTTCCTTATCGTGGTATTCTGACACAGGTGCCAGTCACCATGTGACACATGATTTGTGTCAATTGAGTATCTCCAAAGATTACAAGGTTAAGGATAAACTCCTAGTTGGTAATGGCACTAGACTTTTAATTAAACATATTGGTTTTAGTACTATTTCATCTTTGTCCAAATTACTTCATTTAAAAGATTTTCTTCATGTTTCTATAATTAAAAAGCCTTTATTGTATGTACACAAGCTTTGTTATGATAACAGGCGGTTCTTTAAATTTCATACTGATCATTACCTTGTTAAAGATCATGTCACGAGGAAGCCCCTTCAAGAATAACTAAATTTGGCTTGTATCATCTTCAAAATGCTCAACCAAAGTCCACACCATTTCAAGCTACTGCTTTTTTATCTACCTTAGAACAATGGCATGCTCGACTTGGTCATCCCAACTATAACAAAATTCGAGCCTTGATCTCTCAATTCCATTTACCTTGTGTTTCCAATAAATTGCTAGTTAATAAATATAAAGCTTGTTGTCTGGGAAAATTACATAGATTGTCTATCTTCTACACACAATAGAAGTACTGCTCCTTTGCAGTTAATTCATACTGATGTTTAGGGACTAACCCTATTTGTTCATCAAATGGAAATCGATACTTTTTTTATTTTATAGATGACTATTCATTATTCATTTGGATTTATCCTCTTAAATGTAAGAGTGATGTGTATGGAATTTTTCATCAATTTCATACTACGGTTGAAAAACCATTCAATTGCAAAGCTAAATCTATTAATTCAGACTAAGGTTGCGAATACAAATCATTAACTCAATTTTTTAAAGACCAAGGAATTGTTCACAAAATATCTTGTCTGCATACATATGAACAAAATGGTACTGCTGAAAAAAAAATTGCCATGTAATTGATATGGTTTAGCTCTCTTGGGACAGTGTGGAGCACCATTTAAATATTGGCACTTTGCTTTTGAAACTATAATTTTCGTAATTAATAGAATGCCGAGTTCATCTCTATATAACAAAATTCCCTTTCAATTATTATATAATATTGCTTTGATTATTTATTTTTGAAGGTGTTTGGTTGTGTTGTCTATCTATTACTTCGAACCTACAATAAACCTAAATTTAATTATCGGTCCAAGCGGTGTGTATTTCTCAGCTATTCTCCACATCATATTGGATACCACTGTCTAGATAAGGATATAGACAAAATTTACATTGCTCAGCATGTACAATTTGATAAAGCCCTTTTTTCGTTTCACAAGGTGCATGACATTCAATATGCTCCCATTACTACATCTATTCCAACAAACCCATGGCTTCAGGTCTCTTTCCCTTATCCTTCACTAATTTAAATTCCAAATACATCTCTCTCATAGCTAACTTCTTTAGACTCCCACACCTCTACAACCTCTTAACTTGCCAACTCTATTTCCAACTTCCTTTCTTCTTTAAACTCTTTATTCACAAAATATTTAATCCCAATGATTTGGATTTATTTGTTGATCTATGTAACTCATCTTCACAGTCCCCAACTTCTCCTCCACCACATTCCTCAACTTCAAACACTCCACTGAATACTACTCAACTAATGACTTTTTCTTTTTCATTTTCTCTTGATTCTCACTTACCAATCCATAATGCACTCACCATATGCAATTGCATCCCTTTACATATAATCACAAACGAATAGCCTTTCTCACCACATTGCATTTTCCTTCTACTTATAGTTTCGAGCCCACTTCCTTTTAACAAGCCTCTCAATCACTTGAATGAATGACTGCCATATCCAAAAAACTTAAAGCCTTGCATTGTACCAATACATGGGACTTGAACCCAAACCCTCTCATGCTAATATTGTTGGAAATTGCTAGG
The DNA here is from genome assembly GCA_947683625.1 of Mallotus nudiflorus. Classification (NCBI taxonomy): domain Eukaryota; kingdom Viridiplantae; phylum Streptophyta; class Magnoliopsida; order Malpighiales; family Euphorbiaceae; genus Mallotus; species Mallotus nudiflorus. The sequence goes on from CANTUR010000239.1 coordinate 4,253,050, forward strand.
TTTATAAGATTTAAAGACATGCCAATATGACTATAGAAAAAATTAAGGCTTGTTTGGTTGTCAAAAGTTACACATAGGAATATGAGTTAAATTATATAAACACTTTCAATCCAATTGTCAAGCCAATGGACATTTGTGTAGTGCTCTCTCTTGCTATTAGTAAGGGTTGGAATCTTCACCAACTTTATGTTAGCAATGCCTTCTTATATGGAAATCTTGATGAAACAGTGTACATGACACAACCATAAGGATTTGTTAACTCTCAGCACTAGGATTATGTTTGTCGACTTAAGAAGTCTCTTAATGGCCTTAAACAGGCTCCTCAAGCCTAGTATTATTGCCTCAGTACCTTTCTTTTTCATCTTAGTTTTGTGGGTTCAAAGGCAGATTCTTCCCTTTTCATTGACAAGCATGACACTATAACATGTCTTTTACTTGTCTATATTGATTTTATCATTATTACAGGGAATGACAATATCTACATCGAGTCTTTTATTCAACGATTATCACAGGAGTTTCAACTATATGATTTGGGAAAGCTCCATTATCTTTTTTGGCTTAGAGGTTCATTGTAAAAATAATGGTATTATCCTTTCTTAACAATCCTACATTCGTGATCTTTTAAAAAAAGACAAATATGCTTCACTTAAATTCTATTCTCACACCTCTTGCTATTGGACATTCTCTTTCTCTTCATGATGGTGTCACACTTTCACCTTCTGAAGCTATGAAATATAGACAATTTTTTTGGCAGTCTTCAATATGCTACCCTTACCAAACCTGACTTGTCTTATGTTATAAATAAATTATGCCAATTTATGCATAAGCCCATTGATGTTCATCATAAAAATTTGAAACATGTTCTTCATTATTTGAATGGCACATCTACTCAGGGTCTATTTATTATTTACCATTCACCAACTCAATTGATTGCTTTTAGTGACTTTGATTCCGATGATCGACGATCCATATGAGGCTATTTAATTTATTTTGGTTATCATTTACTCGCTTGGAATTTCAAAAAATAAAAAACAATGGCTAGGTCTTCTATAGAGTCTGAATTTAAAGTCGTTGTTGCTGTATGTACTGAATTGAATTTGCTGACAACATTACTATCATAACTGGTTGTCAATTTTTCTAGTGTACCCCACATTTACTATGATAATGCTGACATTGTCTTTCTTTCCTCTAACTTAGTGTTTCATGCTCGCACACATCATGTGGAAGTTGACTTCCATTTTGTTCGCCATCAAGTGTCTCAAAAACTTGTTACAGTTTCAACATGTTCTTTTGTAGACCAAGTCGTTGACATACTCACAAAATCACTACCAAAACAACAGTTTCTTCATCTCAGGGACAAGCTGAAGGTGACAAGCTTCGACTTTGTTCCTCGCCGCCTTCAGCTTGCGGGGGTATTTCAAGATAACAAGATAATCACTAGTTGTTGTATATTGTTACATATTGGTTATATTTGTTATGTAAGTGGTTTGGCTCTCATCTGTGTAACATATATTTCATTCTTTGCAATTAGTCCATTAATTATTCAATAATATTCAAAAACCTTCTCTTGAAAAGCTTTGAACTAGCTATAAGTTTTGTTTCATTTATTTATTTATTTACTTTTATATTTGATATTTTTAATATCAGGTGGTCACATAAACTTTAATTATTTTAAAATTCAAGTTAAGTGGATCTTACAAATGGTAAAAAATTCTTTTAGTACATGATTCTCCATACTTAAAACTCAAATTTGAGATTTTATTTAAGAAATTCAAAAATTTAATCACTTGAATCAATGGATATTAATCAAGTTTTGCTTCATTTAATGAAAGTAATAAAATTAGCTTTAAAAACCAAATTTGAATTCATAATCTAGGTTAAAGGAAAAAACCATTTTATTTTGTATGAAAAATTTTTGAACGCAAATATTTATATGAATTTTTTAGCATAATGTATATATTTCAATTTTTTATTTGGTATATTAATTAATATAATTAAAATACTATCAATAAGAATTTTTTTTTTCTGAAGATATTTTAAGATATAAAATTTAAATTTTACCTTTATTAATTTGTAAGCATTTTACATAATTTAAAAAGATACGAAGTTCAAAAACATAACTGGTTTTTGTTTCCCTCATATAAACTAATTAAATCTAAATTAGTGATTTATACATTTTAGAGAAACGTGTAAAAAAAATATTAATTGGTGTTCTGTGGATGTATAATTGAGAATTTCGACAAAATCTTTGTGTGTATATTTGTATATAATATAATTATATGATTTCATTATTGTAATTTAAAATAATTTGTAATTACGAGATCATAAAAAATATGAATCTAAAAAAGATGGTATTTTCTATACTTACTTTGTTTTAAAACAAAGCAATATACTTTATTTAATAAAATTTAATTAAATTTACGAAAAAATGTGTAAACTATTGTATTTTTTGAAATAACACTATTTTCTGTAAATATAAAAATCAAAGTGTTTTTTCATTATAATTTGATATATTTTCCATCAAATTGTTGCATTATAGAAAAATAAATCACTTTTTATGAAATTAATTTTTATAGTTTTTATAATTATATTGAAATTATTTTACAAATTTTACATAAAATTATTTTAAATTAACAAAAAATAGTAATAATTTATGAGAATATATCAAGTTATAATAAAAAAATAATTCTTAACTTAGGAAATATAATGTTATTTGAAAAAAAAAAAAGTCTTTTCACATTTTTTATAACAATATAATTTTTCTAAATAATTTTTGTTTACGAAAATATCACTTTAGAAAACATTTTCAATTGTGGCAATAATATTTATAAAAAAATTCAATAATACAAAGTAATAATTTAGAAAATATCAAATTATAACAAAAAATATTAATTATTATATTTATGAAAAATAATATTATTTTACAAGAAATAAAGTAAATTTTGATAAATCTTCGTAAATAAAGTTAGTTATTTTGTTTTAAATTAAAGTAACAAAAGTGATATAATATGTCAAACTTCTCGTCATTAACACTTTTTTTTTTTTTTTTTCATCTCATTTGTTAATGTAACTTGATATCCTTTCTTGCATTTGGGTGTTTTTGGGTGGTGATTTACTTTTGGTGATACATAAATAATATAAATTTGAGTATAAATTTTAAATTTTTATGGATTATATTATGCTTATCTTTTCTTATTGTGTTGATTTTTTGCTATAATTTTATCCAATATTTTTATAGTTTGATATGGCTAATGAAACAAAAAATTAATAGATCAAACTGATAATTTGGTAGAAATTTGCTGATTTTAGTATTTTTTTTTAACGTTGATTTTGGTATTTTAAAAATTCACGTTAAGGTGATGATTGTTAAGTTTTTAGTGTGAATTCGATGGAGATTTGAAGGTTTTGTGGTTTTGGATCATTGTACGCCCGTGCTCGAAAATGTGTTGAAATGTGTGTTTTTATCTAGTAAGGAACACAAATCAGAGCATGAGCGTGTTTGTGCCTATGATGGAACTTGTTGTTTTATCCAAAGAGGGAACAACCTAAAACACAGGAATGTTGTAAGCTATGTTAGGGTCTGCCATTTTATCTAGTAATGAACAAGACCTAAAGCATGCATGTTCTGCAATTTCAAATTGAGGTCAATCACACTGTATGTCATATGGCAGTATCAAGGTCCATGTGCACCCCTTTATACACCCTTTTACAACATAGTGAAATTCTCTCCTCATTTACCAGATTTTCATAAAATTTTGTGTGTTATTTATCTACTTATTTATTTTGTTATTATTCTTTTTTGTTTAATTATTTGTTTTCTGCACTTTGATTGCTTTTACTATGCGAGGTTGTGGTGCACTTGACTTCTTTTGTAACAATGATGATTCTTCTATAACTATAGCTATTTTCATAGTGAACGAAAAATGTTGAGGAAGTAAATATTTTTTATTGTATATTTTAGGAAGTAAATATTTGTATATAATTAGGAATAAAATTTTTTATTTAGGATATTATTCTATTCCTAATTAAAATGTGATTAGGATTCCTATGTGTAAGTATAAGGGTTGTAATCTCTCTTATGAATATATGAAAAAAATATATTTCTCTTGAATTTTCTGATTTTTTCTCTGAATTTTATTCTTCATGGTATCAAAGCGAACTCATTGAAATCAATTTTTTTATTGAATCTTCAAAATCATATTTTTTCTTCTCTTATCCTTTAAATCTCTTAAATCTTAGAAACCATGACCACTGAAAACACATTCATTGTATCCCATGAAACACCTAATTTTATTCAAACTCTTCAAGATAATTCTTCATTTCCTACAGGAATCATTCTTAATGATACGAACTATCCTCTATGGTCATAACTCATGGACATGCGAATTAGAGCTAGAAATAAATATGGCTTCCTTGTTGGCACAATGCTAAAACCATTAGCAGGAGATAAAGTTTTAGAGACTTGGCTTATTGATAATAACCAAGTCAAAAGTTGGCTGATTGGTTCCATGAGTCCGACATTGATGCAAAGATTCATCCATCTTCCAACAGGAAAAGAGATATAGGATGTTGTCTTAAAAACTTTCTATGATGGATTTAATGAAACTTAGTTGTTCAAATTAAATTGGAAATCATTCACTACACGTCAGAATGGTAGGCCGTTACCTGCATATTATAATGAGCTAATTTGAATATTTCAGAAAATTGATGTCCAGACTTATGCTCAAAGGGAGGATGTTAATGGAGTAGTATCACTCCATAAGCATATTATCCAACTTTAAACACATATTTTCCTAGTCAGGTTGGATTCAAAATTTAATAATGCTTGGAGTGAAATACTACAGAAGGATCCACCTCTTGATCTTGAGTCTAGTTATAAATATGTGCGGAGGGATCATAACCAGCAACATATGATGGAAAGGCTGAAGATTAAGTCAGACCATGCAGTACTGGTAACAACTTAGACTCGTCCTTAGTTCAGAGGGAAAGTACTGAGTAAGTCCATCACATACACTTGTACTCATTATGGCAAAGTTGGACACTCTAAGGAATAGTGCTATCAAATTGTGGGATATCCAAAATGATGATATTTCAATAGAAAGTCTCGTAAGAAGCTCGAAAAAGCTGCAACTGCCACCTTTAATGATATTAAACCAAGTGGTGATCTTAATGCAACATCAAGTATGAAAAATCTTATTCAAAATAATACATGATTATTGATACAAGTGCTACTGACCATATGAAAAAATCCACTCACCATCTTACATCCATCTGATCATTAACCCAATAAAATATCCTGACTACTAATAGAGGCATAGCACTAGTCACTTATGAAGGATCAGTATCTAACTCTGACTCTTTTAGTTTAGATACTATTCTGGTTGTTCCTTTTTTTCTTATAATCTACTATCTGTTGGTCAAATCACTGAAATCTTGAATTGCACTATCAAAATTTGGCCTAATTGTTGTGTATTTTAGGACATTACAATGCACTGGATTCTTGGCTTTGGTGTTAAACATGAGAAGTTGTACTATATTGATTTAGTAGAAGTTACTCGGCCAAAAACTACGTTATTTTGTGGCATCGTCATCTTAGTCATCTTTCTTTTCATTATCTTAGATAAATAAAATTGAAATTGTTCCTAGACTTTGAATTCAAGTGTGATATTTGTGAATTAGCAAAAAGCCACCGGATCTCATATGTAGCGAGTTATAATAAAAATTCAATACCATTTATGACCATTCATTCTGATGTATGGGGATCTACTCAGATTCCTACTCTGTCTAGTGATCGATATTTTGTAACATTTATTGATGAATGTACTCATATGACCTAGGTATCACTACTTTCAAATAAGGGAGATGTGTGTTTTTATTTCCAGGACCTATATAAAATGGTGGCTATGCAATACCATAGTAAAATCTGAGTCTTATTGTCTGATAATGGTGGGGAGTATCTTAACTCGACACTTAATGAATTTTGCTACGAGTATAGCATTCACCACCAAACATCCAACATCGGCACTCCCCAAAAAAATGGTATAGCCAAATGGAAGAATCGACAGTTATTATAATTTGTCTGAGTATTATTGTTTAATATGAATGTTCTTCGAGAATACTAAGGAGAGGTTATTCGATCCACTGCAGATCTCATAAACCAAACTCCATCAAGAGTACTTAATTTCAAAATGCCTCTTTAAAAACTTTAGGAACTTGTTATATCTCCACCTTTTAATAATCTTGAGCCCCAAATCTTTAAATGCTCAGCATATATTCATTAACAACTCGATAAATTAGATCTTTGAGCTATCTAGTGTATCTTTATTAACTATGGAAATATCAGTGTTATGATATAAATGCAAAAAAGATGTATATAACTCGGGATGTTCAGTTCCATAAAAATGCTCCCTTTTTCAACCAATCCGAGTGCTCTCTTTAAGGGGAGAGAATTTTAAGCAACTTTGAAGATAGCACTCCGAGTGGTCTAAATATTATGAGTATCTCACATGTTCCGATCATCTCACATGGATAGACATCTGATGTTTTGAGTTTTTTGAGTATCTCAGATGTTCCTAGTATCGCACCTGGATAGACATCTGATGTTCTAAGTGGTCTGAGCATCTCATATGGATGGATGATTGACGATAATTTGAGTATTTTGCTTAAACCTAAAACAAATCAATATAGTACGTCTTCCCAGCCCATATTAGAAGCTAAAGAAACGCCAAATGTGCATAATAAGGTAGACTTGTCTCCCCCCCCCCAATAACTCCAAATATCGAGCCTCGTTATCCTTCTAGAATCAATATAAGGATTCCAAATAAAATAATATGATCCAGACCTTTATACTAAATCTAAATATCCTATCAATAATCTCATATCAACTAATAGTTTATCTAAATCTCATGCATATACTGTGAATAAATTATCTACTATATCTATTCCGAGTAATGTGTAGGAGGCTTTAGCTAATTAGATTGGAAGAAAGCTATGAATGATGAAATGGAAGCATTACAGAAGAACTACACATGGGATCTTATTCCACTCCTTAAAGGAAAGAGAATGGTGGGGTATAGGTGGATATTCACTACCAAACTCAATTCAGATGGAAGCATTAATCGATATAAATCTTGGTTGTTAGCAAAGGGATACACTCAAAAGTATAGAATTGACTATGAAGATACATTTACCCCAGTAACAAAAATGAACACTATCCGAGTTCTTATTTCCTTAGTTGCCAACCTAAACTGGCCACTAGGGAAATTTAATATGAAGAATGCTTTTTTAAATGGAACTATAGATGAAGAATTATATATGGATCCACCACCTGGAATAAGATGTACTGACTGAGTATGCAAACTAAAAAGGGCATTGTATGGACTTAAGCAATCGCTTCGAGCATAGTTTAGATGACTCCTAACTTTCATGAGAATTCTCGGTTATAAGCAAAGTGATGTTGATCATATGATATTCATCAAACAAAAGTTTGGTAAAGTTACTGCTCTGATTATATATATTGATGATGTGGTGGTCATTGAAAATGATCCGAGTAAGACAACAATCTTGCAAAGACAGTTAGCAGCTGAGTTTGAACTTAAGGATTTAGGAAACTTGAAGTTTTTTTAGGGATTGAAGTTGCAAGATTAGCTCAGGGGATTTCCCTTTGCCAATGAAAGAATGTAATGGACCTACTGACAGAAATAGGCATGCTTGATTATAAGCCAGTTGAGACTCTAATTGAAGTCAAATATAGACTATTCATCCGATAAGATCAAGTCCCAACTGATAAATGTTAGTATCAAAGGCTAATGGGAAGGTTAATTTACTTATCTCATACTCGGCCGAACATTACTTATGCAGTAAGTATTGTAAGTTAGTTCATGCATTCTCTGAGTAAAGAACATATATGTGTAGTATACTGAGTATTAAGTTATCTAAAGTCTTCTCCAGGTAAAGGTTTATTTTTTGGGAGAAATAAGGATTATGAAATTACTAGTTATACAGATGCTGATTGGGCCGAAGATCAAACTGATCGAAAATCAACATCTGGGTACTTTATGTTTGTTGGAAAGAATTTGGTCACTTGGAGAAGTAAGAATTAAAAAGTCATTACAAGGTTGAGTACTGAAGTTGAGTTTAGAGTGATGGCTCATGGAGTGTGTAAGATGCTCTGGATAAGGTGAATTGTTCAGGATCTGGGATTAAAACATTTGAAGCCTATGCTGTTACATTGTGATAATAAGACAGCCTTAGCAATTGCAAACAACATGCTCAACATGATTGAACTAAGCACGTGGAGGTTAACAAACATTTCATCAAAGATCATTTGAATCAAGAAACAATTGATCTTCCATTTATTTCTTCTTAAGCTCAACTAGCTGACATCCTTACAAAGGTTGTATCTGAAAAATCGCTCTACAACTCACTTGGCAAGTTGGGGACATACATTCACCAACTTGAGAGGGAATGTTGAAGAAGTAAATATTTTTTATTATATATTTTAGGAAGTAAATATTTTTATACAATTAGAAATAAAGTTTTTTATTTAGAATGTTATTCTATTTCTAATTAGGATGTGATTAGAATTCCTATGTGTATATATAAAGCTTGTAATCTCTCTTGTAAATATATGGAAAAAAACATATTTTTTTGAATTTTCTCTTCTTTTTTACTGAATTTTATTCTTCAAAAAAAGCGTCGGACTGATAACATTGAAGTGATTTGCGGAATGGATGGAGGAGAGGAAAGAAGAGGTAAAAGGTTAGTTGGGAAGAGAGTTAGGTTAATAATGTTAAATTTTTTATTTCATTTTATCAATTTTATCCTAACAAATAACATAAAAACAAAAAATAGAAAATAAACAAAGTTATGGGATAAGATTTGCTTAAAAAACTTTTCGTTAATTTTTTTTTTGTTAAGTATGAAATTAATCTTGTCCCTAAAGTGTTAGTTTTTTTTTTTTTTCATTTCAATCTATTTATTTATAGTTTATAGTTAAATTTAATGGTTATAAAATTAAAGGTTAATTTAATATATATATATATATATATTTTGTCATATAGAGGTAATATATATGCATTTATGACCACGGATTAAAAAAGTAAGGTGGCTAATGGCTAGGTTGGGGATCGTTCGTTTTTGTGTGTGATTCATAGAAGGAGATAAAATTGATTGTCAGTTTACACTAGATCCACTTGCTTTTTCCACACCACACCACTCCACTCCACTCCCACTTTGTATGTACCATGGAAGTCATAGTTGCTTCTCTCGTCTTAATTCTTAACCCACACCATATGCTAATTAAATTGACATTTCTTTTGCTTTCTTGGGAATCTTGTCACTATTTTCTTCTCAACGGTGGAAAATTTGTAGGAATCCAAACGACCAAAAATCCATGGGAATGTTCCTGTTATAAAGTGAGTGAATTCTATAAATTCAACTCAATCCCAGCAACATTCCAACCGTGGGCAGAGAGGGGGGCCACTCTGGCCCTCTAAAATTGAACATGTTTAATTTTTTTTATATATTAGTATTTATAATAATTTTTACGATTTAATAATTTTAAAAATTTTAAAAAGCTTCAAATTGTGTTGAATAAATTATGTTAGAAAAATAAAATTGTTCAAATGTTTGTTTTTATATACATATGACTCGAATTTGAAATCAAATTTAATTTTTTTCTTAAATCAATAAATATTGATTTTTATACATTATTATTTAATATCAATGTTGTTATATTTAAGTCTGTTAATTGGTCCGTCAAAATTTATTATAAATAAAATTTGGGATAAGTATAATTTTAATCTTTATAGTTTTGTGTTTTTATAAAATTAGTCCTGTGATTTTTTTTTTGGCTTTTAAATACCATGCGCTTTATATTTTTTTACATTTTAGTTAAATTTCAATGATAAATTTATTCTATATATAATTTATAATCAATCTAAGTAATTGGTTATTTTTAAAAATATTTTAAATTTATTTTAAAATTTATTTTTTATTCATAATTAAATTAAAAATACATCTTAATTTGATTTTTTTTTTTTGTGAGTTTATTGTTCTTAGTGAAATAATATATTGCTCATTCTATGATTTTAGTATTGAAAATGCATATTATTTGTTGACCTTAGCAAGTTATTAATCTTGATTTTGATCTTAACAAACTTAATTTTGAGCAACTAATGTGTTTGTTTTAAATGTGTATAAGTTATGAATCATTTGGAAGTTAATTAAATGATGAATTATCAAAGAAAAAATATTGTGGAAAGACATCACAAGCACTATCTCAATCGGACTCAAGATAGGGACCAAATTGCATATTTTTTGCAATTTTGGAACCTACCCCGAGCTTAGTCTCGACCGGAACCAAGCCCGGGACTGAAGGGATGAATTCTACTTAAATGGGATTTTGAGACAATAAAGATCTCAATCAATGTTCCGACTAGGACCTTGCCCGGGACCAGGTAGTCCCAATCGAGACCAAGGGTCACGACTGGACCTAATTTTGTAGAATTTTGATTTTTAGGCAAAATTAATCCTAATCTATATCCCGACCAAGACCATGCTCAGGACTAGAGAAATTCAAACCTGAAAAGACTACAAATGACTACTTTTGAGGTATCCCAACTAGGACAGATCATATCTCGACCTGGAGTAGGACATTTCCAGCTCAAAAGTCCAAATGACATTCATATGGTGTTTGATTTTGTTGGGAATGAAATTATTACTTCCAATGACTATAATTGAATTGCTCAAGTATAAATATAACCGTTGAAGATTATTTTAAGGTTAAGAAACTTGTTAATCCATTATATCCTTTTAAGCATTCAATCAAACTCTCTAAACTCTTCAAAACTCATTTTATTTTTATATAACTCTTATGAGAGTTGGTGAGTGTTAGAATATATATTCTTATTCTTTTATTTTACAGGATTTGAAAACGGAAAGTGAGATTCTATTCTAAAGGAATTGGTTTAAGTGTTTAGCCATTAAAACACTTATAAATTGGTTTTAGTGTGAGCCTTGAAAATACATGTGAATTGGTTTTTGAGTGAGCCTTGAAAACTCAAGTTATAAGGTTAAAAGAGTAAGCCTCAAACTCTTGTGTAATCTCAATCTTGTGAATAAGATTGTGGGAATTGAAAATCCTAACTTAGGGATAAATTAGGTAAAGACATATGATTGTTGAGAATCTGAACTCTTTAAATTCTTGTGTTCATTATTCTTCCTTCCTAATATTCCTTCATTTATTGTAAAAAATTCTTTAAATTTTTTATTTTATTTCAATAGCCTTATTCACCCCCTCCCCCCTCTAAGGCATTTTCATTTTATATTAGAGATTGAATTCTAGGAACTTCACTGCTAGTATATAAGATCATAGGGAATGAATCAAAAAATATGTCTTTACTTAGACCATTCTTTGATGGTAGTAACTATCCTCATTGGAAGTTCAAAATGGAACTATAACTTAATTGTGATTCCATCAAACTTTGGGATACTGTCTTAAAAGGTTGGGAACCACCTACAACTACCATTGATAATGTGGTAATTATTCTAGTAAGAAGCCAATGGAATAATGAATAAAAGGAGGAAAATCATAAAAATAAAAAGGCAATGATCACTATAGTCTCTTCTTTGATAAGAAAAGAAGGGGGCAAGCTTCAACATTGCATGTTGGCCAAACAAATGTGGGAGACCTTGAAAAATCATTATGAAGGTAACGTGTAAGTTCGAAGCAAGAAGGTTCAACTTCATATGTATGAATATGAACTCTTCAAAATGAAACCTTATGAGTCAATCATAAAAATGACAAATTGCCTCAATACTCTTATCACGACCCTCAAGAAACTTGGAAAGCATTTCACCAAGGAAGAGGCAAACAATAAGATTCTAAGAATTCTACCTAAAAATGATTGGGAATCTCAAGTTACATCAATTGAGGAAGCTCAAGACCTTTCCACACTCTCTACTGGCATGCTTATTGGAAAGCTCTTAACCCATGAGCTAACAATAAAGCAAAGAGGTGAAGAGCAAGGAGGGAAAGAAGAAAAGAAAAGGAGTATTGTATTAGAAACTTCACAAGATGATAGTGAAGAGGAAAATGGTGAAGGTTCTAGTATAAAGATGATGAAATTGTCATGCTCACTAAAAGCTTCAAGAAGCTTTTGAAAAAGAAAAATTCTTTAAGAATAAGAAACTTCAACAATAAGCTTGAGGGAGAAAACAAAAAGAAAACTAAAGAGGTTACTTGCTATAAATGCAAGAAACTAGGGATATTAGAAGTGAGTGCCCCAAACTCAAATTCAAGAAAAAATGAGCAAAGGATAAAAAGAAGGTCTTCACAACTACTTGTGATGATGACTCCTTTGAATCCAAAAAAGATGAGGAACACAAAATGTGGTCAATCTTTGCTTCGTGACTTTTGAAGATGTATCATCTATCTTTAACTTTTTTATGATGAATATTGTGATTATAATGAATATTATGATGATGATGATGATATTGAGAGCTCTATGATAAGGAAACTCTTGCTTAAATGCAAAAACTTATTATCCAAAAAGAAACATTATAAGCATTATCTAGCCTAACTAAGGAATTCAAAAAATTAAAAAATGAATTTTCCAATCTTATTAAATCAAATGATAAATTGTCTAATGATTTGAAAAATTCAAATTCCTTGGAAGGGCAACTCAAGAAAGTAAGTGATGAAAACTATACACTTTCTAATGAGGTTATAAAATTAAAAAATTTCATATCCAAATTCTAAAAAGGAAAAGAGAGTTTAGATAACTTACTTGACTTTAAAAAAATTTTATGGAAATACTTATGGAATTAGATATGCTAATAGAATGGGCTCATGTTCATTGTTATCACATATTAAATTTGTTCAAGCATCATGTAATTCCATTCATTCTACCTATAAACCGATTGAGACTCAAGCTTTCAAAGCTAATAAGTCTCACATTTCACATATTAAAGAGAATTCTTATAAGACTTAATCCCATATAACACAAAGGGGTAAGTCTCATGCTAAAGAAGCACAACCCAAACATGCTCAAGAAGCACAACCCAAACATGCTTATATGTACACTAGACACAACACTCATAAGCATGTTGCACAAACATATCAAAATATAGATTGCCATTAACAATGCATGTCTCACACCATGACTCAAAATAATAGGAGACACACACCACCATTACAACACAAAAGGCATGTTTCACATGCTAATAAAGCATATCATTATACGAGAAAAAAATTTGAAAATATTATATTTTTATATTGCATGATCAAAGGACATACCAATAATGTGTGCTTTTCTATAATACTACACGTGAATTTGCTTCCTTTAGATTTTCTTAAGACTAACCAACCTAGACCGAGAAAGGTTTGGGTTCAAAAGAATACTTAATGTATTTTGTGTAGGTGTGCTTAAAATCCATAAGAATAAAAAGCAAGTGGATCTCGATAGTGAATGTTCAAGGCACATGATAAGAGACAAGAAGCAATTCAAAAAACTTGATGCAAAAGATAGAGGTCATGTCACATTTGGGAACAATGCCAAAGGAAAAATAGTAAGCATTAGAAAAATCGGTAATCCTCAATCCTTATCTATACATCACGTATTACTTGTTAATGGTCTCAAACATAATTTGCTTAGTATAAATCAATTATGTGACATGGGAAATAAAGTGACTTTCTATCCTAAAAATTACTTTGTTAGTAATCTTAATAAAGACAAAGTGATTTTTAGTGGTGAAAGAGTAGACAATATTTATATTATTGGCTTGAATAAAATTGATAATAAAGACATTAAAGGCTTAATGTTTATTTCCCATGACACATGTATTAGGAATCAATTATGCTACTTAGACATCAAATTATAAGTAGGGCAAATTTTAAAATTTGTTTATCATAACCCATGAAATCATTAAGAATTCCAATCCTAGGATCCAATTTGCATTTAACACATAGCTAATACACAAATCATCATAAATACAAAAAATAAACAACCTAGAAATTCTAAATTTCAAGAAAACTTACCAATTCCCAAGGTTGGTGTAAACCACAATTAATCTATTAAAATGGTTGGCTCCTTTGATTCAACTCTTAAATCAACTCTTCAAGTCTCCCAATTGTGAGACCTTTAGTTAAAAACACCAAGCTTCAACAAATCTCCTTCTTATCTTGATTAAGTAGTAGTAAGAGCCCTCTCTCAATTGACCTCTTAAGCTTCCACTACTTAATCCTTATAAGAGCTCTAGGTTTTTGTATATGTTATCTATCTTTTTTTTTTCATGGATGACTCTTATGTTTTTCTTTACCAACTAACCATTAATATCTTCCTTTTTGCATTTAGATATACTTGGTTAGAAATTGAAGTAGAGATAGATGACATCACCCTTAACCCACTTGTCATGATTAATTAACAAATCAATAAGTCACTAAAGTCCAAACTTAGAGGATGTAGAGATTACAACTCTTGTAATTCTCTACATCACTTAGGACTTACACATGTCAATTAATATATATATATATATATATATATATATATATATATATATATATATATATATATATATATATATATATATATTTGATTTAAAAAAATCAACTAATATTTCATTTAATAGAGTTGGGCTAATCCATTAGGCCAACATTTAACCCAAAGCCCACTCCATAAAAAAAGTGGACTTAAATAAGATAAATGGTCTTTATCTATTACTTGGTTTAATCTTTAGTCCAAAACTCTTTTGGACCTAGGTCCATAAAACTTGAGCCATTAATCCAAGTAATTAAGAAACAACATATATCTATTATTAATTTAATATCTCATATTAATTAAGCATATATTAATAATAAAAACCTTTCATTGAAATTCAATTTCATAATATGCTAGAATCATTGCTTTAAGCAAAAATCCAATTTCATTAATCTTAATTAATTGATTAAACTCTTTAATGAATAATTAGATTAATACAAAGAGATTTGGTAAAACCTTTTATGTCTAGTTGGCAACAAGAAGATAATATCAACATTTGATATTATTTAAACTCCTTTTAAGTCTAAATGTGAAAATTCAAATTATTCACATTTAGTTCTCATAAGTTATGAGTGACCCCTAGCATTGATATGGCAACTACCCAATTAGATATGAATGTATTCATTAATTCAATTGAACCCTTTGGTCATAATTACTATGCACTAAAATCTCTTCATTAAAAGATCCCAATACAGTCTAAAGTCAAGGATTAGTCAAACTCTAATAGCTATATATTATATGAGCTCATCTCATGTTTTATTTCTTGATAAAATATAACAGATACTAGAAACTCTTTCTAGCACTGAAACTCTTTTAGACTGTTATATTTGTCCTGGCCAGGAACTTATTCATCAAGAAAATACTTAGATAGCATAGGATCTTATCTCGGTTTACTCCAGGTAATGAATCTCATCTTGGTCAAACACTCATCCCTACATTTAACCGACTAGAGCTACCACATGCCATATACCAATGTATGAATAACATAAGTTTATAAGCGGTAGCAAAGGTAACAAACTTTGACCACTTAAATGTAGATGACCATGTCACCTCAAGTCAAAGGACTCTATGCACCATTATGACCTAGATTGTGATCGTTAACAATAAGTCAATATCCATACGATCATATATCTAGTGTCACTATTTAATCCACCCATCATATGACTATCCACATGTCTATTCTAATATCTTATATCGAGTAACATGAGACTCACTACCTCCCACTATTAGTATCACATACTAATTAAGAAAAATAGACAAAGGTGATAGTCTAATTGATATTACCTAAATATTAAT
This sequence comes from Mallotus nudiflorus, assembly GCA_947683625.1. Lineage (NCBI taxonomy): Eukaryota > Viridiplantae > Streptophyta > Magnoliopsida > Malpighiales > Euphorbiaceae > Mallotus > Mallotus nudiflorus. The sequence continues at coordinate 4,268,886 of CANTUR010000239.1, forward strand.
TATATGACTATGAAAAATTTATAGTATATGTATTAAATAAGTATGTAACTCATATTATCAACTCTTGATAATAAATTTATTTAACACAATGTTAAAGGGTAAATACTCAAATAAACAAACACTTTTTTTAAATGAAAATTATATTACCATATGGGATAATTTACAATGTCATTATACATTACAAGAATGGCACTAAGGCACATCTATGCTAACAATATGGATATGACATAGAAGGCTAGGACATGCTAATTTTGAGCTTTTAAATGATTTTGTAAAGACGAACTTGTGATTGGTCTACCTAAACTTGAATTCATAAATACATAAACCCTGTGATGTTTGCCAAAAGGTAAAATAATCCAAGTCCTCATTGAAGCTAAAAATGTAGTGTCTACCTCTAGGCCACTTGAATTTATACATATGGTTTTGTTTGGACCAACTAGATTTGTTAGTCTTTGAAGAATGCACTATGCATATGTCTTGGTTGATGACTACTGTAGATTTACTTGGGTGTGTTTCCTTGCTCATAAGAATGATGTATTTAAAGCCTTTGAAAATTTTGCAAAAATAGTTCGAAAAAAAAGGTTTCTATATTTCTTTCACTAGAAGTGATCATGGAGCTGAATTTGAAAATGAATTTTTCAAAAATTTTTGTGATGAAAATGATATTTTATATATATTTTCTTCTCATAAAACTCCTCTGTAAAATGGGGTAGTTGAAAGGAAAAATAGAATTCTTGCATAAATGGCTAGAACAATGCTTCATGAGTATAATTTACCTCTATACTTTTGGGCGGAAGTCTTTAACACATCTTATTATATTTTAAATTGAGTTTTCAAAAGACCAATTTTAAATAAAACTTCTCATAAGCTATGGAACAATAGAAAATCAAAATCTTATATCAAAGAGTATTTGGATAGAAGTGGTTCATATTGAACACCAAGGATAATCTTGGAAAATTTAACTCTAAAGCCAATGGAGGAATTTTCTTAGGCTATTCCACCTCTAACAAAGTATATAGAGTGTTTAATAAAAAGACTCTAGTAGTTGAAGACTCAATGCTTGTTGTCTTTGATGAATCAAACTCAGTTGATCCTAGAAAGGATGTTTATAGTATTGATGATCTTGTAGGTGACAATGAGATTGTGGATACTCAAGAAGAAAATGCTAGTAAGCTTTTGGAACTTGAAGGTCAAGCAAGGAGGACCATGAGGATATATCTCAACCTACTTTAAAGGATGAGCTTCCAAAGGATTGACAATTTAAGAAAGCTCATCCTCAAGACCTTATCATAGGCAATACTACAAAAGGGGTAACTACTAGATCTAAACTCAAGTCTATTGTAAATATAGCCTTCATTTCTCAAATTGAGCATAAAATGTTGATGATGCATTGAGTGATGAATTTTGGGTCCTTGCTATGCAAAAAATTTAAATCAATTTGAGAGAAACAAGGTTTGAACCTTAGCTCCTAGACAAAAATATCATCCTATTATAGGCACCAAATGAGTTATTAGAAATAAGATGAATGAACAAGGTGTCATAACTAGGAACAAAGCTAAACTAGTAGCTGAAGGTTATAATCAAGAGGAAGGCATTGATTATGATAAAACCTTTGCCCCCGTTGTAAGGTTAGAAGCTATTAGAATGCTACTTGCATTTGCATGATTCATGAATTTTAAAATTTATCAAATGGATATTAAAAGTGCATTTTTAAATGGTTTTATTGAAGAGGAGGTGTATATTGAACAACCTCCTGGTTTTAAAAGATTTGATTTTCCTAATCATATGTTTAAACTTTCTAAAGCATTGTATGGATTGAAATAAGCTCCAAGAGCTTAATATGAAAGATTGAGTAAATTTTTTTTAGAAAAAGGTTTCTCTAAAGAAAAGGTTGACACAAATCTTTTCATAAAGAAATCCAAAAATGATTTGTTAATTGTGCAAATATATGTTGATGACATTATCTTCGGTGCTACTAACCATTACTTGTGTGAGGAATTTTCTAAGTTAACATAAGGAGAATTTAAGATGAGTATGATGGTAGAACTCAAATTTTTCTTTGGACTACAAATCAAGGAATGAAAAGATGGGACTTTCATCAATGAAACTAAATATGATAAGGACATTCCCAAGAAGTTTGGCATAGATAGAGCTAAATCAAGGAAGACTCATATGAGTACCACCACTAAACTTAACAAAGACGAGAATGGTAAACTGGTTAATGAAAAGTAATTTAGAGGTATGATCAGATCCCTTCTTTATTTAACCACTAGTAGACTTGACATTATGTTTACAACTTGCTTCTATGCCAGGTTTTAATCTAGCCCTAGAGAGTCTCATTTGAATGCTATCAAAAAGATTTTCAAATATCTTTGTGGAACAATGCAATTAGGACTTTGATATCTTAAAAGTTCCTCCTTTAACTTAATTAGCTATTCGTATGCAGACTTTATTGATAGCTTACTAAATAAAAATAGCACTTCCGGAACTTTTTAGTTTTAGAACAATGTTTAGTTTCTTGGTTTAGTAAGAAATAAGTTTCGGTTGCCTTGTCCACTGCTGAAGCTGAAAATATTGCAGCAAGTCTTTGTTGTTCACAAGTCTTATGGTAAAAACAATAATTGACGGACTATGGTATAAAACTTTATCACATTCCTATCAAATGTGATAATACAAGTACTATAAACTTTAGCAAGAATCTCATTCAATATTCTAGAACTAAGCATAGAGACATTCGACATCATTTTTTGTGTGATCATGTTCAAATTAGTGATATCTCACTTGATTTTATTGATACAAATAATCAACTTGTTGATATCTTTACCAAACCTTTCAATGAAGAAAAATTGAATTTCATTAAACATGAACTTGGCATGATTGATAGTTCTAGTTTGTCATGATTACTATATTGATTATTGGTTTTATTTAAGTTTTATTTATGTTTATTTTTGGTATATTTATTATTTTTTTATGTGAAATTATGTGGTGTTTATCTAAATTACATTAATTGTTTTAACTATTGATTTTGATCTTCTTAATTTTCAAAATATTTTGTAAGATTAATTTCTTTTATATTCTTTATATCATGTGTTATTTTTTTATTCTTGTTATTTTGCAAAATTAATAATTAATTAATGATTTTTTATTCATTCAATTAATTATTTAATTTTAGCAAAATATATCTTTCTTTAAATGAATTTATTTCCACTACTAATTTAATCCTTCACAAAATCTTCAATTAATTCAAAATATATGCAATTAATTCACAAGGACTTAGTTGTAAATAATTTTGGACTTAATTGCAAAGATCTTGCAATATTTTTATTGTTAGGGACTTGTCCCGCTCAGGATCAGACCATGTCCCGATTGGGACATTATTCTGCCAAATCCTATGTTTTACATGGAACTGATCCCGAACAATATCCCAATCGGGATATCACTCATGATAGTATGTCCCAACTGGGATGAGAGCATGTCCTGACTGAGACATCGATCCTGACAAGATTAGGATTCCAAATCTTTTCACCTCTTTGACTCTCCAATCATAATTAGGAATGAGTTTTGAGGTTTTTGTTCAATTCAAATTCAAATTTTGAACTATTTCCAACCCTAATCTCTTTCTTATAAATACCATTCTATTTATACTTAATTTTACTCAATCAATATTTCCTTTCTCTACAAATCTCTTCTCATATTTTCTCCTCTCTCATCATGACTCCTAAAAATCCAAGTAAGGTTCCTTCCTCTTCTCAAGATCCTCCTTTAAAGAAGGATAAACCCAAAAGAACATACTCTCCATTCTTATATTCTTCTTAATATTTCAAGAAGAGAGTGTCACAATTCTAAAAGAGAGTCTTATTCCTTTAAGAGTCATGGATGAACCTACTCTCAAAGCAATTTGTTGCTATGATGAAGTCATGGATCTTCTTCTAAAAGGTAGGATATATGGTTTTGTTTTCACACCTTTTCCATCTTATCCTTCCCTTATTATTGAATTTCTTTTATCATGCACTTTTCATTCCATCAAGTATGATGATGATAATCCTTACTTCTCTATGAGATTCAAGTTAAAAGAAAAAGATTGCTTCATGACACATCAAGAGTTTGATACTCTTTTTTATTTTTCCCAAGAGGACCACATTCAAGTTAAACCTCATTAGCTTGCTTCTTCTTTTTGGGATGAAATCAAGGCTTTTAATGCTCCTCAATTCTCTGCTGGACATACTAATGCCTCACACACCGAATCCAAAACACTTTGGTATGTTCATCAATTCATTACCTATTCTATTAATGGTAAAGCTCTTTTCTAATAAAATTCTTTCTCTTGATGATCTTTTCATTCTCTATTGCCTTTGCCATAATGAAAAGATTGCTTTGGGAAGATTTTTACAATAAAGAGTTTGGCTAATTAGTGATAGTAACACCAGTGCAATTTGTATTGGTGGAATTATCACAAAGTTAGCAAAATTCTATAATATTAATCTTGATACTCTACCCTCTACCAAGCCTATACTTGTTGATGAATCTTTAATCAAAAACTCTAAAAAATTCACCTCTATTAATGGAGTTTGGTTTGGAAACATGACTTTGGAGCAAGTGAAAATATTAAGGCTACGTTTAAAGAATTAGAAGAGTAAAAAGGTCAAGACATTAGGGAAGAAGAACAAGAACTTTAAAATTATGATGTGCCTTCAAGGAAAAGGACAAGAAATGAAGGTACATCAACTCAAGGTGCTTAAGCATAAGGTGGGGAACCTCTTTGAGCAGGCCAAATTTTTGAACATATGACTTTGATAAAATCCAACTTTAATTCTCGCTTTGATGAAGTTGAATCTAATTTCAATATGCATTTCAAACAAATTGATGAGGACATTGCTTATCTTTAATATAATGTCCATTATATTTATGAGCAATAAGACTATACTTGCACCTATCTATCCTTCGTGCCTCTTCCTCCTTCATCTCCTCCTTAAGAATGACATTTGATTAGTTTATTTTCAGTATGTGAGCCTCTAGCTATTAGTTTGTTTATTTTTTTTTGGCTCATTTTATGTTTAGTTTATTTCATGTTTATTTTCAATATTTTTTAAAAGTTATATGACTTTTCTTCATTAATGCAATTTTATTTTCTCAAAATGTCAATTTCTTTGTCATTTATTCTTTTTGATTTTTGACAAAGGGGGAGACATATTTGAGTGTGCATGTGTATTTAGTTAATATTTAAAAAATTATTGAAATTCATTTAAAATTATTTTAAAAGATGTGTTTATATTAGTGATATATTTAAAATAGGGGATGAAAATTGTTTGAATTTATAATAATTTTGTTTATGCATGCATAGCAACATTGTAAGTGTGGCTAGTTTGGTTATATATCATATGTGATAAAAGATCTTGTTTTACTTACTTTATTTATGTATGACATAGATTTTATAAAGATTTGATATATCTTTATTTTCATTGCTTTAGTTCTTCGTCTTTTAATTCCTCTCAGATTTTTTATTATTCCTTTTGGTTCTTTTCATTGATTTTTTATTATATCTCTATCTTTTCTTTTTGTCTTTGACAAAAGGGAGAGAAAAAGCTTTGTGATAGTTTGTGATTGTATTTTTGATATGCTAAGTGCTACATGATCATGATGTATGTTGGCTAGTTTAATTTTGATGATCATGTGATAGTTAAGTTTGATAAGCTTCAAACGTAAGTGCTCTATGTACTATTTTTGTGATACACTTTAGTAGCACTATATGCATATATGTTTGAAATTATTTCCTTCATATGGCCTTAGCATTTTTAAATGATCATGTTATTATATTTTCAACACATTTTTTATATTAGGTTATGTCTTTTTCATAATATATTTTATGTTTTTTTCTATTTTTTTAAAGGGGAATAATTTATAAATTTATATTTCTTATCATATCCATATTCAAAGAGGGAGATTGTTGACCTTAGCAAGTTATCAATCTTGATTTTGATCGAAAAATAAAGAAATATATTTTATTTCATTTGATATTAGCATTATTATCACAATTGTTATCTATTACACACTTCACTTAGTATTATTTTTATCAAAATCAAAATAAGTTTGTCAAAATCAAAAAGGGGGAGATTGTTGACCTTAGCAAGTTATCAATCTTGATTTTGATCTTAACAAACTCAATTTTGAGTAACTAATGTGTTTGCTTCAAATGTGTATAAGTTAGGAATCATTTAGACGTCAAAATAATGATGAATTATTAAAGAAAAATCATCTCGAAAAGATATCATAAGCACTATCTCAATCGGACTCAAGATAGGGAACAAATTGCATATTTTTGGCAATTTTAAAACCTATATCGAGCTCAGTCCTAACCGGGACCAAGCCAGGGACTGAAGGCTTGAATTCTACTCAAATGGGATTTTGGGATAGTAAAGATCCCAATCAATGTCCCGACCGAGACATTGCTCTGGACCAGGCAATCCCAACTAGGACCATGCCCGAGACCAAAGAAATTCAAACTTAAAATGGCTACCTTTGAGGTATCCCAACCAGTATAGATGATATTCCAACCAGGAGTAGGACATTTCCAGCTTAAAAGTCCAAATGACATTTATATGTTGTTTGATTTTGTTAGGAATGAAGTTATTGCTTCTAACAACTATAATTCAATTGCTCAAGTATAAATATAAACTCTGAAGATTATTTTAAGGTTAAGAAACTTGTTTATCCATTCTATACTTTCAAGCATTCAATCAAGCTCTCTAAACTCTCCAAAACTCATTTTATTTTTGTATAACTCTTGTGAGAGTTGGTGAGTATTAGAATAGATATTCTTATTATTCTATTTTCTAGGATTAGAAAACAAGAAGTGAGATTCTATTCTAAAGGAATTGGTTTAAGAGTTTAGTCATTAAAACACTTGGAAAATTTGTTTTTAGTGTGAGCCTTGAAAACACTTATGAATTGATTTTTGAGTGAGCCTTGAAAACTCAAGTTATGAGTAGGCCTCAAAGTCTTGTGTAATCTTAATCTTGTGAATAAGATTATGATAATTTAAAATTCTAACTTTGGGATAAGTTAGGTGGAGATGTATAATTGTTGAGAATCTGAACTCTTTAAATTTTTGTGTTCATTATTCTTCCTTCTTAATATTCCTTTATTTGTTGCAAAGAATTCTTTAAATTTCCTATTTTATTTCAATAGCTTTACTCAACGCCCCCCCCCCCCCCCCCCCCCGGGAACCCCATCTAAGGCATTTTCATTTTTTTTATATTAAAGTATATATTTTAAACAATATTTATTAGAAGGGTACTTAAGTGTCAAAAAAAAGGAAAACAAATGGTACTTAAAACCAAAAAAAAAAAATCACAGGATTGTTGTAGACACCTAATTTTGGGATTATGTGTTATGGATGCAGCAAAGGACTCCAATGCTGAAAATGTCTTTGATACTTAATCTTTAAAATTCTAAGGGTTTAAATGCAACTTTTAAAGGAAGGATTTAATGTTTTCAGAGACTAAATTGCAAGGTTTTTTTAGGACCTAATTGCAAAATTTAAATTTTTCTAGGGGTCTTTTTGTAATTAAATGTTAAAAAAAAGAATAATGTCAGAATTACACCAATTCCGATCGGGATTGTGTAATTCCGAGCGGAATTACATAATCCCTAGAGAAATTACATAATCCCGGTCGGAATTGAATTCTTCCGTCTCTGTTTTCCTATTTTTAATTCAGTTCTAATTGGTTTAAAATTCCTAATTAACTCAATCCTAATTGGTTTAAAATTCCTAAATATAATTTTAAGTATTAATCTTATACTTTAGGAATTAGAATCACATTAGAATTGGGGCTAGACTTCCTAGTTCCACTATATAAAAAGAGAATAGCAGGAAAAGAAAATGAGAGATGGTGAAGAGGGAAAAAAAGAGAAGGAAGAAAAGAAGAGAGAGGCGGGAGAAGAAGAAAGGAAAAGAGAAACGTGATTTGAAGAGGGTTTTTAATTCTTTTTTCTTTTTTGAGTTATTTTCTACAAAAATTCCTTTTAATTCATCAAATAATTCAAGATCCTTGGAAAATTTTTGAAAAGCAAGATTCAAAGACTTATCAAGAACGGTGAATTACAAATCTGAGGAGTACCCCAAGTCATTCATAATCGTCATCATCTTCTTCTTATTATTTATTTATTTATTAATTATTATTATTAATTATTTTTATTCTTTTGAGTTATTATTATAATTTATTCATTAATCATAATTTTATTTTATTTTTTGTGGTGATTATGGAGGAAAACATATGACGATTATATTTGGAAGGATGAATTCATGAGAAGTCCATGAAAAACCATGGATAAAAACCTTGTAGAGACATAGTTTCTAGAGTTTATTTTTTATTCATTTATTGCTTTATTTTATTTTTATTGGGTGTATTTTTTTTATAAATTAATGTAATAGCCTCAATAGTGGGAGTAGTAAAATTATATGTGTGGTTGCATGTTTATTTTGATTAAATTGGTTAATAAAATTAGGTTTCAATTAGGTAATTACTTAAAATCAATGGAGGAAGTAGATTAATTTAGGTTGCTTGATAATAAAATTACAATTTTAGTAAGGATTAATTTAATTAGTTGTTTGATCTTATTTAATTGTTTTTTTATATTTTTTATTTGTTTTTGGGTTTATTTATTATTTTATGTGTTTTGGGCCTTAAGCCCATTTGAGCTCTTGATTTATTTATTTAAGTTTAGGTAATTCTTTTAGCCCATCTCACTTAATAATTAATTAGATTTAATTAATTAAAATATATTTTTAGGTCCATAATTAATCAAATTTTAGGTTAGAAATATACTTAGACTCATTTAGTTAATTAGACATAGGTCCACCTAATTTAATTTAATTAATTTAGACTTAGCCCACTTAATTAAAGCTTTTTTCATAACTTATAGATTTAAGATCACCTTAGAATTAAAATATGTAGAATTAGGTCCACTAATTTAAATATTCCATAATTTGTAGATTTAAGTTTATATTTAGAATTAAAATTAGTAGACTTAAGTTCATTTAATTAAAATCAAAAGGAATTAGGTTCATATAGAAATTAAAACATGTAGATTTAACTCATTTATTTAAAATCCATGTAGATTAGACTAACTTAGGGTGTGATTTACTGAATACATTATTTACTTGCATATTTCATGACTAGTTTGCTTTGGAGTTGATTGTTTTGGGTTTATATGAAATTCATGTAAATAGAGAATAAGATAATAATTCATAAAGTAATTCTAAATGAACACAAGACTGAAAGAAGTTAATATTCCGTATCCAAAATCTCCTAATTGTGGTGCTAGCTTTCTTTTAGGGAATTGAGTATCACCTTTTCGATTTGTCTCAGTTATTACCCTGGGTGGCGACTCCTCATCTCTATGTCATGTTTTTGTGATAGTGGTTAGTGTGTTCTCTAGAGCCTGAGCTCAAACAGTGTCGCAGTTGCTAAAATCTTGGACACGCGTTAAACCCCACCGTCTACAACTGGTTTTGCCAAAATGCAAAACCATAAAGATCAAAATTGTACTTATCCTATAAAATTTTAATATTTGATTAATTGTTATCTAAAAGGTTGATGAACTCTAATCTAGTGGCTCAAAGAGCTCTAAAAAAAGGCTATATTTTTTATAAAGTTGCATTATAGACTTCCCAACAACACTAGTTATATGTCATGCTTTCTATATAATTTCCACTCAACAACAAGTTGAGTATTTTGATCATATATCATTTATGTATATCAGGTTAGCACTGGTATATAAATCCAGGGTAAACTACGTTCAAGGCAACACAAAAGTTCCTAAAATTGAAAAAAAAATTCTTTATAAAATTTAGTGTTAGCTCCTTCAACTTTTGTGTATTTTTAATTTAGCCTCTCCTATTTTCATCAAAAAATCATCTACACTATCCTATAATTCAGTTTCCCCCCAACCCCCCCCCCCCCCCATATTAAGACAACTAATCAAATCTCTACAAATCATCTTCTTGAGTAAAAAATATGGAGTGATAAGGCAAGAATACCTTAGACTGATAAAGATACAAGTACTCAAAAGATATCTTCTGAATTAGGCAAAGGAGATTATGTTAATGGTAATAATGATTCTAGTGGATTTCAATCACTATAAGGTGATAAGTTTACTCCAAAAAATCAGGAGCATTCTACTACTACAACAAATTTGGAATTATCATTAAAAAAAAGAAGACAAATATTGTAATTTTTCGTTAGGCATAATCTTGAAATTCTTGTAAATATTTCTTCCTTGTAAGTGGTATTATATATATATATATATATATATATATATATATATATACAAAGGATTCAACTCACGTTAAAAAGAATTAAAGAAAACATATATTGCTCTCTTTTTTATTTGTTTTTATGGTATCAGAGTTGTTGTGAGTTAAGAAAGAGTCCTTTAAACCCTTAACAATGGCTTTAACAATCTCTCTAAACATTACTAACTTTGTAAATCTCAAACTCAAACCAAAAACTTACCCACTTTAGCATGAGCAGATGCATGCACTCATAGAAATCCAAGACATGGTGGGAATCCTCATAGGCAAGAAGACACAGCCAACTATATTTGCCACCCTAATAACTAAAAACAAAACATAAACTTCTATAGACCAACACAAAACACCTCAACTTTCAAACTACTATCTTAAATGGAAGAAAAAATATCATTTGCTATATGGGTGATTCATTAGTACACTCACTTATACAACTTTAGGCCTTATAATTGGTTTAGAAACATCACAATCAATTTGGCATGCTCTGAAAGAAGCATATGCCCAAGATTCACAAGGATGTGAATTTGCACTTCATTAATAACTCACATACCTTATAAAAGACCTCAACCAATCCTTAACTGAACACTTAAGGAAATTCAAAAGCATCTGTGATAGCCTTGCACTATTAGCAGTTTAGTTTTTGATAAAACCAAAGTTTATTTATTACTAGCCAATCTTGGTTCAAAATACAAAACCTTCATAAAAATAATGCTTAAACCTCCCATGCTAAGCTATTATGAGGTCATCTCACTCCTACAAGGTTGCAAATAAAGAAATTCATGGCAGGAAGCAACCACTTCACCACCATATGCTTTTTATGGACAACAAAAGTGAAGCCAATAATAGTCAAATGGAAATCAATATGAGTAGAATAATAAATTTACATCCACAGGTTAAGGTTTTCAAACTACTAATAATAGATTCTAATTTTCTAACTATGTAGGTGGCAACTCTATGTTACATCAATCATTGTAAAAGAACAATAATCATGCTCAACGACCTCCACCTCCTAGTAAACATTATATAAAAAGTGTAGAAAGAGAGATGTATCACCATAAATATTATCAACAGTGTGGAAAACCTTGTCACACCGCCAAAATTTATTAGAATCTACCTACTTTAATTGTGAAGAATAATGAGCTCCCACAAGCACTTGCAGCTCTTATTTTGGAATCTTCAATTGCAGATACTGAATAGACAATTAATGCTAGTGCTTCCAATTATATGGTTGCAAATTCATGTATGCTTCATAATTTGTATAAATATATTGGACATGACTTTTTTTTGTTAGTGATGGCTTGGCTTTAAAAATTGATGCTATTAAAGATACATTAGTATCAGATGGAAAGAACAAACTATTATTATTTACTTATATCTCAGTTAACAAAAAATTTACTTCTAGTAAGCCAATTAACAAATCAATATCCTTTAAATTGTGAGTTTACTAATGAACTTCTATGTATAAAGGAATGACTAACAGGTAAAATCTCACTGTTGGGACAATGTAAAAGAATCTCTATGTATTGTCCAGACTAAAGTAGGCTATTTCTTAAAAAACAAAGATCGAGATCTGAAGATTTATGGCACTAGTGGTTTGGACACCCTCAAAACTCTACTCTTCAACTTTTATATTTTAGAAATTTGATTGATGTTAAATCAAGCAATAAGCCTGGAAACATTTGTTAAAGTTTTCAACTTGGAAAACATAGCAAAATGCCTTTTAATTTATCTCATTCTTCTACTACTAGTATTTTTTTTTTAAATTCATTGTGATATTTGGGGACCAGCCCCTATTCTTTCTCTTGGAAAATTTTGTCTTTATGCATGCATTATTGATGACTATTCACGTTACATTTGGTTAACCCCACTACATGCAAAATTAGATTTTGTTGATGTTTATTTAGCTTTTAAAAATCATATGGCATGACAATTCAACCAAAAAATCAAAATATTTCATTCTAATGGTGGTGGTGAATTTGTAAATAATTGCATCTTATTTCCAATAGTAATGAATTATTCATCAAGTGTGAGTTCCTAATTTTTTATAGGTTGAGGCATTTACCACAACATTCTTTTTAATTAATCATTTGCCCTCATCCTCATCCTTAATAAATTTTGAAACTCTTTATTTTCTTTTATATGGCTCACATCTAGATTACTTAATATTGTGTGTGTATGGTTCCAAATGTTATCTATATACATAGGACACTAAACATGATAAATTTGATCTTCAAACAATTCCCTATGTTTTTCTAGATTACAATGACAGGCATAAAGGATATCGATGCTTTAATCCTAAAACTCGTAGAATGTTCATGTCAGGACACATTCTCTTTTATGAATTCACCTTTCTTTATAAGAATAACAACTCATCTCCAACACTTATTATAAGTCAGTTAGAGTTTTTAAACCTTTCAAATTCTTCTGTAACTAATATGTCTTCCACACACTTTGTCAACCAAATCGTTATTCCCTCTAAACTCATTGAATCATCCACCTCTCTATCTTTACCAATCAATAATTCATCACCTTTTATCCCTCAACAGAAAAACACTCAACACTTATATGCTCTTCTTAATAAATCTCACTCAATCAAACCAATGGAGATTGAAACTTAAGTGAACACCATGTTGATTACAACACTGCAAGTTTATGAAGGTTGTAGTCAATAGCTTGAAACTTCATCTCTAAGGACTCCCTCCTCTATTTCTCCCAATATATCTATTAACTCATCTTTCTCTAATATTGTATAGGATACTAATACACAATATCTAATGGTAACAATATCTAAGCATGGTATTTACAAACCAAATCCATATTATGCTCTTAATGTTGAATGTGCCAATTTACGTCATAAACCTTGAATAGTCAAATCAGGACTAAAACATGATGGTTGTCGTAGTGTAATGCTTGAAGAATTTACGGCCTTTCATTAACATAACACGTGGACCTTGGTTCCTTATAAATCTCATATTCATGCATGTTATAGGGTAAGTAGGTTTTTTAAGCTAAACTAAAAGCAAATGACACTCTTAAATGATTGAAACTAGGTTAGTCAATAAAGGGTATCATTAAGTGGATGGTTTGGACTATACTAAAACTTTCTCTCCTATCATCTAACCAAGTATGATAATATTAGTTCTTAGCTTAGCACTTGTACTTTCATGGGTTGTTAAACAACTTATTGTCAAAAATGCTATATATTTGAAGATATTTATTTGGAACAACCACTTGGTATGACTGACCCAAACTACCCTAATCATGTTTGCAAACTTTAAAAAGCACTATATGGACTCAAGCAAGCACTAAGAACCTAGTTTGATTGATTTAGTCTCTTTTTACTTAAACATTATTTTTTTCTTTGTAGTTTAGCCGATTCATCTTTATTTATTTCACATTCTTCTCCTAATACAATAATTTTACTTCTTTATATAGATGATGTGCTTTTAACAAAATCCAATTTACAGCTTATAGACGAGTTCATAATGTTGTTGAAATCTAAATTTTCCATGAAAGATCTTGGACTTATACATCATTTTCTTAGTTTTGAAGTTCATCATACCATAACTTTTTTGCATCTTTCTCAAGCGCACTATGTGCATACAATTCTTGAAAAAGCATAAATGTTAGACTGAAAACCTATGAACAACCTGATGGATACCAAAATAAAAGGGAATAAAGTCTAATTTGGCCCTTTAACTTTTTGTAAAAGTTTAATTTTCTCCTAAATGACCTTTTTTAACAATTCAGCCCAATACTTGCCAAAATATGTCATTTAAACCCACTTTCTGTCTTTTGATGGAGCGTTCAATACACCCATAATAAAAAGTGCATGAACTAGATTGAAAAAAATAATTAATACAAATATTATCATCAAATTAATAAGAGAACTATAGTTTACATGATTGGAATAATTACAAAACCATTGATTATTGAAATCAAGAGAACTATAGACGCATATTCACATTATAAACAACCAAGAAAATATAAAAGAAAAAGGCATCAATGAAATTTACAATTGGCATAACTTAAATCCAACCTAATGCTCTTAAACGCTTATAACAACATCGAGGGGAGTTAAATTTAGTTTATTAACGGTCTTTTTACTAACTAAGGGGTGCCTGATCAAAGGACCACTATCGAGGTAATTTGTAGCCAACAAATGGAAAGGCGTATTACCGTTAACATCTTTCTGATTTATGAGGTTCGCCATTAATGGAAGGTATACATCATAAGTATATTATTTTAAAAGAGCACTTAACAACGTATAACTTCCACCTGCACTGTAAAGTGAAGAAAATTCCTACCTTTTTTGTCATAATTTTGTGGTAATCTGGGTAGGATGTTAGAATATTGATGGCAGTAATTAAAGTGATAAGTGTGGTACAATGGAGTCCATCCTTGTCCATCTTTTTATTTGTTAAGAATCTTTTTTTCCCCAATATATTTATCACCATTTCTACAACAAGTTAAAAAAAATGAAAAATTATTCAACAGTAGTAAAATGAAAAATTGTTAAAATTAGTTGTTGTAATTTCTAATACCTACATCATTTTTTATTTATTGCTTCATGCAAATCTAGATGTCAGGTTTATCCTTTACGCACCCAATTTAGGAGCACCAGGTTTCATCCCTTAGTCTTGACCAGCTGATAATGGTTTGGCTCTTATAGTAAGTGGGGGAGCAGCAATTGTAGCCCAAGAATCATCATCATTTGCTACAGAGTCTGCTCTAACATTCAAAGGTTTTATTATTTTTTTGGGAGCAAGGGCAGTTATAAAACCCCATAAATCATCATCTTTATCTTTTGTCACATTCATTGCATTTTTTAAGTTGTAAGCCTATGATTAAAGAAGCATGTGAAATAAATGCTCATTAAGAAGAAAAATTGGTTGAAAGAACCATATAACAAGAACCAAAATTTATTTCAATTTCATGTCATTAGGAACCCCATGAAACAAATGCATCCCATTTTATCAAATTTTGAAGCAAAACAACACCAAGGTCACAAATCATCAAAAATATTGAAAACCAATTAAATATATTCAAAAAAGGACATAACCTAAAAACATTAACAATTGCCCAGTTGGTTGTCACGACCCAAAACAGGGGGTCATGACCGGCGCTAGGGAATGGGAATTCTTTCGAATCCGGAACCCATAGCAAGCCTTAAAATAAAAGCATGCAATAAAATAAAATAAATAAAATATTATTCAGCGAAAATTAAATCTCAATTAATAAAAATAAGCTCCTCATCATTCTTTAATAAAATATTATCACATTTCATATCATAAAATAAAATCTTTTAATACAATCTTCAGAGTAACACTCTGAATTAAAATCCTCATACATGTATAAATACAAAAACAAATCTCGACAGAGTCAAATACAACTACTACTGCAGTGTCTAGAGTACAAAGTAAAACTCAAGTAATCGATTTACATAATAAAGCCGGAGCGGAAGAAATCCGGCGGACAGGTCTACTACTTAGGTCTGAAGATGAGCACTCTCCTGTAAAAACATCAACGGAGGGGAGTCAGACCTCACTAAGTGAATTAATATAATATATATATATGCATAGCTAAATGTCAAATGCAGACACTCAAAAGTATAAATAATAAATATATATACAGGCAAATACACATAGATGTAAAGAAAATCATTTCAATACTGAAAATCATCAGTTTATGAAGGATCAAATAGAACTTTAAATGATAAAAACCTCAATACCAATAGAAAGTACTCTAGCCATATAGGCTCACTTAATTCCAAGTAAATTCACTTAATCCATATGGACAGTAGACTAGTCCCGAGACACTAAGTCGACTGAGCTCTAGCAGTCTGACTGTCAGTGTGATTGGCCCCGAGACACTTGGTCAACCGATCTCCAACAATCACACTCTTAATCACATCAACCTCAATCATATCAATCAATCATAATTACCATAATTAATTTTCACTTAACTCTAATCTATCGCACCGGTACGTACACAATCCTAGTGCTACCCACTAGGAAGCACGTTCTATCGATATCCTTCATTTATATTAAAACATACATTCAAAAAAAATAAATGATGCATAATGATATTTAAAATAAACAAATAAATCATATATATACCCGAAATATACCTAAAATAAACTAAGTATATTTCAGGTATATATACGTATAATCAACTCAAATAAATCATGGAATATATTAAATTAAACTAATAATATATTTGAAAATAAGCTAGATTTAATTAAAAAGAAAAATATGCATTTATTTCATATTATACCGAAAATATACTAAAAGTATACCTAAAATATAGTTAAACTTTCAAATAGGCAATTATGTAAAATTTATATTTAAAACATAGAATTCTAAAACATGCAACCTAAGCAATGCATATATATTATAATAACTCACAGTTGTGTGCTCCTCGAGATGGATCCGACGGGTCTGATCTACTAGGCCTTGGTCTCGGCGCAACTAACAATAAAATAATAACACAAAAATCAGATTAATTCTAACTTAACTTCTAGAGACTCGATCTAGAATTCTAAACACAGACAAAGAATAAGAATTTGACCGAATGTCACATTTTACGAGAATTCTACCAAAAATTCAGCAAAACCTCCTCTGTAAAACGGACATTTCTCTACTTAAAAAGTAGAGCCGATCCTACAAGAAAAATACACTTCGAAATAGATTTCACAAAACTCCTCGGTCAAACTTCAATTTCCACTAACCAAGGTCCACAATTCACAACAAAATACATAAAATATATTAAAATTCCAATAAATACCAAAAATACCCTTTAAGTACCAAAATATAGAAATTTAAATATTCAAACATTAAAAGTAATTATTTTACCGATAATTACTTAAAAACCCTAATAATAATATAATATTATTAAAATCAATATTTCTCGATAAATTCACAAATATTAATAAAAATTCATTTTATAAATCTAAATTACTTAATTAGTCCAAAAACATATTAAAAATTACTAAAAACCCATTTATTTACAAAAATAGTATATTATATATAATTTGAAAATAATTTTTGAAAAATAGTATTAATTAGTTAAAATTAGTAAATAATTTGTAGAAATCATTTTTATACCTCAAATAATTATTAAAACCAATTAAATTTAATATTTAACTAAAATTATTACCAAATTACCAAAATACCCTAATATATATAAATACACATAAAATACTAATAATATTCAAAAATTCAATAAAAATTATATAAATACTCAAAAATTATTTTCTCAACATATTATTCAATAAAATCAACAAATATACTCAATTAACCAATTATTTTTAACAAAATACATATATAACCTATATTTCCAAAATTGACATAAACTAAATATAATTATAAAAATTACAAAAAAATCACAAAAATTATAAATTAATTTCTAAAATTAATATCAACCATCAAAAACACTAAAAATCATAATTTCACAATTTATTTAATTAATTTACGATAAAATAATAAAAAATTCACAAAAATCAAAATAAATTCCAAAAATTACACAAAAATTCTCAAAGGTAGATTAAGCTAAGGGAAACAACATTTGTGAAGGCATTTTTCATGAATCATAAGGAATGAAGTTAAAAAAAAAATCAAAAAGTAAAAATGGTCGAAAATGAAAACTTGCTCACCACCCAACCAAAAAAAATTTTCAGACAAAAGGAAGCTTCGATTTATGCTCATCAGCAAGAAAGTAGAGAATGGGACCGGCGATGTCGAAAATGGTGGCCGGAATTGACTTGAACAGAGGAGAGGCCAACTTTCGGTCAAAACGGTTTTCAAAGCTCCACCGACATCGAAGAAGGTGACTAGAGGCGATGGAGTTGCTAGAGGAGGAGGTGGATGTCTGGGAGGCACACCGACAGTTGTTGGTCGGCATAGCAGTGGTGAGGGTGATGGTGAGGATGAAGATCGGGAAGAAGAAGGAGAAGGGGGTAGTTTTTTTTTTATATATTTGTGTGTGTGTGTGTGTGTATATATATATATATATATATATATATATATATATATATATATATATATATATATATATTTAACTTTATATTATAATATTTGATAAACTATATAATATATACTCAATAAACACACACCACACAATTATTATATATATATATATACACACACACACATATATATAACACATACATAAAATAACACTAATCCTAATATATATATGTATAAGATCACAATAAATAATCATGCAAAAATAATGTATTTAATAATAATAATAATGATTATGATAAAAATAAACATCATTTTAAAATAAAATAACCTTAGTACTTAAATATGACGTAAATAAATTCCTAAAATAATAGGCTTTAAAATATTTATTTACGTAGAAAATTTTTAATTAAACGTAAAAGTAATAACAATTATTCACAGAATAGTAAAATAGTCAAATATAGTTTTAAAATTATTAACACTGCATATCCCGATTTAAAATAAAATAATCTAAAACTCGGGTTATAACATTGGTGATGCCCAATTTCTTTTTCAATCGAGCCTTACACTCTTGGGGAGAAAAAACGAGCCCCTCCACATCTTTGCTTTTTTTTTTTAGGATTTGAGGATGAGTGGGAGGGCAGTGACGATGGTGGTGGAAGAGTCATTTTTTCTTCTCCTCCTTCTCCTACTGATTTTTGTTCTTCTACTCTTGAATAATAAACAAACTCACCCAAGTAAAAACCCCAGAAGCTGATAGAACCTAAATGGTTATCAATTAATAAAAACAAAGAAAATCTTCAACAAAAGAGAGAGTGAGCAACTAATGAGAGAAATTACGAAGAGAAATATAAATTAGGGATTTAGGTGATGAGATTTAGATATTAAAATCTTTCTTTAGCTTTGATTCAAAAAAAAAAACTTTCTTTAGATTTATATTTTATTTATTTATTTTTATTTGTTAATCAACACGTGTAAAACACATTGAATGGAAAGATAGAATATGGAGTTAAATGATCCATTTTGAGCAGATATTGGTCTAAATTACCAAAAAAGGTCATTTTGGGCCTAAATGAACTTTCATGAAAAATTCGTGGGTCAAATCGAACCTTATTCCAGATAAAAGATCTCTCTAATAATATACCATTATAGGATCCCACATTTTACCAAAGTCATGTTGGGGGTCTACAATACTTAACTCTCACCAGACCGAATCTCTCCTTTAGTGTTAATTATGCCTCTTAATTCATGCAGTCTCCAACTTCTGCTAATTTGAAATTGGTTCACCGCATTTTGTGCTATACTAAAAGAACAATCAATTTTGGTTTAAATTTCACTAATAATACTACACTTGATCTTTATAGTTTTCTTAATGCAAATTAGGCAGGCTGTCCAATGACGAGAAGGTCTACTATAGGATTTTGTACTCTTTTAGGCCAAAATCTCATATCTTTGTATGCAAAGAAACAATCAACAGTTTCTAGTTCCAGCACTGAAGTAGAATATCATGCTATGGTGATCACAACAGCTAAACTCATTTGGCTTATATTTTTTCTTCGTGATTTTTGTGTTCATCAACCAAATCCACCAATCATTTTTTGTGATAATATTAGTGCATTACACATGATTGTTAATCCAGCTTTTCATGCTCAGAGTAAGCACATTGAATTAGACTATCATTTTGTTCGTGAGAGAGTTTCAGTTGGTCTCCTTACTACTTGACATTTCTCCTCTGCCAATCAATTTGCATACATATTTACAAAGCCGCTACCTAAAGTCCCCTTGGCTCACTTACGTACCAAACTCTACCTTTGACCTCGGTATTGTTTAAAGGAGGGTATTGAGACAACTAATCAAATTTCTACAAATCATTTTCTTTGAGTCAAAAATATAAAGTAGTAAGGCAGGAATATCTTGGAGTTATAAGGATACAACATACTTTAGAAATATCTTCTAAATTAAGCAAATGAGATTATGTTGATGGTAATTATAATTCTAGTGGATTTCAATCACTGCAAGGTGATAAGTGAACTCCAACAAATCAGGAGCATTCTACTGCAACAAATTTGGAATTATCATAAAAAAGAAAAAAGATAAATATTGTAAATCTTTTGTTAGGCATAATCTTGAAAGTCTTGTAAATATTTCTTCGCTATAAGCAGTACTATATATATCTTTTGTACAAAGGACCCTCAACTTACATTGAAAAGAATTAAAAGAAAACATATATTGCTCTCTCTTTTATTTGTTGTTTCCCTAGACATCTATTTCTAGTTCTACCCCTCGTAGTCGCAATGTGAACTTGGTGCAGACCAAATTGTTAAGGGCATGGTTTGATTAGCAAACCATAACCAATTTGCTGAAGAAAGATGCTTTTGCATGGGGTAATATTAAGGCAAAGGCAGCTATCGTTCAGTTAAAAGAAACCATGATCAACTCTCCTCAAGTAATAGCATTGTCATGAAAAAAAAATCATAAAAAATGTTATCAAGTGAATATGGTATAATTTACCTCTTATATTGCCCTTCAATAAAATCCATTTGAGTTGGGAAAATAATTGTATAATGATAACTTTTTTTAAAGGACATTATAAGATATAAATTTCAAATTGCATTATATATGGTCAACTTATAAAATTAATTTTTACATTATTACTATTTTTATTATACAGATTGTAAATATTTAAGCCTTCCAATATCAACCCAAGAGAGATAGAGACCGTTCTATGAGTAGACATCCATGTTGTCGTCAATAGGATTGCGGAAATCTCAAGTAGCCTATGAGAAAAAATTTTATAGCATTACCTAATCCAAGCAATTTTGAAATTGAGGGACCAAAAATTAAAAAACTGAAAATGAGTGATTAAATAGGAAGTTGCAGAAAAGAAGTGAAAACATGCCCTTTTTGTGCTTCCCGATTTCTAGGTCCCCCGAATATTTGTCTCAATCAAATATATGACATGTCCATTTACAAGAGAGTTGCGCATAGATGGTGAAAATCATTGCACGCATCGCCAATGAAGCAATTTCATGCTTTGAACCAAATCAAAGTATATTATTCGACGGTGTGGTAATTTTTTTAAAAGTATTTCAAAGTGTGAAATTTAATTTTTATTATTTTCGTTTAAAAGAAAATAATTATTTTTTATTGTATAATATATTAAAATTTAAATAAAGTAATTATATACATATATTATTGCACTTTTGCCTTTGCTAAAGATTTTATGAGTTATGGCACATGAATACATTTTGGTTTGAATTATTATTATTATTATTGACAAATGAGACTTTCGAACTCTTAATGGTGGTCTGGATAAATTCTAAATGATTTTTTAGATTATGGGAAACATTTTTATCATTTAATTATTCAGTCTAAATTTGGCATTCAGTTTGATTTGAAACTGATGCTACCATGACGAATTTCAGTTTAATCTCAAACTAAAATATAATTCTTATAAATATTTAATAATAAAAAAAAGTTCTCATAATTCAAACGGAGTTAATTAGAATTTAATAAATTTTTAATACTAATAGTTTATAAAAAGAATCTTCATAGTAATGTCTAACAAAAAATACAGTTATTAATAATTTTCTCTGCTCTTTTTAATTAAAAAAAATATACGATAAAATGAGATAAAATTTTCTCCTAACATTAATGCTTTTCAAGTTAGCAATTCAATTTGTTCTGCAAAACCAATCCATGGCTATGCTCAAAATCATGAAAAATATATTTCTTTAAAATGTTGATTATTTTTGGGTTTTTCTAGAATTACTGGTAAATGTAAGTTTTGTATATTCGTCTTTTATTATAACTGAGTCATTTATACCAATTTCTTTCCAATTTGTTCAATGTGCAAGGAATATTGAGATTTAAATTTTGTATATATCTAATTTTTTTTGTATACCTTGTTATTTTACTAAACGAATATTTTTTTTTTGGAGAATTATTTTGACTATCCAAACAAAAAAATCTTTCTTTTAAAACAATGATAAAACCCTTTAATAATCATAAAAAACATTGACCTTACACACACACAAATACATATATATATATATATATATATATATATATATATATATATATATATATATATAAGCCATCCAAATTTTCTACTTTATATCTGGCTAAATTTGTATTCTTGTGCTTAAGAATTTGACGTTTTGCATCCATTTACATGCCACACCATTCCACTCAAAACACATTGACAAGGATATTACTCAAGGAGCTTAGTATAAAAACAAATAAAAAGGTTGCAATTAAAAATTGCCCATCCGCATGGTAAATTAATAATAATTCAAATATATCAATGGAAGTCTTTCTAATCAAGTTAATTTTATTTATATATTTCATGTGTATTTTTGCCAATGAGTTCTATATCAATCGGTTTAAAATGAAGTATTTAAAATTTACATAATAATATTAAAAATTAAATTTGTAGTTGTTTTTATGTGTGGAACTTATATATAGTATTTTTATATCTATACTCTAAAATTAAATATTTTTTTTAATTAATACTAATAATTAACAGTCGTGATCTAACTGCACTGTTTAAAAAAAATGTCATCTCATTTTGCAAGCTAATTTTGTACTTGACATCACATGC
This sequence comes from Mallotus nudiflorus, assembly GCA_947683625.1. NCBI lineage: Eukaryota > Viridiplantae > Streptophyta > Magnoliopsida > Malpighiales > Euphorbiaceae > Mallotus > Mallotus nudiflorus. The sequence goes on from CANTUR010000239.1 coordinate 4,291,762, forward strand.
CTAAAAGAAATAATTTTCTAATTATCAAGTGAAAAGGGAGGGTTGTAAAGTTAGTGGTTTTGGGTCAGTGCTGTTTAAATATAATTAACAAGGATTTCTACGAAGAAAAGGAGCAGACAAGCATGGAAGTAGGTAAAGGTGCGATTAGATTCTCTAATTTGTGTTTAATGGACATATCACTTGTAACCACAGTGTGTATTAAACAGTAAGTGGAGGTAGATAATAATGAATGTTTAGCTTAATTAATTGTGATTAACAGCTTTGTGTTCGTGTGGCCTACACAATCAAATTTAATCATGATTATGCACATTTCTTTGTCTCATGTGTTGACAATATTGTTGACCTTCTTCAACTGTTGACCATCAAAGCCTAAATCAATGATTAACATCTCAATCCAACATATAATTATTATTATTTTTTTGAAAAATATGGCTATTACATATTAAAATAAGGAAATATATATATTGTTCATTCATAAAGTTCAATTATTGTGAAATTTAATATATGTGAACAGGAAAAAACTCGTTACCTGCACAAATCTTTTCTAAAATACTATGAATATAACAAAAAAAATTAGAATTATCATATGAGCTTGTATATATAATTTTGCAGTTGTAATATCTAATGATTTTTTAAAAATTTAAAATATAATGAGAATTTTTTGTTATTTTTCTAATCAATTAAGTTTTTTAATTTTATTTAACAATTAAATAATATTATTAGTCCCTTTTGTATTTTCTATTTAGTTTGTTTCTTTATCTATTAATGATAAATCAACTATGGGCATTAAGATTATAAAATTCTAAAAGGAAAGTACAAACTAAAATTTTTTTAATTAAAATTAATGCAAATATATTGATGTATTATATAACAGAAATCATTTTCATAAATTTCATAATAAATTTTTTTTAAAATTAAATTAAAATTAATTGTACAAATTAAATTTAATAAAATTTCAAAATTTTTTCAAATCACCATTGCATTTCTCATTCACCCCAGTTAAAAATAGTTTTTTATATGATTTGATAAGATTTGAGTTAAGAATTTAAGTCTTCTTGACAAGTGCTATAATTGAACCATTATTTTTATATTTAAGCACAATCAATTGATGTTATAGTTGATTGACTAAAGTTATTGGAGACAAACTCGCATTATCTGCCCTGAAATGAGGAGAATTAATATAATTCTTTAAGATAATTAATTATATTTTCATATTATCGTCATGGTAACGCAATGTATAGGTCATGAAATCTGGCAGTAATGTTACGTTCCCTCTCACTTAGGTAGGTTTTTTTTTTATTTTTTGAACAGGCTCCTAGTAGGTTGTTGGGTAATATGTACACTTGTACAGGCATCCACGTGAATAAAGCATATACTACATGTATATCTTCAAGGCTACGACAAAGAGCACTAATATTGATATTTAAGTGGGTGACAAGCACGATGACAGTATTTTAAGTCTAATCAGAATCAAAGCATTAAGCTTATCTCTTTCTTTTTTGTTACTTAATTTGCAGTATATAATTGATCATTTTAGTGCAGCACTAATCAAACTTCAATACATTCAAATAGTGTAAAGTGGCCGATGAGGCTTTGTCATGATGGTTAATGCTAATGCAATCCAGAATTAAGTTTTGGATTCGATCCTTAGCAACGCTAAGGGTTATCTTTGGCATAAGTAAGATAAGTTTATCTTTCTCTACTAACAACTAACAAACTAATAATCGTGATCCGATTGTGATACTAACAATATAACACCGATAAAAAAAAAAAAGTGTGAAGTGGTATCTTTTCCAAGTAAATTTTTGGACTAATAAATAAATGAGTGCTTCAACTCATGACATGAGGTCACATAAGCCCAATTTAAATTTTTTTCTCAATTAAGTCAAAATCTTCTATTTTTCCACCCTTTAAATCCAAATTCATACAAAAAATAATGCGTGTTATTCATGTACTGAAGAAATAGTAATATATTAGTATATTAATATATAGTTATACAGCAAAGCTTAACAAAGAATTCCCAAATTGATATCGAAACCCTAGATTTTCCCCCCAAATTATGGAACCTAAATCATCAGCAAAAAAAAAATGTCAACAACCTCTCGAAGATCATTGTATTCATCTTATGAATCATCATTAACAATGCGAGTTCCAATATATGGTAGTCCAGATTTTGACTATAAAGGGTGACCAAGATTTTGCTATTGTAATTTGAAGACACCAAGGTGGGTAGCTTGAATTGAACAATATGCTAGAAGAAAGTTATATTCATGCATTATGAGCTTGCAGGTAAGAGTAATTATTGAGATTCATGTATTATTAAACTTATAATTGGAATGTGTTTACAGAAGAAGAAAAATGGAAGAAATAAAAATATAGAGATAGAAGAGGATGCAAGTACTTTGAATGGCATGATAAACCATTTAATTCGCAAGCAATAAAGGCGATTAAGGAATTGCAAGAAGAGAATGCTAATTTGAAGTTCGAGAATGTAACATTAAAGTCTTTAGGTTGTGACAGAAATAAGTAAGATGAATTAAGTGAATTGGAGTTAGAATTTGCACAGCTTAGAAGGGAGATAAAAATGCTAAAGAATTAGGCTAGAATTATAAGTGGAAGATGTGGTTATTTGTTGTGATTATTAACTAGTTTGTTTTGTTCGTTATCATAGTTGTTCTTAGTAAGTAGGTGTTTAGTGTTTTGGTGTGATGTATTTTAGGATATAGTGCTTTGTTGGTGTACCTGATCTTTTTATAGCTCTAATGGTTGTTGTTGGAATTTGTAAGCACTAAAGGTAGATGGAACACTTGTATTAATGATGATCATATTTATAAATGAAATATGATTATGGTTATATGTTGATGATTCTCTTATTGAATATGAATTTGTATGGAAAATGTTAAATGTTGAATTTGCATCTTAAAACAAATATGTTAAATGGAAATAAAAAATAGATGGTTTAGCAACCAAAACTTGTAATTTTAACACCTTTCGCAATTCATAGCATAAACTATAACATAAAAAATGTAAAGTGAAAGAAACATAGCATAATCCATTCATAATATATTGTGTTCATTGTACAAATATATCACGATTTGGTAGTATTGACAAAAAGTGTCCGAAATACTCAAATTTTAATAATTTGTTATAATTCATATTACCAATCGAATTATATAAATCTGAGAGTATAATGTTAAACATTAAAACCAAAAACCAAAAAGATATTGTCTTCACATAATGCCATATTGTTTTTCCATATCATAGTACATCTATGGTTTGGATTGTAAGCTTTAACAACAAAATCCCCACTCTCTTTTTTCTGAACTTGCAAATATCACCCATGGATAAACTTGTTTACATTTGCACCTAACCCTTGAATTTTTATTTTTTTCATATTTGATTTCAATCCCTCTTACAACAATATATTTTACAACTACCATCCTAAATTTTATTACACTTTTGAATACCATTTTAATTAGAAATGGAAGCACATTACTTTCAAGATTATAAATAACCTTTTTAGATTTCCTCCTTTTGATTTTTCCATGTCTTTCTTCCTCGGAATCCTCATTATAATTGTGCTCATAATCACTATTTACATATTCTAGATCAGTTCTAACCTCTTTAGCTATATTTTCATCGCCTCCAATATGTTCATCAGCTCTAACTTCTTTAACAACAGGTTCCTCAGGTATACTATAGTTACTTGAATTATCTTCATCTCGCATTTGCTTTAACTTTTTTATTTCATTTCTTATATTATTCCTTACTTCAACTAGTTCTTCATCAAAAGCATCTGAATCACTGTCATCAGTTGTATCTAAATAATGTTCATCTTGTTCATCATCAACATTGCCTTCACTCTGATTTATTTCTATATGGTTTATGGTGTGTTCATCTTATTCATCCTCAACATTGCCTTGACTCTAATTTGCATCATATGATTTGTGGTATGTTCATCTTGTTTATCCTCAACATTATTTTGACTTTAATTTGCTTCTATATGGTCTATGGTATGTTGAATTTCACTTTTAAGTTCTTATATAGAACTAGTGCTTTGTTCATGCACCTCCTCCCTACTTTGTTCATAGACATGATATGCTGCCACTTCCAAACAATTAACATTTTCATCATTTGCACCTTGTTCTTCTTCAACTTCTTGTTCTTTCTTATTATTTAAGCTATGCTTTTCCACAATAACTTCAAATAAAATTAAGCCTTTATCAATACCTCAATGTTTATGTGCTCAGTCCTTGTGGGCAACTCACTCCCATTTTCACTACCTGCCACATTTAATCCATCACTATGTATTAAATCCACATTAAATAACTTCCTCTGCCCTTCAATTACTTCTTCACCTACTGCTAAGTCATTTACAGTTAAGTCACATATGTCCTCACTTTGCACTTTAGCATCTCTTCTTCTGTCAACATTTTCATTTTGCATTTCATCATCCTCTGCATCATTATTAGCATTTACATCTTCCATTTTATCACCATTACTAACCATAATATTTTCTAATGCTAACTGTGGCACATCATTAATTTTAGGTTCATCCACTACATGTTCTAGATATAACTCCATAGGCACTACATGAAACACTTCACTTAAAGGAAGAATGTCATAGACAAAGTCATCATTATAAATGAACCTTAGACTATTTTTTAACGAACTCCCCCTAGATAACTAATAAATCTTTGGTTCTTTACTACACCCCATACTTTTTATCTCTTTTTCAATCCTAAAATAACCAACTTTGTCAATATCATACACTTTCCATCTCAGTATTTCACTATTATCATGCTTTAGTTTAAGATCCTAAATGAATTTACCGCCATGATGTATCTTAAAAATTATAGCAACATTACATCCCATCCTGCAATTTCTTAAAAAAAAAAAACATAATAAGTTCCAACTTTTTTCTAATATTTCGACTCTAATTTTGCTCATTAAAAAAAAGCATTACCTTTTTTCACTTCCACGAATTCAATACTCAATCAACACTTTTCAATCAGCAACATTGAATCAATTTCAAGTTCTTATGATGTCTCTTTATGCATTCAAAACTATCCCAAAGGCAAGCTCTCTATTTTTTCTTCTCATATTGCAACTCTCTCACAACATAAGCATTGAAGTGTCCCAACCGCCCCCTTCAAGACGTCACACTTTTGTTCGACACATTGCACTCATTGATGCCAAAACAACATTTACTATTGGTTTTTTTTTTATCATTATGTAAAAACAACCCTAAATAAAAATATTACCTAAACCTTTGTTCACATTCCTTTCTCAGTTAGTGAATGACACATGTTTTTTTTAGTATGAGTTTGAGTTTAAAGGGTTAAAAAATAGAAAATTTGACTTAATTAGGAAAAAGTTTAAATCGGGCCTATGTGGCTCGTGTCACAAGTTGAAGGGTCCATTTGTCTATTAGTCCGTAAATTTTTTGACCTCAAGTTGTTGCATCACAAGTCTAATGTAAAAACGACAATTTAAAATATAAGAATTGGTGTGATGGTGTTTTTTTTTTTAAAGAACATTATATATTACTAGGTTCACTATTTTGAGTTCAGTAGATTTTGATTAATTCGATTTTATCCGAACATGATTCAAAAATAGCAAAAATTTTCTAATAGCTAATTTAATGTAACTGTATATACTACTGTTTGAACTTAAAACGTCATTTAAGAGAGAACAACCTTCTGTCTAGGGGTGAGCTAAAAACCAAACTAAGTTGAAAGCAAACTAAAAGTTAATTATTCAGTTTGTAAATTTTTAAAATAAAAAAATTTGATTAAAATCGAATTAACTAAACAATTTTAATTTTTTTTATATGTATATAATTTTCAAATATTTTATAAAAATACTTGTGGCTCAGTGGAATGTGTGTTTATTTTGGTCAATTTTGGCTGATTCTAACGTTTGTTGATTTTTATTTACTAATTTAATATAGGGATAAGTACAAATAAGTACCTTATAGTTGAAGAGTTTTAGCATTAGGGGCCTATGATTTTTTTTTTTACACTTTAATACCCTGTAGTTTCATATTTATAATATGTAAGTGACAAATTTTGTTACAACTTTGATTTCTCTCTCCTTAAGCATATGAAAATCAAAATTTTAATACAATGTGATAGAGGAGAGAAAAATAAGTTTATTCATGATAGTTTTAAGTAGTAATAAATAAAAGAAAAAAAATTCCATATTTTTATTTTATAAAAAAAAGATTCTAAGCACTATAAACAATGACAATATTGCTAAGTTCATGTTAAAATTATGAGAATTTGATTAAAATTAAAAGTTAATTTTTTTGGATGTTAGAAGTGAGAGAAATCATGAGTTTTTATAAATTTTATCACTTAAATGCTATAAATATGAAACCATAGAGTATTGAAGTGTTACAAAAAAAATCACAAGTTCCTAATGCTAAAACATTTAAATTAAAGGATATTTATTTATACTTATCCCTTTAATATAAACAAAAATTACAAAATTGGTTGTTGGTGTTGATTTACTAATTTAATAAAAAATACAAAATTGATTCTTTATACGGCATTGGAGAGATTAAAAGCAAACAAAATCATTTGAGATAAACTATAAAAAGAAGAGAAATCAAAATTGTGAAGTGTCTAACCAAAATTGGAACAGACGGCTTATATTATTATACCATAAAAGGTAGTAATTTTCCATAGCCTTAAAAACTCAAATGGCTATCTTCAATCAAATAAAGCTAGACATGACAAAAGCAAGATAAGACATCAATTGGGTTGAAATAACTATGACCACAGCAAAGATAGTTGAATTGTGTGTACGATGGCTTTGCCAAAGGTTTTCAAATAATTGAAGCTTGCATTATTCTATAGGATTTGTACATATATTACCAACAAAATTTGAATGATGAAGAGGGTGAGAAGTTTATGTTTGCATAACAAACGACCAAAGACCCACTTATGGATTTTAGCTTTTTTCGTATCAAGATTTTCAATGTTATTACACATAGATGTTGATTGGTGATGTTGTTATATATATGTGGATGCATGGCCAGTTAAATTTAACCATGTAACAAACAACTTTTGACCAATTTAACTTTTATCTTCTATAATTTTTAGTTTTCATTTTTGTTTTCAAAAAAAAAAAAAGTTTTCTTTATTTATTTTCATTTTTTTTTTATCTTAACTCTACATTTTTGTAAATTTTTATTCACACTTTTGGTGAACAAAATTTCTGCTTCTGTCACTAATCGTTGGTTATTTATTTTTTAATTTAATTTTCATGTTAAATAATATTAATTAATATTGTTATGTTAGTCATTAGTAAAATGAAAAGTATTAAACTCATTCTGAACGGTTAAATATTATGTCATTTGATAGCACGGTGCAAAATTTACAAAAGAAATCAAACTGTAATCAATTACTATATTAGTTGCAACTAATATACATAGTTTAAAATGTTAGCAATTGATTACAGTTTGAATTTTTTGTTTTTTTTTGGACATAATGATAAATTCAATATAAAAGAATTTATTTTGGACAAATAAATATTTTATAAAGTAATAAGAAAATTTAATTGAGTAAGAATTAGAAAAATTATGATATTGAATTTAATATTTTTGAAATATTTGTATTATTATTATAATTTTTCAAAAATCAACTGTCGTTTTTTTATGATTCAAAATTATAAATACATACTAAGAAATTTGTATTAATTTAATAATAATACTGTTAAGGTTATCTATACTTAATTTATTATCTTTGTCAAACTTATCCAAATCAAATTTAAATATTTGTAACTTTGATTTCTTTATAATTATTAAATATTAGTATTAAATTGCTGAATCCAATCATTAACACCTACAGCCCCTAGCGTTCGAATTCAAGATGATGATGAAGAGGTTAAAAAAAGAATTAAAGAGTGTCATGTAACGCAATCATCAATTTGTTGTACATCAATGACAAGTGTTAAATTGCAAAGACTAAGCAAAAGAAGATGAAGATGCTGGAACTCATTGATTAGCAGATGCTGGCGAAATTATGACGGGTGTGGATCATCAAAGTTATTTAGATTGGACTGTAAAAATATTTTTAAAAAATTAGTGAAGTCAAGTCTAATAATTTAATTTTAATTTTTTATGCTGTTCACTAACATTTATGACAAGAAGGAATGAAAGAATTACGAGAAATGGAGTTGAAATTTCACTCTCTACACAAAATAATGTTCAAATCTCTAATTTTTAATCTTTCCTTTCATTTTTATTCAAGGAAACAGACTTGGGCTTACTAGCTGCCCACGTACATATGGACCTCGAAGTTGTTGGCCTTTTGGTCTATACTATATGGACCTTGAACTCACAGGAGTCAGGGCTACCCCAGACCCACTTTTCCGCATAACTGCCTTAAGTTGACCTGCTAAATCTAATGGAGCTAAATTATTTTCGAAAAGTTTTAAATATATTTTTATGGATTAAAAAAAAAAAGTTTAATTACTGATACACCCTGGGAATTATAAGGATTCAAATCCTTATGTATCTGCCCTTGTCTGGTGCAGTAACACTGTACTTTTAAAAGAAAATTTAGGAAATTTAATCTCCGTTTGTTTGCGGCAAATATTTTATTTTTAAAAAATATTTTTTGATATTTGATTGCAATATTAAAAAATAATATATAAAAAAAGAAAAAATTAGAAAAGGTAATAAAAATAATGAGATATCATTTTCTCTTATTTCAAAGTTATTTTCTTTTAGCTTATTTTCTTTGGTGATTCAAACATTGAAAAATAGGAAAAAATATTTTTCGGAATAATATTTCTGGAGAAAAACAGAGCCTAGTAAAGATTTTTTGCTTTTCCTCTTTTCAAAATTAATGCTCTAATACACTAACCATTTTGGAATTATACTAATGACAACAATAAATAAAAGCAATAATTCAATTAAGGTAAAAAATCAAAATTGTATTGTAATTAAATTTTTTGAATGGGTACAAATAAATTTTACAAAATTTTTTAATTTTACTTGCAAATTTAATTGATTGTATTCAATTTAAATGAAATTTTTGTAAACTTCATTTTCAATTTTAACGTTTTAATTTTGTGGAATTACTTATAACTAAATAAAGTTGTTGATCATTTGCATGAGCAATGGTTAATCACTCTTATTTTGAATTTAACAAATCATTTTGAGTTGTTAATATGTGTGTTTTAGTGTGATTATAAAATAGGTAGAAGATTATGGCTAATTAGAGATTAAAATCAAGTCAATTTGAGTATATATGAGTGCTCACAAGTGACCCACATGATCGTGAATGCCCTCATGAGTAAAGGGACTTCAAAATCTCAAGTTTCTGAATCAATCCAATAATCCTTACAATCCCAATCATAATCGTGAGAAGGGCAATATTCCTATTTGTGATCATTTAAGACCTCTTAACCTCAAGAATTCAAGACTCCTCATGAGTAAAGTCATAATCATGAGGAAAAGGACCATGATCATGATCATAGCTGTAGACTGACTAGTGATCCATAGGCATAATAAAGGCATAGCGATCCAAGACTCCTCATAAGTTATCCTTATGATAGTGAGGAGGATCACGAGTGACATGGTAACTCAACAATAAGAAGAAATTAATTACAACTACTAGTTTTTTTATCCCTACGATTGTAAGCATACTTTTCATTATCATGAGTAATATAATCTTTACAAAAATTGAAAAATGCATCAATAAACAATGAGAAAAAGAGAGGCATGAATTTATCCTCTGTAATTGTTAGTCTCTGAAGTCTTGGCTATAAAATTCTCTTGAATACACGTTTAAAAGGTTAGAAAGTTTGTTGGAAGAATTTATTACTTAAAAATTCAAGTATTTCTCAAGCTCATTCATTGTATACTTAAACATTTATTAATCTTTTAGGAGTTGGGATTACGAGTGGTGACAAAAATATTTCTTTTACACCTTTCTTGGGTTTAAGTGTAGTGAAAAATCTCGAGTTTAAGTATAGTTATTTCCTACCTTATCATTTTCTTAAGTGAGAGGAGTTATACTCTCTCTCGTTTAGTAGTACTATGTAAGCTTTTTAGAGCTTTCAAGATTTTATAAATTGGGGTACCACCTTAATCTACTAATTTGTTTCTCGCCTTAATACCTACTCCCTTCCTCACTATGATTCATAATCATCTTCCTCCCCAAAATCCTTTAAGCTAAAAAAATAGACCTAGTGTTACCTAGCAGTTTTAAACCTACAGTTTCAAAAGAAGTCAAGAATTTAGCTAACAAACTCTCTCTCTCTGAATCTCAATAAAGCTTCGAACAGTGAGGTTCAAAGGAATGACTTCTAACTAGTAGGAAGAATCATGAGTAACATAAAGTACAATGCAAATTTGCTACATAACATATTACCATAGGTTAGTCTTATCATATGGGCTTGAATCCATGAATGATCAAATGAGAATTTTGGATGGAACTCCATGGTCCATCCACAAGAATCTCTTTATTCTCAATTTATAGAGGAAATAAACTTCTCACAAGAGAATTTACAAGTTCAATTATCTGGTCTGCCTTTAAATTAAATACAATTAATCAATGCACAAAGTATAGCTGATTATATTTTCAATGGGATGATGAGCTATGAAGATTTAATGTTTAATAATGAATATTAAAATTCAATCTTAAGAATCAAAGTCAATTTATATTTATCAAAGCCTATGCCTAAAGGCTTATATAATTGGCGACTAGGAAAGGAGGATTGGATTCACTTTCAATATGAACGACTCCTATCATTCTATTACTTATGTGGATTCTTGGATCACTAATCTAATAGTTGTAAAATCTTTAAAACTCAAGTTGAAATAGATATAGTGGTGAGCTCTAACAAGGCATATGGCCCTTAGTTCAGAGCACTTCTCAACAGAAAAGCCATGGAAAAATATTTTATTCGATTGTCAAAGTCGATCAGCTTTAACCTACAAAGAATATAGGTTGAACTGTAACGGATTAAGTAATCACCCCCACGCAACATAAAGAATAACACAAGGCTTAATGAGAGAAGTCAATAAAAGAGAGAGCTAAAGAGTCAGCCACTAAATCTAGCTAAAGAGTCAGCCACTAAATCTAGAAGATGCAATGTCCTTCATGGCAGCACTCTACCTAGGACAAAGAGTAATAAATAATCAAATAATGCCACATTAAGTAACTCCTACCAAAGTAAAAAAAAAAAAGGAGTAAGTTCACATTAGAGAAAAGGAAGTCTAAAGATTTCCTACTTAAGAGCAAAGCCAAAGCCCAAGGTCTAGCATCGAAGTTTGATCAAGGCTTAGATTTCTCACTCAACCCAACACTTGCAATAGCACCAAGCCCCAAAGATGTAAGCCCAAGCAAAAAAAAAAAGGGTCCACCCAAAAGGAAAATATCATATAGTTTCATTAATAAAGGAAGCTCTCTTTGGAACCTCTTAAGACCAAGTTACCCCAAAGACAAACCAAACAGGTACAAACTGAAAGCTTTAGTAAAGTACTATTCATTCAGCATAGAAGAAAGAAATGCAAAACTAAACTAAAGATACAAAGAAGGAACATAAAGAGAAAGACCTAAGAGATGCATGCTATCTCAATGGACATAGCCAGCTTTGAGAGCTTCTATGGCTAATTTCCTATAGATTTTATAAATGATTATAGAGTTAGTTTTTTTGGTTTTTGTTTACACTTACTGAACATTATATTTTAGATTTCCTTGAAGTTATTTAGTTAGTGATTGTCATTCTATGTACTTTCATAATTGGATATTATAAGTATGAGTAAGAGAGAGCATTATCTAACCAAACTGCCTAAACTGGACCAGACTGAGCCAAAATTCATTATCGGTTTGATAACTGATTAATGGTGAGTGACGGTTCAGTTATGGTAAATGAAAAAAATTGAGCACCAGTTTACAATTTCTTTAGAGTGTTAAAGTAACCAAACCTACTGAAAAATAGAATCATTATTTAATAAGGCATAAAACTATGTCATTTTTATACATACATAACCCTAACCCTAAAAATATTAACCCTCCCTATAAAAGCCTCGCATTTACTCCCTCTCTCATTTTTAGCCGCCCCTCCTCTACCACTCCCAAACCTTCTAAACCCATTTTCTCTCTTCTACTAACCTTAGACCTTAATGCAGTAACTCTTCTTCTCATCGTCGTTCTTCTGTCTTCTCTATTCAAGCTCTTATTCTTTCCTTACTCTAGTATAAACCTCCTCGTTGTCTGTGTTCTGTTCTCTTTTTCTCATCTTTATTCTTTATATAGTCTCTCTTTCTCAGAGACTAATACTCTATAATCTAAATGTTTCCTTTGACTTAGTGTTTGTTTTATAAAAAAATTAATCTTTTTTTGCTTTTTTATTGTTTTTGTTACTGTCAATGTTCAAAAGTTAACATTGACAGTGATGAAATCAACATGCAAGGGCCTTTAATTACTGGATCAACTAGATATGGTAATGATCTTGTTAGATCTAAAGGTTCTATCAATTTTTTGGGTATTTTGTTATCAATTTTCATTAGATGTTGATGGATGTTATATTTGTTCTTTGAGTTCTTACATGTACTATTAGTGAATCAACTCTTTTAGTTGGATCTCTGAAGTGTTTTTTTCGATCTCCTAGAGAGATCTTAATGGTAAAAGCCCTAAATTTGTGGATCTGATCATCGGTTGATCATTTTGGTGGAAGTTGCATAATTTCATTACAAATAGAGTCAAAGATACATTTGAAGACAAATCATTTAAAAGGTAAAATTTTTAATATGGTGTTTAAATCTTTAAATCTCATGTTGCTATTTTTTTTACCTGATCTTGGTGTTTTTTTTTTCTATAAAAATTGTTACAAATATATGTTTGTTATTGTGATTTATCAAAAATTCGTTTCTACTTTGATTTTGATAATATTTATTAATAATAGATTGTTTATACTTTGTGGGTTTGACTTGATATTGAGTATTTCATTTATATAAAATTATTATTAGTAAAAATGTTTAAAAATAATTTTTCACTAATAATTTAATTTGATTATTAAATTAAAAAAATAATTGGATTATTTAAAAATAATTTATTTTCTACTAATAATGTAGCATTATTATTAAAATAATAATATAACTAATTATTTATTTTTTATAGATGTATTTTGATTATTATAATAATTTCTATACTAACAATTAGTTTTTTAAAAATAATTTTTCATTATACTTGAAAATATTTATATTTTTGAGTTTTTGATTAATGATAACTATTGTGATTACTTGTTGTGATTATTGTTTGCCTATTGTGATGTGATAACTATTATGTTGTGGTTACTGATTGCTTGTTGTCATTGATGCTTGCTTTGGCTCTAATACACTTCGACTACTTTTATTTTGCTTGCATATTCTTTATGTAGATGGAAACTCAAGCAAAACCTACTAGTGGCAGTGAAGCTACTACTAGTGCTGCTATAAAGGTAGAAGCCCTAAAGCAACTAAAAGTTATTAAAAATGAAAAAAAAAAAAAAGCAAGGACACTGAAAGTAAAAGTAAGGTATGGGAGCACTTCGAAAAAAACCATAAGCAAAGGAAGCTGGTAAAAGCTAAATGTTTTTACTATGCTAAATTTGTATGTGCTGACCCTAAAAAAATTGGTACTTCATCTATTAGAAATCATATGATGAGTTGTATGAAAAACCTTAATTCTAAGTCCATTAGACAGAGCCTTTTAACTCTGCAACCTGATGTACGTTGTTCTAACACTATAGGTGTAACTGGGACTTAGAAGTTTAATAATAATAATGAAGCTATTAGGATTGTATTGTCAAACATGATTATTGTTGATGAGCTTTTATTTAAATTTATTGAGGGAGATGGTTTTGAATAGTTTATGTCTGTTTCATGCCCTAGGTTCAAAATACCTAGTAGATGGACAGTGAGTAGAGACTGTTATCATGTATATTTAGATGCAATACTAAAAATGTTTTCATTAGTCATCACCAAAGTTAAAGAGTCTACATAACAATTGAATTTTGGACATCAATTCAACCCATAAACTACATGTGCATTACAGCTCATTACATTGATTCTAAGTAGAAGCTTCAGAAAAAGATAATTTCATTTATCCCTATTACTTCTCATAAGGGTGAGTACAATGCAAAAAGTTTAGAAAACTGTCTTCTTGATTGGGGTGTAAAAAATGTTTTCACAATGACAGTAGATAATGCATCTAGTAATGATATTACACTTAGTTTTTTTAAAAAAAATTATTTCCTTGGGGCACATTTACTATCAAAATTAAATATGTCTAGATGAGATGCATAGCACACATCCTTAATTTAGTAGTCACTAAGGGGTTGAAAGAAGCTGCATGTCAGTTAAAAGGGTTAGAAAAGCATTTAGATATATTAGGAACTCACTTGCTAGATTTCACAAATTTAAGGAGTTTGCTTACTTGCTTAGTGTAGAGTCAAAGTGTTCATTGATTCTAGAAGTGGCCACTAGGTGGAATTCAACCTATGTTATATTAAAAACTGCTTGCATTTTTTATAAAGTGTTTAAAAAATATAAGGAATGTGAGCATGCATTTAGATCAAACTTAGGAGATTATGTACCTAATTTTATGGATTGGCTTTCAGTCAAGCAACTTGTTGGCTTTTTGCATCATTTTTATGAGATGACTTTAAGAATTTCTAGTTCTCAGTATGTTATTGCAAACTCTTTTTTTCTCTAAAATTTCTGATATGTTCTATATTTTAAATGAGTTGCAAAGTGATGATAATCCAAGTAAAAGAGCAATGACCTTTTCTATGAAAGTTAAATTTGATAATTAATAAGGGGATCCTCAAAAGATAAACTTGTTGGTTTTCAATGCTAATGTGCTTGATCCTAAATACAAGCTAGAACACATGGAGTATTCCCTTAATCATATTTATAGAGATTCTATAGGTGGAAGCCTATACTCTAATGTTAAAGTTGTATTGTATGAATTATTTGATGACTATTGTGCTTCTTGTAAACCTTTTCTCATTTTACTTCTCAATTTGAACTCTTAATTTATGCCTTTGAGGGTGCTTTTACTGATTCTGGCACCTTTTAGGTCCTTGTTAAGAACCAAATTTAAGAAGCACAAGTTAGAACTTGAACAATGTGGGAGCAAGAAATCTAAATTAGATATTTGTCTCTTTGAGTCTATGATTGAGGAAAGCGGCACATTTGACATTCTCAGATGGTGGAAGATCAATTCTAAGAGATTTTATATTCTCTCAACCTTAACACATGATGTGTTAGCTATACCAATATCCACAGTAGCCTCTGAATCTACTTTTAACATAGGAGGAAGGGCACTTGACTGTTTTAGAAGTTCTTTGACACCCAAAATTGTAGAAGCTCTAATATGTTCTACAAATTGGATGAGAGTGTTTATAACTCTAGTCTTAATTGAGGAGTCCTTGGATGAACTTAAGCAGTTTGAGAAAGGTACGTGGAAGCAAATTAGTCAGACTTGTTTATTTTTAATTTTCTTAATTCTGCTTCTTCTTCTCAATCTGATTTAATACTTTTATTTTCTTTGTTTCACAGAGTTACCTACAGTTGGATTTGGCCCAATTATAGCATCATCAAGTGCCACTTAACATGAAATTTTAGTATAATTTAATTAGCAGCATATAATACTTTAACTGCTCACATATATGCATGTGTTATTTGCTTAATTTGCTCTTCTTGTGCTCTATGATGTATGCTATATGACCAACAACTGCACTTCAGTTGCCAGTGTTTGTTATTGAATGAGTCTAAACACGTTGAACTACAACACTAAAGTGGCTGATCTTCAGTTGCCAATGTTGTTATTGCATGAGTTTAAACCTATTAAACATCAATACTGATGTGGTTGACCTTCAGTTGCCCATGTTCATTTATAATTATGGGCTATAATGATGCTTTCAACTATATTAAGTTGAGAAGTATATGTGCTTGCTATAATTTCTTAGTGGCATGTATTTTATTTCTAGAAATTGTAGTTGCATTTTTATACTGAATTACAATTCATGAGATCTGAACCCACCTTACATGTTATTTCTGTCTACTTGCCTTTCAATTATCTACTTCTGATTTTTTTATTCCATACTTGGTTGCTTTGTTATGAATATTTAGTTGGGTTAGGCCATGAAGAAGCTTCCACCTAAGTTTTTTTGCAGATTATGTAAATGTGTTTGCTAAGATTTCTTAAGTGACATCTATTTGATACTAGAAATTTTGGCACCATTTGGACATGACTTGAAAACTTTTAAAAGCCAAGCCCTTCTAACTTGTTGATTTTAATTTGATTTTTAGTGTTTGCTTTTATTCTTATTTTATGTTAACTATTTTTGTTAAAATACAACAATTGTAACTAGTAGGCTTTTGAGTGCACAAAAGCAATGGTCTGCAAATTAAATATCTTTTGCAAATGATATGCAAGCCTTTTGCATATAAAGTTTTTGTGCAAGCATTCAATTATGGGTTCTAATTTTTTATTGAAGTCTTGTTCTGAGAAGTGGGAGCATTTTGGTTATTGTAATCACTTCAATTATTTTTTAATATTTAGTTCTATAATACTAATTGTACATAAAGTAACATGACAAATAGACTATGTATAATGTAATTATATTATATCATTATAGGCTTATATATTTTGTAATTATGTTACACTTGGGTTGGACCCCGATTTAGACATTTTGTAATTATGTAATAGCATTTGGGCTTTGCCCAAATTAGTATATATATATATATATATATAATTATTTTTTGCCAAGCACATCAATTGGGCCTAACCAAACCTAAATCGATCAACCGAACCACCATAACTGAAATAATCGGTCCACCGAACCAATGTGTTCTTCATAATTTTTAGCTTGGTTTGGTCTACCAACTACCTTAAAAAAATTGATTAAATTTGTTATCTCCATGACTAAACCGAGCTGAACCGATTAATTCTCAGCCCTAAGTATGAGTAAAGTTAACAACACTCATGGTTAACCACGGTCTATGTGGAGTTAATCTCTTCTTATTCTCTGGCCTTTGACCTTCTTTAATGTAAATTTGCCTTCAAAAAAAAGTAAGGGCAGTGAGGATCAAAATCACTTATAGTTTAATTGTTACTCATTGAAAATACTTGAATTTTTTATTGTGGTTTGAGTTGAGCTCAATCAATGTAAAGGTTTGAGTTGAACTTAGAAAAATATTTTTTTGTAATCAATCTTGTTAACAGATTGGTGTGAGTGGATTTCAAAATTCATAATTTGAGAGAAGTTAAATATAAGACGTAGGATTGGTTGAGAATCTAAACTCCTTAAAAGCATCTGTGTCCCTTTTGATCTTCTTCTTGTTTTTATGCTTGCTCTTAATTTTTTTAATGTTCTTTAAATTTTCCTTCAAATTTTTTGTCTTTCCTAAATTTTATCAAAATCCCTATTCACTTTTTTAGTGATTTTTTTAAAAAAAAACTCTAACTAATGAAATATATTTGGTTCAAATAAATTCTATTCGAAATTCATTTGACAATAAAATAAATTTATGAGTGGAAATGAACCAAATAAGAGGTAAATTCACATTTATATTGTTATTTTCATGAAAAATGTATGAGATGTAACATTTTTATTTTTTTGATTTTGTATTTTTTAAATATAGAAAAATATAATTTTTAAAATTTATTTGAAAGCAATTTACTATCAAAAGTTAAATTTTATTTTTTTATTTTATACTTTATGAAAGATAAATAACATTTTCATAACAGGATAATTTCTTTAATTTTGAGTCATTTTACTAATATTGTTATATGTGGGGAGTCACAATCAGTCAAACTCTATATTTTATTTTATACATTGTTGTTAAAGGCACGCCTCAGGCGCAAGGTGCAAGCCTTTATGTCTCAACCTTGAAAAGGCAAGCAACCTTGAGCCTTAGGCGAGGCATAATTGAGGCACGCCTTTGCAATGTTTTATTTTTTATTGTCTTTTCTTATTAAATGGGCCTTTAAAATAATAGGCTTACAATGGGTTTAGGCCTCCAAATTATTTAAAAAAATAAAGAATTTTAGGGCTAAAATCCAAAAGAAGAAGAAAATAAAAGAACTTTCGATTGAAGAAGAGAAAAAAAAATTGGAACCTGAAAGAGATCTCTACTGAAGCACCCAGTCAACTAACATCTAGTACATACTTTTTTTTTGTTCTTCTTCTTCTTCTTCTTGTTGGTATGTTCTCTGCTCTTCTCCATCTTCTTTTTTTTTTCTTTTTTTTCTTGTGATAATTTTCTCTTCTTCTTTTTGGGTTTTCTTTTCTTCTTTTAAAGTAGGTTAAAACTATTAAAAATTGGTTCTTATTGTATTCATAATATTATATTGCATTTTCTCAACTTTTTTTAGTGTTGTCTATTTTACTACTTTTATTTTGATGTTGATCTTTAATTTTTAGCATGAAAATATTGCTTATTATATATTGAATTTAGTTAGGATTTATTGTTGTTAATCAAATTAACTTGATTTAAACTCTAGTATGTTGTTACTTTAATATAAACTATAATTGTTTGCCCTTTGATTTGATGCCAATTGTTAATTTTTAATATAAAATACTACTTAATATATGTTTATTGTTCATTATTTTGATTGAAAATTTGCTATTTTTTACCAATAAATATTCTTTCTTAGGTCATTATTGTTTAATAGAGGTTAACGCTAGTTGTACTTCATGTACTCTTAGTAATGCAAAAAAAAAAGAAAAAAGACTTAGGATGGAAGTATCCTTATATGCTTAATCCCCTCAATTCTAATGATTTATTTTGTAATTTTTGTGAAAAAGTTACAAAAGAGGGGATTTTTCATGCTAAACAACATATCATTGGAGGATTTCAAAATGTGAAAGTATGTCCAAGGTGCTCGACTCATGTTCGTGAAGAAATTTAAGACTATATTACAAAAAAGGCCATATTTATTATTAAAAAATGCAATTTCTAATTTTGAAGATGCTCTTTATGGTGATGAGAAAGAATTGAATGATATTAGAGGAAGTAAAATTCAAAAGAAAGAATGATAAAGTTAGTGAATATGTTAAAAAGTCCAAGATAAAAAGGTCGAATTAATATTTTTTTGCTCTTAATATAGCAAAAATGGTTGAAGGTAGAAAAGGAGGGAAAGCATTATAACAATTAACAATTAATTATTCATATAAAAAGGAATTAAAGGATAAAGTTTGTAAAAATATAGCTCGATAGATGTATAATACGACAATACCATTCAATGTTGTTAATTATCCTAGCTTTGTTGTGATAGTTGAATCTAAAGGAAAATACGATATTGGCATGAAACTACTGACTTATCATAAAGTGAGGGATCTTTTATTAACGGGAGAAGTTGATAACATAAGCAATATGATAAAGTCTTATAAAGAGGAATAGGCTAAGTACGATTGTTTTAATATGGTAGATGGGTGGTTGAACAAGACAAATAAGATACTTATTAATTTTATAGTTAATTCGCCCAAAGGAACAATTTTCATTGAGTCACTTAATGCTTCTAATCATGCCTATATTGGAGATAAGACATTTGAATTGCTTGATGTATGCAAAGATTGACTTTGCATAACAAATTAGGGAAGCAAACGTGGTTTAAGCTGTTACTGATAACGCTAGTGGTACTGTACTTGTAGGTAAGGAACTCTTTCTAATTTTGAAATTTACATTCTATATTTAAATATTGACTGTATTCAAATTCTATATCTATTAATTCTTAAGCATGATTGTATTTTCATTTTATTGTTAGAAAAACTTTTGGAAGCAAAGAACCACATTTGTATTGGATTTTGTATGCAACCCATTACATTAATTTGATATTGGAAGATATTAAAAAATTATCTACTTTGAGTAGAACATTAAAGTGGGCAATGAGCTTGAATGCTTACATTTATGTTTACCTTAGGGTAGTTAATTGATTAAGTGTTTTAAAAGACAAAGAGAGCTTATTTAGGCTAACGTTATAAGATTTGCTACTACTTTTCTCACTCTTCAATGTATATACACTCAAAAGAATAATTTGAGAATGATGTTTACTAGCAATAGGCAAAAGAGTATGGTGGCAAGAAAGTCACTAGTATTATCATGATGCCATCATTTTAGGCTAATATTATGTATATTTTGAAGATATTTGGTCCTTTAGTCCGAGTATTTAGATTAGTTGATGGTGAGAAAAAGTCAGTAATGAGATATATTTATGAGGCTATGGATAGAGCTAAAGAAGCTATTATATGATCTTTTAATGAGAAAAAAAAGAAATACAAGTCTTTAAAATTATTGATAATATATGGGAACGTCAACTCTGTAGCCATTTACATGCAGCGAGATATTACTTGAATCCAAAGTTCTTTCATTCAAACTCTAGTCTGTCTTAAAATGAAGAAGTTATGTCAGGATTATATAAAGCTTTGGAAAGGTTAGTCTCAAGCCATAATGAATAAGACAAATTTAGTGATCAATTTAGTTTGTATCGAAATGCTAAAGGACTATTTGTAATGGACTTGGCCATTAGACATAGGAAGACAAAATCTCTAGGTAAATTCATTTTGTTACAGTTATACGTTTTTTTAAATAGAATTAAAGATATGATTAGCTAATTTATGATATCACATCACATATTAATTATCTATTTTGTTATTAATAACTAAATGGTGGAACTCTTATGGATATTCTACTCTAAATTTACAAAAATTTGCTATCAAGGTTTTTAGTCTCACTTACAATGCATCAAGTTGTGAACATAATTGGGGTATATTTAAGAATGTAAGTAAAAAAATTTAATAATGTAATTTGCTTCTATAAATATGTTGTTCACTTGGTTGTGTATTTACATTTATATAATTATCATTTTATTTCAAGTTCATAGCATAAAAAGAAACATGCTAGCTCAACAACACTCAAAAGACTTAATATCTGTGAGATACAAATGAGCATTAAAGGGTTCATGCTTTTGACGATATTAATCCGATTTCTTTAAGAGATATATATGATAGTAATAAATGGTTAATGGGATAATGGAAGGAGAATGATCGGATAAGGAAGATGAGCATATATTTAATGAAGAATATTGAACATGGGGTGTAATTACTAGAGCTGGTGGAGTTGAAGAAAATGCTTATAACACTATATTGACCAAAGGCAAGGGTGTTGAATTGGTCATTAGCAAAGGAGCTTTGGGAAAAGTTTGAGGAAATGTACAAGCTAAAAGTCTTTTAAATAGGTTATATTTGAAGAAGTAATTTCAAAAATTGCAAATGGAAGAAGGTACAAAAAATTTTAACCACCTTAGTGCACTCAATGGGATTGTTTCTGAATTGAAATCTATTGAAGTAAAAATTGATGATGAAGATAAAGCGTTAAGACTGATATAATGTCTTCCACCTACCTATGAACACATGTAAACCATTTTAATGTATGAAAAAGAGAATTGAATTTTTCAAAAGTGACAAGTAAGCTAATTTCTAAAGAAAGAAAGCTAAAAAATAGAGAGAACAAGTTTTTTGAAAGTACAACATTGTCGATTTATAGAACCGAGAAAAAAAATGGCTCCAAAAAGAAAACTATCTGCTGGGGATATAGGCAACTTATACATGTAAGGAAGGATTGCAAAAATGGTAGAGCTAGATTGGCTAATGGCTCCAAAAGTAATGTTACTAATGCGGTCGTCTTTAAAGAATGAGACAATGAACTTTTTATATAAGGTAAGATATATATCCTTATGGCATGATAGCTATCAACTGAGTTGCCATATAAAAGGATGTATAAAGGTAGCATGTTCACAGTCACAAGCATTGGTTGACAATTAACGCAAGGTGTGTGGTGAAATTGATGTCAATGGCTAATGAACTTCCTAAGAAAGTCAACAATGGAAGTTACACCATAACTTACTAGCAATTTTTTTCAACATGAACTGTCCGAGGTGAAAATTCTTGGAGTTAGTGAATTCTAAGTGTGTATACTCTTATGGTGGAATATGAAAATTCTTGTTTTTTAGAATTGTGACTGTCATAGTTAATGGTGGTATTGAGGTAGTTGTTGTTCTTTTAATTTTTTTTAATCATGGTAGAGATTATTGAAATATGATAATAAAAAATAAAAGGATGGATATGGGAATCCCATATTGGAAAGAAGTGAAGAAAGGAGGGAGAGATTTGGTTATAAATTGAACTCTTTGCTTCATTTGTTAAGTGTGTCAATCACCATTTTGTTTGGCGTACCATTGAAAAGCTATTAGTTATACTAGTATAGAATTTAAAAGGAAATTCTCTTGGGGTGTACTTGAGCTTTTGGGTATGTAGAAGAGTTAAATATTTTGTAGTGTGGATGTAATAATTTTTCACATAGTAAATATTTTTTCTTTGGTTGTCTTTTGACAACGCCTGTGGTTTTTCTTTATTTAGGAGTTTTCTACATTAAATTATTGTGTTTCTC
Organism: Mallotus nudiflorus; assembly: GCA_947683625.1. Lineage (NCBI taxonomy): Eukaryota > Viridiplantae > Streptophyta > Magnoliopsida > Malpighiales > Euphorbiaceae > Mallotus > Mallotus nudiflorus. The sequence goes on from CANTUR010000239.1 coordinate 4,314,221, forward strand.
TCTTTTTTTCAAGTATTTTTGTTCAACGCCTATGGTTTTTCTTATTTATTCCCGTGTTGCGTTAGTAGCTAAATTTGAAACATAAAAATATATGTTTTATTTGTATTAATTTTTATCTTTGAAACATAAAAAATATATGCTTTATTTGTATTAATTTTTATCTTTGTAGTTTATTAAAATATTATTTATTATTTGTGTACGTTTTATACAATTGTTGCAATTTATTTCCACCATAAACTTATTTGATTAAAAATATTATTATACATGGCACAAAACATGCAAACACAAGCTAGTCAAGTGAGTAGATCGAAAATAGCAAAAGCGATATGGAATAAGAATACAATTAATATATATTGTGATATTTGTATTTGAGCTATCCATAAAAGCATGAGAGCTGACACTCATTTTAATAAGGAAGGATGGAGATATGTTATTTAAAATTTTCAGAAAGAAAGTGGAAAATCTTTTGGAAAAGCTCAATTGAAAAACAAATAGGATTCACTTAAGAAACAATGGAGGCTTTGGAAAGAATGGCAAGGGAAAGAAACTGGACTAGGATGGAGCATAAGTAAACAAACAATTGATGCCTCTGATGAATGGTGGGATGAAAAAATTAAGTTTAGTATTGATATACTTATTTAAATAATAATTAATTATATTCTAAAATATTTATTTGAACACTAATAAAGATTTTTGTTTTATGTATGAAAATTGTAGGCTAATCCATTGTACAAAAATTTTCGGGAAGCCGATATTGAGCCAGAGATGTGTTAAGTTAAATATCATGTATGGAGACACTATTGCCACAAGAGAATATGTTTGGGCACCTTCAATTACTTACTTGCAAGATGCAGATATTAAAGAGAATATTGAAACTGGGGATGACAGTGAATCTAATGAAAATGACAACTTTGTGGAAAGTTTAGGCCCTATTTAGTTTTAGAAAACAAGGCCTATTTTCCATAAAACATTTCCAAGAAAACTAAAAAACAAAAGTTGTTGTTTAGTCATGATATTTTCTAACTTTAGAAAACTAGAAAACTATTTTATAAATTATAAAAGGCTTTAGAAAACTAATAAAAAATGTTTTTAAATTTTTCAATTAATATTTTAACATTTACTACAACATTCTCAACCACCACTACCTCCACCTCCACTGCCACCACCACCACCTCCACCATCACCACCGCCGCCGCCTCCACCTCCACCTCTACCAACCTTGACCACCACCACCAACACCTCCTACATCTCCACCTCCACCACCACCTCCTCCACCTGCACCACCACCACCTCCAATACAGTCTTATGATTTTGAATTAAAATTAATTAAATATGCATGATTTAAATTTTTTTATAAAATAAATAAATTTTAGATTAAAAATTATTATGAATCACAATAATAATTATTATATTTAAAATTATTATAATAAATTTCATAAAAAATTATAAAAATATGGAAAAATTGTGAAATAAAAAATAACAAACAAATTGTTTTCTGTTATTCTATTTTCTATTTTAGAAAATGGAAAATCAGAAAACATGGAAAATGAAAAGAAAACTAAAAAAGGAAAATAAAAAATATTTTTCAAAACTAAACAATCCCTTAGATGTCATGTTTCCAGAAACTATTGCAGGTGGGAGTGTAGCAAGAAAAGATAAGGAAAAAAAAAAAAAGAATTTTACATCTAAATTACAAGTAAATAAGGATAATAAAATTCATAAGGGAAGAAGGCTATCAAGAGATGTAAGTACTCAATTTCAAGATACTAGATATAAGAATGTGACAGAGAATACGATAATAACAATTGACTGTAAAATTAGAATTATTGGAACTGATTTGTTAGTTTTGAACTAAATTGTAAATTATTTTTAAGACCTATTTTTAAATTTTATTTCTTTATTAAAAAATTCAAACAAAAATTAAGAAAATAAAAATTTTAAAAAACAAAAAACGAAAAATTAAAAAAAAAAAAGGAAAAAAGGTTTAAAAAGAAAAAAAAGAAGAATGCCAAATCAATTTCAAAACAAATAAAGTGCCTAAATGACCACGTTTTTTTTGTCATGAATGGCCGCAAAATTGGCCATAAATGACCATTTTAATTGTTGTCCGAAAACTATATTTCCCACTGGAAATATAGATTTCCCACGTAATTTTTTTATTTATTTTATTATTATTATTTATTATTTATTTATTAATTTACTTTTATTGGTTGTTTTATTGATAAATATATTTATCTTTTAGATAAATAATAAAAATAAATAGATTTTTTTATATATTATTTTATGTTTATTTTGTAACTAATTTAGGGTTACAGGGTGTTTTGTTTATAAATACGTTATTTTCTTTTTTTTATAAGGGAGGCTCGTGGTTTTGACTCTCTTCTCTATTCTTTTGATTTTAGCCGTCAACTAAAAACACTTTCTACATGTTTTTTTACGTTTTTTTTAGTTTTTGGCCATAATCAGATCTAAATAAGTCTAAAATCACAAATAAAAGCAACAAAAGTTATAGACTTCCATCACTTATGACCACCTTCTAAGAGAAATCAATACTACATCTAAACATCTTCATTTATTCTTTTATTTTTTTAATTTTATTTTACTTTTTATTTAGATTCTATTTCTATTAATTATTTTGAAATCCATTCTAATTAATTTCAATTATTCAGTTCCTTGAACATTTTTTTCTTCATTTAAATATTTTTTCCCTTTTTAATTCTTTTTACTTTACTTTTTAGTTTTGATCTTCATTTGTTTATTTTACTAAGGTGCATTCTAGGATTACTTTGATTTTTACAAACTAAAATGTACTTTGTTAATAACCACCATTGAATGACAAAATACACTCTCATCCAATGTTAACTAAAACAAAGTAAAATTAAAGTAGCTAAAGATCAAAGTAACCCTAGAATTTCCCTTTTACTAATATTTGTATTTGTCATTTTTCCTTTCTTTTATTCTTTCATTTTTATTTTTATTTTTATTTTTATTTTTATGTTTATTGTAAATTATATTTTATACTTTATTTTATTCCTTTTTTTTCTTTTATTTGATGTTGTTTATTGATTGTTTACTAATCATTTTTTGTTTATTGTTTATGTTTATGATTATGGATGGGGTGACGTGAATCTACTGTGTAGGAAAATCCATAGAGGCTTCTTGATAAAAGCTAAGAATCAAGATTAGACATTTTTAGTTCATGTAGTTTTTCATGTTATATTGTATTTTTGGTATTATTTTAATTCTTTATATTTTACTATTATTTTTGGAGCTGTAATTAATTTTTTATTTTTATTTTTATTTTTAGTAGGACTTGTAATAGCCTCAGTAGTGGGAATATAGTGGAACAATCTAATTTTCTGCACTTAAAATCAATTAGTAAATTAAATTAAAATCAATGGTGACTTTAGTTAATTAGGCTTATATGTAAATTGAATTAAGGTTAGAAATCACTATATATATGTTTTGGTGTGGTTATTTGTTTGTTTGATTTTATTTTCTTTTTTATTCGTTTTGGGCCTAAAGCCCACATTTAGGTTAAATCCACATAAAATAGGCATTTAAAAATTGATTTAGGTTTTAATTAACTTAAAATTAATTTAGGTACATTTAGGTTAATTAAGATTTAGGCTCATTTTTAGTCTAATTAAGATAACTTAGACTTAACTCAGCCTATTAATTTAGCATTTTTAAAATAAATTGATTTAGGATCACTTTAGTGAAATTATAATTAATTAGAATTAGGCCCACTAATTTATTTTCAACTCATTTCTATAAAATTAACAGACTTAAGCCCACTGTTTAGGCTACTTAAATCTGATTAAAATGTAGGCTCACCTTTAATTTCTATTTCACTTGTAAAATAATACATGTAGACTTAGCTCACTTAATAAAAATCAATGTAGATTAGACTAATTTAGGGATGTTGCACTTTGTGAATGCAGTTCTTATGTGCTTTTTCATAACTAGTTGCCTTGTAGTTAGATGAATGTTAAATTAGTGTTTATATAAAATTGCATATAATTAGAGAAAACTTTAGTAATTAATAAAGTAATTCTAAATGAACACAAGACTAAGAAAATTAGTATTCCATATTCAGAATCTCCTGTTTATGGTGCTAACTTTATTTTAGAGAATTGAGTTACCACCACTCATAAATTGTCATAGTTATTACCCTGGGTGGCAACTCCTCATCTCCACATTTTGTCTTTGTGATATAGTAAAGTGCTCTCTGAATCCTGAAGTTAAACAGTATCGCGATTGCTAAAATTTTTTATGTGCACTAAACCTTGCCGTTTAGAGGAGGTTCTATTATGCTCTCAAATCAAATTGAAAAATTAGTATCTACTGTTGAAAAAGGGGAAATATTGCAGAACTACCAAAAAGCAGTATAATTGATATCATGGTTGATATGCAATCTTTTCTAAATATGGATACTTATAGTGATCTTTATATGTTTGCAACAGAATTATTTGAACAAAAGTCGAAGAGAGAGATCTATAACTTATTAAAAAATTCAAATGAGAAGCTAAAATAGCTACAGGATCACTTCAATAAGAATAACAAATAGATTATTAGTATTAGTATTTATTTGTTGAATAATTTTGTTTCCCATTGTTAGTTCTTATTCAAATTTATGTTATTTTAATTTTTTAATTATTAGAATAAATTTTTATTTTATATCTTGTATCTTTTTTATAATTAATAATTTATTTATATTATTATAGATATTGATGACTTTGATATTGATGAGATGCATGAAGTTGAGAGATCTGAGAATGATGATGAGTTTTGGCAATAGTGGTGACTATGAGCATTTCAATTTGCACTTATCATTATATATATATATATATATATAAGGAACCATCCATGGATTCATATCAAACAACAGAGATAATGCAAAGTCATAAAGATGTGTTAACATGTTTAGAATGAACAAGGATACATTACTTGGATTGTGCAATGAATTAGAATTAAAATATGGATTGAAGCCTTCAAAAAGAATGTCAGTAATTGAAAAAGCTTGTATGTTCTTATGGACAATTGCTATTAGTGCATCAGATAAGTAGGTTCATGAATGATTTCAGCATTATCGAGAAACTGTTAGCAGAAAATTTGGGCAAGTTTTATCTACATTGAAATTATTTGCAACAGATTTGATAAAACCTATTCATCCATAATTTAAAGAAATTCCACTTGAAATATTACATCATACACAATATATGCCTCATTTTAAGTTAATAAGTTGTATAATTTAATTTCATAATATATTTATTGTTAGAAATAATATTATTTCTAATTTAAATCTTAATCTTCAATATTGCACTTGAGCTATTGACGGTACTCATGTACGTGCATGTATATCTCCACATGACCAAGTGCCATACATTACATCACGACCCAAATCTGAGAGTCATGACTGGCGCTTGGAAAAGGGAATTCGCGAGAATTCAGAACCCGTAGCAAGTCTTAAAAACAAAACTCAATAAAATAAAACCATAAATATGCTCAAAATTAAAAATTTTAATAATGAAATAATAACTTAACAAAATATTTTACAATATTCAAATTACATAACCATCACTAATAACATGTTATAACATGATATTTTTATAAATTATTTAATTAATTTCTGGGATTTGCAGTATTAATAAATATATTGTTTAATTATTATATTATGGTTATGTTGTGAGATTAAATTAAATTCAAGTGCTATTAATTATTTTATTATATTATGGTATTAATATTAAATTGAAATTTAAAACTTTAATATATTTCTTTATATTATTTAATATTATTATTATTATTATTATTTGTGAATCATTTATTGTAGTGTAATTTTATATATTTTAATACTGTGGTGAGTTTAATTAAAAAAGAAAATATTTAAATAAAAAATTATTATTTTTATATTATTTTTTCCTTTTCTACTTTTTGATAATATATATATATATAAACAAAAATTTCTTTTTCCCCCCTCTTTCTCTTTCCTTCCTCCCCTTTCTCTCCCTTTCCTTTCTTCTTCCTCTTCTCTACGTTAAACCCAGAATCACGCCACCAACTCCCCACACTGCCGCCTGATTGCCTGGCAGCGCCACCATTGCTACTGTCACTCCTCCCCAGCTTGCCATGACCACCTATCCCTCCTCTCACCATCGTTTTCCTTCCTCCACTTCTCTTCTTCCTTCTCAGTGTCGTAAGCTTCTAGAGGCTGCGCGGTGGTGATTCTAGTGACAATTGGAGCACACACCGGTTTCATTGGGAAGCTCTTGATGTGGGATTCATTTCCCCCAAGGTAATTTATCTTATTAAACTCGAATTCAGCTTTAATTTTGAATAATTCATTCCAAGGTTCTTGGCTTAAATTGTTGATTTTGTGTTCAATTGGTTTGATTCTTGTTAAATTGACTTTAGATTAGTTAAATTGGAATTGTAAGCTTTCAAAAAAATATATTTAAATTTGATTTTATAGATAGTTAAATTTTGAGCACTATTTCAAGCTCAGTTACTATTCACGAGGGCTGTCTCAACTTAGAAATGTGTTTTATTTTTAATAAGTTCTACTAGTGATTTTAAGTGTTTTTCATTAAGGAAGTTTATTGAAATTATATTCTGATTATTTTGTATAAGTTTTTGAATGTTTATGTAAAAATTGGATTTTTGGAAAAATTAGTATAAATAGTAAATTTAATATTTTAATTGAAATTATTGTTAATTATTATGTTTTGAATAATTTTTAAGTGATAAATAGTATTAAAATAATTTTTATGAATTATTTACTATTTTTAGCTAATTAATAATAATTTCCATAAATATATTTGAATCATAGTTTTACCTATTATTTTTATGATTAAATGAATTTTTAATTATTTTTATTATATATTTGGGCAATTTAATTAATTATTTGTAAACTATGCTATTTGGTTTTGAATATTTGAAAAATGAATTTTTATTAATATTATTTAATTATATTTTGGATTTTATTATTTATTTTGAAAATAAATATCTTTGATGCTTTTACTATTTAAATAAATTGAATTTGGTATTTTATTGATTTTTATGAATTTTAATGAATTATTTATATTATTATTATATTATTATTAATTTTGAGTATATTGGTTCTCGGTTGAGCAATAAATGTAGTTCAGGGCTCAACCCAAGAAGTTAAGCATTTTGAGTATTTGAAGTGTATTTGCGTGCAGTATCGGCTCTACTTTTAGTAGAGAGACGTCTATTTTATAGAGAAGACTTTGTTAAATTTTCGGTCGAATTCTTATAAACGTGACATCGGGTCGATCCTAAGATTTGAATTTTTGTTGAGTTGTGTCCTAGATTGAGTCATTTTTTTAGAATTTTTAGAAATATAAATTAGGATTTTGATTCTAATATATTATTTTTATTATTTTCCTTAGTTGCCCCGCGTGCTAGGACTATCGGACTGGACTAATCGAGCCAAGGTAGAGGAGCACAATAGAACTTTGAGTTATTATTATTATATGTATACATTGCAAGTAGATAAAATATTGTGAGCATCCATATATTTTTAATAAACATGTATTTAGTTGTGCTTTATTTCATTAAATGATATTTATCATTATTAACATGTATATATATATGCTTTCATATATATAATTGAGAATATTTATTTTGAATAATGTATGCTGTCATATTTTTTTATGAAAATGTCATCATTTTAAATTATGAAACAATGTTTTGGAAGATACTTATAGAACATGTCACCTAGCGAGTCACGCTAGGATTGTTGCGCAACAGTTCACTAGAATTAGGTTTTAAATTTTGACTAATTCTGGATATGGAAATTATGATTGTTATGAATTATGGATAAAGAGTGTGATTGTGAATTCTTAGTTGACCTGTAAGGTATTTAGGGCCAGTTAGCACCGATAGTAGAATTGCGGATCCTCAATTGACCCTTTGTATACTTGGGGCCAGTTAACTGCCAAAAAGTTAGGTAAAGAAATATTTGGAGTTATGGAAGCCTGTTAGCTAAGTAAATACAATGATCGAGGTTGCAAAAAATTTAGGGATTTTGCTCCGATCATCCACCCAAACTTCTTCTACATTTATTATTAAAATAAAAGTGGATTTTTAGCATATGTATGAAATGCATGTATATATAAATAGATATATATATTATTATACTAATGCTTGAGTATCTATGTATTTAGGTTACATGTATATATATAATAATAATTCACTTAGTGAGGTCTGACCTCCTCAATATTTTTTTTCAGGATCTTCTACTTCAAACCTCTCTATTAGACCTATTCACCAGACTCTTTCCTCCCCGGCTGACTTATGTAAACATTGAACTATTATTTCTCATGTATTTTAGTAAACGTTGTAGTAATAGTATTTCTTGTTGTAGTACTTGTATTGTATTTGGCAGCGTTTCTGTATTTAAAGATTTATATGAATATATTTTATTATGTTATGATATGGATTTCTTTTATATTAATTAAAGTTTTAATTATGATTTATTTTGTGATATGTTTGCATGTGTTTTTATTTTTTTAAAGCTTGTTACAAGTTTCAGATTCGTGAGAATTACTGTTGCCTAACGTCGGTCATGACCCCCTGGTTTGGGTCGTGACATAACAGCTCATAGAATACAACAAGTATGTAATACTACTGCAGCGTCTAACAATACAAAGAAAGGATAATTTAAAATTTACATAGATTAGTCGAAGAGGAAAGGGTCTGGCGAAGGGAACTACTATGGGAGGTCTGACGAGAAAAATCTTGAAAAATAATTAAGGGGGGTTAACCTCACTGAGTGAATCATTATTATATATATGCATGTAACCTAAGGACATAGACATTCAAGCATCAGTATAATAATATTTATATATTTTTATTTATTTATTTATTTATTTATTTTATACATGTATGTCATACAGATTATCGAAATCACATTTTTTTTACGAAAATCAAAATCACATTTCACAACAATAATAAATACAAAAAGATTAGGTGGAGAACCAGAGCAGAACCTTAAAATATTATGCAACCTCAATCACTAAACCTCACTAGCCATTAGGCTCAAAATTAACCTAAACAAAAATTCATAAAATTGGAGTTGTTATTGGAGTTAGCCAGATGAATTGGTTGAGGGAAAATGAAGCCCGACGGCACATCCAGAGGTGGCAAAAAACGTCGTCGGTAAGCCTTGAACCAACCGATAAAAATGGAAAAAAATTGACAAGAAAAGAGGAAAGAGAGGGTGGTGGCATCGTCGAAGGAAGGGAAGAATAGCTGCTACTGGTGGCAGCACTGTCTTGTGGAGGTGGCAGCAAGCTAGTGGTGGCATTGCTGTTGGGTGGGTGCAGGAAGAAGAGGAAAGAAAGAAAGGAAAAGAAAGAAAGAAAGAAAGAAAGGGAAGAAAAAGGGAAAAAAAATTGTTTGATATATTTTTTAAAAAAATAATAATAACTTAAATTAAAAATAATATTCTAATATTTTTAAAATCTAAATCTCCCCCAAAAATATATACACCTAACAAATAATCAATAATTAAATAAAATTACACCAAATATAATAATCTCATAAATAATTAAATAATACTTAACATTAAATAATCCCACACTTAATTTAATAATTAATAAAAATTTGGGTTACAACACATTCGAAGAAAAGGAATACCAACACAAATATTATGGTAGCGTATAGTTTTGACAAGTAATTCACATTTGTTTTAGTAGGATGGGAGGTTTCAGCACACGATGCACACATTTTTTTTAACTACAATTAATGCATCTCACTTAGCATTTCCTAAACCACCACCAAGTTATAAATTTTTTTAAAATATTTTATTAGTATTTTAATATTTAATATAAAATAATAGCTTTTATTTTTATATACTTGTACTTTATTAAAATATTTTTATCATAATATGTAGAAAAATATTATTTGGTTGATGCAAGATATCCACAAATGACTAGATATCTTGGACCTTATAAGAATACTAGGTATCATTTACCATATTTTAAGAGAGCTGAAGCACCAAACAGACATCAAGAAATTTTTAATCGTGCACACTCTTCTCTCAGAAGTTGTATTGAATGCACATTTGGAGTTTGGAAAAAAAGATGGAAGATATTACATGACATGCCTTCATTTTCAATTGAAGTTCAATGAGATATTGTTGCCACTTCGATGACTTTACATAATTATATTAGAAGAAAATCATTAGATCACTCTGCATTTCCAAATTTGATGAACATCCTAAAGTTGTACCACCTGATAAATTTGTTGATGTTGAAGGTTTTCAACAAGATGGGCAGTGAAGGAAAGGAAATGCAACAGAAATGGATAGGTTTTATGATCATATTGCTTCTAGTTTAGAATTAGCTAGAACAAATTAGTTATAATATATATTATGATAAAATAATTTTGACAAGTTTATTTTATTATATTAATGTGGATTTGATATTACTTTTTATTTTATTAATAAATATTTGTTATAAATAATTAATATTATTTTTTAATTATGTCAAAGTCATATTACTCAAAAGTACTTCTAGTTATATTACCAAACACATAACATCTAACTTCTAAATGTCACAACACTTTTAAAAAAAAATTTACCAAGTACCTCCTTTCATTTGCTCATAGTATATTTAGTAACGGCAATTTTGCTCACCGCAAACATAGAAATCAACAGCAATGCCAAACTGGCCCTTATTGTTTATCCCCTGCAATTTGTTGTAGTATATTACTTGATTTCTAATATTTAAAATTTATATCATCACCCTATTGTATTATGTAAAATGATACTATTTACCCTTTCTAAAAAAATTTCATTACAATTACCATTAATTGACATGACAATTATCAAGTAAATACTATTTATCTCCTCTACGTGAATATATTATAATGTTTGCTCCCTATATTTGAATATATTTTATTATTTATCCTTAATATTTAGAATTTATATTTTTATTATTAAATTAATTTTCTTAGAATTTAACTATAAAATAATAATTATATCATTTAAATGAAAATATAAACTGCTTAATTTTAATGTATAATTTTAATTTTAATTAAACGCCAATTAGTTAGTATTAGTTTTAAAATATCTCCCCTTAAATAATAACTTAAAATATTTATGTTGCATTAAAAAATTTAATCAAATAAACTTTCTTTTTAATTTTTATGTTTTATTTGAATTGTTAAATTCAATTTTTGGGTATACAAATTAAATAATTTAAAATTATTAATTTATCATAAATATTAACTTATTTACTCAATAATCAACAATTCAAATAAAAATTAAATTTTGCAGTTAAAAAGAGAATTCACTTGGTTAATTTTTCATGCCATATAAGTAGTTTAAGTTGATATTTAATTAAAAATATTTCAAATTTGAAATAATTAATTGTTATTTGATTAAAATTTTGATTTGGTTAAAAATAAAATTTGCTATTTTTTACTAAAATATTTTTAATGAAATCATCATTTTGTAGTCAATTGATGATAATTTAATTTACATATATTTTGTTAAACAATTAGTTTAATAATAAAAATATATTTTATAAATTTTAGGGGTAAATAATATAATATAATCAAATAGAGGAGACAAATAGTATAATATATTTAAATTCATGGGGCAAATAGTATGTACTTGATAATTGTCATGTCAGTTAAGAGTAATTATGATGAAAAATTTAACAAAAAGGATAAATGTTGGAATTTTACAAAATAGAAGGGAAAATAATATAAATTTTAAATGCCAATGACTAAGTTGTATAATATAGCAAATCACATTGGCAAATAGTAAATCACCCTAGAATAATTCAAGAGTAATTTATTAACGGCCTCTTAAAGTTTGTTCTAATTTATTAGGTCATCCTAGCATTTTCAAAAGTTAACTAAATACCCTTTATATTTGATTTTATTAATTATTTCTTACTTCCATTAACTTTCTTTTAAGCTAAAAAGGAAATTTTGTTACTTATCATCAGTGAAGGCTTTAACAATAAAAGAGGAAGGATTATTCTCTCAATTTTGAGGATCAAATACAGAATATAAGGCTCTTGCTAGCAAGTGAGCCACATTATTCATTGACCTTCGCACATAATAAATAAAACAATGTTGAATTTCCTTTAGTAAACTTATATAGTCATCAATAATCATACCTAGTGGAGAATTATCAATATCAGCAGTGTTGATGGACTACACCAAGCTTAAAGCATTCGTCTCCACTATAGTAAATCGCACACCACTTTCCATAATCCAACTGAGTGCTTCCTTGAGTCTAATAGCTTCTACCATCAAAGCCAACCTCGAAAATTGAGGAAGCACCACAAATCGAGCTGTTATAAAATGTGCTTCATGGTCGCATATAACTAAGCTAAAATCCATACTATTAGACTGCTCGAAAAGAGCAGCATCACTGTTACATTTGATCCACCCGAAATCATGTTTCATCCATTTAGCCTCTTAAATCCTTTAGTTTTCACTATCTTATAAAGAATTACCTTGATGGGAAACTATCCATTGTTGCAATAGAATCAGTGCCTTCTAATGAGTATGAGAAATACATTATTTTGAGCACTCAATGTGTTAGGATTAAATGACATTTCAGTTGCATTTGAGTTTCTTTTCTTGAGTTTTTGTTTAGTTTGCATGAATGTGTGCATGATTTGTGTGTACATTTATTTTTAGTATTTTTGGTTATTTTTGTGCATGTAGGTGTCAAAGAATAGTAAAGGAAAGATACAACGGGCTCATGAACATTCCAAAAAAGTCAAGGGAGCATGCAAAGGAGCATTAAAGGTTGATTTCCTTAAATTAAGGAGAAGACTGATGCATGACCATATACCTTGGCACACATGGTCATGTGCCTTGTTAACAGCATTTTGAATTATGAATTTGAAGAGCTGATTTAGGGATTTGATGGAGATTTGAAAGGAAACAAATTAAGAGACTAGAGGCTAGGGTTTTATGTATGTGTAGCCTCTAGAAAAGAAAACATTATGTCATTTTTATATTGGGGGATTTCATTATTTTTCTTTATCATTTTAATAGAGAATAAAGACTTGGGCTTTTATGTTGGTTTTTGGAGATAGAGCATAAGGATTGAAGAACAATAAGCCTTCTATTGTAAAGGGGGTTTTTCTAGATGTTTGTTATTCTTTATTTATATTTTAATTAATGATGATGTTTATTTTCTTCTACTCTTCTTCTATGTCTCTTATTATTAACATGAGTAGCTAAGTTTTTTGTTAGGGTTCTTATTTTAATTCAACCATATGAATATTGTAGTTAACCCTAAGCCATTATTCTAAATCCATTAGTTATTATTGAACTTAATATCTTCATAGGATTGATCACCCTTTGATTGAATTTACACAATGAAACTTTATTAAGAGATATGTTACGTTGGATACAAACAATAACCTATTAGATGCTTTCTTAGTTGAGAGACATTAAAGTAACTAATATTGATTAAGGGCTAAAGCTTTAAATCGAGTTAAAAGAATGCTTAGTAAGTGAGAGCTATAAATCTATGTGTTAATATATTTGGTTAATTATAGGTTTATATGAGAGAAAAACCAATGATTCTTTAAATGCCTTCAAATTAGATTAAGGTTAGGTATGGTTTAGGTCCTAATTGATTTTAAGAAACAATTGAATTGGTAATAAGAACCCTAACTCTTTAAATTAATTGTTCATTAATTCAATTTTCTTTTATTTAATTTTAGTTAATTTTAAAACACCATTTTGCATTATTTAAACAAATAAAGCACAATTAGTATTATAATACTCAATTTGCAATCTTTGTGGGATGATATTTAATTACTACTTATACGATTTCATATACTTATGGAGCACACATCAAGTTTTTAGCACCGTTACCGGGGATTGCCAAAATTAATATTATTGAGAATTTTGTGTTATTTGATTTAGACTTTCTTTTAGTAATTGTTTATGTGGTTTTCAAGGATTTGAGTAGTGTATTTACACAACATGTGGTGCAAGCAAATGAGTAGCCCAGTTAATACCACTTGATTTAGAGCTTGAGAGGACAGTTTGTAGAAAGAGGAGATAGAATAGTAATAAAATGAAATGAAGAGAAGAGGAAAAGAGACCCACCCCCTGCTAGACGAGTAGCATAAAATGGGTAAAATGACCAAAGAATTATGAGGGACTTTATGATTCCCAATGTCCAAGATGATCAAACTTTGATTATGAGGTCGGTAGTAGTAGCAAACAACTTTGAAATCAAACCGAAAATTATATAAATGATCCAAAACTCACAATTCAGTGAATTACTACATAAGGATCCAATTGGTCACATGACCCAATTTTTAGAATATTACTCAAACTTTAAGATGAATAGAGTGTAGCCTAAAGCAATTTGATTAATCATTTTTCCATTTTCATTGATGGATAGTTTCCAAGAGGTGGTTCACAAGCTTCTATAAATGTTGGGACAAATTTAAGGATCTTCAAAGATATTATCCACCACAGTTGATTCCTTTATGGGATTTGGTGCAGTTTTTCTATAAAGGAGTCAATCCAATAGTCAGAGTAGACATAGATGCATCTACTAGGAGAACTATTATATTAAAGACACGTGAGGATGCTTTGGAAATTTTTAAAGAAATGGCTAACACCCAAAGTCTTTGGTTTAATAAAAGGGCTATTTCGAAGAGAGGAGGAGTAGTTGAAGTTAATAGCTTAACAATGCTAATGCAAAAATGGATGCTTTATCTAAGAGGATGGACAAAAATGAGTGTTAATGTAATTTCTAACTTGTCATCTTCTTGTGAATTATGTCATGGTGGGCATCCAATTATTGAGTGTCAAATGATGCAAGAACTATCAATAGAGAATGTTAACTATGTGAACAACTTCAAGGGATAGCAAAACCAATTGCATGGAAACACCTATAATCCTAGGTAGATAAATCATCCTAATTTCTCCCAGATGAGTTAAGAAAAAAATCAGTGGAGGCCATAAGCACCACTAGGTTTTAGAGGGTAGAATGCACAACATCACTAACCTAATTTTCAACATGAAAAAGGTTCATCTTTTGGGACTTTTTTAAAGAGCAAGTTAGAGAAGTTCATGGATGTGATATCTATAAAAATAAGCCAATAGGATGAGGCTATAAAGCGGTTGGAGGGAAGATTTGAGCAAATGTACCAAGACACTCAGCTCATGTTCAAGAGTCATTCTTTCTCTATCCATAATTTATAGGTGTAAATGTAGCAATTGGTAAACTCTTTGTTAATAAAAAAATCAAGGTTTTGTGGCAAGTAACACTGAAAAGAATCTAAAAGAGCAGTTAAAGGCTATTACTTTGAGAAGTAGAACAGAGATTCAAACCCCAAAAGCAACTGTGGAATATATATAAAGGAAAAGAAGAAGGAAAAAGAGAAAGAATAAGAAGATAAGTGGACTGAAGTGTAAGTGGAAAAAGAACAAAAAGTTAAAAATAAAAATGAGCAGAAATCAACACCACCACCAGTGAAACCATATAAACCTCCAACACCATATAAACCTCCAATCCCATATCCTTAAAAATTGAAGAAACAGGAGTATAATTGGCAGTTTGCAAAATTTTTGGAGAGGTTTAAGGCACTCCACATTAATTTGCCTCTTGTGGAATGTCTTTCTCAAATGCCAAAATATGCCAAGTTTTTGAAAGAGCTTAGTTCCAATAAAATGAAGTTCCAAGAGTATGATACAGTCATACTCATGAAGGAGTGTAGTGCAATCATCTCAAGCAAACTTCCTTTAAAAAGGAAGCATCCAGAGAGCCTCATTATTCTATGTTCTGTTGGAAACTTGAATTTTCAAAGAGTTTTATATAATTTAGGAGCTTTAATTAATCTTATGCCTTTGTTTGTTTACATAAAATTAAGGCTAAGAGAAGCAAAACCCATAAATATCCGATTGCAACTTGCAGATAAGACAATGAAGGAACTAGAAGGCAAAGTGGAAGATATGCTAATAAGGGCTGGAAATTTTATTTTTCTAGTTGATTTTATAGTCCTTAACTTTAAAAAGGATGATGAGGTCCTATTAATCCTTAGTATGCCTTTTCTTTACAGTGCAAGAGCAATCATTTATGTTTATGATGGAACTCTCACATTGAGAATGGGGATAAAAGTTGTAAGTTTAATGTCTATTAAGGTATAAAATATCCCTATGATGAGGATTTTTGTATGAGAGTTGATATTATTGATGAATGTGTGAATAAAGTCCAACAACAGAGGTTCGCAAAATTTATGGAATTTAAGAATATTGAGAGGTATTTTCAGGTACAATCCTCTTAAGATAAAGTACACCTCAAACACCAACCTACATGCCACACATCTAATTACCAAATGCTAAACCCACACCAACCTCAACCATTAAACCACTAAAATTAGACTTAAAACCTTTACCCCAAGATTTAAAGTGCCCTTGATACGAACCCTACCTATAATTGAGATAGAACGCGCATCTAACTTTGAAATCTTGCCCAAGGATCATCAAAGATAGGTTGTATTGATGGAGCTAAACCCCTTGCTTACTAAATTGAAGGAAGATACTTAGCTATTAAAAGATGAACAATCACACAATTCTAAGTCTAGCAATTGTAATGAAAGGTAGATGTGAAACAATTCAAGTAAACTTGCAAAGTTTCAAAAGAACAAAGTTAAGGAAAAACCTCACTTAATTGATTTAAATTGTCAAAAATACATTCTCAATTCGTCCATAATATATGTAGCCCTTATATAGGCATGTAAACAACCTAACCCTTAAAGGAAAAGGTTTTCTTCCTTATTCCCAAAGATGCCTATATAAGAAAATCCTTAATTAAAGAGATTTCCTTCAAAATAGAATAATTAATAACAACTCATATTTAAAAAGTCAAAATTGACAACTCATTACAATTCATGACAATTAAGCAAAATGACAACTCATGATAACTAAGCATTGAAGCATGTCATGTCATATGTTAACCATTAACCCTTGACTTTGACTTGTTGACTATTTGACTTTGACTTTGACTTATTGACTTTGACTTGGAATATTCTTGAATCTTCTCACATCTTCTAGAATCTTTTTGAATCTTCCTTATTGACTCCAAAATAGGAAAATAACTCAAAATTTGTCCAATTCAAGCTAATTAATTTCAGAATAGGAAATTAAGCTAATTAGCTTGAATTCTTCATATTCATGCACTTTTGATCCCTTTTAGGGTTCATATTAGCACTTTTCTAAGAAAAGATCAAACACTACTTATGATTATATCCTCTAAACTCAATAAAGATCAAGAGGATTTGCTAGTGGACATGCTAAAGAGGAGAGTAAAAGTTATTGGTTGGAAAACTTTTGACATTAGGGGCATAAATATGTCTTATTGCATGCACAAAATCTTAATAGAGGAAGGACACAAGCCAACCATTGAAAGGCAAAGGTGGCTCAACCCATACATGCAAGAAGTGGTGAAGAAATAAGTAGCCAAGCTTCTTGATGCGGGGATCATTTACTTAAACTCAAACAATTCTTGGGTAAGCCTAATTCAGTATATACCGAAAAGGTGGAATAACCATTTGAAAAATGAGGTAAATTCCTATAAGAGTTGTAAGTGGATGCAGGGTGTGCATTGATTATAGGAAGTTAAATACTTCCATAAGAAAATACCACTTCCCATTACCTTTCATTGATCAAATATTAGAGCGGATAACAAGACACACTTTTTATTATTTTCTGAATGGATTCTTAGGTTATAATTAGATTGCAATAGCTCTACACTTTTACATATCCTTATAGTACATTTGTATATAGGAGGATGCCATTTGGATTATGTAATACTTTTATGACATTCTAGAGATGTATAATGGCCATTTTTATAGATTTGGTAGAGGAAATCATGGATATTTTTATGGATGATTTTTCAGTCTATAGAAAGTCACTTGAGGCATATCTAAATAACATGGAGCAAGTTTTTGCAAGTTGTGAAGAAACAAACTTAGTACTGAATTGGGGAAAGTGTCATTTTATGGCAGATGAAGGAATTATTCTAGGACATAAAATTTCAGCCCAAGGCATTGAAGTTGATAAAGCAAAGGTGGAGACAATTGAGAAACTACAGTACCTTATAAATATGAAGGGATTCAGGATTTTTCTTGGCTATACAGGCTTCTATAGGCGAATCATCAAAGATTTTTCAAAAAGCTCTATATTGATTTTACTGATGAATATAAATTGGCTTTTAATAGGTTAAAGGAAGCCCTTATTTTAGCTCCTATAGTGATGGCACTATATTGGAGTCTACCATTCGAGTTAATATACGATATGAGTGATCATACAATAGGAGTTGTGCTTAGTTAAAGAAAGGAGAACAAACTACATATGATTTACTGTAAAAGTCAAACATTGACTGATACATAGCTGAATTATGCTACTACAGATAACAAGATATTGGCAATCATTTTTGCTTTTGATAAGTTCAGATCCTACCTTCTTAGATTTAAGGTGGTTGTGTACTCAGATTATACAGCATTGAAGTATCTAATGAACAAGAAAGATTCTAAATCAAGGCTCATTAAATGAGTGCTTTTGTTGCAAGAGTTTGACATTGAGATTAAAGATAAGAAGGGATCTAAAAATATAGTAGCTTATCATATTTTGAGCCTAGATGTAGAGCAAGAGGCAAGGAATAGCCAAGAGCCTATTAAGGAATTATTTCTAAATGAGATGTTTTTGGCCATAGAGATCATAAGTGCTCCTTGGTTTGTTGACATAGCAAATTTTTTGTCAAGTGGAGTAATACCAGAAGAATTCACTCCTCAACAAAAGAAAAAGTTATTTCGTGACTCTAAATTCTACATTTGGGATAAACCATTTTTATGGAGATTGTGCAATGATGGCATGGTAAGGAGATGTATAACAAATGAAAAAGTTGAGCCAGTCTTGTAGCATTGTCATGGGAATGTCAATGATGGACATATTAAACCATAGAGAACAGTTGCTAAGGTTCTTAAAGAAGAGTTCTATTGGCCTATACTTTTTCAAGATGCTCGAGAATATGTGATTTATTGTGATGCCTATCAAAGGGGTGGCAACATTTCAAAGAGGGATGAAATGCTTCAGTTTGGAATTTTAGAGGTTAAAATATTTAACATATGGGGCATTGACATCATAGGGCCATTTCCCTTGTCAGAAGGTAACAAATACATGCTCATTTGCATGGACTATATTTCTAAATGGGTAGAGGCTCATGCATGTTTAGTAAATGATGCAAGAGTTATTTGCAAGTTCTTAAAGAAGTTGTTCTCTCAATTTGGTATGCCTAAGGTGATCATAAGTGATAGGGGAATACATTTTTGCAATAAAAACATGGAAACCTTATTGGCTCATTATGGGGTAAAACACAGTGTAGCTATACCTTATCACCCTTAAACAAGTGGACAAGTTGAGGTGAGCAATAATGAGTTAAAGAAAATTTTAGAATGGACAGTGAGCAAATCAAGAAAAGAATAGGCAAGGAAGTTTAACGATGCTTTGTAAGCATATAGAATAACTTAGAAAACACCTATTAGGATGTCTCCTTTTAGGTTAGTTTATGACAAAGCATATCATCTTCCTATTGAAGTTGAGCACACGGCCTATTGGATGGTGAAAGCCTTGAATTTTTATTTCAAAAAGGCAGCTAAAAAGAGATTGCTATATATGAGTGAACTTGAGGAGATTAGAGAGGTTGCCTTTGAAAATTTAAGGATTTATAAGGAACACACAAAGAGGTGGCATGATACAAGAATAAGAGAAAAGAAATTCAAGGAAGGTGATCAAGTGTTGCTTTTTAATTCAAGGCTCAGATTATTTCCTGGAAAGTTGAAGAGTGGATGGTTAGTACCATTTACAGTGACTCATTCATATTCTCATAGAGCTATTGAATTATGCAACATAAGATGAGAAACATTAAAAGTGAATGGTTAGATACTGAAGTTGTACCATGGAGGCACAATTAAGGATTTCCATTAAGTTGCATACTTGAAAGAGTCAACTAAGTGGTCAACATGGTGGTCTAACTCATTACCCTTAAAAGATCACTTCTTGGGGCTCAACCAAGATTATTTTTATTTTGTTTTAATAATTTCTTTTATGTTTTTTCAAATTTATTTTAATTTTAATGTTTTTTCCTTTATGATTTCATAAAGTGAAGAAAGGAGGAACTCTAGAAGAGGTTTTATAAGTTAATTTATGTGGAATGTTGTTTAGAGTGATGTACAAGTCATAATTGTGATGCATTGTTTGCATATGTTATGAAATGTGCTTTGTGTAGAAAAATTTTCATGAAGAAAAGCATATACAGGTTGTATGGCCATATGCATTTTATGCATGGTCGTGAGTTTTACGGTGTCACAATTCTAGGTATATTGGTCGCATGGTAGTACACACTTTTACACATGGTCGTGCACCTTACCACACCAATTTTTCACGGCCGTGTGCCCCGATGCATATAGTCCTATGCCTACTGCTATCCCAATTTTAGAAGATGTAAAATTTAGTTTTACATGGAACTTTTCCACTTCCTAACATTCCCTACTTCCTAAAAACCCAAGGCATTTAACCTTGACCACCTTTCCCACTTCCCAAACCTTAGAAAAAATATATTTTGACCACTTTTTCAAATTCCCATAATCTTTCACAATTCCCCACTACTCTACCTCTTCTATTTAAACACCCATCTCCTCATTCCTTCCTCACATTTGCTCATTCTTCACATTATCTTCTTTTCTCATATTCTCTCAATCTTTCATTTTTTACACTTCATCTTCTTCATATCACCATGGAAAGAGAGCAAAGGAGAAAAAGTATTGCTAAGAATTAGTTCGCTCCTCCTCCAAAGAGAATAAGGCTTGGTGGCAACTCCAATAATTCGAGTGGTGATAGTAAGGAAAGAATGGTAAAAACCTTCCCTAATCAAATCTAATTTAGGCAAGATGGGCATAAGAATAAGTTTGAGCAAATGATGGGTAAAAAGATTATGCCTAATAGGTATGTGAGTGCTACCTCTTTGACTGAAATTAAATTGCTATATGAGTTTAATTTGTATGTTAATAGTGGGATGGAATGAATTTGTCTTGATGCAAAATCCCTATTATGCTGCACCCACTTATGAATTGCTCTCTTCATTTAACTTTATTTATTGCACTCTCATGCTCATTTTTCATTTAGGCAATGAGGATCATACTTTAGGATTGTTTTGCACTTAATGGCGTATTTTGTTTCCCTAAGAACCAAGATGCTAATATTAAGTATGATAGATATGAGTTTTAAAGAGAAATGATCGGGGAGAGAGGAGCTTTCTATAAGGCTAGGTTAGCGAAAGAATCTTAAATTTGATTGTCTACATTAAAATATTTGCATAGGCTCATGGCCCATTCTTTATGTCTTAGGAAAGAAAGGGATTCCATAGTCACAACCATTGAGCTTAACATTTTATATTGCATGGTCAATGATAGAAAGCTTGATGTGTGTCATGCTTTAGTTGGAAAATTGAGAAATGTTAATTCAAAAGTGACTGGGGCTATCAAAGTGGGGGGGGGGGGGGGTGACTAGTAACCACTATAGCTAAATACTTAGGCTTTAACGCCAAAAACATTCCATTCGAGAAAGTCAAGGGTCATTATTTCATTAATACTACCATGATTGAAGCTATAGGTTTAGCTAGAGTGGATCATATAGGAAGAGCTTTCATTATCCAACCAGCACCGCTAGAAGCATCACAAGAAGAAGAGAAGGAGAAAGATCAAGATGCTACTCTCAATGATGTCATAGAGAGGCTGGATAACTTCGAGTTGTAAGTTAGAGTCATAAACTCAAATGTGGGAGATCTGAATTTAAAAGTTGAAAGAATGGATCTCACTTCAAGGCAAATGAACTGCACATTGAGCATGATTAACCACAACCTTAATGCCTATTTTAACTCGTAAAATTTTATTCCACCTCTATTCCCATATAATGTTGAGATGGAAGAATAAAAATCCTCTTCCGGAGGTGAAGGCGAAGAATGAAGCATTTGTTTTTAAAGTCGTTTAGTTCTAGCTTCAACAATGTTTATTTCAAGTTATTTTTAGTTTTATGGAACAATGTTTTCTTAAGCTTATGTTTTGTTATGTTTTATAGTATTTTTGTTTTATTTTGTTAATGTTAATTATTTTTGTTTCAAGTTAATTTCTCTCTTACATTGTTGTAATGAATTTGTAATGGTTGTCCAATGCAATATGATGAAAATAGGTTGAATTGCATTGCAAAAAGCATAATTACAGGTTTGTGTAGTGCCAACAAGTGTGATTTTCGTAACCATGTCACATGGCGATGCGCATTTTTGTGCATACCTGTGTGCCTTACGACGTTAAATTTTGTAGAGCAGGTTGCACGACCATGTGACTTGATGCACATAGCCGTGTGCCCTGATGACCAAGGCAGCATTAATTTTTTTTTTATTTTATATATGTCAAGAGTTTTATATATGTCAAGAGCTCATGCAATGAGGACATTGTACATTTTACATGTGGGGGAGGAATTAAACATTTTTAAATTTTAAATTTTAAATTTCTTTATAAATTTTTTACTTTATTTTTTATTTTATTTTCAATTTTAATTTGATTGCTAATTTTTTTTATTTTTGATTTGATTTTATTCTTGATTTAAGTTTCCTTATTAAATTAGGATTTTAGATGAGCTTAACTTTTTTTTAATTCCTAATTCTTATTTAATTAAGGAAATTTTGACTTGATGATTTTATTTTTTATTTTTTATTTTTTTGTATAAATTATAAATTTATTTCTTTTCCTTTATGTTTTAGGAATAGAATTTCTTGTATCCCATGCCTTTTTTTTTTCTAATTTAAACCCTTCTTTTCTTTTCTTTTCTTTTTGTTCTTCTTATTTTCATTCTTTTGTATTGTTTTATTTTGTCAAGTGCTAATATTATTATGATGGCTAGAACAAAAACTATATATCAAGGAAAGAAGCTTAGTGATTCCAAAGACATAAGGAATAATTATAAAGCTTTCTTTTCCATTTATTATGAAAAGGAAGGTAAAAGATTTTGAACCTTAGTCAAAAGAAATTTCGATAAGCTAAAATACTTTAATGATTAGGTACTTTTGAACATATGGTTAAGGGAACTATAAATGTTTTTTATAATAAATTAAGGTGGTCTAAATTGGCTACAACCCAACATGATGTATTGTTTGAGCTAACTATAGAATTTTATACTACATTTACAATTTTAGATGCAAATCAAAGGGTCTTTTTCATGTAGGTTCTTTAGGAAATAGTACTATTTTAATTATGAAATCATGTATGATATCTTTGGTTTTCTTAAAGGAGGTTTTTGTTAACCTCTATTGGATTATAATATGAGTCATTTTTGGCATGAAATCATTGAAGGTGATAAAGTTTATGAGGGTCAAGTAATGACTAATGGTTTGATCAAAGATCGCTCATATTTAATCATAGATAAGTTCATGTCATACACAATCTTTGGAAGAAAAGATAGCACTAGGGTTTCTCTTGATGAGTTTTTGTGGCGGGTTGTATAGGCTAGGAAAGCATTGTTGTTGATGGGGCATATTGTCACTGTTTTGGTATTGTATTTTACTCTATTTGAATTTGCCAAACATCAATTGGATCCATTAGAAGTTGAATCCCTAGATGAAGACTACTTTTTTGGGCTGAAATCATCATAAAGTTTAATGAGTTTCATGGTGTCACTTCAAGGAGATGTTATTATTGCGTTAAGCGGCAATGCAACATGGTAAAGTCCCTTTGCCTCCTAACTTAATAGAGGAAAAAACTAATGAAAGTAAGAGCCAAACAAGGAAGAGAAGGAACATAGAAGGTTAGAGTGGTGGGATCATGAAGAAGATCAAGAAGCTAATGGACATCTTTAACAATAAAATTAGGAACATGATCATGATTTGTCTAATGATATAGATAAATTTGAGAGGCATTATGGATTAAGGGCTGAAAGGTTAGAAGCCCAAATTAATGAAATCTTTCACATACTTCCTTAAAGTCAAAGGTCTAAGATGATTAATGAGGTTTGTTTTACTTTAAGAGTCATGCATGTTTTTGGTTTAATTTTTATGTTGTTCATGCATTACTCTCATACTTGGATTGTTACAACCTATTCACATATAGAGTCTTATTCATTGAAGTTTAGTTTTCTTAAAGAAATGTTTTAATCTTCATTTAATGATTTGTTTGGACTTTTTAAATTAAGACAATAATTTATGGTTAGGAATTTTTATGTTTTAATGAACTTAATGCTTACTTTTCTATTGAATAAATGAATTTAAGTGCTTGATGTTTGAGAAAAATGTTTGTAAGTAGGAATTTAAGTATAACTTTAATATGGTTAAATTCTCATGCATTTTGGTTTATTTTCTTCTATAAAAATGAGATGGAGTGTAAAACACACTCGTTAGGAGCTGAATTTGAAAAGAATATCTTTAAATATTCCTTCTACTCCAATGCTCTTTTTAGAGTAAGAGTATCCAAAGGACCCTTTTTGGAGGTGTCCATACTAAGTAGTGCAACAAATGTGGGGGATATTGAAATTGGGAAGACTTTTATTAAATAAAATTTTTTAAAACCTTACATGTTCTAAATTTTTTGAACTTTTTAAGTGTTAGAATGATTCCTACTTGCTTCCATTTTCTTGAGTGTCAATTATTTGATTTCATGATTTTAATAGAAAAGTATACTCTTCACATAGTAACAATGCATTCTTGATCTTGAATTATTGTTTTAATTTTGAGTTTTAAGCTTTTTATTAAAGGAAGATTGAGGTAGTTAGTCAAGTTAAAGCTAGTTAATAAACATGATTCTTTAGGTGGATAAGATGTATTCGAGTTTTGCTTGAGGATAAGTGAACATTCAAGTGTGAGGCAATTTGATAAGTGTGAGAAATGCATTATTTTGAGCACTCGATGTGTTAGGATTAAATGACATTTCAGTTGCATTTGAGTTTCTTTTCTTGAGTTTTTGTTTAGTTTTCATAAATGTGTGCATGATTTGTGTTTATCTTTATTTTTAGTATTTTTGATTATTTTTATGCATGTAAGTGTCAAAGAATAGTAAAGGAAAGATGCATAGGGCTCATGAACATTCTGGAAGAGTCAACGGAGCATGCAAACGAGTATTAAAGGTAGATTTCCTCAAATCAAGGAGAAGACTGGTGTAGGGCCATGTGCCTCAACATGCATAGTTGTGTGCCCTGCTAACAGCATTTTGAATTTTGAATTTAAAGAGCTGATTTTAGGGGATTTGATGGAGATTTAAAAGGAAACAAATCAAGAGACTAGAGGCTAGGGTTTTATATGTGTATAGCCTCTAAAAATAAAACATTATGTCATTTTTTATTGGGAGATTACATTATTTTTCTCTATCATTTTTAAGAGAGAACAAAGACTTGGGCTTATTCATGTTGGTCTTTGGAGATGGAGCATAAGGATTAAAGAACAATAAGCCTTCTATTGTAAAGGGGGTTTTCTAGTTATTTATTATTGTTCATTTATATTTTAATTAACGATGATGTTTATTTTCCTCTAGTCTTCTTCTTTGTCTCTTATTATCAACATGAGTAGCTAAGTTCTTTGCTAAGGTTCTTATTTTAATTCAAATATATGAATATTGCAATTACCCCTAAGCTATTAATCTAAATCCATTGGTTATTATTGAACTTAATTTCATCATAAGATTGATCACCCTTTGATTGAATTTACATAATGAAACTTGATTGAAAGATAAGTTATGTTGGATACAAATAATAACCTATTAGATGTTTTTTTAGTTGAGAGACATTAAAGTAACTAAATTGATTAAGGGCTGGAGCTTTAAACTTGGTTAAAAGAACACTTAGTAAGTGAGAGCTATAAATTTAGGTGTTAATCTACTTGGTTAATTATAGGTTTATCCAAGAGGAAAACCTACAATTCTTTGGATGTCTTCAAACTAAATTAAGGTTAGGTATGGTTTAGGTCCTAATTGATCTTAAGAAATGGTTGGATTAGTAATAAGAACCCTAAGTCTTTAAATTGATTGTTCATTAATTCAGATTTCTTTTGTTTAATTTTAGTTTTTTTTCAAAACACCATATTTCATTGTTTAAACAAACAAAGCACATTAGTATTACAATACTTATTTGCAATCTCTGTAGGACAATATTTAATTACCACTTGTGTGATTCTATATATTTGTGGAGCACACATCACCTTCTCAACTATCTTATTTACTGACAAGAATACATGTCTTTAAATAATAACTTTATAATTGTTCCACATCATCCATAAGATCATAATAAAAACATTAGCTTCAAACTCATGAATTCTTTTAAATAGAGAAGTTAGCCATTCCCCAAAATTAGAATGGCTCCTATGAACACACCCGATAGATAAGAAATATTAATAAGTTTTAGCAAGCAGACATTCCACAAAGACATGTAGGACAAATTCATTAGCTCTATAGAAAATAAGATAAAACTCAATGGAAGACACTCGACGTTTTGTCAATTTATCACATATGGGTAGGATATTGGAAGCAGCTTGACACATAAATGATTTAACTTTGGGAGGGATTTAAAGTGCCTAGAGAAACTTCCAAAATTTAGAGTTATTAGCATTAGAAGCATCCAAAGTCTGATTGTAAAGGCATTTATAACTTAAACGAACTGTGTATTAACCCTTCTTATCCTATTTCCAAAGCCAGCTATCCTCAGGTCGGTGATAACTCAAGGAAATGTTGAGAATACGTTCAACATCTCGCTTATAAAAAATATCTCTGACAAGATCCTCATCCCAACTCATAATACCTAATTTCATTAATAAAGCAACTTTAATCCCCTCTAAACCTGAAGGAATTAGTGTATCAATAATAGGAGAGGGATCATCATTTAGCAAGGGATCCCTCCAAACATCAGTATTCTCTCAATTACTAATCCGATAATAAATTCCTAACCTTAAAAGATCTAGACCTGCCATAATGCTTTGCCATACGTAACTAGGGTTATTACCAATCTGGTCATCTAAAAAGAAGAGTGAGGAAAATATCTCGATTTAAAGATTTAGGCAGAAAGAGCTTAGGAAATTTAGAATCATCCAGCATTATTTTGCAAGGAGAGAAATATTAAAGTTATAAATGTTTTGAAGCCCAATTCCACTATCTTATTTTTTGAAATAAAGATGAGACCAATTCCACTAATGAATTTTTCACTAGTTACTGCTAGAACTCCCCCACCAAAAGGAGCTTATAATACTTTCAATATCCTCACATAACTTTTTTGAGAAAAGGAAGACGCTCATGGTGTAAGTAGGTATCACTTGAGCGACGACCTTAAGAAGAACTTCCTTTCCCGCTTTAGACAAAAGCTTGTTATACCATCCTTTTACCCTATGCCAAACTCGATCGTTTATATATGTAAAGGCTTCCTTCTTGCTTCGACCCACCAAAGAAGGAAGGCCAAGATAAATGACCATGATTATTAGATTCAATAACTTCTATAAAACCATAAATAGCATCCCTTGTATATGGCTTTGTATTAGAGCTAAAGGAGATTATCGATTTTTAATAATAAATAACTTGCCCTTATGCACTCTTATAAAGCTAAAAACATTCTTTGATTTTTAAGTATTCAAGCAAGTTGTCTTAAAAGAAGAAGAAACTGTCATCAGCGAAAAACAAATGGAAAACCACCGGAGTATTCCTAGCCACTTTGCATCCATGGATCCAACCCTTTAATTCATAACTATGGATAATCACTGTGAGCCCTTCAGTATAGATAGAATAGATTAAAGGGACAACAAGTTCCTTTGATAAAGACCTCGAGTGGGAAGAATAGGACCCACTAAGTTACCATTTATTGCAAATTAATATCGAACGATGGACACACAAAGCATGATAAGATTAATCCATTAGTTAGCAAAACCCATTCAAACCATTATACCTCTCAAGAAAATCCACTCCATCCAGTCATAGGCTTTGCTCATATTAATTTTAAGAGCAGCAAAGCGCTCCCTACCTTGCATCTTCCTCTTTAAATAGTGAGATTCCTAAAAAGCAACCATAACATTGTCAATAATAAGTTTGTTATGAATAAATGCACTTTAGGTATCATAAATAATATTAGGACGAAAGTGTTTTAGCCTATTAGCCAACACCTTAGCCACTATTTTATATATCACATTACAAAAAAAATATAGGTCTTATGTCTGTGATTTACTTGAGATTTTCTTTCTTTGGAATAAAAACCATAGTAATATCATTGAGACCTTCAGGAAAACTATATAAATTGAGAAAACAGAGGTAAGCATTAGTGATAGCTACACCAACGATACTCCACATCTTTTTATAGAAAGCAATATTCATCCCATTTAGCCCTAGTCACTTATCATGATGCATCAATAACAAACCATGCTTAACTTCCTTTTGTGAATTCAACTAATAATTTAGAATTTTGATCTATTATAATGCAAGGATTAATTGTGTTTATAATAGTGTTATCACCTTAGTAGTTAGTGGTAAATAAAAAAGAGAAGTATTCGAAAATAAAAGAATCCAAACCATTGTCCTAAGTCCTCAAATTCCATAACTTTCTTTTAATTGAATAATAGCATTCATCTTTTTCCTAGATGAGGCAGATGTATTAAAGCTAGTGTTATTTGGCTCGTTGTCGCCAAAAGTCCTCTTGTAACCTAAAATATCAATGTATTTTTGCCTCACCTCAATAAGTCCTTGAATAGTTGCATCATCACCCTATCTTTGAAGAGCAATTTTATGTTTACACAAATCGAGGTTTGTGTTTGAAATCACAAGTGAGATCAGCTGCCCATTTCATAAGATCCCTCCCACAAATAGCTAAATGCATTTGAATAGGATATTGAATGCTATAATCCCAACTTTGCTTAACAACTTCTATACATCCCGATTCTCTAACCAGGAGTTTTAAAACTAGAATCATTTTTCTCATGGTTGATAAATGCTTTTAGTTATCTAAAGGAAAATAGGAGCATAGTCAGAAGAGGCAGCAACCAAGTGATGGATCTTTGCATTTAGGAATGACCGACAATAGTTGTTGTCCCTGAAAGTTATGTCTAAATGTTCGTGGACCTAGTGAGAAGTGCCTCATCCCTTTTCCCACGTGAATATGTGACTAACCTAACTCATTAAACCTACAATCTTCTACATTATTGCAAAAACCATTTATCAATCTTCGAGGGTAAGGAATAGAACCACTCTTATCAAAATGGGAGATAAGGTCATTAAAAATTGCCTATACAAACCCATGGGAGGTTTGAATTGTGACAAAGACTCTTAAGAAGATTCCAAGAATCATATCTTCTATTTTTCTCGAGGTAGCCATAAAAACCCATAAATCTCTAATTACTAAGGTTAGGGATTGTTACATAGCAATCAATATAGTTAAGACAAGAGCCTATAATTTTAATTGAATTAGCCTTTTTCTAAATAAGGGCTAGCCCACCACCATGACCCTCACCTTCCATAATGAAACAGTTCTCATACCCCCAATTGGCGAGTAATACCTTCAACACTGTCCTTATTAATCATAATTTCAATAAAAAAGTTAAAAGCAAAATTTTTAGATTTGATTAAATCTTTTAATACATGAATAATCCATGTATTCTTGAGCCCACGGAAGTTCCAATTGAAGGAACTCATGGCATCTAGCAGGCCTAATTGCCAAGGCTCACTAATATCCCTTTTTTTTTATTAGCTTTAATAACTTCTAAGCTCTCGCCCAAACCCACCTCAACTACATCCATCCTATCCTTCCCATCACACCTGTGTCTCTTAGAGTCAGTAATAACTACTCTATCTCCTGTTTCCAAATGCTTTATAAAGATCTCCACCAGATATTCCTTCCTTAATAATTAAAAGAATCTCCCCTTTGTTGATATTAGTATTGATCCCTTGTTGACTAGCATCATTCCTTTGATTTTCTCCACTATCCTCTTTATAATCCACTCCTTGCCTTTAGGAATTAAGCATTGATTTTGCTTGTTAATAACCATTCTTACAGCTTGTTCTTCCACACTTTCCATATTAGCTCTAAAAGGAGCCGAGGTACATAGCCACCACTCACCATAATTAGCACTGAACCTTTGATTCAAGGCATTGAGCTAAACCTCATAAGGATAATCCTTATTTTCAATAGGATTATCATATAGTTTTTCATAATAAGTATCAATGTGTCCTAAGATATGGCAAAAATGGTAAAAAGTGCTAAGGTTTTCATATTTAAAGTCCACCCAAAGCCACTCACCACCATGCTTTTTAATCCTTATATGTCGTTTCAATGTGGTTTAAATATTAAAAGCAACCTTAATTCTAAGATAGTTCTTAAAAGTTCCATTGAAGTTATTCACATTTGATACCACAAATGATCCAATGTAATTCCCAATCGTGATGCCCACCCTCTCTGAGATCAAACCAACAGGAAGTCCATATACCTAAACCCACAGATGTACATAGAATAATTGAACCCGCATCAGTTGCTCGTGTAGCTCCAACTGCTTATATAATATAAATTGTTTATTGAACTTCCATGAACTGTTTTCCAACACCCTTTTGATATCCAACTTATAAAAGAAGTAGAATAAAAAAAGGTTAGGTTTTAGCTCCCGCACATACATGCCTTTGACAGGTCACCATAATAATGCCATTATATTCTTTATGGCATTATAATCTACATTCTTATTAGTTAGGAACCTGCCCACCAAGCATCATATAAGATCAATTTCTATTTCAATTGTATGCTTCTCCTCTAATCCTTCAATAACCACCACTCCCTCATCTTTGTCCTTTAAGGATACATTGCATAAAGGTCTTCAAGACTAAGATTCTTAGAAAAACTATTGCTTGCTATAGAATTGATGAAAAAATTTAAGGCAAAGATCACAGCTTGTCAATAGATAAGAGAGAAACCAACATGTCAAAAGACAAGATTAAGAACTTATTTACTATATATTTATTAAGTACAAGAATTAATTACAAACAAAATTTTGGATATACAATAAATTCTCACTACTTCCATTAACTTAATACTCCTCAGATTTATAATAAAAATATTAATCTTTAGTGGGTATTTAATTAGTGCAAGGGATAAATAATTAATAAAATTTAACTTAAGGGATTTATTAGTTGACTTTTAAAAATGTAAGGATGGACTAATTGCTTTGGCCAAATTTAAGGGGTGATTGTAATTCACCCTAAATTCAAACTAAAACCATCTGCATAAAGACACCACTAACGTCCAAAAAAAAGGACTCAAATCAGCAAATGCACTATTGGCGCTACTCAGCCGTCCGAAACCATTTGTTTATTCAAATGGAATCTACAAAAAACAGAGAAGAACAGACCTCCATGATTCCTCACTCTCACTCTCCTCTATTAAAGACAGCTCC
The DNA here is from genome assembly GCA_947683625.1 of Mallotus nudiflorus. Classification (NCBI taxonomy): domain Eukaryota; kingdom Viridiplantae; phylum Streptophyta; class Magnoliopsida; order Malpighiales; family Euphorbiaceae; genus Mallotus; species Mallotus nudiflorus. The sequence continues at coordinate 4,345,683 of CANTUR010000239.1, forward strand.
TGTTGGTCTTCCTCCTCACCACAGCACGTTTCTATGGCTTCTCTCGTTTGGAACATATCCTTTCTTCTTCGTAGCAGTAATCGCCGATGCTACGACTCCGTTGGATGGACAGCACGCTCTGCTGGACAATTGAACTTGGAACTGAAGAAGAATTCTGTTTCTTTTTCAAAAATAACTCGGCGTTTCGGAGCTGGAGTTCCACGCTCCGCGGCTGAGGTGACCGTGGATGATCGAATTCTACAGAGTAACGAGGAGGAGAAGGAGAAAGAGAGAGTGCTGAAAGTTGGAGTTATATGTGGAGGCCCTTCCGCAGAACGCGGAATTTCTCTTAATTCTGCTAGATCAGTGCTTGATCACATTCAGGTACACTCTGTAATTACCATTACATTGATTTAATTAATCAATTAACTGCTGTTTTTTTTCTTATAGTTTTGTTTAATTTTGTGTTTGATTGTGTCATTTTTTCTTCTAATTTGCGTCAGGGAGAAGATTTACGTGTAAGCTGCTATTACATTGACTATGAACTCAATGCTTATGCTATATCTTCTGCTCAGGTTTGTAATTTCTCTGAACCCACTTGTTTTCTTACTAGTGCAATATTGAATTTGGTTGATCACAAATTACTAAATTCGATGATGATGTACCAAAAATTTTATGTTTCAGGTATACTCGAATACTCCTGCAGATTTTGATTTTAAACTTGATAGGTATGATTGAATTTTAAATTCTTCCTTTTATGAAAAAAAAAAAAAAAATTTATTTTTTTTTCTGAATTTGGAAATTGAAAAATGTTGGGATGGATGGCTAATTGTTCATTTCTTGCAGCCTTGCACAAAAATTTTCATCACTATCTGAATTTGCAGAGCATCTTGCTGCTTCTGTGGATATAGTATTTCCTGTTATTCATGGTCGATTTGGTGAAGATGGTGGGATCCAGGTGAAGTATAATGTTAATTCTTCATTATTGTCATATGCTTTCACATGTTTTGGCTTGATGGAGTTTGTATGATTAACTCTTTGCATGTGCTTGGTTGATCAGGAGTTGTTGGAAAAATATAATATTCCATTTGTTGGCACTGGATCAACTGAGTGTCGTCAAGCATTTGACAAGGTAGACGGAGAAAACTCTTTTTACTTTTTTCCCCTGCATCGTGAAAGTTGCACGGTGAAATATGTACTTGAAAAAGTGGTGTATCCAAAACTGAACATTTTTAGGTGATTTGGTGCTTTGATTATTGAAAACCTTTGCTAGCTTTTCCTAATTTTTCACAAAGTTTTAAACAATGATAACTTTCAAGGCTCATATTAGGTTATGCCCAATTAATATTGGATGTCAAGATTGTGAACAGTAATGTGTCAGCCTTTGGGGAATCTGCATAACTGATCACTGCTTGACAATATTCATGTGGTCGTTGCATGTTTTAGAACTAATCTATATTTTCTGTGGATATTGCTAATAATTTTCCCATGCAATTATTGGCAGTATCATGCTTCTGTTGAGCTCAGCAAACAAGGATTTGTAACTGTACCTAATTTTCTAGTGCAGGTATATTCTTACCTACTCAATAGATGTTTATTATCACCAGTTACTTATTTGGGTCTACTGTTTAAGTATAAGTACTAGGTCAAAACATTATTTTATTTTATTCTCTTTGATTATGATTGATCTTCTAATATTAGAAATTGCATTTAGGGAACAACAACAGATGAATCTAAATTATCCAGGTGGTTTGCAAGCAACCAGTTGGATCCTGACTCAGGCAAAGTTGTGGTAAGACACATGTTCCTCCGTCTATTTGAGAAGTATAATAAACTTTCATATTGAAATGGTTCAGCTTATATGACCTCAAACAACATCCTCATACCTTTATAGGTGAAACCAGCTGTAGCAGGATCTAGCATTGGTGTAACAGTTGCTTATGGTATTGCTGATTCCCTGAAAAAGGCAAATGACATAATTTCAGAGGTAATTTGGATCCCATTGCAATTCATATTGATGTGAGCTGAAATATATTTTGTGCAAACTAAATCAGTTATCATCTTTACCAGAGGAGTATTGGCATTTCAGAATCAGTGTTGTGGTTGGAAAGTTCAACTGACATGAGTTGTGTATTCTTTTAAATTTTGAAAGGGGATTGATGATAAAGTTCTAGTTGAAATATTTCTTGAGGGAGGAAGCGAGTTTACAGCCATTGTAATGGATGTAGGATCTGGCTTGGATTGTCATCCTGTTGTTCTACTGCCAACGGAGGTACACTCTTAGTTGCTTAAGTCCTAGTTTCATTGCTACCTTTTTTTCTGTATGCAACAGTGATTTAAATCTCCCAAGGTGTTAAAGGGATAGAAATGAATTATCCTTATTTGTGGATTGTATTTTTGTGAAGGTTAGAAATATATTATTTATTAATCTGTTGTATGTAAGAGAGTGCATGGTTAAATTTGAAATAGTGCTTCTAACATACTGGTCTTGAAGCTCTGAAGAGAGCCTCTAACATCAGTGTTGCACGTCTAGATATATATAAGCAATAAATTATACATGCTAACAAAAGATTTCATTCTGGTAAAATATTGTGTTGATGTTCAGGTGGAGATTCAATTTCATGGCAGTGCTGATGTAAGGGAAAAAGATGCAATTTTCAATTACCGAAGAAAGTATCTTCCAACACAACAGGTAGGCTGCACTGTATTGGAGCAAGTTCATCTCAATCACAATTTTCAGCTTGTGCTCTATAGAATTATGTATTCTGTATTGCCTCTATTTACTTTCTCTATTCTGAGATTTTTTCCCTATTCTTTTACAGGTAGCTTATCATACTCCACCTCGTTTTCCTGTAGATGTAATTAAAAAAATTCGAGAAGGTGCATCTCTGTTATTCCAGCAGCTTCACCTTCGTGATTTTGCTAGGATTGATGGATGGTTTTTGTCTTCTTCCGATAATGCCTTCTCTTCTTATGAGAATAAATTTGGAACAACTGATTCGGGTACAGTACTTTTCACTGACATTAACTTGGTAAGTTACCTTCCATCCATTATAAATGTGGGCAGTCATCCAGTATATAAAATTAATATTCATTTTCTGTTCTGATGTCAGATTAGTGGAATGGAGCAGACCAGCTTTTTGTTTCAGCAAGCTTCAAAGGTACTTTTGCCTAGTGTTTGTATTATGGGCTTGAACTGAAAGTTATGGTTGTGACTTCTGACTTGTGGGGGCTCATAATTGTTATAGATACAAGCTGCATGCAAGTTGAATGTTTCTTTTTTGGTAAGATGTAGAAGAATAGATCATTTAGGGTAATTGTGAGATTTGTAATTGTTACTTGGCATTTGCAATAGGAATATTGCAAGTGATTGTTACTTGGCCCGAAATAGGAATATGTGAGATTTGTAATTGTTACTTGGCGTTTGCAATGTTGGTTGCATAATTTAGGAGGACCTTGACCAACTGCAAAGGTTTGCTTTTGTTCTCAACATCAATAGGCATAATCTTGCAACTATGGCTTGCTGATTATGCAATAATTATTTTGCACGGTGTGCTGTTCATGGATGCATAGTTTAATCTTTGCTATCCATATCCTATGCCATGTGTTAATAAATGTTTCACATACTTTTTTCCCAGTGATTATGCCTCACATATGCTGGTAGGTCTAGTATGTTTAATGCTTAGTTTTTTTTTTTTTTTAAAAATCATCATTTATCTGTTTCTGAGATGTTATGTGAATTGCTGTGTTCTTTTTCATTTCCAGGTTGGATTCTCCCATTCGAATATTCTGCGAAGCATCATCCACCGAGCTTGCTTGAGGTTTCCCAGTCTTGCTTCAAACAATAATATACCAGATCGTGCACCAAGAAGATCAAAAACTATACAGCTTAATGAGTCATCCAGCAAACGTGAAGGTTCTCATAAAGTTTTTGTTCTATTTGGAGGAGACACTTCAGAGCGGCAAGTATCTCTTATGAGTGGAACAAATGTTTGGCTTAACTTGCAAGCGTTTGATGATGTAAGTTTAGGAGATATCTGCCATGTGCTTTTGTATTTTTTCATTTTGTTGGTTAGTGTCAGCTGGATGTTGCTATTGGTAACCCCTAAAGATAAGTGTATTAAAGATACAACGAATCTTAATCTAATTTTTACAAACAACACACATAAAATGTTTCTATATTGAATTTGAAATTCCATTCTATTATTTCATAGCATTAGGTATTCAACACAGGAAAGGATTGAGTACAATGGTACAACTGCAACAATGGCTCAAGCATCATGTTGACTACAGACAATTGAATTTTTCATTCAGTTTTTATTAAACAAAGGCTATGGTTCATTTAGGTTTGGCTGTCTGAATTGAGTTAAAATTTCATAATTCCATGTGTTTTGAAGAACTCCTTCGATATTATTCTATTGATCAAAGAGGGGGGGAAGGAAACTGGATTATGAAAAGAAAACTTATTTTGAGGCCTCAAATGCATGTATGTTTTATATAAATGCTTAGCCTTGTGATGTGCTATGCCATTTTTATCGTTTACTTCTTTAAAACAACAATGTTTATGACCCAAAGTCTACTCCTTTAATTCAGTTGGTGTTTTTTTTTTTTTATGTCCATTTGAGATGTATCATGCATTTGAAAACTTGTGTCTGATATGTATTTTGTACAGCTAGATGTAACTCCTTGTTTGCTTGCACCCTCAAATGTCCAGTCTTCTGATGCTAGTTCTCGAGATGTTTGGTTATTGCCGTAAGTATACATTTTATATTTCTGTTTATGTTGTTATACATTAAGCCTGAGAAATAATATGCCTGTTGATTACAGTTACTCTCTTGTGCTGAGACACACTACAGAAGAAGTTCTTGATGCTTGCATAGAGGCAATTGAACCAGCTCGGGCTGCTTTGACATCTCACTTGCGCAGCCAAGTGACAAATGATCTCATGGAAGGTTTGATGAAGCATAGCTGGTTTAAAGGATTTGATATTGCTGACGAATTACCCACAAGATTTTCGTTGGAGGAGTGGATAAAGCTTGCCGAGGAAGTTCAAGCAACAGTTTTCATTGCAGGTTTTACTTTTTAACTATGCATTTTAGTGCAGTTAATCTGTATTCTTTTCCATTATCAAAGTGCAATGATATAGTATTTTGTGTTTGATCTATGAGCCTATGAATGGATGTTGATCTGATAAAAGAGGCTGTGTTAACAGCATCAAATATAGATCTCAATGAGGGCACATGGTCAATATGCATATTCTTCTAAACCTCACGTTCATAGAATCTTGGTTTTTCATGCTGGTAAACTTTTGGCAGAACATGATGGGGCATGCAAATGACTTTTCGTGCTCTGCAAAGTTAAGTCATCTTTTAGTGGGTATTGTCAATTGACACAGAGTCTTGGCTTTTCTTGCTGGTAAACTTTTTGGCAGAACATGATACGGCATGCAAAAGAATCTTCATGCTTTGCAGATTGATATTTACATCTTTTAGTGGGTGTTGTCAATTGACATTACTAAAGAAAAACATTCAATAAAATCACTTATTTGGAGCATGGTGCCCAGAAACTTGCTAGTTCAAGCAGCAAGTTCTTACTTGCTTGTGTTAGTATTAGCTATCACTATCAGGAGGTAGCTGAAATTCATTGTGTCTGTTATAGGTGAAACTGAGGGGGGGAAATTAGTCAAAAACCAATGTGGTCTGAGAAAAAGCAAAATACAGGGAAATGGGAAGAGAACTCGTGTGGTCTTACCATTTTGCTTGTTTTTCTGGAATTGGATAGCTGCAGGCATTAATCCAGTCACTAAGATGTTGCAGATGTAAGACTTTTGGAATTGCACTAGATAGTAGCCCTTCTGTGGTGCTTGTTATGAAATACTGGAAATTATTTGACTCTTTTAAGTAGAGCTTGTTGTCAGTAAGTATAGCACATGTCATATACTTAGTTAGAGCTATGGAGAAACATAGTGTGTGCTGATGTATTCATCATTCAGTAAATTTTCTACAAATTTTACAACTGACCTTCAGACCACAGTTGGCCAAGATTAAGAAATTACTTGGCAAATTTCTTTTTCAGTAATTTTTCTAATTATTGGATCTTCTTTCTAATTTATCGGCTATTAACCTTTTAGCATGGCTAAGACTAGAGCAGCTCCTTCTTCCATATTTTTGGTATGAACCTTTATAGAATTTACCTTATGTTTGCTACAGTGCATGGGGGCATTGGCGAAGACGGCACACTTCAGTTTTTGCTGGAGGTTGAAGGAGTTCCTTACACAGGTTCATTCTGAATATACTCAGCATGCTAAAAATTTGTTGTCCCAGAATTTAATTGTTAATATTCTTTGAATCTTCAAATAAAGGTCCTGGTGTAGTGGCTTCAAAGAACTGTATGGACAAAGTTGCTACGTCTCTGGCCCTTAGTCATGTATGGTAACTATATTAATTTGCTTGATATGTGCTTTCAAATTTCCTATATTTCACACTTTTCTTTTATTGTTACAGTTTTAGTGTGACAGTCTCATGACATTTAGAAATGAACAGCTTGCAGATTTGGGAGTTCTTACAATAAAAAAGGAAGTGCGCAAAAAACAGGAATTGCTAAATATGCCTGCTCTCAAGATTTGGCATAACTTGACCTCAACTCTCCGGTGTGAAACTTTATGTGTTAAACCAGCAAGGGATGGATGCTCAACTGGTGTTGCAAGATTACGGTCAGTTTATAGCCTTCGTTATTTCTAATCCTGATGTTTCACTGAGGCAGAGGGATTTGACAATGGAAGATTTGAATTTGAAATTGGTCTTCTTGCAGTTGATTAATTTCATGAAATCTTGTTATACTCTCAAATGTGAACAAAATTTTCATTTCAGATTAAATTCACCTTAAATAGGCTCTGTTTCACATTCTTAAATATATTGAATAAAAAACATGTGCATTCCAGTGATAATTACTTACCAGGACCATGAATCCTATTGAAGTCACACAAAATCTGAAATAACTTGTTTCCCCAAAACTGGAAAAGATAATGCTAGAAAAAAGCCCAAAATTCTTCCAAAAAATAATACCGAAATACTCCTAAAGACTTTGTCTGTGCAAGCTAAAATCATTTGTGCTAGAATTATTTGATTATTTTTCGGTGAATTATTCTAGAGCATATTGTGTTATTTATTTGTCCATGCAGTTGTGCAGAGGATCTTGCAGTATATGTAAAAGCATTGGAGGACTGCCTTCTACGTATTCCACCTAATAGTTTGTCAAAGGTATCAAATCTTGGCTTCAATTGAAGGCATCATTTGCATGTAATACTGTAACAGTTTCACTGGTCTTCATTGTTGAAATTAGATAAGATTAATTTGCTAATTTTTTGTTTTGACTTTGAACTTGATTTTGGAACACTGTTTATTTGCCAAATGCCAATCAAAAAAGTCATAAACAATAAGAAGATAGCAGCTTAACAGGGAGAATGGCTTGCATTTCATCTGTACTAGAGTGAGTGAGCATTATGTTCACATGTGATGCGAGACATGCATGGTTTATTGGATGCCTGTTTGCGGATGCATAATCACTGTCTTAATGAAAATTTTGCTGCTTGAGCCATATGGAGATGTATGGATTACTAGATTTTAGTTGAAACAGCCAGTGGTTTGCTGTTAATGTCTAAGTGATTATATGATAACCAATTTCCATTCATCAAAGAAATAAATATATTTATAAAGCAACTAATGTATTTTGTCTCTGCCTAATCGTGGATGTGAACGTGTTGTTCAGCACCGAGTGCTATAAACAATTGCGACTTTTTTCCTGCTTTGTCCATGAGTTTATGTTTATTGGAAAAGAAGCTAAATGCATCCAAACTTTTCTCACTTTATTTATGAGACGTGGGAGTTTTAACTTACAAAATTAATCTATTATTTGGAGTAATATTCAGGCTCACGGAACGATTGAGATGCCCAACCCTCCTCCAGAGCTCTTGATCTTTGAACCTTTCATTGAGACTGATGAGATTGTTGTTTCATCAAAATCTACGGGTGGAAATGGACATTGCCTCTTGTGGAATGGACACAGTCGATGGGTTGAAATAACAGTTGGTGTCATAGGAAAACGCGGATCCATGCATTCGCTGAGTCCCAGTATTACAGTCAAAGAAACTGGTGACATTTTATCACTTGAAGAGAAATTTCAAGGTATATCTTATCATGCTGCAATTTATCCCCAAGTAGACGTGGAATTTCATTTGTCATTATATATTTTCACATGCTGCCTATGATCATTAGAATGTTGAATGGCTAGCATGACATAATGGGTTGCTTGTAATTTATTGATAAATCATATGTAGATGATATGACGTTACTACAGCTGAAGCTTTACAGTGCTTAAATGTCAAGATTTAGTTACATCATAATATTTATAAAGATATTTCTTTTTTTTTTTTTACTGCTGTCTTAATGTGGATATTCTTCAACAGGTGGAACTGGCATAAATCTTACTCCTCCACCAGCATCAATTGTTAGGTTTGTCTTAGAAACTTGATTACAAAAATTGACAACCTTCTTGTGATTGCTTATGTGCTTTGATGGTCCCGATATCTTTTTCCTTTTAAAACAGCATTTCTACATTCATCTTTTAAAGCCATCATGATTGAATGGTCTTTTAGAAAAGATACTATATTGCTTAATAATTGACAAATTTTAATAAATGCACTATTATTCAGTCTGATTACTATTGTGGCTTCCTTATTAGACATTAAGATTGAACTATTAAACTTTTCCATTCCTTGAAGTTTTGTTGAAAATGATTCTTAACCTGCCTCTGTTTGTTGGATATTCATTGTGTGCAACTTAAATATATATTTCATTTGTAAATTTATTTCAAGGAAATTACTAGAACTTATTTACTCCTTGCCTTTTAGATTTAGTATAAATATCTGATGCTTATTCTTTGACATGTTATTTTATAATAAAGATTCATTACTTCTGGGAAGCAAATTACTGAGCCAAGAAAATGAACTGATTATTATGTCTGATATGGCTTGAGTTCATGGATCAAATACTCTCTCTTTTCATTTGTTCTTGGTGTGTAATTTGATTTAATGAATGTGCTCTTCTTGAATCAGTAACGAGGCTTTGGACCGATGTAAACAGCATATTGAACTGATAGCAAATACACTGGAATTAGAAGGATTTTCACGAATTGATGCTTTTCTTAATGTTGACAGTGGAGAGGTATGTTGATCAATCAATGCATTGGATATACGGCACTTCTTCTCTATGATATTGCTTGCTGTCCACTGTTTGCCTTTGCCAGAATTAGAAAAGTGGTGCTTGAGTGTGAAAATTGCTTTAATGCCTTGTTGTGCTGTAGCCAACCAACAAGAAGAAAACAACCTCATTTTGGGAACATGAAGTAAAGCTGAGTTTTCCATTTGTAATTAGTTGATTGAAGAAGATCCTAGATCAAACAATTTGATGTCATTATGTGCTATTCTAGATTCAAGCATTTCCATAATATTTGATAGTAAATTTTTTTACTGCATGGCCTATTTCGGTGCTTGCAGGTGTTGATTATAGAAGTCAATACTGTCCCTGGAATGACTCCTTCCACCGTCCTGATTCATCAGGTAGTTGAAACTAAATTTATCTAGCGTTTGAGAATTTGATGGGGATTGCGTTGGGTTTGTTGCTACTGTTTCATGGGAAAGATACAGTAAAAATAGACATGAAAATGGAAAGGGTTATCTAAATGAGACCAACCATTTAGAAATTGTCCACAGAATGCATCAAATGATTTAAATCTGAAAACTTGCTAAAATGTGAATATGAATTGAGATGATGCATCAATCCATCCAATGGAGAACCCTCATGTCGCATTAAAAGAACAGAGAAAGCAGGACAAAACAGTGCTGTTACTTACATTCTAACATTACGGACTTTTTGCAGGCATTAGCAGAACAACCTCCGATTTATCCTCACCAATTCTTTCGTACACTACTTGATTTGGCATCAGAGAGGAGCTTGTAAATTCTGTTACATTCAGTCGGCTTGATATTATGGGTGCATTGCATGTGTAGTTTTAGGCAGCGTTATAGAATTTGCCGGTCCTCCTCCACCCTCGACATTGGTGGTGCAGTCCAATCACTTGAAGAAGGGAAGAAAAGTTGTTAAGCGAACATTCAATGGCTGTGTGCATTTTCCACCAAGCGCTCATTGAGAAGCAATGGGTTTAGAAACTTTGCTGGTTGCTCCGATGTAAATTGGCAGTTGATATGCAAACCTTATAATAAGGTGACACGATGATAAAAAAAATTAAGAATGCCAGATCTTGTGGTCTTAACCACCTGTTGTAGAACTTATTCTTTCTGTGATATTTCATGTTTACAAGATGTAATTTAAATACAGAGCAACCAGTTCTATTTTCAAAGAAGCATTTTGAAAGGATGATACAACTAGAAGTGTTTTCAGACAGGTAAGACAGCTGTTTCAAAAAATAAAAAATCAAACATATCCTAAGCAAATGAAGAGTATTTGTTTTGACTAATGAAATCTATTTCATCAATTCATGAACTTGCTGAATCATTTCTCTTCAAAAATTATATATATATATATATATCCACTTTTTCATTTTAAAATTTTTTTTGTTATGTTGTCTTACATAAAATTTAGGTTTATTTGAATGATTAGTTGGTGTCCAGCACTAGTAGTGTCTAAAATTTCAAAGTTGATTTTATTGATCTTTGCAAGTGAGCTTTCGGCTTAGTTGTTGAGGCTTTTGAATCTTCAGATAATAACACCATTCAATTCACGTAATCTGGTACGCTCTTACCTTAACGTTGATTGACATTTAGCCTATGGCTAGGAGCAAGGCCTCTGATCACCACCATGAGCAGCGGTTTCAGACCCTCAGGTACCATTCTTTTTATAAATATATATATAATCAACTTAATCGGGAAAGTGGTTTCTAATGTTTTTGGATATTCTTGAAAAGAAAAATGGCTTTTGTGATTTCTAAGTTATTGCTTTTGGTGGGCTTTTATGAAATTCAAGTGAAAATCATATTCTTTTAGGATTTTTACAACTTCGAACTGATTGCTGATGAATTAGTTGCTAGAATGATATTTGGGTTTTTGTCAGAAGTGTTGCACTAGATGGTTGGTCTCTTAAACAATAAATTCATGTTTTATGGTTTTTATTTGAAAACTTATTTTTAGGGAGGCTCAGGTTGTTGTGCTTGTGTGCTGCATTTGAAATCGTTAACATTGGCATCATTCATTCTTTAGGACTGCAAGTTCTTGGAACAATTCAATTTCCAATGCCATATTTCATGTTTCTTTGGGAGTTTTTGTAAAAAAAAAAAACCGGGTTTCTTCTTGTTTTCTTTAATTTACTAGAGCTTTTTCATTGTTTTCTTGGTTGATAAAGTACTAAATGTTAGCATTCTGTTTCTTGAATTTTGCTGGTATCCTAAACGAAGTTTTCATCTTTTAGAGCGAATCTGGATCGATACTATTTTACCACAAATCTGTGAGTTCGGAGCTGCTGGAACCCAAGAAATTGGTGAAAATTTAAGATTTTTGGTAAAATGATTCTAAATAGTAATGGAGGCATGGAAGATTTTAAGGATGTGAATTTCACTGCAAATGGTTTTAAAGATTATAAAGGCAACGATGCTGCTCTTTTCATTTCAACTTCCCGAAAGGCACTGCTGGAAGATGAAAATTCTAGTGCAGAGAGACAAGAAAAGTTGAATATTTTTCTTACTAGACAAAATATACTGAGATTCAGTCCTGATAGCATTTTAGCTTCGGCGTCACCTAAATTATAGAAGATTGCAGAGGATAGTAATGAGATATCACAGCCCGTGACTTCTTCCACTAGGCAAGGTTTTCTAGAACACTTCAATGGAATTGTGACGCAGAAAATTGATTGGGAAGCTTTACGGAACATTTGCAGAAATTGGATCAAGAATCCATTTAACATGGCATTATTTTTACGGATTAGCTGTGGTAGAGTCTCAGGAGCAATCATTTTTCTAGAAATGACCGGAATGTTCAATAGTGCTTTACCAAATAAATCACAGAGGAGTGCCTGGTTCGAGGTGAATAATCAAATCATCAATGCTCTCTTCACACTAATGTGCCTATACCAGCACCCAAAACGGTTTCATCAGCTTGTGCTCCTCTGTAGTTGGAGACCAGAGGATATAACAATAGTAAGAAAAACGTACTGCAAAAATGGCACTTGCAAGCCTCATGAATGGGCTCATATGATGGTGGTGGTTGTTCTGCTTCATATAACTTGCTTTGCTCAATACGCTTTATGCAGCCTCAATTTCGCGTACAAATTATCCAAACTACCTGCAATAGTTGCTGGTATCTGCTTTTCGATTGCACTTGGTGCTCCAGCAATGGCAGGTGTGTATTATATCATTAGTCCCCTTGGGAGGGACTATAACTCCCGAGTCCGAAGTCGATGAAGAAGGACAATATAAAACTCTCATCAGCAATACCAGCCTTTCTAGCCACCTTATGTCAAGAGATGAAGAGAGGATCATGGAGCATCCACCAGCATGGAGAGGGGGATTATTTGACATATGGGACAACATTTCTACAGCATATCTTTCTCTTTTTTGCAGCTTTTGCATGTTCGGTTGGAACATGGAAAGGCTTGGGTTTGGGAACATGTACGTTCATGTTGCCACTTTCCTCTTTTTCTGCAGTGCTCCTTTCTGGATCTTCAACTTGGCTGCCCTGAACATTGATAATGAATCTGTCAAACATGCTCTAGGATTAACGGGTATTATTCTTTCTATCTTTGGTGTACTCTATGGTGGCTTCTGGAGGATCCGAATGAGGAAACGATTCAATTTGCCATCAAACAATTCCTGTTTTGGAAAGCCAGATATTGCAGATTGCACTCAATGGCTGTTCTGTTGTTGATGCTCTCTTGCACAGGAAGTTCGAACAGCTGATTTCTATGATGTTGTACTTGTGGAGAATAAGTTTTGCAGGGAACAGACATGTGAGAACCCTGCAGCTCCAAGCAGATTTTCAAAAGATTATAACGGTCCAGGTAGGCAGCTTCCTGGAGTCGAGGACGAGTTTTCTGGGAAAGTTTGTATCAGTTTTATGAAGCCTCCTGTTTTATCATCAATACAAAAAGAATATGTTATCAACCAAAACACATGATGGCAAAATAATGCATTTGCAGAGTAATAGCTTTCAGTGGTAAAATTAGATTACATTTACATGTAACATTGTTTGTGTTTGCGCTGTATTTCCATGAGTCCAATTTTATTTGCTTATTTGTAAGTGCAAGCAGACATGCAAAATTTTCAGCAAAATTTTCAAGGATGCATATATTTTTGCCTAATCTCTTCAATACTAAGTAATTGACTGACATGTTAATAATGTTGATAGTTGATAATTGATCTCCGGAACTCTTGGGTTAGGCGTCCTGCAAAGCACGAATAGGAGGTAAGGTGAGAGGTGGGGGGAATCCCCACAAACACTCTGATACCTAAGTTAGAGAATAGAAACAGGGAGAAGGTGAGATAGCTTGAATGTGTGAGAATGAGATGTCCCCTTATGAGGGGTATAGGGTTCTATATATAGCAATACTCAAACCTGGGAGGAGTTGGATTCCTTGTAGATCAGTGAATCATAATCTTTGTAGGAGAGTGTTCCCTCTTCGGTTAAGATTCCTCTTTGAGGTAGTTACTTGGACGGATCTGTCTTCTCCCTTATCCAAGTGTTCCTATTTAGGGGGTAGAGGACCCCTAATTAGGTGGGAACATTCTAGATAGTATCAAGAGTCCCCCCCGAAGTATTCAGATATTTATGTCCGTCGCGTCCGAGTAGGATGCAGATGCCCTTATAAGGGTTATAAGATGCAGGTGAGTTGAGGTGGCCAGCCTCAGTCACAATAAGCAGAGCTTGGTGCCGAGTATTTTGGTTGGTCGTCATCGAATCATAACTTGTGGAGCTGGGGTACCTGACGAGTGCATATGAGCACTGCAATAGATTAACCCATCCATTTTGGAACAAGACAGAACCAGTTGTCACTGGATTTTTAAATGCTCGGCTCAGGGGCGCGAGGCTTACATGCTCGAAACCTCAGTACTACGGAAGTGACCTGAGGGTGCTAGCTTTAATCACTGGACTTATGTGCTCGAGACTTAGATGCTTGGCTCAGGGGCACGAGGCTTACATGCTCGGAACCTCAGTACTACGGAGGTGACCTGAGGGTGCTAACTTCAGTCACTGGACTTATGTACTCGAGACTTAGATGCTCGGCTTAGTGGCATGAGGCTTACATGCTCGGAACCTCAGTACTACGGAAGCGACCTGAGGGTGCCAGCTTCAATCACTGGACTTATGTGCTCGAGACTTAAGATGCTCGGCTCAGGGGCGCGAGGCTTACATGCTTGGAATCTCAGTACTACGGAAGTAACCTGAGGGTGCCAACTTCAGTCACTAGACTTATGTGGTCGAGACTTAGATCCTCGGCTCAGGGCGCGAGGCTTACATGCTTGGAATGGCTGGGAGTGATGCTTGAAACATCTCCCGAGTTGCTTGATGGAGCGGCCCACTCAAAAATGTGGGTGGGCCAACACGTGGTGGTTTTACTTCAACTCTTAAGATCACGTGGTTGATGCGTCATTTCGTGTGTCAGTAAACAAAACGCTCATACCGCCGTTATCGCGACTCCTCACCTAATGGTTTATTTTATTCCCAACAAGCCCTTGGTGGCCTAGGGAGGAGAGCAGTAATAATGAGGGCAGTTAATGGCGTGCTTCCAGGTCCTTCTGTGTCTTTATAAACACTACTGCGCTTGCTAATTGACACATTTTGCTTTCTTCGCTTTTTTATTCTGTTTTTACTGTGTTTCTACTGCCTCCACTGTTTCTATTTCTTCCTGCCATAATTCTTGCTTAAGGTGACCAGGTGATTCTTTTCATCTTTTCTTCCTCCTCTTTTTGCCCTTTTTTTGCATTTATTTTTTGTCCCCTTCTTTGTTATGGCTCCCCGGGAAGAAATTAGTTCTGACCTCTTTGTGTCCAACATAGATAGCGAATTGCTAGGGTGGTATCGGCAACGGTTCTGCATCCCCACCGATTATGCCCTCCACACTGTAGATAGGAGGTTTAAGGCACATACCCCTTTATCAGGGCTAAGTAGATTAGTAGTGTATTTCGATCAGTTAGAGGGGGGTTTGAAATTTCCCTTAAATCCCTTTGTCAAAGACTTTCTTAATAGGAATAACATTGCGCCCGATCAGTTTCATCCGAATAGTTATAGGATACTAACTGGGTTCATCCAGCTGATGCATGAAGAGGGTAGGGTTCCCGATCTAGATGTCCTCCGGTATTTGTATAGGCTGACTAGGAAAAAGGGAGAGCTGATGTTGTCCCTGTCGGCTATACCCAACCATTCACTTTTTGTTAAACTTCTAGATCTTCACAAGAAGTGAAGATACCATTTTTTCGTTGTGGAGCATCAATCGGACTTCCTGGATGTCCAGAGGATGTGGTCGGACGAGTGTCATAAAGTGACCCATCCAGCAAAACTTTTCGATCCTAATACGGAGTTAGTTTTATGGCTACATCTAGACGGACTCGTCGAAGCTCGATCTGCGGAAGATGCGTCCCGGAGGTATCTATGGAGAGTCTGTCCGAGTCACGACCATTCCCCTGGTATGATTATTTTGCTTTAAGCTTTGTTTTGTCTGACTAGTCTTATTTTTCCATCTGTAGATGGCTGACTTTTTAGATTTTGCAGGCGAGATTTCCCTAATAGATGAGCCAGCTACAGTGGAGGAGGTTCGAATTTCTCCTTCCCTAGAAATTGAGGCTCCTCCAGCTTCAGAGGCTGTTCTCGCTGACCTCAAGGGCAAGGCACTGGTGGAAAACGAGTGGCCGAAGAGGGTCGGGAGAAGAAAAAGGTGGCTGATTGACCTAGGGTCAGATGCAGAGGGGCTGGACGAAAAGATTTACGTCTAGCGTCCATGATTATCTGGTTGTCCGGATATGCGAGGCTGGATATTAAAGAGGATGAAGCCCCCGAGCATCTCCAATAGTCAAGTACGGGACCAGTACGCCGAGTTGCTGCAGTTACCCGGTGATATGCAACATTGGTCGGAGGAGGGACCGACCGGATTGCTAGATTCCATGATCGGGCAGTTGTTGGAGGTAAGGGAGTTTCTGCTACTTGATACAAATGTTGTACTTGATTCTTGACTAAGTTGTCTGGTTTTTTTTGGCAGATGACTCAGGCCTTGTTGCTGGCAAAGGATCAGTACTTCTATTTGAAGAGCCAGTACATCTTAAAGGAAACTAAGGTGGGGATGATAGCTATAGATTTTGAGAAGAAGATGGATAGCGCCAAGGCAGCTCTGGAGCACTGCCAGAAAAGATACGCAGAGACCAAATCTGATGCGGAGGCGAATCATAAAAAGGTTTCTGAGCTTGAACATAGCCAGGCCCAGTTGACGAGGAGGATCGAGGAGCAGGATCTTTAGATTGCTGAGCTTCAAGGGAGGCTGGCAGAGTTTGAGAAATCTCGTGCAAATGATAAGAAGGCGTATCAAAGCATGGTAGGGGGGTTTCTCAAGGAGTACCGGGCTGAGTGCAAAAGGATCATGCTCTCTCAAAACTCAAGATTGGACTTGGGGGTGTTAGACCGGATAACTCCAGCCGATCTTGCTAGGCTTGCAGTGGAGGAGGACGCCCGTTAAAAAGCCAGTTCCTTTCCTGTGAGGGAGTCTGAAGAGGCCGTTGTTATAGCTGGGTCTGGCGAGTGTCCAGAGGCTACTGATGTTACTTCCCCCTCAGTTTCCGGGCCTGGGGGTCCAGGTGATCAAATAGTAGAGTAGATGTGTATAGGTTGATGTATATCTCCCTTTTTTTTTTAACCAATCATGTTTAAAGACATTCTTTATCAATGAAGATACTTTTTATTATTAAATCAGATTGGGTATTTGAGTACAAGACTACTGATAATATTTCCTGAGAGAGTTTGAGTTCTAGAACCTTGGTAATTCTCTGCCTCCTCTTTCTCTTAGTCTATATGCCCCCTTCGTTGTGCATTCTGAGATCTGATACGGGCCTTCCCAATTTGGACCTAACTTACTGGTGCCTGAGGTGCCTTTGCCAATATCTGCTCTTCTGAGTACCCAGTCACCCGTCCTGAATTGCTCTGTTGGTTTACATAGATGGTGGTACCAGGTTATTCTTTGCCGATGTGCCTTAGCCGTTGTTGCCGCTTGTTCTCTTCATTCCTCTAGTACGTCAAGGCATATCTGTGCGTCGACACTATTAATGGCATGGTCGAGGTATTGGCTTACCCGGTAACTTAGGGACCCAACCTCCATTGGAATTACTGCATCCATGCCATAAGTCAGTTTGAATGGCGTTTCGCCAGTGGATGATCGGGGTATGGTTCTGTAGGCCCATATTACGTTGTTCAGCTCTTCGACCCAATTCCCTTCTTGTCGTCGAGCCTTTTCTTCAATCCTTGCATGAGGATTCTGTTTGTGACCTCAGTTTGTCCGTTCGTCTACAGGTGAGCTACTGAGGTGAAGCACAGCTTTATTCTAAGGTCCGAGCAGAAACTTCTGAACTTGTGGTTGTCAAACTGTTTATTGTTGTCTGTAATTAAAGTGTGGGGGATGCCGAATCTGCAAATGATCTCCTTCCAGAAAAAGTGTTGTATCCGGGCTTCTATGATGGTTGGGACTGCTTCTGCTTCTACCCATTTAGTAAAATGGTCAATGCCCACGATTAAGAACTTTTTCTGCTAGGTAGAGGGAGGGAAAGGACCCAAGATGTCCATCCCCCACATAGCGAAAGGCCAAGGGCTGCCAATGGGATATAGAGGCCGAGAAGATTTATGGCTAAGTCGGGCATAGTGCTGGCATTGGGGACATGATTACGTTAGCTGCTGGGCATCCTTAAACATGGTGGGCCAGTAATACCCTTGGAGCAGTGCCTTTCTAGTGAGTGGATAGTGGGACTCATGTGCACCATAGATTCCTTCATGGATTTCTCAGAGTATATAATTTCCCTCCTCCGGGGAAATGCACTTCGACTAGGGGTGCGATAGGGATTTTCGGTAGAGCTCCCCTCGGTGGACGAAATAGTGGGCTGCTTTAGCCTTGAGCTTCTGAGCTTGCAGCTTGTCTTCTAGGAGTATGCCATGCTCAAGATATTGGATTATGGGTTGTATCCATTCCGAGACTACTTGTGTTCTGAAAACTTCAGTGTCCTCTGTGCTAGGACTGGTTAGTGATTCGGTAAAATTCATATCCCTAAATGCTTGACTGTTCTTAGTTGAGGATTTAGCAAGGTAGTCGGCCTCACTGTTGTCTTCCCTGGGAATCTGGATGATCTTCCATTGGCCTCCGTCCTGCTCGATGTGTTGCAAAAGTCGCTTGGCTTTATCTACGTACTTGGCAATGCAGGTATCTTTGACTTAAAATGCTCCGTTGACTTGGTTGACTACTAGTTGGGAATCTGAGTGTATGATGAGGTGTTCGGCCCTGACTTCAGTGGCCAGCTTCAAACCTGTGATGAGTGCTTTGTACTCGGCTGCATTGTTAGTGGCATTATACTCTATACGGACTGCATACTGGATATGAACCTTATACGGCCCCCTGAGGATTATTCCTGCGTCGGAACCCTGAGTTAAGGATGTTCCGTCAATATAGAGCTTCCATTCTGGTATTTTGGTCAAGGCTATATCTTTCGAAGCCATTTCTTGTACAAAATCTGCTAATGCCTGGGCTTTCATCTGCTGCCGGGGCTCATAATCAATATCAAACTCGTCGAGTAAGACCGACCATTGCACTAGCCTGCCTGAAGTCTCTAGTCTCTATAATATTTTTCACAGCGAAAAACGGGACCAGACCACAATATGGTGAGCTTGGAAGTAATGTTGAAGCTTTTGAGAAGCATGAACCATAGCCAAGGCTAACTTATCTAGCATGGGGTATCGAACTTCAAGTCCTCGAAGCATCTTACCGATATAGTAAACAGGGCTTTGCTGGCTTCCCTCTTCCCTTACCAGTACTGAAGCGATGCATTCTCAGCCAATAGAGAGGTATAAATATAAGGTCTCATTCGGTATCGGACGACTGATTAATGGTGGGGAAGACAAGAATCTTTTAATTTCTTCAAATGCTATCTGGCAATCAGCGGACCATTGAAACTTGTCGAAATTTTTTAGAGCTCGGAACAATGGTAGACATCGCCTAGCCGAGCAAGAAATAAAATGCCTAAGTGCGGTTATTCTACCATTTAGCTTTTGTATATCGCGAATGCTCTTCAGTGCCTCCATGTTGAGTATGGCTTCCATTTTTTATGGGTTGGCTTCAATGCCTCAGTAAGAAATCATGAACCCCAGGAACTTGCCTGCCTGGACTCCGAAGATGCATTTATCAGGATTCAACTTGATCCTGGATTTGCTCAGTAACTGGAGGACCCGATCGACGTCTGCTTGGTGATGCTCTGGGTGCTTGCTTTTGATGATGATGTCATCCACATATACCTCTACGCTGGTTTCAATCTAGCTCTGGAGGACTTGGTTCATCATTCTTTGGTACGTGGCTCCAGCATTTTTCAGTCCGAAGGGCATCACCTTGTAGCAGTACAGCCCTTCATGAGTGACGAAGGACTTTTTCTCCTGATCTTCTTTCTTCATCGGGATCTGGTGATAACCTTGGGTAGCATCTATGAAGCTGTATAAGCCATGGCCAGTGGTGGAATTGATGAGCTGATCAATCGTGGGTAACGGGTAGTTGTCTTTAGGGCATGCTTGATTGAGGTTGGTGTAGTCTACACATATTTTGTACTTCCCGTTTGCTTTTTTAACGAGTACCACGTTGGTTACCCAGTTTGGGTAAGTAACCTCTTTAATGAACCCGACTGCTAATAGCTTCGTTGTTTCCTCTGCAATCATCTTCTGTCTTTCGTAGGTAAAAGTTCTTTTCTTCTGTGCTACTGGCTTGGCTCCTAGTTTGATGTTTAGGCAATGACAGGCAACCCGTGGGTCCACGCCGATGATTTCGGAGGCTTGAGAAGAAAAATCCTCTGAGTGTCTGGTAAGGACTTCCCTTATTGTGTCTTTGATGTTCTGATCAAGGGCATTGCCAATTTTCACAGACTTTCCTCCCCTAATTGGCAATGTCTCCGTGTCTTCCACCGGTTGTGGGTTAGTACCTTGCTTTTCAATTTCCCATGCCTCTAAATGAAAAGCCTCCGCTAGAGACTTCATGGTCATCTAATAGCATTGTCTGGCCATTTGCTTATCTCCCCTAATACTAAAGGTCCCTTTCTTGACCAGAATTTTCATGGTTAATCACCGGATGCTAGTGACTACATCTGCTTCGTAAAGTATCGGCCGTCCTATTATCCCATTATAGGCTAGTGGTATGTCTACCACGTTGAATGAAGTTCGGATAATTTTTGTTTCCTCATCATCTTGGTTTCCAAATTCTAGGTCCAGATCGACAATCCCCATTGGTTGCACCGTTCCCCTATAAAAACTAGTGATGGGGTTCTAGATGGCCTTTAAGTTGGTGATGGAGTCGCCCATAGCTTTGTATGCATTCTAAGATAAAACATTGATAGCACTCCCATTATCGACCAGTAGCCTTTTAACCCGATACTTATTTATGCATACAGTTATCACCAGGGCATCACTATGTGGGTGATGTATATGCAAATCGTCTTCCGGGTTGAAAACGATGTCACTTCTCCCAGGTATCGATTTTTCTCCTCTACTGCTCTTTAACCATTTCCCGATGTTTTCTCCTCCTACAATTATGTTGATCGTCCTAATCAACTCTTTCCTGGCTTTCTTTGCCTCAACTCTGTCACGGTTATGGTTTTTCAGGTTTCCGCTTCCCCTCGATGCGTCAGTGAAATTATCAAGCTTTCCCCGCTGCACTAGTCTTTCTATGGCACTCTTCAGTTCTCTACAGTCTTCTGTGTTATGGTCGTACTCTCGGTGGTACTCGCAGTACTGGCCTCTGTAATGAGTAAATCTCTGACTTGGGCTGATTCTCTTAGTCGGTGTAATCCCCACTTTATTCTGCCTAACCCACATGAGGATCTTGGATCGAGAGGTGTTCAGGGGTGTATATGTATCCGCTTCCCTGTCAAATCTATCTGTCGGGGTTCTAAAATTCATTTTTGGGAAGCTTGCTCGTCTCTGTTTTGGCCATTCATCCTTGATCGATGGCCTGTCTTCCTCCCGATGCATCCTCCTGTCTTCATCTATTTTTATCATCCGGACCGCTATCACCATTGCCTCTGCAAAGGTATTCGACTCCTTAGTCATTAATTTATCTTTTAGCTTTCCAAGTCTAGTGCCGTTTTTCAAAGCTTCTATGGCAACTTCATCAACGAGGTGCTCAATCTGTATAGCTATTTTATTAAAACGGTCAAGGTAACTTCGTAAAGATTCATCAGCCTCCTGTCGGCACATCCACAGGTCGTTGATATTTTTTGCGGGAGGGATATTGGTGATGAATCTGATATGGAACTGCTCCGTTAGGTCCTCAAAACAAGTGACAGAATTCTCCGAGAGCCGATGAAACCATTTTTGGGTGCTCTTTGTGAGTGTACTTGGGAAGACTCTGCACATGATTCCATCATTCACATTCTGGAGCAGCATCTTTATCCGGAAAGCCGATATATGACTGATAGGGTCTCCTGTCCCATCGTATTGATCAAGCTGCGGGATTCTAAACTTACTAGGAATCTCCATTTGAATTATTCTGCTGACAAACGGAGTTCTGCTATCCATCACCCATTCTTCTTCCTTTCTAGGTTTAGTCCGGGCTTTATACATTGCTTCCTCAACCTTCTACACTAATTTTGAATCATCAAGAGCTGGGATGGACGAACTACACTCCCCTTCTGGTGCTTTACCCTTCCCTGTGCTCGTCCCTAGGGCTTGTCAGGGTGTTGTATTATCATTATTTGGAGCCGGCTCAGTATGCCCGCTCTGTATTATAGTGCTTAGCTGTTGTTGCATCAAGGCTATTTGCGCTTGAATATTTTTTATCACGGCCTCTTTTTTTATTTAATCAAGGCCGAGTGTTTGGGTTATGGTGTTTAGGTTTGGAGTGGTTATTGCTGGCATTTCTGGTAGGCTTGGAAAAGGTATTGAGGGTATTGATCGATGGCACTATAGTGGAGCGTGGTACGGGAGATCTGTGCCCAAGGATGGGTATCTCGGGGTGTTTTTCAAAAGTGAAGGTACATGTCCGGATGAGGCTCCAACATGCTGCAAGGTGGGCGGTGGTATTATTGCTGGGAAAGGGTCTGAAAGGTCAGTTGAAAGGATGGGTGCAGAAGGATTGGTGCCGGCCTCAGGAATTTAGGCTGGAGGTGGGCTAGAAATCATAGTGAAGGTGTCTTTAGCTTAGCAAGTAAATGAATGGCTTTTCCCAAGGAGTTCCCACAAACGACGCCACTTTATAACTGATCTTCGGAACTCTTGGGCTAGGCGTCCTGCAAAGCACGAACAGGGGGCAAGGTGAGAGGTGGGGGGAATCCCCACAAACACTCTGATGCCTAAGTTAGAGAATAAAAGCAGGGAGAAGGTGAGATAGCTTAAATGTGTGAGAATGAGATGTCCCCTTATGAGGGGTATAGGGTTTTATATATAGCAATACTCAAACCTGGGAGGAGTTGGATTTCTTGTGGATCAGTGAATCATAATCTTTGTAGGAGAGTGTTCCCTCTTCGGTTAGGATTCCTCTTTGAGATAGTTCCTTGGACAGATCTGTCTTTTCTCTTATTCAAGTGTTCCTATTTAGGGGGTAGAAGACCCCTAATTAGATAGAAACATTCTAGATAGTATCAATAGTATAATTTCAACATCCATAATCCAAATGGATAAAAATTATAAGTGTAGCAACTAGCGGCATGAATAATGTGGACATTTTACCTTTTTATCACTCCTTTTTTATAATTACAATAATAATAATAAACACATTTAATTTATTCTTAAAAATTATTTATTTTAAAGCATATATTACTTTAAAAAAAAAAATTACAGCATAAAAATCATTGGCCAAATTTGTTTAAGCGTGTAAAAATCATCATTAAAAGAGGTATTGTTCTAAATTATTTTAAGATATATATTTTTATTCTTAAAAATAATTTTAGTGTAAAAATTTTGGTTCTTATTAAAAATATTATAAAGAAGGGTGATTTTAGAGGAAATGATACAAGACATTCACTTCGTAACAAGAAAAGATCATCCTATTTCAATATTTCAAGGATGGAAAGCGTACCATTTCAGAATAATTTTTATAAGAATAAAAAATCTTACACTCTAAAATTACTGTTTAAGAATATAAAATATATAGTTTAGAATAATTTAGATAAATAATTTTTTTTAATGATAATTTTTCCCCTTTTAAATAAACTTTGCCAATAATTTTTATGCTTTAAAATTAATTTTAAGAAAAAATATATAATATATGCTTTAAAATATATAATCTTTAAGAATTAATTAATTTTTAAAAAATAATTAGTTTTAAAAATAATTTTACACTCTAAAATAAATATTAAAATAAAATATTAATTAATAAAAATAAATAAATATTTTAAATTTCAAAATATTTACGATGAACTAAAGTAAAAGATTAAGAGCTTTTTTTATATTTTATAATCTCAAAAATTAAAATTTAATGTCTGTTAAGTAGACAAAAAACGAGACTATTTGAACCATTTTTACAAGTTTATGGGCTTCAATTAACCGACACTAAATTTAAAGTGACGAGACCATCTCCAACACATCACCATTTTGTGTTAGAGAAACACAAATTGGTGTGGGATCCTCTCCAATCCTACGCCAATTCACACACCAAATTGTTGTGTGTGAATTTGTGTGTGAATAGTGACACAACAATTTTAGGGATAATAAACTCACAAATCCTATAAGTTATCAGAAATTTTAATCAAATTTTAAAATTGATTAAGTCCTAGAAGTATTTAAAATGTTTCATCTTAATCTACTTCTGTTATTTCAAACGGAATAGACTGATGTGGCAATTAAATTTCACCCAATGAACTAACATGTGCAATCAATTCATTAATGATACTAAACCCACAACTCCTATAAGTTATCTAAAATTTCAATCAATTCCTAAATTTTTTTTATTAAAAAAATATAATTAAACTAAACCAAACTAAATTTCCAAAATATTTTAAATTATATGGATGTTTATGGTTCGTTTTGATTGATTTATCACTAATATTTAAAAATAAATCAACAATATCATTTTTTTAAAAATATTTAAAAATTTTAATAAACTATTTAATATCAAAAAAATTCAAACTAGTTTGACCCTGTCAATTCATTTTTTACCCTTTTTTTTATTTTGGTTTTGATAAAAAAAAAAAAAAGGAGCCATTTTGATCTCATTTCCCCATCAGCAATTATATAGGCCAATTGAAATTTAAATTAAATTGAAAGAAGTAGAAAAATTAACTATCCTAATTTATACAAATTAAAAGATAAATTTTTTAAAAAAATCGGACTATAGTTGAGAATAAATGAGACCATTTTTCCTATATTATTTGCCCCTTAAATTTACCAAATATATTTTTATTATTAAACTAATTGTTTAACAATTTTTATGTCACATGAATTTATCATTAATTATTGATTGACTATAAAAATGAATAAAAAATCAAATAATAAATTTTGTTTTTAATCTAATCAAAATTTCATTCAAAAAATTTTTTTTAGAACTTAATTAAAATTTTGGATAACTTATAAGACTTATGGATTCAATGTCATTGATGAGTTGACTGCACACATTAGTTCATTGGGTGGGGTCTAATTGCTATAGCCCGTTCTGCTTGAGATAACGGAAGTGGACTAATGTAAAACATTTTAAATGCTTCTAGAATTCAATAAAAAAATATATTTTTTTAGGACTTAATTGAAATTTTTAATAACTTATAGGACTTATGAGTTCATTATCCCACAATTTTATTGTGATATTGTTCACACTAATAAACATTGTTCACCTTTTTGTTGTTGTTTATAAGTACAAAATAAGTCATAAACTTTAACATTCGAAATAATTTTAGACCAATTTTAATTTTACATTATTTTATTTTTCTTTTCATGATAATCATTTTTTTTATTTTTTAATTAAAGAATATAAAATTATTTGAATGTATTAGTATTTATATTTTTAAAATTAACACAATTATTTATATTAATTACATATAGTATTAATTATAATTATATGTACATAAGAAATATTTAAGATTTAAGATTTTGATAATTTAATTACATTTTTATTGATATAATTATAATATGTAATTATATTTTATTTATATATAATACTATTTCATATTTAAATTGGATGAATATGTAAAAAAAAATAAAAAGTATGGGTATAATTAGTAAAGAAATAAAAAAAAAGGAATTAATAAAAATAAGAGATATAAAAGAACATATAGAAAATATTCATTTTGGTATGAAAATTGTTGGTATTGATTGAAAATCAAATGACTATAGATACATCAAAATAATACAAAACTTATACTATTTTGATATTTTGGATTGGAGATGACCTCTAAGTGTTCTATTCATGAAAGTTTAATGGTTTTTTACCTTTAATTTGCCCCAAAAAAAAGTTACATGTAGCAAGTAGGGATATAACATATTACTAAAATGCCCCTACATCATGAGTACAAAAAATAAGAGGGAGCCACCTAGGGTGGGTTGGGCACCACACTGTATGAGAGGTTTTCTGTTCGAAATCGTTTCTCATCTCTGAGGAATTAATGTCCTTATGATCAATCTATAGACCTTATTAGCTTTGATGGACTCTAACGATTGATGAGTATGGTAGGGGATTCTAGTTAGATCCATTCCCTTGTTAATAAGTTAAGACACTAACTAATATAATTATTTTAAAAAATATAATATAAATTTTAGATAATATTTTGTCACTTAATAACTTAATGAATCTCCAACCCACTGCTAAATGGCTTTCCAAAGCCATTTTGTGCTCCGAAAAGCATTTGGTGAACTAAATAGATGCAAGTACAAATTGTTCAACACCTGCATTTTGTATTTCTTTTTTTAATTTCAATAATAATCCTTTTGTGTATAAAGTTTCAATATAATCCAAATAACTTTGTTTAATTTAGTCTAAATTTATATTATATTATTATTTATTACTAAATGCATATAAATTTGATTTAATTTCTATTTTACTTAAATAATATTAATTTTGTTATTTAACAATCGATTTAAAAAAACTATCAACAACAACATTAAAAGTAAAATATGTGGATGTATCTATAAATGTAGAGTAAAATATGCATATTATTTTTAAAATATATTAAATTTTATTATAAATGAATATATGAATATATATTGTAAGTATTAAATAAAATATGAATATAACATGTAAAATATATAAATAATATAATATTAATAATGGATAGAAATATGTGAAAAAAAAAATTAAATTAAAAATAAAGTAAGAGATTAAAATAAATATACTATAACAACTTCAATTTAGAGTACAATAAAGACAACGATGGGGATTTTTGCACCTCATCCATTTATTTTTTAACTCTTTCTTTTACTTTTTAAAATTTTAAGTTACATAATTACCCTTTTGTTTAGAATGATTATTTTTTTCATTAATTACTATTCCTAAACTATACTCTTTCTTAAAAAAAAACTATACTGTTTTTAATTTTTATCTAAATTTATTATTTAATGTTAAAAATTATAAAACTAATAGTAATTGAACTTACATCTTTTTTTTGCTTTGAAAAAAAATAGCATAGTCAATTATTTTTTCATAAGAATTTTTTATTTTTAATTTATTTAGTCAATTATAAAATTTGAACCAATTATAAAAAAAATAACAATCTTTTTTTTAGTTTTTGTTTTTAATTTTTAATTTTATGAACAATTTTTTAATATCATACACATTATTTTTTTTCTTATTATAATGTTTTTAAAAAATAAAATAAAAATCAAATTACATGATTAAAAACATATATTATAAAAATTTAATGAAAATTCATCATATAAAAAATTATTGTAATTTTTGTTATGACCCATATTTTTTTAAAAATTAACTTATTTTAATATGAAATATGCAATGTTAATAAATTTAAAAATTTATATTTAAATTATTCTATTATTTTTTATTATTAATTGACATTTTATGCTAAATTGTATATTTTATGCAAATACGTATTTTAAAAGTTAGTTGTTTGACCCAAAACAGGGGTCATGACCGGCGCTAGGGAATGGGAATTCTTTCGAATCCGAAACCCGTAGCAAGCCTAAAAATAAAATAAAACATACAATAATAATAACAACAACACTTAATGCAGCGGAATAAAATCATAAATATATAAAAATAATAATCCACCATCACGGGATTTAAATCAAATCCACATCTCATATATATAAATAAACTCTTTAATACAAGTTTCAATTCAAATTCTTAAAATACATAACTCACACAAATATAATACATAAAATCCACAATTTATTTACAACTACTGCAATGTCTAGATTATAAAAATAAAACTCAAGTTAGTAGTTTACATAAAGAAGCCGGGGCGGAAGAAATTCGGCGTACAGGCCTGCTATCGAACTCTGATGAAGATGACTCTCCTGAAAAATGGTCAACAGAGGGGAGTCAGACCTCACTGAGTGAATTACTATAATATATATACATGCATACTAAATGACAATGCATACAGTCAATAGTATATATCTAATATATATATATACAGACAAATACACACATATGTAGTAAAATCATTTTATATATTTTATTAAAAATCATCATTTATGAAGAATCAAATAGAACCCTAGAAAATCGCAACCTCAAAATAGTGTTAGACAACACTCTAGCCATATAGGCTCACTTATTCCAATATATTCACTTATTTCATTTAGACAGTAGACTGACCCCGAGACACTAAGTCAACCGAGCTCCAGTAGTTTGACTATCAGTGTGATTGGCCCCGAAACACTTTGTCAACCGAGCTTCAGCAATCACACTCCCAAATCCTTTCTCACACATCAATTAATCAAATTCAATCAATATCCTCAAATAGGTTAGTAATATAGCCTAAATGCTATAAGCGTACCGGTAGGTACTCGGTCCTAGTGTTGCCCACTAGGTAGCACGTTCTATTGATATCCTTCATTGAAATATAAAACATACATTCACAAATAAATGATGCATGAATTTGAAATAAGTAGCAACATAAACTATATATATATATACTAGAAATATACCAAAAGTAAATCAAGTATATTTCGAGTATATATACGTCAAATAAATCCAATTAAATCATAAAATAAACTAAATATATATTTAAAAACATTTTAAATATAATTGTTTAATAAAGCATGCATATAATTTAAGATATACCAAAATAACCAAAGATAAACCAAAAATAAACTTAAATACCAATTAAATTATTTATGCATATTTAATCAAATAACACATATATTTCTAAATCATGCACCCTAAAGCATATATATATATATATATATATAATAGTAACTCACAATTAGTGCGCTCCTCGAGATGGGTCCGATGGGCCTGGTCCACTAGACCTCGGTCTCGGTGCAACTAAACATACAAAAATAACTGACATCAAAATAAACCTAACAGAAAATCCTAGAAACTCAATCTAGAATATTAGACACAGAATCAGAATTAGGATTTGACCAGACATCACGTTTTACGAGAATTCTACCGAAAATTCGACAGAACCTCCCCTGTAAAATGAACATCTCTCTACTCAAAGAGTAGAGCCGGCCCTGCAAAGAAACACACTTTGAAAAATAGACACAGAATTACATCCATAACCCCTCGGTCGGACTCCAAATTACAGTTTACTGACCAGGGTCCACAATACACAGAATAATATAAAAATACTGAAAATACCCTTATATCACAGAAATGCATTTAATAAGTAGAAATTACGTAATTAACCCTAAAACAAATTAAAAACCAATAAAAATTCATTTATTTAGAAAAATCGTATAATATATATATAATTGAAAATAATTCATGAAAAATAGTTTTAATTAATTAAAATACTAAATACTTTGTAGAAATCATTTTTATACCTTAAATAGCTATTAAAACCAATTTAATTACATTTTTAGTCAATTTAGGATAAAATTACCAAAATACCCCTATATATATAAATATACTAAAATTAATCCAAAATTCACCAAAAATAATATAATTGCACAAAATTAATTTTCTCAACATATTTATAAATAATATCAATAATTAAACTCAATTAAATAATTAATTTTAATTAAAAACACAATTAACCCTATTTTCTCAAAATTACATAAACTAATTAAATTCAAAATAAATACATAGAAATTCATAAAAATTCCAAATAAATTTCTATAATTCATTTCAACACCTATATTTATCATAAAACACAATTTCATAATTAATTTAATTAATTTTCTAAAATTAGAAAATAATAATAAAATATTCAAAAATACCCAAAAATCAAAATAATTTCCAAAAATTATAAAAAAATTCAAAAATATATATTAAGCTAAGGGGAACAACATTTGTGAAGGAATTTCTCATGAATCAATCAATTCGAGGTTCAAAAAAATCAAGAACCCTAAAATGGCCGAATTACCAAAATCGAAACATAAGCAAATCAAGACCATTTTAAGTGAAACAAATCTTGGAATCACACTCACCGGAGCTCAAGGAGAAGAAAGAGACCAGCGGTGTCAAAAATGGTGGCCGAAAACGCCGTGAACGACGATGAGAATGAATTCGGCTTCTCCGACGATATCAAGCTCCTCCGACGCCGGAAATGGGCTCTGCTGACGGCGAAACAGCTGGAGGAAGGAGGTGGCACGCCGGAAGGCACACCGATGGTGAGAAAATGGGATGGCAGGCGGCAGAACGGCGATGGAAGCGATTGGGAGGGAGAAGAGGGGAGAATGGCAAAATCATAAATTAATCAAACTTTATATTTTTTGTTTGAATATTAAATGTATATGTATATATATATACTTTTACACTATATATTAAAATAATATAAAATCACACACATTAAATATACACCACACACATATAATTTAGTATTTTTAATAATTTATACACTAAAAATAATTAAATAATATTAAAACTAATTAATAAATAATAAAATATTAGGGTAATTAATTAAACCTTAATTAAATAAATAAATACACATATACAAGTTATTTAGTACTTTAAAAATATATATGAGTTCATGCAAGTCCGTAAAATTATTTAAAATAATTAATAATAAATAATTTACGTGTCAATTTTTCCGAAAATGCAAGTCCCAGGAAAATTTTACGTAAAATGCTTAAAATAATATAAAACAATTAAAAATCAATTTTAATTAAATAGCAACTCATGAAATATCATAAATATATACAAAAATTATTAACACTGCATATCCCGATGCAGTATTAAAATATTTAAAAATACGGGATATTACATTAGTAAACTTACATTAGGGTTATATTATTATTATTATTTTGAGAAATTATATTTTCTATAATATTAAATATTACTTAACTATTTCATAAGTATAATTTATTCTATATTATCTTTATTATTTTCAAGGTTATTATATATATATATATATTATTAGGATTTTATATTAAATATATGTTTATTAAAGTAGCATGTGTATGTATATGTATAGATGAGGGTGTATATATACATATATGTGTATAAATATATATAGTATGTATAAATTGGGGATTAATACACACACATATATATACATATATTAAATTATTATAATATAAAGAATATATATATATATATATATATATATATATATAAAACACAAAAACATATCATCCCCTTCCTCTCTTCCAGTCGCACAAGTCGAACCACCACCCTCACTGTGCCTCTCAGCCTTCTGCCGAACCACCACCGTCCTCCGTCATCTTCTCCCACTCCTTGCCGTCTTCCCTTTCCATCCCCGGCGCTAATGGAGTCCATTTTTTAAGAGAAATTGAGAATTGCCATTAAAACTAGCCAAGCTCCGTCCGGCCACCATTTCACACCATTCTCCTCCTCTTGCACCGGTGAGACCCATTCTAAGCTTAGTTTAAGCTTTGATCTTAGTTTGATTGAGTTTTTGGTTGATTTTTGTTTTGAGCTCTAGGGTTTTGAATTTTTTTTTAGCTTAATCTAGCTTGATTCATGAAAACCCCCTTTACAAATATGATTCCTAGTAGCTCAATCTACCTCTATGAATTTTTGTATGATTTTTGGAATTTATTTTGATTTTTGTGAATTTTTAAATATTTTATTATTATTTTATTAATTTTCGTAATTTAATTATTAAAATTATAAATTTGGTATTTTTGGTGTTATTATTAGTTAATATTAATTTTAGAATAAAGAAAATAATTTTTAAGGATATTATATAATTTTTATGAATTTTTAGAGTTTATGTGAAAATTAAATAATTAGGTTAGAGTTGGATTTTTATTGGAATATTGGTTTAAATATTTTTTTAATTATTATTAATAATATAGATGTTGAGAAAATAATTTTTAGGCATTTGTATAATTTTTAGGGAAATTTTGAGTAATAATAGTATATTATGCATATTTTGTATTATAGGGGTAAAAATGTAATTTTGTGCTAATTATAGCTAAATAATATATTGTAGTTGGTTTTAATAATATTTAAGGAATTAAAATGATTTTTACAAATTATTTACTATTTTTGACTAATTAACACTAATTTTCAAAAATTATTTTCAAATAATATATTATGTATTATTTTTGAGTATTAGGTGAGATTTGGATATATTGGTATTAAATTATGAATTTGATAGTATATATATATTTATTGTAGAGATTTATTAATATGAGTAATTAATTTTAGGTTATATTTATATTTTGATAATGAAATGTGAGTTTGGTTATCTAATTGTTGAATAATTGATATTTTATATTAGTATATATTTTTGGTATATATGTTTGTGAAATTTTATTTTTAAACTTTAATGAGTAATGATTTTCTAAGTTATGGATATTTATATTTAATATATATATTTTTGGGAATTAAATGATTTAATTATTAAATCAAGTTTATTATAAAGAAAATTTAAGTATTTAATTTGATTTAATTTCTATAAAAATTAAGTTGCCTATTTTCACATTCTTTTAAAATAAATTTTGTGATGTTTGGTTGTGTTTGTAATCTCAGTCGTAGCTAAATGTAGTTATGGGAGCCTTATTCGAGTGTGAATATCTGTGAATACTAGAAATGCGTTTTTATGCAGGAATGATTTTACCTACAGTAAAGAGATATCTGTTTTACGGGGGAGACTCTGCCGAAATTTCGGTAGATTTTCTCGTATAACGTGACATCTTCCGCAACTTCCT
The DNA here is from genome assembly GCA_947683625.1 of Mallotus nudiflorus. Classification (NCBI taxonomy): domain Eukaryota; kingdom Viridiplantae; phylum Streptophyta; class Magnoliopsida; order Malpighiales; family Euphorbiaceae; genus Mallotus; species Mallotus nudiflorus. The sequence goes on from CANTUR010000239.1 coordinate 4,378,111, forward strand.
AGCATAAATTAGGATATTCTCATCACGAGTCTTATCCGATTTTTTTGAGTCATTATAGAGTCTCGTAATTTTATTGATTTCCCTTCTTATTCCATAAGTATGATTTTAAAAATAAATATGTTATTTTTTTAGAGAGTTTCGGAGCAAGAGCTTCTGGATGAAGGCAGATGCGCGGTCGTTAGCCATCTCGCTCATCATGTAAGTTAATGAATTGATCTGTGCGTGTGCTTTCTTTAAAATTTGCATGTGCTTATATTTTCAACATTGTTTACATGGTCGAGAAATTTCATTTGTAATGTATTTACTCATTCATTTATTTTAAAAATTAATTTTTGAGTAATTTTGATAGAACGAGCTACTTGGTGGGTTTCACCAGGACCGTGTGCACATGGTGAAGATTGAGAGATGGATCCTAAATATGTATGACTTGTGGTTATAAATTGGGACGGGTGCCTCGGTTGAAGCCTCTGCTCTCAAGGACCGCCAATAATGTGGAAAAGTTAAAAATGGACTAGAATGGGTGCCTTGATGGATGCCTTAGCTCCCGGGGACCGTCAGTGCCATATGTTTGGATTAAGTGGATGACTACGACTTGGTGCATCGGTTGATGCCTCTACTCTCGGGGACCGGCAGTCTAGTTGGATTAAGTGAGCCCAGTTGACCATTTAGAATTGGATTTAGAGTTCTATCAAGATTTTTAAAAAACTGTATATATATATATATTATAAATTATTTTTGATACGTCTATACGGTTTTCAAAAGGTTTTCAAACCGTACAACTCTTTTATTAACTTACTTAGTGAGATCTGACTCCTCTCAATTTTTTTTTTCAGGAGTTTGAGACTTTCTATTAGGCTTACCTCTCTTCGCCGGGTAGCATCGTCATCGGCTATGCTGCGTAAGGCTACCTCGTTATGTTGTGCTTATTTTTGTATACTGCAGTAGAAAAAATTATTTAATTAAATATTTTATTCGGAAGTATTATGTACTTATGATATTGTATAACTGGTGTTTATTTACATTATGTACTATGATGTTATGGTTTAAATTATATTAAGAAAAATTAGTTTGATAATGTGTATTGTAATTTAAATATTTATTGTAAGGTTTTAAAGTTTCTTTTTATTTATTTATTCTGAATTTTTTTTTAAGGTTTACTACGAGATTCGGTAACTTTATACTTTTTCATTCTCTAATACTAGTTACGTGCCATAAGTTCGGGTCGTGATAATTTTAATTTTAAAACAAGTGTTATAACATATTAATAATAGAAAAATAAGTGTTATATATTTTTATTAAATTGACTTTATGCAGTATAATTTAATTAAAGTATTTGTTGAAATATATTTAATTTAAATTAAATATAAATTGATTTTAGCTCTATCCATTGAATTTATAAATACTTTTTATATGATAAATTATTGTTGAATTTTATACTGATTTTTTAATTACATAATTTGATTTTTAAATTATTTTTTAAAAAATATTGACAAAATAAAATTAAAATAAAATCATGTGCATGTGATTTTTGAAAATACCTCTTCATATAAAATAAAAGATATGTTATTTACTATTATTAGTTACCATTTTACAGTTAAGATAAGTTAAAGTTAAAAAGTACTTATAAAAAAATAATTGACTATATCAAATTTTATTAATGCAAAAATAAAATAAAAATAAAAACTCAATTAGAAGTAATTTTAAAATATTAAACATCAAACAATGAATTTGGAAGGAAAAAAAAAAGAATAAATATTTTTAATAAAGGATACTTATGTAATTTAAAATACTGAAAAAAAATCAATTTACTGAAATCTCCACCCTAAAGATAAGTATACGTTGCTACGTAGCGCAATATTCAAATTAAGAAATTTATGCCAAAACGCTTATAAACACATTCAGTTGCGCAAAGCAAAAGGTAAGAAATCATATTTTTGACCATTTTAACGTGTCCAAACGGTTGCAGTGTGGTTTGAATCTTCAAATTTCGACAGCACCCAACAACATACATATATATATTTTTTTAATTTTTCTTTCCTGAATTTTAACTTTACGTGTATTTCCGTTGGCATTTTGTAGATTTTGTAATCTTTCTCCAAAGAAAAGGCCGGACTTGGTCTTGAAAAACAACTTTTCTTTCTTCAAGAATTGTATTGGGAGCGAGTTGCAACTCCTCCTTTGTCTGTCTTCCATGGTGAGCAGCAGCCTCAGGTACTGTTTTTTCTCCGAAATTTTTTCTTCATCTTAGCCTCCCTTTTCTGGATTTTGCTCTAAACTTCTATTTGGATTGATTTGGCTTTTTATTCTTTTGCTCTGTTTATCAAGAAATTCATTTCTGGATTTTCTTTTTATCATATTAGTTTAGTTATATTCTGATTTTTTTTTTTCTTGAAAAGTGAAATGGTTTAGTGTATGCTATGATTTTTTTTTTTTCTTTGGGATTTTGACGCTAACTTGGGACCTTCAAACTGATTGCTGATAAATTAGGTCCTTTGCTTATATGTGGTTTTCTGTCATATGCTGTTGCACTATTCAACTTTCGCTTGAAACAAAGATGAATAATTACTTTTGAGGAAGCTCTCATCTTCTTGCATATCTATGTTGAACTCGAAATTGTTAACATTGGCAGTATTTTTCAGCACTGCAATCTCTTGAAACAGTTCAATTTGCAGTGCCATATTTCATGTGTTCTTGTTATAGTGAAGCAGGAGTGCAACTCTTTTTAGAAATCGTTTCTTTTTTTTCCTCCTCCTTGGTTAACTAAATGTTAGTATTCAAGTTCTTGAGTTCAGCTAGTAACCTAGACAAAGTTTTAATTTTAATGGTGTTGGCCCAAAATCAAGAATGTTGCTAATTAGTCTAGTTCTTTACTTGTGGTTTTGAAAAGGTTCTCAGGAAGCTCTTTCAGTAATCAAATAGATGGTTTTGCACTGTGATGAATATTATGAAGATGTTGAGGTTCAGTTTGGTTTAGCAATTGTGACTTCACCAGTGGCATGCATACCCGTGTTACTGGTTTTTTTTTTGAAGGACAAAACTGTGTCATTTTCAGGGTTCAACAAATTCTTGCTTATTTAGAATTTGAGGTAAAATGGTTCAAAATAGTGATGGAAAAGGAAAGGAAGATTTTCAGGTAGATTACCCCATAAATGTGACTGAAAATGATTCTGGGGATTATAATGGCAAGGATGTTGCTCTTAACATGTCAACTTCTCGAAAGGCACTGTTGGAGGTTGACAATGCTAGTATAGAGCAACAGAACAAGTTGAAAATTATGCCTACTAGATTAAATATACTGAGATTCAGCTCTGATGGCAGTTTACCTTCTCCATCAGCTAAATTCCGGAAGATTGCAGAGGAAAGAGATGAGATATCACAGTCTGTGCTTTCTTCCACTAGCCATGGTTTTCAAGGACGCTTCAATGGAATCATGGCTCAGAAAATTGATTGGGCATCCTTATGGAATATTTGCAGAAATTGGATCAAGAATCCCTTTAACATGGCATTATTTTTATGGATTAGTTGTGTAGCGGTCTCAGGAGCAATCCTTTTTCTAGTAATGACCGGAATGTTGAATAGTGCTTTACCAAATAAATCACAGAGAGATGCCTGGTTTGAGGTGAATAATCAAATCCTCAATGCACTCTTTACACTTATGTGCCTGTACCAACACCCAAAACGGTTTCATCACTTGGTGCTTGTGTGCAGATGGAGTCCAAAGGATATAGCAACACTAAGAAAAATATATTGTAAAAATGGCACTTATAAGCCTCATGAATGGGCGCATATAATGGTGGTGGTTGTTCTACTTCATATAAATTGCTTTGCTCAGTATGCTTTATGCAGCCTCAATTTGGGATACAAAAGATCCGAACGACCTGCAATAGGTGTTGGTATCTGCCTTTCCATTGCAATTGCTGCTCCAGCAATAGCTGGAGTGTATTCTATCATTAGTCCCCTAGGGAGAGAGTATGACTTTGAAATCGATGAAGAAGCTCAGGATAAAACTCTCACCGGTGGCACTAATCATTCTAGCCGTCGTATGTCACTAGAGAAGAGGTTCTCATTTGCATCAAGAAATGAACAGAGGATCATCGAGTCTGCACCAACTTGGAAGGGAGGAGTATTTGACATTTGGGATAACATTGCTATAGCATATCTTTCTCTTTTTTGCGGCTTTTGTATGTTTGGGTGGAACATGGAAAGACTTGGGTTTGGGAACATGTATGTCCATATTGCTACTTTCCTTCTATTCTGCATTGCTCCTTTTTTGATCTTCAACTTGGCTGCCATCAACATTGACAATGAGACTGTCAGACAGGCTCTAGGATTAACTGGGATAGTTCTTTGTTTGTTCGGTCTGCTCTATGGTGGCTTCTGGAGGATCCAAATGAGAAAAAGATTCAATTTGCCAGCAAATAATGCATGTTTTGGAAAACCAGCTATTGCAGATTGCTCTCAGTGGCTTTTCTGTTGTTGGTGCTCTCTTGCCCAGGAAGTCCGAACAGCCGATTTCTATGATATTGTGGAGAACAAATTTTACAGGAAACAGACAGATGGAAGTAATCTGCTCACACTCTCCCCCTTACCTCATGATGGAGTAGTTCAGTTTAGATATAACCAAACATCTCCTTTCCATAACAGCCTTGGGCAGCCCAGGCTTGCGTTTGATCATCATCCAGGTCCTAGCAGATTTTCAAAAGATTATCAGAGTCCAGGCAGGCAGCTTCCTAGAGCTGAGGACGAGTTTTATGAGAAAGATATTGATGATTTTATGGAGCCACCTGTTTTACCATCAATACAGAGAGAAGAACGTACCAACCAAAACACTTGAAAGCAAATTATTGCATTTGCAGAGTAGCTTTCTGTTATGATAGATCTACACAAGGGTACAACTAGATTACGTGTAATTCAGTTTTCTGAAGCATCATAATCTTCCAGTCCGTATATTTGCATTGGATTTTGATGAGTCCATTTTTATTTGATTACTTTAGAAATGCAATCAAACGCAACGAAATTTACTACGATGCATATGGTCTCGTTTTGTCACTAAGTACTTGACATATGGATGTGTGGTATTGCTGATCAGGCTGCAATGCCCATTTCAAGGCTGTAACAAAAATTATGACAGGACAACCTCTGATTTCTTTACACATGCAGTCCCTAATGCGACAGATTGGCGGTTTTGAGTTGGTATTGCATCACGTTACCACATATAGTGGCCAACTGAAGAACTCAGAACAAATTAGCTAAAACTTTTTGCTGCTTAGATATGGATCATCCAGTATCAGTAGCAAACCGCATGATCGTGTCAACTGCTGAAGGAAGAAAGAAAATCCTGCATTGATTTTGCTTCAGTTCTCCTCATGATTAAGATTTTTCTCCTGGTCATTTAATCTTATGATGATTCAGGACAGGTGAAGCTTGAATTCTTCAAACTGTACACTTAAAATTGTAAGATTAATCTAGCGGTTGGTTTAAATTGCGAGTAGCTTGAATTTTATCAAATACAATTTCGAAATTAGAGGGGCAGATGATGAGAGAATTTTTTCTCACAAGATCCCCTGGATACAGATTATGGAATTTACTGTGTTCTATAATTTGGAATACTTAAAATTCATGTGATTATCAGATAACAGAACATTAAATGTAAAAGAAAAATTGCGAAATGAATCTACAAAAATTTAGCCATAAACCACTTCCATGCATCAACATGTAAGGATGCAGGATTATAATCAAAAGCAATTTTCTTGGGAGATTTTAGTGGGATGAAATCAATAAAAATCACTAACTAATTTTCCTGTTCTGAATAAGATTTCAAGGAGAATAAACACTGTTCTAGTGATATCATGCGATCCTGTACTTTACAATAAATAATATCCCTCAAAAAAAGCAAGGCATGCTTGCAGGATTATTATTAAAATTGCATGCCCTATTCAACCTGAGATTAACACGTTAACACTTGGTGGAGGCTTTGCCTCCGCAAGAAACCACTTCCATATCTCCAAAGAAATGAAAAAAATTTCTTGGAACAATAACATATATGTTCCTAATTCACCGTCTATATCCATTTGGAAAAGTTACATGTTTCAGATAAGTGACATAAACACTAGTTATTCATGTTAAATTATAAAATTACCTTTTTATTTTTTAAAATATCGTTCTTATTTTGGGAGGAAAATTTATGTTTTTATTAATTTTTTAATCATATAACATTTAATGTATGTTAATATTATAACTCGCTACACCTAATATGATTCTATTTATTTTATGAAAGTAAACTAATTATACAGCATAATTTTTTATAAGAGTTAATGTGATTTATTTTAAGAATATTTTAAATTGTATACTCGTTAATTTACAAATTTGATTTTTATTAAATTTAAAAAATTATATAAATTTGCTAATGTTAATATTTTAAAGTATGTATTAATTTGTGTATATTTAAAATAAAAGAGTTGCTTGAATTTTTCAAAAATAATTTTATATTTTTTATATTTTTATCTTGATTAAATTGAATTAGTAGATTAGAAGGAGAAAAGAAAAGAGAGAGGGATCTAGTACGCACTGTAGGGAAGCTTACTGTGATGCCCACTGGACCGACAAACTCAACAGCATAAGCAGATAAATATAAACTACAGAAGTTTAGCATTTTCATTAGAGTTTTACATGAAGCAAGGTCCTCTTTAATGCGATATTACAACCCATCATCAGCCAACCCTTTTGGGTGGCTCTCTAAATAGCAAGAAGAAGACCCGGCAATGAACGGTTAAAAAGGTCTCTGGGGTGGCTCTGCCACAAGGTGTGGCTGCTCTCACTCCAAATTTCCCAACGATGTTGAGGACTAATGTCCTTAACAGTCAGCCATGTATTAAAGTACTCTCTAAATTGTGTAATAATACCATCTTTTAATATCCATACGTGAACCCAGTACGCTTGGGCACCTTCCCACCCTTCTGCAATCACACAATCACCAATCACTTCTATGCTTCTCGGCTCGAACCTGAACTCAATGTGGCTCGCCTCACCGGTGAGTACCCTCATCATGTGCTGGCACTGTGGAGGTCCATGGAACCAGTACTCTAGATCACTTGCTAGGAGTACGGCCACAGTATCCATTTGATCTTGTGCCAATAATGCCTTGTACAGCGTATCAACAACACCCTTGTTCTTGATTTCATCTGGGTTGTTGCCGGATTCGGGCACCGGATTTTCCACGGCATTTGTTGACATTTTGTGATAGTCTGGAAGAGAATTGAAGTAAGAAATTAAGGAGAGGATGTGCTATGTATAATGTTTAGAATCAGTGCATGGTGTATGGCTACGTGCAAGCTATTTATAGCAAAACAAAAACTGGAGACATTGTCCCTTGACAAGATATTATTAGTCGAATTTAGTTCGCTAATATAATATATATATATATATCACAATTAATTAGTATTTATTATACTTTTAACTTTAAAAATTAAATATTTAGTCATAATTATTTTTAATATATTTATAATTTTTTTTTAAGAATTATGAATTATTTTTTAATATGTTATATGTTATAAACTTTTTTCATATAAAATTATAAATTATTTTTTAAAATAATAACAAGTGATTTAATTTATCAATTTTAAAATTAAATTAAATTAAATTATTTATTTTTGAGATATTTTAATAAATATTATTTCTAACATATTAAATATTAAATATATCTAATTAAACTATTTTTAGTTATAAAATTTTTTAATAATTTTTAAATATTAAAAATATTACTCATTTATAAAAAACAATATACTAAGGATTAAGAAACCAAAAAAAAGAGGAGCACTAATTGGTTTGAGAGAGAGTTAATAAATTAATTATAAAATTAAATTAAATTATTTATTTTTAATGCATAATTTTAAAATTATTTTTTAAAATAATAACAAATGATTTACTTTATTAATTTTAAAATTAAATTAAATTATTTAATTGTGACAAATAATTGTAGAAAAAAAATAAAATTAAAATGCTAACTAATACTGTTGTTATTTTGGAAAAAAGATTAAAATGCTTTCCGCTATTTTACTTGCCTCGAATCCTCCACTCTTAACTTTGGTGGAGTTTTCATTAATGAAGGTCTTTGATTAATAATATGATTTTCATTTCCCACGCAATTTATTATAGTTTTCTTTTCAAACCAATCTAAACACATGTATACTAATACTATTGCTTATGAAATACTTAATATGTCAGAAATAATATTTATTAAAATGTGTCAAAAAAATAATTTAATTTAATTTTAAAATTAATAAATTAAATCATTTGTTAGTATTTTAGAAAATAATTCATAATTTTATATGAAAAAAGTTTACAACATATGACATTTTAAAAAATAATTCATAATTCTTTTAAAACAAGCTCATAAATTTATTAAAAATAATTATAGTTAGATATTTAACTTTTAAAGTTAAAAATATAATAAATACTAACGAATTGTACTACATGTCAAATTTCTAGTGGAAAGTTAATAATTCTATGTGACGAACTTGGTTTACCTATAAATTTCTCCAAAGTGACCCTCTTATATTCTTATTACTATTATTTGTATCAATGTCATATGAGTGTTCCACCAATGCATATCCGCTAATTTTAAATGATATTAGTGTCATCAATTTACACTCATAAAAATAAAAAATTAGGTTAAAATAGCAAGAAATTTAATTTTTTTTAAATAATATTTCAAATTTGATAATTTTGTGTATGTAAAAAGAAAAAAAATGTTGAAAGAGCTATAATTTTTATGAGTTTATCCGCCTCAAACTACAAAATAATCAAAAGTTCTTGTAATTACTGAACATTGAGACATTATAAGAAAAAAAAAATTACTCCCACAAAAAAATATAATTATTAGTTATTCAAGATCGATTTTTGAAACTTTTCACGTATTAACTCTAGCGGATTTTATATTTTTAAATCTTCTAAAAATATATTTCAATTTATATAAAAAAAATATACATTTTAGAATATATAAAAATCAATTTTGAGATCGTAAATTAAAGAGTATATTCAATTAATTGTCATAGTTATAAAAAGAATTATTTTATAATTAATTTTGTAGAGTTTGGACAGTTTATAAATCATAAGGCTTCATTGTCTAACAAGTTGATGTATTCCAACAAAAGAACGAATATATAATTCCAAGTTTCCAATTTCAGTGATTTTCTGGGGACAAATTGATTCATAGATTGCACCAGCACCAGATATCAACAAAACTTGTTCTTCATAATTAATTAATGGCTAATCTATTCTTTTAATTTGTCATGACACTTGATTTAACTCTAAGATTTCATGGGAATATTTCTTTTTTTCCATTTTTCGTCTAGGCATCTTCGTGCTGCAGGAAATTGACCGTTTTGTAATTTCATATTTGATTCTGTTAATCAAAATTTGTTCTTTTTCGTCTAAAAATATTTTCTTAACAAGTGAAAAGGCAATTAGCTTATACAACAAATAAATTTGCTTGAAGTGGCTTAATTATATATGTCGGATTATTTGTTCAATGTTTTCGTCAACTACAGAAAGATGGAATCACAGGGCCACTCTAATGTTGTTTCAAATATTTCCAAAATCATGCATAAAACATTTAATCACAAGAAAAATTTTTTTGTCTACACTAATAATAGTTAAAATGAATTGGGACTAAGCTTTATATTTTGAATTTTTATAGTTTTATTTCAATTAAACTGAATTAATTAACTAGCGAAATTTAAATATTAATAATTTAGATTTAAAAAAAAAAAAGTCCATATCTAGAATTACACTACTAAAAGAAACATCCATATCATTAGTAAAGTTTTTGACAGTTTATGTTCCTTTGACGTCTCCAAAGCTGAAGAAAAAAGCATTAAACATCCCACTATTCAAATTGTAATATCTATTTCACACATTAAGTACAACATACTCAAAATAAATAAATTTTTTTCATATATTAATTACGCGGATAGACTTTGGAAATTTCCTACACTATTAATAGGAGATAAAATTGCGATACATCTTCTCATGCCAATTCTTAAAGCAGCCTTTGCTCAAATCATTATGTTAACATAATGATTTTTTTTTCCACCGTATAGTTTAAATTATTTAATTTTCCACCAAAATAAAAGAGTATAAGAAATAGAGGATTAAACTCTATTCTTTACATTTAAATATTTACATTTTTTATATTGCTTTTGTTCTATTTTAATTGTCATTTAAAGTAATGTCATAAAAATTAAAAATTCTAATTAATAGGCATAATTATAGGTGTAAATGATTATATCATTTTTTTAAAAAAAAGACTAAAAATTAGTATAAATTATAATTATTTTAATAAAAAATTTATTCTAAAATTAAAATATAAATAAAATTGAAAAGAAAAATTTTATTTTTACTGATAATCTAAAAATGTCATTTGAAATGGAATAAATTATGTTTCTTAAAAGATAATTGAAATGAAAAGAAGGAAGTATCATTTAAGTTTTTTTTAAAAGAGTATCATTTATGTTAGTCGTGAAGAACTATTATATTTTAATAATTATACTAAGCATCCACACATTAATTTAGTAATTAATGGCAAAATTCACAAAAAATGCATGAACCCCACAAATGATAGCAATTTTCTCATATACAGCTTTCATAAGGATATGAGTAGACCAGAAAGCGAAAGATTGTGAACGGTCATCTACTTTTCTGTGTCAAAATTTAATTTTTCAGAGTCTATAGAACCATATCTGTGTCATTGACCACTCACAATGCACCAAAATTAGTTGTATACGCTACAGCTATTGTCACCCATTTACACAAGTTCTAATTAAGTATCCTACTCCGAGCATTCAGAAATCTTTTTTTCTTATTTATTTTGGTATATTACACATAATTAATTAATATATGTTTATATAATTATTTGGACTAATTTTTACTTATACAAAAACTGATCAAAAGTAAAATTCTCAAAGATATTTATTATTAATTTAAGAGTTTAGTGTAATTAGATAATTAAATTATTTTTTATTTAAAATTTATTTAAAGCATGAATTAAGAGTTTTTATATTCAATTTGAAGGTTAGAAAAATTTATGCGAATTATAAATATATTGTCTTATAGTTAAATTAATAATAAATAACACATGTTATACTTCTATTAATTAAGTATAAAATATTTAGAATATGTATTTATAGTATAATATTTTGAGAATATGCAAAAAAATTTCTAATTTTTATACTTAAAATAGGTAAAAATATTTCTGATTTTATTGAAATGATTGTTGCTACTTAACTATATTTCGTTTAAAGTTATAATTATTTATCAAATACGAAGTTCTAGATTGTATAATGAAGCTGTAGACTCTCCAGCTAATTGTCAGCTATAGAGGATCTTCCTCCTGTTTCTTGGTCTTTATAAACCTATATTAATTTAAGGTCAAAATGCATTTTTACTCTCTATTCTTTGAATTTTTTTTTTTTTATATTTCACCTTTCTACTAAATTTTTAGTACATTAAATTTTTCACTTTAAATTTCTAATACATTGAACTCTTATTACAAAATTAACAGTTCAAAATATTTAACTTAATCCTTATAATTTTGAAACTAATTTATTTAATTCTTATAATTTTTATTATTAATAATTAAGTCCATACGATTACTAAAATAATTCAATTAGATGCACTAAAATTTTTTAAAATTAAAAATTTATTTCTTATAAGATGTCAATCATCTATTTCTAATATATTTAGGGCATGTTTTGTTCAATTGTTTATATTGGATATAACTGATAGCTAATATTTGTCAACTAATAAATATGAATTGTTCAGTAAAATTTTGTTACCTATTATTGTTAGTATGTCAAATGATCATTAAGAGTACAGTTTATCTATAACTATAATTTCATATTTTTCATATAATATTTTTAGTTATGTAAATTATGTCAAAATAGTGCATAGTAGTAAATAATATTTTATTGTCTTTGATTTATATATTATTAAAATTATTACTAGAAACTATTTAAAAATAAATTTTATAATATAAATTTTATAATTATTTAATTATTAATTATAATTTAAAACAATATTAATTTGATTATGAACTATAAAAAATTAATTATAAACGAGTTATTTGTTATTAGTTATTTTTAATAAGGATAAAATAGTCTAAATAAACAATAAATACAAATAAACTATCAACTAATGGAAAAAAACTTTAAAATAGAGCTTATAAAATCTACAACTATTTTGAATAAAAGCAACTATAAGCTATTGATTTTAGAATTTTATCAAACACTTAAATTGTAACTTATTAAAGAAAAATTTTATTAGTTATCTCAATCAGCTAAATCAAATATTGCTTTATAATAGTAAAAATATATATAGTTATAAAAATCATGACATACTTTAATTATGCATTAAATATTTATATACTTAATACATAATAAATTTTTTAATCAATAAAAAATACATTATTTATTTAATAAATTGAATACTTTTGAAGATTATAATATTTTTAAATAAGAACAAATAAAATATTATTGCATACAGTTGTCTTTCTTAGTTAATAGTTAATAAATTAATAATTTTATTAATTAAGTTTTTTACATAAATAAAAATTAATTTATGAAAAATTCTTGGGCGACTTTATTTTTTAGCTTTTTTTTTTTTTACTTTATTTTTATCGTCATAGGATGAGTATATTTTATCATATAGCGGTAGTTATTTGCAATGTGTATTTTACTTCGTAAAAAATAAAGTTATTGTATGATGCACTTTAATTAACTATAATAGTATCTTTAAAGTTATGAAATTTAAATTTATAATTTTCACTACTATTTTATTTATTAAATATCTCATATATTTTTATTGATTTTTTTAACTATCCATTTTCCAACAAGGGTTTAATATGTTAGAAATTGAGAGTGAAAGGGTGTAATGTGTCAGAATTTCAAAGTAAGAGTATGTAATTTGCTGAAAATTTAATAGAATGGTGCAATGTAAAAAAAACATTGAGAGTACAATGAGATACATTTTAAGTGACAAAAAATTTAAATTTTTTTAATAATAATTTTTTTTTTTTTTTTTGTCAAGGAGTGGGGAAAGAGGAAAGTCCAATTGAACTCCTCTTCCCCCATATATATGCCCAGTCCCATGACGAGATGGAAAATCCAACAAAACTTTTAATAATTTCCCTTATTTAAGTGATAAAAAATTTAAATTGTCTTAATAATAATAATTTTTTTTTTTTTTTTTTTGTCAAGGAGTGGGGAAAGAGGAAAAACCCAATTGAACTCCTCTTCCCCCATATATATGCCCAGTCCCATGACGAGATGGAAAATCCGACAAAACTTTTAGTAATAATTTGAGTTTAAACATTGTATGTAGCCTGGAGACTTCATTTTACTTCACTCAAATTAATTAAGTTATTATTTTCCGTTGTAACAAAAAAAATTAAATTATTTGTGATTATTATTAGAGTATTTATATATGTATCTACATACATAGACACACATATGTCACTAAGAGTGTAATTAAACCAAGCCGAGTCGAGTTGAAATTTAACTAATTTTGTATAAATTCGTTTATAATTGAGTCAAGTTTATTATGTCACTTGATGTTTATAAATTGCTCTCGAGAATGAGTCTAAAAAAATATTAAAAAATTTAAACTATAAATTAAAATTATATATTAAAAATTGAAAATAAAGTATAATATATTTTATAAAAATTATAATTTTATTTTAATAATATATTTTTTACAATAAAAAATTATATATTATATATTTAAAATTAAATTATTAAATATTAAAATTACAAGTTGACTCATAAATTTTTATTTGAGTTTGTTAACAAGTTTTACGAATTGAATTTTATACAATTTAAATTTGACTCGATTATTAAATGAGTTTGAATTTAAACTAATTTTAACATGTGAATTCCAACGAACTTTACCAAATTGTTCGCGAAGAACTCGGCTCTTTTAGACTTACTCCAATCGTGCATTTAGAAATTATCCAAATTTTCTTTCCTTCCCATACAAACAAACAAAAAAGAATAGCCCAACAAGTGATAATTAAGAGTTGAATGAAGAAAAAGATTGGGCATAGCCGACACAATTCATGGAAAAGATGATAGCCGCACATAAAAATTGCAAAGCTGGCGGTATCGATATTGCTGACTTTGCTTGGACTTGTCGTTTGTGATGGGAACTGGCGAAGGTTGCTATCCTGTCTCTGTCCATGTGTGACTGTGCATACGCTTATATATATTTCCCAAGCGCTCTTTAAAGTCTTAATTCAATTTGCTAACAACTATGGTGAGTGATATTTCGTTTTTAAATTATAATATATATAATTCTATTAAAATAATTTTAAAAAATATTTTACAATTCTATTGAAATTTTAACTGAATTAATTAAAATTTAGTGATTAGATAAAAAAAATTAATTTAATTTTGAATTCAATATACCATAACCAAAATTTTAACTTAAATTGAAATATTTATAGTAAATCTTATGACACTATATTTTTTAATAAGTTTTGCTATATATAAATATGAGTCCATATTAATTTATGTATAAATAAGTTTTTATTTAAATGAATTAAAGCTATATAGTGGACCAAAATTTTACAACAAGCATTGGAGGTCTTAATTCAACAATTTTTTTATTATGAGTTGTTGTAAGCTTATATGTGGATCCACCATTATATATGTTGGAAAAAAATAATGATCCACCATTGTTGAGTGAGTTTGTATCCTCTTAATTTATTAACATTTGGAATATATATACTTTTTTTTGGTTGTTTTACTTTAATTATGATCGGATTGAAAGAGGTGATGTATTTAGTAAATTGTGTACAAGCTTTTTGTTCTCTTCATGGATAAAGATTTTTATGCATGTCCTCAAGTGGTAAAAGCATGGACCTTCAAATGATATGGTGAGGAGAATTTGAATTTCAATCATTTCTTTACTTTTTCCCTAATAGTGAAAAATTAAACCACGGTTAAAATTTTTTTATTATTCTCTTTATTTTATTGACAAATAGAAATGAATAAGATTATTTAAATTCTAAAACAAAAATGATATAAATTACAATAGACATCATTTATATGTCAATAATATAAAAAAATAATATTAAACTTTTATTTCAGCTTTATTACACTAACATGCTATTTTTTAAAATATGATTATGAAAATTGAACCTTTGATTATTAAGGATGTCAATAACAATAAAATTTGAATTATATATCTCGATCCTATTAAAAAGAAGTGACAATTAAACAATCTGTATATCAGTTAAATACTATATTGATTGATATAATATATTAAATCATAAAATCATTTAACATCTAAAATAATTTATGCGAAGTAGATAAGAAATTTAGTGGACAAGGAAATGATTAGTGAAAAATGAAGATTTAAAATATGATCTATATAATATTTAACTAATATCAATGGGGAATGTGTTTATAACAGTCTTCTTTCTTTACATTTGAATATTGAATAAATGATAAATAATACTCTAAATAGTTATAGGAGAGAGGTATACTCTTGTAACCAATAGAAAAAATGGGGTTTTTAGCTGAATGCTAAAAATAACAAAAGAAAAAGAAAAGTATAGGAGAAAGGTAGCAAATTTTGTTGGGGATGTAGAGCCAATGCAATAAAGAGACAAGTTGGATCCAACTAAGAACAGAGCCATTCGTGTGCGTGGGATTGGGACATTCTCACAATTAATGAAAATGAGCAAGCCCCACACGCTGACAGTAAGAACAAAATTATTTGTGTGTTACAATGAAATGCTCCCATTATAATGGGAATTGGCCAGTAGTCCTCAGTCTGCTTCTACCCATCATTGACTGTTGTTTTGCATTCATTATAATTTTATTATTTCTCAGCCACTAAATCCATTGATATCATGATGTATATCTTCTTTTAAGTAGGAGAGTAGGAGAGGGATCCTTTTCATGCATGATTGGCCTCTTATTGCTTTTGGCTGGTTCTCTATTGGCCTGGTCTAAGATCCCATTCAAAGGTGCCAACCTCTTCATTAGTTGATGCCAAGTTTGGTATTTAACTGTGAATTGATCTTGGATGAGTAATCCTTCGCATGTTTGCATTTACCTCTTTATGGTGTATTAGCACGTCCAGTGGCACATCAACGTTTCTGGGCTTGAGTTATTAGCTAGTCCCAAAAAAATAACATTAGTGGCCCTGAAAAATTCAGTCAGAAAACTGTGGTGTTTGTTAGGGTTAGCCTACAAATGCATTAAAAGTTTGGGACCCTTGAGGAGGTTAGAACCTGGGAAGGTGATGAGCTAGCAGAAGAGGAGGGTCTGTATGTTAGGTGCTGTGTGCTAATCCATCGATTTTTTTTTTTTTAACTCAACACGTGTCAGTATCATCGAAATAGAAAGAGAAATAATTAGCAGTTAGCATGTTAAAAACAATTTTTATAAATGAACATCAAAAAAGGATTTTACATATCTAATGAGGAGAAAATATATTAAATTGATGACCTCTTTCTTTTAAAAATAAAAAACTCTTATTACTTGAATTGAATTAAATTTCATGTATTTAATCTATTAATTTTTTTTTATCAATTATTAGCGCCCATATAAAGTCACGACTAGTGGAAAAAAGAAATTTTTTTAAATTACTTCAAACCAAACGTTACAAGAATTTGAATTTAAGGTATCCATCTTAGTCAACAGGCTAAGCCTCCCCGGCTCTAATCCATCAATTTTGCTTTCTGGCCATTTGGTCGAATTAATTAATTAGTGTCTGAGAGTGAAGACACTTTTCACGTGCAGTCCATATGAATTACCAATTTTACCATACGTCATTTCTCATGCCCCATTTCCCCAGCCTCATTAAATTATGCATTATGCTTGTTGGTGATGAGACTATGTCTACTAAATTCTCATTTTTTTTCATAATATATATAATTATTGTTCTCATACTTCTGTACAATATGAAAAATGAAAAGAAAAATTAAGCTCAAGATTTTTATTTTTTAAAAATTCCGACCTGCCGGATTCGAGCGACCTAAGGATAATCTGTCAGCTATTGACTACTACAGTCCTCCGCTCTACCAACTGAGCTAAGGTGGGTTGAGTTTTTAAATGTTCTTCTGACTTACAGAAGCAATAGTGAGTGCATGTTCCTGAAAAAATTAGCTTTCAGTCAGTGGTGTTTTTGTAGGCTTTGTAAATGATGTGATAAGCAAACAGCCCATCTCTGTTTTAAGCACCATGGGCTGCATGCACTATGCAAATATCCAAGAAAGATGCCTCGTGGTCCATGCGAGCATGCCTTGCATTGTTTTCAAATGAGTGCTGCGCAATTTTTACTTCATATAGCATTTGATTTCATCTCCTGAAATTGATTTTGTGCGTTGTTGATTTATATATATTTTTTATTTTTTTAGAAATGGTTTGTTTGAAGAGTTTTAAAATGCAAAAAAAAAAAAAAAAAAATCAATTCGGTTGAATTTCATTGAGCCAATTTTATTGTTGTTGGAAAGCTTAGATTTAAAATTTTTTAAACTTTAAAAAAAATAAAGCTTTTTTTTTCAGACAACTTGTTTTCAGTTTAAAAAGTACAAAAGGTAATTCAGAAGAACAGTTAATCTCAAACACTTTATTTGTTGGACTCAACTCATATACATATATAATTGCAAGCATATGACGATGATCTATATGATATATTTATATATATTCTTCAGAATCCTCTCTGCAAATGCAACTTTTTATAATAGCCCATCATCATCTGCTTGAAGTCTCCAACAAATCAGGGGACACTGCCTCTCACATGCAATATCAATAATATAATGTTACTAACCATAAATTTCTATAGACTCTACATGCACATCTAGTTGGCCTATATATATATATACATTTGATGATTACAAGTGGGGAGGGTGGAGGAAGGATCTCAAAATCCAGACCCACCAACTACGCCACAAGAGCTTGACCTAGTACGGACTACATATATATATATATAGCTCGACACAAGTCTTTCCACCGTATAAATTTATGAATTTATAGAAGACTAAAGCATAGAGACATAAACTTACAACTCATGCTTAATCAGTAATGTTGGAATTTTTTGACAGCTTCTTCAAAGCCTGTAAAAGGGTTTCTACAATGTTTCGTTGAAATGTCCGAGAACTAACTTTTTAAATTAATCTATTTTTTTTTGTTCAATGCTAGCCAGCTTCATGTTGACACTGAATGGGAAGTTGGGGTTTTTTTTTTCCTTTAAATCCAAAAAAGAGAGAAATTTCCAGTGAAGGTTTTGCACTTTCCAGTCATATAATGATAATTAATGGTATGTTCAAAATACATCAACTGTACTGTTTTGACTCTTAAAAAGAAGTAGTGTGACATTTTCTATAAGTGCGAACTTTTCTAGTTCAAATTATATATATATATATATATATATGATGAATGAAAAAATTTTACTTTACCAACAACCATTGGACATCAACTTGTAGAAATTTATTTTCGCTTAAAAAATATCTTAAATTTAAATTTTAATATATTCAACCATATTTAATTTAAATTAGTTATAAATTACATAATGTTTTTAGATTTTTCTTTTTAGATGGTTTCAAGCAAAAGAATTTTAGCTAGATTGTAGAACTGGAACATACTGTGTAATCTGAGGATTGATTGTCTATTATTTTGTATAAGATTTTGAAGAAATATTGGTTTTGTTTTGGACTTTGTAGACAAAAGGTGTGAAGAAATAGCAAAAAGACGAGAGGGAGGTTACCCACTTCATACATTTGGATTTGGACCAGTCAGCGTATCCTTCGTTGAATAATGTCAACAGAAATTTTTATTTTGATGCAGATATATTGGAATAATGAGTGTTTTCACAATCCTATTGGGGTCTCATTGATTTAGTCCATAATCAAATAAAAATTTGATTTGAATGGAATGAAATTAAAACTATTTTTTTATACATTTATTTATTTTGTATTGAAATAGTATGTATAGATATTTTATAGGGATAATTATTATATGTCCCATGTGTTTTAGTCTATTATACTATTTCGTTTTTGACATTTGAAAAAATATTTATTCATTCTTGACATTTGTAAAATTATATATTATTTCATTCCTAAAGAAGGATTAATGAGTGCTAACTGTTGTAAATATCATGGATGAATAAATATTTGTTCAAATGTTAAGAATGAAGTAGTATAATAAATCAAAACACATTAAACACACATTAATTATTCTTATTTTATATAAAGTTGAAAAGTTTACCAAAACTAAGATTTTTTTTATTAAGAATTTTTGAATAGTAATTGAGCTGTTGAATCAATTAAGATAAAATCATATCAGAATTTGTTATTAGTTCATGACTACCAATTATTTAACACATAAAAATAACTCATATTCAACTATGAAATCAGTTTACCATCCATTACTTAGTTAAAGTAGAGATCATGGTTCCAATTCTAGAAACGTTGTCGTTAAACAAAAATAAATTAAATTATCCATTTTAAGTTGATTTAATTTCAGATAAGAAATTAACTCCCGATTAAGGTGAGAAGTAGTTTGATGAGCTATACCCAAATATCATATTTGATTGGACTTTTCAATCTAATTTTTAAAAATAATTCAAACTTGAATTAAATCTTTCTTAACAAAATTCAAGATTTTAGAGAAACTAACCAATAGGTCTAAATCAAGTTCTCAAAGTCCATGCCTATAACTTCACTAGGCTTACTGTCTGTCCTCTACCTTTTGTCCTAATTAACATTTCTTGGCTGTCTTTAATTGACTTTTCCTCAGATCCTCTTCAGAATCCAAGAATTGAATCATGGGTCGCATGCAACGCTCCGGTTAACCGAATGGCTCTCTTTGTCAAGAGATTAGGACCACATAATTACACATCGCAGCCTTGATGCACAATTACTTCAAAGAAATTTGGACTCTCATATGAAAAGGAAGGGTATTGATGTATCATTTATTAAATTTTTATAAAATTACAATTGCTAGTTTTTAGTATTAGCCAGAATAGCAAATATTATATATATTACTTACGAGAAATAGGCTATGCACCTAGTGGATTTCACTTGAATATAAATGAATTCCACAGCTCCAAATGATAATCTAAGTATTATATCTTAGTTAGGTCGCGGAGGAGGTTGGTACTTGAAACCTTATGCTTTTGGAGCTTCAACAATGTATAAAATATCAAGTTGGATTATAATTTTCCTAGCTAAATGTATAAATGGGTTAAATTCTAAGTTAACAAATTCAATATATATTTCTACTATGAGTAAATATAGATCTTGTGTTAAAAAGATAACGAATCCAACCCAAATTTTCATCTCTCCCTCCATTTTTTTGATATTAAAAATTAACTAATTAATCTAGTTGTTAACAAAAATTCAATATATATGAATTCATAATTTTTTATAATAAATATCTTTCTATATATCATATTGTTATATACATAAATAACATTTTTATTATTTTAATTTTTTATTTAATAATAATAATAATATCAAAATACACCTTTATTTATTATTATAAATTTAAAAAATATTTTAATCACGTGTGATTGTTTACAAATTAATTATAAAATAATAAAGGGAAGATCGATTCTTAACAATATTTTACGGTATTTTTCAAATCCTTTTTATGTACTATGTGAGTGCGTGGCTACTGGTTAACCATCGGTTGCTGTTGAAGCAACCTTATCCCATGACGAAAGTGCAATTTAATATGTAAAGTTCCCATATTAGCAAGTTGTTTTATTTAATTTAAGTTGAATGAATAATTGTTTTTTTCTTTTATATAAATAAGAGATGAGTCGTTGTATTCACCTAAATTCTTCTCTTTGTTTTTTGTTTATTTCTTTTTTCAAGAAAAAAGACATCTGTATAAGTAATACTCACAAAATCATTCGCTAATCGCTTATTAGAAAACGATTTACATTATTCACATGATTTGGGTGTAGGACCTAAGTATATATAATAGGCAAACATACACCATTACTTAATTAACCCTAATATTTTACTTTTTTTTTTTTTTAGGAAACCCTAATATTTTACTTAGCATCTTAATTGTAATTATATAAATAAGCATAATCAGATACATGCATCATTAAAAATATTGGTCCATATGGTTATTCTAATTATGGAAGTTAATATATATATATATATATATATATATATATATATATATATTATATTTTTATAGCATGTTGAAGGTGTGTTAAATTATGTCACATGTAGTCAGTGAGAGAATAGTCAAATAGTAACTTCTTTTTAAAAATATCTTGAAGTGTAAAATTCAATTTTAAGAGTGGTTATGGTTCCATTTAAAATCGGTCAATTCTGATTCTGTTTTAGATTTTAAATTTTTTTATTCTTTTTAATTTTATAATTATATTTAAATAATTTAAAATATTATAATAATTTTTAAAATAATTTAAATTAAGTAAAAAACATTAATACAATTAAAAATTGAACTAAATAAATTTTAAATAATAAATGAATGATTGACACTTGATTTATATATAAATTATATATAAATTTTTATTTTTTGTAAATAATTTACAATTTTTATTTTATCAAATTATTTTATCTATATTTTAAAATTATATAACAAAATATCCATTAATTAAATCAAAATTATTTTATCTATGTTTATTCTCTAATCTTTTCATTAAATAATCGGTTATATATAAAAATTAAATTAAATGATTATTACTTAAAAAAATAAAATCTAACAATATATATATATATATATATATATATTAAATTCGGTTCAAAATTGATGGTTCAGGTTTGGAATTGTCGGTTCATAATTCAAAAAAGTTTAAACCAATTTTCATCTGATTTTGGGTTGGACCAGTTCGAGCCACCCCTATTCAATTCTTATTATCGTCCCTCTATTATACAGTTTATCGGTATTTAGATCATATATCATATTAAATAAATTGCTGAAAACTTTCACAACTCTTATTATTCTATTCGAATTAACCTGGACTAATTCAAATTTAGTGGAATGGTGGTTTAGACTACAAGAAAATACTTCACTCTTTTTAAAAAAATATACGTATCATTTAACTATTTTTTATTAATTTTAATAAGCACATTTCTCGTATTAATTTTTTATATTAATTTCGAGAATTAAATAAATTTTCTTTCAACCAATCAAACTAAACAGCCATTGAAATTTTGTTAGAGGATTGACATGATAGATTATCATCGGCAAACCATTCGGTTCTGTTTGGGTCAGGGTACGCCGCTGCCAAACGCACTGCCGAGAGAAAAGGTTAGGTGGTGGGCAATGGAGACCTAATTAGCGACTTCAAGAACATTCAACTAGTTTTTTTGGACCACTTGAAATTAAGATTGACAAATGGCACATTTACATTTATGCAGTGATTTTCTTCAGCTACAGGCATATTTTGCTTTCAAATATTATTGTTTATATTTTTTCAGCTTTACTTTGCTGATTTTTATAATTTTATTAAAATCAAATTGAATTAATTAAAATATAATAAATTTTAAATATCATTGATTTAAAAAAAATTTTTTTTTTAAAATTTTTTTTAATTTAATTTAAATTAATTAAAATTTTTATAATTATCAAATATCAAAATAGAAAACTATAATAATAAAGAGTACCTATATATGATTAGTTGTTACATAACATCTCTAAATGTGACAACTACTTAAATAATAGTAAAAATTGAACATAAAATTTCGTTTTGAACTCCCAAAAGAGAGAAAAAAAAAATTAATAAACAGAAAATTTTACACTTGGTATTTCCTAACGAATCAACTAAAAAAACAAACAAAACAAAAGCTAAAGAAGAATCATCAAAAGAAAAAAGAAGAAAGGAGAAGGGCAGGTCAATATCTACAAGCCAATGCAATTTCTTGAAGTGGTGATTCCACCATCTACCACTAGATTATGGCCGCTAACATACTTAGATTCATCACTAGCGAGATAAAGAGCAGCTTCAGCTATATCTTTAGCTCTTAAAGTTGTACCTCTTAAGTTAGCCAATCCTCTTACAAACTCCTCCATCTTCTCTACTTCTTCCTCCCGAGGCAATCCGTACTCATCATCATCTTCTTCAATATCACCGCTTCTCCAAGCGTTCACAAGCATACTTGTAGCTACCCCAAATGGTGAAATGCAATTCACTCTAATCCCATATCGACCGAGCTCACAAGCCGTGTTCTTTGTTAGTCCAACAATGGCATGCTTTGAAGCTGTATAAGCATGAGGACCAAGACCGCCCTGGACACCAGCAACGCTAGCTGTAGAAATTATGCATCCAACCCCTCTGGGAATCATCACTCGAGCTGCGTGCTTGATTCCTAGAGCAACACCTTTGACATTCACACGCATAACTCGGTCGAATTCATCGGCATCGAAATCAAGAATGCTTTTGTTTTTTGGCTGGTTTCCAAGAACTCCAGCATTGTTGAAAAGAATATCTAGCCGGCCGTAATGTGAAACTGTTGAGTTTATTAGATTCTCAACATCTTCTTCTTGGCTAACATCACAATGAACAAATGTTACCGAAGGAGATAATGACTCGGCTAGGATTGTTCCGGGCGTATCTTCAATGTCAGCAATCACTACTTTAGCACCATGTCTTGCAAATAGCCTTACAGTTGCCTCTCCAATTCCTCTGGCTCCTCCTGTCACTATTGCTACTTTTCCTTCCAACCTGCAAAAACAACTTCAACTTGGTGATTTCTTGTGTTTGATGTTAACAACCTAATTAGTCATATAGTACATGAAAATCTATACCAATTAAACCAGTAAGATAAAAGCATTTTCAGAACTGTGAGATTATGGGTACGCATGTACAAACTCAGAGTCAGGTTAATAGGATACATATAATGAAATAAAAGAAATGCAAAAGGAAAAATACCTTCTAGGAGAAGGGGGAGGATTATTTTCCCTTCCCAAGACATGAATCCCATGAAGGGTTGTCTCCGGCATAACTTGAGCAGGCATTGTTTTATCAAATTGTGTAGCAAAGGGGGAGAGAGAGAGAGATGAAGTAGCTATCTTGAGCTAAAGGGGATAACGTAATTCATAATTGTATAGAAACTTTTTATAGGCACGCAGGCAGGCAGTGGAAGCGAACAAGCAAAGAGAGTTCCTGTAGGAATATCTAAATGATTAAAAAAATTAAAATTTTTACGAGCAGTCAGTTTAATATACCAAATATTTATATGTTTAACATATATGTTAAGTGTTTTACATTTAATCAATAAAAATAAAATATATATTTTAATTTTACATTTCTTATCGTAATAAGCTGAGTATAAATAAAAATTCATCAAATTTTTTTTATTTTTAAGTTAATTTTATATTGTATAATACTAAAACAGTTTACCATTTTTATAAGATTCACTAAATTTCAATTCTAAAATAGTCAAAATAAAGAAAAAAAAAAGATTGCGTGGGTGTGCTGCTCTCCAATTTTTAGGGCCAATTTCAAGGTAACTTCTTTCAAAAATGTTCCCCATGTTAGTGAAATTAAATAAATAAAAACTTGCCACAAAAGGACGAGATATATATTTTAAAATGTAAAATTTAATTTATATTGTTCTCTATTTAAAGGAAAAAAATACTCTCTATATTATGTAGTATATTAAAATTTAAATTATATAATTTTTTATTAATTAAAAATAATTATATCCATCCAAATTTAGCTCACATCAACTCCTTATTAATAAAAACAATTATAAAGATCTTTGAAAATGGGGTAATATCCAAAAAAATTGACCAAAAATCCACCATTGCAGATTCCAGGAAATATAGATATATAGTCAATTCAGCATTATTAAATATATTTATTTTTTGTGCAAGTTGAATGTGTGCATCTGTCAGTTGCCCTTAAAAAGGTTGATAAAAGTCAAATTTTAAGTTTTCCAACCTTTGAAAGTGATAACAGACATTTTCAGAGTGGGTTCAAGATCCATTAACACACAACTTTTAACGGTTGCAATGTGGAGTTCCAATACCTGCTACATTTTCACCTGTTCTTGGATGATCTGACAGACCAATTCTTGGACTTTTTTCTTTAAACAATGTAGCCTGTTACAACCTTCGAAATGTTACAAGGTTAGTCAGGAGAAGAGATAATTATTAACTAATGGGAAGTAAGATATATTTTATTCGAGTATAGGACACTATAGAAGTGAGTCATGCTCAATCCCCTTCAAGTATTAACTTAGTGGTGCCACGGAATTCAATTCCAAGTCCCAAAAGCTTCTGCTTAAACCAATTGAAGTTACTTTGTGTGAATTTTATTTGCATTAAAGATTTCAAAAAAAAAAAAAAATGGCACAAAAATAGGACTATCATCAATAAATAAATAAAAAAACACTCCATTCTATACCACACGTAAAATCTGCTTGCTAATATTTTTTTTTAATAATATAAAGCTATAGTTATAGTTATAGATAAGGTTGCTTATACATTTATAGTGTCCTGTTTTGCTTTGAAGTTTCTTTATTCTTTTTCTTATACGCAAATAACTGAAACAATTTTTTTTGTTATTTGCAAAGACAAAATAAAATTTCAAAATTTCCTATAACTTCCTATATTATTAATAAGAGGTCCATAAACACAAATAAAAATAATAATAATAATAATAATAATAATAATAATAATAATAATAATAATATTATTATTATTATTATTTAAGAATTTAAATAAATTAAAAATTGAAAAATTTAGTAATATAACGTATATAAATTAGTTAAAATGTCGAAATATACCTTAAAGTAACAAGTTTTAAAAATATTTTTTTCAATTTTTTTTTATTTGATTGACTTAATTATTGTAATTTGTATTTTTTATGTAAATTTCTCTCTTTTAGTAAATATTTCATCATTAAAAAAATAATGTTAAAATTATTGGTTTAAAAATTCATACATTTTTATGTTCATCCAAGTGTAACTAATTTAGTCGATCTCTTAGGTTATAGACATCTATGTACAGGTGCAAAAAGTATAAAGATAAAATAAAGAGAAAATGTTAGATTCCAATATAGCGCCTACCACACAATCTTGTCCTTGTTTAGATAGAATGACGGATTCTATTACTACCAACACATCCATACTCTAATTGTGCTCCTTACTAGACAAAAACACACATCTTAATATAATTTTAAACACAACCGTACAATAGTTTAAAACCACAAAACCAACAAATCTCAATTAAATTCACCTCCACAAACTTAACATGTACATGCACATACATTACATTATTCTACAATTATTTTCAAGCCTAGCTAGCTATATACATACTGAGCTCACACCATTTTAATCCATCAAGCAAAAAAAATTATAAACAATTTGTTTGAGCATTAAGCTCTCTATCTATTGACTTTTCTATATTCAAAAAAAAAAAAAAGAAAATAGCAACATAGAGTTTCATATAAGAGAATTTCAATAATAAAGAAAATCTACAATACATTCATAAAATCATATATATCATAAATCCCATATAAAAGATTTTTTATAGAAGAAATATAGATATCATCAAAATAATATAAATAAAAACACAATCAAATAAGTATTAAATAAAGTCTCACCAAGATCATAAACTTTATTGTTATTATTCTTAAATCACATTGAAAGAACTTTTTTTATTTTACAACTCAATAATTTACACACTTTACTTAATAAATTTAAAGTAATGCTAAATGGTGTCATTTGTGTCGGTACAAAAAGTCATTTTCAAAAATTTTATTTCTATTTTTAAAGGTAATAATGTAATGTTAAAATATAAAATTTAATTTAAATGATAAATATACCCTCATTAAATATTTAAAATTTTTAAAGACTAATTGTTATATAGAGTTGACTTAAAGATTTTTTTTTTACCATTATTCAAAAAAGATTTCAGGATCAAATATATTTTTGAAAGATATGGTCATAAAGAAGAAATGACTTTGCTAGAACTTTGTCCATACCAAGCATTCTGACTTGGTGTGTCTATTTTTATATAAATAGGAGACCAAATATATTTTTGAAAGATATGGTCATAAAGATGATTGAACCCTCCGCTTCTATTTCCTGGGATTGAGATTTAATATATATATATATATATATATACTTTCAAATATATTTATATTGAGAACTTAAAATATAATTATTTTTTCAAGTCCTCATATGTTTTTCAGACATTAAAGATTTTTTATTTCTTTTTAAACTTGTGTTTTTTTTTTTTTTTTTTTTTTTCTAAACAAAACTTGTGTTAATAAGCCAAATCGTTAGATTTTAATTTTTGTTATTTTAATCCAATTTAATAAGTAAATGTATTTTGTAAACTACACATTAAATAATTGTTTAATCAATTAACTTAATTAAAAATAATTTTTTTTATTTAAACTCATTAAAGGTAAAAATTTATTTTATTGCAAACTAATAAAAAGTAATTATTTTATTTATAATGGGTAAATAATATTTTAATAATTAATAATTAAATATAATTAAAATTAATATTTTATTTGAAAATAAATTTTTTAAATTATTAATACTTTTAAATAATATTAAAATTTTTAAAGTATTTATACTAACACTATCTAATTGATTAATTATAGCATCTAATACATTGATTATTTTATTCTTACATCTCTAGTTTAAGGCTTCTGTTCTAATCTTTCTTACTAGACAAGTACCTCAGTCATAGTAAAATAAATGTGATATACCATTATATTTAGTAAAATAAAATATCTATACTAACAATCATAGTAGTGCTATTTACAAAAAAAGTTTTATATAAAATGTTGCACGGATTTGTTGGAGGAAAGAAAAAAATAGGCATTTAACCAATTATTTGAGAAAGTAAAATTTATAACCAAGTAATTATTTCAAAATTAACTAACTAAAACAATTCGTGTTACATTTATATTATTTTTTCATACAAAATATTTTTTCCTGAATTACATGAAAAAATTTAGAGCCTGATTTTTTTTTTAAATAATAATTAGAGCATGATTTAATAACCATGAAAAACTCAAGTATTTTTCTACCTCTCTTTTTTTCCCAAGCTCTATGTTGTCTATTTGTTTATATTAAAAAAGTTGCCAAGAAAAATGCATTAATAGATATGTGCATTTTTTATTTTTTAAAAATAGAAAAATAAAAATAAAATTTATTAAATAATAGATACTTAACAATACTAAAACTTTTTAATGGAATAAGATAGACAAATTTTAAAATTAAAATTTGCCTCTCACACCACTTATTAGTTAGTTTAACAAAATATATCTATGAATTTTCTTTTATGTTTCTTCCTATTATATGCGCAAGATTTTAGGCTATATAAATTGTACTTTCCTTTACCTCCATTTTCTAATGTAATATGGACGTAACTTTACCGTCAATGTATTAATGGTTAAATTGGTAATTGTATCTTGCATTAATTAATTTGTGCCAAATGGATTTATTGATAAATTTAATTGAGATTTAATTGGTAAAGTGTGCTCATGATTTATCTAGTTTTAAAATGCATGACTGTTTTGCAGAATTAAAAGATTATGTGTTTAATTTCCTTCGAAATCCTACAAAAAAAATCTTTCTCCTAGATATAGGCAACAGTTAATATTGGCTTATGGAATTAAATTGGAAAAAAAAATTATATATTATATATGTCTTTGGTCTTAATTAATTGTGTTTAATTTATAGGAATGATTGCTATTGTTATATATTATTAGTATCATTATTGGAGAGATTGTTGACGAAATTTTGATTATTAATTAGACTCCAAATCCTGAAGATTGTGTTCATATGCTTAAGCCAGACTGGCTACTCGAAAAAAATAAATATATTAATTAACCTCATTAAGCAAATTATGTAATGTTGTTGCTAGGAGTAAATGAGAAAGGTGCATGTTGTTCAATGTTAATTATCAAATGGCCCATTAAATATATAAAGTATTACTTTGAAATTGTTCAATGTTAATTTCAAAGTCGGTTGTACTTTGAAATTGTTTGTCATGTTCATCAAATTTTTAATAAGATACTCTTCTCTTGGTTTTCCAACACCAACCTTTCCCTCCGTATCTCTATTCCAATAATATAGAGTTGCACCATGTTAAAAAATATATATATATTAAACTTACTAAAACAATTATTTTCTTTAGACAATAAAATTTATTTACACTAATTATACCAATAGGTAATACGATCAGCTAAATCAATTCGGAAGTATAAAATGAGAAACTTGGAGGTTCTTCAAAGTTAAACTTTCATAAATTTTTAAATAATAGAAATTATTAAAAATAATTTAAAAATAATTACGCTAAACAAAATTCATCAATGTTGAGTGATGATAATACAAAATATAGCTATTAGATCTAATTTGTTATGAAAAAAGATGATTTTCATTTGGTTGGAAGTAAAAGTATATCTTAATAAAAAAAAATAATATTATAATTAAAAAGTATTAAAATATTTATCGATTTTTTTATTAAAATTTTTGTTTTTATCACTGCAGATCATCTATTAAATCAACGGTGATCTATTATTGTTGTTTTCTGTTTTTTTATTATCTTTCATTTTTTTTCATTCAATAAATACAAATTTCTAATCTATTGGTTTTTTTATTTGAATTTTGAATCTTCCTTCATGAATTTCTTAATGCCCTTTATGGGATTTTGGTAGCCTTTTGTGGATTATGTACTTCTCTCTATTTTGAAATTTTAATTGATATTTTTACAATCGGACTAAGTTAAACATTAAAAAATCGATTTATGACTAATTAATATCATAGAGTGGAGCATACAAATTATCAAATTGCAAATCAAAATAGTTTTGTCAATACGATTAAAAATTGATGACAAACAATTTCAAAATTTAAGTG
This sequence comes from Mallotus nudiflorus, assembly GCA_947683625.1. NCBI lineage: Eukaryota > Viridiplantae > Streptophyta > Magnoliopsida > Malpighiales > Euphorbiaceae > Mallotus > Mallotus nudiflorus. The sequence continues at coordinate 4,407,983 of CANTUR010000239.1, forward strand.
AGAAGTTTATATTGCTATTTCTTAATTGTACTTTTTATTTATATTTTTTGTTCATCAAAATGTATTTTTACTCTTTAATGAATGAATGATTCATCTTTTTCTCTAAAAAAATAAGTATCAAAATATAATGATGTGTCACTTGGCGGTTCATATACTCCATTTAATAACTTTGATTAGACATAAACTGATTTCATAGTCTTTTAAATGAGTTCATATATTTATTAAATATGAAAAAATGAAACAAAATAAATCAAATATGAGAAAATAATAAGAGACTATCAACAATCTAAGAGATTATCAACGATGAAAAAGTCTTACAGGAGTGAATAGAATTATCGAACAATAAATAAGAAATTAAAAGATTTAAACAAGAATTAAAAGAAAAAAGAATGTAGAATACAGTGATTTAAGGAGTTTGGATTCAACAATAATCCTAACAACAATCCTAAGTTTTCACCTTACTTATTTCCAAATTAGAATTTTCAATCACCCACAATCTTATTCACAAGATTGAGATTACACAATAGTTTTATGACTCACTCTTATAACCTTACAACTTGAGTTTTGAGTTTTCAAAGCTTACTCAAAAACCAATTTACAATGTTTTCAAGGCTCATACTATAACTGAATTCCCAAGTGTTTTAATTGTTAAACACTTAAACCAATTCTTTTATAATTAAATCTCACTTCCCAACCATTTCCTTAATCCTAGAAAATAGAAGAACAAAAATGTTTATTCTAACACTCACAAACTCTCACAATAGTATACAAAATAAAATGAATTTTGAAAGAGTTTGGAGAACTTAATTGAATACTTGAAAGTATATAATAAATAAATAAGTTTCTTAACCCCAAAATAATTTTCAGATGTCATAGTTATATTTGAGCAATCCAATTATAGTTGTTGGAAGTAATAATTTCGTTTCCAACAAAAACAAAATCCATTTGAATGAAATTTGAACTTTTGAGTTGCATTTTATCAGGTCACAGTCAGAATATCATCAATCTCGGTCGGGACAAGCATTGAATAGCCGTTACGAGCCGTTGCATTTGAAAATTTGCTCTAGTCCTGGTCAAGATATCAATGTCCTGATCGAGATTGCCATGTCTCGAGCAGTGTTCAGATCGGAACACTAGATCGAATAGGTTTTGCCAATTTTTGAGTTTTATGCATAAATAGATCTCCATTGGTCCCGGTCAAGACTATAACAAGAATTGCACTTTTTTGTACAATTTAGTCCCTGTGATGAGTCTGGTCAAGATAGCACTAATAATGACTTTCCGGAATGAAGTTTCTTTGATAGTTCATCATTATTTTGACTTTCAAATTGCTCTTATTTTATACATACTTGAAGCAAACACATTAGTTACTCAAAAATTAAGTTTGTTAAGATCAAATCAAAATTGATAACTTGCTAACGTCAAAAATCTCTCTTTTTTTTTTTATTTTAACAAAGTTATTTTGAGTTTGATAAAAATAATATAAGGTAAAAGTGTGTGATTGCTAACAATTGTGATAATAATGATGATATTAAATGAGATCAAATATATTTCTTTATTTCTCCCCCTATTAATATAGACATGATAAGAAATATAAATTTTTATTTATTCTCAATGATAAAAATATAAAATATATTATGAGAAATAAAATATTAAAAACATAAAAAGAATGTTTGACAATATAAAGAAAATAATTTTAAACATATATGCATATAATATATCACAAAAATAGTACATATAAAAAGACCTCACATGAACATATATAGTTTAGCTAGTTAATTGATTATGTGACACTTAACATATTACAATCATAAACATTAAGCACAAATATTATATTGTTTCTTCTTCCCCTTTGCTAAAAAATAGAGGAAACAAAAGATTATGAACCAAAATAATAAAAATAAAGATACACAAATTTTTTATAAATGGTAATAAAAAATGACAGTTTTGGATGAAAAACTAAAAAAGAAAAATGAGAAAAAGAAGGCGAATAGAGCTTAAAAGATAACTGTTAGACCTGTTAAAATTGAAATCTATAATAACAAAACTAGATAATTCATTATAAAACAACTAAGAAAAGGACCTCTCAAAAAAAAAAAAGATAAGGGTGTTTTTTCTGGCCAAAACAAAAACCTACTCAACTATTTTCGTTCAAGAATACATGAAACTCACGCAAAAAGAAGAGAGAAAAATCTTTGCTTGGGTATATTATTAAAAAATATAATCTAATTAGCTGCCAGCATGTTATTTTTATTTAAATAATAATTTAAATTTAAATTATGATAATATAATTATAAATTAATTATGTAGAAATTTTTATCATTTTTACAGTTTTATTAATCAGGTCAAATTATATTACTTAAAATTCAATATTTCTAGTTATTGACAATCAGATTAGTCGAATATCCTATAATTAATATAAAGGATGAGTGATGTAAGATTTTATTGAATTTTTATATTAACTACAAGATATCATATTAAATCTCCTAAATTTAATGTCAATCAAGAAAAATAAATAAAATTTAATTTCATATTAATTACATATTGTGTTGTATAAACATTCCTGATTGAAAAAAAAAAAAAAAGTTCAATTTTAGAGCACTTATTACTAAAGTTAGATCATCAATTTTTTTATTTACCTCAAGTACTTCTTAATTATTGTCTATTAGTCAAATTTATTATTTATTATTTTCAAATATTTAATTAAATCACTAACGAGATAAGTCAAGTGCATGCATTATTTTTATTATTAAAACAATATTTTATAGGCCCCTACATGGTACACAAAATGTGTATTTTTATAAATAAATTTTATTTTAAATTATAAAATTCATTTCACTTGCCAATAGTAGCTAGTGAATTAGACATGTTTACCATTAATTAATTAAATAAATTATCAAATTCACTTTTGATTTCAAATCTCAGCAATTTGGCCCTAAGCTCAAAGTTGAAGGGGGCAAAATGAGTTTTTTCTAGACTTTCTTCAAATTGGAAAAGCATTGAAATTTTTTAAACCAATTGAAAAGAATGATTCATTATATGTTGTTTTATCATCCACAATTGGATGTATGTCTAATAAATAAAAGTTATCAATTCAATTAATTAATAGCCCAATAGGTAAAGTACTTATCTCATAATAAAAATTTAATATTTTTTCCACTTTCTTTTTTAAATATAATGAATTTAGTTTCATCCTTTAAAGTACTAATAATTTACAATAGTTTAATTTTCAATTGGTATTTCTTTTTTGATAAAGTACTTTTTATTGGCAATAGAATGAAAGACACTATTACAATTAGTTCGGAAGAAGAAATTTTATAATGATTCTAATTTTTAATGATTTGAAAAGTGAAATATTATATGCTATTAAATTTTAGTTTTTGCAATTTTAAATATATAATATTCTCTATTTCATTTCAATTGACATTTAAAGTTTTAGAATTTATTCCATTCCAATTGACGTTTTTAAATTCTCAATAGAAAATAAACTTTTCTTTCCAATTTTACTCATATCTTGTTTTTAGAGTAATTTGAGTATTTATAAAACACTTTCAACTCCAATTTTTTTTTTCTTTTCCAATGTGACTTGATAATTAGCAATTCCATTTTACATCATAATGAAAAAAAAAAAAAATTGTATACATATTCTAGCAAGAAATTAAAGAAATGTTTAAAAAAAAATAATGGATAGATGTGAATTATAATTCATAACTTTTAGTCTTTATAAAAAAGATAATATAGTCATTTATATCTATAATTATGCCTATTAAATAAGATTTTTAATCTGTGTGATAAAACTTTAAACGTCAATTAGAATAGAATAAAAGGAGTATCTCATTAGTAAAAGGTTATTTTTACTTAAATGATATTTTAAATTTGAATTATGATATACACATTTACACTAAATAGTTGTTAAAGGCACTTATCATTTTTATGGTACTATATATATAGATCGAACTTAATTAATAAAGTTCAATGAAATGTAAATATTAGCAGTTAATAAAAAAAATAAAGGATGCATAAAAAATAGAATGTACAAGAAATTCAAAAAGACAATACAACACCCTATGATTTAAAAGTTTTAAATTAAAACTACAATCGTTTTAATTTTTTTTCGTGTGTGTTCAAATGAACGTCTTTATAAGATAATATTATTGATGATTATGTTTCTAATTAATTTTTAACATATAAACAAATCTGAGCTATGAACTACTACCAAACTGTATTCGATCATGACATACATTAATTCTTTATATTCTTCAAAAGATATGTAAAAATCTTGACAACATTTTTCTTTTCTCAGTTGATATTGATAATGATATAATTGTGATTAAGGAAAGCAATGTTTAGCTGGAAACCCTGCAAGTGGAACCAATAATTATGAGCATAAAATTCATCACTTCTATAATTGAAGGAAATTTTTATTTTCTTCTAAGAATGGAACTTTTTAATAGACAATGCGTAATTAAAATAGATACATATCCAAAAGATTAGATGGTTTTTTAGGTTTAAAGAATTTAACTAAGCAAAGAGCAGATGCCATGCACGGTCCAATAATGCTGGCAACATCAACTTAATTTTTTTAATAACTATTCCTCCATTTCTTTTTATTTGTCATTTTAGGGAGTTTCACTTGAATTAAAAAATAATTAATTAGTCTTAAATTTAGGAGAAAAATGAGTTAAAAAACTAAAATACCCTTAATTTTTGAAAGACTACAAATTTAATCCACAAACATTGGTTATGTAAATAATAAATAAGGATAAGAGTAAAATTGGCAAAAAAATATTATCATTTTATTGATTGTATAAAAGTGACAATTAAATGGAATTTCATATTTTCTCAAAAGCTACAAATAAAAAGAAACGAAGGAACACAAGGAGAGAGATGAATGAGAGTTTGAAATCTACTCTCTTCAACCAAATATCTATACCTTTTGTCATACTCATAAAGGAAAAAAAAGAGATAAAGGTTCAAATCTTACTCTTTTTTTAAAAAAATATTCATATTTTTTGTCACTTGAATTACTTACGGATGATGGCAATTAATTGTAGATTACATTGGATATGGAATTATTAGTAAGTAGCCCTAAGTCCTAGAGGTCCATATTCCTGTTGGTAAAAGAATGCTCTTTCATTTTGTCTTACTTGAGTTTGAGTCTCTTAGTGAACATTTTAAAAAAATTATTTATAAATGCACCATCACGCTGATACAGGAAAGTAATATAAGTATATAATTATTTAAAAGTAAATGCACAAACTAACTCATAAGCATTTTTATTTGATAAAAAAATTATGAGTTATAAAAAATCATGAGTTACTAGAGCGTATATATAATTTATCATCGTTAATGCTCCTTTCTTTTTTTAAAGAAAAAGAGGATATTTTAAAGATTCATCCATTATTTGGTTTTATTTCATTAAAATAATTATTTTATTTTTAAATAAAATTTATTTACAAATAAATTCTAAATTTATTCAAACCAAATATATTTCATCAATAATAATGTATTTAATGTTAAGTAATTCTATAAAATTAAGAAGTTACAATTACAAATGAATTTTGTAAAATTTTTTTTTTAATGAAATACATTCATTTAAATTAAATAAATTTTATAAAATTTTGTATAATTTATTTGAACCAAATATATTCTTAGCTGTCGATCAAATTTTACCATATAATATTTTCTTAGCATAAAAAAATTAATATTAAGTTGAGTTTTTTTATAGCAATTAATTTTGTAGTAAATTCATCTTATTATTAGGCTATAAAATATGTTAATAACTTTTTATGCTATAGTCCTTAATTTTTTTTTTTTTTTTGATTTGGTAATGGGCCATCAAGACACGAGGAAAGTTTGCTTGTAAAATATTCTGCCCTTTTGTGGGAAAACTTTAGTGTTGATCGTGCAAATGGGTCCTTAATGTCTAAATTCCCACAAACATGAAAAACAAAAAGAAATTATAATAATAATTGACCTAAAATTGGATCGTTTATGATTTTCTTTGAGTGTTAATGTCTTTGTCTTGCTTTAAGTAATGGGAATTATTCCATTAAAAATTAGAATTGCCAAATTTTAGTGTATGTTATAGATATATGTGTCGATGGAGAGTGATGGCATGAAGAAAATTATTTATTCAAAATATGGGTCCCTAATCTCCATTTCCTTATATAATCTTAATATTCGACATTTAGCACGTTTAGCACTATTTAATTTAACAAAGGCGTAGATTATTCACATTCTTAATTCTTTAATTACTTATTTTTTAATAAAGAAAATTAAAGGACCTAATTGACGTGAATAATGTGATTCATTTTTATACATTATCTACGGTTTTGCATGAATATTTTAAAAGTAAATAAAACAAAAAGTTGAAAAAAACGTGAAGTGATGACATGGAGTATGATGAACAAAAAATTAATTAATTTTTTTCAATTTTTTTAAAAAATTAAAGAATTATAACACCGTATGTAATCAATTGGTATGAACTATTCTAATTTTAACTACGTTTTAAATTTGAGTTAAAGTTGAAAGATAGAAATTTACTACATTTGTAGATTTATCCAAATTAGATCGGATTAATTGTAATTCAATGAGTTTTAAATATTGATGGTTTAGATAAAAAAAAATAAATTTATGTTACATTTTTTTAATTTTTAATTCAAAATTTAAGCAAAAAGAAGTATTAAGGGATTTTTTTTTACAACTAGTATAAATAGCTAAATTTCATGGCTGGAAATGGAAGTTAGGAATAGTGGCAGATCAAATGTTACTTTTAACTAAATATTTTGAACATGTAATAGAATGTTTGATCATTTATTTTAGGGAGAATATACAAAGTATTGAGAGATTAATGGAATAAATCACTAAACTTGTATCTTTAATTGTTTTCCATAACAAACTTTCAAATAAAGTTAAAATATTAATGCAATATAAGTTATATTGTTAACTGCCAATTCTAAACTACTCTCTCTGTTTCTTTTTAATTGTCGTTTAAAAATTTTGCATATACATTAAGAAATATAATTAATATATGTATAAATTACTATACTACTTTTATAATAATTTTTTCAACTAATTATTAGCTTTGTATATTTTTAAAAGTAGTGTATGTATAAATAAGGGTATAATAGAAAAAAAACATAGTTAAAATATATTAATAATTGAAAATATGAAATAAATTAGAACAAAAAATCAAACCTAAAACGACAATAGAATATTACAGAAAACATTTTAGAAATTTGTCAAGGAAAATTGCTTGTAATTTGTATCGCACAATTTTTTTGTGCTGATAATTTTTCTACCTTATTTTAGTATTGGTCAAGTAATTTTTTTGAACAATAAAAAATTCTGAATTTTTTTTACTATCTCATAAGATCTCGATTTAGCAGTAAAAAGGGAAAAATTTAATCCAATATCATGGGATTTCATTTCATGTGAACCTCAGTCTAAACAAAATTCTGAATCGTGCATATATGTTTGAAGATTTGTCTTAAACTTAAATTTGAACTTGTGAAAGTTTAAAATAAAAAGATAAAAATTGAAAGTCCAACTCTTTCACTAATGCTATTTTTTTAATACAATAATCCAACTCTTTCACTAATGCTATGTTTTTTAATACAATAAGAATATCTAAAAACTCAACACTTGATGCTCTATTATTCTTCTTTCAATGTTATAAAATGTGGTACAATATAACTTTATCTATCCACTAGCATAATGCAGAAAAGAAGTTCATGGTATTGAAGCAAATTCCACCTGGGCAACGAGAATGATGGCTCTTTTAGTTGATTGGCTCATTCAGGACATGGTGACAATTCAAATTAAAATATTCAGATGAATATAACTACTCTTCAGACTTCGAGGACATTGGCTAGGCCTGGGCTGCATTGCCTCGATAATGGCCTGCAACAAGACCAGAGCTAAGTTATCAATTAGCCTTGAGAAATTTACAAAATAAGGCAATTTTTAAATGTTGTAAACAAAAGTATTCCTTATTTTTATTTATTATAAAAATATATCTTAACTTATTTACATACATGTTGAGTTTAATTACACACGTGCCCTTTAGTGTTTCTTTGTTTTGGGTGGAACCTTAGCTCAATGAAAACTTGGCTTCAACAATTGCAATAATTACAATTTAACTGCTCAATGAAAATTTATCATTTTGAGCCATGTACCATTTATTGTTAGCGTAAGTTACATTACTATATATTGGTGTTGATTTAATGTGTAATAACTTTATGCTTTCCATAGAGTTACTGTATGAAAAGATACAAATATGCAAAATTTTCAAAGGAATATGCATAAAGGAAGCAAATCCTGGGACTTTTCTGTTTCAGTTTTTTCATGAATTGGACATGAAACGAGTTCTAGAGACAGACAGAGCCTTGGATATTTGATAATCGTCTTCTCTTGCTCAAACATCTAAGGGAGGATGAACAACCAGCAAGTGTGGATTTAATAAATACAAAATTCTGGGTGCAAGTATACAATCTTCTGAAAGGATTTTTGGCGGAAAAGGTTGCTATTGACATTGGAAATTACATCGGTTGCTTTGTTGAATCTGACTCAAATAAAATTTTCAGGTATTTGGAGGAGTTATATGAGGATTAGGGTGTTACATTATGTAAGGAAACCATTGAAAAGGAGAATGAAAATTAAGAAGTATGGAGGGGAGTGGGTGTGGATTAAATTTAAATATGAAAGATTGCCAAGTTTTTACTTTATCTGTGGCCTACTTGGTCATATAAATATATTTTGTGAAAATTTTTTTGATGCTTATAGAAGTGAGATTGAACGTCCTTATGGTGCATGGATGCGTGCAATAGGACGAAAATCACAGAATCTAAGTGAGGAGCAATGGTTGAGGAAAACCCAACTGGAGATGAGCCGACCATACGACAAGGACGTCACAATGGAAGAGGGGGCAGAGTCTAAGCAAAATCAAAGACGGAATGATAGAGGACAAGAAAAGAAAGATTCTGACCTGACAAATTACAATAATTCTGGAGCTAATTGTGCAATCTAAATAAGAAAGTCAATGAAAGATTTGAATTTAAACTTAGATTGTGGAGGGAGTAAAAATGGGAGGGATAGAGGAGAAAGGGATGGGCTTGGGCCAATACTGATGGATAGCAAGAGAAGAAGAAGAAGGTGTGGGGGATGGCCCTTTGCAGAATGAGATGGAAGCCTGCATAACTTAAATTTGCAAACAAAGATTTCAATGGAGGATCCTGGATTCCAGGCCTGCCGACAGCCATGAGTGTGTTAAGCTAGGCTTGGCAACCCACAGACAGTTCAAGAGCTCAGAGATTTAATTCTCAATAATAGACTAAATTTTATTTTCTTAATTGAAACATTGGCTAAAAGCTAACGAATGGAGGAAGTAAATAAGATGTTAGGCTTTGAGAGTATGTTCGTAGTGGAGTGTGAGGGCCATAGAAGAGGCCTTCCATTGTCATAGAGGGAGGTAGGTCGAGTTAAACTAATAGGATTCACAAGGAATTATATTGATGTTCACGTTTGTGATAAAGAAGGCATGTCTTGGAGGTTAACAGGATTATATGGTTATCCAAAGAGAAGTAGGAGATATGACTTTTAGAGAATGCTTCATAATTTAGAAAGCATTACTAAGACTCCTTGGTGCTGTCTTGGAGATTTCAATGACCAGTTAGCGGCCTCTGAGAAAAAGGGTGGCACGAGCCAACCTTTGTTGATGATTGAGGGCTTTCCCAAGGTTGTGGATGATTTCGGATTAGTAGAGGTCCAGAAAAGGGGTTTTCCTTTCACCTGGGAGTGTTGTCGAGGGATGGACAGATGGGTACAGGAGAAGCTGTACCAGGTTCTAGTTAACAATGAATGGTTGAACTATTTCCTAAATTCCTTAGCTATGACATTGAATGCTATAAATTCAAATCATTTGCCAATATGTCTTTACCAAGAGAAGGGGGGTTAAAGAAATAAAAAGAAGCATTTTTTGTTTGAAAATATATGGTTGCAGTACGAAGGATGCAAAGAAATTATGGAGGAATGCTAGAAGATGAATGTGGGAGTAGATATTCAGAGAAAAATTGAATTTTGTAGGGATAAATTAAATGAATGGGGAAATGAGCATATGAATGTCATCAAACAAGACATTAAAGATTGCAAGGATAAGATGAATATGCTTAGAGGTCGTATGGATCCTATTAGTGTGCAAAGGTTGAGATACAATGATATTATGCATAATCGGTATATTTTCTGGAAACAATGAGCTAAGAAGTTTTATTGAGAGATGGTGAGATGAATACGCGGTATTTCCATTAATATGCTTTAAACAAGAAATGAAAAAATAAAATTGAAAGAGTGAAAGGTGAAGATGGGAATTGGCTATCACGACCCAAACTAAAAGTTATGACCAACACCAGAGAATGAGAATTCTTTCGAATCTGAAACCTATAGTAAAACTTAGAAATAAAAGCATGCAATAAATAAATAAAAATACACCATAATTAAAATCTTAAATAAATATATAAAATAAATACTTAATGTCATATTATAAAATAAAAATATTTCATACAATATTCAGAGAAGGGTCTGTGACATTAAAACCACATTCTACAGATACAAGGCACCACTACTGCAGTTTTCTAAAATACAACAAAATTCAGATAAAGAATTTACATAAACTAGCTAGGGCTGAAGAAGTCCAATGTAGGGATCTACTACTAAGGTCTGAAGACGAAAATTCTCTTGAAAAAAAATACAAATGAGGGGAGTTAGACCTCACTAAGTGAATTATTATATCATATATACATGCACCTCCTAATGTCATATGTAATCAAACATCAGTATATATATAAATATATACAGGCATTTCACACAGATGCTGAAATCACTTTTATATATAACAAATGCTGAAAAATGTTTATTTGATTGAAGGATCAAATAGAACCCTAATTATTTACAATCTTAATAAAAAATATCTCTCAAGCCATACAAACTCACTTAACTTCAAATTAATTCTCTTATTCTATTTTTGGACAGTATATTGACTCCGAAACACTAAGTGAACCGAGCTCCAGCAGTCTCACTGTCAATGTGATTGACCCCGAGCCATTAGGTAAACCGAGCTCCAGCAATCACACTACTCAATCACATCAATCTCAAAATAATCAATCAAATAAAAGTCACCTCAAGTGATTTTATAACTCAACCTTAAAATCTATCGTACCAGTATGTACATAGTTCTAGTGCTGCCCACTAGGTAGCACGTTCTATTGATATCCTTCATATAAAATTGTATACTTATGGAAAATAAATAAATGCATAATTAAACATAAATAACATTCATAACAAAGAAATATATCGTATATATACCATAAATATACCAAAAATGTACTAGATATCTTTCAAGTATATATATGCTACATATAACCAAAATCAACCATAAATATAACAAAATATACTAAAAGTATACCAAGAATATACCGAATATATATGACACATATATACCAAATATATACTAAAAATATATCAAAAGTATACTTATTCATTCAATAAAATAATCCATGTTTAAACTCATATTAAAATATGAAAACTTTGATCATGTATCTTATATGCAATGCATATATAAAATAATAACTCACAAGTTTGCGCTCCTCGAGACTGGCTCGACTGGTCTAGTCCAATAGGCCTCGGTCTCGGCGCAACTAGAAAATAAATAATCAAAATAATTTCCTACCTTATACTTTTAAAAGAGATTTGATCTAGGAATACAAAACTTAGAAAAACACATAATTTCATAATCGACCCGATATTACGTTTTACGAGAATTTTGCTAAAAATTCAGTAGAATCTCCTCTATAAAACGGACATTCTCTACTAAACGGTAGAGTCGATCCTGCAAGAAAAAACACTTTTAATACACAAGGCTCAACACCTAAGGTTGGGACTCCAAACTGCACAATTCCCCAACTGAGGTTAACAATTCACCAAAATACAAATAAAATAATAAATATACTAAAAATCATTAAATTCCATAAATATCCACAAAATTACACAATTAACCTATATATACAAAATTTATATAATATAAATAATATTCTCAAAAATTATATAAATTCACAAAAAATTATTATAATAATTCTAAAATTATTAACTCAAATTACTAACACAAATTCAACTAAATTTCCATTAAAAATAATTAATTAACATAATTATCAAAAATTCAATATTTAATATTAAAATAATAAAAAATTACCCAAAATTCAAATTAATTCAAAAAAATATAAAAAAAATATATTTGAGAAGCTAAAGCTACCACAAATAACACTTCTTAAGCAAGTTTTTAAGAATCAAACAATATCTAGTTCAAAAAAAATAAAAATCCTAAAACACATAAACTAAAAATTGAAGATATCTAAAAATTGAAAGGATTTGAGCTCAAATGGAGCTTGAAAATGGACTCACCAGAGCTAGAGCATTCAAAAGAGATTGGTTGGAGGAGCTGAGGTGGTTGGAATCTCACCGGCAAAAATGGAGCTCCACTTTCGGCAATGTTAGTTTCCGGCTCTTTGCCGACAATCGGGCAAGTTGAAGGCAATGAGGAGGTGGAGGAGGAAGGGAGAAGTTGATGGCAGTGAGTGGTGGCCGTGGCTGGCAGTCTGGCATGGATGGAGGCGCTACACAAATGGTGAGAAGAAGAAGAAGAAGAAAAAGAACTTTGATCCGATTTTTTATTTTTGACTTTTTCTAGTTTTTTTAATTTAATTATGAAATTATTAAATTGCCCTTCAATCAAAATAATGGCAACAATAATGTTAACAACAACAACAACAACAATAATAATAATAATAATAATAACAATAATAATAATAATAATACTATTAACTTTAATATTATAAAGTAATCCCATGTAAAATAAATTAGTTTTACTTAAAAAATTTCTTAGAATAAAATATATAAATAATATTAGCGAATATCAATAATAATATACAAATAAAATTTAAAATTATTAACACTGCATATTCCAAAGTAATATTATTTTATTTAAAATACTAGGTCATTACATTGGCACATATGGAAGGATGACCTGGGCTCTATAATGGTGAATTACTTTGAGCAATTATTTGAATCAAGAGGGTTAGAGGATAGGAAAATAATGGACTGTGAGGATGAGAGGATTACTGCCAACAGAATGAGATTTTAATTGCCCCAATTTCAAATAAAGAAATTTATGAAGCTATTTTCAGAATGTATAGAGATAAAGCCCTAGATTTAGATGGGATGAACCTTGTGTTTTACTAAAAATATTGGGCAATTATCGGTGAGGATGAAGTTAGCTTTTGTTAGAGTTTTATAAAGCAGAGAAGACTCTTAGAAGGTCTAAATAATAAAGGGATAGTATTAATTCTAAAATCGTAGAACCCTCAATGATGGCAAATCTTTAACCCATATCCTTATATAATGTCTTATACAAGGTTGTGTCCAAAGTACTTACAAATTGATTAAAGCTGGTGTTTCCTTGTGTAATTTTAAAAAATCAAAGTGCTTTCATTCAGAATAGAGCCATTATGGATAATATTCTAATTGCATATAAGGTTATGCATTTCTTGAAATGGAAAGGCATGGAAAGGAAGGGGTAACTACCTTAAAGATTGATATGAGTAAAGCATGCGATATAATAGGGTAGCCATTTATAAAAAATGTGATGATTCATATGGGGTTTTATGAGCAATGGGTGGAACTAATAATGATGTACATCAAAATGGTGAAATATTATATTCTTTAGAGAAATTGTGAGCTGGGTCCTATTTATCCTAAACTTGGCATGAGGCAAGGCAACTCGTTAAATCCTTATCTCTTCATTTTATATTCTAAAGGGTTGAGTGCATTGTTGAGAAGAAGAGAAGCCATTAGTGATATTCATGGATGTAAGATAGTGAGGTCTACCTCTTTAACAAGCCATTTATTTTTTGTTGATGATTGTTTGCTTTTTTTTAAAGCAACTATGACTAAAGAGCAAGTGATAAAGGAAATTTTAGAGATTTATAAAAGAGCTTTGAGGAAGAGCATAAATTTTAGAAAGTCTTCAATATTTAGCCATAATTTTGTGCAAAGTACTAAAGATGAGCTTAGGAATTTCTTATCCATAGATGAGATGAGGAAGCATGAAAAGTACTTGGGCTTGCCATTCCTAATAAAAAGGAAGAAAAAGGAGGTGTTCAACTATATAAAACAGAAGGTCTAGAAGAGGAGAAGGTTTAGAAGAGGATTCAAGGGTGGAACAAGAAGCTATTATCCCAAGCAAGAAAGGAGATTATGATTAAAACAATAGCTATGGTGGTTCTAAATTATATTATTAGTGCTTTCTTACTTCCTAAAGAGCTATTTAAAGATATTGAGGTCATGCTTAACAAGTTTTGGTAGGGAAACAACGAAAGTGAGGGCAAAAGTATTAACTGGCTTTATTGGGAACGTCTGTGTAGTCCTAAAAATATAGGGGTATGTAGGTACGGGTTTTAAAAGTTTGCATGACTTTAACATTTCAATGCTGGGGAAAATTGGTTGGAAGCTGATGACCAATCTAATGTCTTTAGTGGTAAAGCTATATAAAGCTCATTATAATTCATCATTATCATTTATTGAATCTAAGCTGGGCTATAATCCGAGCTATGTATAAAGATCAATTTAGGAAATCTAGAAGGTTCTGATTCAAGAAGCTGGATGGAAAGTGGAGTATAGTGAAAGGATAACTACTTTTAAGGATGCTTGGCATCTAAACAAGGCTAATAGTAAGTGGAAATTATTACTCCTAATGATTTACAAGATAAGAAGGTGTGCTCTCTTATGAAGGTCAAAATAAGGTGTTGAGATTAGGATATGATTCATGATTTATTCATAGTGAGGGACTAGGACTTGATCAAACACATTCCATTAAGCTGGAGATTACAAAAGGATGAATGGTATTGGCTTTCGGAGAAGAAGGATGTTTTCACATTACTATAGAATGTTAAGAGGTGATTTGGTTTATTTTAGCGAGTGATCATAGAGTATGGGATAGAATTTAGAATTTAAAAGTTATGAGGAAGGTGAAAATCTTACTTTGACAAGCCTTTTTGGGTACTCTTTCAACGACAAATAATTTGAGAAGGACAAGGGTTAAAGTTCCTTTAATATATCAGTAGTGCAAGGTGGGTGAGCAGAGCATATATCATATCTTGGTTTTTTATCCTATGGTGAAACAGTGTTAGTTAAGCTTTGGGATTTTTTTTGTATAGAAATAATAATAGTTCATTTAAAGAGTGGTTGCAAGCGATTCTTGATTCAATGAGGAAAGAAGACTAGGATATGATTGGGATGGTATGTTGGGCGATTTGGAGCAATAGAAATAACTGTAATACCCTGCGTTTTAATTAAATAAAGTCATTTTTGAATTTGTATTGTTAATAAATAATTTTAAATTATATTATACAATTGTTAATTATTTTGCTATCTAATGGAGATATATTTATGTTAATAATATTTTAGGGTTATTAATTTATGTGAGTATTATTTTATTATTATTTAAAATGACATTTATTATTATTATTATTATTTTTAAACTACATTAATTTCATGGTTATTTTATGTGTGTTACTAAGTACATATATATATATATATACACACACATATATAATTAGGGTTTAATTATTATTTTATGTGTGTGTATTAATTTATTATTATGAATATATATATATATGTATATGTATAATGTGATTGTGTGGTGGAGAGTTTATGTGTAATATTATAATATAATGTTTTAATATATATATATATGTACATAAAAAGAAAGGGGTAGAAGCTTACCTTCTCAAACCCGAAGACCCCCAAACCACTGCCCTCCTCCCCCGTTCGTCACCATATATATATATAAGAAAGGGGTAGAAGCTTACCTTCTCAAACCCGAAGATCCCCAAACCACTGCCCTCCTCCCCCGTCCGTCACCATCACCACTACATTTCCTCTATTTCCGGCGTGCCTCGACCTCCCGGAGCGACCATCACGCCGCTAGCCTCTCCTTCCTCCCTCCTTTCTTCCTTTTCCGGTGCCCTGTTTCCTTTCACTCTCGATTGAAGCTACCTCATCGCTGTCGGAGCTGGATCTGATGCCACCGTAGCTCCCTCACCCTCTCAGACGTCAGTCCACGCCGAGACCCGTCGCTGCAACTCATCTCCGGCGACGGTATTGAAGATTGAAGGTAAGTTGTTTTGGGTTATTTTTAGGTTGTCCTAGGGTTGTTTTCTAGTTGCTTGAGTGAATTTAGGTGTTAATCTTTAGTTATTCTAAGCTAGATGATGAATTATACCAATTTGGTTGTTCAAATCCGATTTTTGTGCATTATTTTGATTTTTTCTTGATTTACATAAATTTTTGTTTGATTTTATTTAATTTTTATTTGACTTTATTTGATTTTTTTTAGTTTAATTAGTAATTAGGGTAATTAAGGTTAATTATTTGTAATGTATTGATGTTTATTTAAGATTTTTAGAAATTATGGAGTTAACTATAGATTTTGTAAATTTTGGGTATTTAATTAATATTTTTATTAATTACGAAATTTATTGTAAAAATTATGAAATTTTGATGGTTAATATTATCATTAAATTTTATTAATTTTAGAACTTAAATTGTGATTTTTGTGATTTATATACTATTTTTATAAATATTTTTAAGTTTATGTCAAATATGATTAATTGGGTTAAATTACTTTTTTTTAAAGAAATTAGTAGTCATTTATATTTTTTTAATTATATTAAGATATTTAATATAGAGAAAATGATTTTTAGATATTTGTATAATTTTTAAGGATTTTTTTTTTTAGTATTAATGATGTATTATATAAGTTGTATATTATAAGGGTAGAAACATAATTTTTGTTAAATATAGATAAATAATAAATTTTGGTTGGTTTTAATAATAATCAAGGGATTTAAAAGGGTTTTACAAATTTTCTACTAATTTAGACTAATTGACACAAATTTCTTAAAATGAACTTTTAATAGTATATTAGGTATTATTTTTGAGTATTATATGTATTTTCCTATTAGTTGGGTAAATATGTAATTTTACGTTAATTATACTTAAAATACATTAATTAACTGTATTAATATTTAAGAGATTTAGAGATATATTTATATATATAAAGTAATAGGTAATTTTCATTAAGTAATGTTAATTGTGAATGTTATTTCCATATATATATATATATATATATATATATATATATATGTTGGTTTGTGAAATTTTATTTTAAATCTATAATGAGAGATGATTTTCTGACTATGGATAATCATTTTTGTGATGTGTATTTTTGGAGAAAATAGATGATATAATTTTTGTGATGTTCTTATTGGATTGTGATTTCGGTCGGGATTAAGTGTAGTTCGGGAAGTCCGACTCGAGTGTGAATGTTTGTGGTTATTAGAAGTGTATTTTCTATGCAGGTTTGCTCTACCTTTGGTAGAGAGATGTCCGTTTTACAGAGGAAACTCTGTCGAAATTTTGGTAGATTTTCTCGTAAAACGTGATATTCGTAATAATTTCTACCGTTAATTAGGTTTTTTTCTATTTATCAAGTCTTGTCCAGTCTTCCTCGAGTCAGCCTAGAATTTCACTATTTTTGTTGATTTTTGATTTTTAATTTCATGGTCATGTTTTAAAATCGATATGTTAATTTCTTTTCTAGAGCATATCGGAGCAGAAGCCGTGAGATCGAGACAGACATGCAAACATCAATCTTCTCATTCATCTTGTAAGTCGATAAAATGATCTGTGCGCTTATATTTTTATGTTTTTATTATTATATGATATATTTAATTTAATGATGCTATTTAAGTCTATTTTATTTATTTAAAAATCAATTTTGAGAAATTTTGGTAGAACGGGCTACCTGGTGGGTTTCACCAGGACCGTGTGCATATGGTAAAGATTGAGAGATGGATCCGAGATATGTATGACTTATGAATATAAACTGAGACGGGTGCCTCAGTGGAAGTCTTTGCTCTCGGGGACCACCAGTGATTGGAAAGTTAATAATGGACTGGGATGGGTGCCTTGGTTAATGCCCTAGCTCTTGGGGACCACCAGTGCCATATATTTGGATTAAGTGAATGACTACAACTTGGTGCCTTGGTTGATGCCTTTGCTCTTAGGGACCGGCAGTTAGTTGGAATAAGTAGGCCCGGTTGGCCAATTAGAACTTTGGGTTTAGGATTCTATCGAGATTTTTCAAAGGCCATATCTATATCTATTATAAATTATTTTCACAATAACTATATGGTTTTCAAAAAAATTTTCAAACCGTACAACTCTTTTTGTTGACATACTCAGTGAGGTCTGATTCCCCTCAATTTATTTTTTTTTTCAGGAGCTTGGGAGTTTGAACTCAGACTGCCTCCACGCCGGGTTTCTTCATTACCGGCCATTTTATGTAGGTCATTGTAAGCTGTACTGTTGTAATATTCTAGAAAGTTGCAGTAGTAATTGTATTATGAATTGTATGACTTAAGTATATTTGTGTATTTTATTTATATGCACCATGTTTATGTATAATGATGTAAGTTTGATTTATGATATGTGACGTTGGAATTATTTTATTTATGCATTCAATTATGTTTCAATTTCAGAAAAAAAAATCAGTTTGCTAATGTGTTCAACTATAAAATAAAGTTTTGAAATGTAAGGTTTTAATTTTCTTTTCTTTAAGGCTTATTACGAGTTTCGGAGGCCTTATGCCTTTCCATTCCTTAGTGTCGGTCATATGCCCTCGGTTTTGGGTCGTGACAATAACTTAGTTTGGAAGGGTAATTCTAAAGATCCAAGACATATAATCAATAAGGCAGGGAATTTCCTATTTAACTAGAACTTATAAAGTTCATGAAAATGTTGGTAATCTATCAATTAATGACACTATAGGTTTTATGTAGTGGAGCAAGACTAGTATGGGTTGGATTAAAGTGAATGTTAATGCAACATTTTTTAAGAATTTAAATGCTACAAGGTATGAGTGGATAGTTCAAGATCATACTAAAAATTTTGTAGTAGTTTTGTCAAAGAGAATGGATGGTGTGTTGTCGCCTAGGGAAGCTGAAGCTTTGGGAGTTAAGGAAGTGCTAAGTTTGATAAAGAAAAATAACTATTCCTCTGTTATAGTAAAGATGGATTACTTATAAGTGTTTTAGACTCCGCAGAATGTTTCAACTGATATATCGATAATCAATGATGTGTTAAGGGATTGGAAGAACTTAGCTGTTGAAATGGGTGATATTAGTTTTAATTGGATTCATAGACCTGCAAGTGCGAATATGCCTACCTACTTATTAGCAAAGGCAGTAAATTCTCTATCAGCTGTGAAGGAATAGTGGCACTTACCCCCTTCTTTCCTTTTAGATGCATTATCTTATGATTTATATTGCATAAAAGTCTTTTTTTTTTCAAAAAAAATATATTAACTAATATATATACATGTATACACAATATTCTTATAAGTTATATGTATGTGTGTGTGTGTCTATATATATATATAATAATAAGCTTAAAAGATTAAGGCCATGATTGGTTCGCAGAGTAAACTAGGAATAGAATAGTTATTCCATAAGGATTAACTATTCTATGTTTTGGTTCAAATTTTGTTATGGAATACCAATTCCATAAAATAGCAATTCCATAATTTTTGAAGAATAGCAATTCTATCAAAAAGTAAAGAATTGGTATTCTTTATCCTATGGAATAAACATTTTCCAATTTTACCCCTCATAAAATTTATCATTTTGGTTGATTATTCATAAAAAAGATTGATCGATTCTCTCTCCTTCTCTGCCTCTTATCGTCATCGTCTTCTCTGCTTCTTGTTGTCATTTTCTTCTCCACTTTTCATCGTCATCATCTTCTTTGCTCCTCGTTAGTATCTTCTCTGCCTGTTGTCGTCATAATCATCTACAAAAAAAATTTCTCTATTTAAGGTTAGATTGGATCCTTCTTTTGTTTCAATGTTTTGATTAGGTTAATATTTATTGCTTGATTTGATTTTATCATTAATCCAATTATTCTATTTCATTTTAACCTTGATAGTAACAAATTTCTTATTTTAGTTTTCAATAATGGTTGACTTTTCTTCTTCTCCTTTTTTACATTCCATTGTTGGGTTAGTCTTCACTCAATCCACTAGTAAATGGGTTCGAATTTTCACAAGATATCCCTGCAATTCTTAAAAATTCAGGTTACTATACTCCTTTATGCTTTTGACTAACTTAGATGCTGCTTATTATATTCATATGATTGCTTTTATTATTTATCTTTGTCATGTTTGTTTATATGTCGCTTAAAAATGAAGTTATTCTAGATTGATAAATGAGTTCAATTTTAGCTCATTTGATTGTTGCTGAGCAAGTAGTTCCTTTGATTATTTGAATTTTTTTGTTGTTGAGCAAGTTTATCATTATTTAAGTTGAAAATTTATTTATCAGCATATGTGTTCACTGCAAGGAAATATATATATTCATTTAATTAATAATTAACCTATGTTCATTCACTGCAAGGGCTCCCAAATTCAAAGGAATCCATGTACATTTACCTTTGTGATTAACTAGTAGATTTTGCAGCTTATTGCTCTGGTTTGAAAATTGATGCTCAATGTCTCTAAGGCTTTTAAAATAAGTGTTCAATTGGGTGTTGTGGATGTTAGTCTACTTTACCTTTAAAAGTAGGCTCTTACTTTACCTGTTGCTTGCAAGCTTCATGCCCCTTCTTACTTGAAGTTGTTCATCAGAATGGAGCATGAAACAGATCCTTTTGAGGCAGAATTAAGTGAAAGTGATGACAATAAAGACATGGAAGGTCACCCAAAACAGGGGCCATGACCGGCGCTAGGGAACGGGAATTCTTTCAAATCCGGAACCCGTAGCAAGCCTAAAATAAAATAAAACATGCAATAGTAATAATAATAACACAATTAAATAAAATATTATGCGGCGAAATAAAATCATAAATGTCAAATAATAATTCCGTCAAATGAAATTAAATTGAACTTTCATATCATATATAAATAAACTCTATTAATACAAATTCAGTTCAAATTCTTGAAATACATAACTCATACAAATATAATATAACAATCTCACAATCGACTATAACTACTGCAGTGTCTAGATTATAAAAATAAAACTTAAGTGAGCAGTTTACATAAAGAAGCCAGGGGGGAAGAAATCCGGCGTACAGGCCTGCTACTGAGGTCTGATGAAGATGACTCTCCTGAAAAATAGTCAACGGAGGGGAGTCAGACCTCATTGAGTGAATTACTATAGTATATATACATGGATACTAAATGACAATGCACACAGTCAATAGTATATATATAATAAGCATATATACAAGCAAATACACACATATGCAATAAAATTATTTTATATATTTTTATTGAAAATCACAGTTCATGAAGGATCAAATAGAACCTTAGAAAATCGCAACCTCAAACAGTGTTAGACAACACTCTAGCGATACAGGCTCACTTATTCCAATATATTCACTTGTTCCATTTGGACAGTAGACTGGCCCCGAGACACTAAGTCAACCGAGTTCCAGTAGTCTGACTGTCAGTGTGATTGGCCCCGAGACACTTGGTCAATCGAGCTCCAACAATCACACTCCCAAATCATATCACACATCAAATAAATCAAATCCAATCAATATCCTCAAACTGGTTAGTAATATAGCCTAAATGCTATCAACGTATCGGTACGTACTCGGTCCTAGTGCTGCCCACTAGGTAGCACATTCTATTGATATCCTTCATTAATACATAAAACATACATTCATAAAAATAAATGATGCATGAATTTAAATATAATAGCAACATACACCATATATATACTAGAGATATACCAAAAGTAAACCGGGTATATTTCGAGTATATATATGTCAAATAAATCCAATATAATTATAAAATAAATCAAGAATATACCAAGGATATACATAAAAACATTTTAAGAATAATTTATTAATAAAACATGCATATAATTTGAAAATATACCAAAATATACCGAATATAAACTAAAAATAAACTTAAATATCAATTGAATTATTTATGCATAATTAATCAAAATAAAACATACATTTCTAAATCATGCACCCTAAAGCATATATATATAGCATAGTAACTCACACTTAGTGCGCTCCTCGAGATGGGTCCAATGGGCCTGGTCCACTAGGCCTCGGTCTCGGCACAACTAAACATACAAAAATAACAGACATCAGAATAAACCTAACAAAAAATCCTAGAAACTTGATCTAGAATATTAGACACAAAATTAAAAATCAAAATTCGACCGGACATCACGTTTTACGAGAATTCTATCAAAAATCCTGCAGAACCTCCCCTGTAAAATGGACATCTCTCTACTCAAAGTACACACTTCGAAAAATAGATACAGAAACACATCCACAACTCCTCGGTCGGACTCCAAACTACAGTTTACCGACCGAGGTCCACAATTCACAGAACAATATAAAAAATACCAAAAATACCCTTATATCACAGAAATACATTTTATAAGTAGAAATTACGTAATTAACCCTAAAACATATTAAAAACCAATAAAAACTCATTTATTTAGAAAAATCGTATATTATATATATAATTTGAAAATAATTTACGAAAAATAGTTTTAATTAGTTAAAAATACTAAATAATTTGTAGAAATCATTTTTATACCCTAAATAACTATTAAAACCAATTTAATTATATTTTTAGCCAATTTAGGATAAAATTACCAAAATACCCCTATATATATAAATATACTAAAATTACTCCAAAAATTCACCAAAAATAATATAATTGCACAAAATTTATTTTCTCAACATATTTATCAATAATTAAACTCAATTAACTAATTAATTTCAATTAAAAACACAATTAACCCTATTTTATCAAAATTACATAAACTAATTAAATTCAAAATAAATACATAGAAATTCATAAAAATTCCAAATAAATTTCTATAATTCATTTAAACACCTATAATTATCATAAAACACAATTTCATAATTTAATTAATTAATTTTCGAAAATTAGAAAATAATAATAAAATATTCAAAAATACCCAAAAATCAAAATAATTTCCAAAAATTCTAAAAAAATTCAAATATGTAGATTAAGCTAATTGGAACAACATTTGTGAAGGAATTTCTCATGAATCAATCAATTCAAAGTTCAAAAAAATCAAGAACCCTAAAATGGTCGAATTTCCAAAATCGAAACCTAAGCAAATCTAGACCATTTTAAGTGAAAAAAAACTTTGAATCACACTCACCGGAGCTCAAGGAGAAGAAAGAGACCAGCGGTGTCAAAAATGGTGGCCAAAAACGCCGTGAACGACGGTGGCTCAAGTTTCGGCTTCCCAAGCTTATTCCGGCCAAATCACGATGGAATAAGGCGTTGCTGGCGGTGGGGAAGGCTGGGGAAGGAGGTGGCATGCCGGGAGGCACACCGACGGTGAGAAAACAGGATGGTAGGCGGTGGTTGGGTGATCGGGCGTGCGTCGGGGAAGAAGAAGGAGATAAGGGCAAAAACGTAAATAAATCAAACTTTATTTTTTTGTTTAATATTAAATGTATATGTATATATATATACTTTTACACTACATATTAAAATAATATAAACTCACACACATTAAATATACACCACACACATATAATTTGATATTTTTAATAATTTATACACTAAAAATAATTAAATAATATTAAAATTAATTAATAAATAATAAAATATTAGGGTAATTAATTAAACCCTAGTTAAATAAATAAATACACATATATACATTATTTAGTACTTTAAAAATATATATGAGTTCATGCAAGTATGGAAATCTATTTAAAATAATTAATAGTAAATTATTTACGTGAAAATTTTCCCGAAAATAAAATTTTCGAGAAAATTTTACGTAAAATACTTAAAATAATATACAATAATTAAAATAAGCTTTAAATAAATATCAACTCATAAAAATATCATAATTATATACAAAATTATTAACACTGTATATCCCGATGTAGTATTAAAATATTTAAAAATACGGGATATTACAGTTGAATGGTTATTCAGATGGTTAATTGAATGGTTAGGACAATGCCAATTGATGAATCAATTTTGCTAAAATTTTTTTATGCTTACTAATTTTTTTTTTTATGATTTAGAACTTGTTTGCTTGTAGGCTGCTTGGATTGCTTATAGTAATTAATATTTTAAGAATAATCATATAGATGAAGTTATGGCATATTCAACTTCTAACATGTTGATTGAGCACCTATTCTTATATGCCCTTTTACTTTGTGATTTTTATAACAGGTCCTAAATCACTTGGTTGTTCATTATGGAAGGAGACATATATTCTCAAGTCACTTTAATGTTAACAAAAGGAACAAAAAAAAAAAAAAGTGGAGCATAATTGAAGATCGACCATTAGTGGAATGTATGGTTAAACTATACTATAGGGGAATACACAATAGTATAAAAGCTACTTTTGAACTTGGATACTTAAATGAGCTTGAAAAATTACTTATACCTAAGCTACCAAATGTAGGGTTGAAAGCCAAGCCACACATTGAATCTAGGATTAAAACATTGAAAAATGATTAGATGATTGTGTATGACATGATTTATGGTTCAAATAATAATGGTTTTGGATAGGATTCAGAGCGAAAAGTTGTGGTAGCAAAACCAGTAGTATGGGCAGCTTACTTAAAGGTAAAATTTATTATATTTGCCATTCTATACAAATTTTGATTTTTGGTAGTAGAATTAATTTTAGTACAAATTCTATAAATTTATTTGGTTGCTTCTTCTTGTCAGAGTTATAAAAAGTTGAACATTTCATGACAAGGAGCTTATGGTATTTTGAAGAGTTTACTATGATCTACATAAAAGATCATGCAACATGAAAAAATGCACAAGGAGTTGAGGACATACTTGAAGAGATTCAAACTACAGGAGAGGTTAATGAAGTTGAAAGTATGTATGAAACTAATGACACAGATGACACAAATGATAATACATCTATTACAGGAAATAATGGAAGTAACAGTAGAACATATGATGTTTCATCCAAGAAGAAGAAGAGCAATTCGATGGAGACTTCAACTGCTGAGTCAATCATGAATGCAGTTAGGATGTTAGGTAAAAACATGAAAGAAATTGGTAAGGAGATAAGCAAAAGCATAGGAGTTGAATTGACAATCCAACGAAAAGCTGAAGAATTATTTAGAGCATTGGATGAGATTGAAGGATTGACATTGAGTGAGAAATTCACTACTTTGAGAAAGATTCCAAAAGATCCTACTTAAATGTTGATATTTTTCAGTTTTCCATTTGAGTATAGACTTCGGTGGGTGAAAGAATTCCTTATGGATAGTTAGGTTGATGATACTACCACAAGAGGAAAGAAGTGGTTTTTAATTTTTATCATTAGTGTGGATGTTTACCTTTAGATAACATAAGTAAAATTTGCAATTGCTAAAGTATCTTTTGAGAATGGACACTTGTTTAGAGACATCATTTATTGTTTAAGTTCTCTTTATATTCATGTTCTTGTTTTTTTAGAATAATTTAATTCATATTTTTTGATATTTTTTCCTTTAATTTAACTCAGGTTTGACAACCATAAATTATATGAAATTTATTTATTTTATATGTTTGTATTTTTATAGCTAAATTTTTTAAACATTATTTATTTATTATGCATTTATATTATTTTAGAGAAATAAAATATACATGCTACTTTTTTTAATATATTATATATTTAATTTTATTATCTAAAACATGCTAAAATTATATGGATATTTCATTTGATATAATAATAAAATTCATTAATAAAAGTATTAATGTCATTTATACTTACATTTACTTATTCCTTGTAGCAATGCTTAAAATAGAATAGTATTTCTAAATGAACCATGAAATAATAATTATTTAGGAATAGTTATTTTAGAAATATTTATTATATTCTTTAAGAATTACAATTTTATTCCACATCTATTTCATTCTATGAACCAAATATGATCTAAGGATATTATTTATGCAAGGAGGGATTGAGGTTCCAACTAGAAATAAAAAGAAAAATTTCTAAAAAAAAGTTAACAAATCTATAAGCCCAATTACTTCTAATTTTTGGATTTTCACCAACTTAAAAAAGAGCATGTTTAGTCAAAATATTGAAAAAATATTCCAAAATTTTAGATGGATAGCATTGAATCATTGGCAAGCTCAAATTCAATTATATTTTTGTACTCTACAATTATACAAAAAAAGAAAATGATAATAAGTTATACAAAAAATAAAAATGACAATAAGTAAACGAAAGTGGTTCGTAGAATTATACTAAAAAGACTTCGAAAAGATATATACGCACTAAGTTTTCAAGATTTTTTATTCCCTAACTAATAAAAAAATAGACTTGACTTAATTTTTCATTTTCAAGAAAAAATAAACAAACACATAAAAAAAAAAGAGAGAGCTAACATGTATTGCTCAAGAAATCACATATTCAACAATATATACATATATTATAGTGAAATTTTTTAAAATAAAATTTTCACTCTAATTTCCATTATAATAGATAAAAAGGATTATTTACCATTTTATGGTAAAAAATAAAAAAAAATTTCCTTTTTATGGTAATTTTCAAACTATTTCTCTTTTTTATAGTGAATTTTAATTTTTTTTTTCTAATTTTTGGTACTAGGTCATTTTTTTGGCAAAATGCAAATATTTTTTGCCATTTGGGATTGGCAGAATGAACATTCCTTCAATCTAAATGGCGAATTACATAATTTTTTATATTTTTTTAGTCCATTCCGCCAACATTAGTGGCAGAATGGACAAAAAAAAAATTGAAATTGAATTGGACTCTTCAATTGCAGTCGCATCGCAGTTGATGGCCATTTCATGCATAAAGGCCAAAACAAATAATAATAAATTAAAATAATCATAATATTATTAAAATTAAAAAATAAATAATAATAATATTATTATACTTATAATATTATTTTTAATATTATTATAATTAATTAATCATATTTATTATAATATTAAAATGAAAAAAATTAAAAAGAAAAAACAAAATTATTATTATTATTATTATTATTATTTATGCATGGGTATTAGTGTGTGCATGGCCTTTATAAATTTGCATAAGTGTGTAGCCTAATTTTTTT
This sequence comes from Mallotus nudiflorus, assembly GCA_947683625.1. NCBI lineage: Eukaryota > Viridiplantae > Streptophyta > Magnoliopsida > Malpighiales > Euphorbiaceae > Mallotus > Mallotus nudiflorus. Next base: position 4,435,211 of record CANTUR010000239.1, read on the forward strand.
AACATTATTGTTATTATTATTTTTGGCCTTTATGCATGATATCGCCATTTTGAAATGGCCACGGGACTGCAATTGAAGAGAGTCCAATTCAATTTCAAATGTTTTTTTGTCCATTCCGCCACTCATGTTGGTGGAATGGACTTCAAAAACAAAAAAAATGTATGCAATCCGCTATTTGGCTGGCGGAATGCTCATTCCGTCAGCTCCAATGGGTAAAACATTTGCATTCTACCACAAAAACTCTACTTTATCCAAAAATACCATAAATTAAAAAAAAAAAAATTAAATTCACCAAAAAAAGAAATAATCTAGTAAAATATGCACGAATTTTTTTATATATTAAAATTCTCACCTGTACTATATTTTATGCAAATTTCATGGAAACTCTCTACATAATATACAAACTTACCAAACCAAGATATAGAAAATAATACAAATTAATATAATAATGAAGCATACCAAATGTTACCAACTAATTTTGAAAAGGAATGGACAATTTCTTCAGTCTTGGCCATCCTTAGGCAGCTCCAACCTAAAACACTAAATTGTTCTAAGTTTTGCATTATTTTAGTGCTTTTATAGTAATTTAATCTCTAATCCATAACATAAATTTTTATAGAAAAAGGAATATTATCTGTGAATTCTTTATATCTATTATTTATATTACTTCCTTACTTTTTATTATTTTTATAAATTGTCTCATATTTTTTATTTTATACATATTCATCCAATTTAAATATTACTAATATTTATTTATAAATAAGGTCTATTGGTCTAAAAAATTCAAATACTTTTTACTTATCATAATTTTAGCCAATTTTTAAAATTTTGACAAAAATGACCAAATTTGACAAATTAATTGCAATTATAGCCCCATATAATTTTGGTCAAAGTTGAGTGTAGAGATGCTAATATTGTATGTTGGGGAGCACTATTAATGTGGGACTTACTATCAGCTAAATATTTACATAAAAAAATCAAATATTTTTTATTTATAACAATTTTGACACAAATATCAAAGTTTTTCAAAATACTTTAATACTTAAATTACACAAATAACTAACAATAATACTTAAATTATCAAAATTATCACTTATTTTTGTAATTGATAAAAATTTTAAAATAGACATTGTACATCTAACACAAAAATACATTAACATAATTACTGCATTATTTTAAAATAATATAATATTTACATGATTAATAATTATATTAATACATACATTTAATTTTACTAACATTTACAGTTATTAATCATGTGAGATATTTTATTTTTAAAATAATTTATTAATAAATTGTTGTATTATGTACATATTTTGTTAATTAAATTAAATATTTTTTATTAATTGACTAAATATTATTTATTTTGAAATAATTTAGTAATTAAATTAATGTATTTTAGTGTTAAATGTATAATGTATATTTTTAATTTTTATAAATTATGAAAATAATTGATAATCAATATATTATAGTTAACTAAAAAAAATTACATATTTAATAATAATATGTAATATTTTTAGAAAAATTAAGATATTTATGACAAAATTATAAATTTAAGAAAAAATTGCAACAAATTGAAAACGTTTGGTTTTTTTATGTAAATATTTAGTTGATGTGGCAATAAACCCCATATCAATAGTGCCACCAATGATGTCATATCAATACATCTACACTTAATTTTGACCAAAATTAACTTTAGATTATAGGTGCAACTAGTTTGTAAAAATTATACATTTGTACCAAGATTTTAAAAGTGAGCTAAAAATATTTAGATTTTTTATACCAATAGGTCTATAAATAAATACAATTAATATTAATAATCATGCTAATTTCGAAAATATAAATAATAATACATTCAAATAATTTATATTTTTTAATTAAAAAAATAGTTATCCCACAGAAAAAGGAAACTAAAATAGTGTGAAGTTAAAATGAGTCTCAAATATTGTAAATGTAAAAGTATATGACTTATTTTATAATTAACCGACCAAAAAAGGTGAATAGTGCTCGGTGTTGTGAATAATGCACATCAAATTTGCTGCACTGTTCAACAACATCAATTTGATGTTAGTTTTGACGGGGAATTGAAACCATTCCGTGCTAAAATTATGCACAAATTTACTGATTTGTGCATACATTGGTGATGGCCATATATATATTCTCGCCTATTTTATCCATTTTGTACGTATGAATTAAGTCTCCTTACGTAGACTATGTTTTTTTTTTTTTTCGAACAAGATGTCGGCTATGTTATTTACAAGGCAACATGTTAATATAACTGTAAAGAGGAAAGGAAACAAATAAAGTAATAAACCAAAGCTACTATGATCCTATCAAAGCTGAAGAATTCAATGATTTTTTTTGTGTGCATGTGTGTTTTTTTTTTCCCTAATTCTGTTGATGGAAGAAATCAACTAATCATAATCATTAACAATTTTTTTTGCCTAAGGTGAGGAGAGAAGAAATTTGAACCTCTTATCTTAATAAAATATTAATCCCGTAATTGAAATTAAATCAATTATGAATACCACTAATCCTACTTCAACCAAGCGCTGAGCGGTTAGTCATCTACAATTAATGGGGCTTTTTCATGGTTTCTTATACGCATTTGCATCTCAATATTCGTAGTGTAAATGTGTAATAGTCGACTTCGGGTGCAATTCCAAGTTGCACATCCTTTCAAACAAAATCAGCTGTTGAGAAAAGCTCTCTGTACATGCCACGTGTAGAACACCACATGTTAGTTGAAAAATTAAGTCCTCTACTTTCTGTCTTTCTTAAAAAATAAAAAACCTAAAAATAACAGACCAATCATAAAAACATGAGCAGCGTTCTTACGTTAAAAAGACGGGCACACGTGGAATTATTTTTTCATTTTTGGACATGCTTTTTAGGGTGTTTTTTGTAAAGATCTCATTATGTGTATGAAGATGGGTCATTGTTGGAAAGCCTAATGCAAGATTGATTGAAGCTATATTTAGCATTGTTGTTATTAAAGCCCACCATTTTTGTCTTGTATAAATGGCCCGTGTCTAAAATTTCAAGTCCAGTGCGTTGCTTAGTTATCAATAAGGATGCAATTCGGCATCAAACCTCCTGAGTCAGGGGATCAACCGGACCACGCTTCTTGTGGAACTTGCGAGCCAATCTCTCTGCCATCAATGGTAATGGTGGTGGTGCTCTTTCGTTTCACATCTTTCTCCCCAACATTAACTGTGTAACAAAGATGTTTTACTGACCATGTGCCTAGGTTTAAGCAGCGGATCACTTCACGGCAATATGCTAACTAAAAGGGAGGTCGTAATTCAATTCATTGATTACAAATTACATGAGACTATAAAATTTGTGGCTTTTAAAGACCTATAACACCAAGTTTTGTTTTTCCATATTTTAATCGATGCAAATAATAATAATAATAATAATAATAATTTTAAATCTCTTTACTGATTAATTAGTAAAATTAATGATTTTATGATCAAATTATGCGGTTATTACTAAATTAAAATAAAAATACTTAATCAACAATTTTTAGCATCAGTTGGAGGGAAACTATTTTTCGTTTAAGTATCGTCTTAAGTTTAAGTTATGATATATGTAGTTTATTCCAATTAAGTCATTTTTATTATTCTAACTGAATTGAATTGTATCAGTAAAAGTTCATTCAGTTGTGTAAAATTAGTTGTTAGGAAACTTTGTTGCCCTTATAATTTTACTTGAATCAAACTATATTAGTGAGAGAGTTTGATGAATTCTAGATACTAGTAATCCAAACTAAAAAATAAAAATAAATAAATAGACCTAAATTGAATTAGATTCAAAATTTCAAATAATTTTGCCTTTGATTTTAATTTAATTTTTCAAATACTTCAATTTTCATTTTATTAATTTGATTAGGTCGGTCTGAAATCAAAAGGAAAATATCCATGACAACACCTAAAAAGAAAGGATTGGATGGCAAGAAAATTTTAAGAAATGGGGACAAGCTTTGCTTAGCAACATAGGAAATATAAAGAGAAAGAAAAAATGAAGAGAATATGTAATATATACCAAACAATATTATTTATGCAATGGAAGTATGGGGAAGTGGGAGGCCAACTGCTCATGCAATGATTTGTTTCGGCCAGTCTCCTATGCATTAATGTGCACGTTGTCGTTGGAATTTGGCAAAAACTGCCTTTGGTTGCTATTATACTACATCTAACTCGAAAGCACTCAATCTCCACTATATATATATACACCAATTCTTTAAAGCAAAGATTACATGATTATTTCCACATCCATTGATGTTTTTATAATTTTTATAAATACCAACAAGTAAGTGTTCCGTTAATAAATGTTTACTTCAATTTTCAAACATTTTTTAACTAATTAATTTACCTAATACTTTCATTGTTTATTAATAATTTCCACAAATTGCTTGATAAGTCAAAAAATATGCTAGATGACCTTAACTTTGGAACCCAACTAGCTCTTTTTAAAGACACTGCCTTATTATGTAATTTTCTTTTTTTTTTTTTTTATAATGAATGCATTTTTCTCAAATCTTTGATTAAAATAATATGAAAAATTTAACAAATAATCACTTTGCATAATTTATTACTGCAAATTTTATATCCTCGTTGTTCTATTTTTGGCTGGAATAAAACAGAAAATAAGCAAAAGTTAGGGGGAAGTCCAGCATATAGGTCAATTAGGGCTCATAAAATTTTTTCAAAAGCTTCATTTGTTTAATAGTGAAAATTATTTTGTTATATCACAATTGCAGGATCAATTGGTATGAAGTTATTATCATTTAAATAAAGTTTTAATTTTAAATTATGTCATTTACAGTCACATTAAATTAATTATTATGAGATATTTATTATATTTATAATTTTATATGAATTAAACAAAATTAGTTAAAGTTGAATAAGCTATCAATATTAATAGTTTAGACTAAAATAAAGTTGTTCAAGCTATATTCCAAAATGACATAATGAATTGTTGTTTTCACTTTTTTTGTTTTTATGGAGCAGTGAAGAAGATTTGAGGTTTAGATATTTTCAGCATATTAATTAGACATTTACAACACATACATATTTATTTGTACATAAAAATTTTAGTAAATTGTAGAAAATATGTGGTTTAGGGATTAGGAATTTCTTTTTTTTAAGAATGTTTTGAAATTTAATATTTAAATTCTATTATCATTAATTTTATTTTTTATTAAAATAAAGAGAAAAACTATCTCTAATAATTAAAAAAAGTTAACAAATTACTACTAATATAAGAAATTTTAACTTTTAAATCATGCAAAATTAGTAAAGTTACTACTAATATTAAAAAATTAATTTTCAAATCATGAAAATTAATTTTGCTATATCCTAAAATAATATATCAATAATTTACTCGTTGAATGAGTAGTAGAATGATCAAATGTCTATTCGCTTTATAATTCATTGTCAAAAGTATTTGAAATCATATTGCTATATAATAATACTATTTTTTTGAAAGAAAAATAATTTTATTGATTTAAACTAGCAATATATTGATATAAATATAAATATAAATTCACTAAAAACTATAGAGGATAAAATAATACCAAAATTAATAGTATAATAATTCGATTTAAAACTTATAAATTTGATAGTACTATAGTAACTATATTATCAATCACTTCAGTTTTGTAACATACTGACGATTATAATTTGATTTATTGTCTCTGTATGATCGAATATGTTTTTCTCCTCCGAATTGTCCACACATAAATAAAATATAATGACAAGACAATAGAAAAATAAAAAATCGTAATAAGACGATAAAAAATTAAATGTTGCAAAAAAATGATGAAATTATAAAAAATAAAATAAAATCCATAATTATGTATTTATGCAAGAAATAAATTGATAAAAATAGATGTAGAAATAAATTGATAAAAAGAGATATAAAGGAGTAATTTTGTACTAAAACCGATAAAAAATCACTCATCCTTACTTAAAGAAAATATGTGGTTAGAAAAGTAATAAGTTAAAAAATAGAGAAAAAGAAGCTAATTCTATTTTTGTTTTATATTTGTTATAAATAAAATTTCCTTCTTTTTTTTTTTTCTCTTTCCTCATATTCTTCCCAAATTTCCGTGTTATGCTTAAAAGAAATCAAAAGGATTAGAAATCGTAGCGCCATTTTTGGGTTTAGGACGATGGTCCTCATGTGAATTCGACATCATCATTTGAACACCATTGCTGGCTAGTAGGCATGTGAGGAGGAGGAATAAATTCGTTGTAGGAACGAACAAAAATTTAAGAGGGAAACAAATTGAAACGCAGAACATCAAAAAATAAAAGTCTTCAAAAAGGGAAAGCTAACAAAACAACAACACATCACATGAAATATCAAAGAAAAAAGCATGAATTTATAAGGAGGTACCGCATAAATAACAAAGAATTTTGGTTTTCTAAAATAATAAAATTGGTCTCATGCTTTTTTTTTTTTGTCAGACATCAATGGAAAGAGAGAACACCAATATAGATGCATCAGATTTCGAATCTCACCATATTTATGGTGACAATTTAATCATTGAGGTCAAATTTGATGAATATATATATATATATATTACTTGAGATAAAATATATATTTTTATATGATTTATAAAATACTTTTTTTAAAAAATAATAGACTAATTTTTAGTATTTATGTACAGTCATAAAAGATGCTAATTAATTTACTGGTTAATGAAATTGAACAAAAAGTGCCTCATTGTTCACTGGCCTCCACTTTCTCAACTATCTTCAAGTAGGCAGAGTAAATTAACCTATGAATGTATTTTTTAAGGAAAAGCTAACTGTTTTTTCGAACGATAGATGATTTATTAAGTCCAAAGTGCACAGAAAGAAAACAACCAAGCAACCTCTAACAATAGAAAGACCAAATGCAAAGAAAAGCCCTGCCAATCAAGACCACAACCATAAGATTGTGAAGTCACTAATCTTAATTACTCCTACTAAATGCATGCGTCGGAGTAACATATATGAATGTCACCTAGGCACAACCAAAAAAAAAAAAAAAACACTCAAGCTTCCTTGTCTATAGCTGGAGTATCAACTATCTCTTTGATAATATAATCAGGATGCTTGCTTGCTGTCCTGGGGTGAACCTTGCCAAGTCCTTCAATTTTATGATATTTCGGGAGAATTCATTCTACCTAACGAGGACTTGTGTTCGTTGTATAAGTCTAACCATCATCAAAATTCTCTAGTAGGAAAAACTAATTCAATTTACAAAAGAATGTATAGAATTGGAATATACTTTGCTACCTAATTTAAGCTTATTATTTGAAAAGCCAATTCAATAAAAAAAAAATTAAAGTATGGCTTTATATAGATCAAAATAACCACTTCACTTTGACTAAAAAAATAACTACCTTCACCAACTACAATTAATTTAACTAAACAGTTTTTATTGAAAAAAATAATTATATTTTAATATAACATTTCAAATAAAATACAAAAATAACTATAAAATATGAAACAATATTTAAATTCAAGTTTTAGCAACATTAACTTTTTTTTTTTTAATTGTATCATCCCTTATCATCCCATGGGAGAGATCACGTTACAATATCATATATTATTACAAACTATCAAACTATTACATATTAATTAACTATTATAGAGTATGTGTATATTAGAGAAATATTAGTTCCTTAACATCACCCTGAGCAATCAGAAGCTGTAGAATCAACCTACTATCATGGCTCGAAAAAACATCCAACACCAAATCATAATCCCATCTTCTTGTACCAAGCAACATAAGTTGATTAATAGATGCCACACATAATTCAGAAGAAATAGTTAAATGAATAAAAGGATAAGTTGAATTACTAAGCCATGGGACCCTTCCAATATTAATAGAAGCACCCGACCCAATATAGACTTGACAACCATCACGAATTGAAACCTGAACCAAAAGGAGACTACTCTAAATATAGCTTGGATTAGTACCTCAAGCTGCATCAAGAAATCTGGATTTCAAAAAATATTGAGCCTTATACACCTTAGATACTAACAAATAAGGATTTGAAATAAATTTCCAAGCTTGCTTACCCAAAAGAGCCAAATTGAAATTCCTCAACTTCTTAAAGCCCATTCCTTTTTTATTCTTAGAGACAAAGATGATCCCAAGATTTCCAATGGATATTAGAGCTATCATTACTGCCTGAATCCCACTAAAAGACATTCATCAAATGCTCAATCTCTTCACATAACCCCAAAGGCAGAAGAGAAGCACTCATAATATAATTGGGCATCGATTAAGCAACACTCTTCAAAAGGACCTCTTTTCCTGCCTTTGAAAGGTGCTTTTTCTTCCAACCCTGAGTTTTATGCCACATTTTGTCTTTAATAAAACCCAACACTTCTTTCTTATTACGACCAACAAAAGAAGGGAGACTAAGGTAACAGTCATGCCCATTATCCTGATCAATTGTCAAAAGTTACCAAATATATTGTATAGCTTCATCACACACATTGGAGCTAAAGAATAAACTTGACTTCTAAAAATTAATAGATTGCCTCGAGGCCTGTTTGTAATCCTCAAGCACTCCAAGAATGTTAGCACACTCAAAGGCATTTGCTTGGAAAAAATAGAAAGCTATCATCAACAAAAAATATGTGGGAGATCTTAGGAGCACTCCTAGCCACCTTAATACCATAGAGCACACCAGATTGAATTTTATATCGAAGTAAGCTAAAGAAACCTTTATAACACAATATGTATAAGTAAGGAGACAAAGGATCTCCTTGTCTCAAACCACGTTGGAGAACTATAAGACCCAATAAGGAAGATCCATGAGTAATACGATAAGTAACCGATGAAACACACATCATCATAAGAGCAAACCACCTTTGAGAAAAGCCTAAAGCAAGTAGCATCTCACGAAGATAATTCCAATCTAGACTATCATAAGCTGTACTAATATCCAATTTGAGAGTAGCAAAGCCTATAGTACCTTGAGTCTTATGCTTAAGAAATTGCAATAACTCATAGGCAATAACAATATTGTTAGAAATTATCCTACTAGGAACAAATACACACTAGGATTCAGAGATAATAGAGGGTAGCATCACCTTGAGTCGATTTGTAAGAACCTTAAATATAACCTTGTACATAACATTGCATAAAGCAATAAGATGCCAATCAACAATAGATTTTAGGTCTTGCTTCTTTGGAATAAGAATAATCGTGGTATCATTCAAACTTGAAGGCAACCAACAGTGATTAAGAAAATCCAAAGAAGCCTTCGTGACATCATCCCTTATAATATGCCAACTTTTTTATAAAAAGTTGGGTTCATACCATTTGGACCAGGCAATTTATCTAGATGCATTGTAAAAATTATCATTTTCACTTCATCAACTGTAAAATGAGTAATTAGAAAATCATTTTGTTCCATCGAAACATAAAAGGAGACATACCACATAATATGGTCAGCATTATTAAAAGATGAAGCAAACATATCTTCAAAATAAGACACCATAATCCTTTTTAAACTACTACCTGAGAAAACCCAATCACCATTCTCATCTTTCAATTTCTGCAATTTGTTCTTTTTTTGCCATTGAGTAGCCATCCTATGAAAAAACTTGGAATTAAAGTCAACTTCTTCCAACCAAAATTATTTCAAACGTTGTCGCCAGAAAACCTCCTACCGAGCTAAAATCTCATAATAATCATCATGGGTTAAGTGAAAAGCTTGGATATAAACAAAATCTTGATGACTATAGTTACTGTTCATAACTTACTTACAGGATAACAACTGAGATCGAAAATCACCAAAAAATTACTGACCCCATTTCAACAGATCACAACCATAAGTAGATAGACGATCCTATATTGAAGAAAAGCCATGAGCCAACTTGTCACGACCCAAAACAGGGGCCATGACCGGCGCTAGGGAACGGGAATTATTTCGAATCCGGAACCCATAGCAAGCCTAAAAATAAAATAAAGCATGCCATAACAACAGTAACAGTATGATATGCAGCGGAAAATAAAATCATAATATCATAATATCATTTTTCATCACTGGATTTAATCAAAATCTCATCCCATAAATATATAATCTTTAATACAAATCCAGTTTCAACATAATACATCTCTTTAAAATAAAGTACATGAAATCCAATACTTTAATTCACAACTACTGCAGTGTCTAGATAAAATAAATAAGACTCAAGTAGACAGTTTACATAAAGAAGCCGGGGCGGAAGAAATCCGGCGTATCGACCTGCTACTGAGGTCTGAAGAAGTTGACTCTCCTGAAAAATAGTCAACGGAGGGGAGTCAGACCTCACTGAGTGAATTACTATAATATATATACATACACACTAAGTGATAATGCATACAGTCAACAGTATATATATAATATGTATATATACAGGCAATTTCATACAGATGCAGAAAAATCATTTTTATATATTTTACTGAAAAATCCCAATTTATGAAGGATCACATAGAACCCTAGAATATCGCAACCTCAGAAAATAGTGTTAAACAACACTCTAGCCATACAGGCTCACTTATTCCAAATATATCCACTTAATCCATTTAGACAGTAGACTGACCCCGAGACACTAAGTCAACCGAGCTCCAGCAGTCTGACTGCCAGTGTGATTGGCCCCGAGACACTTGGTCAACCGAGCTCCAGCAATCACACCCAAATCACATCTCACACATAACAATAATCATAATCAAATCAATATCCACAAATAAGTTAGTAATATAGCCTAAAGCTATAGGCGTACCGGTACGTACTCGGTCCTAGTGCTGCCCACTAGGTAGCACGTTCTATTGATATCCTTCATTATTAATAATGTAAAACATTCATTCATAAAAATAAATGATGCATGAATGTAAATGAAATAACAATATAATCCATATATATACCGGAAATATACCAAAAGTAAACCAGGTATATTTCAAGTATATATATATGTCAAATGAATCCCATCAAATTATAACTTAAGCTGGAAATATATTTAAAAACATTTTAAATATATTTTATTCACAAAACATGCATATAATTTATTATATACCAAAAATAAACCGAAAATATACTTAATATAAACTTAAGAAATAATCAAATTATTTATGCATATTTAATCGACATAAAACATGCATTTCTAAATCATGCATCCTAAGTATATATATATAAAATAGTAACTCACCTAATGCGCTCCACGAGACAGGTCCGACGGGCCTGGTCCACTAGCCCTCGGTCTCGGCGCAACTAAACAAGAAATAAATAACCGATATCAGAGTAACCCTAATAGAAATCCTAGAATTCAATCTAGAGTATTAAACACAGAATCGAAAATTAGGGTTCGACTGGACATCACGTTTTACGAGAATTCTATCGAAAATCCGACAGAACCTCCCCTGTAAAACGAACATCTCTCTACTCAAAAGAGTAGAGCCGACCCTGCAAAGAAACACACTTCGAAATACAAGCTCAACACAATCAAAATCCCACGGTCGGACTCCAAACCACAGTCCACCGACCGGGGTCCACAAACACAGAATGATTCCAGATATACCAAAAATATCCTTAAATCACAGAAATATATTTTATACGTAGAAATTACATAATTAACCTTTAAACACCGTAAAAACCAAATAAAACTCATTTTATTTGAAAAACCGTATATTATATATATAATTGAAAATAATTTACGAAAAATAGTTTTAATTAGTTAAAAATACCAAATATTTTGTAGAAATCATTTTTATACCTTAAATAAATATTAAAACCAATTAAATTACATTTTTAGACAATTTAGGGTAAAATTACCAAAATACCCCTATATATAAATATACTTAAATTATTTCAAAAATTCACCAAAAATCATACAATTACTCAAAATTAATTTTCTCAACATATTTATCAATAATATTAATAATTAAACTCAATTAACCAATTAAATTCAAATAAAAACACATTTAACCTAATTTTTCAAATTCACATAAACTCAATTAATTAAAAATAAATACTTAGAAATTCATAAAAATTCCAAATAAATTCCTATAATTCATTTCAACACCCAATTCAACCATAAACTCAAATTTCATAATTTAAATAATTAATTTCCGAAAATTAGAAAATAATATTAAAATATTCAAAAATACCCAAAAATCCAAAAAATCTCTAAAAATTCTACAAAAATTCATACATGTAGATTAAGCTACTAGGAACAACATTTGTGAAGGAAGTTTCCATGAAACATCCAATTCGAAGCTCAAAAAAATCAAAAACCCTAATAGGCCGAAATTGACAAATCGAAAACTAAGCAATTCTAGACCATTTTAGCTCAAACCAAAGCTAGAATCACACTCACCGGAGCTCAAGAAGAAGAAAGAGACCGGCGGTGTTGAAAACGGTGGCCGGAATCGGCGTGATCGACGGTGGATCGATTTTCGGCTTCTCTGGCCAAAATCGATCTCCCGACGCCGGAAACGGCCTCCTCAGGCGGCGAAATTGGTCGGGGAAGATGGTGGCACACCGGACGGCACACCCACGGTGAAGGAACGACACGGCAGCGATCGGAAATGAAGAAGGGAGAATCGGAGAAGAAGAAGAGGACTCGGGGGCAAAATGGTAATTTGGCAAACTTTTGTAATTTTGACAAATATATGTATATATATATACTTTATACTATATATTAAAATAATATTAAATTACACACATCAAATATACACCACACACATAAAATGTTAATATTTTAATAATTTATACTAAATAAAATTAATTAAATAACAATAAAACAATTAAATACTTAATAAAATATTAGGGTAATAATAAACACTAATTAAATAAATATACACACACAGTCTTTATTTAATAATTTAAAAATATGTATGAGTTCATGCAAGTCCGTAAATACATTTAAAATAATTAATAATACATTGTTTACGTAAAAATTTCCCCGAAAATACAAGTCTCGGGAAAATTTTACGTAAAATACTGAAAATAATATACAATAATTAAAATAGGTTTAAAATACATATCAACTCATAAAAATATCATAATATATATACAAATTATTGACACTGTATATCCCGGTACAGTGTAAAAATATTTTTAAAAACACGGGATATTACACAACTAGCTAATAGAAATAACATCCAAATAGTCCTTTTCACGCAACCAACAATTCTCAAATTGGAAGTAAGGAGAATAAGAAACTATATAACGAGGTTGTATATTAACCAATAATGGCATATGATTAGACGAGGAGAAACCAACATTGTGAGCTTGAGCAAAAGGAAACAAAGAGCGCCACTAATCATTCACAAAAACCTGATATAATTTCTCACCCACTTAATTACAACCAATAGTTCCTCTAAACCACATAATGGGATTACTATTTAAATGAAGCTCAGATAGGTTATAGTCTTCCACACCTTCACAAAAACCTTAAATTAACCAATTCGATTGAGGGACACCACCAATCTTCTCACTTTGATATAAAATATCATTAAAATCCCTCAAACAATACCAAGGGAGATCAAAACATACAAATAAAGAACACAATAAATTCTAAAAAGCACATATTCTTCCCCTATCTGGAAACCTATAGAAGCAAGTGAGATGCCAATTTTTAGAAGCAGGAAACAACACTTTCAAATCAAGAAAATTACTAGAGGAAGCAAGTAAGGAAACATAGTGCTTTTCTTTCCATATTACTGCCTACCAACCACTATGACCTATACAATCTATAAAAAAATAGCCAAAAAAGCCCAACTTATTTTTAACAAATTCTACTCTATTAATAAAAGCCAAAGTTTCAATTAAAAACACTAATATAGGCCTATATTGTTTACATAGGTCCTGTAAAACCTGAACTGCTCGTAGATTATTGAGCCCATGGCAGTTCCAATATAAGAAATTCATTAAGCTAAGTGGACCTCAAAGAGAGAGCCCACCGCTAGTCCATCAAGAGAATCTTGAACATTTTTATCTTGTGGATTAGATTCAGGCCCAATAAAAGAAACAACACCATCCTTTCCTTTTTTCCTACACCTTTTCACATTTGTAATAATTACCCCATCATTAACTATAACCGTTTTGTTAAAGGCTCCACTTCTTTCTTTGATGTAATCATTTGCTAATTGTCCTGAAAGTGAGGATGCATTAACGCCCACATCAAGACTCATAGTATTAACCAACATACGTGCAAGGCCGTTATCAAAAACCACCTTCATTGGTAATTCACCACTTTCTCCAACTAACTCACTCGTCGGAGTACTAGTACGAAGCCACCTAGCACCACTTTAAGCTAGATTCCGATATGAAGGAGTAATCAACCATTCTCCATATACCTGATCAGCCTTACATTTGAAGTATCAAAAACCTTTAGACAATGTGAATCCAGATGTCCAATAATTCTATAAACAAAACAATACAGAGGGGGATTTCATATATGAAATTAAGCTAACTCCACTCTCCACCCAGCCTTTTTAATCTTCATTTTTCTTTTAACAGTAAATGAACATCAAAAGGAACTCTAACCCGTATATTAGCCTTTCAACCACCAGTGAAATTGTTATAATAAAAAAGAATAAAACTACCAATAAAATCACCCACATACTTAGCCACCCGCTTCGACATAAAACCAACCGGAACATCATAAACTTGAACCTATAATAAAGTCTGAAACAACTTAACCTCTAGGGGATTGTCATTAGCCTCAAGTCATTTTAAGAGTAGCAATTGATGATTAAAAGTCCAAGGACCACCATCTAAGACCCGCTGCAAATCAAGCTTATGGAAGAATTGGAAAAGATAGTGAGAAGAAGGTAATTCATGAATAATTACACCCTTCACTGGCCTCCATAGTGTGGCTAACATATTTCGCATTGGATTAAAATGAATATGCTTGTCACTTAAGAAATGACCAACAAGACATAGTTTTTAGTCTTCAATTTTTTATGCAAAACCTTCCTCCCCCAAATCGAGACAAGTATAGTTCTCTTCCTCATTGAGTGTTAAACTAGCACAAGCACGTTCCAAAGCAGAACAACTAGAAGAAGCCATGAAAAAACAAAAAGAAAGGACCCAACAATCTAAAAACAAAAGCAAAAGTAAAAGCAAAACATGTCACAGAGACTAGAAAAGCCAAAGCATGTCACAGAGATAAGACCTCACATTTTTTAACTACAATTAATTTAACTGAACAGTTTTAATTGAAAAAAATAATTATATTTTAGTATAACATTTCAAATAAAATGCAAAACTAACTATAAAATATGAAACGATATTTAAATTTAAGTTTTAGCTACATTACCTTTTTTTTTAATTATATCATCTCACGAGGAGAATCACTTTACAATATCATATACTATTACAAACTATCAAACTATTACACATTAACTAACTATTATAGAGTATGGGTATATTAGAAAAATATTAGTTCCAGTCGGGTGAGGTGGACAAAAACATAAAATTTTTGTCAAATTGCCCACACTAGAAATCAAAAGGAGAACCTTTGAGTTCTAAGACCTTCATCTAAACCACGCACAGTTTTAGCTACATTACATCATACAATATGTTTGTTAATTTAAAAAAAAAAAAAAGGTGAAAAGATTAAAAGAAGATGAGAAGAAGAATCCATTAAAGACAAAAGAACTGAGCGAAGCTTCCTTTATATCCAATTTGGACCTAAAACAGTGAAAAAAAAATTGAGGAAGCAGAATCAGAAGGTACATTTTAAAAGAAAGAATGCAACGATTTCTGGCTCTCTTGATTCTCATGTGGGTCCTTAGTTTTTTTTTCAAAAAAAAAAAAAAAAAAAAAAAAAAAGAAGAAGAGGTGATAGGGCCAACATCTAATCACCCTTGTAATCAGGCTTTTTAAACAATATTAATTAATTTTTAATTCCATCAATTGCTATAATAGAAACTGTCTTTTGTTGCTATGGCCCCTGTATGTGATTGCCATGTCTTCTCTATTTGTGGGCTCCATCTGAAAACTGAGTTTCATACGCATACATATACATGAATACTTTTCCTAATAACATTGTTTTTTTTTTAAATTGAATGAAAAATATAATTGTAAAAACTATTTTTAAACAATAATATAGTTGGTAATTATTTTTTTTAAATAAAACTACAATGATTTGTTAGCTACCCAGTAAAAATAGTTATCCTTTTATAATAATGATAAAAATATAAAAATCTTCATTCCATATTAATAAATAATAACTGTTTAAAGTTTCTAAAAAAATAATAATAACTGTTAAAATTCGAATTAAATACCTCTACACTTTTTAATAATTAACTAATTATTGATTGTTAGTAAATGAAATATAATAAATTATATGTTTTAATTATAAAAATTATTTAAAAATTCTAAAATAAATTGCCATTAATTAAATATAATATCTTAAAAATTTTAATTGCATTTTTTTTATCTGAACAAACATTATGCAAAATTCACTTAATTATAACTAATTTAGTTTGATCTGAACAAAATCATTGAACAAAATTACAAGAATAACAAAAATTTATTAATAATTAATTTGATTCAATTGCATATATCGTAATTTAAATTTAAAATATTCTAACATTTTATGCCCATTAAGTTTTTTTTTTAATATATATAAGAAAGGCTAATTCTCTTTTTCAAAAATATGATATCGACTTGGTAAATCAAGAGTATAATATGATACGTTTTGGGGGACCATTACATTACATTACAATGCGAAATACATCATTCATGGCATAATTGGACATTATTGTTTTCCTTGGTCCTACGTTTGGAGTCACCTGCTTCGCAGTCAACGTGATGAACTGTTGATAGCAAAAGATGCAAGCTCCCCTTTGGTTTTTTTTGGGGCTATCATCAAAGTGTAAACGCAGAAACTATCTTGGATCATAATATATATATATATATATATATATATATATAGATATATATATAAAAGTTGATAATTGAATAAATAAATCCAGTAACATTGTTAGTAATGTAATAACAAGTTAATATTGAATAAATAATTTTAAAATTTTTGTTGTAAATTTTATTTTCTAATTTAAAGATTATGAGTGATTTCAGGATAAATGAATTTTATAAATTTTATTTATAAATTTAAGTGAATATGTGTTTATTTAAATAAAAATTTTATAAAATTTATTTTCGATTGTTTAATTTTAAATCAAATTATAAAAATATTATTAGATTTTTTATAAAATATTTATTTAAATAAACTATTTTTAATTAATTAAAATTTATCTGAAAATAAATTTTATTTATAATTTATTTAAAAATAAAATAATTTTTGAGTAGAATTAAATCAAATAAATAATATATACTTTATAATAAATAATTATTCAATATGAATTTCATAATAAGAGATTCATTTTATTAGTTAATATACCGAATGAATATTTATCTCATAGTCTATAACTTTATCTTATAAAAAATTAATATATTATACCATCATTTTATATTATTTTATTGTATTTTTTTATGAGATTATTTTTACTAATGTTAATTGTTTACAAAATCAAATTTAATTTATAAAACATAAAATTACTTCATAATTTTGTCAAAAAAAAAAAAGAATTTAATATTTTTGAAGTTTTTTTTTCGCACTCGTTTATCACCTATAAAAATTTGGTCAATTATCACACTTGAGCATGCTATATAGTCTGCAGTTTGTGTTTCTTTTTAACCACGATAATTTTCTTTTACAATTATTATTTTTTAAAAATGATCTAAACCCATGATGATTATTAAATAGAAAACTTCATTGCTTAATTCTAAAGTCAAATTAACTTTACAATTATTATTATGATGAAAAAAATTTACACTTGTTATTAAAATCCCAATAACGAGTGAAAAGAATAAATTAAATTAATAAATAACACGATCCAATACTAGACGCGCACCTCAAGCGCCACCGTATCCGCCAAGCAAAACGACAACGCCTTTATTTAACCCCTGCACCGTTTCCCATTCATTCTCCTAAAAAATTCCCCCCACTTCACCTAAAATAAAAGTTAATGTTATCATTTTTTCTGGAAGCTTTTAATAATTTTTTTAAAAAGTGTCTTTCAATAAATTTTATAACAATAATTAACAGTGATTAAAATTAAATTTAAAATTTTTATAATTAACATTATTGGTATTCTTTAATTAATTTAAATAATAAATTTATTTCAATATAACTACATGTACGACAATTAAATATTTTATAAATTAATTTGTTGCAACTATCTACCGTATTTAGATATTGACATTATTTTAAAAAAATTTTAATAATTATTTTGAAAAGACTTTATAATGTAAAATGATAATTAGAGATTTAAATTTCAAGATATTTTAACCTCTAATATTAAAATTTATGACATATCGTATCCATATTTCATATTTAACTAATAAAATATATATTTTTATAAATTTATTAATAATAATTAGATATGTTATTTAAAATATGTGTTTTTTATCTCACACTATCACAAGACTCTCTTCACGTCTTGTCTGCTCCTGTGTCATGTGTGGACATTCATTTCACTTCTTCAAGCCCCAACCAGACCAGCAGTTTTTCTTCTTTTTTTTTTTTTTTTCAGTTCAAGAAAAAAAAAATAATTGCAGAAACAGAGGCAGGTGTAGCTGTGGAGGAGAAGAAAGGGAATTATTGTTAGGGTTTAATTCTTAGTAACAATTGGTGAAAAATGCCGCTGGCTAGATACCAGATAAGAGATGAGTACGGTTTAGCCGATCCAGAGCTGTATAGAGCTGCCGATAAAGATGATCCCGAAGCTCTTCTCGAAGGTGTTGCCATGGCCGGCCTCGTCGGCGTCTTGCGCCAGCTCGGCGACCTTGCTGAGTCAGTGTCGCTGTTTCTCTTTTTGTTTTTGTTTCTATTTTAGTGATTTGGCTTTGTTTGTAGAGAATGATTTTTGTTTGCCTAGTGAAATGCTTGTTTTAGTAACACTATGAGTTGAGCTTTCAATTCTGTTTGGTGTGTGATTTTTGTTTATTTATTTTTTTCTTTTTTGAATCGTTAGAATTGTGTCGTCTGTTTTGCTTTAGGACTATTGCGATTGATTCCGATACGGTGGCTTTCGTTAGTTTCAGATTAACTTCGCTTCTTCTTTCTCATAACCAATTTACGCAATTGATCTCTTAAACATATATTTAATTGGATTCTCGCAAAGCAAAATCGTACTAAACATGTAATCCAATTTAATTCTTGCATTTCGAAGATTCTCCAAACACTTCGTTACATAAAAATTCAAGTTTGAATTGCGCAATGATGCTTTAGCTGGTGAAATTTTCAGCTGGTTCGATTTGATTGTTTGGATGGGCTTGCTATCAAGCGGGTAATTAGAATTAACGTTTTTTTTTTTTTAAATTTTTCATTCCTTTGTTGTGAGTATTGATTTTGTGTCTAGAATTTGTATGCTTTTCTTGAAACATGGAACCTTTTTGGGTTTGATATTCATGATATCCTATAACCTTGCAAATCAAAAGAAATTTCGAGCGGTGATCTCATAGCTTGAAAAGTCTTAATTTGCTCTACACCTGGCATTTTATGAAGGGTTCATATATTACTCCTTGATGATTCAGTTCTTGTTCACAGTGCCTTAAAATTTTATCCACTTCTACTTATTAGGACTTTGGAATTGTACAATGTGAAATGCATCTGATTGCCTTTTCGTGTGGTTGTTAGATTTGCTGCTGAGGTATTCCATGACTTGCATGAAGAAGTAATGGCAACTGCAGCAAGAGGCCATGGCCTAATGGCTCGTGTTCAGCAGCTTGAGGCTGAAGTTCCTTCAATTGAGAAAGCATTGCTCTCTCAGACAGATCAGTCACTGTTCTTTACGAATGCAGGTTAGAAAACTGTCAACGTGTTTATTTTTTTTATGAAGTGCCTGTTGCTGTTAAGCTCATAGAGTTAATTAGATTATCAACCAGGCGGTTGAAAAAAATTTCTTTTGGTGCTCGTGCTCATTTGAAGTAATCAAATACATTGAAAGAAGCCAGTTGTTCTCATTTGTGACAAAACTTTGGATGCTAGTGACCCTAGAAGTCATTTTATTTGTTTCAAGAAACTAAATGGAGTGGACATGGTTTTTCACTTCATTTTTTTTAACTGCTACTTAAATCTAAAATGTCCTGTTTCACGTACCATTTTTAGCTAAGAAATGTGTCTTTTTGATTTTTCTTTCTTTGGGTTGTAATACCGAAGTATTCTTAGTGGAAATGCAAGTTTAGATGGCGTAGGACAATGTCTATGAGTTACTGTGATTATTTTTAAGACCTTTGGGTCTGTTTATTGAATTCAGGTGCACAAGGTGCAGCATGTAGTTTTCCTTTGCTATATCTGTTTTTGCCCAATGCCCATCTGCATGCATATAGAAGCATTGTGTGTTCACCTTGTAATATAAGTGCTTTATGCGATTCGTTTATTGCATCTTTTTTTACATATATCTTCATAGAGATGTTAGTTCTCTAATGTCTAAAGTATCTAACATTTGAGTTTGCAATGTAAAAGCCATTGTTACCTAAATGCATAATTTTGTTTTAGGTGTTGAGTGGCATCCTAATTTGCGTATGGAACAGAACCTGGCTACTCGTGGAGACTTACCTCGTTTTGTGATGGATTCTTATGAAGAATGCCGAGGTCCTCCACGGTTATTCCTTCTGGACAAGTATGAGAATAAGATTTCGTTTAATCAATTTCAATGTTGGGGTCATTCATTCTGTAGTTAAAGATAAAAATTATTCTTATCTGGATTTCGACAGGTTCGATGTTGCAGGTGCTGGAGCATGTTTAAAGCGTTACACTGATCCATCATTATTTAAAGTTGAAACAGTGTCCTCTGGCATAGAAGTTCAGAGAGAGAAGAAAATTAGAAAAGCAAAGGTATGCAATGAAAAAATAACAAGCATATTAGATGAAGTTCTCAGTGTGTGCACATTTGTGGTAATATATGTCTAGATGGGCCTTTCTAGAGGTTTTGTTTGAGCAAATGGTCTTTATTTGCTTTATATCTATGAAATTGGTTAGCTTTGACCTAAATCTAGTCGGAGTGAATTTTATGGAAGGGGTAATAAGTTGCAATCATGTTTATATTTTAAACTGACAATCAGGACATTATTTCATTTTAGTTTCTATTATGCAACAAGTATTCATTTCTTTAGACTTTGGCTGCATGATATAAAAAATGCATGGTCTTCCTTCTTATTAATTTATCGCTTCCTTCAGGATCAAATTGGGATCTTGCTGAAATTAACCTCTGTTAATAAATTAGCTTCTTATTATTCATATTTTGTCTTCTGTCTATGATTCTTGCTATTAAGCCTGTCAAGCTTTTAAGAGCAGCTTCCAGTGCAAAATTGGAATCTGAAATTGAAAGTGGTTTGCTTATGGGATGTACAGTTTTCACTTGCCAATGATCTTTACTTTTGGGAAATCTTGAGATTTATTATTGTCTATGTAGAACTCTATTAAACACTATTTTTCATTTTGTAATCCTCAAAAAATGGCTTTGTTTCAATGTCTAGCTGTAATTATCTGTTGGCAGATTGGAGATAATGGGGTTCTATGGCAGTGTGGATTGGTGGAATTAGAGCAGCAGGGGTTACACTTTTGAAGTTTGAGTTATTCTATTAAATAAAGAGAATTAGGATCCAAATTGTCACATTTTGTAGGATGGTTAGAATCCAAATCTTCAGCTATTGATGAATGAAACTAATACGTTTTTTCAGCTTTCAATTTTTTGCTACCTGTACCAAAGCCTGTTGGCAAAGTGGGCTGATCACATGCTTATTTCCAAATTCCAATGCTATATGATTGAACTTGGTTCCTGATAATGCTTGAGACCTAATTTGCTTCTTTATACTTGGCAGAAGAAAGGATCACGCTGGAGGAATGGAGAAACCCCAGAAGTTGTGCCAACATCACATGCCAAGTGAGGCTTTTATACATATGTTTGTTCATTGGGTCATTTATGCATAAGTTGCCAAGTTCTGTACATGGTTGATTGGTGATGTAATTTACTGTCAAATAGTGCAGATTGCATCAGTTATTTTTGGAGGAGCGTATTGAGAATGCTCATTTTGATCCTGCACGTCTTGTGAAGTTGAAGCGAAGGCAACTAAATGGATCTCCATTTGATCTGAAACCTGGAAAAAGTTACATGGAGAAATTCCTAGGGAGTCCTTCACCAGAACATAAAGAAGTTTGTGAGGTTTCTGTTAATCAGTCACCATTGAGGTTGACATTGGATGATTCTAGTGAATCAGGGATAGAAATACATGAGATCAGTACTGTAAGTCCTGCAAGAAAGTCATCACAAGGAAGGGAAGGCGCAGTTTCATCTCCTATGGCTCAGGAAGTTGTGCTGAAGTCTTTTTCACATGAGTTAGACGAGGAGGTTATTACAAGAGAAATAGTGAAGGTCCCTAACCCAATATCTGATGGTGACGATGCTTCTCCATACATCGTGCATAAGATGGCAATTGATGAATTGGCTGTTGATGGGGACAGAAAGACAGAAGAAAGTCTAGACGATGACCATTCTGATGACTTGATGAGTGAGGTGGACAATTACATGGATGCTCTTACTACCATGGAGTCAGAATTGGAAACAGACTATGAATTTAAACCTAAAGATGATCAGCATTTCTTGAAGGTCATAAAACATGGGACAGATTCTGATGCCAATGATGAACCTATGGATGTGCCCGCTAATTTTTCTGATTCTCAGTCATTTGGCAACTCCTCTATTTCTGATGATGGAAAAAATTCATTTAAGAAAGGGAGATCTAGTTTTTCCTACTCCGATTCTCTTAGCAATGTGGCTGAGAATACAGTGTCTGACAGTGAAGGGGCAATGAAAATGTTCCCTTCTGAAAATCGTGCGGCAGAGTTTGTGGATTCACCATTGGACCAACCATCTTTTAATGCGGAGGATCTAGGAACCCAATCAAATGAGCTTATGGTTTATAAGAATATGAGTGATAAGGAAGATACAGTCCCTAACGCTGGAGAAGCATCTTGTATTTCATGTCTTTCAGATTCAAATTCCTTGCTTCCACCTTCAGTTCCTAGTGCTGATTCAATTGTAGTTTCCTTAGCAGAAACTGTGTCAGATGAACCTCATCCTGAATCATTAAACTCTATACAAAATGGCACTACTTTGCCTGATTCTTCCATAGTTGTATCTGATCCTTCCCAAACAACTCATGATAACTTACTTGCAGCTTCCTCCAAAAGTTGCCATATGGAAGAGGTGGATAATGAAGATCAAAGTGTGTTTGTGTATACATCGGACATTTTAGATCTGGAAAAAGAAGGCTATGATGGTTCTGAGAATAAAATGCTTCAAACAGATAATTCAGATGGAATTTATGATAAAAATTTAGTTGAAGGGAAAATTGATTCTCCACATTCAGTTTTTCCACCATCAGAGGAGCAGTTCCCTTCATTAGTGCCCACAGAAGTTGATATGGCTACAGGTGTTACAGCAGTGTCCGACAGTTTAGATGTAAATCCTGTTGAAATAGTTTCGGAAGTTAATGATGTCAGTACAGCAGCAGGAGTTAACTCAGAAATTTTAACAGGAACAGAGGAATCTCTTGAGGATGATAGCGTTAAGGAGAAGCAATGCTCAGATATAGCTGCTGATGTTTCACAAGTTGAACATGACTCGACAGAGGTTGATGGTAAAGCGGAAGTAGTTAGTGGGAATGCTATCGCATTTGAAAATCAAGCCAAAGATTCTGATAAAATAGGCCTTGATGATCATGTAAACTTGCATGAAGATGTGGATGCATCTCCTGTTGCTGTTGCCACTGGTGCTAATGATGGTGTCAGTGATGCTAAAGATGTGTCTTCAAATTTGTCTTGCTTTCCATCCAGTAATCTTGTAGAGATTCAAGAATCTCTTTCTGGAGAACAGGATCCTCACCAGACAGAATTAGATTTTAATGAGATAGTCTTACCAGAATGTTGTACCAACTTCGAGAAACAAAAGGAAGTGAAAACCAAATCAGAGAAACAAAAGGAAGTAGAAAAACTAGAAATTGCCCCTACATATTTAAACTCCAGTTCATACGAATCAGTCACTGATGGCCATTCCGATCTAGGTGAGCCTGAACATGTTCATGTGACAGCTCTATCTGATCAAACACAAAACAGAAACACCTCTTACGTTGCTGATGCCAGAACTCTTCCATCTTCAGAACTGAACAACCAGGAGTCAGAATCCCACTTGAAGCACTCTGTAGATTCCATTGAAGATGCTGTGAGTTCACCTACCTGTTATCTCCCAGAAGTAGAAACTGCTTTAGAGCACTCACTGGAGTTTCAAGCTGATCATAATCTTGCAGAATCATGTTTTGCAGTCACGGACGAAACAAATTCTGAATCATCATATCTTCAGCATTCACCTAATTATTTCCTTGCAGAGCCTGGAATTCCTCTAGGGCAGTCACCAGAATTGCAATCTGATAAACTTGATGTGGGATTTTTGCCAGAAGATAAAGCAAGTTCCAAGTCATCAAATCTACAGTCTGAACAGATAGAGACTCTGAGTGACATTGGTCAGGAAAGATGCCTTGATGCTTCTTCAGAACAAGAAGATCTTCCAAGCCAAGGACTTCCAATGCAATCAGCATGTCAGGAAGTTAATGATACAGTGCTTTCAGAGAATTCGTTGGAATCTGTGTTTCCCAGCTTTGGTCCAGTCCCTGAAAATTTGGATGAGATGCCACCACTGCCACCCCTACCTCCTATGCAATGGAGGCTAGGGAAGTTTCAACCTGCGCCACTGGCTTCACATGGAGAATGGATTGATCATGGTCAGAACACATTCTTGCCAACACAACTATTTACAACTGATGAGAACTCTAAAGCTGATTCTGCATCATTAAATAGAGAGATTCTGCATTCTTCAAACCCATTCTTATCCAGTACTTCTGATATACAGAAATCCAAACATTTGTCTGCAGAGTCAGTTTCCTTCCAGCCAACTTCTCTGTTATATAAGATGCCAACTGTTGCTACAGATGCAAACAATCAACAGGACAGTCTCTCATTGGAGGGAACACAATCCTTGAATCCATTCCAGAATTTACCAAAAATAAGTAATGAGGGACATGAGGATGGTTTCCTTGCATCAAGAGCAAACCCTGTAGGATCAAGTTCAGACCGATTACCCTCAGTGACAACTGTAGAACACACACGAACTGAACATGATCCTGAAGCCTCACATGACCTGCAAAGCAAGTACTTGAACCAAGAAATGCCTGAATCAATTTCAGAGGCAAAGGCACCTAAGAACAGTTTGCAAAATGTGGAAGAAGTAAGGAATTCCCTTGACAATTCTGTATTGCCACCAACTATGCTAGAAGATCAATATCAGAATGATTTAGCAACTTCACACAGAGAAACATGGTCACAGAATACATTAGCTTTGCCACCAACATATGACGTTGGAAAGCCAAATGGGAGCAAGCTTCCTCGTCCCCGGAATCCTCTCATAGATGCTGTTGCTGCACATGACAAAAGCAAGGTGATGGTGGTTTATTGAATTTTATTCAAACTGTTGTTTCTGAGGTCTTATCCCTCCAAAGCTCCTTGTGTTCTAATATTTTAGCCTTCTGCAGTTGAGGAAGGTGACAGAACGAGTTCGTCCTGAAGTTGGGCCAAAGGTAGATGAAAGAGATTCGCTGCTAGAACAGATAAGAACCAAGGTTAGGATCCAGAACTTTATGTTTCATGTACTTATTTGTTCTTCACATCTTAGGCATCACATCCTCATTGATTGGAGGACTTACTTTTTCTCTTATTGCTTTGGTCTGCAGTCCTTCAACTTGAAGCCTACGACAGTGACAAGGCCTAGTATTAAGGGAATTCAGGGTCCAAAAACTAACTTGAAGGTTGCTGCCATCTTGGAGAAAGCAAATGCAATTCGCCAGGTCTCACTCTCTTGCTCTCTCACTCTACATCTGTGTGTGTGTGTGCGTGTGTGTGTATGCAAGTGCAAACATATAATGTTGAATTTTTCTGCAATAGGCATTGGCCGGAAGTGATGAAGATGATGATTCAGACGGCTGGAGTGATTCTTGAGAATACTTGCATTCAGCATTTGTCTCTGCCTGAAATGGTGTATATACTCATTTATTCCCTGAAATTCAGGATTCTTTTTCCTCATTATACTATATTACTGTATAGTCTCTCTGTTCTCCTCCTATCTTCCCCTATCACACCCATTTGTTGAAGTACTCATCAGTGGTTTGAATGTTGCATCTGCTCTATCCTTGGGAATCCAGAGTGAGATGAAATGCTTACAAGAATGGCTAAGCGTGCAAGCGCTTTTCTGATCAAATTGTACGCATTGTTGTATTAGCATACTGTGGTATAAATTTTGAGGTGTAATGAACTTTTAATGAAATTTTGTTATACTGTATGTAGCATATTCATGAAACACACCTCTGTGAAGTTAGAATGTTGCTTTTGGCTTATGGATGATTGTATAATGGCTTGCATGATTCTTTGCTGTGATTATGGATGCATTGGCACCTCTATTCATATACTACCAAGTTGAAGTTAGGCATTCGAAATTTCAAATGGAGAAATGTATGAGAAATGTATGTTCTCCTAGTACTGAATTTAACCAAGGCTTCAATCAGGCGATTTTGTGTCGGTGTCTTGTGTTGTCAGGCAGGAAACTAGCTTTATACTAGAAGTGAAGATATTTTACTTGGCAGTAAATCAAAATATTATACCAGAAGGCATTATGTTCATATGTTTTTATTGCAAATGGAGGGTTCAGGATTAAATTAGCACATCAATGGGTATATTACATAATTGAACGAGTGATTAGGATAGTGTAAATACCGACAAAACCAACATAACTAAACCATCTCCAGCTGAAATGTAGCGTCGGTTTGGTTATTGAAGACACATCACAACTTCTCGGTTTGATGGAATAGGGAATGTGATTTTTGGTTGTTGGTTCGGTTGATGCATACATATTACATAATTGAACAAGTGACAAGTATGATAGGTAGTGCAAATACCGACAAAACCAACATAACTAAAACATCTCGAGTAGAAATGTCGCACCGGTTTGGTTATCAGAGGCACATCACAATGGTTCGGTTTGATGGAATAAGGAGTGCAATTTTTAGTTGTCAGTTTGGTTGATGCATCCATATAACCAAACCGACCGAAAAACAAACTTCATTGATAAGCACTCTAAATGACGTTTATATGTGTAAACTTAACCCTAATCTTGCCCTACTGTATATACCCCTCATTTCCCATTCTAAACCCTAAATGCCTCTCCTCTTCATTTTCTTCCCTTTGTATTATGCCGCTCTCATTCCTTCTCTCTCAACCCTAATTTTTATTAGTTATTGATGTTTTTTGGTTCCATCTTGATGGGTTTTATGTTTTTTCTTTTATTTTTTTACATGATCTAATTGTGACTAGATTCAATGGTTGGAACTTGAAAATTTCTTTTCGATCTCAATTGGAGATTTGAAGGTAGAAGCCTAAAATTTTAGATCCCTCATTTGCTTTGTGGTGGAAGTCTCTATTTTTTTTATCACTCAGAGTTAGAGTGACCCCTGAAAACATCGCTGTAAAAGGTAATCTCTCAATTGTCTTACAACTTTTATAGCACTTTTATAAGATGACATTGAGAATATATGGTTCTTAAAATGTGATTGCCAACTCTTTTTTTACTGAATTTTTTTTTTATCCTTTTTGTATATTAAATGAATGGAAATGTTCTTTTGATGCTACTAAAAGATCAATGATCTTCTCTAGGAAAGGCAAATTAGATAAAATACTGGGGGGGATGTAAAAAAATTGAACTTGTTAATTTTCATTGCTAGTATTTTAAATCCTAGAGACAAGTGGAAATATATGCAATATTTTTTGAATCAAATTTATGGTGAGTGGTGACTGTATTGGTGGAAGCTTGTATTTTCTGTTAAAATTGTTTTTTTTTATAACTATAATTCATTATACAAACCTGCGTCTAAATTTTCTTCTCAAATTGGCCTCTTAATTGATGTGTTTGAACCTACTTCTAAGGATACTGAGAAATCAATGTCACTTTTAAAAGCCAGATTCTTAAAAAGCATAAGAAGGAACTTGGTATTGGTTGGAGCAAAAAATATGATTTGGATTATCTATCTGAGTCTGTAATGGAAGAGGAGAGCACATTTAGTATTCTAAGATGGTGGAAGCTCAATTCTGAGAGACTTTTAATTCTCTCATGTTTAGCATGTGATGTATTAGTTATGGTCATCTCCACCATTGCTTCTGAATTAGCTTTTAGCACGAACGAGAGGGTTTTAAATTGTTTTAGAAGTTCCTTGACTCCTAAACTTGTTGAAGTATTAATCTATTCATAAGACTAACTCATATTGTTTATAAAGCTAGTTTTAATTAAAGAGGAATTTGAAGAAGTTGAGAAGTTTGAGAAAGGTACATTCTCTTATCCATCTAATTTTTTTCAATTTTACCTTCTTCTAATTTTAGAAGTTTGAGAAGTTCATTTTCCAAATTTCTTTTTTCTTTTTAACGTTACCCCCAGTTGGGATTGACCCTAATCTGTCATTGTTAATTGCCACTTAGCATAACTTTTTTTCTTCACTTGAGTGGTAGGGGCTTCTATTGACTATACTTTTCCATACTCTTACTGATTTATGTTTGAATTATTATGATTTTGCTTACATCTACCTGTTGATTATTTTGTTGTGCTGTGTGATCTCTATTATCTGTATATATGACTAACACTCATGTGGCTCATGAATTGCATGTATTGTAGATGTTTGAGGTGCCAATATTGTTGTTGCATGATTATTTGATAGGCAATGATGAAGTTTCCACTTCTTCTAAATATATGAAAATGCTGGTTGAAATTTCTTTAGTGGTATTTTTGTGTTACTATAAATTATGACTATATTTTTACAATGACTTGGAAAACCAAAAATCTAAGCCTACTTTGCTTATATTCACTGTCATTTTTACTTCACTTTTTACATTTTAATTTCAAGGTGTTAGCGTTATTGTTGCATGATTATTTGATGGGGCAATAATGAAGCTTTCACCTAAATTATTTTGATTCTATGAATATGCTGGCTGAAATTTCTTTGGTGGTGTTTTTGTATTTTTAGAAATTGCAATTGCACTTTTACATGACTTGAAAACTTAAAATTTGAGCCCATTTTACTTATGTTTACTATCAATTTTTCTTTGCTTTTTAATTCCTATTACTAATTGTTGCAAGTTCTGTTATTGTGAAGAACATGCAAGAATGGTAAATATTTTGGGTGTGAGAATTGTTTTCTATTTGCAATCAATTTTTTTACATGATATGTAGGCCTCAAATACATTTGATTTATTTTTTGTGGAAGCTTTTGTAGATGACTTCTAAGTTTTGGGTGGAAATCTTATAAATTTTTTATTTTTTGGTGGAAATTTTTCTTGTGGAAATTTTTCTTTCTAGCTAGCTTCTAAATTTTTGGGTAGAAGTCTCAGCAATTTTTTTTGTATCTATCAATTATTGATGTAAAATAAACAAAGATTCAGTGCTAAGAAGCCCTTTTTGTATTTGTCATTAAAGCAAAACACATAAACCCAACCATCATAATGTTAAAAATATTAATTTTATGTCTTTTTTTTTATTATTTTAATCCAGCCCTAATTAGGGTCCAACCAAACCCAATCGACATATCGAATCAAGATTGCCAAAAATTTTCCGCCTACCAAACTAAGGCATCCATTCAAATTTGAGAAATTTACAATATTAGACCCCTTTTTTTATTAGTTTACAAAGGAATGCCCTATTGTTTAAATAATTACACGCTTACCTTATTTTTTTTCAAGAGTACCGTGTTTTTGTTTTAATTTTTACCCATTTTTTTTATTTGACTTAGTTTTAAGTATGGACTTCCCCATTTTTTTCTCTTTTTTATTTTTATTTTTTTCTTATTTTTCCCTCCTCCCATTATTTTTTCCTTTTTGCCTTTTTATTTTCTCATTGTTTTTTTTTCTTTATATATGTTACGACCTAAACCGGGAGTCATGACCGACGCTAGAAAATGAAAATTCTTTCGAATTTAGAACCTATAGCAAGTCTTAAAAATAAAAACACAAACAATAATAAATAAAATACACCAGAATTAAAATTTTAATTGATATAAAATAAATACTCAAATCTCATTTCATTAAAAAAATATTCATAGAATATTCAGAGATAGGTCTCAAATTCAAAGTAACATACTACTGATACAATACGCTACTACTGCAGTTTTCAAGAGTACAATAAAAGTTAAGATAAATAAATTATATAGTCTAGCCGGGGCTGAAGAAAACCGATGTAAAGTACTATTGGTGAGGTCTGAAGAAGATGAAGATCTTGTAAAAAAAATATTGAGGGAAGTTAGACCTCATTGAGTGAATTGTTATAATATATATACATGCAACCTAAATTCATATACATTCAAGCATTAGTATATAAATATAAATATATATATACATGCAACCTAAATTCATATACATTCAAGCATTAGTATATAAATATAAATATAAATATATATATATATATATATATATATATATACACACACACATTTCATGCATATGTTGAAATTCATTTTAGTTGAAGGACCGAAGTAGAACCCTAACAGTTTGCAACCTTGATCATAATAATCAATAGCCAATAGGCTTAACCAAAACTTCAAGTATTCATTTATTCAACTTAAGGTGGTAAACTGACCTCGAGTATACTAGATCAACCGAGGTTCCATAATCTCACTACCGGCATGACTGACCCTGAGTACACTAGGTCAATCGAGGATCCACAGTTAGCCTATCCAATAACCAACATCTCAATAACAATTATCAAATTCTCAACCTAAATTTATCGTACTGTCGCACAACAGTCCTAGCATAGCCCACTAGGTAGCATGTTTTACTACTATCCTTCAAATCAATCTTATAATTATTAAAAATAATAAAATGCATGATATAAACATGATAACATCCATTTAAAGAGGGATATACCAATTATATACCAAAAGTATACTGAAAAATACTAAATGTATACTAAACATATACTAGATATATATGCCATAAATATACCCAAATAAACCATGAATATATCATAAATATACTAGGTATATATTGAAAATTACAACATGCATATATATCGAAATATACCAAAAATATGCTAAATTATTTAATGAAATAATTCATGTTTAAACATATGATGAGAATATGAAAATTCTTATCCATGCATCTTATATGCAATGCATATATAAAATAATAACTCACAAGTTTGCGCTTCTCGAGACTGACTTGACAAGTCTGGTCTGATAGGCACCTGTCTCGACGCAGCTAGAAATATAAATAATAATAAAATCAGAATAAATTTCTAACATATACTTCTAAGAATTCTAAGAAAGACTCGATCTAAGAATTAAAACTCAATTAAAAACCAGAGACTCAGGATCAACTTGATGTTACGTTTTACGAGAATTCTATCAAAAATTTGGCAAAGTCTCCTCAGTAAAATGAATATCTCTCTACTAAAAAGTAGAGCCGATCCTACAAGAAAACACACTTCTAAATTCACAAGGCTCAACACATCGGGTTAGCACCCTCAACTACACAAATTCCCAACCGAGGTTCATAATTCACCACAAATCAATATTCAATAATAAATATAAAAAAATCATTAAATTCCACAAATATCCATAAAATGCCAAAATATAATATATTTAAACGTAAAAAACATTTAATATAATTATTTTCACATCAATTTAATAAAAATCTCAAATAAATTATATAATATTAATAAAAATCCAATTTTACGATTACTCAAAATAAAATATTAAAATTCACAATTAATTACTTAAATAGTCCAAATATATATTAAAAATAGTTAAAAACTTATTTAATCACAAAAATAGTATATAAAATTTTTATTTAAATATATTTTTGAAAATTAGTATTAATTAGTTAAAAATAGTAAATAATTCATAAAAATTATTTTAATACCAATTATTATTCCAAAATTATTTAACTATAATTTCAATAAAAACACATAATTTACCTATAATTTTAAAATCACATAATACAAAAATATTATTAAAAAATTATACAAAATTTCTAAAAATTATTTTCTTACTACCAAAATTAATAACTTAAATTAATAATACTAATTTAACCAAATTTAAATCCAAAATAAATAAATAACATAATTAATAAAATTCATTTTTTTAATTATTAAAATATTCAAAAATATCCATTATTCAAAATAATTCAAAAAAATAAAAAAATTATATTTAGGAAGATTAAGCTACCCTAAACAACATTATCAAAAGAAAAATCCATAAATCAAACAATATCCAACTCAAAAAAATTCAAAACCCTAAATACACATAAACTTATATTAAAGATAACTCACAAATGGAGGGATTTAAGCTCAATCCGAGCTTGGAACTAGCTTCACCGAAACAAAAATGTTCAAACGAGACCGAAATGAAGACCTCTTGTGGTTGGAAGCTTCATCGGAAACAATGGTGGTCTCCAACGCTGTTGCTACTATTTCCGACGCTTCGACATCAATCAGGCGAGCTGAAGGTGGTGAGGAGGTGGAGGGAAGGAGGGGAGGCGACAGTGGTGGCTATGGCGGCTCTAGTGAGGTGGACTGCAATCTGAAAGAGATAGGGAAGGAAGAAAAAAAACCAAGAAAAAAGGAAAGAAAAAATGGCGTCGATTTTTTGTGTCCCAACCCAAATCTATTACATATACATATATATATATATATATATATATATATATATATATATATATATATATATATATATATATATATATATATATATATATATACATACATACATACATACATAACACACACTACACATATTCACACACAATACATTCACATCACATGCACATGCACCAATAATAAGAATAATAACAAATAATAATAACAATAATGATAATAATAATACAACAATAATAATAATAATGCTAACATACATGCATGATACACATGCACACTACTACTACTACTACTACTACTACTACTACTAATAATAATACTAACATTAGTATGATAATAATAATAATAACACAGGCATGACAAAGTAATGCTAATAATAATAAAAATAATGATAATAGTAATGATAATGACTTTAATATTATCAAATAATAAAATTTCCAAAATAAATATTTTACGTAAACAAAACATTTAGAATAAAATAAATAAATAATATGCACAAATAATAATAATATATAAATAAAATTTAAAATTTTATTTGTAATACCCTATATTTTTATTTAAATAAAGTAATTTTTGAATTTGTGTTATTAATAAATACTTTTAAATTATATTATATAATTGTTAATTATCTAGCTATTTTATTGAGATAGAGTTATGTTATTATTATTTTAGGGAATTATATTTTCTATAATAATATTAAATATTAGATAGCTATTTGATAAGTGTGATTATTCTATATTCCCCTTGCTAATTTCAAGCTTATAATATGTAATGTATATATACAATATATTATATAAGGTTTTATTATTTTATGTAGATGTTATTTTTAGGGTATTATATATATATACATGTGAATAAATAGAAACACATACCCTTAAGCCCGAAAACCACACCCAAATCGCTGCCCCTCCTCCACTGTCTGTCACCATCTCCGTCACTCCCTCTCCCTCCGGTGTGCCTCGACCTCCCGGAGTAGCCATCACCGCCGCAGTAGCCGTCAGCCTCTCCCCTCTTCTCCTTTTCTTCCCCTCCGGTCTCCCTCTCTTTTGGTTTGAGTTCCCATCGCCACTGTAGGAGCTAGATCGGCGCCGCCGTTGCTCCCTCAAATTGCCTCACCTTCTCAGGCATCGGTTGATGTCAAGCCTCGCCACTGCAACCCATTTTTGGTGTCGGAAATCAAGGTTGAAGGTGAGTCGTGCAGGGTTATTTTTAGGTTGTTTCTAGGTCATTTTCTAGTTGTCTATGTTGATTTAAGTGCTAAACTTCATTTATTCTAAGTTAGATGATTAATTGTGCTAAGTTAGTTGTTTAGATCCAATGTTAGTATATTATTTTGAGTTTTCTTGATTTTACAAAATTTTATTTGATTTTTATTTGAGTTTAATTAGTAATTAGAGTAATTAATGTTAATTATTTTTGGTATATTGATTTTACTTAAGATTATAGAAAATTATTGTGTTAATTGTGAATTTTGTGAATTTTAGACATTTTATTAATATTTTATTAATTTTTGAAAATTATGAAATTTTGATAATTGGTATTATTATTAAATGTTATTAATTTTAGAACTTAATTTATGGTTTTTGTGATTTTTATACTATTTTTATAATTATTTTAATTTTATGTCAAATGTGGATAATTAGGTTAAATTTATATTTTTGGAAGAAATTATTAGTTAATTATATGTTTTTATTTATATTAAGAAATTTGATGTTGAGAAAATAATTTTTAGGCATTTGTATAATTTGTAGGGAATTTTTGAGTAATAATAATATATTATGTAAATTTATGTATTATAGGGGAAAAAATGTAATTTTGTGCCAATTATAACTAAATAATGGATTGTGGTTGATTTTAATAATAATTAAGGAATTTAAAAGGATTTTTACAAATTTTTTCCTACTATTTTTGACTAATTAACACTAATTTTTGAAAATTAATTTCAAATAATATATTAGGTATTATTTTTGAGTATTATGTGTATTTTTCTATTATATGGGTAAATATGTAATTTTATGCAAATTATAGTTAAATATATATTTTAGTTAGTTTTATTAATATTTAAGAGGTTTAGAGGATTTTTATAAATTAATTGGTATTTTTAATTAAGTAATGTTAATTTTGAATATTGTTTTCAAATATTATATATATATGTATAATATATTATTTTGGTAACAAAAATATATATATGGTTATATTTAACATATTTGGTATAATGGTTTTAATTAAGTATTTGTTGATAGTTATATTAATTATGGATTATGTATGCATATTTTAAGAATAAAGTATTATTGGAAATTATGGGTTTTTATATATTTATGTCTAATTAAATTTAATTAAGTAATATGTTATATTTTAATTATGATTTTAATGTTTATTTATGAAAGTAATATTTTCATTAATTTTATTAGTTAGAATTAAGTTGTGATGTTTTGTTGAGTTGTGAACTCGGTCGGGCTAATATTGTATTGGAGAGCTGATCCGAGTGTAGATTGTGTGCGAATTTTTTTCAAGTGCGTTTTCTGTGCAGGAATGGCTCTACCTATGGTAGAGAGATGTTCATTTTACAGAGGAGACTCTACCGAAATTTCGGTAGATTTTCTTGTAAAATGTGACATCTTTCGTAAATTCCTCGCGTTAATTAGGGTTTTTCCTTATCTATTGAGTCTTGTCCGGTCTTCCTTGAGTCATTCTAGAATTTCACTATTTCTGTCAATTTTCGATTTTAATTCCATAGACGTGTTTTTAAAATAGGTTTGTTATTTTTTTTTAAAGAATACCGGAGCGGGAGTTGTCGGATCGAGGTAGACGCGCGGTCTTCAGCCTTCTCGCTCGTTTTGTAAGTTGATAAATTGATTTGTGCGTGTGTTTTATTTAAAGATGCGTGCGCTTATATTTTTAGTATTTATTATATGATTTATTTAATTTAAATACTGCTATTTAAGATTTAAGTGCATTTTATTTATTTAAAATTTATTTTGAGAAATTTTGGTAGAACGGGCTACCTGACGGGTTTCACCAGGACCGTATGCATTGGTAGAGATTGAGAGATGGATTCAATGTATGTATGACTTGTGGATATAAACTGGGATGGGTGTCTCGGTGGAAGCTTTT
This sequence comes from Mallotus nudiflorus, assembly GCA_947683625.1. Classification (NCBI taxonomy): domain Eukaryota; kingdom Viridiplantae; phylum Streptophyta; class Magnoliopsida; order Malpighiales; family Euphorbiaceae; genus Mallotus; species Mallotus nudiflorus. The sequence goes on from CANTUR010000239.1 coordinate 4,471,130, forward strand.
GCTCTCGAGGACTGCCAGTAATTGGAAAGTTAATAATGGACTAGGTGGGTGCCTTGTGGATGTTTTAGCTCTCAAGGACCGCTAGTGCCATGTGTTTGGATTAAGTGGATGACTGCGGCTTGCTGCCTCGGTTGATGACTTTGCTCTCGGGAACTGACAATTTATGTGGATTAAGTAGGCCCAGTTGAATATTTAGAAACTTGGGTTTAGGGTTCTACCAAGATTTTTCAAAAGCTATATATATACGTTATAAATTATTTTCACTATAACTATATGGTTTTCAAAAAGGTTTTTAAACCGTACAACTTTTTTTTATTAACTTACTTAGTGAGGTCTGATTCCCCTCAATTTGTTTTTTTCAAAAGTTTGGGAGTTCGACCTCAGACCGCCTCTACGTCGGATTTCTTCATCACCGGCTATATTATGTAGGTTATTGTGAGCTGTATTGTAGTAGTAACTCTAGAATACTGTAGTAGTGTTCATACTATGAGTTTGTATAACTTAAGTATACTTATATATTACATTTTAATGAATCACGCTTATGTATAATGTTTTGAGATTGATTTATAATATTTGATGACGGAGAATATTTTATGTTGCGCACGATTATGTTTATTTTTAGAAAAATCAGTTTGATAATGTGTTCTTATATGAAATAAAGTTTTAAATTTGAAGGTTTTATTTTTCTTTTCTTTAAGACTTACTACGGGTTTCGGGGGCTTTATGCCTACCCATTCCCTAGTGCCGGTCAAGTGCCCTCAGGTTCGGATCGTGACATTATTAACACTATATATCTCAAAAGATATTCTAATAATTTAAAATAAAAGGCTATTACAATATATTTTTATTTTCTCCTTATTTTTTCCATTATCCTAGTATTTTTTTTTCTTTCCCCTTTTTATATTCTTTTTTCCTTTACTTTTTATTTTTATTTTTCCTATTTTTCTCTCATCCTCTTTTTTCTTCCCTCTTTTTTAATTTTTTTTCCTTCTTCCCTTCTGTTTTCATTCCCTTTTTACATGATGATATTTATAATATTTGACAAGTACTTCATATTTTTTAATAAAAGCAACACGAGACCCATTAATGCAATACAAAAGTACATATCATCATCATCATTATTATTATTATTATTAAATGTAAAACTTATAAAAAAATTGAATGACTAAAAAATAAACGAGACTTAGTTTTAAAAAAAATTACAATTAACACATTCAAATTATAAAACCAAAAATAACTTTTAATAAATAATGAAAATTTTGAAGAGACAGTTGAGAAAGAAGAGAAATAAAGATTGAAGTTTTGTAAGAAATTCATTCATGTATGTATACTTATGTATATGATCTAATTGTGTTTAACTTTTCTTGATTTTTTTTTTAATTTGGTCTTTAGACAAAGAAACGTAAAAGAATAGAAGATGATAATGGAGGTATTTATATTTATTTTTAATATATAAATAGTATTTTTATTTATTTTCATTAATTAAATACACGTTGAAAGCCAACTATTTCTTTGATAATTTTTCTAATAGTATATATTTTCTTAAATTATCATTTTTTTAAGTGTATAAGAAACAACAGAAATATATTAATAGTATATTTATCGTATAATATATAAATAATATACAAATAGGATACTTGTTATATACTATAATATAGTTATTATTCTTTTTTTTAATATTTTATTTTAGAATAGTTTATGATATATTTTTCTGTACCGATAAAGAGAAGAGAAATGAAAAGATTTATAATAGTTTATCCATCAAATAAGTTAACTGTTGGTTGGCAGGAGATATTAGAGGGAAAATTTGGATTACAAAATAAAAGTTAAGGATGAGAATTTGGATTCAAATTAATTGATATATATATATATATATATATATATATATATATATATATATATATATATATATATATATATATATATATATATATATATATATATATATATCAATTATTTTTATTTAGTTATTTATTTTAATTAATTGAATACAATTATTTTTTATTTATTACTCAAGGCTAACTATTTTTTTGATACTTTTTCTAACAATATATAGTTACTCAAATTAACATATATATTTTTTTTTATTTTTAAGTGTATAAGAAACAAAAAATACAAAAAATATTTTTTTATTATTTATTTTCATTAATTGAATATAATTATTTTTTATTTATTAATTGAATACACACTCAAGACAAATTATTCCTTTGATAATTTTCCTTACAATATATACTTGCTTAAATTATCATATTTTTTTAATATTTTGAATGTATAAGAAATTAAAAAAAATATATAAAAAATCTATTTATTATATATTTTATATTTTTAATATGAAAATAATATATAATTAGTATTTAAAGACATACGGTTTGTACAAATTAATTGTCACGACCTGAACCCAGAGCACATGATCGGCACTAGAGAATGAGAAAATATAAAGCTATTGAATCCCGTAATAAGACTTAAAAAAAACGCGAAATATTTAAATTTTGAAACTTTAAAATAAATAATTAAATCACAATGCACATTATCAAACTGATTTTTCTCAATATAATTTAAACCGTAATATCATAGTGCATAAAATAAATAAACATTAGTTATACAAGTAATGTCTCAATACACAATATTATAAATATATGATATCCCAAATAAAATATGCAGTTATACAGTTTTCTCTACTGCAGTACATGAAAATAAATACAATACAACTATGTAGACCTACGCATAATAGCCGGTGATGAAACTACACGGTGAAGAGAAGTAGGCCTAGTAGAAAAATCCTAAACTTATGAAAAAATATAAATTGAGGGAAGTCAGACCTTACTGAGTAAGTTAATAAAGAGCTGTACGATTTGAAAACCTTTTTGAAAACTGTATAGATATAGTGAAAATAATTTACAACACACACACACACACACACACACACACACACACACACACACACACACACACATATATATAGCTTTTGAAAAATCTCGGTAAAACCCTAAACCTAATTCTAAATGGCCAACTGGGCCCACATAATCCAAATGGACTGCTGATCCCCAAGAGTAAAGGCAACCAAGCCATAGTCATCCACTAAATCCAAGCACATGGCATTGACGGTTTCCGAGAGCTAACGCATCCACCGAGGCACCAATCCTAGTTTATTATTAACTTTCCACATCACTGGCGGTCCCCAAGAGCAGAGGCTTCCACTGAGGCACCCGTCCCAGTTTATAACCACAAGTCATGCATATTTTTGGATCCTTCTCTCAATCTCCACCATGTAAACACAGTCTTGGTGAAACCCACCAGGTAGCCTGTTCTACCAAAATTTCTCAAAACTAGTTTTTAAATAAATAAATAAATTGCAATAAAATTCTCGATAATGTAAATAATACTAAAAATATGAGCGCACGCAATTTTTTTAAAGAAAACACATGTGCAGATCAATTTATTAACTTGCAGGATGAGTGAGATGGTTGACGACCATGCGTTTACCTCGATCTAGAAGCTTTCGCTCCGGTACTCTCTAAAAATAACATATTCATTTTTAAAATTATACTTATGGAATAAGAAGGGAAATTAATAAAATTTATGAGACTCTAGAATAATTTGAAAAAAATCGGATAAGACTCGTTAGATTGGAATACCCTAAATTACGCTAGGAAATTATGGAAGATGTCACGTTTTATGAGAAAATCTACCAAAATTTTGACAGAATCTCCCCTGTAAAACGGATATCTCTCTACCGTAGGTAGAGCCATTCCTGCATAGAAAAACGCACTTCTAACATTCACATTCAACCATACTCGGGTTGGCTCTCCAATACTGCATTTAGCCTGACCGAGTTCACAACCCAACCAAACAACACCACTTAATTCTAATTAATAAAATTTACATTTAATTGCTTAAATAGTTTAATTATATAGTAAAATTAGTTTAAAACCCATTTTATTACCAAAATAATATATAATATATTATTTGAAAATAATTTTCAAAAATTAGTATTAATTATTTAAAAATAGTAAATAATTTATAAAAAATCATTTTAATACCTTAAATAATTATAAAACCAACTAAAACATAATGTTTAACTATAATCTTAACAAATTTCATATTTAACCTGTAATACCCTATTTTTTTTATTTAAATAAAGTAATTTCCAAACTGAGTTATTAATAATTACTTTTGAATTATATTATACAATTGTTAATATTATTTTTAGGGTTATTAATTTATGAAATGATTATATGTGAGTATTATTTATTTATTGTTTAAAATTTCATTGTTTATTTTTGTTATTATTATTATTATTATTATTATTTTAAACTATATTAACTTTATAGTTATTTTATGTGCTACTATGTACATGCATATATACGTGTATATATATATATATATATATATATATATAGTATATGTATAGATATAGAAACAAAACAAGAAAAGAGAAAAAAAAAAAAAAAAGAGAAAGAAGAAAGCTTACCTCCAGTCGACCCAAGCTGCTGCCATCCTCTATCTCCGCCTGCCTATGGCCTCTGTCTTCCCCCTCATTGCGCCATCTCCTTCTCCACCACCGAGACTCCATTGCCACCGTGAGCTTGAAGCTTCCAGGTGCTGCTGCTGCTGCTGTTTCTCTTCCTCACCTTCGGTCCCTCTCGATCCGAGTTGATCCGGTGCCACCAAAGCTTCCCCAGCTTTCCTCATCCTCTCTGGCGTCAGTCCAAGTCAGAAACCACCGCTACAACTCACCTCTGGCGTCGAAATTAGAGGTTGAAGGTGAGTTGTGCTGGGTTGTTCTTAGGTTATTTTCTGGTTGTTGAATGGAATTGGGTGTTGATCTTGAGTTGTTCTTAGTTAAATGTAGAGTTATGCCATTTAGTTGTTCAAATTCGAGTTTTTTAAGTATTTTTCTGAATTTTCCTTAATTTACAGAATTTTGTATAATTTTATTTAATTTTTATTTGAATATATTGGATTTTTCTTTGGTTTAATTTGTGAAATTAGAGTAACTAAGATTTTATATTTGTAATGTTTGGGTTGTTTTTAAGGTTTTAGAAAATTGGTGTTAATTATAAGTTTTTGTAAATTTAGGGTATTTAATTAATATTTTTATTAATTTCAAAAATTATTTGTAAAAATTATAAAATTTTAATAATTGAGGTTATTAATAAATGTTATTAATTTTAGAACTTAATTTATAATTTTTGTGATTTTTATATTATTTTTGTAAATATTTTTGATTAGTAGGTTAAATTATATATTTATTTATTTTTAAAAGAAATTATTAGTTGATATTATGTTTTAATTATATTAAGAAGTTTAATTTTGAGAAAATAATTTTAGATGATTAAATAATTTTAAGGAATTTTTTTAGTACTAATAATACATTATGTAAATTATGTATTTAGGGGTAAAAATGTAATTTTATGCTAATTATAGTTAAATATATATTTGAGTTAGTTTTATCATTATTTAAGAGGTTTAGACAATTTTTATAAATTAATTGATATTTTTAATTAAGTAGTGTTAATTTTGAATATTAATTCCAAATATTATATATATTTATTTATAATACATTATTTTGGTAATAAAAGTTGAATATAAGGTTACATTTAGCATGTTTGGGTATAATGGCTTTAATTTAGGCTTCAATTATATTTTGATAATGAAATGCAAATTGAGTTGTTTAATTTTTTAATTGAGATTTTATATTTTTAGTATATATGTATGTGTAATATGTATTTTGGGAAATAACTGATATCATTTTTGATGTTTTGTTGAGTTGTGATCTCGGTCGGGGCCCGACTCGAGTGTGTATGTCTGTGGTTATTAGAAGTGCATTTTCTATGCAGGTTTGGCTCTACCTTTGGTAGAGAGATGTCCATTTTACAGAGGAGACTCTGCTGAAATTTTGGTAGATTTTCTTATAAAACGTGATATTCGTAATAATTTCTACCATTAGTTAGGTTCTATCCCGTCTATCGAGTCTTGTCTAGTCTTCCTCAAGTTAGCCTGGAATTTCATTATTTTGTTGATTTATGATTTCAATTCCATAGTCATGTTGTAAAATCAATTTTTTATTTTCTTTCTAGAGCATATCGGAGCAGAAGCCGTGAGACTGAGGCAGACGTGGGGTCGTCAGCTTTCGCATTCATCTTGTAAGTCAATAGAATGATTTGTGCGTGTGTTTATTTAAAGAATGCATGCGCTCATATTTTTAATATTGATTATATGATTTATTTAATTTAATGCTGTTATTTAAGATTTAAAATGCTTTTTGTATTTATTTAAAAGTCGAAGTTGAGAAATTTTGGTAGAACGGGCTACCTGGTGGGCTTCACCAGAACTATGTGCACATGGTAGAGATTGAGAGATAGATCCGATACATATATGACTGGTGGATGTTAAACTGGGACGGGTACCTCGGTGGAAGCCTATGCTCTTGGGGACCGCCAGTGATTGTAAGGTTAAAAAAAAAAATGGACTGGGATGGGTGCCTCGGTTGATGCCTTAGCTCTTGGGGACCGCTAGTACCATATATTTGGATTAAGTGAACGATTGCGACTTGGTGCCTCGGTTGATGCCTTTGCTCTCGAGGACCGGCAGTCTGATTGGAACAAGTGGGCCCGGTTGGCCATTTAGATTTTTGGGTTTAGGGTTCTACCGAGATTTTTCAAAAGCTATACCTTTACATTATAAATTATTTTCACTATAATTATATAGTTTTCAAAAAGGTTTTCAAATCGTACAGCTCTTTTATTGACTTACTCAGTGAGGTCTGATTCCCCTCAATTTTTTTTTCAGGAGCTTGGGAGTTCGACCTTAGACTACCTCCACGCCGGGTTACTTCATCACTGGCTATTTTATTTAGGTCATTGTAAGCTATACTGTTGTATTATTCTAGGATGCTGCAGTAGTATATGTACTAAGAATTGTATGGTTTAAGTATGTTTGTGTAATCTATTTGTATGAACCACGCTTATGTATAAGGATTTAAGTTTGATTTATAATATATAACGCTGAAGCATATTTTATTTGAGCATCTGATTTAGTTATTTATGAGAAAAATCAGTTTGATAATGTGTTCTATTTTAAAATAAGTTTTTAAATTGTAAGGTGTTGTTTATCTTTTCTTTAAGGCTTACTACGGGTTTCGGGGGTCTTATGCCTTCCCATTCCCTAGTGCCGGTCACGTGCCCTCGGGTTTGGGTCGTGACATAACCCTATAATACAAAATATCCAATATACTAAATAATTTCCTAAAAAATTTATAAAATCATTAAAATTATTTAATCAATGTATAATATACTAATATCAACCAAAAACACATTTTTATCCAATAATTTCATAAAAAATACATAGTTAACCTATTAATTCAAAATACACATAAATTATATAAAATTCCATAAAAATTATATAAGTTAATAAAAATTATTTTATCAACAAATAACATTCTAATATCAACTAAAACACAAAATTAGACTCTAAATTCAACCAAAATACATATTTAACTCAATATTCCAAAATTTACATAAACTAAAAATATTTATAAAAATTATATAATAATCCCAAAAGTTAATTTCTCAACACCAAAATTAATAAAAATATATAATATCATTAAATCAACCAATTTTATAATTTAATAAATTAATTTATGAAAATTAATAAAATAATAATAAAATATTCAAAAATTCACAAAAATAAAAATAAATTCCAAAAATCAAACAAAAATTCATAGAGGTAGATTAAGTTAATAGGAATCACATTTGTAAAGGAAATTTGCAAGATTCAAGCTAAATCATGCTAAAAAAATTTGAAACCCTAATGCTCCATAAACAAAAATCAAGAAAAACTCATGAAAATGGAAGTCAAAGCTCAAACTAAGCTTGGATTAGTGCTCACCAATGAAAAAAGGACGAGAAAGACACCAGAATCGAAGAAAATGGTGGTCGAAAATGTAGGTTGGCTGGATTCTATGGAGTTTTGGCTTCCTTCCATTCTCTGCGTTGCCAGCGCCGGGGAAGGGAGAGGAAGAGCGGTGGACGACAACAAGGAGATGGAGAAGGTGACGAAGGATGGTGGCTGTCACGACCCAAATCGAGGGCCATGACCAGTGCTGGGGAACGGAAATTCTTTCGAATTCAGAACTCGTAGCAAGCCTTAAAACAATAAAAATATACAATAAATAAAATGAATATAATGTAATTAAAAATTTCAATTTAATATAATAAAATAATGTCCTTCATATCATGAAATGATTTGATACAAAATTCAGATTAAACATCTGAATTAAAATCTCATACAGTAAAATAATTAAAACTTACTACTGTTACAAATACAACTACTGCAGTTTTCTAGAGTACAATAATAAATAACTAAGTAAGTAATTTACATAGTAGGGCTAGGGCGGAAGAAATCCGATGGATAGGCCTACTGTTGAGGTCTGAAGAAGAGGACTCTCCTGTTAGAACATCAACTGAGGGGAGTCAGACCTCATTGAGTGAATTATTATAATATATATACACGTATTTCTAAATGAAAAATGCAAACACTCATAAGTATATACTAAATATATATACAGGCATGTACACATAGATGCTGAAAATCACTTTATAATTAATACTGAAAAACATCAGTTTATGAAGGATCAAATAGAACCTTAAGTTATCGCAACCTCAAATATCAATAGAAAACACTTTAGCCATACTGGCTCACTTAAGTCTAAGTAAACTCACTTAATCCAACTATATAGTAGATTGGCCTTGAGACACTAAGTCAACCGAGTTCCAACAGTGTGACTGTCAGTGTGATTGGCCTCGAAACGCTTGGTTAACCGAGCTTCAGCAATCACACCATCAATCACATTTTACATCAATCAAATTGATCAAGTCATAATTTTCACAAATATGTTAGTAATTCAACCTACAATCTATCGCACCGGTACGTACTCAGTCCTAGTGCTGCCCACTAGGAAGCACGTTCTATCGATGTCCTTTATTTATATTAAAACATATATTCGAGAATAAATACTATAAAATGGCATTCAAAATTATTAAGTAAACCATATATATACCAGAAATATACCTAAAATAAACTAAGTATATTTCAAGTATATATACGTAAAATTAATTCAAACAATTCATGAAATATACCCAAAATAAATTAATAATATACTTAAAAATAATTTGAATATAAATCAAAAGGGAAAACATGCATTCATTTCAAAATATACCAAAGATATACTAAAAATATACCTAAGATATACTTAAGTATTTAATAAAGCAATTATGGAAAATTTTACATTTAAAACATATAATTCTAAAACATGCAACCTAAAGCAATGTATATATATAATAATAACTCACAGGGATACGCTCCTTGAGACTGATCCGATGGGCCTGGTCTGCTAGGCTTCGGTCTCGGCATAACTAAACAATAAAAGCGATCACGACATTAGAATAAATCTAACTTAGATTTCTAGAGACTCGATCTAGAATTACTAAACACGAACAGACACAGAATTAGAATTAGACCTTTATGAGAATTTTACCGAAAATTGGACAGAACTTCCTCTGTAAAACGTACATTTCTCTACTAAAAAGTAGAGTCAGTCCTGTAAGAAAAATATACTTCAAATGCAAAAATCCTCACAACCCTCAGTTGGGATCCCAAACAACTGAAATTCCCCAACCGAGGTCTACAATTCACCACAAATTCAAATTACAATAAAATATATTAAAATTCAATAAATACCATAAATGCCCTCCAAATATCAAAATATAGCATATTAAGTATTACAACACCAAAAATAATTATTTTCCTAATAATTACTTAAAAACCCTAATTAATAATATAATATTATTAAAAATCCATTTTTTTTGATAATTCCACTAATATTTATAAAAATTCATTTTATAAATCCAAATTACTTAATTAGTCCAAACATATATTAAAATTTACTAAAAATCCATTTATTTACAAAAATAGTATATTATATATTATTTAAAAATAATTTTCAAAAATTAGTATTAATTAGTTAAAATTAGTAAGTAATTTGTAAAAATTATTTTTATTCCTCAAATAATATTAAAACCAATTAAACATAATATTTAACTAAAATTACCACCAAATTACCAAATTACCCCTAATATTTAAAAATACACATAAAATACTAATAATACTCAAAAATTCAATAAAAATTATATAAATACACAAAAATAATTTTCTCAAAATATATCTCAATAATATCAACAAAAAAAATATAATTAACCAATAATTTCTAACAAAACATATATAACTTATATTTTCAAAATTGACATAAACTAAGAATAATTATAAAAATTACACAAAATTCACAAAAATTATAAAATAAATTCTAAAATTAATAATAACCACCAATAACATCAAAAATCACAATTTCATAATTTATATAATTAATTTATGAAAATAATAAAATAATAATAAAATATTCAAAAATTCACAAAAATCAAAATAATTCCCAAAAATCACATAAAAATTCAGGGAAGTAGCTTGAGATAGAGGTATGAACTTTTGTAAAGGGATTTTCCATGAATCATTTGAAAATTCCCAAAAAAAAATTTGAAACCCTAAAATGGCCGAATCAAAGAACAAGCAAAACACCTAACCAAATCACGTTTTCAAGCTGAATGGGTCTTGGATTCAACCTCGTCGAAGCTCTAGGAGTCCAACGGCACTCGAAACGCTCGATTTGGTGGCCGGAGGTGGAAGAACGGTAAGAAACCAACTCACTGCTGCTTCTACTGCCGGTGCTCGAAACGGTGATTGGAGAGGGAGAAGAAGGAAGCGGAAATGGAAGAGGGAGGGGGTGGTTGACGGAGAAGAGGCAGGAGGCACTCTAACGGTCAGAGAACGGTAGTGACGGGCGATGATGGTGAGGATCAGGGGAGGAAGAAGAAATAAGTAAGTTGTTTTAAATTTTTGTATATATAATACATAAAACTATATTTTATGAATTTAATAAACTTTATATTATAATATATATTATTATATCATACTAAATTCACACACCACACATTTATATATTCACACACACACACATATATATATATACACACACACACATATATGTATATATTACACTCCATAAATTATTAATATACACATATAGTATTAATATTAATATATGTGTGTGTATATATATATATATATTAACACATAAAATAAAATAAAATAATGTAATTTATTATATAAAAATATTAATGCACTAGATTAAACATTATTAAAATAATATTGTCTGAAATAATAAACTTCAATATATACATTTGCGTAAAAAATTATAATTAAATGTAAAATAAAAATAATTATTCACAAAATAGTAAAATAAATAAATATAATTTTAAAATTTATTAACACTGTATATCCTGATAATTATTAAAATAATTTAAAAACTAGAGTCATTACAGTGGCAGTCCAGCAGATGGCTAAGAGGCACAGTGAATAGAGGGGTACGGGTTTGCGCGATGGGAAGAAGAGGGAGATGCTGTGTTTTATTGTTTATGTAATATGTATATATGTATATGTTTATTGTATGTATGGGTAATATACTTTATATTATAATAATATAATAAGTTTATGTACTAACCTCCACAACACACACACTACATACACACACACACATATATATATATATATATAACACAATAATGAATAATGCACCCACATAAAATAATAATAAACCCTAATATATGTGTGTATATATATATACATAATAACACATAAAATAACCATGCAAATAATGTAGTTTAATGAAAATAATAATAATAATAATAATAAACAATATCATTTAAATAATAAAATAATACTCAAATTTAAGTCAATTAATAAAATAACATTAGTACTTAAATAATATTATTAAAATAATTCTTTTCAAAGTAGTAAATATAATGTAAATTAATTTTTAAAATAATAAATTTTAAAATAATTATTTATGTAGAAAATTATAATTAAACATAAAATAATAAATATTAACTACAAAATAATCAAATAATTAAATATAATTTTTAAATTTATTAATATTGTATATCTCATTTTAAAAGAAATTAATTTAAAAAAAACTAGCATTATTACATTAATTATTTAGAAAGATTTTTTTATTATATATTTCAATTGTTTTATATTCATATAATATACAAAAAGTATACTATAACACATAATGTTTGGAGAATGTAATAGCATGACAAGAATACACGTGCACATTAACCACAACAACAACGGGATCAAAAGCCAAGTGTATTCATTTCCTTTTCTTAACTCCAAACCTCTCTGTCCCTCTTTTTTTAATTTCCTTTTCTTTTTGAAAGATGTTACAAAGATGGTACGCAACCTTCCTTCTTCATAATATTATAATATACATATCTATGTATATCTATATATCTATAATATACATAAATATACGAATAACAGAAAAGTAAAATTATAAAAAAAATTTCATTTATTATAATATAAATATTAAATAATTTAATTATTTATTAATAAAAGTAAAATTAAATTAATTAAAATGTAATTTTGATTTGATAAAAAATTATTTTTTATTTTAATTAGGTTAATTTCTATTTTATTTCTAATAAAAATGAAACTAACTAAAATATAATTTTAATTTAATTAAAAGTATATTTTCTATTCTATTTAGGTTAACTTAGATCTAACAAAAAATTTTAATTTAATTAAAAATATATTTTTTATTCTAATTAGATTAACTTCTATTTTATTTCAAATAAAAATTAATTTAATTAAAATATAATTCTAATATAATTGAAAGTATGTTCTTATTTTAATTAGGTTAGAGTTGAGAAAAATTAATTATAAGAAATATTGAAATAATATTATATAATTATTTAAATAAAATATTTATAAAAACTGTAATGAATTATGACTATATTAATTTAATATCAAGCATTTTGTGTCTGCCAGTTGACTACTGCTTCAGCCGGAGTTGTTTGTGCCTTTGTTGCTGATAATTCGCATAAGTTCCTGGTGCATATTTAATTGCTAAGACCTCTTTAAAGGTTGAATGATAATGGCATTCTGCATCTGTGAACTTGTTATAATTCATATGAAGATTGAAAGAGAAGAAATTCTTAAACATGACAGAACCAGAAAGCTCTTCTGTTCCCTCTTCTACTCCCTCTGTAATATGTGATTATAAGTATGTACCAACTAAGTCTGTTGCCGTTACCCTATCACCCCCCATCAACCAAACCACCCAGAAAAAGACCGACTACTTGTATGAATTTACTTACCTTCCTGAAGATCAAAAGATTGAAGAATCAAAATTCCCCCTGTTGAACCCTTATGATGCCTTTTCAAAATCCAAAATAAACTGGAAACAATCTTTTAAGGCTCTTGTAAACCGACCCACTTCCTCTATAAAAGAATATGTTCAAGCCTCCAGCTTTGATCAACACCATATACCAGCCTCTCAGACAGAACAATTTGTGACCTTAGAAATTCCTCCAGAATTTCTAAGAACTTGGCTAAACCAGGGATACACTCATATCCACTTTGGAGCTATAAGGTTAGGACTCTCCTACCATGGCAGAGCAGGGCAACCTGTTTTCTCTAGAATAGCTCTTTTGGATTCTAGATATAAACAGTATCAACATGCTGTAATTGGGACCGTAGAGACATCTTTAAATGCTGGCTCAGTATTCTTTACATTTTTCCTAAATTATAATATGGCCCTTTCTGATCCCCATGCCTTGACAGCTTTAAAAGTCCAACTCCAAATCCTTGGTGCTGAACAAATTTCCACAGCCAAAGTAGCCACCCTTCACTACCAAATTGTCTACCGTCTCCAAAACCATGCTATCAACTTGTCACTACCATGTGTCCAAAATGATGCTTTGTTCATAAAAGCAGACTCTCATAATACTCCCACGTGCATTCACACACCCAAACAACTTTCTAGGAATGATTTGTTAAAATTATTCCCAGAAAAGTGGATCACCAATTATGAGAAGTTGCATGAGACAGTGGAGCCAATTCAAGGTACAGACCCTGTGCATATCAAAAGATCTGATGGATCAATTGATACGATCTTTAGGAGAAAACAAGAGACTCCTACAGTTTTTAATACACAGTTCATGATCAATCCTTGGGATCCAGAAGATAACATCCCTGTAGCCTCTTTTGATAATTCTGGAAGACCAATCTATGCTTTTAAGCGTAATGGTCACTGTTATTTTGATTATTGTGATTGTGATGATTGTTATGCTGCATCCTACTTTGATGATGATGAGAAGAAAAAGAAAAAGAAGAAGTCTCCAGGAAAAAATAGTGAAAAGGAATTCAGAAGAAGATATGAAGATGGAGATTCAAGCATCTGCACTCTGGGACAACCTTCAGGAAAATATGATTATCTTGTATCATATTCTCCTCCTGCTTGGTACAAACCACCAGCTACTCAAAATATTCCTCCTGAACCTTGCAAACCTCAAATACCTCCTTCCCAGCTAAAACCTAAGGCAACTCCTCTCCCATGTTACAAAAAAGCCTTGAAATGGGTAAGAAAAGAAAACTCAGCTGAGATTCAAAAGCCAAAGTCTTTACCCCAAATCTGTATGTTCCAACCCATAAATTTTCCTCCTTTAGCCAAAGAAACAAAACACTAAATTACCATGCAACCTTTTATCCTGGAATCAAACATTGTTGATGCAGATGGCAGTCCTAGACAAACAACTCCGGCTGAAGCAGTAGTCAACTGGCAGACACAAAATGCTTGTGCTCAAAATCAAAAATTGAAGCTTATTGAAGAAAAGATTGATGGAGTTGCTGAACATATGAATTTGGCAGAAAAAAAGTTCCAGGCCTTTGAAAAACGAATGACAGCCATTCATACAGAATTACAAAGGCAGATAGAGATGAAGCACCAGGAACTTATGCGAATTATCAGCAACAAAGGCACATTGAATAGCATTCAAATGAAAGAAATATAAATTTTAAACTTGAAAGCCCAGGTTGACCAACTTGAAAAGGATCTTAAAAGAAAGAAAGAAGAGTTGTCCTCACAAACCTCTTCAAAATCCTTCTCTCCAGATCCTTTGGGTCTTTTATACAGCCCTTATTCAATTCCCAGTTCACCATACACAGCCTCTTCCACCCAATCTTTATTTCCTGCACCAACAGCCCCCATGAATATTCCTCCAAATTTTCAAGGATTCAAATCCTCATCAAAAACTCCCTCTCAAACACAGTCCTCTGATGAAACAACAGCAAAGAAAGGAAAAACAGTCCATTTCTCTCAAACTGAGAAACCTAAAACAACACCTTCCGAATCATTACCAAAAAATACCTCACCAACCTCATCACCAAAAGAGCCAGAACACCCTCTAATGATGGTGAACCCTATCTCTTCCTTTTTGGAAAAATGTGCTGAAAATGTCATGCCCAGCTTTTCAATTGAATCTGATTCAAAAGAAAGTCTATCTTCTGAATCTTCAGAAAGTGACTCTGATTTGGATTATGAAATACCCTACCAATTGATGGTTGATGATGCTACATCTTCTAGAGGACCTCAAGTTGAAGAAGTTGATGATCCAAAAGAAGAATATGAACAGCCCAGGACACCACAGCCAAATCCGCAGATAAATTTCAAAAAAAATACTGGAAATTACTTCACCCTGGATGATGTTCCTCCTTCACAATACAGGAATAGATTTCTGGAATTTAGAGCATGGATAGCTGGACAAATGCTTATTCCTGGAGCAGAAATCAGGGTTGTTATTGAAACATTTCTTGCAAAAATGGTGGAAAAGCTAGCAAACTGGTATGCTTCTCTCAATGCTTATGCTAGAACCCAGTTGATGAATGCCACATCACCGGAAGATTTCCTAGGACTCTTGCATTATGAGTTCTTAGGAAAATGGGATGATGATCTTGAAGTTGCACGAAAGGAGTATTACCAGATGAAATGTTGTTCACTACAAAGAAAAGATCCAGAAAGACATTTCCAAAATATGTCTACTAGATTTTACCTGTTAGGAGGCACTGCTAATCTTGATTTAAAACAAGCCTTTTTGGCTTCTATTCCTGAGATTCTTGCCTCTCGAATATTTTCAATCCTTCAACAATCAAATTACAAAGTTGGAGATGTGCCAATGGGACATTTGTATCAGATCATGATTCAGGCTCATACACAGTTATGTGATCAAAGGAAGATGATTAAATTGTACCTGCGCAGTAGGAAGAATCCTTTGGGAAAACTTTCATGTGACAGACCTGATTTGCAGATCAAATGCAAAGATACTGATGTTTGTGTTTGTCCATCAAAGAAGAAGAAACATTTCTTCAAACTGAAGAAAAAAGGG
The DNA here is from genome assembly GCA_947683625.1 of Mallotus nudiflorus. Lineage (NCBI taxonomy): Eukaryota > Viridiplantae > Streptophyta > Magnoliopsida > Malpighiales > Euphorbiaceae > Mallotus > Mallotus nudiflorus. The sequence continues at coordinate 4,487,464 of CANTUR010000239.1, forward strand.
AAAAGATCCAAGTTTAAGAAGTGGAAGTACTACAAGAAGAAAAAGTTCCGTGGCAAGAAAAAAACCGACAGATGCTACATCTGTGGAAAAAAGGGTCATTTTGCAAAAAGCTGCCCTTCAAAAACAAAGAAGACTGAGCAAATGATTCAACAAATTCAGCAGATCACTAAAGTAGATTTGAATGATGCTGATCTTGAGTCTCTCTTTTCAGAAGAAGAAGAAGTTTCACCAGAATGTGTTTTTGCTATAGGCCAAGAGGCAGACTCAGAAATTTCCAGCTCTGAAACAGAGTCCTGGAATGACCAGTTCTTAATTAGTGGTGATAATAGAGACATGATAGCCCTAACTCATGAAAAACATCCAATACCTTTGTTCCTTATCCAAATTTACCCAACCAGTTATTCCAAACCCATAAAACTTGTAGCCTTGATCGACACTGGAGCCAAAACTACCATTCTCAACCCAAAAGCCTTGCCTAAAGAATGTTGGAAACATCATTCTGAGTATTTCTCTACAGCTAATGGAGAATTACTTGAAACTAGCCTTAAAACCAGACACCCAATAAAGATCCAATTCTTTCCAAATTGTTACACCTGGACCCATGTTCTTGGAATAATACCATTGGAATAATACCATTTTTCTCGAACATGTTATTATTTTTGAAACTTTTATTTAATAATAATAATAATAATAATAATAATAATAATAATAATATGCTTATTTTTTTATTTACTATATATCATGAGTCAAATAATCTTTTTGTTTACGTGTGAAATATGCGGTTATTTACTAGTATATATAAATGTATGAAGAGGGAGGAAGATAAATAAAATTATAAAAAAGTCTTTACTTATTATTATATGAAATTTGGATAATTTAGCAATTTACTAATAAAAATTAAATAAAATTAATTAAAATATAATTCTAATTCTAATTTAATTAAAATTATATTTCATAGTCTAACTAGCATATTTTATCTCTAATAAAAATTAAATTATTTAAAATATAATTCTAATACAATTGAAAGTATATTTTCTATTTTAATTAGGTTAACTTCTATTTTATCTATAATTAAATAAAATTAATTAAAATATAATTCTAATTTAATTGAAAATATATTTTCTATTTTAATTAGGTTAACTTATATTTTATCTCTAATAAAATAAAATAAAATGTATTTCTAATTTAATTGAAAGTATATTTTCTATTCATTATTAGGTTAACTACTATTTTATCTAATAAAAATTAAATTAATTATAATATAATTGAAAGTATTTTTTTTATTTTAATTAAGTTAACTTCTATTTTATCTCTTACAAAATTAAGTTAATTAAAATTTTAGTAGTATATATATATATATATATATATATATATATATATATATATATATATATATATATATATATATATATATATATATATATATATATATATATATATTTCAATTAGGTTTTATCTAATAGAAATCAAATTAGATAACATAATTTTATAATTTTTCTATATTAAATATAATAAGTAAATAGCTAAAATCAAAATTAATAAATTTTATAAAAAAATTGATTATGTAAATATTAACATCAAAAATGTTGAAAGACTGTTTTGTTTAAATAAAAAAATTCATAAAAAATGTAAAAAAATTACTATATTATAACTCTACCAAATTTGTAAAATTAGATTATTATTTAGATAAAAATATTGAAAGAGTTTATTAAAATTGTAATAAATTACTATATTATAATATAACACTATGTATCAAGATTGAAAAATTAGATTGACATACATAAGTAAAATAATACTCTTATTATTTTTAAATACTTATTACATTAATGTTTTTAAGTAAATAATTATAATTAAATCAATTATAATGTTTTATTTATCTTGTATCTATAATCATATTTTTTAAAAAAAAAAACTCTAATTATAAATAATTAAATATTTTTTTAATTTTAGACTAAAAATATATATTTCCTTATAACTAAATTAAAGTGAGACTATTTTAAAAGTTATTGGATTAGAAATTCAAATTTCACTATATTCTAAAATCTTTCTTTAGTACTTAAAAAAAACTTCAACATTAATAAATTATTTGAAAAAACGTAAAGAAAATAAAGGAAAAACCTTCATTTGTCAGCTTAACTATTATATTATTCTGTATAGGGTAGCACTAAACACTATGAGGTCCATTTGGAGCTGCAAATGATCCATTATATAGAGGACCAAACATAGCCACGATACAATCTCTTTCAGTCATCGGTTGGTTTGCTTAACAATGCAATGAGATATAAGTTTATCAAAATGCTCATTTCATACCATATTTGTGCAAACAATAAGAAAATGGAAATGATATTTGGTTGTCAAAGAATTCATGGGAACAAATGAAAATTACCTAACTCTATAATAGATCTGTTTAGGTGTTCTAGCAAATGGGGGCTACCGCTAAAGAAGATCAATGGTAGTTTGTTGGTAGTTTGTTTTTAAGAACCTTTTATATATATATATATATATATATATGTGCATATTTTAATATAATTATTCAATAAATTTGAAACTACAAATTAATTAACTATAAAAATTAAAATTAAAAGTTATTATAACAGTTTTATTTAATAATTTTTATTAAAAGTATATAGAATAAAAGACATAATTTCTAATGAAAAAGAAGTGTAGTATTTTAGATTTAGTATAATTAAAATGTTTTATATAAAATAAATCATATATATTTTAAAATAAGAATTTTTATAAAAAGAAAAAGGTAATTAAATAATTAAAAATAAAATATATATTACATTAATCTTTATTGCCATTATTTTTAAATATAATACAATTTATTATGAGACTATTAAATTATTATTGAAGTATGTATAATAGTGTTTTAGTTAAATTTAAAAAAAAAAAAATTTCTAATGGTTTATAAAAAATGATTGAGTAATTTGAGATAAAAAAAATGTATTATATAAAAACTTTTTGAATTTTAGTAGTATTAGAATATGTATAATAGTGTCTTAGTTAAAAAATAATACTAAAAAAACTATAACAAATATTTTATTTTTAATAAAAATTAGGATTTTTAAGAATTTAAAACATTAAATTTTAGGGTAAATACTTAAGTATTAAGATAGATACTTGTCAAAATTTTGACTTAGTGACTTTAAAGCTCTATATATATATATATATATATATATATATATATATATATAATTTGTCATTTTTAAAACTTTTATTTAATAAACAATGATAATAGTAATAGTAGTAGTAGTATTAAAAGGTTAAAGTGGCAATTTACCCCTTGAACTATCACCCGATTTGCAAATTAGACCCAAAATTAACTTTTTGGGCTATTGAACCCATAGAAATACCAATTTTGGCTATTTGGCCCCTAAATCAGGCCTGACCCCTTGCGTGTGATACATAATCCTCATAGAGAGATTGAAGTGAGGAGGATATAATTTTTTTTAAAAGGATGGGAAGAAATAAACATGTGTCGATCATGAGAGGACTCAGCTAACTACTACTTGGTTTCCTATTTTCTAAAATCAAATTTTCGTTAATTTGAAACCAAAAGGAAATCAAAAAATAAAAATTCAATTGTCAATTAAGAAAATTGAAGTTCTTTTGAATAAGCAACTGGGAAATTGATCGAAACAAACAAATAATCATTAAAAAGTTAAGTTCTCTCATACATTATTCGAAAATAAGCTACTGTGTACATGCATTAACTAATGTATTATGTAACTATTCCATTCTTTGAATGTGCATGAAATCTATGTGAAGATATTCTTTTGATGCATGTTATTTGTTTGAATTTTATGTAGATGGAACCCATTAAAGCAAATATAAGGATTCATCATAAAGGGGCTGTTGTTAAGGATCCAAACCTCAGGTATTTGAATGGTAAAGTGGAAGAATTTGTTGTTTATAATATTGATCAGCTGTACTACTTTAGGTTGGTTAAAATGGTAGGTTTGTTAGAGTATGGACACGTGCCGAAACTATATTAGCTGAAACCTAGGGGGAATACGAGTGGATTTAAAATTAATATATAATGATGGTGGGATACATGAAATTCTGATGGCTTGTGGGAACAAAAATATTGATATATATTATGAGCATGAGTTAGATGTACCTAATGTCTTTTAAGTTCCTTCGTTATGTAACTTTGTGAATGTAGGTAATAAATTTGGGCCGGAGGCTAAGAGTTTAAGTGGGAATATGGGTGATGCAATATCTTTTTAGAATAATATTGACAGGTTAGAGGAGAGTATAGGATTGAATTTATTTGATGAAATAATGATTGCATGTGAACCAAATGTGACTGATGATGTGAATGTGAAGAGAGTTTATGACTATGTAGATGTGCAAGTAACTTGTGATAATACAACAACCAAATTAAGGCCTAAAAGGAGATGGGTTTGTTGATTCGTTTGGAAAAACCAAAGATGCAAGGACTTTTTGTGACAGAAATATTGAAGATAAGGATAAGAAGTTTGTTATTGATACAAATGTTGATTCTGATGCTGGAGATAAAGAGTTAGTTGAAGCGAGAAAGAAAAAAAAGCTTATATAGAAAAGAAAATTAATACAGCTGAAGGGAGCAACGAGGAGGAAGATGTAGTTGTTGAAGAGCCAGTTGTAGAGAATATAGCACGGTCTAGTGAATCATAAGTAACATAAAAGGCTGAGTTTATTGGAACTGACATTGAGTATGATGACAATCGTAAGAAGACAACTTTGATGAGGAAGGGAATAAAATTATCCAATGACAAGTGGTTTATGATGCAAGTGTGAATGTTCCAACTTTCTTGTGGGCATGGTTTTTAAGGTTGCTAGATAGTTTAGATTTGCATGCACAAAGTACTCCATTGCAAGGTAGGTTGACATTGATTTTTTAAAGAATGAACCAAGTAGGGTAAGAGTTATGTGCTCTTATAAAGGCTGCCTTTAGATGTGTTTTGCAAGTAAAGAGAAAGCTTGTCGTGATTTTAAGGTGAAAAATTATAATCCTAAACATAATTGTGTTAAAGGTTGTGTGTAATTTACTTTCTCTCTCTCTCCCTCTCTCTCTCTCTATATATATATATATATATATATATATATATGAAAGAGTCATAGAGGGGGGATGAATAGGACTATCGAATAAAAATAGAAAATTAAAGGAATTGTTTACAAGAATTGAGTAAGAGTTGAGAAGGAAGAATGAAGAACACAAATATTTAAGGAGTTCGGATTCAACAATAATCCTACGTCTCCACCGAACTTATCCCCAAGTTAGGATTTTTTAATCACCCATGATCTTATTCACAAGATTGAGAATACATAAGAGTTTTATGGCTCACTCTTATAACCTTACAATTTGAGTTTTCAAGGCTCACTCAAAAACCAAATTACAAGTGTTTTCAATGCTCACACTAAAACCAAATTCCTAAGTGTTTAGATGGCTAAGCACTTAAACCAATTCCTTTAGAATAGAATCTCACTTCCCATTTTCTAAACCCAGAAAATAAAAGAATAAGAATGTCTATTATAATCACTCACTAACTCTCATGAGAGTTATACACAAAGAATTGTTTAAAAGGAAAGTTTAAGAGCTTAATTGAATGTTTAAGAAAATGATGAATGATAAACGAGTTTTCTTAACCTTTCAATTGAATTCTAAGTTGTGTTTATATATACAAACACTTAAAAATATAGTTTTTGGATATATCAATCATGTCTCTAACGTTTATAATTGATTTTGAATAAATTCTTGGACTTTTGGCAGCTCAAAGGATGCTCATAGGCGGCTCACGAGTGAACAGTGCTCGTGAGGGGTGAAAATATATCTGTTGCATTAAAAAATTTCTGTTGGATGCTGTTAGTGGTCTGCTTATGAGCAATTAGCTTGTGAGGGGTACTACCATATTTTGGCAAAAACGTGCTCCAAATGCTCCATTGAAGGACAACTCATGACCACTTCAAAAGATGCTCGTGAACAGGATTGAAGAAGATTGATTCAGCAAAAACATTCTTCATAAAAGTTGTAGATAATTGTCTTAGATTTCCATAAAACTTCGAATCACCTCAATTTGACATCTGTATCTCAAGATATTTCTGAAATACCAAGAACTATGCAAACTGAAATGTAAGCTGCATATGCTGACTTCGATTGAAGATTTTCATACCCAAATGAACTTGGATTTTGACAAGAAAGCTCAATTTGGAAAGCTTAAGATGTCTAATTCAAAAGTGAAGAAGCTCATTTTCTCATTTAAGAGCTCTAAATATGTCAAAAGTCTTCTTCAATCTTAGAGGTTCAATCAGCCCGAAAAGTCACTATTCATCCAAAAGTGTATATGCTTGGTATATGTTTGGTATACAATTCCCTACACACTTAATTGAAATTATTAGTATAAAAATTATTTGTCAAAGTCCAAAATTAGGAGTTTGATCATGCAAATGGTCAACAATATATATATATATATATATATATATATATATGTGTGTGTGTGTGTGTGTGTGTGTGTGTATATGTATATATATGTTCATTATTTCTATTGTTTTTTTTGAAATTTACTTTCAAGGCTTTTCAATATGGTTTTTATTGCACCATATTTTCAAAGTGTATCAGTTCTCTTTCATAACATAATTATGATAATTAACACAAATTCTTAATAAACACAAATGCTTAATAAACACAAATGTTGCTCAATAAACACGATTTCCATGAATTCCTATCAATCTTCAAAACATTGTTTTGACATCAATTCTATTTCACATACATTCATTCTTTAAATCCCATTCCCTGCCAAATAAAACTACCTAATCTATCTTTGTAACTAAACTGCCAAAATGCCAAAACACTAGCCTAAAACACTACTTCCTTATTGCAAACCACACAACATTCAACATAGTAAAAAGTAGCACATCATTAGATCCCTGTCATTATTACATAATGTCGATGACGATATCGATGATGATCCAAAATTTTTCAGTTGATCAACTTCCTCTTTCATAGCTTGAATTTCTACTTCCACTTTTGACAATCTACTTTCCCACTTATTTCCAATAAAATTCACTTCCTTACTAATGCAATTGCTTTGTTGTCAATATTGTTGCACCTTCGTTTTCATATTGTTTATAACTTCAATAGTCCTCCTTGAAAACTCAGCATTATACCATTCCTAATACTTGCACTTCCTTACTTGAAACCATATAGAAATTAAACAATGCTCAACATTGATCATACCACTCAACATTAATAAATTTATTGTCTTCACCAACCCAACATGCCCAAAAAAAAAAAAGAAATTAATTCAATAACACCCACCTTATTAGCCATATTTGGGCAAGCAAAAAATCTCTATCCTGAATTCGTCTTGCTTTATGAAACGAACAAGGGAGCGACATTGTAATAGAAGTAATGCTTTGTCGGACCATTATACTAGGTATCAACGATGACTCCCACAGAAGATCTTCCAGCTGAAGACACTGGAGGATAAAAAGAAGACGAATTAGATGTGGACATTAAGGATTTAGGAATTTTGCAGGTTAAGGATTTACATTAGGAAATTAGGGATTTTAGTTTCAAAAATCTTTTTTCCCTCTTTTAAATTAACAAAATCTTTTTTTTTATTGATTACACACGAGGGGTCAAGCTTGATTTAGGGACCAAATAGCCAAAATTAGGATTTCTATGGTTTAATAACTCAAAAAGTTAATTTTGAGCCTAATTGCACATCGGGTGATAGTTCAGGGGATAAATTGCCACTTTAACCAGTATTAAAATATATATTTAAGAGTTTATTTACTATCACGAGTTTAAAAATATTTTATTCAATTGCCTAGCACGTAATTGTTTACTAGTCTATGTATATATGCTATAAAAATAGTGTGTATATATATATATATATATTGATAATTAGTTTCCGGAACTCTTGGGCTTGGTATCCTGTAATCCACGAATAGAAGGTAAGGTGAGAGGTAGGGAGAGTCCCCACGAACACTTCGATGCCTAAGTTAGAGAACAGAAGTAGGGAGAATACAAGATAACTAGAATATGTGAGAATGAGATGTCCCTTTGTGAGGGGTGTAGGGCTCTATATATAGCAATACTCAAACCTAGGAGGAGTCAGATTCCGTGTGGGATAGTGAGTCATAATCTTGGTAGGAGAGTGTTCCTTATGTGCTTAGGACTCCACTTTGGGGTAGTCCCCATTCCGAACGGATCTGCCTTCTTGCTAATCCAAGTGTCCATATTCAGGGGGTAAGGAGCCCCTAACTAGGTGGGAACATACTAGATGGTATCAAGAATCCCCCCCTCCCCCCCCCCCCCCCGGGGTATTCGGATATTTATGTTCGTCGTGTCCGGGTAGGAGGTTGATGCTTTCTCATAAGGGGTATAATACGATAATAGAGGTGAGTGAGCTGAGGTGGCCAACCTCTGTCATAATGAGAGTAGAGCTCGATGTCAAGTCTCGGGATGGTCATTGCTGAATTACAATCTGTAGAGCTTGGATATCCGCCAAGTGCGTATGAGCACAACAATAGAATAACCTATCCATTTGGAAATGATATGACGAAACCAATCATCACTGGATTTTCGATGCTTGGTGCATTAACGCGATGCTTTACGAGCTTGGGACCTCAGTACTACAGAAGCAACCTGAGGGTGCCAGCTTCAGCCACTAGACTTAGATGCTCGGTTCATGGACGCGAGGCTTACATGCTCAAAATCTCAGTACTACATAAGTGACCTGAGGGTGCCAGCTTCAGTCACTGGACTTAGATGTGCGAGACTTGGATGCTTGGATACCCGGAATGGGCTGAAAACGTTGCTTGGATGTATTCTGAGTAGCTTGATAAAGCGGCCCAGTCGAAATGTGGGCAAGCCGACACATGGTGGCATCGCTTCAACTCCTAGGGATTCATAGTTGAAATCGCGTGAGTGATGCATCATTTCGTATGTCAAAAAATAAAGCGTTTCTGCCGCCATTGTCGCGACTCCTCGTCTAATGGGCTTTTTCATCCCCAAAAGGCCCCTAATGGCCTAGGGAGGAATGCAACAATAATGAGGGCAGTTAATGGCGTGCTTCCAAATCCTTCCATGTCTTTATAAATACTGCTGCACTTGTTAACTGGCGTATTTTGCTTCTTTGTTTTTTTGTTGTTCTTGCCTTTGCTGTATTGATATTACCTCTGCTGTTTTCATTTTTGCTTGTCGTAATTCTTGCTTGTGGCAACCAAGTGATCTTTTATTTTTTTTTCCTCTTTTTTCTTATTTTTGCTATTGTGTATTTCCCTTCTTCACTATGGCCCCAAGGGAAGAAGTTAGTTCTAACCTTTTTATTTCTAATGTAGATAGTGAGTTATTGGGGTGGTATTGGAGGCGATTCTATATCCCCGATGATTACATCCTTCACACCGTAGATAGGAGGTTTAAGGCCCATACCCCCTTGTTAGGGCTAAGTAAATTAGTAATGTATTTTGACAAGCTAGAGGGGGGTTTAAAAATTCCTCTAGATCCCTTTGTGAAGGAATTTTTGAATAGAAATAACATAACGCCCGGTCAGCTTCACCCAAATAGCTATAGGATACTGACCGAGTTCATCCAACTGATGTATGAAGAGGGGAAAGAACTCGATTTAGATTTTTTTTGATATCTGTACAGGTTGACTAGAAAGAAGGGAGAGCTGATGCTCTCCCTGTCGACTGTACCTAACCATACCCTTTTCGTAAAGCTTCCAGATCTCCACAAGAAGTGGAGACACCATTTTTTATTGTTGAGCATCAGTTGGACTTCTTGGATGTCCGAAGGATGTGGTCTGACGAGTGTCATAAGGTGACCCATCTTGTAAAACTTTTCGACCATGATACGGAGATGGTTTTGCGGCTACATCTCGATGGGCTTGCCGAAGCTCGATCGGCGGAGGATATGTCCTGGAGGTACCTATGGAGAGTCTGTTCAAGTCGCGTTCACTCCCTTGGTACGTATGTTTTACTTTGAGCTATATTTCTGACTTGATCTATTTTTATGACTATAGATGGCTGACTTTTTTGATTTTGTGGGCGGGATTTTATTAGTTGATGAGCCGACTGCTCCGGAGGAGGTTTGGGCCTCTCCTTCCCCGGAACCCGAAGTTTTGGCAGAACATGAAGCAGTTCCTACTGACCCCAAGGGTAAAGTGGCATTGAAAATTGAACAACCAGAACGGGTTGGCCGAAGAAAGAGGTGGTTGATTGATCCAGAGTCAGATGCAGAGGGGCTAGATGAGGAGATTTATGTTCAGCGCCCGTAGTTATTTGGATGTCCGGATATGAGGGGCTGAATATTGAAGCGGATGAAGCCCCCGAGTATCTCCAACAGCCAAGTGTGGGATCATTATGCTGAATCGCTAAGGCTGCCAGGTGATATGCAATGTTGGTCCGATGAGGGCTCGGAGGGGTTGCTTGACTCCATGATTAGCCAGTCATTAGAGGTAAGCTAGCTTCTGCCATTGATGTTGTTATCGTATGTGTTTCTTATTGAAGCTAACTTTTTATTTTTAACAGATGACTCAGGCCTTGCTGCTGGCGAAGGATCAGTACTTCTTCCTGAAGAGCCAATATAACTTAAAGGAAACAGAGGTGGGAACCATAGCCATCGATTTTGAGAAGAAGCTGGATGGCGCGAAGGCAGCCTTGGAGCACTGCCAGACAAAATATGCTGAGGCCAAGTCTGATACTGAGGCGAATTAGAAGAAAGTTTCTGAGTTAGAACATAGCTAAGCCCAACTGATGAGGAGGATCAAGGAGCAGGATCTTCAAATTGTTGAGCTCTAGGGAAGGCTGGCGGAGATTGAGAAATCCTGAGCGAATGATAAGAAGTCATACCAAGGCATGGTAAGGGGGTTTCTCAAAGCTTATTGGACTGAGTGTAAGAGGATACTGCTCTCTCAAGACTCGGGACTAGATCTGGGGGCGTTGGATCAAATAACGCCAGCAGACCTTGCCAGACTTACTATGGAGGAAGACGCTCGACGAAAGGCCAGTTCTGCTCCTGCGAGGGAGACTGTAGAGGCTGCTATTGGTACTGGGTCTGTAGTGCATCTAGAGACTGTTGATGAGGTTTCCCCCTCTGTTTTCAGGCCTGGGGGTCCAGGTGTACATATAGTAGAATATATATGTATATGTTTTTTTTTTGTAACCGATTACATGTAAAGGCATTTTATTAATGAAGAGAGACTTTATTGAATCATGTGTTGAATACAATCTTATTAATAGTATTTTCTGAGAGAGTCGGAGTTTCAAAATTGTGGTAGTTCTTTGCCTCCTCTTTCTCTTAGTTTGTATGCTCCCTTGGTTGTGCTTGCCGAGATTTGGTATGGAACTTCCCAGTTTGGACCTAACTTGCCAGTTCCTGAGCTGCCTTTTTCGACATTTGCTCTTTTGAGTACCCAGTCTCCTAATTTGAATTATTTTAGGTGAGGCCGTTGACAATGGTACTGTGTTACCTTTTGCTGATGTGCTTCAGTTGTGGCTGTAGTTTGTTCTCTCCGTTCCTCTAGTAGATCTAGGCATATCCAGGCGTCAACGTTGTTGATGGTGTGATTGAGATCATGGCTTACCTGGTAACTTGGTGAACCAATTTTCACTGGTATTACCTTGTCCATGCCATAAGTCAGCCTGAATAGTGTCTCATCAGTGGATGATCGAGGTGTGGTTCTGTAGGCCTAAATGACGTTGTTGAGTTCTTCAACCCAATTTCTCTTTTTTTCGTTAAGTCTCTTCTTTAATCCTTGCATGAGAATTCTGTTGGTGACTTCTGTTTGTCCGTTTGTCTACGGGTGGGCTACTGAGGTGAAGCGCAGCTTTATATCGAGGTCTGAGCAGAAACCTTTGAATTTATTATTATCGAACTGTTTGCCATTGTTCGTAATTAAAGTGTGGGGGATGCCGAATCTACAAATGATCTCCTTCCATAAGAAGTGATGTATTCGGGCTTTTGTAATGGTTGGGACTGCTTCTACTTCTACCCACTTGGTGAAATGGTCAATAGCCATAATTAAAAACTTTTTCTGTGAGGTAGAGGGAGGGAAAGGACCAAGGATGTCCATCCCCCACATAGCGAATGGCCAAGGGCTACCGATGGGATGCAGGGGGTGAGAAGACTTGTGATTGAGATGAGCATAGTATTGGCACTGGGGACATGCTTGTGTTAGCTGTTGGGCATCTTTGGACATGGTGGGCCAGTAATACCCTTGGAGTAGTGCCTTTCGAGTGAGCGAATAGTGGGACTCATACGCTCCATAAATTCCTTCGTGGATTTCTCGGAGTATATAATTCCCTTCCTCTAGTGAAACGCACTTGGACCATAGGTGTGAAAGGGATTTTCGGTATAGCTCCCCTTGATGGATGGAATAGTGGGCTACCTTGGTCCTGAGCTTTCGAGCTTGCAGTTTATCTTCTGGGAGTGTTCTGTGCTCTAGATATTGGATTATCGATCGCATCCATTCCGAGACTACCTGTGTTTCCAAAACTACGATGTCTTCTATGTTGGGATTGGTTAGCGACTCAGTGAAATTCATATCCTGGAATGCTTGATTGTTTTCAACTGCGGATTTGGCAAGGTAGTCGACCTCACTTTTTTGTTCCTTGGGAATCTGGATGATCTCCCATCGGCTTTCATCCCGTTCGATGTGTTGCAAAAGCTGCCTGGCCCTGTCTACGTATTTGGCAATACATGTATCTTTGACTTGGAACGTTCCACTAACTTAGTTGATTGCCAGTTGGGAGTCCGAGTATATGATGAGGTGTTCATCCCTGACTTCGGTGGCCAACTTCAAACCTTTAATGAGTGCTTCGTACTCTACTACATTGTTGGTGGCATTGTACTCGATACGGACTGTGTATTGGATGTGAAACTTGTGCGGTCCTCTAAGGATTATTCTGGCACCAGAACCTTGAACTGAGGATGCTCTGTCAGTATAGAGCTTCCATTCCGGTACTTTGGTCAAGGCTATGTCTTCTGGAGCCATTTCTTACACAAAATCTGCTAATTCCTAGGCTTTCATCTACTGCTGAGGCTCATAGTCAATATCGAATTCACCGAGTAATATCGACCATTGTACTAGCCGACCTAAAGTCTCCGGTCTTTGTAAGATTTTCTGTAGCAGGAAATGGGATCAGACAACGATATGGTGGGCCTGGAAGTAATGTCGAAGCTTTCGAGAGGCATGGACCACAGTCATGGCTAACTTATCCAATATGGGATATCGAATTTCAAGTCCTCAGAGCATCTTATTGACATAATAAACTGGGCTTTCCTGGCTTCCTTCTTCTCTACCAGTACTGAAGCGATGCATTCTCGACTAATAGAAAGGTACAAATACAAGGTCTCATTTGGGACCAGTTGGCTGAGTAGGGGTGGTGAGGATAAGAATCTTTTAATGTCTTTGAATACTGCCTGTCAGTCAACGGACCACTGAAACTTTTTAAAATTTTTGAGAGCTCAGAACAACAGTAGACACCGCCTAGCCGAGCAAGAAATGAAATGCTCTAACGCGGTGATTCTGCCATTTAACTTTTGTACCTCATGGATGTTCTTTAGTGCTTCCATGTTGAGTATGACTTCCATCTTTTTTGGATTGGCTTCAATGCCTTGGTGAGGTATCATAAATCCCAGGAATTTGCCTACTTGGACTCTGAAGACGCATTTCTCAGGATTCAACTTAATCCTGGATTTGCTTAGTAGTTGGAGAACCCAATCTACGTTCGCTAGGTGCTGTTCCAGATGTTTGCTTTTGATGATGATGTTGTCCACATATACCTCTATGCTTGTTCCAATATGGTCTTGGAGGACTTGGTTCATCATTCTTTGATACGTGGTCCCGACGTTTTTCAATCCGAAGGGCATCCCCTTGTAACAGTACAATCCTTCATGGGTGATGAAGGACGTTTTCTCTTGATCGTCTTCCTTCATCAGAATCTGGTGATAACCTTGCGCTGCGTCGACGAAGCTGTATAATCCATGACTAGTGGTGGAGTCGACGAGCTGGTCAATCATGGGCAATAAGTAGTTATCCTTAGGGCACTCGGTTGAGGTCGGTGTAGTCTACACACATTTTGTACTTCCCGTTTGCTTTTCTGATGAGTACCACGTTGGCTACCCATTACGTGTGAGTAACTTCTTTAATAAACCCAATTGCTAACATCTTTGTCGTTTCTTTAGCAATTATTCTCTGCCTTTCGTAGGCAAAGGTTCTTTTTTTCTGTGCTATTGGCTTGGCTCCTAGTTTGATGTTTAGGCAGTGACAGGCAACTAGTGGGTCCACACCGATGATCTTGGATGCTTATGAAGCGAAATCCTCTAAGTGTCTGGTAAGGACTTCCCTTATTTCATCTTTGATATTCTAGTTGAGTGCGTTGCCAATTTTCACGATCTTTCCTTCTGTGATTTGTAAGGTCTCTGTGTCTTCTACTGGTTGTGGATCGGCGCCTTGCTTCTTAACTTCCCATGCCTCTAAAGGAAAAGCCTCTGCTTGAGACTTCATGGCCATCTGGTAACACTGTCTGGCCATATGCTGATCTCCCTGAATAGTAAGGGTTCCATTCTTGACTGGAACTTTCATGGTTAAGCGTCGGATGCTAGTGACTGCATCTGCCTTATAAAGTGTCGGTCGTCCTATAATCCCATTATAGGCCAGTGGTATATCCACCACGTTGAATATAGTCCGGACGACTTTTGTCTCCTCATTATCTTGGTTTCCAAATTTTAGGTTCAGTTCGACAATCCCCATTGGTTGCACGGTTCCACCACAAAAACTCGTGATGGGGTTCTGGATGGCTTTCAGGTTGGTGACGGAGCCATCCATTGCTTTGTATGCATTCCAAGATAATACATTGATAGCACTTCCATTATCCACCAATAGCCTTTTTACCCGATACTTATTTATGCATACAATTATTACCAGAGCATCACAATGGGGGTGGTGTACATGCGAATCATCTTCCAAATTGAACATAATATCTCTTCTCTTGGGTACTGATTTTTCTCCTCTACTATGCTTTAATCTCTTCTCAGTGTGTTCTCCCTCTATGATCATATTAATCATTCCAATCGGCTCCCTCTGGGTTTTGTTTGCTTCTGGCCTGTCATGCTCCTTATTTTTGGAGATTTCGCTTCTTCTCGGTGCGTCTGTGAAATTATTGAGCTTTCCCCTCTGCACCAATCTTTCTATGACATTCTTTAGCTCTTTGCAGCCCTCCGTGTCATGCCCGTATTCCTAGTGGTACTCGCAGTATTGTCCTCTATCCCGGATAAATCTCCGGCTTGGGCTGATTCTTTTGGCTGGGGTGATCCCAACTCCATTTTTCCTGACTCATATGAGGATTTTGGATTGAGAGGTGTTCAAGAGTGTATATCTATCCGCTTCCCTATCAAATCTCTCTACCGGATTTTTAAAATTTATTTTTGGGAAGCTTGCTCGTCTCTGTTTCGGTCGTTCATCCTTGATTGATGGCCTGTCTTCTTCCCGTCGCATCCTTCTGTCTTCGTCCATTTTTATCATCTAGACCGCCATCACCATTGCTTCTGCAAAAGTACTCAGTTCTTTAGTCATTATTTTGTCTTTAAGCTTGCTGAGTCTAGTGCCATTTTTCAAAGCTTCTATGGTGACTTCATCAATAAGATGATCAATTTGCATGGCTGTTTTGTTAAAACGGTCAAGGTAACTTCGTAAAGATTCATTAACTTCTTGCCAGCACATTCGAAGATCGTTGAAGTTTTTAGCCGGGGGAATATTGGTGATGAATACGATATGAAACTATTATGTCAGATCCTCAAAAGAAGTGACGAAATTCTCTGGGAGTCGACGAAACCACTTTTGAGCATTCTTTATGAGTGTGCTTGGAAAGACTCTGCACATGATTCCATTATTTATGTTCTGGAGCAGCATTTTTGTTTAGAACGCTGATATATGACCGATGGGGTCTCCCGTCCTATCATATTGATCAAGCTGCAGGATTTTGAACTTAGTAAGGATCTCTGTCTGAATTATTTTGTTGATAAACAAAGTTCTACTGTCCATAACACATTCTTCTTCCTTTCTAGGTTTGGTTCGGGCTTTGCATATTGCTTCTTCAACTTTCTGAGCTATTTTCAAATCATCAAGAGCCGAAATGGTTGAATTGCACTCCCCTTCCGGCACTTTTCCCTTCCTCATGCTCGTCCCCGGAGCCTGCCGAGGTGTTGTGTTATCATCATTTTGAGCCGGCTCAGGGCGCCCACTCTGTATTATAGCATTTAGTTGTTGTTGCATCAAAACTATCTGTGCCTGAATATTTTTTTATCATGGCTTCCCTGCTAGTTTGATCGAGACTGAGTGTTTGGTTTACAATGTTTAAGTTTGGAGTGGTTATTGTTGATGTTTTTGGTAGGCTCGAAAAGGGTATAGAAGGTATTGATCGATGGTGTTGTAGCAGAGCGTAATACAGGAGGTCTGTGCCCAAGGATGGGTATCTCGGAGTGTTGTCAAGGAGTGAAGGTATATGTTCGGATGAGGCTCCAACGTGTTGTAAGGTGGGCAAAAGCACTATTACTGGGAGAGGGTTTGAGAGATTGATCGAAAGGATAGGTGCGGAAGGGTTGGTGTCGGCTTCAGGAGTCAGGGCTAGTGGTGGGCTAGAAGTCATAGTGAAGATGTCTTTAGCTTAGCAAGTAAATGAATGGCTTTTCCTAAGGAGTTCCCACAGACGGCGCCACTTGATAGTTGATTTTTGGAACTCTTGGGCTTGGTATCCTACAATCCACGAATATAAGGCAAGGTGAGAGGTGGGGAGAGTCCCCACGAACACTCTGATGCCTAAGTTAGAGAACAGATGTAGGGAGAATACAAAATAGCTAGAATATGTGAGAATAAGATGTCCCTTTTTGAGGAGTGTAAGACTCTATATATAACAATACTCAAACCTGAGAGGAATCAGATTCCGTATGGGATAGTGAGTTATAATCTTGATAGGAGAGTGTTCCTTCTGTGCTTAAGATTCCACTTTGGAGTAGTCACCATTCCGGACGGATGTACCTTCTTACTAATCCAAATATCTCTATTTAGGGGTAAGGAGCCCCTAATTAAGCAGAAACATACTAGATTATATCATATATAATCACTAAAAAAAATACATTTAAAAAAAATTAATTATATAAGAGGTTGATATTTGATAAATTTGCTGCTCCCTGTTATCTCGTCATCGTCTAAACAACAATCTTATGTATCCCATAAGCATAGCTCATGCAGTTTAAAAAGAAAAAAGGAAATGAGAAATTAGACCGAAGAATGAAGATAAATTAAGTTTCTGGAACGCAAAATTGGAAGCAACAAACAATTAAAATAATGAAGAAAAGTCACCTGCAAAGCTTCAACTTCTTGAAAAACGAGGCCACATCAGATTTAGGATAAGGCTTAGTTGCAAGACAGGTAGGAATGTTTTCAGGCTGTTCAATCTCCACAGCTTATGAACAATCTCTCCACTACTCAGTTTCTCTGATAAGTTCAACATCTGAACCTCTCCTTTCACTTCAGGAGGAACCACCACATCATCATCATGTAACATTTCAAATCATGGTGATATTCTTATCTCGAACTTCACATACAAGGCCGTAAAAAAAAAAAACAAAAAAAAAAAGACACGAAAACAATAATCACCTTGAGAAAATAAAACATGGGAGAAGCTTGGAGCTCAGTTTCTTGGAGAAAGAATTCAGTGGGAGAAGAGTGAAAGTAGAGATATAATATCAAAGGCGCAAGGAGCACAGCCGAGGAGTTATCGACCGTGACGAGTGGAGTGAGGAGAGAACAAGACAAGGATAAAGCTGCGCTTTGAGTTTAGAGGAGAAATTATGGCCAGAGGGAGGTTGTGGTGGATAAGGGATGAAGATGATGAAAATAAGGAGGAAGAGGAAGAAGAAGAAGCGGAGGAAGAGTGGGCACGGAAGTAAGCTGTAAGGGACATGTAAAGCACTAGTAATATTTAGAGCTGCCGACATGCCCGAATGTGCTAAATACCTCACAGAATCAGCTGATTGATGCCCATTTCAGAAACCAGTACGAACCGTTATTCTCATTTGTTTATTTATTTTTTTGAAAAAAAAAAAAGCTGATTTAAGGGGAAAAAAAAAACATTTGGCTGGAAATAAACAGGCCATGCCCATCTTCATAAACCCAGCATCTCCTTCACCAGTAATTGCACTAAACCTCAAGAAACGTCTCCTTCAGCCCTTCAATTCCCTCAAACAGCTCAAGCATGTCCACGCAGCGCTTCTCCGCCTCCGCCTCGACCAGGACAACTATCTCTTAAACATGATTTTACGCTCCCTCTTCGATTTCAATGACACAACCTACACTCGCCTCCTCTTTAACCAAATCAAAGAACCCAATATCTTTCTGTGGAACACTATGGTCCGCGGCTTAGCATCTAACGATTGCTTCACAGAGTCTATAGAATGTTTTTATTCAATGAGGAAAAGAGGTTTTTTGCCTAATAATTTCACTTTCCCTTTTGTATTAAAAGCATGCGCTAGACTTTCGGATTTTCAATTGGGTATGCTGATGCATGCCCTTGTGGTTAAAGTGGGTTTTGATTGTGATGTTTTTGTTAACACCAGTTTAGTTAGCTTGTACGGCAAGTGTGGGTATATAGACGATGCCTTTAAGGTGTTTGATGATATTACTGAAAGAAATATTGCGTCTTGGACTGCTATTATTAGTGGATATATAGGTGTAGGCAAGTATAGAGAGGCTATTGATATGTTTCGTAGGTTGTTGGAAATGGGCTTGAGGCCTGACAGTTTTACCATCGTCCGGGTTTTGTCTGCCTGCATTCAAATAGGTGACATAGTAAGTGGAGAATGGATGGATAGATATATGACAGAGATTGGTATGGCAAAAAATGTGTTTGTGACGACTTCTTTGGTGGATTTGTATTCGAAGTGTGGAAATATGGGAAAAGCACGTTCTGTTTTTGATGGGATGAAGGAGAAGGATATTGTTTCATGGAGCACCATGATTCAAGGTTATGCTTCTAATGGATTGCCTAAAGAAGCATTGGACCTCTTCTTTAAGATGTTGAATGAGCGTTTGAAACCAGACCGTTATGCGATGGTTGGGTTTTTATGTGCTTGTGCTAGGTTAGGAGCACTGGAATTAGGAGACTGGGCTAGCAATTTGATGGACAGAAATGAGTTCTTGGCTAATCCAGTGTTAGGTACGGCTTTGATTGACATGTATGCCAAATGTGGGAGCATGGCTAAAGCATGGGAATTTTTCAGAGGAATACGGGAGAAAGATAGAGTAGTATGGAATGCTGCTATATCAGGTCTTGCCATGAATGGGCACGTGAAAGCTGCATTTGGACTTTTTGCCCAAATGGAGAAAATGGGGATTCAACCAGATGGGAACACTTTCGTTGCATTACTCTGTGGCTGTACTCATGCTGGTCTAGTTGATGAGGGTCATAAATATTTCAATAGCATGGGTCGCGTGTATTCCCTCACTCCAACAATTGAGCATTATGGATGTATGGTGGATCTTCTTGGTCGTGCAGGTTTATTAGAGGAAGCTCATCAGCTGATTAAAAGTATGCCAATGGAAGCCAATGCCATTATTTGGGGAGCGTTGCTGGGGGGATGTAGGCTGCATCGAGATACCAAGTTAGCAGAACATGTACTGAAACAACTCATAGCATTAGAACCGTGGAACTCAGGAAACTATGTTCTCTTGTCAAATATATATTCTGCAGGTCATAAATGGGATGATGCAGAACAAACTCGATCTATCATGAACAAAAATGGGATCCAGAAAATTCCTGGGTGCAGTTGGATTGAACTAGAAGGAGTTGTTCATGAATTCCTTGTTGGCGATACATCTCATCCCTTATCAGAGAAGATATATGCAAAACTTGTTGAATTGTCCAAGGACCTGAAAGCGGCTGGCTACATACCTACGACAGATAACGTACTCTTTGATATAGAAGAAGAGGAGAAAGAGCATTTCCTGGGCTGTCACAGTGAAAAGTTGGCAATAGCTTTTGGTCTGATAAGCACACCCCGAGAACACACAATTCGAGTTGTTAAAAACCTTCGCGTTTGTAGTGATTGCCATGATGCTATAAAGCTCATTTCCAGAATTACAGGTAGAGAGATAATTGTAAGGGACAATAATCGATTTCATTATTTTTCTCAAGGTTCTTGCTCATGCAATGATTACTGGTAGAATTAGATGTTAATTATTCAATCAAACTTCCAACAACTTGCAAGTTACATAACCTTTTGCCATCATCCATAACCATATCACCTTTATAACAAGGGTCCTGCATATTTCATACCTTACTGAAAAACGAACTAAAGTCTATAATAAAATAATCGGAAATGCATGCCTACATAAGAATAGACACATGCTATAATCATATTGCTTCATTTTTTTTTTTGTTATCATAAATATATATATACAAACCATACAGATTCAACTTAATTAAAATTGACAAATAAAATCAATTAATCTAAAACTTAGATTGGTTGGTGCTCAGCTAGTCAACTAACTTTATAAAAAAGAAACATGTTAATCCAGTCAATAGGACAAGATATGATATTTAAATAAGAATTGTGAAGAAACCATTGCCAGAAATTGCGATATAGATAGCATACAAACATCAACATCTTGTGGGCAGCCAGAAAAATTGGCTCTTAGGTCAGCTGATTTGCAATTTAGCAACCTGAAACCCAAGATGTGAACGGCATCTTGAGGGCAATTCTATCTTTACACCATGTTATATATATATATATATTCAAATGAGAAAATAAAGGTAAGAATAGAACTATTGACCTATTAATATTTTGAAGCAATTATACCATTAATCTATTCATTTTCTGCATTTATAAATTATATATTATTTTAGCTGTTGGACTAATATAGATTAATATAATAAACCTTAATTAGTTAATATTTATCTTCTGTTGTGAAAATAAAGATTGAATTACTTATTTTGTTATAGAACTAAACTTGAATTTAGTAGTATTTAACTAGAAGAAAAATATTTTATAGTAGAATGATTTTGAGAGAATTTAGAAAGAGTTTGGAGAGAATTTAGAGAACTATAATATTGAAAGAATTTGGAGAGTAATCTATCTTTTCTTCTTCTTAATCTTCTCATTAATGAATTTCAATCCCTTTATATAGAGATTTTATTTTCACTATTTGAGTACTATTCTCTCACAAGCAATATATTGTTCATTCACAAGCAATATATTGTTCATTCACATTCATAATACTCCCCCTTGAATAACAATATTTTGCAACTGCCTCGTTAAAACCTTGCTAAATAAAACCCAGTGGGAAAAACTTTAGCTTAAGGAAAAAGAGTACAGTGCATGATATTCTCCCCCTCAAGTTGATATGTATAATCTTCCTTCACATAGTATGTAGATGTCGCATTCCAATATCGTGAACGTGCTTTTTAAAGATTGCAGTTGGAAGTGCCTTTGTGAAAAGATCAGCTGAATTCTGGCTAGACTGAATATACTTGATATCTATATAATTGTCTTTTATTAGCTCTTGAGTGTATGAAAAGAATCTTGGAGGTATATGTTTGGTTCTATCACTTTTGATATATCCTTCCCTTAACTGTGCAATGCATGCTGCATTATCTTCATATAAAATTGTTGGACTTTTGTTGACTGGAAAACCACAAGATTCTTCAATATGATGTGTCATTGATCTAAGCCACACACACTCTCTACTTGCTTCATGTAGTGCAATAATTTCAGAATGATTTGAGGAAGTAGTGACAAGCGTTTGTTTCTGGGAACGCCAAGAAATTACAGTTCCATTATTTGTGAACACATAGCCTGTTTGAGATTTCGCTTTATGAGGATCAGATAAATGTCCTGCATCTGCATAACCAATCAATTCTTGTTTTGAATTGTTAGAATAAAATAAACCCAAATCAACATTTCCTCGAAGGTATCGAAGTATATGTTTGACCCCTTTCCAATGCCTTTTTGTTGGAGCTGAACTGAACCTCGCCAATAAATTAACTGCAAAAGAAATGTCAGGTCTAGTAAAATTAGCAAGATACATTAGAGCTCCAATGGCACTGAGATATGGAAATTCAGGACCAAGAATTTCTTCATTTTCTTCACAGGGTCGAAATGGATCAGTTTCAATATTGAGTGATCTAACGACCATTGGAGTACTTAAAGGATTTGCTTTATCCATATTAAAGCGTTTCAAGATCTTTTCTGTGTAATTTGATTGATGCACAAATATCCCATTGTGCATTTGCTCAATTTGTAAACCAAGGCAATACTTGGTTTTTCCAAGATCTTTCATTTCAAATTCTTCCTTTAAGTATACTGTTGCTTCATGGATCTCATTTTCTGTTCCAATGATATTCAAATCATCAACATATACAGCTATAATCACAAATCCGGATATTGTTTTCTTAATAAAAATGCATGGGCAAATAATATTACTCACATATCCTTTATTAATCAAATAATCGCTTAAACGATTATACCACATGCGCCCAGACTGTTTTAACCCATATAAAGATCTCTGGAGCTTGATCGAATACATTTCTTTGGGTTTTGTACTTAATGCTTCAGGCATTTTAAATCCTTCAGGGATTTTCATATAAATGTCACTATCAAGTGATCCATACAAATAAGCAGTCACAACATCCATAAGACGCATTTCTAATTTCTTAGAAACTACTAGGCTAATCAGATACCTGAACGTAATTGCATCCATAACAGGAGAATACGTTTCATCATAATCAATTCCTGGCCTTTGTGAAAAACCTTGAGCTACAAGTCTAGCTTTGTACCTTATTATTTCATTTTTCTCATTTCTCTTTCGTACAAAGACCCACTTGTATCCTACAGGTTTCACATTTTTAGGCATAGGAATAATTGGCCCAAAAACATTTCGTTTGTTTAGTGAGTCCAATTCAGCCTGCATAGCATCTTTCCATTTTATCCAATCATGCCTATTTTGACATTCCATGACTGATTTTGGTTCAGGATCATCTTTGTCATTTATGATTTCACATGCAACAGTATATGACAATGTTTCATGACTTTCTTTATTTTCTATTTCTTCAGGGATATTTTCCTCGCTATCAATATGATTATCTACTCCCTTTCTCTTTCGAGGATTTTTATCCTTAGAACCAATTGGTCTTCCACGCTTCTGGCGTGTTTTAGACTCATGAGTGTCTTTATTCTCAGATTTTATTTCTGGAATTTCAATACGAGCAGGAGCATTGGCTGCTGGTATATATGATTTAGTCACTCTTTTTGTATCAGTAAATGCATCTGGCAATTGATTTGCAATTGCTTGTAAGTGCACAATCTTTTGCACTTCTAATTCACATTGTTTTGTGTGAGGATCCAGATGCAATACTGATGGTTCATTCCATGAAATATCCCTTTTCACTTCTTTCTCCCCTTTTCCTAATGTTGGGAAAACAACCTCATTAAATTGGCAATCAGCAAAACGTGCTGTAAAAACATCACCAGTTAGAGGTTCAAGATATCTAATAATCGAGGGTGTTTCAAACCCAACATAAATTCCCAATCTTCGTTGAGGACCCATTTTTGTGTGCTGAGGTGGCGCAATGGGTACATATACTGCACAACTAAAAATTTTGAGATGGGAAATATTTGGCTCTTGACCAAATGCCAATTGTAGTGGGGAGTATTTATGATATGCACTAGGTCTGATGCGAATTAATGAAGCAGCATGTAGGATTGCATGTCCCCAAACTGAAATGGGAAGCTTTGTTCTCATTATTAATGGTCTAGCAATAAACTGAAGTCGTTTAATCAATGATTCAGCTAAACCATTTTGAGTATGTACATGGGCAACGGGATGCTCAACAATGATCCCAGTAGACATACAATAATCATTGAATGCTTGAGATGTAAATTCACCAGCATTATCAAGTCTTACCCTCTTGATTGTATAATCAGGGAATTGTGCTCGTAATTTAATAATTTCAGCAAGCAACCTTGCAAATGCAACATTACGAGTTGACAATAGACAAACATGTGACCATCTACTAGATGCATCAATTAATACCATAAAATATCTGAATGGTCCACATGGTGGGTGAATTGGCCCACATATATCACCTTGAATTCTTTCAAGAAACATAGGTGATTCATTTTGAATTTTAGATGGTGAAGGTCTCAAGATTAATTTTCCAAGAGAACAAGCTGTACATGGCATTTCATTTGATTGAGGAATTCTTTGCCCCTTCAAGGGATGCCCATGTGAATTCTCAATTATCCTTCGCATCATTACTGATCCAGGATGACCTAATCTGTCATGCCATAAATTTATTATTGAAGGATCATAAGATTTTTCTTTTACTGCCATATTTGATTCAATTACATGTATATGCATGTAATGCAATCCAGTAGGGAGTTTTGGCAGTCTTTCCAATACTTGCATTTTTCCTGATTCATAGGAAACTATATTTAAATATTTGTTACCATTTATAGTAATAGATTGGGTATCACACCCATTTCGATATATGTCATCAAAACTCAACAAATTTCTTGTTGATTTTGGTGAAAACAAAGCTTCATCAATTATAAACTTTGTTCCATTTGGTAACATAAATTTAGCTTTGCCAATTCCTTCAATCAGATCTACAGGACCTGATATTGTTTTTACAACTGCCTTTGTGGGCTTTATTTCAGAGAAATAATCTCTATTTTTCAAGATAGTATGTGTAGTACCACTATCTGGTATGCAGAGATCTCCAATATTGTCTTTATGTTGAGTACAATCCATATTAAACTTCAAAATAGATAAACACAAAATTAATCAATTAAGGTAAAAACATAAAATAATTATAAAGTAGGACATTTTATTTAATTTAAAAATAACATACATAACAATAACATATTCTTCAGAATCAAATAAGTAATAACAATATACTTAAAATTATAGATGTCTCAATTTCCATTGTCAGTAAAATCATCAGTAAAATCAGAAACATCTAAATGAGTTGTATCATTAACATGAGTATGATGCTCATTGAAGTTTATTTCCTTTTCTTTGCCTTTCAATGATGCCTTATAAAGTTGGCAAAGATGTGGTGGTGTTCGACAAATTCGTGACCAGTGTCCTTTACTACCACATCTGAAACACACAGTTTCAGACTTATATTGAGGCCTTTCTTGAACACCACTGATGACTGATTTTAACTTCTTTTGAGGTTGAGTCTGAGTTTGTTGTGGAGTATTACTATATTTATTTCCATGACCATGGCCAAAGAATTGACCTCTTCCACGTCCACGACCTCTACCTCTCCCACGTCCACGGCTATTATAATTTTTATATCTGGAATAATTTGTAGCATTTGCTTCTGGAAATGCTATTGAGCCAGTGGGACGGGACTGATGATTTTTCATCAAGAGTTCATTATTTTTCTCAGCTACCAGTAGGCATGAAATTAGTTCAGAATATTTTTTAAATCTCTGCATCCTGTATTGTTGTTGCAGTGTAACATTTGATGCATGAAATGTGGAGTAAGTTTTCTCCAGCATATCCTCATCTGTGACTGTTTGTCCACAGAATTTTAATTGTGATACTATTCTGAACATTGCAGAATTATAGTCACTCACTTTTTTGAAATCTTGAAAGCGTAAAGCTCTCCATTCATCAGTGACTACTGGTAGTATTACATCTCTTTGATGATCATATCTGTCTTTTAGATCCTTCCAAAGAACACTTGGATCTTTGACAGTCAAATATTCAAATTTTAATCCTTCATCAAGATGACGACGGAGAAAAATTATAGACTTGGCCTTATCTTGCAATGAGGTGTTATTATTTTCTTTTATGGTATCAATTAACCCCATTGATTGAAGATGCATTTCTACATCTAGAATCCAAGACATATAATTTTTTCCCGTGATGTCAAGAGCAACGAACTCAAGCTTTGCTAGATTTGTCATTATGATAACTAATAAAAAAAATATAACTCAATTAGAATTCATAAATTTGATGACTACTAAAAAAAAATCAAACATGATCAGAATTTACTAATTAATTATATCATGAATGAATATTGCAAGAAATAATAGTGGTACAAAAAATGATACAATAATACTTGAAATTATATCAAATAGAAAATCATCTTCCATATTAATTATTCCTAAAACAATTATAATAGTCATGATCAAAACACAAATATAAATATACCAAATCATGTTTACAATTTAGAGTAAAGAGAGAAAGAGAAAATGTATGAATTTGTGTGAATGAATAACATTTATAGCTCATCTATTTATAATGAAAAATATAGCCGTTTATTACCGTTATATTACCGTTGGTAATAAAAATATAGCCGTTAGAAATTTTTTTTTTTTTTTTTTAATATAATATATTGAGAAATAAATTGTATAAAGTAAAATCAATAAATAATGTTGATATGATTATTTATAGCAAGTGAATTAACATAACGATATGTATAAATATGGGGCAAAACCGTCCATTAATATAAAATGGGGTATAGCCTTCCATTAACATAAATAATAAAAAAAAATAAATGTGCATAAATATAAATTGGTAGGAGGCATAGCCATCCATAAGGTTAGAACCATTTCTAGCAATATTGCATCAATTGTGTAGTTAGTAAAACAAAATAAAAATAACAATTAATATAAAGTTAGATTGAAGAAATAAATATAAATATATAAATTAGTAGGAGGCATAGCCATCCATGATAATATATAATCAACTAATATATTCATAAATATTAAATATTAAGAAATATGTACCTTATTGTTTTGATCGAGAGCTCCTCGTGCTGATAACGTGTTGTGAAAATAAAGATTGAATTACTTATTTTGTTATAGAACTAAACTTGAATTTAGTAGTATTTAACTAGAAGAAAAATATTTTATAGTAGAATGATTTTGAGAGAATTTAGAAAGAGTTTGGAGAGAATTTAGAGAACTATAATATTGAAAGAATTTGGAGAGTAATCTATCTTTTCTTCTTCTTAATCTTCTCATTAATGAATTTCAATCCCTTTATATAGAGATTTTATTTTCACTATTTGAGTACTATTCTCTCACAAGCAATATATTATTCATTCACAAGCAATATATTGTTCATTCACATTCATAATATCTTCAATATAGTTTGTGCTCCTAAAGATAAAAATTTTCTAAATAGATGGGCCCTTGAAGCAATTTTTTACTTTTTTTGCTTAGCAAGCAAAAAAAAAAAAAGTCAAAACAATAATCATCTAAGCCTAAAGGCTAAGAATTCAAACGGCACCGTTTTGACGCTCTGTGCCAATCCTGAAAAGGCTGCTTTGCAATCTTCGTTCCATGGGTAAACCCTCCTTAATTCTCACAGTGAGACAGGTTTTTTCACACAATAATTACATGGATCTGTACTACACTCAAAGCAACCAACAAATTTAATGTTTTTATCAAATCCAAAAGACAAAAATTTTCAATCTTTATTAAAAGCACAGAAAAGAAAACACCCAATTGCCTTTTCAATTTGTGTATGGGAAAATCGCTTGCCGCTGCAACGAGAATACACAATCTTGCCAACAAGAATCTAAAACCCTCAAAACACACTAAACCCAAATCGCGATTTCAAGAAGAGAAGACTCAAAAGAAGATGGAGAACAGTTCTGATATCATCAACAACAATAACAGCAACAACGTCAACGGCAACATAAATGTTGGCAGCAGCAATAACAGTAACAATATCAATAATAATATGCGCTTGCCGCTGTCTGAAGTTGTATCGGATTGCGTGAAGAGATGGTTTAGAGATACCCTTAAGGAAGCTAAGGCTGGAGATATTAATATGCAGATTTTAGTGGCTCAAATGTATTATAGTGGGTATGGTATTCCTAGAGATGAACAAAAGGTAGTCAGTCCCTTTTTCTCATTTTCTTGTTTTGGATTTTGTTTTTGTGATCATGAATTTAATGGGTTTATCTTGGTTTTATGATTTTTTTTTATTATTTTATCATGCCATGTCTGATTGTTAGTACATGCTTTTTGATTCCTGTTGTTTTGGTTTTTGATTTTGTTATAGTTTTGTGGATTGATGTAATTTTGTTTTAATTTTAGGGAAAAATTTGGATGACAAAAGCTTCAAGGACTAGGTCTTCAGCCTGGAATGTCAGCGATAAGCATCCAGGTTTACGCCTTGTTTGCAGCACTGTTATGGTTACTTGCTACCATTAGCATTATAGTGATTGCCTTTTCTTTGCTTGGCTGGTGATTTTCTATCAGGTTATAACGCCAGTGATTCAGACTCAGATGAATTGAAAGGTGGTTCTTAAAAAGGGTGAATTGGATGTAATAACCCGCACAATTAAACGTGAGCTCATATTTCATCTTTTTCTTGGTCTTTAGTGCTTATTTTGCATTTTGGTGGTCATTTATTTTTGTGTTAGTATGACTTTCTGAGCTTATGAAATATATTTGGTAGGATCCATGCAGTCGAATGTCTTCCTTATATGACTTTTTGAGTATGCTTTTCTGAGCATCAGACCTAACCTAGTTACAGCTCCAATTATAGTTGTGGTTGATAAACTTTAATGCCAGTTTCTGTTTGTCGGCATTCCACTCAAAGCATGTTTTTGCAATATAAGGGAGGTTGACCTATGCATAAAGTGAATGTGCTGGCATCCTAAGATAAACACTTGCTGACTGATTACCTAATTCGTTAGTGATGCTAGTCGATATCTAAGACTGATGAAAAAGAATAACCAAAAGCAATTTATCCTACGGCTTTTTTTGAAAGCAACATCTAAAAATTGATGAGTTGCCTGATGTACTTCCAGAATAAGGAGGAACTAAGACTGCCTAGTATTGCTAATGGTTTTAGGATATAATTCTTGTACCCATTTTAATTGGAGTTCAATGCACTTCACAACTGCATGTGATTTAAATGGGGAGCATTGTGGCAAAAGGAAATAAGTTCCCCTCTCATTTCTAATCCATTCCATTTGCCTTAATCTAAAATTTGATACTCTAGGTTCTTTTTCGGGTGTCTTTCTGAATGATTTTTCCTGCTTTCAACTTCTCTATATGAGTATACAATGGCTAGCTTGGCAGAATACTTGTGAATTTATGAAATTCCATTTGAACTTTCTTCATTGACAACTTTGTGGCACCCTTTTGTTGTATTATTTTCCCTGAGTATGGGTGCCAGTTATCTGTGTCTTAGAAGTTTTCTTTTCTTTGCTCTCCTGTTTTTAACCCAATATATTTTTAATTTCATTAACTTTCTTTCTTCTATTCTGATAGTTATAGTACCTGAGCCATATATACTGCATAATTTAGCTACCTTTGTTTCTTTGTCAGCTTTAGTATCTGCACTGTTGTTATCGTCCAACAAATTTAGAAATGAGATTTTGTTATTGCATGAGTGCCACTGCCTTTGCTAATGTGTTTTCATGCTCCATTTAATTCAGTCAGTACTGTTGTAAGACTGTTAATATCATGAAAATACTGAACTACTAAGATAGCAAATTCATTCCTATGAAGCCAGAAAAGATCTGATCGGCACATCCCACAAACAAGTGCTGGTTGATAACTATCTTGAAATTGAAGATAAGGGTTCTGTGTGTGTGTTTTTTGTCTTCCTAGAAGTAGCCCTTGATTGAACAGTCCAAATGTTTAAAACTATTGCTTTATTGATGTGATGCAGCATGTTTAGTACCCTATCTTTTTACACCATAGAACCAGCTCGTTGCTGTTGATATTCCATGTTTGAAGGGGAACAAGTTATGCATTCTATCTGATCAATTAGCATCTCTGGTTGGATTAACTCTTGTTGCATTTTTGTTTTCCCTGTTTTGTAGGGATGGTGCGCCTCCTGCTCCAGTTTTTCTTCAGGTTTTATGTGCTTGTAACAATCTCTATTCTTTTTTTTTTTTTTTTTTTCCAGTTTTCCCCCCCTTATCCAATTTAGTTTCACTAATGTGTATTTTGTGTTCATGATGTTTAATATCATAGAACAACTTGTTAATTGCTCTGTCAAGGAAAGAATCATTGTGCTAAACATTGACCTTTAGCCATTTTATAATCTGGTGAATCTTTCTACTTGTTCCAAATTGATCCATGTTTATCTTCTTTTGTCAATATTTACATGCTTCCATTATCTGTAAGAACCACGGCCGGCTGGGAATAGAACTTAACATTCCGGCTGAAAAGGCCTTTTCTTTTTAGTACATGGAGTAAATGCAAAATATTAGTAAGGTTATTAATGAAAGAATGACAAATTCATGTAGCTATTAAAAGAAGTACAAAGAATATAGAAGGGCTTCAACTTTGAAAGTTCAAAGAATGTTATATTGAAATTTTATAGTAACCTGTAGGGGCTAACCTAGAAATAAAAAGAATGTTAAAAATTTTTATCTACTGTGATGTATTGCATGCATGGTAGTAGCTTATCAGTAAGCAGAGCAGTCAAGATAAACTTATTAACTAAACCTTAATTACTTTTGTTATTATGAGAGGACTTGTCACTGTTCAGTTTAGTGATATCTAATGCCTAATGAACGATAGTCGGCAATTCCAATCTGCATTTCTCTCATTTCGTATAGCATTGTAACCCCACATTAGCTCCAATATCATTTTTCTTTTGGGGTCTTTTGGTTTCGGTCTTTGGGCTTTGTTTATGCATATCCATTGTTATTGTATTATACAAAATATTTTTATCGCTAAATTACCAAAAGTGTATTTGGCCTAAATAAAAATTTCATGAAATTTATTTTCAGTTTTGGTTTTTAATTTTATGAAATAGCTTATCACTAAATCAATTTTTATTAATAAAGTTTATTTATTTTAAATAAATTTGTAAATGAGTTCTATAATTTTTTTTCTCCCAATTTTTTCCTTGAAAATCCATGTGTTACTCCAATTTTCAATGAATTGGGTTCAATCAAATAAGAGTGTGCTAGAAGAATTGTTCTATCATATAAGATTTCTAAATTTTTTTACCATAATTTGTATGAATTGTAACAAGAATTTATAAAATTAACAGACTTTGAATTGATTAAGAAAAAATAAAAGTGCAATGAAAAGTAATTGTAAAGGAAATTCATATATTACTTGATTGAAAAGTTGAACTTGGAAGTATTCGAAAGTTTAAGATAATAACATGAAGCATCAATTCCTTAGTTTTTTTTTTTTTTTTTTTTTTTTAACAAATCATTTCCTTAGCTAATTCTAGAATCTTTACGTATAATCTCTCCTCAGCTTGTCACGTACTAAATATATTACTAAATTTTAACGTTACTTTTCCACAACACTATGATTCTGTAACAATCACTTTCTTAGTGCTCCTGTGTCCTAAAACTAGTTGTTCCCGTTGGATTACAATCAATAGAGGCCTTCACATTAACTTGTAGCCAAAAAATTTGCATGGTTTCGGGTGAAACTATTTTTTATTTATCAAAAAATTATTTTTTATTTTATTAATTACAGTAATTCTATGGGTTTATGGTTGGTTGCTGCATGATTGTCTTTGGTTGCTTTGAGTTGTTTCGGTTAGTTTGGTTGCTTTGATGTCTAGTTGCTTCATGAGTTGTTTTTGGTTATTTTGAGATTTATGTTCTATGAGTTTATACTTTAATTATTGCATGAATTATTTTTTGTTGTTTTAAGGTGTTTTGGTTGTTTAAAACAACCACCATATTTTTTAAAGGGTTATTTCTTATTATTTTTAGTTGTTTCGATTATTTAGTTATTTTTATTGTTTAAAGTGATCACCGTTTTTTTGAAATAACTATTTTCAAATATTATATTCTTTAAAGAAAAAAAAGTCAACTGTAATTTTCAAAATTTTTTCCTTTTTTGGTAATATATGAAATTTATTTATTTATTTTTAACTAAGAGTGCTAACCCTCTCCCATCCTTTGAATTAGGCCCTCTAACTTATTACTCTTTGAGAAATCTATAGATTTGGCCGCATTTTTTTAGCTTATTTACATTGATTTATCTTACATTTTGAATCAATTACATGTGTATCTTTTTTTCTTTTGTTTTTTTATTTCGTTTTCTTTTATGCTCATTTTACTTCCTCTTCTATTCTTCTTTATTTCTTTATGTTTCTTAATTGATTTTTTTATTTTTTTCTTTCCATTTCTTATTTTTTTTTCACTCCTCTTATTTTTTTAATTTTTTTCTTATTTTCTGTTATTCTTATTTTTTAATTTTTATTTCTTTTTAATTTTTTTCTTATTCTCTATTATCTTTATTTTTTTTGTCTTTTTAATTTATTTTTATTTTATCCTTAATTTTGTCAATTTTTTTAAATTTTTCCTTATTTTTTATTTTTATTCTTAGTTTTTTATTTTTATTTTAGTGTGTGGTATTAATATATATAGCTGTGTGCTCTATTTCAGAAATTATAATTAACATATTTAAATTATATAACTTATATTAGTTTTAATAAATAGTTAAAGTTTCAGATATCCTAAAAATATATTTTGAAATGTATATATATATATATATATATATATATATATATATATATATATATATATATATTAGACTGATGTTATTTTATTCATTTTATACATGGAAAATAAATTAAAATATATAAATAATAAAATAGAAATAAATGATTTTTTTAAGTTTCATTTTTTTTAAAAATGGGCACTTGAATTCAAATTAATTGATATGCATATATCAAATATTTTTATTTTAATTAATTGAATATAATTATATTTAAAATTTATTACTCAATGTCAACTGTTTATTTGATAATTTTTTCAACAATAAATACTTACACAAATTATCATATTTAGATATTATTTTGAGTTTTATATATTGTTTTGAGTTTTCAATATTGTTTTGAGTTTTATGAAAAATATTTAGAAAATATACTTTTAGTTGGAGGAAAATATTTGAATAATATTCAAATAATTATTTATCACTTTCAAATACTATTTTAAGTTTTCAATACTGTTTTGAGTTTTCGATACGAATAATATTTAGAAAATATAATATTTTGAGTTTTAGATATGAATAATATTCAGAAAATATACTGTCTTGTGCTTCAGATACTAATAATATTTAGAAAATATATTATTTTAATTGTATCATATACAAATAATATTAAGAGAGTATACTATTTTTAAGTATCATTCTTTATTACTTCTTAAGCTTGTTGTGTAACAAAAATTTTAATTAATAATTTTTGTTAATTTTAATACAATTGGACAATATAAATTAAGGATGGACACTTGAATTCAAATTAATTGATATGCAAATGTCAATTATTTTTATTTAATTAATTGAATACATTTATTTATTATTTATTATTTAAGGCGAAATATTTTTTTAAATAATTTTTTTAACAATGTATACTTACTCAAATGATCATATATATTTTTTTTATATTTTTGAAGTGTAAGAAACAAAAATATATGAATAGTATACTTATTGCATACCATTTTAATATATGAATAATATTTTTATTTATGTTTTATTTAAATTAATTGAATATAATTATTTTTTATTTATTAACTGAATACATGCTTAAGGTAAACTATTTTTTTAATAATTTTTCTATAAAAAATATATGTATAGTATATTTGCTATATATTTTTTTAATATATAAATAATATACGAATAATAGTATATTATATATTAAAAAATTAACAAAACTATTGATTTATATACACAATTGAGAAAAAAAAAAGAAAAATAAATGCAAATTCAATTTACTTGGGACTACAAATTTTTTTGACAATTTTTCAGAACCGAACTGGTAGTTTGCTGATTTTTGAGGAATTCTTGCACTGGCAGATGTGCTAAAAGCACGTGTGCATGCAATGGGGATTTCATGTGGAGCATTTACGTAATATGTGAATTGAGTTGGCTTATCCAAAACAGTATTTGCTAATTTCAGATAGAAAATGAAAAGAATCTCTTGTTTCTCTTATTCATGGAATAGTTGACAAACATCAAATAATAATTGAGCAAGGTATTTTCTGGTCCCTATTTCCACTACCTTCCACTTCACAAAAAATAATTACGTTCCAGAGCTAGCCCAGCTTGCCTTGGGACAGAGTCAATTAGCTTTTCTGATCGGTAAAATGATGCACAACAACAAACTTTATAATAAATTTACGAATATCAGATATAATTACTATTATTATTATTAGGATTTAATTTTTATTTTAATTTAGTATTGTTTAGAAATTAACTTTTAATTATTTTTATTTTTATTTTTTAAATAAAAATTAGGATTGACAGGTTTATATCACCTTATAATTATGTAAGTTTTAGTACTATATAAGAGAGTTTTTGTTGAATTGATAATTAGATTTCTGTTTTCTCAATTTTTGATATTCCTTTATGTAAATATTGATGATTATATCCTGATATTTGTATGCAAATTAAAATGTTGTAAAAGATTGATTTCTGACATTCGTGCACTAATCAATAAATTTTAATATTTATCTTTTGTTGTTTTTCGGTATTTATGTGTAAATTAACGGACTATAATATTTATCTTATTTGTTCTTTTATTTTATTTTAATTTTTATTTCTTTAAACTTCTTCTACATTAGTTGGTATATGATGCAAAGTAATAAGCCTATAATGAGTTTGCATAACAATAAATAATAAATATAATTTATTATTATTATTAGGATTTGGTTTTAATTTTATTTTAATATTGATTAGAAATTGACTTTTTTATATTGTCAAGGATTTGATTTCCTATTTTAGCTAAAATTGTCTTTATTTTTATTTTTTAAATAAAAATTAGAGTTGATAGATTTGTACCCCTCTATAAATATATAAGTTTTAGAGCTATGTGAGAGAATTTTTGTTGAATTAATAACCAGATTTTTATTTTTTCAATTTTTGATATATTTTTGTGTGAATCAATGAATATTGATGTCTATACTTTAGTCTTTATGTGCAAATTAATATGTTATAAAAGATTGATTTCTAGCAAGCATTCGTACACGAATCAACAGATTTCAATATTTATCTTTTATTATTTTTTAATATTTATAAATAAATCAACAAACTATAATATTTATCCTATTTATTATTTTATTTTATTTTTATTTTTATTTCTTAAAGCTCATCCTACATCATAAAATCAGTCATCGGGCCTTTTCCAACTAGCAAATTGCTGTCAAAGGACCTTAAAATGGTGATGAGAAAGTGTGATAAATGTTTAGGAAAATGAATAGCTACTACAAGCCATATATGATAATAAGCATAACAATAATGGTTTGGCATTGTTGTTATAATTCAATCATTCTTAACATAAAAAAATAAGTTTACATTCAAAAACCAAACGAGAGTAACTTCATTGCCTATTCTTTTCTTTTTGGGTTACAATTAAAATTGAATGAGGGACAAGTTTTTAAGCAAAATTAGATCATTTTTCAGAGTCTGTAAGCTATCATCTGGCAGTCATGATACAAAGTATGATGCGAATGCATCTTCAATAATTCCTACAAGTATAGAATTTCAATCAAGCTTTCTTGGAGACAGGATTTGCTCCTGCCTGATCCCGATTATCATCATCCAGTAAGAAATTCTTCACTTTCTGTACATACACAAAATATAAAATCAATCAACGCCAACAATTATTTAACAAAAGAAAAAAAATCCAGATTCCTGCTCCAAAACATTCCATACCCAACAACAAGAACAAACATATTATATAAAAAGGAAAGAGGTGTGCTTCGTGAGGAGAGGAGAGAAGGGAAAAAGCTTCTACACTTGAGTCTCAAATCAAATAAAAAGCAATAGATCCGACCTGTTGGAGAAGAAGACATAATTGAAGAAAGGAAACAAAAAAAGAAAGGAAAAAAAAAGACACAAAGACGAAATAAAAAAAAAAAAAAAGAAACATAAGTAGCACCAGATGCATCATTAGTCGCTAGGAGACGAGGTAGTAGTTGCTGTGCAATGCCGAGAGGACAGCCGTGACTTCGTATGGTGTAGCGACGATGGCTTGCAACAACTGACGATAGCGCAGTAGTGATGGTGGCTTGGGACATGGAAGCAAGGTGATGAAGAAGAAGAAGAAAGGAAAAGGACAAAAAAATGCAGGTAAATGAAGAAAAAGACAACGCAGACAAAAAAAAAGGCACGTGTGTGAGAGAAAATAAAGAAAAGGATACGTGTGTAAATTGTTGAAAAGATGGGACATTTTTGGCTATTTTTGTAAAAACTCGTTGGTCTTTTTTAACCCGATGTCTTTTGTTTAATTATTTTAGAAAATTTCATTGAATTAATAAAATAAAAATGTTCAAAGGTAAATATAACATACATATTTTTATTAAATTTTATGAACTTTATATTTTAAAATTAGGCAAAACCTTTATTCAGACCCTTAAACTTTTTATGTTTTTAGTTTTAAACCTTTTAAGTTTCATTTTATATGTCTAAACCTTCAGACTTTACTAGTTGAAAATTTTAAATTCTTGTCAATTTTTTAACACAAATTATTTTTTTGGTCACTAAAATTTTATATTTTAACATTCATATCACTTTTTGCTTTTGTTAATACTTACATCACTTTTAAAAGTTTTTATCAAAAAAAAAAATACTTAATTTAATTTTTAATATTCAAATAAATAAATAAATAAATATATATATATATATATATATATATAAGTTTCTGATAAGTGCTAAAAATGATAGATTTTGAACATTAAATAGTTGCATTTCATTATTAGAAATACAAGTTTTTATTTTTTTTAAAAGCATGATTTAGGATTATTCGATTAAGATTCAAACTAATTAGTTGTTTTTGTTATTTTATGCATTTTTAGTTAATTTTTATCCTTTTACATTGCTTTTGCATTGATTTTGTAGGTTTCATATTTTTGGAACTAATTTTGGATGAAAGCAATAGAGACTTAAAGCTATGAGCTAATTTGACCAAAGAAAGGGCAAAGAATTAAAGCAAATAGAAGAGGGGTTGATTCGACATTTGAGAGTCATTGAAACTTTTAACATTCTTAGAGTTTTATAATAAGGAAGTGATTCTCTAGATATTTAAAGTAGACACCTTAAGCTTTCCGAATTGAGCTTGCTTCTCAAAATCCAAGTTCGTTTGAGTTTGCAAATATTGAATCAAAGTCAGCATATATAGCTTTCATTACAGGTTGCACAACTCTTAGTATTGTAGCAAGAGCTACAAAGGTCCAATTGAGGCAGTTCAAAGTGTTATGAAAAGCGTAGATGAATAGATACAATTTTCATAAAGAAAGATTTGGTTGATTCGATAGTCTTTAAGGGCTAAAGTCTCACGAACAACCATGTATACCCAAGTGCACGACTATGCCTGCTTAGGGTGAATTAAGAAGAGTATAGGTGCACGACCATGTGCCAGCATGCCCATAGCCATGTGACATATAACAAACTTTTAAATTTCAAAATTCTTATTGTTGATTTGAAGGGATTGGATGATTTTAAAATGTAACAACTTCAAAGAGAGGCTAGAGCTAAGGTTGTATAAGAGAGAGTTATAGATGAACATACATATAACACTAACTCTTTTGTTTTGTTTTTACATCATTCTCTAAAAATCAAAACTAGAATTCTCTAGTTCTTTTCATTTGATTAGTCTAGTGGATGTTTGAAGATTAAAAAGAGCAAGCTTCCATTCCATGGGGTTTTTATTATTCAGTTGCTTGTTATTTCAATTTTAATTGAGTAATAATAATTTCATTTTCTTTTAATTTATCATCTTCTCTTGTACTCAATATGTGTGGCTAGATCTTTTAGTTAGGATTCTTTAATCAATTCAACTATGTGATTAACATGATTTAATATAAATTAATAAACATAGTTCATTAGTTATTACTTTATTTAATGTCTTTAATAGATTGGCCACCCTTTATTTGAATCTAGACAATGAGACTTGATTGAGAGATAGGTTTCATTAAGAAAATAAGTAATAACTTGTTAATTGTCCATTTAGTTGAGAGACACTTAGATAATTAATAATGTTGAGGAGTTGAGCTTTTAAATTAAATATAATGAACACTTGATTAGCAAGAGCTATAAAATTAAGAACTAGTTATATTCAATTAATCATAGGTTTATCTGAGAGGAAGATATATGATTCTTAAGATTACCAATATAATGAACTATAGGTGGAATTAACTTAGAGATTAATTACATTTTTAGAAAGGTTGAATTGAGATTAAGAACCCTAGATTTTTCTTGGATTATGATTTTTACATTAGTTTTAATTAGTTTTGCTTATTTTATTTTATTTCAAAAACTATTCTTTGGTATCTAAATAAACAAACACTTTGAGTAATACAATATTCAATTTTTTAATCTTTACAGGATGATCTTTATTCGTTACTTGCACAATTCCGTACACTTGCGGATTTCACAAGCCAAGTTTTTGGTGTCGTTGCCAAGGATTGCCAAATTAATATTGTTAAGAAAATTTTGATGTTTGATTTAAACGTTCTTTCTACCTTTTATTTTAATTTGATTGTGTTTATGGTATTACAGGAGTTTGTGTTAGTGTATGAACATAACACATAGTGCAAGCAAACAAGGAGTGCAATTGATACCACTTGATTTAAAGCTTGAAAAAATAGTGCACAAAATGAAGAAACAGTAAGTTAACAGGATGAATGGAGGGGAAGAAGAAATAAATCTACCTCTAAGGCAATAAGCAGCTGATAATGGATAGAATGGGAAAAATGGACAAAGGACTTTGAGAGATTATATGAGTCCAAATGTCCAAGGTGACCAAACACCAATTATGAGGCTAACGGTTGTAATAAACAACTTTGAAATTAAGCTTGCCATAATCCAAATGATCCAAAACTCATAATTTAGTGGGTTATCATAAGAAGATTGGTCATATGACTCAGTTCTTGGAGTATTGCTCAACCTTCAAGATGAATAAAGTGCAGCCTGAAGCAATTTGGCTAATTCTTTTCCATTTTCTCTTATGGATAGAGCAAAGAGCTAGTTTACAAGCTTTCCACCTAACTCCATCAACATTTAGTAAGAGCTTTACACATCTTTCTTTAACAAATACTTTCCACTAGTAAAGGTATTGAAGATCAGGTACGAGATTAACATTTTTTACTAAAAAGAAGATAAGAGCTTCTATAAGTATTGGGATAGATTCAAGGATCTTCAAAGATAGTGTTTGCCATAACTGATACCTTTATGGGATTTGGTGCAATCATTATACAAAGGTGTCAATCCATCAGTCAGGGTGAACATTGATGTAACGGCTGGGGGAACAATCATGTCAAAAATGCCCGAAGATGCTTTAGAACTTTTTAAGCAAGTGGCTAACACACAAAACCTTTAGTCTAATGAGAGGGCTATTCCAAGGAAAGCAAGGTCAATTGAAGTGGACAGCTTAACCATGCTGAATGCCAAGATGGATGTTTTATCAAAATAAATTAACAAGTTGAGTGTTAATGCAGTAGCTGCATCATCCTTATTTCCTCTTGTGAATTATGTGAAGGAGGTCATCTTAAAATAGAGTGTTAATTAATGTAAGGGTTGTCAATGGAAAATGTAAACTATATAAACAACTGTAAAGGGCAGTAAAACTAAGTGCGTGGCGACACCTACAATCATAGTTGGAGAAATCATCCTAATTTCTCTTGGGCAATCAAGGAAACAACCAGTGGAAACCATAAGCACCATTTAGTTTTAGAGGATAAAATGCACAACAGTTTCAATCTCACTTTCTATAGGACAAAGGTTCATCTTCAGTGGCTTTTTTGGAAAGTAAGATAGAGAAGTTCTTAAATGTGATGTCAGTAAAAATGAACCAACAAGATGAAGCTTAAAAGAGGTTAGAGGGTAGATTTGAGCAATTGCATTAAGACTCTAAACTCATGTTCTGAAACCACGTTTCCTCTATTCCCATTTGGAGGTGTAAATGGAATAATTAGTTAACTCTTTTTCCACAAGGAATCAAGGCACTTTTCCTAGTAATATAGAGAAGAATCCTAAAGAGCATGTTAAAGCAATTACCTTGAGGAGTGGAACAAAAATACCACCACCGAACCAAATGGTGAATCCTCAAGTTGAGGAGAAGGAGGATCAAAGGAAAGAAAAAGATAAAGAGAAAATAATTGATGTAGCTGAAACATAAGTAGAAAAGGAAGTAAATGGAAAGACTACGGAATAGAAGAAAGAAGAAAAGCCTTATGAACCACCAATGCCATTTCCATAGAGACTAAAGAAGAAAGAGCATGTTCAACAGTTTACAAGGTTTTTGGAGATGTTCACAGACCTACACATAAATATACCTTTAGTTAAAGCTATAACTATTCTTGAAGGAGCTTATCTTTACAAGAAAAAGATAAAAAAGTTTGGAATTAGCACTCTTAATAAAGAGTGTAGAGCCATAGTTTCAAGCAAGCTTCCATTAAAACATATACATCTAGAGAATGTCACTATACTTTGCTCTGTCAATAATTTAAATTTTCTAAAGGCTCTTTATAATTCAAGTACTTTTATTAATTTGATGTCTTTATCTATTTACAAGAAGCTTAGACTGAGTGAAGCTAAAGCTACTAACATTTGTTTACAGCTTATAGACAAAACTATCAAGAAGCTAGAAGGTATAATGGAGAATGTGTTAATGAAGCCAGGGAAGTTCATATTTCTAGTAAATTTCATGGTACTTGACTTTAAGGAAGATAAGGATGTTCCTTTGATCCTTAGTATGCCTTTCATATACACTACAA
This sequence comes from Mallotus nudiflorus, assembly GCA_947683625.1. Lineage (NCBI taxonomy): Eukaryota > Viridiplantae > Streptophyta > Magnoliopsida > Malpighiales > Euphorbiaceae > Mallotus > Mallotus nudiflorus. Next base: position 4,528,198 of record CANTUR010000239.1, read on the forward strand.
AAGCCATTATTGATGTGTATTATGGAACTCTCACATTGAGAGTTGGTGAAGAAAGTTGTAAGTTCGATGCATACAAAGGTATAAAGCATCCTTTTAGAAAGGATAATTGTATGAGAGTTGATGTGGTTAATGGTTGTGTGAATGAAGTCCAACGAGGGAGGTTGGCAAAATCTTGTGATTTAGAAGATATAAAGAAGTGTTTATAGGTATATTCTTTTAAAGAAGAAGGGTTTCTCAAACATTAAAACCTAATGACTCACTGTTAACTACCTTTAAACACAGAACCCATACCTCCCCTTATAAAAAAAACCATTAAAGCTTGACCTAAAACCTTTACCAACTCATTTAAGTTACATATTCTTAGAAGAGAATGAGACATTACCTATAATTATGTTAACTAAACTCAGTGAGGAGCAGGAATTAACAAAAAAGAGGATTGAAGATATGAGATTGGAGAACAAGTGTTATAAAAAGATATATAAAGAGAAGACAAAGAAGTGGCATGATATAAGTACAAAGAGGAAACATTTCAAAAATAGAGATCATGTGTTACTTTACAACTCAGGGTGGAAATTATTTCCAAGGAAGATAAAGACTAGATGGTTAGGACCTTTCACAGCGTTCCAAGTCTTTTCTTATGGAGTTATTCAGTTAATGAACAAATAAGGAGAGAAGTTCAAGGTTAATGGGAAAATATTGAAGATGTTTCATGGAGGCAAAATGGAGGATTTCCACTAAGTTGCCTATTTGACATATCTAAGCAAATAGAGCATGCAATGGTTTGGCTTAAAGACTTTAAATAAGCGCTTCTTGGGGCTCAACCAAGCTTTACACATTCTCTAATTTTTATCTTATTTATTATTATTTTCTATTTAAAATTCATAATTTATATTTTAGGTAAATTGAAAGGAAATAGAGCATCAAAGATTGAACAACTTAACCTATGATCACACAAGTGTTAAACATAACAAGGGTTGTATGCTTTATTGTCAAAATAATTTATTCATTATGTGAATTCCTAACTTTTCTTTTAATTTACCAATAATGATGACAATGTTGATTGTAATTGTGGGGGAGGAATTTGAATTTTATTGTGTAATTTTTTTTCTTCTTTTTGTGTTTTATTTTGAATCATTTTGATATAAAAAAAGGGATCATGCATTTTATGTGTTTTTTTATGCATATAAGTTATTAGGAATTATCATGCATATCACTTGAGAATTTTCAACCTATTCATGTGATGAATGTGATTCATTATATGATGTTTTCTTGAAAAAAGTATAATAATCTCCTATTAATGTTTAGTTTGGATCTTTTAAACTAGAAAAATATATTATGGTTAAGGATTTTTAAACTTTAATAAACTTAATAATTACTTTTCTATAGAGTGATTGAATTTAGATACTTGATGTTCAAGAAAAGAGCTTATAAGTTGAAATTGAAGCCTAGCTCTTAGGATAATTAAGTATGGTATAGAACTTGGTATTTTAATTTCTTCTTAAAAAAAAGAAAAGTAAACGAGATAGAGTGTAAAATGCACTCATTGTGGATTGCTTGTGAGCTAATGCTTAAAGTTTATGACTATGAGCTCATTCTACTCCAATGCTTTAAACTGAGTATAAGTATCCAAAGGACCCTTTAAAGGTATCCACAATGAGCAATATGGAAAAGGTGGGGGATCACTATAATTGGGAAACCTTAAAGAAGCAATTCAATAAAATTTTTATGTTAAATACATTACATGTATTGGCGTGAGGTTTACTAAGCGTTAGGATGATATCAACTTACTTTCCTTTTTCATTAATGTCAATTGTCTACTTTCATGAATTCAATAAAGAAGTTTGCTCTCCATATGGTAATCTATATATCCTTAACCTTGAATTATTGTTTTAATTTTTGGATTTTTAAGCTTTATATTAATGGGAGATTAACGTGGTTAGTCAAGTTAAAACTAACTAATGAGTTTGATTCATTGGGTGAATAAGTTGTTTTCATGTCAAGCAAAAAAGGTTCAAGTGTGGGAGAGTTGATAAGTGCTAAAAATGATAGATTTTGAGCACTAAATAGTTGAATTTCATTATTAAAAATATTGGTTTTTATCTTTTAAAAGCATGATTTAGGATTATTTGCATTATATTAGAAATATAGGTTTTTATCTATTAAAAGCATGATTTAGGATTATTTGCATTAAAAGTCAAACTAGTTAGTTGTTTTTGTTATGTTATGCTTTTTTAGTTAATTATTATACTTTTACATTGGTTTTACATTGATTTTGTAGGTTACATCTTTTTTAAACTAATTTTAGATGAAAGCAATGGAGACTTAAAGCTAGGAGCTAATCTAACCAAAGAATGAGCAAAAAATTAAAGCAAATAGAAGAGAGGTTAATTTAACCTTTGAGAGTCGATGAAACTTTTGAAATTCCTAGAGTTTTATAATGAGAAAGTGATCTTCTAGATATTTGAAGTTGACATCTTAAGCTTTCTAAATTGAGCTTCCTTGTTAAAATCCAAGTTCATTTGAGTTTGCCAATATTGAGTCAAATTTAGCATATGTAGCTTTCATTTTACGTTGTGCAGCTTTTACTATTTTAGCAATACCTTGAGCTACAGAGGTTAAATTGAGGTGGTTCAAAGTTACATGGAAAGCTTAGATAAATAGCTATAACTTTTATGAAGAAATATTTGGTTAATTCTATCATGTTTAAGGGCTAAAGTGTCATGCATAGTTGTGTATACCTAAGTTCATGGCCATGCCTGCTTAGGGTGAATTAAGAAGAGTATAGGTACATGGTCGTGCACCAAGGTGTGCACAACCATGTGACTTGTAAAAAATTTCAAAATTATTATTACTGATTTAAAAGGATCGGATGATTTGGAAATGTAACAACTTTAGAAAGAGGCTGGAGCTAAGGTTTTATAAAAGAGAGCTATAGAGGAATAAACATATAACACTGACTCTTTTGTTTTGTATTTACATCATTCTCTAAGAATCAAAACTAGAATTCTTTAGTTCTTTTCATTTGATTAGTCTAATGGATATTTGAAGATTGAGAATAACAAACTTCCATTCTATGGGGATTTTATTGTTTAGTTATTTGTTATTTCAATTTTAATCGAGTATTAATGATTGCATTTTCTCTCAATTCATCATCTTCTCTTTTACTCAATATGTGTGGCTAGATCTTCTAGTTAGGGTTCTTGAATCAATTCAACCATGCGATTAACATGATTTAATATAAGTTAATAAACATAGTTCATTGGTTGTTGGTTTTCTTAATGTCTTCAATGGATTAGCTACCTTATATTTGAATCTAAATAATAAGACTTGATTGTGAGATAGGTTTCATTGAGAAAACAAGCAATAACCTATTAATTATCTATTAGTTGAGAGACGCTTAGATAGTTAATAATGTTGAGGTGCTGAGCTTTTAAATTGAATATAATGAACACTTGATTAGTGAGAGTTGTAAAATTGAGAACTAGTTATATTCAATTAATCATAGGTTTGTCTGACAGTAAGATCTATAATTCTTAAGATTTCCTACATAATGAACTATGGGTAAAATTAACTTAGAGATTAATTACATCTTTAGAAAGGTTGAATTGAGATTAAGAACCCTAGTATTTTCTTGGATTGTGATTTTCACATTGGCTTTAATTTGTTTTGCTTATTTTATTTATTTCAAAAACCATTCTTCGATGTTTAAATAAACAAACACTTTGAGTAATAAAATATTCAATTTTCTAATCTCTATGGGATGATTTTTATTTATTACTTACATGATTTTGTGTGCTTGCGAATTTCACACACTAAGTTTTTATATAAAATAATTTTAATATTTTAATAAAACTATAGGAGTTCTCTTAAGACTTTCCAGATGAAGATGTTTTCTTTATAAAGCTTCCAAGTCCTTAGAGAATGTTCGTTGATGGAGTAGCTAGATGTAATGGTGTAGGTGCTGGGGTAATTTTATTAGTCTAGAAGGAGATCTTTTGCTCTTTGCATTCAATCTAAGAGATCTTTGCTTAAATAATGTGGTAAAGTATCAAGCCTTGATTTTAGGATTAGAGATGGCGATCAATATGCAAATTTCAAATCTCAAAATTTTTGGAGATTTAAAGTTAATCATTAATAAATTTCTTTTGTTCTATAAAGTAAAGAAATTTGAGTTAATGCCTTAAAGTTATTAACTCAATTTGATAACTTCTTAATTGAGCATGTTCCTAGGAAAGAGAACCAACAAGCAGATGCCTTGGCTAATTTGGTGTCAACACTAACTGTATTAGATAAGGGGATTAAAGTCCTAATTTATCAACGAATGGTTATTTCATCACTAATTAAAATTAAAGATGAAGATGAAGTAAATATTGTTTCTGTTTATGAAATTAATAGGGATAATTAGCGTTAACCACTCATTGACTATTTAAAATATGGAAAATTTCCAAATGATGTGCACCATAAAACTGATGTTAAACATCGGGCTCTTAGATTAATATACTATAAAGGAACCCATTACAGATGTTCCTTTAATGGTATTTTCCTACATTATTTAGGAGAAAAAGAAACTACTAAGGCATTACAGGAAGCACATTTTGGGATATGTGGAGCTCATCAATTTGTCTAAAACTTCACTTTCAAATAAAAAAGATGGGATACAATTAGCCCACAGTGGTTAAAGATTGTATGGATTATGCCAGAAGATGTCAAAAGTGTCAATTTCATGCCACCAGAGCCATTTCATCCTATAATTGCACCTTAGCCTTTTAATTCTTGAGGACTTGATATTATATGAACTTTGCTAAAAAGCTCATGTGGTTATCTCTACATTCTAGCAATAATAAATTACTTCTTTATAGCATTTAAAGAAGTCAATAAGGAAACTATTGTGAACTTCATTAGAGCAAATATTATTTATCATTATGATGTTCCTTGGTATATTATAACTGATAATGGCAAATAGTTTTATAACATGACAATGAATAAGTTATGTGAACAGTTTGGCTTCAAGCAACATTATTTCTAAATGTATAATGCACCTACAAATGGCCTAGCTGAAGCATTAAATAAAACCTTGTGGAATCTTCTTAAAAATATTATACGTCATTAAAAAAGGGATTGGCATGAAAAGATAGGAGAAGCACTATAGGTTTATTGAACTACATATCAGACACTAAAACAGGCTACTCCATATTCACTTGTTTATGGTGTGGAAGCTATTTTTCCATTGGAACAACAAATTTTGTCGTTAAGAATTGCAATTCAAGAAGGACTTTCAAATGAAGAGAATGTTAGCCTGCCCCTTCAAGAATTGGATGAAAAATGACTTGAAGCTTAACAATGTTTTGAATGTTATCAAGCTAGACTAGAGGTATGCATTCAGTTGGTTTGGTAAGTTTTGGAGCTTTTTTTTTTACCGAACTGAATTAACCGAAGAAAACCAACCTAAAATCAAACCGAACTGAATCAACCTAGAAAACTGAACTGAATTGAAATAATCAAATTTTTTAAAATAAAAACTGAACCAACCAAATAAACTAAATTTTTTAAAATTTTTTTATTTTTTATTTTTTATTATAATATAAAAAAAATTAAATTTTGGTTAATTCGGTTAACCAATTTTTTGACCCACAAAATTGAATTGAATCAAGACTTCAGTTCGGTTCAAAAATTGAAAATCCTGATTAACTAAACTGAACTAAATTAGGTCGGTTTGATTTTCAGTTCGGTTAGTTCAGAAGGGTTGCACACTCCTAGGCTAGACTATCAAGAGCATTCAATAAGAAAGTGAGGCCATAATCTTTTTAGGTTAGATACCTTGTTCTTGCAATAAAAAGGCCAATCATTGTGTGTCATCACATGGGAAATAAATTTCTTTCAAACTGAGATGGACTATATGTTGTGCAAGAAGTCTACTCTAATTGAGTATATAAGACAATAGATAAAGATTGAGGGCACGTTGGGCCTATCAATGGAAAATTTCTAAAAAAATACTATGTTTAAGGCTCAATGTAGCTCCTAACCTGCATAAACAAAAACTATGAATGATAAATAAATAAACCAATAAAAAATTGAACTACGTCATGACTTGATCCTTCTTAAGAAGGTATGTAGGTAGCTTAGTATTTGCTAAGTTTAATCACATTAAATAAAAAAATAATAATTTTCATAATAAAATTATGTGAAGAATTTCTATCATATAATTAATATGAATAAGTATGAAATAAAATAAGTTTGAAGGGACAATTTCATTAAAATAAAATTTTTTTTAAAAAAAAGGTCTAAAAAATCTAAGGCCTTCACTTAAGGTCTTTCAAATAATCACATTCCCTTTCAAGTAAATCTTAGAGCTCTTGTAAAGAGTGTTCTTCTACTGGATCATGAACGGGTGCATTTGCCATTTTAGATATTTCATCATTCATTTTAAAAATATCTCTTTGTCTATCTAACGCTTCTTTTTCAGCATTTTGCAAGTATTCTTCGAGTTTTTTCTTTTTCAAAATCAATTTTTGGAGCTCTTCATTAACTTGGATTAATTCATGTTCAATATACTGATGTTTGCTTAAAGCTGCATTCTTCAAAACTTTCATTTTGTCATACTTCTCCTTGAGTTTTATGAGTGTTGTAAGATGTTTGATCTTTGGTGGCTTCGAAGACAATTTGGAGTTCACTTCTTTAAATTTTCTTATCTTCTCAAGGTATTTTTCAAGTTGTCACTTTGTATAAGAGTTGTTAACTTCTCAACAGATCATATCTCATCAAAGACTTTGCATATTTTATCAATAAAGAAAGAAACATTTGAGAAAGTTGCATTAGTAATTTTTCTTCATAAATCTCTTTATGCATAAATAACAAGTTCATAACGATGTTTAAAAAGAAAATCTTCCCCATGAAATTGAGAAAGTGTGGAAGGAGCAGCACCATTAGCTTCTGATGATTTCTCTACTCTTGGTATTGGCAAATTTTCCCCTATAGTGTTGTTAATTTCATTTGGTAACTGATTTACAGCCTCCATTCTATCAATAATTTTATCAAATATAGGAGCAGAGTTTATAAAAAATGTACATTGTTCAAGAATGTTGTCTTCGTCTCTATCAACCTAAACAAAATAATAAAAATATTAAAATGGAGATAAAAAATGAAATATTTAAGAGAAATCTCATATCAAAAGGAATTCCTTGAAAGTAGGAAGAATTAGGAAGATCATCAAGGTGGGTTAAGCCATCTAAATGTGTAAGTTCCTTATCTTGGGTTTTTACTCTTTTCAAACCATGATCAGAAATACTTTTAAGATTTCTTACTTCTTCATCAAGGATGTGTTGAATATTTTCTTCTCTAAGGTGTTTTTCTGTTGAAGAAATAGATGCATTCTTGGGATTTGATTCACCACTTCCTTCTTTATTTGAGAATTCCCTTTTCTTTTGTAACATGATGGAAAATGGTTCTTTTTCAACTTCAACTGTTGGTTTTGTTGGTTGAACATGAGGAACATGCTTAGGAATTCTACTTGGTTTAAATAAATCAGGTGGTGGATCAAAAATTTTATTTGGTAGAATGAAAAGCTTTAGACCATTCTTTAGAACACCATTCAATGTAGTTCTTAGTGGCATGAAAGAAATCCTTAAAAGCTCTGTGTGGCACTATGACTTTAGATTGACTCTCAACTTTTATAAGATAATTCCAAAATTGAAGGACTTTTTTTAAAGATGGTATGTCAATAGCATCTTCAAAGGCTTTAGGAACGTCTTGACAAAATCCAAATTATCTGCTAAATCTATGAGGACTATATGGTTGGATATAGAAGACGTTTTCAAAATGAGAAGCTAACTATCATGATCAAAGATTAATCAAATTCTCTGCCTAAATGAAAGAATTTTCATAAAGAGAATTATCATCAACTATTAATTTTTCTCGTTATGAAAAAATTTTATACTTTATGTAAAATTCTCATTCGTTAAAAACCTTGCATACTTCAGGATTCTTGTAGAATTGAGCCATCCTCAGTCCACTATTTGAAGACATATGTTTCTCTTTTCTTCTATCTTTTGGAGAAAAATGAGTATCATACTTATCTACTAACCAACAATACACATAATGCATTGGAAAGCAAATATTATCATCTTTCAGGTTAGTAGATGTGGATATTTGATGTAGTCCATGATAAATGCTCGTTAAAATAGGAACTGCTAATAAAAAAAATCTCCTATAACCATCATGCTAGCAACTTTAAAAGTTCTGGGGTGAATAAGATTGGAAATTGATAAGGAAGAACAAATTTGCAAAGCTAATATAAAAGGAATGCTGCTAAGTAAATCTCTTCTTATAAATCATAATCCTTCATTCCAAGCAAATCAAAAGATCTTTGCCAATTCTTGTCATGTGGCAATAGTTTGCCAATGATTCTAGAAGGGCAAATAGTTTTCTTTATTGCAAAAGTTCTCTTCAAATGATTATGATCTTTTTTAAAAGGTTCTAAATACCTTGTTAGGCCTTGAAACTAAAAGTTGATCCAATCATCAATGGTTAATGCATAATGGTTTTCAACTTTGTGCAAAATTTTATAATAGGCATGGAATAAGTAACTACAATTATAAGGAAGAAAAACATCATTCTTGTCATGACTCAAAAGCTCTCTAACAGAAGGAATTATTTCATTATAGTACAAACCAATAGTTGGAAGACCTCTAAGTATATTTAAGTCCCATAAGGAAATTGATTCTTCTTCATTAGGAAGATAAAGAGTATTTGTCGAAGAACTCCCATGTTTATAAAAATACCGCATGACATTAGAAGATTTGTCATAAATGAAGAGAGAAGTGAAGATGATATCGAAGGTACGAGCTTTCATGTAAAACATTGATTGAGCAGGCACCATATTTCAAATCTTCAATAATCTTGATGCTTTGATGATCATCAATATATTTGCAATCTTCAAACCGAACCATTATTGACAAAGTTGAATAGTTTAAAGTTAAAAATATAAAATTTTTGTCTATTATTCAAGTTTATGGCAAAGTCTTCAAGTTGATGAGATGCAAAGAGTTTCAAGTTAATGATAAAATTAAATAGTTTAAAGTAATAAATATAGAGATTTTTAAAAACTATTCAAGTTGATGATAGAGACCTTCAAGTTGATGGCAAAGTTGAATAGTATAAAGTTAAAAATATAGAGATTTGAATCGACCATTCAAATTGATGAGATGTAAAGAGTTTCAAGTTGATGGTTCAATGATGAAGAAGTATTGTCCAGATTAATAAATCCAAGATGAAAGATAACAAATATTTGCAAAACAAAAAAGGAAGTAAAAAATCTGAAAAAAAATAATGAAATTCAAGAAGAAAAGTGTGCGTCATGGCTTTATGGGAACGTAAATAGAGAAAAGAAAAAAGGCTTGACTGAAGAAGAGGGACGTGAATTTGTGCGTGAATGGAATAAAGATAAATGCTTGGTGCCAGTCCTTTTACTTCACAGTGAAGGGGCTCCTTGTTCAAAATAAAATAAAATAAAAGGGTGAATGACATTTAACTCCCTCAGGTTTGGCCTAATTAACATTTTGAATCCCCCTGTTTCAAAATCGAACATTAACCTCCCTATTTTTGATTTCATTACCAGAAAAGGAGTTCCATTAGGGTTTAAGAAAAATTAACGGTAGGTTGCAAAGAGTAATTTTAAAATGCCAATGCTGCCCTTAAGTGAAACGATGTCATCTTCAGGACTTGTTAAAAAAGGGCACGATTTTGTTTCTTTGTCATTCTTCAATTTTTTTCTTCTTCTTCTTCATTCTCATCCTCTGCTTCCAAGTTACAAAATCCAAAAATACAACTCCTATCAAAGCTTGCAGCCAAGTGAAAACTAATTGAAGTAGAAGATTAATGACGCCATTTATATGAAGTAGAAGATTAATAAGAAAGTAAGTTATATTTGTTGTTTAAGTTGTAATTTCTGTTGTAAGAGTTTGAATTGGGTTTTTAGGGTTTGAATTGGGATTTATGTTGTTAGAGTTTTTAGGGCTGAAGTTGAATTTCTGAAAAATTTGAACAAATTTATTGACAATATATGTTAATAGTATCATATTATTAGATTCCTTTATTGTAAGAGTGATTTGTTACTAGTTGTTTGATGAAATATTGATTATGCTTTGTATTGTTTTTACAATTAGAAGAATGTCAGCAACTAGCAATTCTGGTGACTTCTACGACAGTCTAAGATACATGAATATTAAATGTGGCTGTGGCAAAAGAGCAGTAGTTAGGATTTATCAGAACATAAAAAATAAGAAAAAGTTATACTACTGTTGTGAGGATAGTGTGTGTGGATGGCTAGGGTGGTGTGTTCCAACAAACAATGGAGGAAACAAACAATATAGAGAAGAATCAGATAGAGAAATTATAGTACGTAACAGAGGCAATGTAGCCGATATCAGTGAATTGAAGGATGAGATACGAAGTTTGAAAGAGGAGAACAAGTTACTTTATGGGAAGATAATGCAAGTGGACAATGTTGTGAGCTATATGAAGTTCATGATAGCTTCTTCTATTGTATTTAGTTGTTTAATTATGTTTCTTTTGTTTATTGTAGTGGGTATTAAAGTTTGAAGTGTAATATTTAGTATTGGAATAGTTAGCAATGGTATGAAACAGTTGTTTATCATTTTCAATGAAAGAATATGTTGTTTAACAATTGCAAAGATTTCAATGAATATGTTGTTTATCATTTTAAATTATGTTTGTTATATTGTAATATATGTTGCATAGAAATTACATTTAGTATGTTCAACACAACATTATGGCTATTTCAACAAGGCAGACAATGGAAAAGAATCTGGAACTTGATTCTTACAAGTAAAAATACATACACATTCTGCATACTAATATGCTTAACAATCCATCCAACCTATATTTGACACACAATAATAAGCAACAAATGAATCCATAAATTCATTTCATATGAACTAACATTAAGTATAAAATAATATAGCAAAATAATGCACTGTTTTCTTGTGCAATGTAGCTTTAACACATCAGGCATCATGCGTATGCCTAAATCAACATTTACAGTCACTTTGTAAGCCTATACCCCCTGTGCCCCCATCCATTTACAACATGTCCCAAAAAATATATGTATGGAGCATTTACAAAAAAAAATAGCAGTTTAGACAAAAAGAGACCTGCTACAAAACATATGACATTGGTTAAGTCAATTATGTGTTGCTATCACATAATTAATAATGTCCAAAAAATAGTCCATTAATGCACCCAACTCATTGGGTGTTATGTCTAGTAAGTTTAGCACCCCTTGAACCTCCTCGACCCCCTCGGCCTCTAGTTGAAACCCCGCGGCCTCTAACTCGACCCCCGTGGCCTCTAGTTACTATCACTTTACCTTTTGCTGCCTACAAATGTAAGGCAATAAAATAGATTTAGCAGAAATATTTCAATTACATTCATAATTCATATACATATTAGAATCAAATATAACCATCTCATTTGTTTTTACATTCAGATCTGTCACACAAACATTTGGCTCATCCATAAGACTTGATGCAGTAGTAAATTCCTAAAAAAATGAATAATCTAATATAAGAAAAATTATTATAATTCATTATGAAATCAATATAAAGCACATACCACTATTGGAGGACCTCTATTACAAGTGCTCTTGTTATGGCCAAATTCTTTTCATATTTTGCACCTAACTGAAGACGACCTTCGAATCACCCCACCAGCAGGTGTCTTAACATCCTACTTTTTTCTTACAACTCTAGGCTTGCCAGGTTGTCACAATAGGAGGGAGCTGCTTTTGATTTTCTGGAATGTCATCATCCTGCAATTCATTTTGTGGAAAGGGATGTAGAGCTGGCTTATAGCATTGAAGGTACTTCTTAACTGAAAAATACTCATGACAATATTCTTGAACATTATCCCTTTTGTATCCAATACAACACATCACATGCTTGCATGGTATTCGAGATCTGTCCCACCACATACAACTGCATTTTTTATCACTCAACTTCACAACAAACTTGCATTTGCCCTCAATAACCTCAAATTCATCATTCCGACTAGGAAAAAACTTACATCTTCTACTATCTCTAATCAAATTATTAATTGTTGTCCTTACCTTTTGTGTAACTCTACCTCCCCAAGTTGTTGCTTTTGCATATCTTCTATGCATTCTAACCATGCATTTTTTTTATCGAGTCAATCATCTTACATATTGGCATCCATCTGATTTTGTCCAACCAGCTATTAAAGGACTCCGTCATGTTGTTCGTGACATGGTCTCTTTTGGCTTCAGCATTGAAAAGGTGCCTTGACCATTGGCTGATAGGGACTGCAACTAACTAGTCATGTGCCTCACCATTTTTATGTTTTTTAGTTCTCTTCATGACCTCCCAAAATTCAAAACCATGAGTTGCAAAGGCAGCTGCCTAGAAATCATCCTTTAAAGACAATGATGGATATTTCTTCTTAAAATTCATGAGCAAATGTCTTCCACATGTCCTATGAATAGCATTTAGGAATACAGTTTTAACAACATCAATCAATCCCTGAAAAAATAAATTGTATTTCTGTTAGGTGCAAATTAAAAAAAATATGAAAAAATTTTAATGTATTCCACAACCTTCTGCCTATCGAACATAAATGTGAGGGTATGCTCATTGACCCCATCTTCAATGCTTTGCTTGAGTAATTCCATGAAGAACAACCATGTTGCTCTACACTCGTTCTCCATAATTGCAAATGCAAGTGGAAATATGCCTTTATTGCCATCAACAGACACAGCAGCAAGCAAGACCCCACCATATAGGCCCTTTAAATGACAACCATCCACTCCAATGAAGGGTCTACAACCTTTTATAAAACCCTCCTTCAAAGTATGAATGCAAATAAACAGTCTCTTGAAGACTAGATTTAACTCAAAATTCTACATCTCTTCATATTCAAACTTGCACACATTCCCAAGGTTATAATCCATCATTAACTCATATACTTTAAGAGTTTTGAATAACTCTCTCCATATGCCCCTTCAAAAATTTCTTTTACTTGACACCTAGCTCTATAAAGTTGCCAAGTTGGTGGTTCTATATCCCATTTGTCTTTCAATTCTTGCTTCATCAATTCGTAACTCATCCTCGGATCAGCCATCAAGCTATCATTTAGCTTATCAGCAATCCATTTCTTTATGATAAGCGGGTTACTATTATCAGATGGCCTAATACATGTGTGTTCATTTTTCAGAGTCTTTACCATGAAAGTAATCTCATCAGCTAGCAATGATGTGTGTATCCTCCAAGAACAACCATCCCTAATGCATTCTGCAGTCACCCTCCTTGGATCATTTTTTTTCTTCACTAGAGCATTCCTACCATTTACAGTATAATCCATAAGTTCAATCCTAAAATGATGAACATCATTGAACACATGGCCAACTTGAAAGACAATTTCTTCCCCTTGCACATATCTGAAAGCTTTGCTATATAAACCTCTAGTTGGATCAGTCTTCTTCCTTTTTTTGTAGCCACTTGCATATGAATCATATGAGGAATCACTCTTCTCAATGTCCCCTTCACCTAAATCACTCAAGCCATCTGATCCATCAGAGTCTACATCCTCACTAGGAGCATCAGAAGATTCTGAACCCCCACTACTAACATCCCCAACTTCAGCATTCAACCATTCTTCATCATCACTGTCTAAAAAATCAAACAAATTACTAGGATCATTCAACTCCTCTTGTTCTGTAATTTTTTGCTTGCTTTTACCTCTATTTCTTTTAGTAGACTTGCTGACTCTCTCTTCATTAGCTTTGGAAAATCTGCCCTTACACCTAAAGGGTCTTCTCCCCCCAACAACCTTCCCCTCATAATTTTCCCTAACAACATGTGTTGCACCGGATAGTTCTTCACCAACATCCCTCAATTCTGGCTCCTTAGGCTCTATCGCGCCTTCTTTACCAACATCCCCAACTTTAACCTCACCACTTACATTTTCTGCCATATTACTAGTATATTTTTTTTTGCAATCTACCCTCACCATTTCCTTCCTCCCCTTGTCCTAATTTTACTTCTTCTTTTTGAACTCTCAAATAAAACCACATTAGCCTTATGATCCGATACAGTAATAGCTTTTAACAACTTTTCAATGTCCTCTTTATCATCTAACACAGAACTTGGCCATACATAATGACTGCTTGTCAAATCTTCGACTGCCTCCAACTCTTTACCATAATCTTTGTTATAAATCCTAATAGTTATAGTTGTTGAGGTTTTATGCTTCAGAAACATCTCTTCCATAACATTATGACTATCCAAAACACAATTATCATCTCCATAAACCATTTTCAGAAACCCACTTCTAAATACAAATAACCTAAAACAATCCTATAATATTGACAAGTATGAATACTTCAAGGGGCTTACGTTGCTAACCTTTTTTTCATCGTCTTCGTACATCAATATTAACTCGTAGCTTTCTGCAACCTCCATTATTGCTAGGTGTCATTCTTTAACTGACGATCTTCGAAATCCCTAACACACTCTTTAACTGACGATCTTCGAAATCCCTAACACACTCATGTGTTAGGGATTATATGCGTTTAGAGTTTGAATTTGTATATAAGGGCGAAGCTATCTTCTGTTAGAGCTTTTTCATTTGGGAATTTATTCTAGGGATTTAGCTTTCAAATTGAAATTCTAAGGATTTAAGCAATTAAGAGTTATGTCCATTCATCAATTTTTACTCTTCAATAAGGGCAAAATGGTCTTTTCAAATCACACAAATAGCAAATTGCATAAAAACCTAACAGAAGTCCTCATTTGGTGGTTTTTCAAAATATAGGGAGGTTAATGTTCGATTTTGAAATAAAGGGTTTCAAAATGTTAATTAGGCCAAACCTGAGGGAGTTAAATGTCATTTTCTCTAAAAAAAATGATCTTCAAAACACAAATCATGCATGCACATGCAAGCTTTGAAGTTCTTGGTTTTCGCGTGTGACCAAGGATTGGTAAATTGCATGGGAACAATCACATTGAACAAATTTGATGGCCATCTTTCTACATTAAAGAATTGGAGGCACATCGAACCTGTCAAAGAACCTGTCTTGAAATAATGCTTTCGCCAAGTAGCTAATGATAAGGAGAAATTGTTATGCGCTAAATTTCAGTTGGCTTATATAGAGCTTAAAATTCTGTAAATTCAAGTTATAATAGGATTAAAGTTTTTAAAGTCTTGTTATAATTAAATTTTGCTCAAGTTCAAATTATATTAGGATTAAAAATTCTCTATTCCTAATTAAATTTGAATTAAATATTCAAATTTAAATTATATTGGGATTAAAAACAAATCACTCCTATTATGGTTAAATTTTTCTTCAAGTCCAAGATATCTTGGGATTACAATTTCTTAATCTTAATTAAATTTAGATTGAATATTTAAGTTCAAATTATATTAGGAGAAAAGTTTTTTAAATCCTAATGTTATTTGTAAAGTTTTTCAAGTTTTGAAATGCCAATGAATTTATTTTCAAATGTTAACTATTTTCTAAAACATAAAATTAAAATGTTATGATGTTACATAAATTTTTTGAGACATCCACTTCAATAAATTATGTGAGCAAGTTTCCAGAGGGCATTTGTAGACATGTAAATTTTTCAAAATTATTTTTAGACCAATAAAATATTTTTGGTCTATTAAATAATTTAATTAGACTAATTAAATATTTTTAATCTAGTAAATTTATAAAGATTTTAGACCAATCAAATATTTTGATTTATTATGTCAATTTAATTATTTTAATGCCTAATAAAATTATTTCAAAAATGCCATTAAGATAATAATAAATAAATAATAATTATAAAAAAAGTCATTTATTTAAATAATGATGCAAATGAGCCAATTAAATTGCATCAAAGGTGGTTAAGTCAATCCTACCACTGGAGTTATGAAATTTCATAACACTTGCACTACCTCTACAAATATCTATAAAAAGAGGCGGCTCCCAAGCTCTCAAGGGATATCAAGATATCAATAGGTGAAGCCTTGAAGCTCTTTCCTACCCAAGTCTCAAGACCAAGAAATCAAGCTTTGAAGTTTTGCCAAATTCGAGACTCAAAGTTCTTCAAGATTCAAAGTTCTCCAAGATCATCAAAGGTGTTCTTCAAGTTCCGTAAGATCATCCAAGGTGTTATTGACCAAATTCAAATTTGATTTAGACCAAGCTACAAAAAGCTTTTGATTCAAGTTATTTTAAAGCACTGCAAGATTCGAATAAGAGGATTTAAATTCTTTGTAATAAGATTTTCATAGAGATCGTATGCCGCTTTTCAAGATCAATAAAGTTCTTCTCAAGTCTCTTGTTTGATTTTTCATACTTGAATTTTGTGTTTACAAACCTATTTTTGAGTTGTAACTATATATATATATATTTTCCTACATATTAAAAACATATAGTTATTTCCTTTTTCTTTGTTCTTTCTCTTGTATTTTCTTTATATATTTGAAATGTTCTTTGGAAAACTTCAAATTTTTGCTATCTAAGTTTTCAATATTTGTTGTATCCTAAAAGTATTTTGCCAATAGAAATCCAAAGCAAATATAATGGGGATAATAAACACTTGAGAAAAAAATATTATATCACACCTTAAAGCTAATATACACCCACACTACCATAACACATCAAGTGTTTATATATTGGATATTGAATAAAGATTTATGTCGAGCCTTGTAACCTCGACAGTGATGTCACAAGGTGCGACTTTTACCTTTATACACATTATTAAAAAATAAAAAAAAATTTACAGGCTATATGTGTTTAAATCATTGTACAACGAGGTTTAGTGCACCTTAGATTTAAAATTTCAAAAATAAGAAATTTAGAAAAAATTAAAGTTAAAAAATAAATACGGGATAAGGTACATTTTTGCCCTTAAAGTATACCCACAGACTCATATTGTTCCCTAAATTAATTTTTTGTCTAATTATATTTAAAAATCAATTTTCATTAATTTTTAAGCCCCTTTATTAACAAAGATGTTAAATAGACCATTAGTGGCCTTATATAATTGCCATATCACCATATGCTCTGCTCCTTCTCCTTTTCCTTTTCTTGTTCTTGTTCTTGATCTTCAACCTCTATCAATAGATAAATAACAATAAAACCACCCACACAAAATTTTCTTTTTCTTTGCATCTATTTCCTCTTACCATATAACCCATCGGCATAACCTTTTAGTTGACCTTCCTTCCTTCCAATATCCAAAAGTTCAAGCTGTCGTAACTGCTCTCTGAGCCGTCAGACACTTATATAAGCCACTATACTTACAAAATGGCTTTCTTTTTCAATTTTCAAAATGCCACAGTTTGGAACTGGAGGGAACATATTATACTTCACCTAGCCAGTGCTCAAATGCTACCTACTGATAACATTGACATAATCGATGCCAATGTTCTCTAGAGATTCTATAAAAAATTACTCAAAAATTACACAAACTGGTGTTCATATCTTAATAAAAAGTCAAACATCTGGATCTTCGATCGGTCAAACAATGACTTAAGGCTTAAGTTATTTTATATTTCATTTTACTGGCTAATTTAAGGAGAAACGGTGAATTTAAGGTTTATGCCTGAATGTATTTATTATTTATTCCATAATATGGCTATGGAATTGAATAAAGCTGAATTTGGATACTTGTTATCATAGTGGTTTCAGAGTAGGAGCTTTGTGGGTCGTGGATTGAGGCAGGTGCTTGTTGATAATATGAAGTATACATTATTTTGGATTATAGTCTTAGCTACTAAATTTTCTTTTAGTTACTTCTTGCAGATTAAACCTATGATTAAACTATCCAAAGAGTTATTAAACTTTAAGAATGTGGAATATGAATGACATGAGTTTTTCCATTATAGTAATAGGTTTACAATAGGGTTGTTATGGCTTTTAATGGTGTTAATTTACATGATGGACCTACAGATTTGGTATGTTATTCATTCCTCTTTTATGGGTGCAACTGTATGGTTATTTCCTAATTTGGGTGAAATTCAAAACATCCAACAATTAAGGTTGAGATTTTAGTTCTTTGCAAGTGTAATTTAGTTTAATCTTATGCCAAAAGAGCATCTGTTAAATGTGAAGGGGACTTTGAAGAGCAAGTTCAAAATGCCATTCATCGGTTGAAGTTAAGGTATAGGTTTTGCTGACCTTTTCAGAAGCTAAAGTCTAACCAAGTTGAGGGAAACAAATTTTCTTTAATCTAGAATGAAATTATAATGACTTTTAAAGAAGAGGATATTCTTAAGGCGAGTTTGTGTTCATGTTGCTTGAGTTATTGGCATTGGCTTTGTTTATATTTATATAGCTATAAAGAAGAAAAAAAGGAGGAGAGGCAACAAAGCAAGTGGCTCTTTCATAGATGATATGGCAATTATAGGGTCCCATTAATAGTACGTTTAGCTCCTCTATTAATACAAATCAATGAAACTTGATTTTTTAGTATAACTGAGCCAAAAATTAATTTAGGGACATATGTCAGCTTATGGATATACTGTAAGGGCAAACATATACCTTATCCTAATAAATATTAATCAACATTAAGGCAATATTAAAATTGCCCCCAATTTGTTTTTGTGTTTTTACTATCAACACCTATAGGTATTTATATGCAAGTGGACAAGCTCCATCCACACTAGTGATTGGATCATACAATAAAATGTTGATAACTTGTTGGATCACGGATGAAGAGGGCCTGCTTCTGATATGACTTTTTACTAACCCATATTATATATTCATTTATGACATAAACATTTACTTAAAGCACCAGAGACTGTTCTAAATAAAACTGCACCACTTATGAACTTGAAGTAATGTTTAATCTTATTAAACTCCAATTTTGCATCATCTTAGTTGTTAATATAAACTCATAATACTATAACTTAATACCCATCATTATTACCCTACCTCTTTCTAGTGTTGTCCTTAACATGTGGGGAAATAATATGCTGATAGAGCCACTGCTTTAGCCACAATAGCAACAACAAAAAATAGAAACTTCTTCATTTACTTCTCAAGATTCTTCTTTTCCTGCATCACTTATCAGATTCTTGTATATTGGTCACTTCTTAGCAAGATGGGATGCCATGTTTTTTATTCTCTTTGTATATATATGTTCTATTTATGGTTGTTTATTCTCTTTGTATATATATGTTCTGCTTGTGGTTTATTCTCTTTGTATATATCTGTTCTACTTGTGGTGCTTACTTATCGATATCAATATTTTTCTTTAATATTGGTTGTGGTGTTTCATCTTTCATTGTTTTTAGAGTTTTAAGTTTTTAGAATTTTATTCTAGAAATTTTATACTACTTTTATCATTATTTGAGTTCCAGATTTTATATCTTCGTCTAGGAAAGGCCATTTTTCTAATCAAAAGTCATTGAATGAATGGAGATTTACCTCAATTCCATTAAGGAATTTATTTAATTTCCAAATGAATTTATGCTATGTTTGGACACAAGGGATTTGAGTATCTCTTGTTTAGGAACTAAATGGTATATATGAAAATTTGAAACAAATCCATAAGAGATTTAATAGCTCATTTAGTAAGAATTTGAAATGATATACAACTACATGTTATTTGAAATTTAATATTTGAAATCTAAGATTTTAAATCAAATGCTTGCATCTAAACACACTGTTATAGAATTCATTTGAACCAAATGCATTTCATTAATAAGAAAGGATTTTGTGTTACCCTTATTTGGTTCAATTTTATAATGAAATTCATTTTATTTCCATAAATGATTCCAAATTCATTTGAACTAAAAACATTTCATCAATAAAAGTAGATTTAATTTCATAAAATTAAAAAGTTAGAATTGAAAATGAATTTTACAAAAGTTTTTATTTAAACTAAATAAACTCATTTAAAATTTATGAAATTCATTTGAACTAAATACACTATTAAAGACATTAAAAAAATTGGTAGTCCTTTTTGTGAAAATGGATATGGAATGGATCAGTGTTACATAGGATTCACTTCTTATGCTCTAATTATTGTTTGTAGAATATGGGAGTTCTCAGTTGCTCTGTACATGATCACTTTATGGCTAGATTTTTAAATCCTTCCTACTATTTATGGTGCTATTGAATTAGCCTCTACAGCTTTATTTGGCCCCATTATTGGACAATGGGTGAAGAGCTTAGCATATGATAAGGTCTCTTCCAGTTCCTGAGCTCTTACTATTGCACATTTCTAAATTCCAATCCTATAAAATATGTACTCTTTTTCACCTGTACCATGCATGGTTGAATGAATTTATGTTGGTAAGTTTTTAGAATTTGGCTTTTAACTTAGAATTTTTCCTTTATAGTTGTTGGATGCACAATTATTTCATTCTTTAAAGTCATCAAATTTTGCAGCATTCACCTCACCTTATGATATTAACCAACCTCTTTAAAGCTGTTGGTGTGCTTTTTACTCTTGTTGGTACCATTCTAATAGAAAGAGAAAGGTAATTTTTTTATGGCTACATCATGTATTAATTTAATTCAAGTTGAGCATAATACTAATAGCTAGAATGTGTCTTGTTATTTTTGAAATACAGGGTGGTGGTAATATCAGAAGTCCATCCTTTAGGTGTATTAATAAAGATTAACTCAATTATTAAAAGAATTGATTTAACCTACAATCTCTTTGCTCTAGTTATTAGTGGCATCATTATTAGTTTTATATCTGGTTAAGCCTCTATTATGACTTTAGCTATTTGGAATTCTATAGCAATATGGAAAGAGTATTGGCTTGTAACATCTGTTTATAAAGGGATTCTAACTTTAGAAGAAAGTAGCCAAAGGAAGATTTTAAGATTTTTGCCCAGTGATTTTGAAGAAAGATCAACTCTTTTAGGTGAGATGGTACAACTACTTCCTCAAAATGAAGAAAGCTCAACATTAGAGGACAAAGCATGAATAAGGAAATTAACTAAATGGGTTTCTAAAGCTCCTTTTATTGGTGCCTAGATTGTGTGTTTATAACAAGATGTTGTGCTTCCTAAAGTGGCCTGAGCTTTATTGTACTTCATTATCCTCAAGTGATGGCATATGAAATATTTTGCTTATGATCTTTATGAGTATCAAGCTATGACTAAATGAGAAATTGACTAAAACTTAACCATAACTAAATTATTTATTTCTATTACAGTTTTGGAACCTTGATGATTGTTGCACTAGAATGGGAAGGTACACTTGCATACGTCATTAGAATAATGCGAGGAATAGATGCTTTGATTAGAATAACTATAATTGTTATGTATCCAATCTTGTAATCTCTTCTTTCGACTCTTAAAATAGGACTCTAGTCGATTTGGTCCTAGGTACATACTTCAAAGTTTATACTAACTGAATTGTCATTTGTATAGTGTTAGAGTAAGATCTACAGGAACCGAAAATCCTTTTAATTTTTAATGTTTTTTCTTGATATAGTGGACTTGCCTTCTATTAAGTGTTGCTTCAATATGGGTATAAAAACATCTCGTATTAGCTTACATGTTGATGGTTGGAGTGGCAACATTTAGGCTTGGTTTATAGATGTTTGACTTATATATGATCCAATAAATATAGGTAAGACCATGATTTTTAAAAGCACCAATGATTTTTTTAGATTGCTTGCCTTAAATCTTACACCTCATGCAATTTTTTTTTATCAAGATTATGTCCTTGAATCTAATTGTTGTGTTATGGGAGGCGTTTAAAACTCACTTCAGTTTATAATGGACTTCTTAGGCTTTGTGATTGGAATTGATATCCTATATTCACATTCCTATTCTAATAAGGATTCCTATTCTCTAAGTTGAAGGGAAAATAAGGAATAATGCCAAATTAGGAAGGACACCCAATTAGGAAGATACTTGTTTAAGAAGAAGATTTTAAGTATCATAAAGAGACAAGAATCCATACCTAAAAAGGAATCCTATTAAGGTTTAAGTATCTTTTCCCTATATATACCCCTCATATCTCTCATTTTATTCATTCAATTCCATTCATTCACAATACTCTTTAACTCTCTAAGCACACAATCTCTCTCTACCCTTTCTAACTTAGGCATCAGAGTGTTTATGGGGATTTTCTCACCACTCACTTTGCTTTTTGTTGATTGCTTACTTATAGGATTCAAGAGATTCCCGAAAATAAGTTATCAAGTGGCGCCATTTATGGGGATCCTTTGAATCAAAGCCATCATCATCTACCTAGTTAAGAAGATTTCCAAGCAACATCCATGACATCTAGTTTGCCTCCACCATCGACTACACCCCATACTACTCAATTCAACCCAACAGCCTCTATTCAACCAGCAGGACCTTTATCCTATGCTCTCCTTATTAATCCATACACACCTCCTACTAATACTTAGAATTGGTTAAATCCAATTGGAATGTGTAAACAGTGAGGTTTAGCGCGCGCCTAAGTATATTGTAACTGCAACACTATTTGAGCTTAGGGTTCTAGAGAATACACTACTATATTACAAAGACATAGTATAACGAGGAGAAGTCACTACCTAAGGTAATAACTGGAATAACTAATGAGTGATGGTAACTCGATTCTCTAAAAGAAATTTAACACCATAATCAGGAGATTTTGGATATAGAATACCAACTTCTTTTAGTCTTGTATTCGTTTAGAATTACTTTATTAATTACTAAATTATTCCCTATTTATGTGAAATTTCATTTAAATCCTAATTTAACACACATTTAACTCAAAGGAAACTAGTTATGAAAGAGCATGCAAACAATGCATTCATATAGATCGCAACATCCTTAAATTATTCTAATCTACATTTTTTTTATTAAAATAAGCTAAGTTTACATTTTATTTTACAAGTGAAATGGATTTAAAGGTAGGCCTACATTTTTTTTAATTAATGATCATATGTCTACTTATTTTAATTCTAAAGAAAGAATAGGCCCAAGTCTATCAAAAGTTTAAAGGAAATAGATTGAGTTGGATTAGTGAGCCTAATTCTAATTTGTTTTTAACTTAAATTATATGATCCTAAATCTATTTATTTAAAAATGCCAAATTAATGGGCTGAGTTGAGTCGAAGTTATTTTAATTAAAATAAAATGGGTGTAAGTCTAAATTAACCTAAATAGGCCAAATTTTATTTTAAAGTTAATTTAACCTACATCAATTTTAAAGGCCTATTTTATGTGAATTTAACCTAAACGTGGTTCGGGGCCCAAGATGAATAAAAAAGAGTAATAAAAGCCCAAATAAACAAAGAAACATTCATACAATAATCTCTAACCCTAATTCAATTTACATGCAATCTAAATTAACTAGTACCATCATTGATTTTAATTAGAATTTTACCAAATTAACCTAATTTACTAACTAATTTTAAAGTGTAGAAAATTAAATAGTTTCACTATATTCCCACTATTAAGGCTATTACAATGATCTACTAAAAATTAAAATTAGTACCACCCAATAAAATACAAAATAAAACTACCATCAAAATACAAAAATAAAAGAAAACTTTAAAAAAACTATGTTCAAATACAAACTTTAACCCACGATATTCCATGGATCTTCATGAGTTAGTTTTAGTTCAATCACGTGACTCCATCCTCTTCTCCATTTAGGTTACTCCCACCATCATGAAATATAAACAAACAGTAAATAAAAAAGTTAATAAACAATTAATAAATAAGATCAAATAAAAGGAGGTAAAAAATAATAACTCTCAAAAAAATAAAATAAAATAAAATGCAAGGATAAAAAATTAACAAAAAAATTATGAATAACAAATATAAATATTAGTAAAATAAAGAATAAACAACTAAACCTAATATCCTAATATAAATAAAATAACCAAATGAATGACGAATAAACTAACCCAAAAAGTAATGACAATAGACGAAAAGAAAAGGCAAAAAAAAAAAAAAAAAAAAAAGAAATCAAAGAATAAAGCCCATGAACATCTTATTGGAATTTGATTAAATTCCAATCAGAAATACGAGAATAACAAAGAAGATTCCTCTTTTTGTCTTCAACTTTTCTGATTTTAGATTGGCTTTCTCTCCACAGGTTGTTTGTGTCCCCCATTTATGAAAAATAAATAAATAAAAGAAAGCAACACAAACAATAAAGAAATTAGTAAAAAAATCTAAACAATTAATAAAATTAAATTAAACTAAATTAAAAAAATAAATGAAGATGTGTGAGATGCAATTTTAATTTTCTTCAGAAGAATTATTACTGTTAATTGAAGAATTTGTGATTTTTATTTTATTTGTGATTTTTGATTTATTTGAATATGATTATAAGTAAGAACTAAAAAACAACGTTAAAATAAAAAATAAAATGACCACCTTTTTGGCTCCCAGAGAAAAAGAAGAAAATGGAAATAAAAATCCAGTAGCTTCCACTATGAAAGAAGTTCAATCCTTTTAAACACAAATCCTATAATCATAAAGGATAAAAATAAATTTTTTTATTTATCTAAAATATTAATTAATTATCAATTTAATAACTGTAATTATCTTACGGTTAAGTTAACAAAAATCAAAAAAAGAAAATTAGTTAACAAAATCAAATCAAATAAATGAAAAAATGCGGAACAATTAATTCTCGATCAGAAATTCTTTAATTCCAATGGAATAAAGGCAGTGGCCACTTTAAATTTGCCATTGGCCAATCATTGAATTCCTTCGGCCGAAAGTGGCCAATTTGGCCTTTTTTTTTTTTTTTTTTGCTTCGGCCCATTTCATTCCATTTCTTCTTCTTTTTTCTTTTTCTTTTTTAATTTTTCTCCTTTTTTATTTTCTAAAAAATTTATTTTCAAAAATTTATACATTTTATTTTTTATACAAAAATTAATAAAATTTAAAAAATAAGTCTCTAAAAAAATTATAATTTAGTTCAAAACTAATAAATCAGATTCAATAAATCTTATTTTCCAGTTAATTTTTATCATTGAGTCCTTTATTGTCACGACAAAAAACAAGAGTCATGACCGGTGCTAGGAAACGGAAATTCTTTTCAATAAAAATAAAATAAAAAAATGCAATAGTAATAACATAAATAAAATATTTTGCAACGAAAATTAAAATCTTATAAATAATAATGCAACTCATCAGTTGATTTAATAACACAAACTCATCTCATGTATAGATAATTTTTTAATACAAATTTTTAAAATACAAATCTCAAACAAATATAATACATACTGCTCATTAAAACAACTACTGCAGTGTCTAAAATACAAAATAAAATCAGATAAGCAGTTTATATAGTAAAGCCGGGGTAGAAGAAATCCAACGTAAGAGTCTGCTACTGAGGTCTAAGGACGAAGACTCTCCTGAAAAATAATCAACGGAACATGTATAGCAAAATGACAATGCACACATTCAATAGTATATATAATAAATATATATACAGACAAATACACACAGATGCAACAAAATCATTTTATATAACTCTGAAAATAATAACCGTTTATGAAGGATCAAATAGAACCTTAAATGATCGCAACCTCAAAACAGTGTTAAACAACACTCTAGCCATACAGGCTCAATTATTCCAAATAAATTCACTTATTCCATTTGGACAGTAGACTGGCCCTGAGACATTAAGTCGACTAAGCTCCAGCAGTCTGACTGTCAGTGTGATTGGCCCTGAGACACTTGGTCAACCGAGCTTCAGCAATCACACTCCCAAATCACATCTCACATCAAATAAATCAATCTGATCAATATCCACAAATAGGTTAGTAATTTAACCTACAGTCTATCATCGTACCGGTACGTACTCGGTCCTAGTGCTGCCCACTAAGTAGCACGTTCTATTGATATCCTTCATTTAAAATAAATTCATACATTCCTAAAGTAAATGATGCATGGCATTAATTAAAATAACAATATAAACCATATATATATTAGAAATATACCAAAAATAAACTAAGTATATTTTGAGTATATATACGTCGAATAAATTCAATTTAATTATAAAATAAACTAGAAATAAACTATATATATACTTAAAAACATTTTAGGTATAATTCAATAATAAAACATGCATTTAATTTAGAATATACCAAAAATATACCTAAGCAATTATTAAACCATTTATGCATATTTCATAAAATTTAAACATACATTTCTAAAACATGCAACCCTAAAACACGTATATATAAAATAACAATTCACAATTATGTGCTCCACGAGATGGATCTGACGGGCTTGGTCCACTAGACCTCGGTCTCGGTGCAACGAAAAAAACAAACGATAATATGAAATCAGAACAAGTCTAACGAAATTCTAGAGACTTGATTTAGAATACTGGACACAGAATCAGAATAGGAATTTGACCGGATGTCATATTTTACGAGAATTCTACCAAAAATTCGGTAGAACCTCCTTTGTAAAATGGACATCTCTCTACTCAGAAAGAAGAGCTAGTCCTACAAGAAAACACACTTCGAAAATATACAGCCACACAACCCCTCGGTCGGACTCTCAAACTATAATTCTACCGATCAAAGTTCACAATTCACGAGATAAACACAGAACACATGAAAATTCTAGAAATACCTAAAATGCCCTTTAATAATCAAAATATAGCCAATCAGATATTTAAAATACTAAAAATAATTATTTCACCGATAATTAAAATAAAACCCTAATTTTAACAAAATATTATTAAAAATCCATAATTTTCGATAAATTCATAAATATTAACCAAAATTCAATTTATAAATCCAAATTACACAATTAGCCCTAAAACACATTAAAAATCATTAAAAACTCATTTATTTACAAAAATAGTATATTATATATAATTTGAAAATAATTTACGAAAAATAGTTTTAATTAGTTGAAAATACTAAATAATTTGTAAAAATCATTTTTATACCTCAATTAACTATTAAAACCAATTTAATTTCATTTTTAACCAATTTAGTACCAAATTACTAAAATACCCTTAGTTATATATAATTTCACATAATTCACTATATTTATACAAAAATTCAATAAAAATAATATAATCATTATAAAATTAATTTCTCAACATATAATTGAATAAAATCAATAAATATACTCAATTAACCAATTAATTTCAACAAAATACTTAATTAACCTAATTTTCTAAAAATCACCTAAACTAAATAAATTCATACTAATTATACAAAAATTACAAATAAATTTATAAAACTCATTTTAACACCTATAAACACCATAAATCACAATTTCATAATTTAATTAATTAATTTATGAAAATTAGAAAATATTAATAAAATAATCAAAAATTCACAAAAATTAAAATAATTCCCAAAAATTTCATAAAAATTACAGCATGTAGATTGAGCTACTAGGAAGAATCTTTGTGAAGGAAGTTAGCTTGAATCATCAAGATCGAAGCTCAAAAAATTCAAGAACTCATATAGGCCGAAATAGAAAATTGGAAACCTAGGAAAATCTAGACCAAATCAAGTGAAACCAAGCTTAGAAATGAACTCACCGGAGCTCAAGGAAGAGATAGAGACTGGTGGCACTCAAAATGGTGGCCGGAAACACGTTGATCGACGATGAGGGTGATTTTCGGTCTCCTTGGCTTTTCACAGTCAAACGACCCCAGAAAAGGGAAGAGAGGGTGGTGGAGGAAGCTTGGGAAGGTGGAGGATGGTTGGGAGGCACTCTGTCAATGTGAGAACAGAAGTTGTAGTGGTGGAGGGGGCAAAATGGCGTCGGGAGCTTGATGAAGGGGATAATGGCACAACCGTAAATAAACCAAACTTCAATTTTTTGTATATATATATATATAAGTAACTTTAATTATTATAATATTTTATTATTATATTCAAAATATTTATATACCACATATTAAAATAATAATATTTACATACATATACATATATATGAAACACATTATTTATTAAAACTATATAATATAAGTTTAATTAAAAATAAACCCTAATTTTATTAAATGTGTGTATATATGCATGTATATGTATGTATATTAATACGATAATTAAAATCATGCATGGACTCATGCAAATTCACGAAACTAACCAATATAATTAATAATTATTTATTTAGGTTTTAATTTCCCTAAAAATAAATCTCTCGGGAAAATTTTACGTAAGGAACTTAAAATAATTAAAAATGACTTTAATAAATAATAAACTAATTAAATAATCAGAAATATATATATAAATTATTAACACTGCATATCCTGATGCAGTTTAAAATTATTTAAAAACTTGGGATATTACATTTATCGCATTCAAACTCAAGTCATCCAGAAATTAGATGTTTACAAAATGACATTCCCTTATTGTGCTCCTCTATCACATGTCGATAGACTTTACCTTCTATACAATTTCCTCGACTATAAGCATACTTGACCTAAATACCATTACCCAAACACCCAACTTATCCCCACTATACAAAGAAGCTATGATTAATAACTTCCAAGCTTAAATGAGCATAATGCAACAATAACTAAATGCCTTAGTTTAGAGCAAAAATCATGGGAGGATAAATTCAAAGAACAACATAGTAGTACCTTTAATTGTGGCTTAAAACACAAAAGAAGGCGATGGTAAAGGCCATAAAACTAGGTAGCTTAATTTAGTATTCCTATATTAGATGATTCTAGAATATCTTAGAAAGTCCAGGAGGTTATCCAGAAAGCTTAGACAAGACCAAGAAAGGAAGATGAATGTGTTATTGAAGGAACGACACCCTTCGTAGGTAGAATAGTCAGAACATAGATTCCATCCAAGTTCAGACTACCTCAATTAGATGAATGTGATGGCATCGAAGATCTGATCATTCATTTATCATCATTTAAAACTAAAATAATGCTCTAGAATGTGAACGATAGGATACTATATTGAGTTTTTCCCAGTACACTTATAAAGCAAGGCTAGAAGTGGTTTTATCAGCTACACAAATACTCAATCTAATCCTTTAAAGAATTGGTCAAAAAATTTCAAACTTGATTCATCACCAACGTGTCTTCAACTAAAGACATTAATGATCTTCATATGTGTAAACAAGAGGCTGCTGAGTCTCTTAGGAGTTATCTAGACAGATTTAATAAAATTGTTATACAAATCGAGAATTTAAGTGACAAAGTGGCAATCGAAGCAATAAAGAATAGAACTCAGCTGGGAAAACTGAAGGAAAAAATTATGACTAAAGAACCTCATAGTTTCTTTAAAGTAATGTCCATGGCCATAAAACTAATCAAGCTAGATGATGATAGAAGGCTACATAGATACAATGATAGACCACTTTACAAAAAAGCTAAAA
This sequence comes from Mallotus nudiflorus, assembly GCA_947683625.1. Lineage (NCBI taxonomy): Eukaryota > Viridiplantae > Streptophyta > Magnoliopsida > Malpighiales > Euphorbiaceae > Mallotus > Mallotus nudiflorus. Next base: position 4,557,514 of record CANTUR010000239.1, read on the forward strand.
GGATTGAGCTAAAAAGATCTGAAGTTCCTCACAACAACTTTAGAAATCTGGTAGAAGGATTTAGAAGAGAAACTGAAAGGTACACACCCCTAAATACTTCCAGATCATAAATTCTTATATGGATCAAGCAGAATGAGGTTAGTATAGCCCCGACCAGAAGGTTGAGTCCAACTAGGACAAGAATGCAAGATAAAAGATTCTACTGTCAATACCATCGAGATTATGGGCATGAAATAGATGTATGCTAAGATCTTAAAAGAGAAATTGAGCAATTAATCTAAAATGGAAGGCTGGGTAGATTCATATATAATGTTAGAAAAGACTAAGATTCAAATTATCAAAATAGAGATAAGCCAGAGCAAAAGAAAGCACGCAATGAGGTAGCCAAAATCATTAAGATGATTATAGGAGGAGAGTCACCAATTGAGAAAAGATTGAAGAACTCAAAAGGAGGAATGTCTTATAACCAAAAGGAAACTAATTATCATATTTAGACCTAAGGATAGGGAACATGCTTGGCATCCACATAATGACGCACTAGTCATAAGTGCGTTCATTAGTCATTATCTAGTAAAAAGACTTCTAATTGAAGATAGAAGTGCGATCAACACATTATCTTGGAAGGCTTACCAAGCAATGAGAGGTTTAATCACTGACTTAAAGGTCATCCAAAATCCCATCACTAGCTTTTTTAAAGGAATAACCAGACCAATGGGAGTAGTGAAGCTAATAATGGAGTTCAAAAATTGGGAAACTAGAGATAAAAAAGCTGTTAGATCATTATTCAATGTGGTGGACCTTCCTTTTACCTATAATGGAATCATCAGAAGGAAAATCTTATATGAATCGATGCAGCTACAAGCATCAGAAGGCTAACTATGGAGATTTCTCCAAAAGACTGAGTAATAACCATCCATGGAAATCAGGCTATGGCAAACAATGTTACTAACTAGCTGCAAAGCCTCAGATGAAAGCATTCCCCCTAGATTCCTTAGAGACAAAGAAAAAAGGTACTAACCTAGAACTAATTGATCAGACATAGACCCTTTATCTAGCTAGTGGAAAATTAGTAAGGATTGATAATGAGCTAGATAAAAAGGTAATAGAAGGGATCAATAAAGTTCTTAATGAATACTCGAACATCTTTGCATTAAAGGCATTTGAGATAGTAGGGATTGATGCTTAAATTACTTCACAAAGTCTAAACATCATCCTAAACACCAAACCGGTGGTTCAAAAGAAGAGGAAATTTGCATATAAAAGGAAAAAAGTGATACCTAAAGAAATAAAAAAAAGTTAATAGAAGCTGAATTCATTAGAGAAGTTACTCATTCATAATAGGTGGCCAATGTGATACTGGTCAAAAAGTCAAACAAGAAGTACAAAATGGGCATTGATAACATTGACCTAAACAAGGCATGTCTTAAAGATTGTACCCATTACTAATAATTAATCATGTAGTAGACTCAATTACATGTCATAGATTATACATCTTTATTGATGCAGCCCGGGATATCATTAAATCCTAATGAAAAAAGAAGATTGAGAGAAAACATTTTTCATCACCGACGAGGGTTTATATTATTACAAGGTCATGCCTTTTTTCCTAAAGAATGTAGGAGCAATATATCAAAGGTTGATGAATCATATATTTAAATATCAAATTGGGAAGAAAGTAGGATGACATCATTATTGAAATCCAAGTTGAAGAGCAACACTCTGAGGATCTCAATCAAATCCTTATTCTATTAAACCAGTACTTAATGAAGCTAAACTCAGAGAAATTTATCTTTGGTGTGAAAGTTAGAAAATTCTTGGGCTTTATAATATCACATAGAGGAATTAAAGCAAACCTGGAAAAGATGGAAGCCATCATTAATATGAAAGCTCCAAAGTCATTGAATGAGCTTCAAAAACTTAATGGCAGAATTATAACACTCGAAAGATTCATATCATGCTCAGCCAAAAAGTGTCTTCCTTTATTTCGAGCTCTGAGGAATACTAAAGAATTTAAGGTGGAATGACAAGTGTCAAATGACATTTGAGGAGATCAAGAAGTTCTTATCCTCACCATTACTCAGCAGGCCAATCCCTAAAAAGCCTCTATACTTATACCTTTTAATTGGTCATGAATCAATTGCTTCAATATTGGTCCAAAAGGAAGGAAGTCAGTAAAGCCTAGTCTACTATGTCAGCAAGATGCTCAAAGGTCCAATATCCTAAATTAGACAAACTTTCTATGACGATTATCCATACATCATGAAAGATCAGACAATACTTCTAAGCTCACTCAAACATTATCAGAACAAACTTTCCCCTAAGGAAAATTCTTTAGAGACCTAAAACTTTTGGACGTCTTTTCTAATGGTCGGTACAATTAAGTGAGTTTAATATTAGCTATGAACCTCAGCAGTAAATAAAAGCTTAAGCACTAGCGGACTTTATACAAGAAATAACAACAGAAGATACAATCCCTATATCATACCCAAAGTGGAAGCTTTACATAGATGGTGCATTTTGAGCATAAGGATCTAGAGTTATTCTAATCAGACCAAGTAAGATAAAAATCAAATATGTAGTTTGAATTAAATACAATGCCATAAAAAAATATAGCCGAGTATAAAACACTTATTATAGGACTCATGTTAGCCATAGAAGTCAAATTTGAGCATCTTAAAGTCTACTCTGATTACCAGTTAGTGGTTAACCAAGCCAAAGGAACATACCGGATTAAAAAGCTGAGCATGATCAAATACACATAAAAGGCAAGACAGCTCCTAAAGAAGCTTGACCAGGAAGGGGGACAACAGGAAATCCTATAAATTCCTAGAAGCAAAAATACGAAAGCAGACCAATTGGCAAAGTTAACAGTAGAAGGCAACCATGTATTTGAAGACTTGGAGCTAACTTAAGAGTTTATTATATTGAAGAGATAGAAGTAATGAACACCCACAAAATAGCTACGTGGATGAAACTAATCATTCAGTATTTGGAGCAGGGCACTCTACCCAAGACAAACTCAAAGCTTAAAAGTTCAAGACTAAGGCTACACATTACTCCATGTATAATGAAGAACTCTATAGAAGATCTTTATCTCACCCATGGTTAAAATATGTCTCATTAGAGGAAAACTATGTACTAAGATAAATCCATAAAAGGATATGTGGAGCCCGTAAAGCTCAAAGCTCATTAATCAAGAAGACATTATTACAAGGAAACTACTGGCCAACCATATCCAGAGATACCTTATAACTTGTTCAGAAATGCTCCAAGTGCCAGCAATTTACTCGATTAACACACAACCCTTCCAATATTCAGTACCTAATTGGAAGTCCTTGGCCTTTTATAGTATGGGGAATGGATATTTTAGGGCCATTTCCAGTATTAACATCCTAAAAGAAATTCTTAATTATGGCAATAGATCAGTTCACTAAATGGGTTAAGGTAAAAGCTATCCCTACTATTATAGAAGCTTGAATTCAATATTTTTTTCTAGAAGGAAGTCATATTTAGATTTGGTATACCCTACACTCTGATAACTAACAATGGGAAATAATTTGATAATGAGAAGTTCAAGGCATTTTGTTAAGAACTTAATATAAAGATTATATTTACTTTAGTAGCTCATCCTTAAATAAATAAGTAGATCAAAGTTACCAATAGGATCATTATATAAGGGCTAAAGAAAAGGCTAGAAGAGAAGGAAAGAAACTGGGTGGAAGAGCTCAATAATGTCATATGGGTATATAAAACAACACTCAGAATGTCAATAGGAGAAACACCCTTTAGACTGACATATGGAATGGACGTAGTAATACTAATGGAGATCGAATCATCCAGCTACTAGGTTACAAAAGAGTTAGACCATGAAGTTAATAACCTCAATGCTAAGATATGCCTAAATTTGCTCGAGGAAAGGAGAAATGAGCATCCATTATGGTAGAAGTTAAAAAATAAAGAATAGTTGGGTATCACAATAAACACATCCGACTAAGGTAATTCAAGGTTTGAAACTTTGTACTGAGAAGGGAAAATATTGGTAAAAGAAGCTCGGGAACAGGCAAAATCAGACTAAACTAGGAGGGTCCATATCAAGTTATAAATAAAATAACTAAAGGAGCCTATAAAATTAAAGACATGTGGGGAAGAGAGTTACCTTGATATTAGAACTCAGAAAATTTTAGAAAGTATTATTAATAAAGTAAATGTACTCAAATCAAAGCATCTTTTGATTAAATAAATTTCATTGCGCATCATACTGCCTTATAAAAAAGGGAAAAGATAAAAATACATTAGTATTTACAAATCAAAGCTCAATCTCAATATGGGTAGCTCCAATATCAAATAGAGGTGCCTCATTCTCAAAGGTCTGAACCTCAAACACAACAGTGGTAACAGATGAAGAAGGAGCAACCTCAAATGTTCTGCCAACAGACTTCGAACTTTTTGAGGGCTGAGGATTAGAATTTAAGAAAGCATCATTCTGAGTAGCCAATCTTGCTAAGTCATTGGAATTTGTTTTATTAAGCATAGTAAAGTCTAAATCATAGTGCTAAATAAGAAGAATCCTCTGACACTCAAACTTGAAAGTATTGAAGAACCCTTTCATCAACTTTTGATAGTTCTTTTTATCATTAATTTGTGACTTCTTCTATTTGGCTAACTCCTTTTTCAGAGGTCTGAGCTCAATATCCAGTTGCTAGATTCTTATTATAAGCTGAGCTCAACATCTAGTTGCTCAAACTCTTAGACCCTCTTTTGATTCACCTCAGCCATGGATCTGGCTTTCGTGTGCTTATTTTGATAGAGCTCGAGTGCCTCTTGAGCCTTGGTCAACTTCCCTTTATAATTGACTGATTGACTCCAACTTCCCCTCTTTTAGGCTATTCTCAATCTTCAAAAAGTAGTAGTTATCCTTTGCTAACAATAACCCTTGAGCTAGCTAAAAAGAAGATATATTAACACCCAAATCATCCAAAAAGAAAGGACAAAAAACAAAAGCTAGGAAATTACCTCCAAAGTATGAGAAACTAAGGCATTACCCAGATTATCCTTATCGATATCCATCCATCTTTAGATGTCCTCAGGGAAGCATAGAGACTTATCACACTGGTCACTAACCTGAGTGTTTAAGATGCTCAGAGGATTCAGCTTCAATATGATCCACTTTCCAAGCATCCCAATATCTAAGAATGCTTGACATATAGCCCGCCACCCTCGATAAACTATTTCATGTCCCATACATTTTCCCGAGAGCACCTTTTAGAAGTTCTAGGAGCTTCCTTTAAAGTAAGATCAACCACCAACTCCTCTCAAACATTAACTAGAACACTAATTGGAATAGGTGAAACCTCCTCCTCCTGGACCAGCTGAAGGGCCTTCCATACCTCCTCGTGCTCGTCATTTGAAAAAAGTTTATTCTCAAAAGCAAAATATTCAGCCATCTACAAAGAAAGAAAAGGAAAAGTTAGAAATATACCTTCTAAAAGTTCAGAACTTACCCATGACATCCAGATTATCATTGCTTGGATAAACCCTTCGGCAGTATAATAAGTAGAAATTCTCAGCATATAGGTTCCCAACTAAACTTTGGACATGAAGCTTGAGCAGCAAGTTCATATCTTCGTTTAGAAGTTTGGAGGGCTACTTCACATGGTGGCACTCATCTACCTAAAGATGCCAAATGTTCACAAAGTTTAATGGGTGTTCAATAATAAAAAAATCTATGCCTCCAGGTCTTCAGCAAGTTCGAAAGCTTGACAAATAGGCTGTGGTTAGGAATAGCTGACAAAGAGAATTCTAACTCCCCATTTTCTTAGTTAAGCTCTACATATACTGGAATATATATAATTTTGGCTTCCTACCCTCTCTATGTATAAGTTCTATAAACCCAGCCAGTATCTGATAGCTATTAGGATGGAGTTAGCCATGAGCAATATTGAATCTATTCATAAAGGTCTTTAAAAAAGGTCTAAGGGGAATCTTAGTCCTGCCTTCAGTTAATCTGCATATATCACCATCTTTTTCATTTCTAAGATAGGATTATGTGCCCTAAATCCACGTTGTGCAAAACATACTCTGAGGGGACATTAAACCACCTCCCATACCACCTAAGCATATTCTTATAGATTCTAGACTTAAATAATGCAAAACTCACTGTTTCCCAAGGAGCCATAGAGATGAAAAGCGAAGAAGAAAGAAATGAAAAAGTAAGATGTTTACCTCAAAAAGGAAAAATCTTTAACAAAATGTCATCGGAGCACAAAAAGAAGCTACTGTGAAATAGGAGAGAAGTCAGAAAAAATAAAAATGGAAAATGCAAGACATCAAAGAAAGCAAAAGTAATAAATGAGCAAGGAAGATACACTATTTAAAAGAAAAGAAGATTTTAGAAAATCCACTATTACACTCGCACATATTCAAATTTTTCTCTCCCAACATCAAGTACATTTTAAGGTAAGGAAAAGCCTATTAACTAAGTAGTTATAGTTATAGCAGCTAAAATTTCTCATCTTTTGACACATGAACAGATGTGACAGTTACATAATTTAATAATTAAAAGAATATCAAAAGATGTAGAGATCAAGAGTCACACATATCTTACTGTCAGCTTTCTCTAACCTCATCAAACTTAGGTCATTTCTTTACACTGAGCAACTAAGTCCAATGACTAAAGCTAGCACCTTCAAGTTATTTTAATAATGTGAAGTTTTGAGAATAGAGTTATTTATTTGCACTAAGCATCTAAGTCCAGTGATTAAAGCAAGTACCTTTAGGTCATTTTAATATCACTAAAATTTTGAGACTTGAGTCATTTATTACACCGAGCATCAAAGCTCCAGCGACTAAAGCTAGTCCTTAGGTCATTTTATAACATTAAGGTTCAATAGTCGGGTCATTTCATAATACTGAGCATTAAGAATCCTACGAATGAGGTCGACTACTCAACACCAAAGTATCATCTCAATTGGATCATTATCTCTAAACATCTCAAATTCAGTAGAGAATATCATTCATTACTTAGCTTGTCAAATGAAAAAGTATCTCATTTGTATAGCTCATTGCTCAAGGTTAACACTTTATCAACAAAACTCATATATAAATATTCAAATAAGCTTTCGAGGGGGACACTTGATACCCCATATTCACATTCCTATTCTAGTAAAGCTCCTTGTCCTTTAAGTTGAAGAAAAAATAAGGAATAATGCCCAATTAGGAGGTTACTTATTTAATAAGAAGATTTTAAATATCCTAAAGAGATAATAATCCATACCCAAAAAGGAATCCTATTTAAGTTTGAGTATCTTTTCCCTATATATACCCTTTATATCTCTCATTCTATTCATTTGATTCTATTTAATCACAATACTTTTTATATCTCTAAGCACACAATCTCTTTCTACCCTTTCTAACTTAGGCATCAGAGTGTTTATGAGAATTTTTCCATCACTTACCTTACTCTTTGTTGATTTCTTGCTTGTATGATTCAAGAGATTCCTGGAATAAGTTATTAGGAATAATAATTTCAAATCCATATGTAATAAAATAAAGGTTTGTAGTATATTATTTATCCATTTTTCACTTTACTCCAATCTGTGGCACACAAGGTTTAAGAGTGAAATCATTACTTGCTTTCAGATTATCTTTTTTTCACACTTCATTGATATTAATTTAGCTTTATTACTACATTGTTGTACAGGATTTCTGGAAGTTGAATTTCTTGTCCTTTGCTGCAATAACACTGTTAGCATTTGTCTATAGCATTCATCTATACCAACTTAGGAAGCACTTATTTCATTTTAAGAAGATGATTAAATGGGTGAAAATGATGAGAAGGTCACCTGAAATTGCATATTCTAGTACAAATACATCATGAAGTTGTTGTAATTAACTAAGGAGGTGAATTTCTTTCAACAGTCATAAGGATCAGACTTAAACTTTGGAGGAGAATTTTATCTTTGCGCCATGATCAGGATTGAATCCATAACTTTTTTTCTACTCAATCTTTTAGATATGTATTAAACATATGCCGATATATATGAATTGAAAATGTATGCCTTGCCTCCTTTAAGTGTATGTCCTCATATATATGCCAAGCTGATAGATGAGCAACCCAGAAATGTCCAATCAAATAGCTTGCCAAAATGACCATTCATCTCTAAATTGATCAATATTCTTATGATGCATAATTAATTTGATTAGCTTTTCATAGTGATTTTTTTCCATAGTACGCAGAAATTAGGAAAAAAATTGAAAAATGAAATCTCTATATGCTCTCATGTTTTGTATATTCGGTTTTATTAGATATCATATTTTTTTTGGTAAAAAAATTGCAAGTCCCACCCAAAATATAGTGGAATTAGGATTAGTCCAGAAAATTATGAAATTATCTTTATTAATTAGAATAAATTATGTTGATCAATTTCCATAACTGAACCAAAGTCGAATTCCTCACGGATTTTGAGAAATAAATTATGGAAGTGTTTTAGTGAAAATTTCTTAATTTCCATTTAAATTGGTTATATCGTTAAAAATAAATTTATTTAGCCTTAAAGGTCATATTTAGGATATTTACAAGTCCATTTTATTAATTCATTGATTTTTAAAATTTTTTGGAAGTTTGGAGAATTTTTATGAATTTTATTTGATATGTATATACATGTTTTAAATATATATTACTTACTATAGAGAGTACCGGAGCGGAGGTGATGGGAAATAGGCAGACCAGGACACATCAGCTTACTCACTCCATTTGTAAGTTCATATTTGAAATGTGTGTTGAATTTACACATAAAGTATAAATTGATTGAATATATTTAAAAAGGAAAACGTTAAATTAAAAAATTTATATTTTAATATTGAAATATTTATATTGTTAAATTATTATATTTAAGAAGAGGATTCAATTTCAGAATTTATATCTCTAATATATGAATATTGAAAAGGTTGATTTTGATATTTTAATATGTTGATTATTTTTTTATTATATTCAATGTTATTTTGCCCTTATTATTTTATTATGATCGTTATTAATGCTTTAATTCAATTATTTGTTATTATGATTTTTATTATAAGGATATGGTGAGAAATTAAGAATACTTTCATTTCCAATTACAGTATTTCTTCTGCAATTTATATATATTTATAAATATTTTTGGAAAAAGATTGGTAAAACATGCTACCTAGTGGGCTACAATAGGACTATGTGCGCACCAGTACGTTAGATGGGTAGATTATGAATTTTAAGTTGATATGATATTGAAAATATGGTTAAAATTATTTATTGAAATTCTTTAGATAGAGAGGAGTATGGCTATAAGAGCTCGATTAACCTTTTAAGATCTGGGGTCAGTCATGCCGGTAGCGAGATTATAGTAACTCGATTGACCTTTTAGGGTCTCAAGGCTAGTCATGCTGGTAGCAAGACTATGGTAGCTCATTTAACCTTTCAAGGTCTTGGGGTCGGCCCACTGCCCAATTGGAAAAGAGAAATATGATTTAGACTCAATAAAGCCTAATCGCCAATGAGATATAGTGTTTAAGATTAGGGGAACCACCAGTAAATATTGAAATAAGTGACTGACTGTAGCTGGTAGCTCGATGGATACTTAGCTTTTAGAAACCAACAGTCATTTGGATAAAAAGAGGCAAGTGGCTATTAGATTTGTGATTTAGGGTTCTACCATAATTTTCCACTTAAAAGAATATTTTAAAGAAATGTTATTTCGATTTCAAAGGTATTATGAGAGTTTATAAAAGTCTTTAAGATTTATAAAGATGATTTTGGAAAAATAATGGTTTTAAATATAAGTTATACATATTTTATTATATTTCCATAAAATCTTTTAATAAAGAAAGATTTTAAAACAACATGCATTTCCTTATATTAGCTTACTTAGTGAGGTCTGACTTTCCTCAATTATTTTTTTTAGGATACCAAAAGTCTATAGTTAGTTATACTTGTCTGTGCTGGACTTATTCTTCCCCGCACTTTTTTATGTATGTCACGTTAATATTTATTGTCTTATATTCATATTCTAGACATCGCAATATTAGTTGAACATTTGATAAATGTATTTTATTTGATTAGTTTAAATTGGGTTTATGTATTATGATATTGATATATGTGTTGAGCATACATTTGCGTTGAAGAGTGATATTTGTGATGGATTATTAGAGTTATTGTGATGTAGTATTGATGGGAGAATATTTTGGAATTGCATTTCTTGATTTACAGGTCTTGGGTTTGTTTTTGGTATAAAGGAAATTTTGTCAAATTTTTGTTAGAATTTTAAATTGTTTTAATTATACTGTGAAATTTTTTTTAAGGCTTACTGGAGGTTTCAGAAGCTTCTCGCTTTCTCATTCTTTAGTGTCGGTCACGTACCATTTGGGTTCAGGTCATGACAAATATTAATATATCTTTTTGTTGTTATTATATATATAACTTGTGTTTTAATTAATTAATATTAAAATTTATGATGTATTATTTGTTAGTTAGAGATATATGCTATTTATATATTAATTTAAATTTTCATTACTTAATATTAATAATTATTTATTTATTACATTAAAATACAAATATTAACACAATTTTGTATTATCCTAGAGATTTATTGTTTGTTAGTTTAGATATTATGCTATTTAAATTAGGGTTAAATGCAAATTAATAAATATTTAATAAATATTGTATAATATTTAATTATTAATTAAAACTAAACTTAATATTTAATGTTTCATATTACTTACAACATATGTAATTAATATTATATAATAATGTTAAATCGTTATATAACATAAAAATTGCTTACAGTATCAAAACTACGTAGTTTTGGAGTTTTGTTATTATAGATATATAAATTGTGTTTTAATTAGTTAATATAAAAATTTATGATGTATTATTTGGTAGTTAGAGATATTATGCTATTTATATATTAATTTAAATTTATGTTACTTAATATTAATATTTATTTATTACTTTAAAATACAAATATTAACACAATTTTGTATTATCCTAGAGATTTAATATATTATTAGTTATAAATATTATGCTATTTAAATTAGGGTTAAATGCAAATTAAAAAATATTTAATGAATATTTTATAATATTTAATTATTAATTAAAACTATACCTAATATGTAATGTTTCATATTACTTAATATATACATATATAAATTAGTATTATGTAATAATGCTAAATCAATTATATAACATTTAAATTGCATATAGCATGAAAATTATGTAGTTTTGAATCAACACGTTAATATGAAATTTTATACTAATATTTATGTCAATATGAAATAATAATAATTTAAACTTCAAAATAAATATGAAAATTTTCACAATTTAAAAATAATATTTTAAAAAATAATACATATATTTTAAAAATAAAATAAACATTAATTAATATTTTTAAACATGATTAAATTTTGAATCAAATTAAAATAAAATTTTTGAAATTAAGCATTTAGTGATGGAATACAAATCCATTGCTAAATTAGCGATGGATTTAAAATTTCATCGCTTATTTGTTTTCTGTTGCTATGAAATTTCATCGTTCATTCATTGATAGAAATTATTTAGTGACGGATTCAAATTTCCATCACTAAATGAAATCAATATCAATTTACTTTTTTAAATACATTCCGTCACAAAGGTTATTATTCTGTCACTAAATTGGCAGATTCTTATAGTAAATAATAATAAGTATAACAAGTATAACGACTCTATTGTTCCAATGGGGAGAAGAACTTATAATTAGCTTTTTCAAAAATTTTCCGATGGGGAGAAGAACTTATGATTAGCTTTTTTGAAAATTTTCAAAACGAATAATTTCAACAAAATCTTTCAATTTATTATTATTATTATTATTATTATTATTATTATTATTATATGGAAATTAAAGAAGTAGCAGCATCAACAGTAACAACTAACTTATATTTAGGGATTGTGTACATGGAAATTACAAACGACTTTATCCACTAATTATTAACGGTACTTAAAATGTTTATTTGATAATCTGATTATAATATTTTTGAAGATGTGCTCCTATGTGAGGTGTACATGAAATTTTCTTGAAATTCAATTACGAGTGTTCACCAGTCTGTAGATCATTTTTGGTCTCGAGTGGATGAAGGTACAATAACAAAAGGAATAAGAATTAGAAGGAGCATAACAAACACTTTGTACAAGCTCGAATTCAATCTATCGAAAAAGTAATAAGGAAATTGAATTGGTGCATCAAACAACTTGAGAATATGCATTCAAGTGCAGATATTATAAGTATTTATTTTTACATTTATTTTTTTTATACCTTAGGAAAATTGATATTATCTTTATAATAATCTGCATGTATAGTGAGAAAAAATCCTACTTATGCAAGATCCCTAGTATGAAAAAGGTTTTAAATTTGATCATTTATGACACATTTTTAAAGATTTTGAAAAGTTTAAAGATAATAATAACAGTTCAAGATAAGCTTTTCGGTTAGAACATTTCAACAATATTTCATCAGGGTTACAATATTTTCCTTTTAAGTCTCCAATACCAAAATCTATTGAAGAGTCACCATTTGTTATTAATTTAAAAGATTCTAATCTTGGTGGTTCTTCACGCCCCACTGGTGCCAAAAAGAAAAAAGCCGAATTGAAAATAAAAATGGATGAATACATTTCAAGTAATATTAGTAGCATTAAAGAATAAAATAACAAGCTTTTTGAGATGTTAGAAAAGTCCAGTTTGGACATGCAACATCAATTGAAAATTCAAAGCCAACAGTTGGTCTTCCAACAATTTAAAGAAGAAAATAAAAGTTTGTATTGAAACTTGAATTCAATTTCTGATCTAAGAATATGTGCCATCACATAAGCACTACTACTACCTAATGATTTGGGCCATTATTTTAATGATATTGATGGATCTGTAAGTGATTTACCAGATTATTAAATTATTGTAAGCTATGTATGTTCTATTTAATGTTTAATTTTAGAGTTTTAATCTAATGTTAGTCTTAACATTTAATTAAAAATGTTAGTTGTAATGAATGTTGTTTTTAATGTAAAATTATTTAAGTTTATTAAATGATTTTTAATATATATTTTATTTATTTATTTTATAAATATATATTTTATTTAAGTATATTTTACATTAAAAAATTTAAAATAAAATAAAATTTTGAACTAAATTATTAAAAAATATATGTTTATACAATGAAAGATTCAACTAAATGAAATATTTTAAAAAGTTGTGGTCACAATTTGAGAAAAGTGCTCCATACTTTATGTTTAGAAATTAACAGAGCCAGCATAGTGGAATAATAATGTTAATAGAGACAAAATTAAAAAATACTGCAAAAATAATCAAATAAAAATGACACTAATATTTTACATGGTTCATCCTTAATCTTGGGCTATGTCTGCAGGATAAAATCTAAAATTTTCTTCTACTATAAAAATAGTAGGTACAAATAAAGTCTTCTCTAGATTAAGACTAGAGGTGTATAATGATAGAGTTCTCATAAAATAGTGGCACTCAAGGTATTTCCCAAATTCCAAATAATTTCCTCACTATTTTGTTACTCGCCCTTTAAAAAAATTTCTCAAAGTCTTAAAACTCTCTCACACTCATCAAAGTAAATTTGCTTTGGCAACTCTCATAAGCACACACCTCATTAACTCAATTGCTTGTGGCTCTCAACTTGTTTTCTTGCTTCAAATGGTCATGCAATATTCCTTTATATAGCCTTATCTATGTTTGGAATAAAGTAAATTGATTTGCTTCTGACATGGCAAATCTCTCAAGATTTGTCCAAGATTTACACAGCAAATCTTTTAAGATTTGATTTAGTTTTTTTATTAACACTTATGGGCTTCATTAGGAGGGACCCACAATAATTTTTCCCCTTCTAACTGTATAGATCTCATTACCATTCTGGTAGTTAATTCACAGATTTTGAACTTCTCCCTTAGTAGAGTCTTTGCAACATGTTTAATCTATTTTTATTTGCATTGATCTTCTCAAGCTACAACAGCTTCTTCTCCAACACGTCCTATATTTAGTGATATTTCACATCAATGTGCTTTGACCTTGAATGGAATGAGGAATTCTTATCGAGGTGGATAGTACTCTGACTATCACAACCATAACAATTCTTTACAAGCTTCAATTGCTATAATAAACTTTCCTTCAATTGTAGACAAAGCAACATATTTTTATAATTTTGACCTCCATGACATAGCTCCCCCTGCAAATGTAATTAAGAATCCTAAGGTTGACTTTCTAAAATCAACATCTCTTGTTATGTTTGCATTTGTGTATCCAACTAATACATGTTTGACATCTCTAAAACACAAGCATATTTTGGATGTTCTATAAAGAAACCTGAAAATCAATTTGATGGCAGCCTAAAATTCCTTTCTAGGATTTGAAAGGAAGTAACTTACAACTCTAACTGAGTGTGTAATATTTAGCTGTGTACATATCATGGCATACGTCAAATTACCAACTACTGAAGCATATAGAACTCTATCCATTTGTTCTTTCTCTTTATCAATGGAAGGGCTTTGTTGAGAAGTCAATCTAAAGTGATTAGCAAGAGGACAACTAATCGCTTTAGCATTGCACATGTTGAACCTCTAAAGTAACTTCTTAATGTACTTCTCTTGACAACCATAATTTTTTGACACCTCTATCTCTGATAATCTTCAAGCTAAGAAGCTGTTTTGGTAGTCCTAAGTCTTTCATAGCAAAAGACTTATTCAACTATTTCTTTAAGCTATTGATTCTGAAAATATTTCGATCAACAATCGACATGTCATCCATATAGAGCAACAACACAATAAAGTCATTATCAGAGAATTTTTGAACAAATACACAATGGTCTAAAGTGGTTTTCTTATAGCCTTGCTCTCCTATAACATACTCAAACCTCTTATACCATTGTCTTGGTACCTATTTCAAGCCGTATAAGCTTTTCTTCAATATGCAAATCTAATCCTCTTTTTCCTTTACTTTGAAACCCTTTAGCTGCTCAATGAATATTTTTTCTTCCAAATCACCATAAAGGAAGGTGCTAAAATTATTATTAATATCATTTTTTCAAAAAAAAAAAGAGTCAAGATGTTCAGTGCCTACCAAGTTTTTTTAGTCAAAACAATGCCTACCAAGTTGAAAAGCTTAACAAATAGCAAAGTTTAATTTCTTATCTTGCTTGTTTATGCATGGGAATAGCTATAAATAACCATCTGAATAGAAAGAAAAATATAAGCTAAAAATAAGTGAGAGAAAATCATAAAGTGAGTGGTGTGAGTGGTGTAAGAGAGCAATTGTAAGTGTGTGAGTGATGAGTGTGTGCCATGAGTGGTGTAAGAAAAAGTGAGGTAGGTAGTAGTGATAAAAAAAATTTTATTGTAATAATAAATTTATTTTTTAGTGAAAATATTTTCTTATTCACTATTTATTGTTCCATTTTTTATGTGCCATTTTATTATTTCATACACTTCAATTCGACAAAGTGGTATCAGAGTCGTGGTTGTAATTTCTCTTAAAAGTCTAAGTATGCTCTGTGTTTACAGTTTTGACTAATCTTCCACATCATAAAAGATTTTTTGAGAATTTTTAATTTATGGCAAGGGGAGATTTTGCATGTGCACAGTTTAGAATTGTGAAGCTCATTCATTCGGAACCACGCTTTCTTAGTGAAACGCAAGGCTGCTAAATCTAAGTCACTATGGCAGAATCAAGTAATATCGATATTATTAAAAAAATTAAATAATAATAATTATAGTATGTGGAGGACTTGCATAGAGTCATACTTACAAGGTCAAGATCTCTAGGAGATTGTTGTTGGGACAAAGACTACACTATCATCGTTAAATGATAATAGCAATCTCAGAAAATGAAGAATTAAAACTAGGAAAGCTATGATCGCCATCAAAACAACCATTGAAGAGAAGATGATAGAACACATCAGAAATGCTACCACACCAAAAGAAGCTTAGGATTCTGTTGCTTTGTGGTTCTAAAAACGGAATGACGCCAGGCTTTAACTATTGGAAAATGAACTACTGTCTATCTCATAAAAAGATATGAAAATTAGTCAGTATTTTACTAAGGTGAAGTTTTTATGTTAAGAAATTACTGAGTTAGATGAGGCATTTAGAATATCTAGTGGTAGAATAAGGAGAATCATAATTCATGGACTACGACCTTAGTACCACAATCTCATAACTACAATTCAAGGTTGTCCCACACAACCTTCAATCAAAGAGTTGGAAAATATATTGGTAAGTCAAGAAACTCTAGTAAAATAAATGGTTGGAGTCTCCTTGAATATTGAAGAGGTGGTGCTCTTCAATAATAAAAAGAAGAATCTACCCCGTGGTGGGAGTAGAGGAAGACAAGAGGTAATTGTAATATCCCGTGTTTTTACATGTTTTTATACTGTACCGGGATATGCAGTATTAATAATTTTGAATATGTATATATACGATATTTTTATGAGTTGATATGTATTTTAAACCTATTTTAATTACTGTGTTTTATATACAGTGTTTTACGTAAAATTTTCCCGGGACTTGCATTTTCGGAGAAATTTTCACGTAAACAATGTATTATTAATTATTTTAAATGTATTTACGGGTTTGCATGAACTCATACATATTTTTAAATTATTAAATAAAGCCTGTGTGTGTATATTTATTTAATTAGGGTTTATTATTTCCCTAATATTTTATTAAGTATTTAATTATTATTTAATTAATTTTATGTGGTATAAATTATTAAAATATTAATATTTTAATGTGTGTGGTGTATATTTGATGTGTGTAATTTAATATTATTTTAATATATAGTATAAAGTATATATATATACATATATACATTAAAAATCAAAAAGTTTGCAAAATTACCATTTTGCCCCCGACTTCATCTTCTTCCTCCCGATTCTCTCTTCCCCATTTCCGGCCGCTGTCACGCCGTTCCTTCACCGTGGGTGTGCCGTCCGGTGTGCCACCATCTTCCCCGACCAGTTTCGCCGCCTGTGGAGGCCGTTTCCGGCATCGGGAGAGTGATTTTGGCCGGAGAAGCCGAAAATCAACTCACCATCGATCACGCCGATTCCCGCCACCGTTTTCGACACCGCCGGTCTTTTTCTTCTCCTTGAGCTCCGGTGAGTGTTATTCTAGCTTTGGTTTGAGCTAAAACGGTCTAGAATTGCTTAGTTTTCGATTTGTCAAATTCGGCCTATTAGGGTTTTCGATTTTTTTCGAATTGTTCTTGATTGATTCATGCTTAATTCCTTCACAAATGTTGTTCCTAGTAGTTTAATCTACATGTATGAATTTTTGTAGAATTTTTGGAGATTGTTTGGATTTTTGGGTATTTTTGAATATTTTAATATTATTTTCTAATTTTCGGAAATTAATTATTTAAATTATGAAATTGGAGTTTATGGTTGAATTAGGTGTTGAAATGAATTATAGGAATTTATTTGGAATTTTTATGAATTTCTAAGTATTTATTTTTAATTAATTAAGTTTAGGTGATTTTGGAAAATTAGGTTAATTGTGTTTTAAATTGAATTTAATTGGTTAATTGAGTTTAATTATTAATATTATTGATAAATATGTTGAGAAAATTAATTTTGGATAATTGTATGATTTTTGGTGAATTTTTGAAGTAATTTAAGTATATTTATATATATAGGGGTATTTTGGTAATTTTACCCTAAATTGTCTAAAAATGTAATTTAATTGGTTTTAATATTTATTTAAGGTATAAAAATGTTTTCTACAAATTGTTTAGTATTTTTAACTAATTAAAACTATTTTTCGGGAATTATTTTCAATTATATATATAATATACGGTTTTTCTAATAAAATGAGTTTTAATCGGTTTTTATAGTGTTTCAAGGTCAATTATGTAATTTTTATTTATAAAATGTATTTCTGTGATTTAAGGATATTTTTGGTATTTCCTGAATTGTTCTGTGTTTGTGGACCCCGGTCGGTGGACTGTAGTTTGGAGTCCGACCGAGGGGTTGTGGTTGAGTGTGGAGTTTATTTTCGAAGTGTGTTTCTTTGCAGGGTCGGCTCTACTCTTTTGAGTAGAGAGATGTCCGTTTTACAAGGGAGGTTCTGCCGAATTTTCGGTAGAATTCTCGTAAAACGTGATGTCCAGTCGAACCCTAATTCTGTTTTCGTATTTTAATACTCTAGATTGAATTCTAGGATTTCTGTTAGGGTTATTCTGATGTCGATTACTTATTTCTTGTTTAGTTGCGCCGAGACCGAGGGCTAGTGGACCAGGCCCGTCGGACCTGTCTCGTGGAGCGCATTAGGTGAGTTACTATATTATATATATATGCTTAGGATGCATGATTTAGAAAAATGCATGTTTTATTTTGACTGAATATGCATAAATAATGTGATTTATATTCAAGTATATTTTTGGTATATAATAAATTATATACATGTTTTGTTAATAAAATACAAATATATTTTTAGTTTAATTCATGATTTGATTGGATTTATTTGACATATATATACTCGAAATATACATGGTTTATGTTTGGTATATTTCCAGTATATATATGGTTTATATTGTTGATTTATTTAAATTCATGCATCATTGATTTTCGTGAATGAATGATTTATTTATTAATGAAGGATATCTATAGAACGTGCTACCTAGTGGGCAGCACTAGGACCGAGTACGTACCGGTACGCCTATAGCTTTAGGCTATATTACTAACTATTGGTGGATATTGATTTGATTATGATTATTGATATGTGAGATGTGGTTTGGGGTGTGATTGCTGGAGCTCGGTTGACCAAGTGTCTCGGGGCCAATCACACTGGCAGTCAGACTGTTGGAGCTCGGTTGACTTAGTGTCTCGGGGCCAGTCTACTGTCCAAATGGATTAAGTGGATATATTTGGATAAGTGAGCCTGTATGGCCAGAGTGTTGTTTAACACTATTATTCTGAG
Source organism: Mallotus nudiflorus (assembly GCA_947683625.1). NCBI lineage: Eukaryota > Viridiplantae > Streptophyta > Magnoliopsida > Malpighiales > Euphorbiaceae > Mallotus > Mallotus nudiflorus. The sequence goes on from CANTUR010000239.1 coordinate 4,576,501, forward strand.
GTTGCGATATTCTAGGGTTCTATGTGATCCTTCATAAATTGGGATTTTTCAGTAAAATATATAAAAAATGATTTTTCTGCATTTGTGTGTATTTGCCTGTATATATATTAGATATATATATACTGTTGACCGTATGCATAGTCATTTAGAGTGTATGTATATATATTATAGTAATTCACTCAGTGAGGTCTGACTCCCCTCCGTTGACTATTTTTCAGGAGAGTCAACTTCCTCAGACCTCAGTAGCAGGTCGATACGCCGGATTTCTTCCGCCCCGGCTTCTTTATGTAAATTGTCTACTTGAGTCTTATTTATTTTATCTAGACACTGCAGTAGTTGTAAATTAAAGTATTGGATTTTATGTATTTTGTTTTAAAGGAGATGTATCATGTTTAAACTGGATTGTATTAAAAAGATTTTATGTATGAGATGGGATTTTTATTTAATCCAGTTGATATGAATGATATTGTGATATTTCAGATTTTTATTTCCACTGCATATATATTATATGGTTATTGTTATTGCATGATTTATTTTATTTTTAGGCTTGCTACGGGTTCCGGATTCGAAAGAATTCCCGTTCCCTAGCGCCGGTCATGGCCCCTGTTTTGGGTCGTGACAAAGTTGGTATCAGAGCGAAGTTCGTATCAGAGTGGAGTTCTGTGTCAGGGCTTAGTTATGTGAGTTGTGGCCCTAGTTTTTGAGTTGTGTTTTCTGTTGGACTACTGCAGTGTATTAGGTTCGAGTATGTCTTGATGAGTATTCCTTGCTGTAGTTTTCAGCGTTATTCCTCCGTTGTCTGTTTTGTCTGAATCTTTCCGTTTGTCTTTTCAGAATGAGGAGGCGAGCGCGTGTCGCTCCACCGGTCGTTGAGGCCGAGGATGATGAGTCTTTTCAGGATGAGGTTTTACCTCCTGAGCCGCCAGTTAGGCGTAGAGGTCGTGGCAGAGGTAGACCTCGAGGAGCGGCAGGTCGCCGTAGGCAGAGAGAGTTACAGGACGAGGAGCCTGTTGAGCCTGAGTTTGATGTTATTCTGGGAATGGATTGGTTGTCTCAGCACTATGCCGTGGTAGATTGCAGGAATAAGGAGGTGACTTTTAGAATTCCTGGTGAAGTAGATTTTAAGTTTGTTGGTGATAGGAGTTCAGCACCTCAGAATCTTATTTCCGCTATTTCTGCTAGGAAGTTGTTGAGGAAAGGTTGTCAGGGGTTTTTGGCATTGGTCAGGGATACGTCAGTGGAGAAGTTGTCACTCACAGATGTTCCTGTTGCTTGTGAGTTTCCTGATGTTTTTCCCGAGGAGTTGCCAGGTTTACCACCTCACAGAGAGATTGAGTTCTGTATAGATGTGGTTCCAGGTACTACTCCTATATCTATGCCACCTTATCGTATGGCTCCTGCAGAGTTGAGAGAGTTGAAGGAGCAGTTGCAAGAGTTGTTGGATAAAGGTTTTATTAGACCTAGTGTTTCTCCTTGGGGTGCACCAGTCTTGTTTGTGAAGAAGAAGGATGGTACCTTGAGACTGTGCATTGACTATAGAGAGCTGAATAAGGTGACAGTGAAGAACAAGTATCCTCTCCCGAGGATAGATGATTTATTTGATCAGTTACAAGGTGCACAGTTCTTTTCTAAGGTCGACTTGAGGTCGGGTTATCATCAGCTGCGGATCAGTGAAACTGATATTCCTAAGACAGCGTTCCGCACTAGATATGGCCATTATGAGTTTCTGGTGATGTCTTTTGGTTTGACTAATGCACCAGCAGCTTTTATGGACCTGATGAACAGAGTATTCAGACCGTATGTGGATCAGTTTGTAGTAGTCTTCATTGATGATATACTAGTATATTCGAGGAGTATGGAAGAGCATGTATATCATTTGAGGATTGTACTACAGACACTGAGAGATCATCAGCTTTATGCTAAATTCTCGAAGTGTGATTTCTGGATGGAGAGTGTTTCTTTTCTTGGACACGTAGTGTCTAAAGAAGGTATTCAGGTTGATCCACAGAAGGTTGAGGCAGTATCTGAGTGGCCTAGACCTACTTCGGTTACTGAGATTCGGAGTTTTCTAGGTTTAGCCAGGTATTATAGGCGGTTTGTGCAGGATTTTTCCAGGATAGCAGCCCCTATGACTCGCTTGACTCAGAAGAATGTTAGATTTGAGTGGTCAGAAGCTTGTGAGAATAGTTTTCAGTTGTTGAAGGAGAAGTTGACCACAGCGCCAGTATTAGCTTTGCCTAATAGTATGGATAAGTTCACAGTTTACTGTGATGCCTCTAGAATTGGTCTTGGTTGTGTGTTGATGCAGAATGGAAGGGTGATAGCCTATGCTTCGAGGCAGTTGAAGAAGCATGAGCAGAACTATCCTACACATGATCTGGAGATGGCTGCAGTGATCTTTGCTTTGAAGATTTGGAGACATTATTTGTACGGGGTGACTTGTGAGATATTTACTGATCACAAGAGCCTTAAGTACATTTTCCAGCAGCGAGATTTGAATCTGTGGCAGAGAAGATGGTTGGAACTGTTGAAGGACTATGATTGCGAGATTCTTTACCATCCGGGTAAAGCTAATGTGGTAGCAGATGCCTTGAGAAGGAAGTCCTCAGGTAGTCTTGCTCACATCGGTGTTGAGAGGAGACCATTGATCCAGGAATTGCATCTGATGGTGGATCAAGGTCTGATGATGAAGATCAGTAGATCAGGTGGACTGTTAGCTCAGTTTAAAGTACGATCTGTACTGAGGGATAGGATTAAAGCAGCTCAGAGCCAAGATCCTATTCTAGAAGAGCTTGCAGAGAATGTCAGAGCAGGGAAGTTCACTGATTTCACACTTGATGATGATGGTGTGTTGTGGATCAGTGGTAGACTGTGTGTTCCTGATGTGGATGATTTGAGAGAAGAGATTTTAGAGGAAGCACATTCTACAGCCTACAGCGTTCATCCAGGTGTTACTAAGATGTACCACAGTATTAGAGATTTATACTAGTGGGAAAGGATAGCTATGGATTTTGTGGTCGGTTTACCTCGTTCGAAGGATGGATACGATTCCATCTGGGTGATTGTAGACAGATTGACGAAGTCTGCACATTTCTTGCCTGTGAAAGCCACATATTCTGTAGCTAGATTGGCGAAGTTGTATGTGAAGCATATTGTGTGCCTTCATGGAGTACCTGTGTCCATTGTGTCAGATAGAGGTTCGGTGTTTACTTCTCGTTTCTGGCAGAAGTTGCAAGAAGCGATGGGCACTAGGTTGGATTTCAGTACTGCTTTTCATCCTCAGATAGACGGTCAGTCTGAGAGGACGATCCAGACACTGGAAGATATGTTGAGGATGTGTGTCTTGGATTTGGGAGGTAGCTGGGATGATCATTTGCCACTCGTTGAGTTTGCATATAATAACAGCTACCATAGCAGTATTGGTATGGCACCATATGAGGCGTTGTATGGAAGGAAGTGTAGATCCCCGTTGAGTTGGGACGAGATTGGTGAGAGAGCTTTGACTGGACCAGAGATGGTTCAGGATGCTGCAAAGAAAGTCGTCGTGATCAAGCGTAGATTAGAGACCGCAGTTAGTAGACAGAAGAGTTATGCGGATCCTAGGCGCAGAGATGTGGAGTTTCAGGTTGGAGATTTCATTTTTCTGAAAGTATCTCCGATGAAGGGTGTGATGAGATTTGGCAGGAAGGGTAAGTTAGCACCGAGATACATTGGACCGTTTGAGATTCTGGAAAGAGTTGGCACTGTTGCATATCGGTTGGATTTGCCTCCGAGTATGTCACAGGTGCATCCAGTATTTCATATCTCGATGTTGAGGAAGTATATCTCAGATCCTTCACACGTGTTGCAGCCAGACAGTGTCGAAGTGAGTGAAGATTTGACGTTTGTGGAAGAACCTGTGGCAATCGTTGATTATCAAGTTCGACAGTTGCGATCGAAGCAGATTCCGATGGTCAAGGTTCTGTGGCGTAGCGATAGAGTTGAAGAGCATACGTGGGAGACTGAAGCTGAGATGCGAGCTTCTTACCCGTATCTCTTTCCTTCTTAATCTTTTCTTTTTTAGAATTCGGGGACGAATTCTTGTAAGGGGGGGAGACTGTAATATCCCGTGTTTTTACATGTTTTTATACTGTACCGGGATATGCAGTATTAATAATTTTGAATATATATATATACGATATTTTTATGAGTTGATATGTATTTTAAACCTATTTTAATTACTGTGTTTTATATACAGTGTTTTATGTAAAATTTTCCCGGGACTTACATTTTCGGGGAAATTTTCACGTAAACAATGTATTATTAATTATTTTAAATGTATTTATGGGTTTGCATGAACTCATACATATTTTTAAATTATTAAATAAAGCCTGTGTGTGTATATTTATTTAATTAGGGTTTATTATTTCCCTAATATTTTATTAAGTATTTAATTGTTATTTAATTAATTTTATGTGGTATAAATTATTAAAATATTAATATTTTAATGTGTGTGGTGTATATTTGATGTGTGTAATTTAATATTATTTTAATATATAGTATAAAGTATATATATATACATATATACATTAAAAATCAAAAAGTTTGCAAAATTACCATTTTGCCCCCGACTTCATCTTCTTCCTCCCGATTCTCTCTTCCCCATTTCCGGCCGCTGTCACGCCGTTCCTTCACCGTGGGTGTGCCGTCCGGTGTGCCACCATCTTCCCCGACCAGTTTCGCCGCCTGTGGAGGCCGTTTCCGGCATCGGGAGAGTGATTTTGGCCGGAGAAGCCGAAAATCAACTCACCGTCGATCACGTCGATTTCGGCCACCGTTTTCGACACCGCCGGTCTCTTTCTTCTCCTTGAGCTCCGGTGAGTGTTATTCTAGCTTTGGTTTGAGCTAAAATGGTCTAGAATTGCTTAGTTTTCGATTTGTCAAATTCGGCCTATTAGGGTTTTCGATTTTTTTCGAATTGTTCTTGATTGATTCATGCTTAATTCCTTCACAAATGTTGTTCCTAGTAGCTTAATCTACATGTATGAATTTTTGTAGAATTTTTGGAGATTGTTTGGATTTTTGGGTATTTTTGAATATTTTAATATTATTTTCTAATTTTCGGAAATTAATTATTTAAATTATGAAATTGGATTTTATGGTTGAATTAGGTGTTGAAATGAATTATAGGAATTTATTTGGAATTTTTATGAATTTCTAAGTATTTATTTTTAATTAATTAAGTTTAGGTGATTTTGGAAAATTAGGTTAATTGTGTTTTAAATTGAATTTAATTGGTTAATTGAGTTTAATTATTAATATTATTGATAAATATGTTGAGAAAATTAATTTTGGATAATTGTATGATTTTTGGTGAATTTTTGAAGTAATTTAAGTATATTTATATATATAGGGGTATTTTGGTAATTTTACCCTAAATTGTCTAAAAATGTAATTTAATTGGTTTTAATATTTATTTAAGGTATAAAAATGTTTTCTACAAATTATTTAGTATTTTTAACTAATTAAAACTATTTTTCGGGAATTATTTTCAATTATATATATAATATACGGTTTTTCTAATAAAATGAGTTTTAATCGGTTTTTATAGTGTTTCAAGGTCAATTATGTAATTTTTATTTATAAAATGTATTTCTGTGATTTAAGGATATTTTTGGTATTTCCTGAATTATTCTGTGTTTGTGGACCCCGGTCGGTGGACTGTAGTTTGGAGTCCGACCGAGGGGTTGTGGTTGAGTGTGGAGTTTATTTTCGAAGTGTGTTTCTTTGCAGGGTCGGCTCTACTCTTTTGAGTAGAGAGATGTCCGTTTTACAAGGGAGGTTCTGCCGAATTTTCGGTAGAATTCTCGTAAAACGTGATGTCCAGTCGAACCCTAATTCTGTTTTCGTATTTTAATACTCTAGATTGAATTCTAGGATTTCTGTTAGGGTTATTCTGATGTCGATTACTTATTTCTTGTTTAGTTGCGCCGAGACCGAGGGCTAGTGGACCAGGCCCGTCGGACCTGTCTCGTGGAGCGCATTAGGTGAGTTACTATATTATATATATATGCTTAGGATGCATGATTTAGAAAAATGCATGTTTTATTTTGACTGAATATGCATAAATAATGTGATTTATATTCAAGTATATTTTTGGTATATAATAAATTATATACATGTTTTGTTAATAAAATACAAATATATTTTTAGTTTAATTCATGATTTGATTGGATTTATTTGACATATATATACTCGAAATATACATGGTTTATGTTTGGTATATTTCCAGTATATATATGGTTTATATTGTTGATTTATTTAAATTCATGCATCATTGATTTTCGTGAATGAATGATTTATTTATTAATGAAGGATATCTATAGAACGTGCTACCTAGTGGGCAGCACTAGGACCGAGTACGTACCGGTACGCCTATAGCTTTAGGCTATATTACTAACTATTGGTGGATATTGATTTGATTATGATTATTGATATGTGAGATGTGGTTTGGGGTGTGATTGCTGGAGCTCGGTTGACCAAGTGTCTCGGGGCCAATCACACTGGCAGTCAGACTGTTGGAGCTCGGTTGACTTAGTGTCTCGGGGCCAGTCTACTGTCCAAATGGATTAAGTGGATATATTTGGATAAGTGAGCCTGTATGGCCAGAGTGTTGTTTAACACTATTATTCTGAGGTTGCGATATTCTAGGGTTCTATGTGATCCTTCATAAATTGGGATTTTTCAGTAAAATATATAAAAAATGATTTTTCTGCATTTGTGTGTATTTGCCTGTATATATATTAGATATATATATACTGTTGACCGTATGCATAGTCATTTAGAGTGTATGTATATATATTATAGTAATTCACTCAGTGAGGTCTGACTCCCCTCCGTTGACTATTTTTCAGGAGAGTCAACTTCCTCAGACCTCAGTAGCAGGTCGATACGCCGGATTTCTTCCGCCCCGGCTTCTTTATGTAAATTGTCTACTTGAGTCTTATTTATTTTATCTAGACACTGCAGTAGTTGTAAATTAAAGTATTGGATTTTATGTATTTTGTTTTAAAGGAGATGTATCATGTTTAAACTGGATTGTATTAAAAAGATTTTATGTATGAGATGGGATTTTTATTTAATCCAGTTGATATGAATGATATTGTGATATTTCAGATTTTTATTTCCGCTGCATATATATTATATGGTTATTGTTATTGCATGATTTATTTTATTTTTAGGCTTGCTATGGGTTCCGGATTCGAAAGAATTCCCGTTCCCTAGCGCCGGTCATGGCCCCTGTTTTGGGTCGTGACAGTAATGTCCAATCAAAGTAAGTTTAACAAAAGCAGCAATACAATAATCAGCAATCTAAGAATTTTAAACGTCAGAATGGCGAGTGTTTCAACTATGGTAAAAACGGACACTACTTTAGAGATTGCTGGTCTAAGAAAAAGATTGTTCAAAGTAATGTAGCAATAATAAACAATCGCCAATAGGATGAACTAGAGTTGGTTGCTAAAGCATTATTTGCAGAAACAGTGCAAATGAAGAATGTTCCAATTTAGAGATTCTAGAAGTCCCTAGTTTTATGGCTACCATAATAGAAGTAGAAGAGGAGCAAGCATTTAGTGCTTCTAGTTCTCATATAATTGATTATGAGAAGTGTTGGATCTTTGATTATGGTTGTTCTAGTCACATGATAGGAGATAGAAGCAAACTTCATAATGCTTCAGAGTATAAAGGCAAGCAAGATGTGGTAACTATAAATAACTCATAGCTACCAATTACTCACATTGGCGACACAATGACAACTTCCTATTCAAATTAATAACAAGTGCAGTTGGAGGATATGTACAGAGTATCAAGAATGAAGAAGAATTTTTTGTTAATTTCAAATTTGACTGATTGTGGTAACTTTATTGTGTTCAACCTTGAAGATGTCAAGGTTTGTCAACAAGTCAAAATAATTGACATACCAATAATGGAAGGATAAAAGGTGGATTCCATGTATGATGGGTTTCTGCAATTATATGGATTCTTACAAGTAGTAATTAAATATCGATCCCACAGAGATTGCAGATTGACTACAGTGATACTAGTTGTGTTTGTTTATTTAAACAACGAAAAAGGGTATTTTGAATTAAACTAAGACAAAACACAAAAATCACAATGAAATAACAATCACTTTAGAGAGCTAGGGTTCTTATTACTAATTCAACCTTTATTTAAGATAAATTAACTGTTAAGCCATACCTAACCTTAATCCAATTTAAGGGTTTCTTAAGAATCATAGGCTTTCCTCCTAAGACAACCCTATGATTAACCAAGTAAATTGACGTTCTTAGATTTAAAGCTTTTTCCTACTAAGTGTTTGATTAACCCGGTTTAAGCACCAGCCCTTAATTAATATTAGTTGCTTAAGTGTTTCTCAACTAAGAAAGCATCTAACAGGTTATTGTTTAAATCCAATACAACCCATCTCTCAATCAAGTTTTATTGTGTATATTCAATCAAAGGGTGATCAATTTTAAGAAGACATTAATTTCAATAACAACCAAAGGATCTAGGTTAATGGCTTAGGTTTAATTGTGATTAGCCCATGGTTGAATAGCAATAAGAACCCTAACTAAGAATTTAGCTACTCATGTTAATTTTAAGAAATAAAGAGGAATAATAACAGAAAGTAGACATCATCATTAAATTAAAATTAAGAATGAATAAAAATAATTGAATAAAATAAACCCCCTATTAAATAGGAAGCTTGATGTTCTTCAATTTTTATTCTCTAATCTCCAAACTAACATAAGCAAGAAAAAATCCTTGTTTTCTTAAAACTGCTCCAAGAAAAATTATATCTCCAACAAGTGATGATAAAAAAAAAAAAAACCCTCCCCCTCCTCTTGTTTCTGGTGGCTACCCTTTTATAAAACCCTAATTACTAGCCCTAGGGTTACATCGCTCTTGTCCTTCATAAGTTAGCAATTAAATTCGACTCTGACTTTCCTAATCACCAGGTCACACGGCCGTGTGTAAAATGCGCATGGCCGTCCACATCATTTTTTCAGCATTTCAGCATATTGATCTCCATTGCTTTTTAGGCTCACTTCAAGTGCTCACGGCTCCCATATAACCTTCCTCTACTGTTCTTTGACTTCCCTAAATACATAAAAATCAACCAAAAATAAACCAACTAATACGTACAAATAAATAAACACACAAGACATGCAGTAAGTACTGAACTAAATAAAAATTAAATAAAAGAAACACAAACTTAACTGAAATTGAATTTTTCCTAAGACAAAGACTACTTAATAAAATGCATTTTTCACACTCATCAAATTCCCCCACACTTGAATATTTGCTTGTCCTCAAGCAAAACCTGAAAACACATATCTACTTAAAGAATCATATTCATTAACTAGCTTTAACTTGATTAACTACCATAATCTTCTTTTAATAAAAATTTTATAAACTCGAAAAGTACAATAACAACTGAGGTCAAGAATATATTGTTACCGCATGAAGAGCATACTTTTCTAATGAAAATATGAAAACAAACTATTGACACTCAAAATAAATAAAAACAAGTAAGAATCGTGCCAATAATAAAGAGGCTAAGAAGTTCATCAATCAATATCTTCCCAATCTCAACATCTCCCACCTTTCTTGTGTTGCTCAGTGTGGAAACCTCCAAAAAGGGTCCTTTGGATACTCTTACTCTTAAAGAGCATTGGAGTAGAAGGAGCATTGAAAAGATTTTTCCTTTCAATTTTAAGCTCCAAACGAGTGCGTTTTACGCTCCATCTCGCTTCTTGATTGATTTTTTTTTTTAACAATTATAACCACTCTAAAGCAGCCTCAAATTCCTACTCACAAATACTTTTCTCAAATATTGATTATCTAGATTCACTTGTTCAATAGAAAAGTAAGCATTAATGTTCATTAAAATGTAAAAATTCTTAACCACAAGTTGCTCTTCTAATTTAAAAATTAAAACGATCCATTAAGGGAAGATTAAGGCATTTCTTCAAGAAAACTAAGATTAATGAACAAGGCTCTAAAGGTATATATGTTGCGAAAATTCACGTGTAAGGGCAAGGCATAAACACACAAAAGGGTAAAACAAAATAAAATAAAATAAAAATAAAGCATGTAAATTCTTAAAGTGAAACAAACACATAAGCATACAATTATGAAAAGTAAATAAATAAAAGAAAATTAAAGAATAATATACTCCCTTTATTCTGGTAAAACTAGAGGGGGAATATATGCTGTGACCATGATGCACTTTGCAACTTCATTTATAGCTTTAGATCTTTTGCTTTGAGGAAAGATGCGAAAGATTTCATCAATTTTAAGTTGCAACCTTTCAGCTCTAGATTCACATCGCCTCTCAAACTTCTCTAACTAGTTGGACAAATCCATAACCATGTTCCTAATCCTATTGTCAAAGATATCCATCCACTCTTTGATATTTTCCATGATGTCATCACTCTATTTTTTGGTGTTCCGTCGCTTCCTTGATTGAGCTTCACTCCCATTATCTCCTTTTTCAACTGCATTAGGGGGTAAAAGTATTTCCCCATGTTGCATTGCCAATTGACGAATCATGTAGCATCTTCTACCCATTACATCATGAAATTCATTGAATTCAGTGATGATTTCAACTCGCACTAGGTAATCTTCATCAAGGGACTTGGCTTCTAAAGGCTCCAATTTATGTTTGGCAAATTCGAATGAAGTAAAATACAATGCCAATCCAGTGACAATATGCCCCATTGAGATCAACGCCTTTCTAGCCTTAACAACCCGCCACATAGAACACAAAACAAAGTATGTACTATATACTTTTGTGTTAGTCTTCAAGCACCACAACATGAATAGTTCATCAGGGGCAACCCTAGTACTATCTTTTCTTCCAAAGATTGTATGTGCCATGAATTTATGCATGATTAAATATGAGTGATCTTTGATTAAACCACTAGTCATTATTTGACCCTCACAAACTTTATCACCTCTAATGAGTTCATGCCAAAAATTCATATTATAATCTATAGAAGGTTGACAAACACCTTCTTGAGGAAAACCAAAGATTTGAGACATGATTTCATAGTCAAATAAGTATTCTTTCCCAAAGAACCTACATGAAAAGATCCCTAGAGGTGCATTTAAAATCTTAAATGTAGTGTAAAATTCTATTGTGAGTTCAAAGAATACATTATATTGGGTTGTAGCCAATTTAAACCACCCCAATTTATTGCAAAACATATCTATGGTTCCCTTAATACCCATATTCAACAGTACCTCATCATTAAAGTATTTTGGCTTGCTGAATTTTCTCTTGACTAAGGAACAGAATCTCTTCCTTTCTTCTTCAGAATAAACGACAAAGAAAGCTTCATAATCATCCTTCATGTCTTTAGATTTGCCCTCACCATCATTAAACTTCTTTCCTTGAAATTATGTCTTTGTTCTAGCCATCATAACAATGTTAGTACTAAAATAAAACAATAAAAAAAATGAAATTAACAAGAACAGAAAAAAAAAAACAAAAGTCAGCAGAGTTTAAATAAGAAAAACAAAACATTCCAATTTCAGTAAAAATTGCTTACCCATTAATTCAGGAAATTTAGCTTACTTAGGAAACCAAAATCAACTAAACCCTCAATGGAATAAGGAAACAAATAAAAATAAATAAAATCACAACTAACAAGCTTGCAAAATAAATTTATTTATTTATTTATTTTTATTTCCTCCCCCACACTTAAAATGTGCAACGTCCTCATTGCTACATTTAAAACAAGAAAAATTTTGAGGAATTCGACTGTGCCTGTGCATCAGGTTGCATGGCTGTGTGCAAAATGCACATGGCCATGCTACTTGATTAACGTCGTATCATGCACGGCCGTGTGCAAAATGCGCACAACCGTGCTACCTGCTAGTCAAAATTTTTTTTTTTGAATATTGGTAGGACAAACCTCCCATATTTATTGCACAATTGGAAGAAAAAAATTAAATGGAAAAATAAGAAAAAGTAACATTCCTAAAATAAAAATCATTAACAAAAAAATAACTTAAACAAAAACATACTTCAATTCAAAACATGAAACATAACACATAACGTTCCACAAAATATCACAATTAAAAAAAAATGAAAACACATAAGGTTAACATTGTTCAAGCTAGAGCTAAACACTTCAAAACAAGGTCTTCATTCCTCCCCTTCATCCTCAGAGGAGTACTCTTGTGCTAGCATATCTTCATCATGCGGGAATGGCGGTGAGATAAAATTCTGAGAACTGAAATAAGCATTAAGGTTATGGTTAATCATCTGCAATGTGCGATTCATTTGCCTAGAAGTACGACCCATTCCTACCACTTCAAAATTCAGCTCTCATACGTTGGAATTGATGACTCCAATTTGCAACTCCAAGTTATCCAGCCTTTTTAACACATTATTCAGAAAGACATCTTCCTCTTCATCTTGTTCTACAGGTGCAGGCGGGATAAGAAAAGCTCTCCTAGTATGATCAACTCTAACCATTCCCATGGATTCCACCATGCCAGTGTCAATGAAGTGATGACCCGGGACCCTTTCAAAAGGCATGTTCTCAATGTCAAAGTTTAAGTACTTGGCTATTGCTGTTACTAGGCTTCCCACTTTAATAACCCCAATAGCTTTTGCAGCAATATCTCTCAATTTCCCGACTAAAGCATGACAGACATCAAGTTTTTTTATCATTCACCATACAATATAAAATGTTTAGCTCAGTGGTGGTAATCACAGAGTCACCCTCTTTCCTTGGAAACAAAGAATGTGCCATGAGTCTATAAAGGAACTTGAGTGCAGGCAATTGAATCCTTGATTCTTTTACTGACCGAGCCTCATAGAAAACTCCTCTTTCCCCGATTAATTCTCTCTAAAACTCATTTCTATCATATGCAACATTAGCATCCTAATTTTTGGGAAAATAAAATACATCATTGAGTTCAAACAAACCTAGAGTATGCTCCTCATTCCCCAAGCGAAAAGTAAGCATAAGGGTATGATCATTAAACTTAAAAGAAGAGAGAAATTCATAAGTGGCGATGGCATAAGAAGGATTTTGCATCAAAATAAATTCATTCCACCCCATCCTATGAACATATAAATTAATCTCGTCTAACAACCTAATTTCAATCAAGGATGTGGCACTCAAATATCTATTTGGCATAATCTTCCTATTCATCATTGCTTGAAATTTATTCCTGTGCTTACCATGCCTAAATTGAATTTGAGAGGGGAAAGGTTTTACCATTTGTTCCTCTTCAGCACCACCCGGATTATTGGAAGTTCCACCATGTCTTATTCTTTTGGAAGGATTAGTTTGCTTCCTTGCTATGCCCTTCCTTCTTTGATCTTTCTCCATGAGACTTTCTTAAAAAAAATTGAGAGAATATGTAGAATATGTAGAGTGGAGAATGGTGTAGAGAATGATTTTGTAGAGAGGAAGTGAGTGTTTATATAGAGAGTGGGATGATGGGGAATTGGGTTAAATTTAATAAGAAATTGAAAAGGTGGTCAAGGGTTAGGTTTTTTAAGGCTTGGGAAGTGGAAAAGTGGTCAAAAGTGGAGTCCCTAGGGTTTTGGGGAAGTGTGGAGTGTTGGGCAGTGGAAAAATCCACTTAAAACAAAATTTTGCGTCTTTTCTAAAAGTCAGGTCTATCTTATCACACGGACATATGCAAAATTTGCACAACCGTGTGTCGAGTTTTGGCATCATAAGGCACACGGCTGTGTGCAAAATGCGCATGGCCGTGTGACCTGATGGTTCAGAAGTGGCGACATAAGACGCACAGCCATGTGCAAAATGCACACGACCATGTGACCTATATATGCATACTTCATAAATTTGCAGAATTAAAAATTCAACACACATAGACAAGAAATGCATCATAAATTTAAATTACAAGTCACTCAAAATAAAAATTCCACTAAACATTTAACTCACAAGACCTCTTCTAGAGCTCCAACCTTTCTTTCATTCCTTGAAATGCACCAGAAACAATCATCAAAAATAGAATAAACTTGCAAAAACATAAAACAAATAACCAATAATAAAAACAAAAAATACAAATACAAATAAAAAAATAATCTTCGTTGAGCCCTTAAAAAGCGCTCTTTTAATGGTCCATGAGCTAGACCATTAAATTGATCATCCAGTTAATTCCCTCAAGTATGAAACTTAATGGAACTCCTCAAATGTGCTTCCATGGTATAGCTTTAACCTTTACCCATTCACTTTGAATGTGTCTCCTTTTGTGTTGCTCAATTCCACAGCTCCAAGAGGATATGAATGAGTCACTATATATGGTCCTGTCCATCTACTTTTCAACTTTCCAGGAAATAATTTGAGCCGTGAGTTGAACAATAAAACTTGATCACCTTCCTTAAAATCCTTGATTCTTACTCTTGCATCATGCCATCTCTTAGTATGTTCTTTATAAATCCTTGAATTTTCATAAGTAGCTTCCCTTATCTCTTCAAGTTCATTCAACTGTAACATTCTTCTCTCAGCTGCCTTCCAGAAGTCAAAATTCAAAGCTTTCACTACCTAGTAGGCCTTGTGTTCAATCTCAACAAGAAGATGACATGCTTTGCCATAAACCACCCTAAAGGGAGACATCTTAAGAGTGTTTTATAAGCTGTTCTATATGCCCATAAAGCATCATCAAGCTTCCTTGCCCATTCTTTCCTTGACTTACTTACTGTTCTCTCTAAAATCTTCTTCAACTCCCTATTACTCACCTCAACTTGGCCACTAGATTATGGGTGATAAGGTGTAGCTACCCTGTGCTTCACACCATAGTGAACTAATAAAGCATCCATATTCTTGTTACAAAAGTGTGTTCCCCCATCACTTATGATGACTCGAGGCATTCCAAATCAAGAGAATAGCTTCTTTAAGAGCTTGCAAACAACCCTTGCATCATTGACTATGCATGCTTGAGCTTCCACCCACTTAGAAACATAATCCACACAAACAAGAATATACTTGTTACCATCTAACGCTGGAAATGGTGCCATGAAATCAATGCCCCAAACATCAAAAATTTCCACCTCTAGAATTCTATATTGGAGCATTTCATCCTTCTTTAAAATGTTTCCACTCCATTGGCATGCATCACAATGCATTACAAAATCTCTAGCATTTTAAAAAATTATCGGCCAATAGAACCCTATTTCAAGAACCTTAGCAGTTATTCGTAGTGGTCCATAATGTCCACTATTGACCCTCCAATGACAGTGTTATAAGATGTCTCCTACTTCCTCATTTTTTACACATCTCCTGACTATGCCATTATTGTATAGTTTCCATAAGAATGGCTAATCCCAAATGTAGAACTTAGCATCACGAATCAACTTTTTCTTTTGCTGAGGAGTGAACTCTTTTGGAATTTCACCCACTGATAAAAAATTTGCTATATCAGCAAACCAAGGAGCACCCATAAATTCTATAGCAAAAAGCATTTCATCAGGGAACATCTTTTTGATAGGCTATTGCTTATCACTTTCCTCGTGTTTCAACTCCAACCTTGAAAGATAATCAGCTACTATATTTGCAGATCCTTTCTTATCTCTGATCTCAATATCAAACTCTTGCAACATAAGTACCCATCTCATGAGCCTTGGTTTTGAATCCTTTTTGTTCATTAAATACTTCAATGTTGCATGATCTGTGTATACAATTGCCTTATATCCAAGGAGGTACAATCTGAATTTATCAAAAGCAAATATAACAGCCAGTATCTCCTTTTCTGTAATAGCATAATTCAACTGAGTATTTATCAATGTTCAGCTCGCATGAAATGGCACTTTTCCCAATTTAGCACCAAATTTGTTTCCTCATAGCGTGCTAGAACTTGCTCCAAATTGCTCAAACATCCTTCAAATAAGTTTCCATAGACAGAAAAATCATCCATGAAAACATCCATGATCTCCTCCACTAAATCTACAAATATAGCCATCATACATATCTGAAACATTGCATGAGCATTATATAACCCAAATGGCATCCTCCTGTATGCAAATGTGCCATAAGGACATGTAAAGGTGGTCTTCTCTTGATCTTCTAGAGCTATTGCAATTTGATTATAGCCTGAATAACCATCCAAGAAGCAGTAAAAAGCATGTCCTGCTATCCGCTCCAACATTTAATCAATAAAGGGTAATGGGAAATGGTCGTTCCTTATGGATGAGTTAAGTTTCCTATAATTAATATGCACTCTCCATCCATTCACAACTCTTGTAGGAACGAACTCTCCTTTCGTATTTTACACAATCGTTATTCCCCCCTTCTTCGGCACACACTGAATTGGGCTAACCCAAGAACTGTCAAAGATTAGATAAATAATTCCTACATCAAGTAGTTTGACCACTTCTTTCTTTACCACCTTTTGCATGTTTAGGTTGAGCCTCCTCTGTCTTTCAATGGTTGGCTTGTATCCATCCTCCATCAAAATCTTATGCATGCAATAAGAGGGACTTATTCCTCTTATATCTGAAATTTGCCACCCGATTGCCTTTATTTTTCTCAACTAAATAAAAAATGAATAAAAGAAACACAAACTTAATTGAAATTGATTTTTTTCTAAGATAAAGACTACTTAATAAAATGCATTTTTCACACTCATCAATGTACATCTTGTTAATAGAAGATACTTATATGGAAAAGATCAAAGGCGGTGATACAACTGACTTATGCATGCACAGCTAAGACATGTCAATTATCACAAGCTGAAGATGATAATGACGAAGTCCTCATTAATAGGACTACCTAATCTTGATGTTCATACTAATGTGATTTATGTTGGATGTTAATATAGAAAGGCACACTAACTTCCATATAATGAGTCATCATTTAAAGCCAAACAACCACTAGAGTTTATCCACTCATATGTATTTGGGAAAGTGAAGCAATCATCAATCAATGCTATGCACTCCATAGTAACATTTATTGATGATTATTCAAGGTATGTCTAGGTCTATTTCATGAAAGAAAAATATGAAACTCTAGCAAAATTCAAATAATTCAAGCTGATGGTTGAAAGTGAAGTTAGAAGCAAAATCCAATGCCTTCATACTGATAATGGGGGAGAATACATCTTTAACGAGTTCTCAAGTTATCTTGTCCAGTGCAAGATTAAGTGCCAACTGACTTGTCCAAACATACCATAGCAAAATAGTATTACAAAAAGAAAGAACAAGCATCTTATAGAAATATACAGAAGTATGTTACATGCCAAAAATATTCCTACGAGATTTTGGGTCGAGTACATAAGAACAATAGCTCATATAATCAACAAAATTCCTTATGGGATTTATGTCTCCTTTTGAGAAGTTATGGAACATAAAACCCATAGTGAATCACTTTAAAGTATTTAGCTATGTTTACTATGCTTTTATACCTAATCATCTATGTCGCAAGTTTGATAAGAAGGCAATCAGATGTATCTTTATAGGCTATGATGAGCACAGAAAAGGATGGAGATACTGTGATCCTAGAACTAGCAAATGTTACATCTCATGAAATATTATATTTGATGAGGCATCATCATGGTGGACACCAAAGGATGTTGTACTTCCCCACTCCAATGAAGTAGAATAATTGGATGGAAAGTGTGAGGAGCAGTCAATAGAAATTTAGTAGAGTCCAGAGCTTGTCACACAATCTCAACCTAAAAAAAATGGCAAACTAGTGTCTATCAAAAGATAGATGCTAATGATTAAACAGTACTGGAGATGCTATAAGAATAACATGCAACATCACTAATATAGTTGAGAAGATCAATCGGGATGAAAAAGAAAAAACCCAAATATGCCAATGTTACAGTAATGGAAGAAGAAAAATAATATCTTTTAAGGAGGCATCACAGAAAGCTAAATGCAGAAAAGCCATGGAAGAGGAGATTAAAGGTCTTGCTAAAAATCAAATTTGGGACTTAGTGCCAAAACCTAAAGATGTGAAGCCTATTTCATATAAGTGGGTGTACAAGATCAAGACCAATATAGATGGCCCAATTGAGAGATAAAAAGCTCGTTTGGTAGCATGAGGATTCTCATAACAATATGGATTATACTATGATGAGACATTTAGTCTAACGGCCAAGATTGTAACTATTCATATTTTGCTAGCACTTGCAACAAGAAAACCTTGGAACTTGTTGTAGATCGATGTTAAAAATGATTTTTTAAATAGAGAATTGGATCGAGAAATTTACATGGAGCAACCTAAAGGATTTGTAAACAAGCTTAATCCTAAGTATGTTTGCAAATTAAAGAAGGCGTTATACAAGTTGAAGCAAGCTTACAAAGCTTGGTATGGCAAGATTGTTGAGTTTCTAATCCATAGTGGCTATAGAGTTGCATCAGCTAATTTGAGTTTATTTTTCAAAGCTTAAAAATGGAAGCTAGCAATAATCCTTGTTTATATTGATGATCTCATCATCACTAGAGATGATATTTATAAGATCTACCAGAATAAGAAAAATTTATCAGTCTAGTTTCAGATAAAAGAACTTGGGGAGCTGAATCACTTTCCTGGATTAAAAGTGGAATGCATAAAGGAAGGATTATTCTTGTGTTAAGAGAAATATGCAATAAATCTACTCCAAAGTATAGGATGCTTGATTGCAAACCTCTTAATCTTCCTATAAAGGTGAACTTTAAATTAATCATTACAAAAGGCAAAAATTTAGAGGATTCAATGATGTATTGATAAATAGTTAGTAGTCTAATCTATTTGATGTTAACAAGACCAAATATTGCATTTGTAGTTAGAGTAGTCAGCTAGTTCATGCAAATTCTAAAAAGCCTCACCTAGAAGCAGTTCAGAGAATTTTGAGGTACATCAAAGGAACACTTGATCTCGAGTTATTTTATAAAACTAAAATAACTTACAAGTTAAAAGTATATTGTGATACTGATTATACTAGTGATTATGATACATAGAGATCAACCATTAGTTATGCATTTAGTTTGGGTTCTAAAGTTATTACTTGGTGTAGTAAAATGCAACCAATAGTGTCACTCATAACAACAAAGGCTAAGTATGATGTGGTAACTATGGAAGCTTAGGACAGTACATGGTTAATATAATTGTTGGAGAATTTACACCAAACAGTTGATTATCCAATACCACTATACTGTGATAATCAGTCAACTATTTATTTACTTAAGCACCTAGTGTTTTATGCTAAAATAAAGAATATGGAGGTGCAATATCACTTCATTCGTGAAAAAGCTTTAACAGAGGAGATCAAGGTGATTCAGGTGAAAACAGAGGAATAACTGGCAGACATTTTCACTAAAGTTATTAACAATGAAAAATTTAAAGAATTTCAAAAACAACTCAATATGACTCTAAGAAAATGGATTAGGGATATTAATAATAAGGGGGAGTGTTAAGATTATTATTAATATTATTTTGTTAAAAGAAAGATGTCAAGATGCAGGCACTGAACCAAGTTTTTTTTATAGTCAAAACTATGCCTACTAAGTTGAAAAGCTTCACAAATTACAACGTTTGATTTTTTTCTTATTTTGTTTATGCATGGGAATGACTATAAATAGCCACCCGAATGGAGAGCAAAATATAAACTTAAAATAAGTGAGACCAAATCATAAAATGAGTGGTGTGAGTAGTGTAAAAAAGCAATTATAAGTGTGTGAATGATGAGTGTGTGTTGTGAGTGGTGCAAGAAAAAGTGAGGTGGGTGGTAGTGATAAAATAATTTTTTATTATAATAGTGAATTTATTTTTTAGTGAAAATATTTTTTTATTTACTATTTGTTTTCCTATTTTTTACATGCTATTTTATTATTTTATACACTTCAATTTGACAAAAGGCAGTTTTAACATCCATTTGCTTGATCTTCAAATTAAAACTTACTGTTAAACCTAGCACAGTATGGATGGATTTCATCTTATAATAGGAGAAAAAATTTCATTAAAGTTAATACCCTTTTTTTGGTTGAATCCCTTTACAACTAGTTTGGCTTTGAATCGTGTTTGGAGACTATGCTCTTCATGCTTGATTATAAACACCCACTTATTCTTCAAAGCTCTCTTTCTTTTAGGCAACTTCACCAACACAAATGTCTTATTCTCATATAGAGACTTCATCTCATCATGCATGGCTTTAAACCATTTCTGCTTGTATTCATCATTCATAGCTTTTTCAAAGCTTTTTAACTCTCCTCCATTAGTTAGTAACACAAACTGGTCCCTTGGATATTTGGTAGAAGGTTATCTGATTATATTATATCTCTTTTGTGGCATTAGAGAAGCCTCATCTGCTGGTGGTTAATCATGAAGACCATCATCGTCATTTTCAAATGGAATCCCAATAAAGCATTTGCATCATCCACATCAGGCGGATTAGCATTATCTTTATCTTTAACTTCTTGTGGCACCATTATTAGAGGAATTAACTTTAAATTTGAACTATCATTGGAGCTGGAGATGTTCTCCTCAACTGTGGCAATATCCTTTGTCTCATCTTCAATAAATAGAACATCACTGCTTTTGACAAGCTTCTTTTGGACTGAATCATAAAATCTATAGCCAAGCTAATCTTGACCATAACTAATGAATACACATTGTTGTGTCTTGACATCAAGCTTGGACCTCTCATTTTTAAGAATATGCACAAAGGCTTTACATCCAAAAACCTATAAATGATAATAGGAAACATCTTTTTCTAACCATAATCCTCTCTGAAGTGTTAGATTGTAGAGGAACATATAGTGAAAAGTTCAACACATGCACTGCTGTAAGTAGAGATTCACCCCAAAATGTTTTAGGCAACTTTAAATGTGAGAGTAGAGATATGACTCTCTTCATCAAAGTCCTATTCATCCTCTCAGCTAAACCATTCAATTACGGTGTCTTTAGAGGTGTCATTTGATGTTGAATACCATGCTCTTTATAATAAGCATCAAATGGTCCAGAATACTCTCTACCATTGTCTATCTCGATGCACTTCAGCTTCTTATTGATTTTTCTCTCCACTAAAGTGTTAAATTCCTTGAAGACATTTAGCACATGATCTTTTGACTTCAAGGTGTATACCTACGTCTTCTGAGAATGATCATCAATAAAAGTCATAAAGTACTGAGAACCACCAAATGACTTTGGCATTGGCCCATAAAAGTCTAAATGGAACAAATCCAGCACATTCTTTATTTTAGATGGAGGAAAACTCCTAAAAGCAACCCTATTTTGCTTTTTAGCAAGACAATCAGCACATTTTTCCAAATGCACAGGATCTACTCTAGAAAACATATTTTTCTTAGCAAGCACTATCATTTCTTTCTCACTTATGTGACTGAGTCTTTTATGCCATAACTTAATTGTATTGTCTTTCTCCATAACATTCACCATATTTTTAGAGAGATTTGGGTGCATAAAATACAGTGTTGGGTCCTTTTTACCTCTAACAACCATCAAGGATAAGTTTCCATTGATAGTTGTGGAAGGTGTTATAAAGAACTTCATCATTAAGCTTGCCTGTTGAGATCAAATTCAAAAGAATATATGGAATATACTTGACATTCTTTAAAACTAATCTTATGCCATTCTCCGTTTCCAAACACACATCTCCTTCACTAGTAACTCTTATTCGATTGTCATTTCCTATTTTCACAAATCTAGAATCTCTTTGGAGTATAGGATGAGAAGAATTCACTTTGAGATATAGCGTGAACAGAAGCACCATAGTCAATCACCCAGCTAGTTTTATGGGTAGTAAGATTGTTAATATCATCATCATAGAGGACATTGAATTCTCCAAGAAAGTTTGCATTATCATTATCACTGTTGTCATCTTTCTTCACATCTTTACTTTTGTTCTTACCCTGGTCTTTCTTGAACTATCGGTAAAACTTATTGATGTGACCTTTCTTTTTGTAGTAATAGCACTCAACATTGACATATTTATTTAACTTACTTCTACTTTTATCTCTTTGCTTTGAACTTCAAGTCTCACTTCTCCCCCTAGAACTTACAACAAGGATATCTGATTGTGTTAAAGAGGACCTTTTTATCTACGTCTCATTTTGTCATTCAGGATATCGCTTTTGACAAACTCTATATTCACTACTCCATTTGGTGCAGAGTTTGTATGAGAAATCTTAAGAATCTCTCATGACTTTAGCAAAGAAGCAAGCACCATAAAAGCAAGAATTTCATTGTCGAAGTTTATGCGCATACTCGACAACTAATCCACAATCCCTTGCATTTCATTCAAGGGATCGACGACAGAATAACTTTCCCAACATTTTATATGCATTAATTTTTATAGATAAAATAATTTGTTATTGCTAGTCTTTGAAGTGTATAACTCCTCAAGCTTGTTCTATAATGTCTGTGCATGAATTTTATTACAAATGTGGTTATATACATTGTTTTCAATGAACTGTCGAATAAAGTCACACACTTGCTCATTCTCAAATACTCATTCCTCACTCATCTTGTCATCGGGTTTTATTGTAGCAAAAACTAGTAAATGCAACTTTGTAATAAATAAAAGATCATTCATTTTGTTTCGCCATATGTGGTAATTCATGTTATTTAAACAAACCTTCTTGTTAGTCTTAACCTCTATTATTGCAATATTAAATAATGCCTTCAGAATAAAAACTAACAGCTTTAATATCACTTGTTCAAAAATTAACAAAGCTAACACAATGAAATAATAATATTCACAAAACAAAATAAAAAAAATTACCATATAAATAATCAAATAAAAATGACACTAATATTTTACATGGTTCACCTTTAGTGTTGGGCTACGTCTAGGAGACAAAATTTAAAATTTTATTTCACTAAAAAAATAGTGGGTATAAAAAGGGTTTTTTCTAAATTAACACTACAAATGTACAATGACAGAATCCTCATAAAATAGTAACATTTTAAAGTGTACTTTAAATAATTTTTTATTATTTTGTTACTCAATTTTTAAAAAAAATTCAAATTTTTAAAACTTTTTCATACTCGTCATTGTCAAAGTAGATTTACTTTTACAACTCTCATGACATACCTCACTCGCTCAATTGCTTGCGGTCTAACTCATCTTGTTGCTTCAAATGGCCACGTAGAAACCTTTATATAGTTTCACCTATGCTTGGAAATCAAGCTGATTGATTTTTCTTTTAATAAGGAAAATCTCTTAAGATTTGTTCAAGATTTACACAACAAATCTTTAAAATCTTACAAGATTTGCTTCAGTTTTTTTAACAAACGAACCATTAGGCAGGATCCACAATACTCTAATCTCTAGATACCACCTAATCGGTAGTTCGATACCAATGGAAGGTTAACTATGACTCATCCTTTAATCACCTCATCTCAAGTATGCAATGGGCTATTATCTATATGGATTAGTGTCACGTGAGTTTTGTTAACCCTCAACATTTGCCCATATACAGCCTAGCAATACTTCATCCAACCCATACAAGTATGCTAGTAAGCCTCCTTACCCACAATTTTAGGATCGTGCCTTGCCTTTGGAAAGCTAGCACACCCATTAGCAAAAGTGTATACTTAAGTAGGAAAATGGTAGCACAAGTGTTATGTATAAAGAAACCTTAAACTATATAAATAAACAAGAATGGTTACAAGAAAGTATGTTTCCCATATCTTTACAAGGCTTAGCCCTTACTTGGCTATCATACACCTATATAGCACCTACGACACTTCACCACTTATATTTACAAATAAGGAGTTGAGGTATTTATAGGAGAATGTTAGGTACTATTCCCACCTCCTTACTACTCCACCTCCATAAGGGAATTCTCTAGAATATTCCTTTGGCTTACTTAAGGAAGCTTCCCTTCCTCTCCTCCCATGGAGAGTTCTAAACTCCCTAAGCCTAGATAATTACTAGCTTCCCTTACAAGCCTTTTAGGACTCTCTACACACTTCTACAACATACTGGAGTACTCCATACAATTCTTGCTTATTCTAGCCTATTCTAGAATATTCTATAGTATTCCTACATACTATAATTGAGCTTGGGAGAATGTATGCCTTCAAAACTACTCGTCATTATGTCAAAACTCCTTAGGCATATTTCCCCATGACATTCTCCCCCACCAAACCTAGTGACGCCCTTGTTGCTTACGAGGCTTTAGCGATTCCAAGAGCCCCATAAGCTTTTTCAACCCTTGAAGTAGCTCCTTTGTCGCCTCTATGTCAAGACCCTCGTGCTTGACTCATGTTGTTTGAGTAGTCGACTTGTGCCTCCCATGAATCTCCAACACTCCCTTGTCTTAGTCGTGCTCTCATGGTTTCTCCATTCGATCTTCCCCTTGGATCATGCTTGTCAACGCACTCCTTGCTCCTTTGGGAAGTCCTTCGCATATCCTTGTGAACATCTTCCTTCCTTAGCGCATCCCTTAATGCCTTTGTGCCACTCATATCACCCTCATGGATAGTTTTGGACTTATCATCCACCTTACTCCTTGGTGGTGAAGTAGGCCTCCTTCACCTCCTCTTGTACTTATTCCCTCATTGTGTAGGCCTCTTTGCACCTTTTTTACCTTATCCCTCTTGAGATTCACCTTTGGAGACTTATATATCAAAGATCCGCATGTCTTAACACTTCTCCCTCTGAATGGGTACAGATAACATTTGGCCATCCTCTATAAAGTACATGGTGTTAGCATAGGGAACTAAGATAACTTTCACCATGTTTAGGAAGTCCATCCCTAAATAGAATTTCCTTCCACTAAGTGGAGCCACTAAAATGTCAAGTTTATCATGCCACGAACCAATCTTGACGTCAACTCCATGAGCCTTCCCCTCAATTTTGAACATATTATCATCTACCCCTTTGGCAAAGCCACTTGAATTTCTATATGGCATGCCTATCTCATCAGCAAGCTCCTTTGCCATATAGATCACATCGGCACCCACGTCATTGATGGCTTCTAAGGTTTTTCCACACACCTTAGTCTTGATCAACATTCAGCCATAATGTTGTTCTCCACCCTTAGGTTGAATGGAATCAAGGAGAGTGATGCTAGCAAACTCCCCCTTACGTTGCTTTTCTCCCTCCATTCTTACCAAAGCTACAAGTTTCCCTTGCTTGGGGGCATTCATATGCTCAATGTGGCCCATTACAAATGAAGCAAGCAAGTTTAGGCTTAAAAGACTCACCCTTGTCCTCCTTGCGCCATGCCTTGGATGACTCCTCTTTGTCATCCCTCCTCCACTTGCTACGTCTCTTATACCTTGGGCGAGAGCACTCTTCGTCATCGATGGAAGGCTCCCCATTGTCTTCCCTACCATTGCCATCGTATTTGACCTTCTTGCCTATGCCTTTAAAGTCCCTCTTTTTAAACTCTATTAAGCTCTTGGCAATGGCCATCACTATAGCAAGGTCTTTGACATTGCATCGCTCCAACTCTTGCTTAGCCCAATGGGACAATCCATCGAGGAAGTTGAATAATACCTCCTTTTCTCCCAAGTCGGATATCTCCAACATTAACTCAAAGAACTCCTTGACATACTCTCATATGTACCCCTTTTTATGTTGAAAGCGACGAAGCTTAGCCCTTGCTTCATTCTCGACATCCTTGGGGTAGAATTGGGCTTTTAACTCCCTCTTAAAATTTTCCCATATAGTGATGGTGCACGTCCCCCTCTTGACGTCCTCACACCTTCTTCTCCACCACACGGTAGCCACATCATTTAGATAGAGAGATACATACCTCACCTTGGCATTCTCGTTTATCATGCCTACGGCCTCAAAGTACCTCTCCAAGTTCCATAGGAAGTTGTCTATCTCCCTCGCATTCCTCGCCCCACCATAGGCTTTTGGCTTGGGAGCATCCACCTTATGAATGGCTATAACTTGGACTCCCCCACCACTCGCCAATGCAACCTTTACTAAGCTAAGCTCCATCTCGAGCTTATCGACCTTCTCCTTGTAAGCTTGCAACATTGCCCTAAGGGTTTTATCTTCCCTCGACAACTTATCCACGACCTCATTCAAGGCACCTTGCATCTCCCCTCAAAGCTCCTCGTCACCACCCTTAGACTCGAGCTCCATGATGCATTGGTCAATGTCTTCAATCTTATCAATCGTATCCCTCCAGTCAGACATAGTGGTCTCTACTTTGACCAACCTTTCCTCCATGGCTGTTAGTACGTCACAAGACTTCTCTCATCCACCCTTCTTTGCACCACCTTGTGCTTGGCTTGTTACTTGCTCATCTGAACCTACCATTCTCTCGTGCTAACACTCCAACACACACTCCAAAGAAGGCAACCCCAATCTTTGGACTCAATCAAGAGCTCTGATACCAACTATCACGTGAGTTTTGTTAACCCTCAACACTTGCCCATGTGTGGCTTAGCAATACTTCATCCAACCCATGCAAGTATGCTAGGAAGCCTCCTTACCCACAATTTTAGGATCGTGTCTTACCTTTGGAAAGCTAGCACACCCACTAGCAAAAGTGTTTGCTTAAGTAGGAAAACGGTAGCACAAGTGTTATGTGTAAAGAAACCTTACATTATATAAATAAACAAAAATGGCTACAAGAAAGTATGTTTTCTATGGCTTTACAAGGCTTAGCCCTCACTTGGCTATCACACGCCTATATAGCTCCTAAGATACTTCACCACTTATATTTACAAATGAGGAGCTAAGATATTTATAGGAAAGGGTTGGGTACTATTCCCACTTCCTTACTATTCCACCTCTATAAGGAAATTCTTTAGAATATTCTCTTGACTTACTTAAGAAAGCTTCTCTTCCTCTCCTCCCATGGAGAGTTTTAGATACCTTAAATCTAGATAGTTCTACTAGTTTCTCTTACAAGCCATTTAATACTCTCTACTCACTTCTAAAATGTAGTAAAATACTTCACACAACTCTAATTTATTCTAGCCTATTCTAAAATATTTTATAATATTGTTACATGCTATAATTGAGTTTAAAGAGAATGTATTCCTTCAAAACTACTCGCCATCGTGGCAAAACTACTTGCGCATATTTCCCCGTGACATCAGTGTGCGGGGATAACGCACGTTCATAAAGGGAAAGCCACGAGCAACTCATCTTTGCAAGCGGAATTATAGCCCTTAGGGAAGCTTTCAAGTATGCATCAAAACATCAGGCCAACACTATCATCATAGAATCTGATAGCTTGAAAGCAAGCCAGCTCCTTTCTAACACAGAAGATGCTTTCACTTGGGACGCAGAAGCTATCGCTTTGGATATTAAAAGTTTGAGGAATAGAGCCTGCAACGCTCATCTCCAATTTGTTCCAAGAACAGCAAACAAAGCAGCAGATTGGCTAACAAGGAAAGAGTCCTGTTTAATCATGGCTATTAACTCTTTTAATGTTCATACAGAGTTTCTTAATATTATAAACTCTGATATATTGTGTGCCTCTTCTTAATTTCAACGAAATTGTTGTTCAAAAAAACTAGAGAAAAAAAAAACTCATTTTACGTCCGTGAATAGAGCCAACGCATCACTAGCATGAAATTGGTGTTAGATTTAAATAGGGTTACAGCATAGATTTCCATTTTTTTCACCAAAATATCACCCCACCGCTTTCTAGGGATGTCACCGACAGGTGGTGAAACAATATGCTGACAGAGCCGCAACAGCAACAAGCAGAAGCAGAAATTTCTTCATCTCCTTCTCAAGATTCTTCTTGTCCTGCATCTCTTATCAGATTCTTGTATATTGGTTACTTCTTAGCAAGATGGGATGCCAGGTTGTTTATTTCCTATGTGTGTGTGTGTATATATATATATATATATATATATATATGTTCTACTTGTGGTGCTTACTCATCAATATCAATATTTTTCTTTAATATTTGCACCTTTGTGGTTGTGGTGTTTCATCTTTCGCTGCTTTCAGAATTCTAAGTTTTCAGATTTTTTTTCTAGACATTCTATGCTACTTTTTATCATTCTTTGTGTTCCTGATTTTATTTCTTCGTCTAATTTTTCTATTCAATGATCCAATATAACCTCTAGGAAGGCCATCTTTCTAATCAAAATTCATTGAATGGAGTTTTCGAGGCACTAAATTGTTGGGCATAGACACAACAACAAAAAAAAATTGGCAGTCCTTTCTGCGAAAATGGACATGCAATAGATCAGTGTTACATGGGTTTCACTTCTGATGCTCCAATTGTTGTCTGCAGAATGTGGGAGTTCTCAGTTGCTCTGTACATGATCACTCTGTGGCCAGATTCTTTAATCCTCCCTGCTATTTATGGAGCTATTGAATCGGCCTCTACAGCTTTATTTGGCCCCATCATTGGACAATGGGTGGAGAGCTTAGCGGCATACGATAAGGTCTCTTCTAGTTCCTGAGCTCTTACTATTGCACATTTCCAAATTCCTGTCCTGCAAAATATCTACTATTTTTACCTGTACCATGCACGGTTGAATGAATTTATATCGGCAGGTTCTCAGAATTTGGCTCTTGACTCAGAACTTTTCCTTCATAGTTGCTGGATGCACAGTTGTTTCATTAATAGTGTTTCCGACCTTGAAGTCGACAAATTTAGCAGCGTTTGCCTCACTTGTGATATTAACCAACCTCTCTGGAGCAGTTGGTGTGCTTTCTACTCTTGCCGGTGCCATCCTAATAGAAAGAGAATGGTAATTTTTTGTGGCTACATCATGTATCGATTTAATTCAAGTTGAGCATAATACTAATGGCTAGAATGCGTCTTGTTATTTTTGAAATACAGGGTGGTGGTAATATCAGAAGGCCATCCTCCAAGTGTACTAACGAAGATGAACTCTATTATCAGAAGAATTGATTTAACCTGCAAGCTTCTTGCTCCAGTTGTTAGTGGCATCATTGTCAGTTTCGTATCGATTAAAGCCTCTGCTATGACTTTAGCTATCTGGAATTCTATAGCAGTATGGATAGAGTATTGGCTTTTAACATCTGTTTATAAAGGGATTCCGGCTTTAGGAGAAAGTAGCCGAAGGAACATTTCCAGATTTTTGCCCAGTGATCTTGAAGAAAGATCATCTCTTTCAGGTGAGACGGTGCAGCGACTTCCTCAAAATGAAGATAACTCAGCATTGGAGGACAAAGCATGGAGAAGGAAATTAACCGAATGGGTTTCTAAAGCTCCTTTTGTTGGTGCCTGGATTGTGTATTTACGGCAAGATGTTGTGCTTCCTGGAGTGGCCCTGGCTTTGCTGTATTTCACTGTCCTCAGGTGATGGTATATGAAATGTTTTGCTTATTATCTTTATGAGTCTCGAGCTGTGACTAAATGAGCAAGGACTAAAATTTAGCCATGACTAAATGATTAATTGCTCTTGCAGTTTTGGAACCTTGATGACTGCTGCACTAAAATGGGAAGGTATACCTGCATACGTTATTGGAATAGCGCGAGGAATAGCAGCTTTAATTGGAATAGCTGCAACAATTCTGTATCCAATCTTACAATCTCATCTTTCAACTCTCAGAACAGGACTATGGTCAATCTGTTGTCAGGTAGATACTTCAGAGTTCAGACCAACTGAATTGTCATTTGGATAGTGATGGAGTAACATCTGCAGGAACCGGAAATCTTTCAAATCCTTTCAAGTTTTAATTTTGTTCTTGATGCAGTGGACTTGCCTTTCATTATGTGTTGCTTCAATATGGGTACAAAAACATCTGTTATCAGCTTACATGCTGATGGTTGGAGTAGCGACATCTAGGCTTGGCTTGTGGATGTTTGACTTATCTGTGATCCAACAAATGCAGGTAAGACCATGATTTCTAAAAACACCAATGAGTTTTGCAGATTGCTTGCCTCAATCGTGCAATTCTCTCTTTGTCAGGAACATGTCTCTGAATCTGATCGTTGTGTTGTGGGAGGCGTTCAGAACTCACTTCAGTCCACAATGGACTTTTTAGGCTATGTGATGGGAATAATCATTTCAAATCCGCAGGTAAGTGTTTAGCAGGGTACTATTTATCCACCTTTCCCCTTACTCCAATCTGTCTCTCACAAGGTTTGAGAGTAAAATCAGTTATTGCTTTCAGATTTTTTTTTCACACTTAATTGATATTAAATCAGCTCTATCGCTGCATTGCTGTACAGGATTTCTGGAAGTTGAATTTGCTGTCCTTTGCTGCAGTAACACTGGCAGCATTTGTCTACAGCATTCATCTATACCGAGTTAGGAAGCACCTGTTTCACTTTGAGAAGATTATTATGTTAATGAAAACGATGAGGTCACCTGAAATTGCATGTTCTAGTACAAATACGTCATGATGCTGTTGTAATTAACTTAGGAGGTGAATTTCTTTCAACGGTGATATAAGGATTGAACCTAAACTTAGGAGGAGAATTTTATCTCCGCGTGATGATCAGGATTGAATCCATAAATTTTTTTTAGTATTACAAAGAGAGTTTTTATCGTTTGGCTACTCAATCTTCCACATATGTATTATGCATATGCGGCGGTGGGTATCTGATATATGTAAGTGGAAAATACGTGTGCCTTGCTTCCTTCAACTGTATGTCCTCATATATATGCCAAGCTGATAGATGAGAAACCCAGAAATGTGTAATCAAATATCAATATTCCTATGATGCACAATCAATTTGATTAGTTCTTATAGTGATTTTTTTTCCATAGCATGCAGAAATTAGGGGAAAATTTTGAAAAATGAAACCTCTTTATACTCGTCATGTTTTGAAGTTTTCAACCGGTATTGTATGGAACTCTAAATACTGTCTTTTTTAATTTTTTTAAACCCAATGTATTTTGTTTGATTATTTTAGAAAATTTCATTGAATTAATAAAATAATGTTACATGTTTTTTTTTTTGCCCAAAGTTAAGAAAATTTTTATTAAATTTTAGGAATTTTATATTTTAAAATTAGGTAAAACTTGTATTTAGACCCCTAAACTTTACACATTTTCAGCTTTAAACCTTTTAAATTTCATTTTTTATGTCTAGTCCCTCACATTTCATGGTTTGAAAATTTTCTTTCAATCTCTAAAGTTTTATATTTTTAACATTTAAACTATTTTTTTAAGACAGTATTACTTTTAAAATTTTTTTATCAAAAAAATAAATTTATTTATTTTAATTTTTAATATTTAAATTAAAAATGTAAATATAAATTTTTATATAAAATAATTTTAATATTTTAATAAAAACATAAATTTATATATACATATTTAAATAATTTTAAATTTTAAAAATAAATAAACAAGTTAACATATAAAATGAGTTATTTGGCAGAAATTAGCATGGTTGGAAACACAGACATGATCCAAACTGTATTTAACAAGCATAATTTCCAAAAAGCAACAAGGTTTGAAGCATGGATGTGTTCTTAACCGTATTCAATGAGTTTTAAACTTCTAGAGACAAATATAAGTAGGAATAGGAACGTATTACAAAGTGTATTAAGAGACACACTATATCTCAGGTGTATTCTGAAAATATATAAACAATCTATTTTTAAGTTGTAACCGTTCAATTAATAGTTATATCATTTCATTAAATGGTCATGTTTTAAATTGAAAAGTACATATAATCCTATAAACGCACATTTTTTGTACATTAAAAGATATAATTATTTTCTTTTGTTCTTTCACTTGTATTTTTTTTTATATATTTCTCAAAAGGTTTTTCGAAAAACTTCATATTTTTTCTATCTAAGTTTTCAATGTTTGCTGTATCCTGAGTATTTTGCCAACAAAAATCTAGAACAAACATAATAAAGACCATAAACACTTGAAAAAAAAAATTTGATTATATCACACCTCAACCCTAATATGCACCTACTACCAAGACACATCAAGTGTTTTGGGCTATTTGCCATTTAATGGCAAAATTTGAAAAATTTTCCCCTTTTGTGGTGGAAAAAAACAAATAATATATACATATATATATACATAAATAAGACAATTATGCGGCTAAGAAAGGCGGAAATGCAAAAGGGATAAAATCCAGACGATACAACACAGTGTCTCCCTCAGTGTGTTCAGCTCGTCAGCACATCATTCCATTCCGCTAAGGGCAATGGCGGAATGGGGCTTCTTCTAGCAGAGAGGTACACAATGCATGATGGACAGCTACACAAGGCTATAGAGAGAGGTAATTTGGATGCCGTGAAAGACTTAAAATGATTGCAGATTTTGGCAGAACAGCTCTTCATGTTGCAACTTTGGCTGGAAACACGAAGATTGTGGAGGAATTGGTGAATTTTATGTCAACAGCAGACTTAAAGATACTTGATAGAAATGGAGACTCGGCTCTGGTTTTTGCTACAGTAATTGGATCCACGAGAATTGCAGAAATGATGGTGACAAAGAACCCTGAGTTGGTTAGTCAGCTTGCAGCAGGACACGATCTACTCCCTGTGACTGTTGCATGTAGCCATGTGCATAGAGAAACAACTCGATAGTTATTCGCTCTCGTTCCATTTGATATACTGCTTCCAAAAAATGGAAGTTATGAGTCCTTGCTTCTCCATGTAACCATATCAATGGAAATGTCTGATATGTGGATGACATAAATGTGTTTAGGTTCTGTTCTGTTTTTGTTCTTAAATTTTTCTACTTGTTTCTGATTTGTTTCATTTTTACATGTGATACGACCATCACCAAGATATTTCATTAAATCTGCTGGATCATTACCAAGTCTAGCCAGTACAGTGAATCATATTGGAATCAATCCTCTGCACGAATGTGCAAGTCGAAGTGATATATTCCCCCGTGGCATCAGATTTGTGTTTTGGAAATGTTAGTGCCCTTTTCTGTTCAGGTCCTCTAATTAATTCTTTCAATTTAAAGCCTCAATATAACACATGAAATTATGCATGCATGTGTTAGTACTGAATTTATATGCTCCAATTTAATTCATGGAAGGTATTCATGTGCAACTTCCTGCTCCCATTAGAACTGATAATGTCCCAATACCCATTCCACAGAGTGATCATATCCAACAGAGAAACATTCTAGTACGAGGTATACCTCATGATTCTATATAATTGTTATATGTGTCGAGAAAGTAAATATTTTGATTATAAATATTAGGAAGTAAATATTTGTATACAATTAAGAATAAAGTTTTTATTTTATTCAAGATGTTATTCTATTTCTAATTAAAATATGAATAAGTTTTCTATGTGTATATATAAGGGTTGTAATCACTCTATTATGAATATATGAAAACATATTTCCCTTAAATTTTTTTTTTCTCTGAATTTTATTTTTTTATGATATCAGAGCGTACTCATTGAAATTAAATTTTTTTTTTATTAAATCTTTGAAATTGAATTTTTTCTTTTCTTATCATTTGAATCCCTTGAATCTTCGAAACAATGACCACTGAAAACACATTTATCGTATCTCATAAAACACCCAATTTTATTCAAACTCTTCAAAATAATTTTCCCTTTCCTATGGGAATTATTATTGATGATACAAATTATCCTCTACAGTCATAACTCATGAAGATGCGAATTGGAGCCAGAAATAAATCTGACTTCCTTACTAGCACAATGCAAAAACCACAAGTAGAAGATAATGTTTTGGAGACTTGGCTAATCGAGTCAAATGTTGGTTGATTGATTCCATGAGTCCGACATTGATACAGAGATTCATCCATCTTCCAACAGCAAAGGAAATATAGGATGTTATCTCAAAAACTTTCTATAATGGATCTGATGAAAATCAATTGTTCGAATTAAACTAGAAATCATTTACTACACGTTAGAATGGTAGGTCGTTACTTGCATATTATAATGAGTTGGTTGAAATATTTTAGGAAATTGATGTCCGGACTTGTGTTCAAGGGGAGGATGTTAATAGATAGTATTACTCCACAAGCATATTACCCAGTTTCGAACACATTTTTTTAGCTAGGCTGGATTCAAAATTTAATAATACTCAGAGTGAAGTACTACGGAGGGATCCAGCTTTTGATCTTGAGTCTAGTTATGCATATGTGCGGAGGGATCACAACCAATGACATACGATGGAAGGGCTGAAGATTCTGCTTGACCATATAGTACTTGTAGTAGCTCAGTCTTGTCTCAGTTCAAAGGGAAAGTACCGAGTAAGTCCATCACATACACTTGTACTCATTGTGGGGAAGTTGGACACTCTAAGAACGGTGCTATGAAATTGTGGGATACTCGGAATAGTAGGATTTCAATGGAAAGTCTCGTAAGAAACTTGAAAAAGTTGCGATTGCCACTTCTAATGGTACTAAACCAAGTGGTGATCTTAATGCAATATCAGGTATGAAAAATCTTACTCGAAATAATTCATGTGCTACTGATCATATGACAAAATCCACTCACTATCTTACATTCATCTAACTATCAACCCAATAAAATATCCTGACTACTAATGGAGGCATAGCACCAGTCACTCATGAAGGATAAATATCTAACTCTGACTCTCTTAATCTAAATATTGTTCATGTTGTTCCATCTCGTTCTTGTAATTTACTATATATTGGCCAAATCATTGAAACCTTGAATTGCACTATCAAATTTTGATCGAATTATTATGTATTTCAAGACATTGCAACGCATTGAATTCTTGGCTCTAGTATTAAACATGGAAAGTTATACTATCTTGATTTGCATGGTGATCTAAGTCAGAAGTCAAGTTAAGTCAAGTCAATAGGGTCGGTAGAAGTTGCTCGACTAAAGACCAAGTTATTTTATGGCATCGTTGTCTTGGTCATCTTTCTTTTCATTATATTAGACAAATAAAATCGAAATTATTTTTTAGTACCACAGACTTTGAATTCAAATGTGATATTTGTGAATTGGTAAAAAGCCGCCAAATTTCATATGTACTGAGTTATAATAAAAATTTAATTCCATTTATGACTATTCATTCTGATGTATAAGGACCTGCTTAGATTCCTACTCTGTCTGGCATTCAATATTTTATAATTTTTATTAACGAATGTATCTGAATGACCTGGGTATCACTACTTTCAAATAATGGAGATGTGTGCTCTGCTTTCTGGGACCTATACAAAATGGTGGCTACGTAATACTAGAGTAAAATTTAAGTCTTGCAGTCTGACAATGGTGGGGAGTATCTTAACTTGGCCCTTAATGATTTTTGCCACAAGCATGACATTCGCCATCAAACATCCTATGCTAACACTCCCCAACAGAATGGTATAGCTGAACAAAAGAATCGCAGTTACTGAAAGTCATCCGAGCATCATTGTTTGACATGAATGTTCCTCGAGAATACTAGGGAGAGGCTGTTCGATCCACTGCGTATCTCATAAATTGGACTCTATCAAGAGTACTCGATTTCAAAATGACTCTTCAAAAACTGCAGGAACTTGTCATATCTCTACCTCTCAACAATCTTGAGCCTTGAATCTTTGGATGCTCGGCATATGTTCATTAGAAACTTGGTAAATTAGATCCTCAAGCCATCCGATATATCTTTATTAGCTATACAGATCTACAAAAGGGATATCGGTGTTATGATTCGAATGCAAAGAAGATGCATGTAACTCGGGATGTTTAGTTCCATGAAAATACTCCCTTCTTCACCCAATCTGAGTGCTCTCTTTAGGGGGAGAGAATTTTGAGCATCTTTGAAGATAGCACTCTGAGTATCTTAGATGTTCCGAGCATCTCACCGGATAGATATCTAATGTTTTGAGTGGTAGTATTTTGAGCTTCTCACCTAGATAGACATCTGATGTTCTGAGTGGTCCAAGCATCTCATATAAATAGACAATTGATAATAATTCAAGTATCTTGCTTAGACCTAAAATAAATAAAGATAGTACGTCTTTCCAACCCACATCAGAAGCGGAAGAAACTTTGAATGTGCACAATAAGGTAAACTCATTTCCCCTAGTACTTCTAAATATCGAGCCTCATTATCTTTCTAGAATCAATAGAAGGATTCCAAAAAAATAATATGATCTAGACCTTCATACCAAAGCTAAATATCCTATCAATAATTTCATATCAACCAATCGTTTATCTAAATCTCATGCATATACTGTAAATCAATTATCTACTGTATCTATTTCGAGTAATGTGCAAGAGGCACTAGTTGATCCGGATTGGAAGATAACCATAAATGATAAAATTGAGTCATTGTAGAAGAACTACACATGGGATCTTATTCCAATCCCTGAAGGAAAGAAAACGGTGGGGTGCAGGTGGATATTTACTATTAAACTCAATTCAGATAGAAGCATTAATCGATATAAACCTCAATTAGTAGCAAAATGATATACTTAGAAGTATGGAATTAATTATAAAGATACATTTACTCTAATAGCAAAAATAAACACCATTCGAGTTCTTATTTCCTTAGTTACCAACTTGAACTGGTCACTAAGGCAATTTGATATAAAGAATGCTTTTTTAAATGAAACTATAGATGAAGAAATGTATATAAATCTACCACCCGGAACAAAATGTACTGACCAAGTGTGCAAACTAAAAAGGCATTGTATGGACTCAAACAATCACCTCGAGCATGGTTTGGACTCTTTACTTTTATGAGGAAGCTCAATTATAAGCAAAGTGATGTTAATCATACGTTATTCATCAAACAAAAGTTAGGTAAAGTCACCGCTCTGATTATGTATGTTGATGATATGGTGGTCATTGGAAATGATTCGAGTGAGACAACAATCTTACAAAAACAGTTAGCAGCTGAATTTGAACTTAGGATTAGGGTAACTTGAAGTATTTTTTGGGCATTGAAGTTGCAACATCAACTCAAGGGACTTCTCTCTACCAACAAAAGTATGCAATGGATCTACTAACAGAAATGGGCATACTTGATTGTAAGCCAGTCGAGACTC
The DNA here is from genome assembly GCA_947683625.1 of Mallotus nudiflorus. Taxonomy (NCBI): domain Eukaryota; kingdom Viridiplantae; phylum Streptophyta; class Magnoliopsida; order Malpighiales; family Euphorbiaceae; genus Mallotus; species Mallotus nudiflorus. The sequence continues at coordinate 4,613,347 of CANTUR010000239.1, forward strand.
CAATTGAAGTCAACCATGGACTATCAATCCGAGGAGATTAAGTCCCAACTGATAAACATCAGTATCAAAGGCTGGTGAGAAGGGTGATTTACTTATCTCATATTCGGCCAGACATTGCTTATGTAGTAAGTGTTGTAAGTCAGTTTATGCATTTTTCGAGAAAAAAACATATGGGTGTAGTATTCCGAGTATTAAAATATCTAAAGTCTTCTCTGGGCAAACTTTGGGAGAAATAAAGATTATGAAATTATTGGTTATACAGATGCTAATTGAGCTGGAGATCGGACTGATCGAAAATCAACATCTGGATACTTTACAATTGTTGAAAAGAAATTGGTCACTTAGAGAAGTAAGAAACAAAAAGTTATAGTAAGGTCGAGTGTTGAAGCTGAGTTTAGAGGAATGACTCATGGAGTGTGTGAGTTGCTCTAAATAAGCCAAATTGTTCAGGATTTGGGAGGGACTAAAACATCTGAAGCTTATATTATTACATTGTGATAATAAGGCAGTCATAGCAATTGTAAATAATTCGGTTCAACATGATTGAACTAAGCATGTGGAGGTTAATAGACTTTTCATTAAAGATCATATGAATCAAAGAACAATTGATCTTCTATTTGTTTCTTTAAGACTCAACTAACTGACATCTTCATAAAGGCTATATCTGAAAAATCGTTCTACAACTAACTTAACAAGTTGGAAATAACTGACATATATTCACCAACTTGAGAGAGAGTGTTGAGGAAGTAAATATTTTAATTGTATATATTATGAAGTAAATATTTATATTCAATTAAGAATAAAATCTTTATTTTATTTAGGATATTATTTTATTTCTAATTAAGATGTGAATAGATTTTCTATATGTATATATAAAGATTATAACATCTCTTTTATTAATATATGAAAATATATTTTCCTTAAATTATTTTCTTCTTTTTTTTAAATTTTAATTTTCTATGGTTCAATAATTCACAAACTCTTGCAAAAAAAAAATTTCTTTCAGTTATTGGATATATTGTTGGCTATTTCATCACTCAATTTGGCGGAATGGTAACTAAAAATAAAAAAAAAACAAAATTCATTTAGAATGGCAGAATGAATTTCCCAGCTTTATTGGCAAAATTCTGTCTTGCTCCGTCACATCAGCCAAAATCACCATAAAAAAATCTTTTAAATCCACCATAAGAAAATATTTTTGTATAAAACAACCAGGGGAAAATCTTTCAATTTTTACCATAAAATGGTAAATACCCCAAGTGTTTATATATTGGATTCAAATGGACAAGCTCCATCGATACCAGTGATGGGATTATACAACAAAACATTGACGATTAGTTGGATCATGGATGAGGAGGGCATGCTTCTGACATGATTTTTTACCTGCCCTTTTATATATTCATTTATAACATAAACATCTACTCTAAGCAGCAGAGACTGTTCCGAATAAAAACTGCACCACTTATGAACTTGAAGTAACGTTTGATCTCATTGACTCCATTTTTGCATCATCTTAGTTGTCAAATTTAAACTAATAAGACTGTAACTTAATGCCCATCATTATCACCCCACCTCTTTCTAGTTTTGTCACTGACCGGTGGTGAAACAATATGCTGACAGAGCCACTGCTTGAGCCGCAACAGCAACAACAAGAAGCAGAAACTTCTTCATCTACTTCTCAAGATTCTTCTTTCCCTGCATCGCTTATCAGATTCTTGTATATTGGTCACTTCTTAGCAAGATGGGATGCCAGGTTTTTTGTTCTCTTTGTGTATATATATTCCACTTGTGGTGCTTACTTATCGATATCAATATTTTTCTTTAATATTTGCACCTTTGTGGTTTTGGTGTTTCATCTGCTTTCAGAGTTATAAGTTTTTTTTTCTGGACACTCTATGCTACTTTTATCATTCTTTGAGTTCCAGATTTTATTTCTTCATCTAATTTTTCTATTCAATTATCCAATATAACCTCTAGGAAAGGCCATCCTTCTAATCAAAATTCATTGAATGAATGGAGTTTTAGAGACATTAAAATTTTAGGTATATGTGCAACAACAAACAACAAACTACAAAAAATTGGCAGTCCTTTATACGAAAATGGACATGCAATGGATCATTGTTACATGGGATTCACTTCTTCTGCTCCAATTGTTGTCTGCAGAATGTGGGAGTTCTCAGTTGCTCTGTACATGATCACTCTGTGGCCAGATTCTTTAATCCTCCCTGCTATTTATGGAGCTATTGAATCGGCCTCTACAGCATTATTTGGCCCCATCATTGGACAATGGGTGGAGAGCTTAGCATATGATAAGGTCTCTTCCTGTTCCTGAGCTCTTACTATTGCACATTTCTAAATTCCAATCCTGCAAAATATGTACTCTTTTCCACCTGTACCATGTCTGGTTGAATGAATTTATATTGGCAGGTTCTCAAAATTTGGCTATTGACTCAGAACTTTTCCTTCATAGTTGCTGGATGCACAGTTGTTTCATTAATAGTCTTTTCGACCTTGAAGTCAATAAATTACGCAGCGTTCGTCTCACTTGTGATATTAACCAACGCCTCTGGAGCTGTTGGTGTGCTTTCTGCTCTTGCCGGTACCATCCTAATAGAAAGAGAATGGTAATTTTTTATGGCTACATCACGTATCAATTTATCCAAGTTAAGCATAATGCTAACGGCTAGAATGTGTCTTGTTATTTTTGAAATACAGGGTTGTGGTAATATCCAAAGGCCATCCTCCAAGTGTACTAACGAAGATGAACTCAATTATCAGAAGAATTGATTTAACCTGCAAGCTTCTTGCTCCAGTTGTTAGTGGCATCATTATCAGTTTCGTATCAGTTCAAGCCTCTGCTATGACTCTAGCTATCTGGAATTCTGTAGCAGTATGGATAGAGTATTGGCTTTTAACATCTGTTTGTAAAGGGATTCCGGCTTTAGAAGAAAGTAGCCAAAGGAAGATTTCAAGATTTTTGCCCAGTGATTTTGAAGAAAGATCATCTCTTTCAGGTGAGACGGTGCAGCTACTTCCTCCAAATGAAGAAATCTCAGGATGGAGAAGGAAATTAACTGAATGGGTTTCTAAAGCTCCTTTTGTTGGTGCCTGGATTGTGTATTTACGGCAAGATGTTGTGCTTCCTGGAGTGGCCCTGGCTTTGCTGTATTTCACAGTCCTCAGGTGATGTTATATGAAATGTTTTGCTTATGATCTTTATTAGTTTCGAGCTGTGAGTAAATGAGCAATGACTAAAATTTAGCCAGGACAAAATTATTTATTGCTCTTGCAGTTTTGGAACCTTGATGACTGCTGCACTAGAATGGGAAGGTATACCTGCATACGTGATTGGAATAGCGCGAGGAATAGCAGCTTTAATTGGAATAGCTGCAACTGTTGTGTATCCAATCTTGCAATCTCGTCTTCTGACTCTCAGAACAGGACTCTGGTCAATCTGGTCTCAGGTACATACTTCAGAGTTCAGACTAACTGAATTGTCATTTGGATAGTGCTGGAGTAAGATCTGCAGAAACTGGAGTAAGATCTGCAGGTACATATTATGATAAAATCTTTTCAATTTTTAATGTTTGTTCTTGATGCAGTGGACTTGCCTTTTATTATGTGTTACTTCAATATGGGTACAAAAACATCTCTTATCAGCTTGCATGCTGATGGTTGGAGTAGCAACATCTAGGCTTGGCTTGTGGATGTTTGACTTAGCTGTGATCCAACAAATGCAGGTAAGACCATGATTTCTAAAAACACCAATGATTTTTGTAGATTGCTTGCCTCAAATCTTACGCCTCGTGCAATTCTTTCTTTGTCAGGATCATGTCCCTGAATCTGATCGGTGTGTTGTGGGAGGCGTTCAGAACTCACTTCAGTCCACAATGGACTTCTTAGGCTATGTGATGGGAATAATCATTTCAAATCCGCAGGTAATAAAACAAGGGTTTTGCAGTGTATTATTTATCCATTTTTCGCCCTACTACAATCTGTCGCACACAAGATTTGAGAGTAAAATCAGTTCTTGCTTTCAGATTTTTTTTTTCCCTTGTTGCTTTCAGATTATTATTTTTTTTTTTTTCACACTTCATTTTTATTAAATCAGCTCTATTGCTGCATTGCTGTACAGGATTTCTGGATGTTGAATTTGTTGTCCTTTGCTGCAGTAACACTGGCAGCATTTGTCTACAGCATTCATCTATACCGAGTTAGGAAGCACCTGTTTCACTTTGAGAAAAATGATTATGTGGGTGAAAACGATGAGAAGTCACCTGAAATTGCATATTCTAGTGCAAACACATCATGATATTGTTGTAATTAACTTAGGAGGTGAATTTCTTTCAGCGGTCATAAGGATTGGACATAAACTTAGGAGGAGAATTGTATCTCCGCGCCATGATCAGGATTGAATCCGCAACTTTTTTTTTTCTACTCAATCTTCTAGATATGTATTAGACATATGCCGATATATATAAACGGAAAGTGCATGCCTTGCCTTCTTCAAGTGTATGTCCTCACATATATGCCAAGCTGATAGATGAGCAACCCAGAAATGTGTAATCAAACAGCTTGCCAGAACGACCATCCATCTCTAATTGATCAAATGTTCCTATGATGCATAATTAATTCGATTAGCTTTTCATAGTGATTTTTTTTTTTCCATAGTATGCAGAAATATGGAAAGTTTTGAAAAATAAAATCCCTTTATACTTGTTAATTTATAACATATATACCCGTAAAAAAATAATTAAATAGTAATTTTTTTTCAAAAATATCATGAAATGTAAAATTTGATTTATATCGTCGTCGATTTAAAAAATAGAATTGTCTCCTGCTATACAATCTATTAAAAAATATGATATATATATATTATAATTTTTTATAAAGAATATATATTATAAATTTAATTATCATATAACTCGAATTCATAAATTTTTTAATATTTTAAAGCGATTCTCTTATTATTTGAAAGAAATATTAAAAATTCAGAGAAAAAATTGTGTTGCATTTTAAAAAAAAAAAAAAAAAAAAAAAAAGGTGAAGGCTGCGGAAAGTGTCATCTTCCACCCACGGGAAGAAAGAATGAGGAGGGCAAAATGAATATATGATTGTCAAACTTATACGGTTTGTACCTAACACGTACAAAAATGATGACGATTATCTTACCTCTCCCGCGTAGCGACCGTGTCCACTTACAATTACAAAGTGGAGCTTAATTATCATCATACCGTATATACCTATTTATCAAATTCTATTCTCTTCAAAAGTAATATTCTTCTTTTCAATTCAATTATCAATCAAAAAAATTATCCTCTTCAATTTAATGAACAATCTGAATTTCATATTTGAAATAACTTAATTTATGAAATGTCTTACACTATATTTGGATAACAAAGTAAAAAATAAGAATTATAAAAGAAAGAGAATAATAATATTTCTTTTCTAAAGGCTGCAATTACTATTTTATCTTTTTTATTAAAAAAAAAAAGAAAAGAAAAGAAAAGAGAATATATTAGTATATAATTTCACAATTTCTTCTCTTATAGATTTTCTTTTGTTTTCATTTTAAAAACGAAAAGAAATGTGAGTTCAAATAAAAATAAATAAATGATAGTTTACTTTTCTTTTTTTATTTTATTTTTTATACAAATATGGAAAAATGTTATATTAAAAAGAATATTTTTCTTAATCTTAATTTATCTTTTGTTAAATGAAACATTAATATCTAACCCATTTTACTACCTCCGTCTATTATCACATGTAATTAAAAAAGGTAAATGATATTTTCATAATCTCAATTAAAAGAAATACTTATTGCAAAATTATCAATCAAAATATTGCAAAAATTAAACTTTTTTGTTATTAAATGAAGTGGAAATCCCATTGGAAATGAGCCTATAATAATAATTAGTATTAATATTAATATTAGTATTAGTATTAGTATTAGATGATATAAGCTTTTTGACTTTAGGTAAAGGGAGTGAGTATAGTTGTTGTTGGTTTGATTACCGTACAATGAGACTCTTCTTAATTAATAAGATGTTTACAAGGGAAAATTAATAACAGTAAGACTATGGCCGTACTAGCGTATACCTGGGGATGGTCATATGATGCACAATTTTTTTGACTTTGAACATCCTTTTTTTTTTTTTTTGGTGAATTTGAACATCCAATTGATATATATTTTTTTAATATCTTTTTTTTTTCGAAGGACCCTTTTTAATATCAATTGGCCTCTTAGAATGACAAATTCTATAAAATAATATAGATTACAATATCATTCCCATTAGAGACGAAAAAAACAACTATTAATTTAAAAAAGGAATCTTTATATACCATCCATAGATGAGCTTCAACTTAATAGGGGTATGTATGTTTTGGGGTTAAATATGATGAGATCACTCACATTTATTATATTTTAGATACTGAATTTTAATTTTTTTTATAATCTAATTTTAATTTTATTTTAAAATATGTACTGCTAAAAATATTTAATCTTTTAATTTTTTTTAAATTTCCTTAAATATGTTATATTTTCAATTTAAAATTATAAAGAGGTTTAAAATATTATTATTCTCATCTTCCTCGTCTTAAATGATATTAGGGTTATGAGAAAGAATGAGACATCTCTTTATAATTTTTAAAACTAAATTTTAAAAAAATAGACTTAAAGGATTAAAAGGTTTCAAAAAAATTTAAAAAAATTAAAATTTTTTAACAAAATTCTTTCTGAAATAAAATTGAAATTAAGTTATAAAAAGTAAATTAAATTAAGTACCCACCATGCCCTAAGTGTAAAATGAATACCCACCATGGTATTTAACCTTATGTTTTCGTTATTATGTTATTAATATATAGTTTAATATTGAGTATTTATTTTTTGTGTACAAATTTTAAAAAAGATTGTAGTGTGTTTATTATATTATAAAAAAAATGAACATTATCAATCATAAATTTTAAAATTTTATTATGACTAATTTTTAAAAACATTTGTATTAATATTATAAATAGAAAAGTTGAATTCAAAATTTTAATAATATTTCTTAAATAATATTTGTTCTATTAATTTAAATTATGAAAAAAATTATTGCAAAATAGTCATTTTCCACTCACTAGGTATAATAATAAGAATTTTCCGAAAAGTAAAAAAAAATTGAAAAGTAAACTACATGACGTTTATCGGCCCCCTGCCCCGCGTAGGAATCGTGTCCACCCACAAAGTGGAGCTCAATTATTATATCAAATCTCTTCAAAAATAATCTTCTTTCTTTCTAAGAAAAAATATCAAAACAACCTTTTTTCTTATAGGTTTTTTTTCTGTTAAAATGAAATAAGAAAATAAAAATTAAATATAGACCAGAAAATGAAAATAATTTTTTATTGAGAATTTATCAATAGTATCATATTCATTACATTAAATAATTTTAGTTTACAATTTTTTATTTAATCGCGAGAGAGGGAAATGTATGAATTGAACTTTAATATATTGAAGAAAAATATATCATCATATATACTTTATAATTTATATATACTTATTCTATAGTTATTACTATTTTTTTTTTTTTTTTGTATAATTGAGTAAAAAAAAAACGAAAGGAAATGCTCCATATGTAGAAGTAGAGCAAAGCAAAACACCTTCACTAGGCAATGGAATTTTTAGGAATGGATATGGACTGAGGGAAAATCGAACAACGATGTTACCAAAAAGAAAAGGTAAAGAATAAAATCTTGGCTCCATGCATAAGTGTCCTTGCTTTCTTGTCTTTTAATAGATGCTTTGAACCATTTTTCCTCCATGCCACGCGTCCCACGCTATACCAAGATATCGATTACTTATATTTTTGGGGTTTTTATGCAAAAAATTTTAAAATAAATATATGATTTTATAATTAAAAACTTATTGTTTTTGGAAAAACAATAGTTTGGGTGAAAATATTGTCAAATATGAAAATATTTATGATATATCTTAAAAATCATATCAATTTTTTATCTTTTGTGACGTTTGATAGGACTTGGAAATCTTATCCCTCGAACAATTTTATTGAAAAAAAAATTTCATTTTAAAACTATAAAATTAATTTTTAAAGAAATTAATTGATACAATATATTTTAATTAATATTTTATTATTAAATTATTTTACCATTTTAATTAGAATATATTAAGTTTTTTTTAAGCATGTTCTTTACATAAACTTTTAAATGAAGATTATTAGGAGAGTGGGAGATTGAAGTTTTAATATATATTATTAATAATATTATAGATATATAAAGTGATTAATATTTTATTTAATTAGGATATATTAAGATTTAAAAATTTTAATTTTTAGTATTCATTAGGTATTAAACCCATCACCTGTTTTCGTTATCATTTTATTTAGGTAAGAGAAGTTGAATAAATAAATATATAAATATATATATATATATAATTTTTTGTATATTGACCTAACTGGGCAAGTCACGAACTCACAACCTCCTTCACCAAATATCATAATTTTTTTAATTAATTAATTTGTGTGGAAGTCTCTATAAACTTTGTCCATAATATATTCGATGAATTTATTTTGGTTTTGACGAGGAGCACTCGGACCGTTCTTATCCGAGTTAGGTCAGTACTATGCAAAGGCAAATAATAAGTACGGCCTTACGTCCAATACCCCACCTTAGCTATGTTCCCTTTTCGGCTATTTCCAATAATTTTTTCTTTTAGTTTTTTTAGGATAGGGACATCAATTTGCATTTCAATTTTATCTTTAATTTAAATATTATTAACTTTTATTTAAAAAATTATAAATTTATTTTTCATTCATTTTTAACTTAATTATTGATTATTGTTAAATTAATTAATAGGGATTATTTTTTAAAAACATATTTAAAATTCAAACAATCATATATGTAATCATATTGAATTAATTATTAAAATATTTTTACTATTTTCACAGTTTTATGTGAGTCGAATTGAGAAGAGATCTCGAAAGGGAAAAATCTAATATCAAATATCTGAATTATAACGGTTTATTTTATTGATTTTTTATCTTTTTTTGCATTATTTGGACCTCTATATTTTTATTTATATAGTTATTGATGATCAATTTGATAGACTTATTAATAGTATTAAATATTACATATAAAAATAATATTATTAAGAATTTAAATAAAAGTATAGGGTTTCAATAGATTACAATAAAAATAAATAAGAGCTCAATAAAATAAATTTAATAAATTTAAAGACTTTATAATATATTTTATTTTATTTTTATTTACAATACTTTACATCATATTTTTAGACTGTTAAAAAAATATTAATAGCTACTTAAATAAATATAAAAGAGTTGAATAAAATATAATAAAAAAGTAAAAATTCAATATAATAAATTCAATAAATTCATTTATAATAGATTTTGTGATCCCGGAGTCAAGTGCCTATAAAAAAATAATATAAAACTAGTTAATATTAATTAATAAATATAATTATATTATTATTGAGTATCTATTTATTTATTTAATTTTTAGGTAGCAAAACGTAAAAAATAATTTTTTAAGAAAAAAATAAAAGAAGGAAAGAGAAATTGTTGAAAAAAATTGATGGTGTACTGTCTGCACTTGAATCTGTCCTTCCTCATATAAGTTCTCCACCGAATGAGATGGTATGAGTTTCGGATATTGACAACTACTCTTTCTAAATTTACTTTAATACCCTTTCTTTTTTCTCCTTGTCCTTCTTGTCCTTCTCCGTACGTTTCTCTTTTTCCCTTCGCAAAAGACTCTTCTAACCTCACTTTCTTTTGTACAACTATTTCATCCCTATTACTATTAAAGTGAGGATACTTATTTTAAGTACTTTTTAAGACTCCGATAAGTATAGAGTTAGAACTAATTTCTTGATTTTGTTAAAAAAAAATAAAAAGAAAATTTTTAATCGTTCAAAAGATGATAAATAGTCTAAATAAAAATTTTAGTTTTCAATTATTTAAAATAAAGAACTGATTTTTTTAAGGATCAGTACAATTAAATTTACTTGATCTCTCCCATTTTTTCTAATTTGATATCCGTTTATTTGAGCCAAAAAGAGCCCATAAATAGGAATAAAAATGACTCATTTCCATTGTTAGTGTTTGTTTTGAAATAAAGTCCACTGAGAATCCATTATTCCATAAATGAGAATGACTCATTCTCACCTATCTCATGGGTAATGAGTTTTGACTCCCTTATAATTAACTCAAACTAATCATGATTAAATATTTAAATATTATCATATATTATTAAAAGATTAAAATAAAATATATCAATTATTAAAAATAATTATTAAAATGTTTGAAAAAAATATTTACCAATAAATCAATAATTTTTATAATAATTTTAAAAATTATAAATAATATTTTAGTAAATAAATAATTTTTAAAAATATTTTAATAACAAATCATTATAATATTAAATTTAATATATAAAAATAATTATAATATTAATTTTTATATAAAAAATAATTATAAAAATATTTTAAGTGATACAGGATTTTGATTCTCATTTCTATTTAATAATAAACCAAACAACTTTTTTAAATTTACATCCCTTTTCCCATTTTTTTTCATTTCAATTCTGATTTCAATTCCTATTTCAAAGTTTGAATCAAACGCCCTTTTAGTTTTTTCATTCCTTCCTTTTTCCTCTCCATTCCCAAGAGAATTTTAGAAGTTAAACTTTTCTAATTAAAATATGGGTTACAAGGTTATCATTTTGAAATGATAACAACAATACTATTGTTGACACTTGATTTTAACTCACCTAAAAATTAGAAAGTCCAATAATGAAAAAGCTCAAAATGAGCCTATCAAAACAAGTAATGACCTAAAAATTTAAATTTTTTGTGAATAAAGATTAAATTACTTTGTTTATTATAGAACTAAACTTGAATTTAGTAGTATTTAATTAGAAGAAAAATATTTTGTAGTAGAATGATTTTAAGAGAATTTGGAGAACTATAATATTGAAAGAATTTAGAGAGTAATCTATCTTTTTCTTCACATTCTCATTAATGAATTTCAATCTTTTTATATAGAGATTTTCTTTTCACTATTTGAGAACTATTTTCTCATAAGCAATATATTGTTCACTCACAAGTAATATATTATTCATTCACAAGCAATATATTCATTTACATTCATAATACTCCCCCTTGAATAACAATATTTTGCAACTGCCTCGTTAAAACCTTGCTAAATAAAACCTAGTGGAAAAAACTTTAGTTTAAGGAAAAAGAGTACAGTGCATGATTTTCTCCCCCTCAAGTTAATATGTATAATCTTCCTTCACATAGTATGCAGATGTCATATTCCAATATCATGAACGTATCTTCTAAAGATTATAGTTAGAAATGCCTTTGTGAAAAGATCAGTTGAATTTTTGCTAAACTGAATACACTTGATATCTATATGATTGTCTTTTATTAGCTCGTGAGTGTATGAAAAGAATCTTGGAGGTATATGTTTGGTTCTATCACTTTTGATATATCCTTCCCTTAACTATGTAATGCATGCTACATTATCTTCATAAAAAATTATTGGACTTTTATTTACTAGAAAACCACAAGATTCTTCAATATGATGTGTCATCGATCTAATCCATACACACTCTCTACTTGCTTCATGTAGTGCAATAATCTCATAATAATTTGAAAAAGTAGTGACAAGCATTTATTTTTGGAAATGCCAAGAAATTACAGTTCCGTTATTTATGAACACATAGCCTGTTTGAGATTTCGCTTTATGAGGATCAGATAAATACCCTGCATCTGCATAGCCAATCAATTCTTGTTTTGAATTGTTAGAATAAAATAAACCCAAATCAATATTTCCTCAAAGGTATTGAAGTATATATTTAATCCCTTTCTAATGCCTTTTTGTTAGAGTTGAACTGAACCTTGCTAATAAATTGACTGCAAAAGAAATGTCAGGTCTAGTACAATTAGTGAGATACATTAGAACTCTAATGGCACTAAGATATGGAAATTCAGAACCAAGAATTTCTTCATTTTCTTCCAGGGTCGAAATGGATCAGTCTCAATATTAAGTGATCTGACGACCATTGGAGTACTTAAAGGATTTGCTTTATCCATATTAAAGCATTTCAAGATCTTTTTTGTGCAATTTTATTAATGCACGAATATCCCATTGTGCATTTACTTAATTTGAAAACCAAGGCAATACTTGGTTTTTCCAAGATCTTTCATTTCAAATTCTTCCTTTAAATATACTGTTGTTTCATGGATCTCATTTTCTATTCTAGTGATAGTTAAATCATCAACATATACAGCTATAATCACAAATCCGGATATTGTTTCCTTAATAAAAATGCATGGGCAGATAATATTACTCACATATCCTTTATTAATCAAATAATCGCTTAAACGATTATACCACATTCACCCAGACTATTTTAACCCATATAAAGATCTCTTGAGCTTGATCAAATACATTTCTTTGGGTTTTGTACTTAATGCTTCAGGTATTTTAAATCCTTTAGGGATTTTCATATAAATGTCACTATCAAGTGATCCATACAAATAAGCAGTCATAACATCCATAAGACACATTTTTAATTTCTTAAAAACTACTAGGCTAATCAGATACATGAATGTAATTGCATTCATAACAGGAGAATACGTTTCATCATAATCAATTCTTGGCCTTTGTGAAAAACCTTGAGCTACAAGTCTAGCTTTGTACCTTATTATTTCATTTTCTCATTTCTCTTTCATACAAAGACCCATTTGTATCTTACAGGTTTCATAGTTTTAGGCATAGGAATAATTGGCTAAAAAATATTTTGCTTATTTAGTGAGTTCAATTCAGCCTGCATAGCATCTTTCCATTTTATCCAATTATGCCTATTTTGACATTCCATGACTGATTTTGGTTCAGGATCATATTTGTCATTTATGATTTCACATGCAATAATATATGGAAATGTTTCATGACTTTCTTTATTTTCTATTTCTTCAGGGATATTTTCCTTGCTATCAATATGATTGTCTACTCCCTTTCTCTTTCGAGGATTTTTATCGTTAGAACCAATTGGTCTTCCACACTTTTGGTATGTTTTAGACTCATGAGTGTCTTTACTCTCATATTTTATTTTTGGAATTTCAATACGAGCAGGAGCATTGGCTGCTGGTATATATGATTTAGTCACTCTTTTTATATCAGTAAATACATCTAGCAATTGATTTGCAATTGCTTGTAAGTGCACAATCTTTTGCACTTCTAATTCACATTGTTTTGTATGAGGATCCAGTTGCAATAATGATGCTTCATTCCATGAAATATCCTTTTTCCCTTCTTTCTCCCCTTTTCCTAATGTTGGGAAAACAACCTCATTAAATTGGCAATCAGCAAAACGTGTTGTAAAAACATCACCAGTTAAAGGTTCAAGATATCTAATAATTGAGGGTGTTTCAAACCCAACATAAATTCCCAATCTTCGTTGAGGACCCATTTTTGTGCGCTGAGGTGGCGTAATGGGTACATATATTACACAACCAAAAATTCTGAGATGGAAAATATTTGGCTCTTAACCAAATGCCAATTGTAGTGGGGAGTATTTATGATACACACTAGGTCTGATGCAAATTAATGAAGCAACATGTAGAATTGCATGACTCCAAACTGAAATGGGAAGCTTTATTCTCATTATTAGTGGTCTAACAATAAGCTGAAGGCGTATAATCAATGATTCAGCTAAACCATTTTGAGTATGTACATAGGCAACATGATGTTCAACAATGATCCCAGTACATATACAATAATCATTGAATGCTTGAGATGAAAATTCACCAGCATTATCAAGTCTTACCCTTTTGATTGTATAATCAAGGAATTGTGCTCGTAATTTAATAATTTCAGCTAGCAACCTTGCAAATGTAATATTATGAGTTGACAATGGATAAAAATATGACCATCTACTAGATGCATCAATTAATACCATAAAATATTTGAATGGTCCACATGGTGGGTGAATTGGCTAACATATATCATCTTGAATTATTTCAAGAAACATAAGTGATTCATTCTGAATTTTAGATGGTGAACGCCTCAAGATTAATTTTCCAAGAGAACAAGTTGTACATTACATTTCCTTTGATTGAGGAATTCTTTGCCCCTTTAATGGATGCCCATGTGAATTCTCAATTACCCTTCACATCATTACTGACCCAGGATGACCTAATCTGTCATGCCATAAATTTATTATTGAAGGATTATAAGATTTTTCTTTTTATTGCCATAGGTGATTCAATTACATGTATATACATGTAATGCAATCCAGTAGGGAGTTTTGACAGTCTTTTCAATACTTGTATTTTTTCTTATTCATAGGAAACTATATTTAAATATTTGTTACCATTTATAGTAATGGATTGGGTATCACACCCATTTCGATATATGTCATCAAAACTCAACAAATTTCTTGTTGATTTTGGTGAAAATAAAGCTTCATCAATTATAAATTTTATTCCATTTGGTAACATAAATTTAGCTTTGCCAATTCCTTCAATCAGATCTACAGGACCTGATATTTTTTTTACAACTGCCTTTGTGGGCTTTATTTCAGAGAAATAATCTCTATTTTTTAAGATAGTATGTGTAGTACCACTATCTGGTATGTAGAGATCTCCAATATTGTCTTTATATTGAGTACAATCCATATTAAACTTCAAAATAGACAAATATATAATTAATCAATTAAGGTAAAAACATAAAATAATTGTAAAGTATGACATTTTATTGAATTTGAAAATAACATACATAACAATAACATATTCTTCAGAATTGAAAATAAATAGGTAATAATAACATACTTAAAAATTATAGATTCCATTGTTAGTAAAATCATTAGTAAAATCAGAAACATCTAGATGAGTTGTATCATTAACAGGAGTATGATGCTCATTGAAGTTTATTTCCTTTTCTTTGCCTTTCAATGATTCCTTATAAAGTTGGCAAAGATGTGGTGTTGTACGACGAACTCATGACCAGTGTCCTTTATTACCACATCTGAAACACACAGTTTCAGACTTATGTTGGGGCATTTCTTGAACACCACTGATAATTGATTTTAACTTCTTTTGAGTTTGAGTTTATTGTGGAGTATTATTATATTTATTTCCATGATCACATCCACAACCTCTACCTCTCCCACGTCCATGACTATTGTAGTTTTTATATCTTGAATAATTTATAGCATTTGCTTCTGGAAATGCTATTGAGCCAGTGGGACGGGAGTGATGATTTTTCATCAAGAGTTCATTATTTTTCTTAGCTACCGGTAGGCATGAAATTAGTTCAGAATATTTTTTACATCTCTGCATCCTATATTGTTATTGCAGTGTAACATTTGATACATGAAATGTGGAGTAATTTTTCTCCAGCATATCCTTGTATGTGATTGTCTGTCCATAGAATTTTAATTATGATACTATTCTAAATATTGCAGAATTATAGTCACTCACTTTTTTAAAATCTTGAAAGCATAAAGCTCTCCATTCATCAGTGACTATTGGTAGTATTACATCTCTTTGATGATCATATCTTTCTTTTAGATCCTTCCAAAGAACACTTGGATCTTTGACAGTCAAATATTCATATTTTATCCTTCATCAAGATGACGATAGAGAAAAATTATAGACTTGGCCTTATCTTGCAATGAGGTGTTATTATTTTTTTTATGGTATCAATTAACCCCATTGATTGAAGATGCATTTCTACATCTAGAATCCAAGACATATAATTTTTTCCCGTGATGTCAAGAGCAACGAACTCAAACTTTGCTAGATTTGTCATTATGATAACTAATAAAAAAAATAACTCAATTAGAATTCATAAATTTGATGACTACTAAAAAAAAATCAAATATAATTAGAATTTACTAATTAATTATATCATGAATGAATATTGCAAGAAATAATAGCGATACAAAAAATGATACAATAATACTTAAAATTATATCAAATAGAAAATCATCTTCTATATGAATTGTTCCTAAAACTATTATAATAGTCACAATCAAAACACAAATATAAATATACCAAATCATGTTTACAATTTAGAGTAAAGAGAGAAAGAGAAAATGTATGAATTTGTGTAAATAAATAAAATTTATAGCTTGTCTATTTATAATGAAAAATATAGCTGTTTGTTACCGTTGGTAATATATAGCCGTTCGAATTTTTTTTTAATATAATATATTGAGAAATAAATTATATAAAGTAAAATTAATAAATAATGTTGATATGATTATCTATAGTAAATGAGTTAACATAATGATATGTATAAATATGGGGCAAAATCGTCTATTAATATAAAATGGGGTATAGCCTTCTATTAACATAAATAATAAAAAAAAATATGCATAAATATAAATTGGTAGGAGGTATAACCATCCATAAGGTTAGTGTTAGTGATATGCATTAGGTCAATCATTTAATTATGTATTGACTTTCTTATTTTATTAATAAAGAGGTATTTCATCATCATTTGATTTTATGATAATTATATGAATGGTTAATTCTTATTAAGGCCATCAAGTATGTGACTTGATAGTAAAACCCTTAGATTAAAATAAGAGTTCTATTCTAATTATCCATAGCTATTTATTCATTATATAAATATTAAAGTATTAAGGCTAGTATGATGTTGACTAATGATTATATTTTACTAATCATGAATATGAGATATTAAGTCAACTCGTAGGTACATGATGAGAGATGATGTACTGGATTGACCCATTATGAGAATACTGCATAGAATATTGTCATAAGTATTTCTCATTACAGTAATTTTATTTCGGTCCTTTGACCTTGAAATCATCATGGATTTCTACATAGCTATTTTATATTTTGACACATTCTAACATTGTCTTTAACCAGATGATTAAATAGAATGTTGTTGGATATGAAATTAGTTATGTGAGGAATGTGAATGATTCAGAAGGAATTTATCCCTCATTAATATGAGAAAGATATCTATGGGCCCTTTGATGAGATAGATTGAAGGAAAATGCATGGCCATGCTGAAATTAATTGATAAAGAGTTATCATTTTCAGTCTACTTGGAATCAAGTCATAATATTGAACTATATAAGGATGACATTCTATGCCTTATGTTCAATTAAGATATCATGTGATAAAAGGACGATAAAATTCAATGTAATTAGGTTATGTTGGAGTATTGACTTCACATGACTTGGGCAGTCATAATGTCTTGCTAGAGGCCACTTATGACTTATAGGCCTAAATAAAGATTTAGGCCCACTGCCAATGTTATGTGAACCTAAGGGGGACATACTTAGAATAAGCCCAAAACGATTATGGGTCTAATAAGCCCAAAATAAACTCTATGAAAATAAATAATTAAAGTGTTTTATTTATTTATTTGTTTGTTTATTTAAGATAAATGTTATTTTAAATAAATAAATAAGATATTATTTTTGATTTATTTTTAAAACAAAATCAGAATATAATGGGAAATTACCAAAAGGTCATTGGTAAGTGAAACCCTAATTTGGAGTCTATAAATATGTTATATTCTCTAGGGTTTAATATAGTTTTTTTTCCCTGCCTCCAAAAATGATTTTCTCTCTTCCTAGAAAACAAACATAGAGTTTTTCTTTTGTTCTTGATTTGTGAGACAATCAAGAAGGTTGCTAGCACACACACCAATTCGTTTTGTGAAGGGTTGTTCGTGTGGATACCTATAGAGGACGCATCCTTTTAGAGACATCTTGATCCGAACAATCAAAGCAAAAAGCTCGAGGTAAGGAGTCACCGGTGTGAACCTCTTCTCATCCTTCTAGAAAATCTTGCCTCTTCTACATTTTGGTAAGATTCTTGAAATTCTATATTTAATCAAGTAGTCGAATTACATGGATTCAGGTTTGGGAACATGATAAAATTTTAATTTTTTCATTGCGTTTGAATCACGAAATCCCAATAGTTAGAACCATTTCTAGCAATTTTTGCATCAATGGTATAGTTAGTAAAATAAAATAAAAATAATAATTAATATAAAGTTAGATTGAAAAAATAAATATAAATATGAAAATAAATAAATTAGTAGGAGACATAGTCATCCATGATAATATATAATCAAATAATATATTCATAAATATTAAATATTAAGAAATATGTACCTTATTATTTTGATCGAGAACTTTTCGTGTTGATAACGTGTTGTGAAATAAAGATTGAATTGCTTAATTTATTATAGAATTAAACTTGAATTTAGTAGTATTTAATTAAAAGAAAAATATTTTATAGTATAATGATTTTAAGAGAATTTAGAGAGAGTTTGTAAAACTATAATATTGAAAGAATTTGGAGAATAATCTATTTTTTTCTTCACATTCTCATTAATGAATTTTAATCTCTTTATATAGAGATTTTCTTTTCACTATTTGAGAACTATTTTCTCACAAGCAATATATTGTTCATTCACAAGTAATATATTGTTCATTCACATTTATAATAAAATTCAATTTTTCTTCAAATGGGCTTTTGGCTCAAAAGAGTAAAAAAAGAGGGAGAGAAATTTAAGATTTTTGTTTACGTTAGAGAAAAAAGGAGATTTTTTGGAGGTTAAGAGAATGATGGGAAGTTGGAGAGAAAATGGAGGTGAGTGGAAGAAAAAATAATAAAAAGGAGGAAAAGAGAGAGAAAAAGAAAGTCTCTGGATGGAAAGAGAAAAAAACATAGAGAGAAAAAGAAAAATGGTATGTGGAAAGAACAGAGGAAAAGAAAGAGAGAAAAATGATTTTTTTTTGTTACGTACTTATTTTTTATAATTGGGAATTGACCAAATTCAAAATAAAGTGAATTGGAGCTTCTCTTAATAATGCCCACTCTCCAACATGAGCACTATGACCTTGGTTTATTGGCACTCTAAGTGAGAAAAAAAAAGGAGAGGAAAAAAAGAGAAAGAAAATTGCTGAAAAAAGCTAAGAAAGACATAATAATGAAGAATCAAAGGAAGAAGCCTAATGAGGAAAAGGGAGGAGTGAAGAGAAGTGGACGAGACATTTTGAAGATCGATTTTTATAAGGTGAAGGCTAACTTTGCATTCGAAAGCTGTTAAACTAGATTACACATTTGAGGGTAAAAGTTAAGGAATCAAATTAGTATAAAACAGTAAGACTTCTAAATTAATATAGATTTTTATTCATTTTGTCTTTTATTTGTATTTGTTCAAGGTGAATTTTCTGTGTGAAGTAACACTTGCTTTATAATTCATTTTATAACTATTTGCACTTTCCTTATACTTGCTTTAAAAAAGGAAAATGAGTGAATTTTAAATCTATATGCTAAATTGGTTTGAACTAAGGCAATGTCGTTTTGAAGAAATGACGTCTCTTTATCTTGAGACGATATGGCAGCACTTTAGCACATTAGGACAATGCCTCAATGTTGTGGCGCCACCATTTCGTCTTTTTCTTTGTTAATATATTTTTTTATTTTTGTACTATTTTAATCAAAATTTTACTTTAATTTAGTGTACGATTTTGTTCATTTCTTTAAAATTCCTTTTTGTGCTTTTTATTCTTTTTGATAAATATTTTATTTGATCAATTATTGTTATAAGTGTGGTAGTCTAAATTGTTAAAGTAGGGCAGTAGACTAGGTTTGGGTTTATGTTATTAATGTTTTGTGATTTTTTGGTGATAATTTAGGTGTGTAGAGTTTTAGACATTTTATTCTATTTCTGTCATATTAACAATAATTAATCTTTGTTTATTTTGTTTTCTTTCTCTTCCACAAGTAAGGTAAAGAATTTTATTTATTCGGAATAATTTTATACTTTTACATTTTATTTAATTGTTTTATTTGAGAGATTAACTAATTTACTTTCTGTAAGTGTTTTGTTTTGTTGTTAAAAGAAATGACTTTTAATTTAAATGATGAATAACCGCGTGTAGTATTTTGGCTACTCATTTTTTCCCTTAATTTAATGTTTAGTAGTTTTGTTTTCTGATTTTTATTACTTTTATTTTGTGTGAAAAGAGATTGTAATTCATTTCTCCTCTCTCATTTTTTACATGTATGTTTATTTTAATTATTTTATTATTATTGTATGTGAAAAGGGTTGTAACTCATTTATTTTTTCTCTATTTCTTTGCATGGGTGCTTTATTACTTTATATTTATTGTGTTAATGTAGACACCCGATTCGGTTGGCCCGTGTTAGGGGACGAATTAGGGTTGCTCAGTTTGATCGGCCCGTTGTCAAGCCCAATGATGAGAATGTGAACTTGGTCATGAGGATGAGGCCTGAATCTCTAAGTGGAAAGTGGACTTGAAAATCCAAAGCCTAGAAAATCCAAAATCGAGCCCAATTACCCAAGTTTGGCCCAAGCCTGCTCGGCCCAACGTAGGCCCCAGCCAAGGGGGCACCGCCTCAGTGTAATGAGGCGATCGCCTTATCGATGAGGCGCCGCCCCTCTGGCAGCCCACTTGCAGCTGCATTTAATGCAGCTGCAATCATGACAATTAAGTGACACGGGCCCCACTCTCCATACATTCTTCTTGCATGAGGAAAAGACTTTTGGGAAAGGAAAAAATGTTATAAGAGCTCATGATGGGCTAGGAGGCTTAGGGGCATGGGAAAGCTAAGGAATAAAAGAGAAAAAAGAGAGAAAGAGAAGGGGGGTGAACGAAAAAAAAGAGGGAAGGAGCTTTGAAGAAAAAAAAGACAGAGGGAGAAAAGAGGAGAAGAAGGAAAACGTCCTGAAGGAAGAGAGGATGTCCACTTTCCCATAAGAGAAGAAGGAAGAAACTTGTGTTAAGGAGAGATACCACATCTTAGCAAGGATCTCAATCAAAGTAGCTCTGAGGGCCTCTCATTTTGGTATGAAATCTGCACCTTGAACTTGATATGTTCATCATTTTGTATGTTCTTTGCTTGTGTGTAACTGAGTCTTTAGCATATTTTAGGTTTGTCTCTAGTGCATGTGCTTGACATCTCATTTTATTGATGGATCTTTGAATATTTACGTATGTAGTTGCAGTATGATGAGTGTAGGGTGTGTATATGCATGTTTTGATTACTTAGAGTAAAAGTCTGTATGCCTTGGGAGTCAGAGCCGGCCTGGTAGTCAGGCGATGCCTTTTCACAGAGGTGTCGCCTCATCTTAATGAGACGATCGCCTCATCATAGAGGCGATCGCCCCATTGACAAGCTCTCAGGGAGCCTATCTTTCGTGTGTGTGTGTTATCTATTTTGTCTTGGGCCTATAAGAGCCCTGTTGATGAGGCGATCTCCTCATCAATGAGGCAATCACCTCATCCCAATGAGGCGATCGCCTCACCAATGAGGCGACCACCTCATTGGCAGGGTTAACCTGTTTCCTTCTTTTTTTTTTTGTTCATTTGCTGTGATGCCTACTTTAACATGTCCCCTTTTTACCTTAAACATGTCTGTATGATTGCATGGTGGTGATTATCTTGATTGTTCGATATTTTCTTTAACTTATAATGTGACAACCTCTTTGTAGGATCTCTTTGTAAATGTTGTTATACGTGATTCCATTTTTTGTAAAGAGAAAGGCTAATCGTGTGATATTTGCAGGAATTACTTGATAATTTCCGTCATCAAACAATCACTTTTGCTATTTATCCTTTGTATATTGCCGTCTTTATGTTATTTTAATAGTTTATTTTCAGTATATGTTTGATTTATTTTCTGTATATTATTTCGTTTATTTGGTTAAAAAGCGTTGTAATCCTTAATCCCTTCCCCCTATTTAATTTTGAACGTATGGTTGTAAATTATTATTTATTTTATTTACTGTGTTTTTTTGAGTGTCGAGACTTAAAGGCATGAAATTGGACTAATGTGCAAACTCGGACTTGATTATAAAATCTGGCAATTATCCGAAGATATTTTTATCACGTGTGGTAAATGAAAAAATAATTAAATAATTAAATGGTAATAAAATGCAAAACGCAAGCGGAGGCCAATCGCAAGGTTGAGTGAGCATTCAAACGCTCATACTCAGTTTCCGAACCCGATCTCTGATGACGGCTTATGGGAACCTCCATGGGATCCAATTGCTGTACAATGTGTCCCGACTTTTATCCGGGTGGCGACTCCATCTCCGAATAGGCCCAAGACCTATATCATATTTCCTAGTGGGCCTCGAGCCCACATAGTGTCGTGGTCGCCAAACATTAGGGCACGCGCTAAACCCCGCTGTCTACAGTTAATTTAATTTGAATGTATAGTGTGATGATTGAATGGACTTAATTTGCATGAAAATGATTAATTGTAAATTTGGACTAAATTGTAAAATTAAAAATTAATTGGAAAAAATTACAATTTGTATGTTAATAAAAAAAATAGCCTAATAATTAAGAGTAATAAAATACAAAATATAAATGGAGGCTAACTGTAAGATTGTGTGGACTTCTAAAAGTTCATATCTAATTTTTGAATTCAGTCTCTAAAAATGACTTATAGAAAACCTCTATAAAATTTAATTATTGTAAAAGTTTTTTTAGGTCTCATATAGGTGACAATACCTATATTTGATTTGTACTATAAGTTTCTTGTTGGATTTTCTAGTGAACCACATAACTCTTGTTGCATTGGTCATCAAAAACTTAGGTCTGCGTTAAATCACACCACTTATAAATATTGTTATTATTTATTGTTGTTGTTTTGCATATTAAATGTTTGATGTAAAATAAATACATAAATAATTTTATTTTTAATACACTAAAAATATTTAATATTTGAAACCGATGTCAATAGTAAGTTGTTAAAAATTTTAATCTAAATTTATTTTGGAGTGGTTATCGTTTTAATTTTGCGTATTAAAGCAACTACCATCACTATGAAGAAAATTTAGAGAATTTTTTATCATATCTAAAATTATACTATTTGGCATTATACCATGGCCTTCATACGATTAATTTAATTTCTAAACTTTACAAAATAATCTAATTTGAATTTTATTGAATTTTTTTTATTGTTATGATTCAAGTGATTTTACATGCTAACTACACATTTTCAATTTGAAAAATTATATAATATTTATTAATTTAAAAATTTAAATTCACAGATAAAAAATTGTTGTTTTCTTACTCTTTCTCTCTTTTTATAATTATGAATTTATGACTGATTTTTCTTTTTCACTATTTTTTTATTTTGAGAATTATTTAATGATTTTTCTTCTGAATAAGAAAGAAACTTCGAGTTAGAAGGGTAATCTTGTCCCTATAAGATGAAAAGAAAAGAAAGCAAAGGACCCTTTAAGAAAGCAACGCGAGGCTATTATGGTACTTTCGATGTCCTTCTCCCTCACTCTCTTCAACTAACAAAAAACCCATGTACCAGTCCTTACTATTATTGTTTTTCTGTTAACGGTTGCTTCAAATACATCTAAAAATTCTCAACCTTCCTTATATAAAAAAAAATCATCATAGCTTCTCTTCTTCTTCAACCCAATAAAATGATCACAACCCAGGATCCAAAACTTTCACAAATCTGTAATTTAGTCATGAAAAAGCAGAGAACCATTGAATTTGATACTATGAGCAGCAACAATTTCTTTGATCTTTTATCAGAAGAGATCATTTTCTCAATCTTGGACTTTCTTGATGCAAACCCACTTGACAGAAAGTCATTTTCTTTGGTATGCAAATCATTTTACTCTGTGGAATCTAAACATCGCAAAAATCTCAAGCCTTTACGCCAGGAACACCTTCCAAGAATTCTTAGCAGATACCCACATGTATCTCATCTCGATCTTTCTCTTTGTCCTCGAATAAATGACAATTCTTTGACTGTAATCTCGAATACCTGCAAGGATTCTTTGAAGTCTATTGATCTTTCGCGTTCCAGATTTTTTTCTTATAATGGCTTGATGAGTTTGGCTTTAAATTGCAAGAATTTGGTGGATATTGACTTGTCAAATGCGACCGAGCTCAGAGATGCAGCGGCTTCTGCGGTGGCTGAGGCCAAGAATCTTGAGAGGTTGAGGTTGGGGAGGTGTAAGTTGATTACTGATATGGGTGTTGGGTGTATTGCTGTTGGTTGCAAGAAGTTGAGATTGATTAGTTTGAAGTGGTGCTTAGGTGTTACTGATTTAGGAGTTGGTTTGATTGCTATTAAGTGTAAGGAGATTCGAAGTTTGGATCTTTCTTATTTGCCGGTAAGGATCATTTCTTTTGCTTGAAATTTAATTTGTTAAGTTTCTGTTAATCGGATTTACACATTTTGTCTAACATTGAATGAAAATATGCTGGATTGATGGTTTTGCTCTGTCAAATTTGGGTCCTTTTATTTGTGTTTTTCCTATAAATTCAGTTTTTGTGCTATGAGTGACACTTGGGATTCGATCAATTTTTTGATTGCTACATCTTAGGGCGGTAATTTTGACATATTTGTGTTTCCATTGGAATATCAGCTGTCTCTTCTGTATGTGGCCATAAATGTGGTTATGCTTCTTCTTGTTGCTTAAAAAAATTTACTTCTAGATTTACACGAGTGTTTATTTTCTTGCAGATTACGAACAAGTGCTTACCTTCAATTTTGAAATTACAATACCTTGAAGATTTGGTTCTGGAAGGATGCTTTGGTATTGATGATGATAGCCTGACAGCCCTCAAGCATGGGTGTACATCATTGAAGGTATATTGACTAGAGACGAATTAGATCTAAAGTTTTATTTTCTTTTAGTCTCTGTTGTTTGTGTTCCAAAATCTTGATTATAACTGAAGTTACGAGATTGTGATATTGATTTCTGTTAGATATTGGTTTTGTTTTTCCTGCCTGTTATTCATTTCCTGATTGTCCACAAGAAGTTTGGTCATAAGTAGAACCGCTGGAAACTAGAATTAAACTAATCAGATTACCAGATCGGATACTTATTTCATCCTTTTTCTGTTTTTTTTTTTTTTTTCTTTTTGTCCCTTTATATTCCTTGCAATATCATGAAGATCTTTCCATATATATATATATACCCTGAAGCATTTTTTTATTATTTATGGGATTATGTGCGTGCTTAATATCACTCAAGATGCATATTAGTATAAAATACATTTTACGTAAGCATTCGACCAACATCAGTCCACAGGGATTTGTTTCAGACTCAGAAGTCAACTTTGATTTGCACGAGTTTTTTTTTTTCTTTTTCCGTAATCTGATGTTTTCTTTTTCTTCTTCTTCTTCTTCTTCTTTTTGACAGACACTTGATATGTCAAGTTGTCAGAACATTAGCCATGTTGGTTTATCTTCCCTCATTGGCAGTGCTGGAGGTTTAGAGCAACTAACTTTGGCATATGGCTCTCCTGTAAGCTTTTTCTTGACTTTGTTCTCCTTATACATTTGAGTTACTTTATTCTTGAATACATTACTTATAATCTAGTGGTAATGATGTTTGTTCAGGTTACTCTGGCACTTGCAAATAGCCTTAAACAGCTTTCAGTGTTGCAATCTGTCAAACTAGATGGTTGCATGGTTACCTCTGCTGGGTTGAAGGCCCTTGGAAATTGGTGTATATCACTAAGGGAGCTAAGCTTAAGTAAGTGCGTGGGAGTGACAGATGAAGGTCTCTCCTGTCTTGTAAGAAAACACACAGAATTGAGGAAGCTAGACATCACATGTTGTCGCAAGATAAGTGATGTTTGTATTTCCCACATTACAAGTTCATGCGTAAATCTCATTTCTCTCAGAATGGAGTCATGTACCCTGGTTCCTAGAGAAGCATTTGTTCTCATTGGACAGCGGTGCCAGTTCCTTGAGGAGCTTGATTTAACAGATAATGAGATTGATGATGAAGGTTTTTCCTTTACTCTGCTTTAATGTAAAGGACAACTAATTTCTTATTTCTTAATCATAAATACTTATTTCCACTATCTTGCAGGTCTGAAGTCAATTTCCAGATGTTCCAAACTCGCCAGCTTGAAATTAGGAATTTGCCTAAACATAAGTGATGAGGGACTTGCTTATGTTGGGATGCACTGCTCAAGACTGATTGAGCTTGACTTATACAGGTATCATTTTGGAGTCTTTAATTTTCTTCTTCCATTTATTATTCTTATTCTCTTAGGGAGCAACTAAGTTCATGTTTCCATGGGGGCTGATCTTGGTTCATTTCAACAATGTGACCTTTAGCATATATACCTTAAAATACCAGAGTTTGTGTTCTGAAATTTACTTTTGTGTATGGACTGTGGTGGCTTCTTCAGGTCTGCTGGAATAACAGATTCAGGCATTTTAGCAATTGCTTCTGGTTGCCTTGATCTTGAGATGATAAATATGTCCTACTGCAAGTACATTACAGATAGTTCTTTGATATCCCTCTCAAAATGCAAGAGGTTAAACACATTTGAAAGTCGAGGATGTCCTTTGATCACATCTTTGGGTCTAGCAGCCATTGCTGTTGGATGTAAACAAATGACTAAGTTAGACATAAAGAAATGTCGCGATATTGATGATGCCGGGATGCTTCCACTTGCACACTTTTCCCAAAACCTCAGACAGGTACTCTCCCAGTCTCTCACTTATCTCATTTATTTGCCAACTTATCTCACTGAGAAGCACATGCTGATCTAGAATTATGGCTCATTCTTATGTATGCAGATTAATTTATCGTACAGCTCAATAACAGATGTGGGGCTCTTGTCCCTTGCCAGTATCAGCTGCTTGCAAAATATGACTGTTTTGCACTTGACGGGCTTGACTCCAAGTGGATTGGCAGCTGCCTTGTTGGCATGTGGAGGACTAACCAAAGTGAAGCTCCATGCATCTTTTAAATCCTTGCTTCCCCAGCCTCTTTTTGAACATTTGGAAGCACGGGGTTGTGTGTTTGAATGGAGAGACAAAGAGATTCAGGTATATCTACTTAACCAATGATAAGTTGGTTCACAGTTTATGTAATTGCTCTTATTTTAAGTTTGACAACCTTTTTTTCTTCTTTTTTTTGGTAATAAAGAGACTTCACTAAATTAGGAAGAAAAATCCGTAACTAATACATCACTAGGAAAAGAGGGAAGTTCTTTTCTAAACAACCATTTTAACAACCATTAAAACATGTTTTTAATAGAAGTCAGATGGAGAAAGTTGGAACTGAAAATTAGATGATTATAATTTTGTTAGTGTGGACGATTTAATCATAGCATGCTAATATGACGTTGACAGGCTGAATTGGATCCCAAATGCTGGAAATTACAGTTGGAAGATGTGATTTCATGAAGAATTTTAGAACGTTCTATTTATCAAGGAGGTGAGGCTCTACTGTCATCAAATACAGATTCCATTGCTGCGAAGACTTTTAAGGAGGCCAATTCCATAGCATGTTGGAATTTAAGGTTCTCGGATTGTGCTCTTTTGTTAGTGTTGTTTTTATTTTATGGGGAAGTAGGAATGCATCATCACTCCCTTTAAAAGAAACAGAGAATCGCTATGGCAATAATATAATATCTACCTCATGCTGGTGTAGAGGTTTCATGTTCAAAATTGCTCCCAGGAACTCCCCACATAGAAACTGTGGGAGGAACATCAACAAAACTGGGTCAAAGGCCCCAGTACAATGTGTTGGTCCAAGTTTTGAATTTGTTGTAATTATCATGTTACCTCCGCAAAAGGAAAAATCATGATGTGAAGTAGCCATGTGACATGGAATCCAAAAATATATGCTGTTAATTCTTTAGTATTTTACCAAAAAAAAAAAAAAAAACCTTATTTAGCAATGAACTCTTGGTTGCATTTTTTGGAATTATGCAATTATAAGAATGACATATATCATTTTATTGAAATGTGATAGTCTTTCCCTCTAAAGTGCTGTTTTTAATGAAATCAAACTACCCTTTTCTAAATTTTTATTATTGAAGCAAAAACAATAATCTTAGTATACAAAAATTAGGGATGCCAATATAATGATTTTTTTTTTTTGAAATATTTGAAAAATAGCATTATTGACCAAGTCCTGTACTAGGTGTGTTCCAAAAGGGCATACTAGTTGAACAAGTCAAAACTCTATATCTAAGCATTGTATTTCATTACTTGATTTTGACTATGGGTATTATCTTATAACATTTACTTCAGGATAATAATAAATTTTTATCTCTATAGTTTTTTTTTTTTTTTTAAACAAAGGTGGAGGTGGAGAGGAGGGGGATCTGAACTCCCATTTTAAAAGAGCGCTAACTTCGTTGCTGAAACTTGCCATAGTTTTTTACTCTATCATATTCTACTTAATGATAATTAAAAGATTATTGATGTGATGTTAATTAAGGAATAGTTTTTTTTTTTCATCCGAAGTTAAACTTAAAGAAAAGTTTAAACTCAAAATTTATCTAATCAAAAGAAAGTACTAGTAAGAAGACGGATGAAAAGGATTATCATTGGACAAGAAAATGATTAGAAAAAGATTAAACATTAAAAAGGAAGACTAATGAAAGTGATTAGCTTTGTACAATTAAGAAGGAAGTGATTAGTTAGGAAGGTTAATGACAAAAAATTAAACATTTAAAAAGGAGACCCAACCGAAGTGATTCACTTTTCCAACAAGAAGAATAATAAAATATTTTAAAAATAAATATGAACTAATAAGTATAAATATACAACTAATAACCAACTCATCACTTTGCATCATCTGCATCCAAAGAACCATTTAAGATATGATATATTGGTCATATTATTGGAGCAATTGAAATCCCTTTTGCTCAAACAAAAGAAAAACCAATATGATTTGATTAGGAGTTGTAAATAAAAAAAAAATTATGCGGATAAATGAAAGGGTGAAAAAAAGAGAGTGACAAAAAATATCAATGATTTATGATTCTCATATGTAAAGTCTATAAGTTATCACAAAAAGGCTAATGTACTAAAGCATCCATAACAATATATCTATAATTAAATAAATTCGTTCCAAAAAATGAAAAATCAAGATCCTTAAACCAATAAAGACCGAAAAGACTGACTTAAGAACAAATTTTATTAGGCTCCATTGTAAAATTAAGATCTAATCATTAATGAGAGGCGCGATGAAAATGATGAAACCTGTAAATATATAAGATTTTTTTGAAAATAAATCGTAATGATGTATTAGGGATAGCGAAAGAAATAAAAAAATAATCTATTTATTATGAAAGATCATCCACCATATCTAGTAGAAAGGAAATAGGATGGTTAATAATAAAAAAATTAAACATTTAAAAAGGAGACCAACCGAAGCGATTCACTTGTCCAACAAGAAGAAGAATAAAATATTTTAAAAATAAATAAAATTAAAATATTTAGAAAAAGGTCCTACCGGGAGTCGAACCCAGGTCGCTGGATTCAAAGTCCAGAGTGCTAACCACTACACCATAGAACCATTTCGCATGTAAGAGTTGTGGTAAATAATATAAAAAAATATAAATGTCTAAATCAGTCATCTCACAGGCAAGACAAGGAAGCTCCGAAGCGGCTCGTCCACCAGCTTGATTGATAAATATGCTCAAGAAAAAAATTGAAAATTTACTCCATTTATTTTTTTACTTGATATATTTGCATTACAAGCATTCAACATAAACATTTTAGAAGTATTAAAGAGACTGGTTAAATTGTTGAGAGTTGTTTATAAATTTAAACAATTAGCTATTTTATAATAATAATCCGTTATACAATTTTTCATCTTTCAATTATTTTACATTATTATTTAATTTATCTTTTTAAATTAATCTACGATATCGGATATATAATTCTCTTTTTCTTTGATTCTTTTTCAGTTTATAATAAAAGAAATTAATAATGAAATTTATTAAATTAACCATTTGCACTTGTTATTAAAAAAATAATAATATTTATTATTATGGAGTATATATATAATGTAAGGTATATGAAAACGTCATTAATTTGATTGATTTAGCAAAGGTAATACCAAAATCATTCCTGAAATCTTAAATTAAGCAAAGCTTGAAAAATAAAAAATAAAAAAAACAAAACAAAAATAGAAGAAAAGTGGCTAAGTTTGGAGGGTACACGGACAGAGAGTGAGCTGCAAATATTTACGGAAGCTGATCTGATATGATCTGATATGAGTTACTTGAGAAGCCGCCATTTTCCAACAAGTCCAGTCAAACCCACAAGCTTTGACCCAGCAAAAATCCACGGTCAAACTTTTGCTTTTTAAGCTTCTGAGAAGAAGCATTACAGAAAATGACCTTCATGGCAGGTGCTTACAAACAACCCTCACCAAAAGTCATCCTATGAAACTATAATCCCCCCCTCTTACCTTCTCGTTCTTCTTTTAAAACCTAAAACACTTCCATGGCATCATCTGCCTCTGCTTCTTCCTCGTCTTTTTCTTCTTCAAGCTTAAGTGCTTCTATAAATTCTCAATCTACCTCTTTTTCAACTCAATTCTCCATGACCAACTCTTCTTCTTCTTTCACTAATCTTCTTGCTTCTGGTATTAATAATAATATTATTAATAATAACAATAATTCCAAAGATAATATGGACAATAATAATAATGGTAGTGTTGGTTGGGGTCTTTTTGAACATGGAAATGGTATTGATGCCCCAAAGTTTAAGTCATGTCCTCCTCCTTCTTTACCTCTTTCTCCTCCTCCTCTTTCTCCTTCTTATTTTGCTATTCCTCCTGGTTTAAGCCCAACTGACTTCTTGGATTCGCCTGTTCTTTTTTCCACTTCTAATGTAAGTTGCACTCCCTTTTGTTTCTGGGTTCTTTTATCTTGTTTTTGCATGTTCTTGTTACTAACTATGGTTTTGTTACAGGTTTTTCCTTCTCCAACTACCGCTGCATTTGCTGGTCAAACTTTCAACTGGATGAATAATATTTCTAGTGATAATCAGAGAGGTGCTGGAGGGGATGAGAAAAATTACTCTGATTTTTCTTTCCAAACGCAAATAAGACCTCTTCTTGCTTCATCTTCTTCATCATCAACATCTTCTTCTATCTTTCGATCTTCTTCAAACAATCTTTCTGGGGTAGGAATTATATATGATCCAACAGAACATAGTTCTGTTTTATTTATTTATTTATGCTTAGTTTGGGTGTTTTTAGTTGCTTGCTCTTGTCTTTATGAATTTGGCCCTATTAAGTTGTAATTTAGAGGTAATAAAGCAAATAGAGCGCTAATCTCTTGCAAACTGTCAACTAGAATTGAAGTCCACATGTCTGCTTGAAGGATAAGTCCTTGTTTATTTCCTGTTTGTCTTGTCTGTATGCACTCAGGACAAACCAAGTTTTCATGAATTCTTTATTGTTTAACATCCCAACATTTTTCTTGGTACTAGAATAAGCAAACAAACAAAAGAAAAAGGATGTGTGAGCTCTTTTTTTCTTTTTTAAATACGTATAGTGATGAATAGCTATGTTTATTGTCTTTAAAATTATTTGGCTAACCTGCTTTTATTGTAATGACAGGATGAGTCCATGAAAAGGCGACAAGAAGCCTGGAATTTTAACAACCCAATAAAGCAAACAGATTTTTCATCAGAGAAGGGAGGAGTCAAATCAGAATTCACACCAATGCAAAGTTTCTCTTCAGAAATGGCTCCACTTCAATCAAGCATGCAAGTTAATGCTGCTGCTACTCAACCTCAACCCAGTTACAATCACTACAATCAACCAGCTCCGTACATGAGGGAGCAAAGAAGATCTGATGATGGATACAACTGGAGAAAATATGGACAAAAACAGGTTAAAGGAAGTGAGAATCCCCGCAGCTATTACAAGTGCACATATCCAAATTGCCCTACAAAGAAAAAGGTTGAGAGATCTTTGGACGGACAGATTACTGAAATAGTCTATAAAGGAAGTCATAACCATCCCAAGCCGCAGGCTCGATCGTCCTCTCAATCAATGCAACTGGCGGCTGGCGCCAGCCAAGAAATCTCTGATGCTCCAATGGACTCAATGACCATGCAGGAAGATTCCTCACTTTCGATGGGAGATGATGATTTAGAGCAAAATTCGCCCATTAGTAATTCAGGAGGAGATGAAGCTGACAATGAACCTGAAGCTAAGAGATTGTGAGTTAATAAAAGATCACAAAGTTTGATGATTATACATTGTGTTTTATGTTTAAATAATGAGTTTAATAGTACTCTCTTTCATGGTTTTGCAGCAAGGAACAGAATGAGAATGAGAGTATTTTGGCTGCTGGTAGCAGAACTGTTAGAGAACCAAGAATTGTGGTTCAAACCACAAGTGATATCGACATACTTGATGATGGGTATAGGTGGAGGAAATATGGACAGAAAGTAGTCAAGGGAAATCCCAATCCAAGGTAAATTAGCAATACATGATTTTCAATTGCTTGCTGCCTTCTTGTTTACAAGAAGAATTTGTTGGGTTTACTGATTGATGCAATTTTTCTGTTCACTACTCCAGGAGCTACTACAAATGTACATCTACTGGTTGTCCAGTACGAAAACATGTTGAACGAGCATCGCATGACACAAGGGCTGTAATCACCACCTATGAAGGAAAGCACAACCATGATGTTCCAGCTGCTCGTGGCAGTGGCTATGCTTCTAATAGACCTCCTGTCAATGCTAACACCAGCACTATGCCTATCCCTATAAGGCCCTCAGTCACAGCCAACACAAGTTATCCCAACTCCCTTAATAACACAAGATTATCAACATCCGGAAATCAAACACCATTCACCCTGGAAATGTTGCAGGGTTCAGGGAACATTGGATTCTCAAATTTTGGAAAGCCAACCGGTTCATACATTAATCAAACACTGTACACAGAGAATGTGTTCTCAGGAACCAAGGAAGAGCCAAAGGATGACTCCTTTTATGACTCTTTCCTATGTTGAAACAACTAACTACAGAAAAGCAGTTAGGATTCAGGAACAAAATTTGTTGTATTAATTAGGTTTGATTGTAATAGTTTAATATAGGTTGTAGCTGCAAATTTTTTCATTGGTTTGAGGCCCTTTGAAGCTCTCTATAGACTAAGCCTCAATTTGTTAAAGTATACAATAATTCAGCAGAAACACAAAGTTCACTTTTTTTCTAAGCAGTCTCATTTGACTGAGTAAAGTTTAAGACTTTTCAAGATTATTTTCTTTTCCTCTTGACGTTCGAGATTTGATAAGAAGACTTTCTACAAGGCAAATCCTCTGTATTTAAAACAAATATTTACTTACATGAAGTTAAATAGTGTATCAATTAGCAATCAACACTTCCAAAGAATTGAAAGAAAAACAAAAACAGAAACCAAAACCATCCTTATATATAAGATTGAGTAGATAACTTGTATCCTGAAATAAGAGCTGACAATGCCAGCACGAAGAATGCAAAAAATGACATGCTAATGGCTGCTGCGGAGGAGTCTGTAAATATGTTATCCACGTTTTCTCGCATATTGTTAGTCAAGGGAACTGCTGTTGAAGCTGAAGACACCAACAAATAGGACAGAAGCTGCAATTCAACACAAGAAACTAATACATCAAGAAAAAAAAAAAAAAAAAAAATCAAAGCATGTACGATCTGAAACGTTAAATCAAACCAGTGCTTCTAGTGCATAACTAGAAGAAAAAACATCATGGGTACCAATAACATTAACTGGTTAGTTCTCGAATGTTTGATTTATCGTTGTGAAATTGGAAAGTCATGGATTTTGAAATGTGGGTACATATGCATACTCTGGAAGCAAAAGGAAACGCGGAAGAATTCATAAAGGCTGTAACAACTCACGCTGGCTCATCATGTAAATTGCCAAGTCAATGCAGGGAGGCCAAGACCTTTCCTATGTACATCACGAGAATATCATTCTACTCTAGAAGGGTTAATTACTTTTTTTCCTCATAAGGAACAAAAGCATTTCCCATTATTCAACCAAGGAATCCCCACTTTCAAGTAAATGACATCTGGGTTATGTGTTATAGATCTATTAAATTGATATAATACGCTCAATGTAGGTAAAAATCTTAGGGCCTATGCTATTGTAGTTGAATCTTTACACAATTCTTTTTTCTTTTTCAAAATCAAAACTTTAATCATTGGATTTTATTCAAACCTCACTTTATAGGTTAAAAAGAATTAGTGATTTTTCTTTCCAACCCAACAACATCAATGTTATCTAAATTAATTGAATTTACTTTTGGTACTGAAAAGAAATTAAAAGACGATATTGGTATTGTTGATTAAGCAAATTCCCAAGTTTCCAAGGATTGTCAATTTCAATCCTTCTAGTTTACATAACAATGAAGAGTTGGCGGGATTGTCTCAAAATTTTCATCTTGAAAAATAAAGAATGAAAGAAATGACAACCAAGCAAATCTAGAATTTTAATTTGACTATTCATGAATTTTCTTGAAGTTTCTCAGCAACCAAACAGAAAAGAAAAAAAAAGAAAAGAAAAGAAAGAAAGAAAGTAGTCTAACCTGATCACCAATAAAATCTAACAGAGCAGAAGTCTGTCGCTGAAGAAAAAGTTTTCCTGTAGAAAGCTCATGAACATTCCGCAGCACCTGTCCTCCAGAGTACAAGGTCGAAAGTATTGCTATCGCCAATAAATACCTGTATGAGATACCAATTCATCAATAAGACCATTATTCAACAAAAGAAGAAAATCTTTATCTGTATAATGAATGAAACGAACCTGTACTCTTGATATCTGTCAAAATTTTTCCAATCACCATGTTTATTACTAGCCATGATAATAAAAGAAAGCAAAGAGAACAAGAAACACAATCCTCTAAGCGCTAATGATCCTCTCTGCAAAATTGCTTCTCTTCTCCATCGTCTCCTGATCGCTCCTATCACAGATCCTGACCCAGAACCAGTTCCAGTTCCTGCCTCGGCATCAGCATTAGCTGGCACCGGAGGAGCTGTCGGAGGCGGCGATGAAAAACCGTTCTTGGGTGCTTCTGTATCCTCCGACATCGACATGTTAATTTCTTACAATTCAAGAAATCAAGAAAATATAACAATTTAACAAATCAACAAGAAATTCTTCGGTACAATGAACAAATCCTTAACAAGAAAACTATTAATTATTAATTATTGTTATTAATTTATGTTAATTGATTTGACAGCTCAGGGTTGGCGTGTAAGGCAACATTGTTTCTTTGTTTGTCCAAGGTGTTAAGAAGCCAATAATAATTTGACAAATGTACCTGTGCTTGAGGATCATGACGTGGTGCGATATTATTTGAAGGTGGAATTGTGAATTTGTGAAGAGAATAGCACGGGATATTTGCTAGTTGATAAGTTTATAACGAACTTCGGTTAATTTTGTTCTGCGCAGCACAGCAAAAGACAGCCAAACGGCTTGAGCAGGCTGTGGGTTGGACATAGAAGGATCCCTATTAGGACTCTTAAACTTTTTATTTTTTATTTAGTATAAACGGTTAATTTTTAACGCTATAAATAAAAAAATATAGAGGTAAATATTCATGTAAAAATGTTAAATTAATTATCGAGATATTTTTATTATTTTTTTAAAGTCTAATTATTTTAGTCAGAGTTTGATGATTTTGAATATCAGTACATTAAATAAATAAATAAGTAAAATTATATCTTGTGTAACGTAGCTATGACTCATTGAATCTCTATAGGAATAAAAAAAATTTGAATCCGTTAACAGTATATCACTAACAAATTTATTTTGTTGTACATTAAATATCTAATTTATAAATAAATTGTATGTAAATATATTAAATAATTATGCCATGAGTGAAGATATTCAAACGATCATATTTAATATTCACCATGGATTAAAATATATTAATGTATATGTTTGATTTGTTCATTTAATAGTAATTGATTTTGAATTAGGATTTAATATATGTGATATGAGTTGAATGTGTTAAGGGGCGTTTGTTTGGTAAAAATTGAGGATGAGAAGCGGAATTGAAATAAATGATTACGATTTTTAATATTTGATTGACTAAAATCAACTTAGAAATGAGAATGTAATTCTTCCATTAATGAAAATCACCATTTTTCTCTTATTTTTAGGGAATAATTTTTGATTTCCTTCAAAATCAAGTCAAATTAATTATAAATTGGTTATATATTTAAATATTAATTTTTTTTAAAAAATATATAAATGAAATATATAAATTAATAAAATATGCATTAAATGTTTGAATAAAAAATATTTATTAAAAGTAAATAATTTTTATACTTTTTAAAAAAAATTATAATAATATTTTTATAAATAAATATTTTATTATACATAATTATAATATTAATTTTTTTTATATAAAAATAATTATATATATAAAAAATAATTATAAAAATATTTTTTATAAAAAAAAATTTAATTATTAAATAATATTTAATTTTTATTTTTATTACTATTTTCTAATAAAATTAAATATTTTTTCAAATTTTGATTCTTTTTCTATTTTTTTTAATTTTGATTCTGATTCTGATTTTAATTTTAAAGTAAGAATGAAACGCAAGTAACATTTAATAGGAAAACTAACTAAAGGATTGAAGCTCACACCTATATGATAAAAATATGAAGTACGTTGGTGAGGGTTGGAATTATACGCTCCTAAAAAAGTCAACATACTAATTCATTTATCATTTATCTGTCATCAAAAGAATTAAAAGAAACGATCGTACTTTTTTTTTTTTTTTTGAAACTAAAAACTGAGAAAATTTTATTCTGCAAAACATCCCCACTTGAAATTGGGGAGCATCTGGACCCCAAGAGCTAAAGTCAGGCGGAGGCTCTAGCAAGACAGTAAGCCACCTGATTCGCTGATCTGCAAACAAAAGAGATTTTGACATCAACCATCTCTTTAAGAAGACAAATACAATTGGAAATAATTAAACCCAAGAGGAAGAAATGATACTACTTAATGTTAATTTCTTTTTAAGAACATTTTAATTTGAAAAATTTAAATTCTATTATTATCAATTTACTGAAAAAAATTATCTTTATTATATAGTTCATTAATGTTTAGATATATAATTTCTATATTAATAAATTAAAAAATTAAAAGATACATAATATAATAAGGAAAACAGAAAGAAACTAGCTAAATCTATGTATTGTCAATTTTGAGGGGGAGTTTAATGGGGCATGACGTTGGTCCATTGACATTGCCGTCACTTTTTTAAAAGTTCCTATTTTGGAAATTCTGCTTTCTCAATTGCTGTCAAGGAGATTTGGACAGCGCTATATGAACCCATATAATAAAATAAATCAACTCCATTGAAATAAAATTGCTAATTTTAAATAATTTGTTATTTAGCGATTATCGAATCTCCAAGTGATAATCATACGCTAACAATTTTTCTATTTTTTTTTAAATAAAAAGATATATTATCGATCAAAACTCTTCTCAAGAAGAAGAGGAGGTTGCGTGAACACATTGGAGCAAGCATAGAAGAGGGTTGTTCTTACAAGAGTATGAGCACAGCCATTAGCATGCCTTAGTACATGATTTACAGAGAAATCATTTCTCTAATTACACCTTGAAATATAATCCTCAATCAGCATAACAAACTCACTATTATCAGCCTTTGTTAACCTTAGTGTATAAATTACTGCTAATGCATCAATTTTAAATTACACGTTCCTTACTTAAAGCTCATTTTACTATGAAGTTCCTTCTCATAGTTCAAGACATTCAGCTCAATGCGCTGCATTAATGTTGCATTTGAGTCATCCTGCCGGAGGTCTACTCTGACATTGACTAAAAGCAGATGGAGCTGAGGGACGTTGAACGCAAAAGGAAGACTATCCGATTTCGCTAGAAGTCCAACGCTATTTCAACTCTTTGCAGCAAAGAGAGACGATGCCCTTCCCATAACTTTCTATTTCTTTGACACCAAATATTCCAGGAGATCATAGACAATTTAACATTGGTCACAGCAGTTGAATGCTTAAGACGATACTTAAAACCAACTTGAAACTCATCGAAACTTGTAGTTAGAATATCAATCCCAGCTAAATCCTATCAACCTCTAGCAAAAGGGCAGTTCACAAACAAATGCCAAAAATGTTCCACATTTGATGCACAAAAAACATATGTAATTGAAGTAGATACACCCCGCTGAACTAGTTTTGTGTGAAGAGGCAAATATGTTAATTAAGCTCACAAAAATTACTAGATGGACAATTCAATTATTATTACACTAACTAATATTTTTTACACCATTATAATACAACAGATCTACACCTTTATTAACGTCTTATATGCACTCTCACATGTCCTCACATGACCCACGCTCTTTGTTTTTAACTCTCACGCACCTCACACACACACACACTCATATTATAATATTTTTCTTACACTCTCACATAACACTCATGTACAACAACCACACACACCCACTGATGAAACTAACATATCACTTATATATAGTTGTACTAGGCCGGTGTTGGAGGCTTGAAGAACCTTCTTGATTGGTGGTGATGCCAACTTTACCAACTTGTACAACACAAATTCAACTTGCCAACTTGTCCAACTTGCTTGGATAATTCTAGACATAGACAATTATGGAGAGAGTAAGTTGGTGAATTCTTAATACTCCCCCTTTAATGACTACTCTCTAGTCTTCAATCTTTGTAATTTCTCGTCCATCTTAATCATCGTATCTTATTCCTCTATTTGTTCCTATAGAAATTGTTTCTGTATCCTTTGAAATTTTTCTTAATATTTTCTTCACCCAATGTCACATCAATGTCTTTCTCTCTTTGATTTGCCTCTTGTTCTTCTTGTGTTACTTTTACTTCCTTTTTTGATCTTCCTTTCGCGTTAAAGCTTCGTCTCCAAATTCTTCATCATTCGAAGACCACAAGGACTCCTTTATTACTTTGAGATTCCCATGCTTCTCTTCCAGTTGCTCCCCCATACTGTGCATTATCTTACTCTTTTTGTTGCATTCAACTTCCTCAACATCTTGATTCTCCATGACCACACTTGGAGATATCTTTTCAACTTCAACATTTGAACTCGTTTGTTTCTGAATTTCTTCGTCTAATAGAACACTTTCAAATAAATTTGAGTCCGTTATATTCCACTCTTTTTCACTTTTATAGGATTCTTCAAGATACTCTAACATGACAAATGTTTCCAGCACATCCCATTCATTCTCACTATCATAAGCCTCCATAAACTCATTTGAATCCTTCTTTACTTGCTCTTCAATTTCATATAATGCTTGAATGCCAAAGTCCCATTCTTTTTCACTTTGAACTTGAGGTTGTAGTGATGTCATAGTATTTCCCTCATCTCTTCTGTACCAGCATTCTTTAGCATAATGACCTCTCTTGCTATAATTATAGCATTTCACATCTTGTTGGCGATATCTTCTATCTTGTGTGTCTTTTTGGTTTCGACATTGTTAAGCTCCTCTTGAACATCGACTTTGGCCTTTTCACTTTCTTTTATTTCTATCTTCCTTCGAATCAGTCTTGTCATCTCCATTGAACTTTCTAGAATTGCAATCTCTAGGATGACCTCTTCTATATTTGCTAAATAGTGCTTCTTCATTCATCTCACTCTTCAAAGAAATGCTAGCCATTTGTTTAGCTAACGTCTCTTAATTGGCTAATAAATTCTCTAACTCATTTAATGTGGATGGTTTAAGCCAACCTTGAACAACAGTAATAAATCCCCTATATTCTGGCTTAATTCCATAAATAATAATCCTTCCCATCCTATCTTTATTAATTTTTGATGCAGAATCTAATTCTGAAATTTCTTGACTCAAAGACTTAACTTTTTTAAAATACTGATTAATTGGCATCTCCCCTTGTTTAATAGACATTAGCTCAATTTCTAAATTTTGTAACCTCATCTCTTTTTTCTTAGAAAATCATGAAGCTAAAATATCCCAAGCTTCTTTAAGTGTGGGAGCATACATGATATGTTCTAACATTTCTTTTTCAGCCAATACCTTGATCAGAAACATCACCTTCCTTGCCTTGACTTTCCACCTCTTTAAGGCATTTGCATTTGCTTATGGAGGTGGCGTACTCTTGCTTCCGTTGACTACTTCCCATAAATTTTGACGTTGGAGATACAACTCTAAACATGTCAACCACGTACTATAGTTGTAATTGTCCAACTTCTTTATATTGCCTACTGTGAGTCCATCTCATGACTTGGGACTTCTTTTAACCAAGCAAGCAACTGACTTCACAGTACCTCTCAATATGGGCCTCTGATCTTCCCATTTTGATACCACTTGTTAATTAAGTTGACAAAAATTACTAGATGGACTAAATTGAAGTAATTCAATTATTATTAAACTAAATAATATTTTTTACACCACTACAACACAATAAACCTACACCTTTATTAATGTCTCACATGCACTCTCACATATCCTCACATAACCCACACTTTTTGTTTTTAACTCTCATGCACCCCCCCCCCCCCCCCCACACATACTCATATTATAATATTTCTCTTACACTCTCACATAACACTCATGTACAACAACTACACGCACCCACTAATGAAGCTAATATATCATATATATATAGTTATACTAGGTCGGTGTTGGAGGCTTGAAGAACCTTCTTGATTGGTGGTGATGCCAACTTTGCTAACTTGTACAACATAAATTCAACTTACTAACTTGTCCAACTTTCTTGGATATTCTAGACATAGAAAATTATAGAGAGAGTAAATTGGTGAATTCTTAATAAAATTCCATCACACAAATACCGTAAAAAGACCTTTACCTTTGGAGCTATTTCTAATTGTTAAAGCTTCTTCCAACATTTTACCGACCTTCCTAAGTTTTGATGTCACACCTCATCCATAAAAGTTCGACAACCCAATTTATCCATATAGTGACTAGTTTTGAAAAAATGCCAAATTAGTGCATCCAACCTTGAAATAAATGGTAAAGGAATGCTATGAATAATTTCCACATCAGAGGTAGAAAACATCATTTGCAATAAGTTAATGTTCCTAGTGCATTGAGGCATCAAAAGTTCACTAACCTTCATATTCGGATTGTTAATATGTACCACCATATCTACTTTAAAACTTGATTTTTCCCGAAGCCTAAGGGCCTTTCAAAATATGAGTTTGCATTCCATCCCCTAATTTGCCATCAATAACCTTTCTCCAAAATAGACTTCGAACTTTACAGACTACGCTAAATAAAGCTTGGACTGCTACCAAGCAAAGCAGATAAAAAATTTCCCTCAGGAAAGTATTTTGCTTTGAAGATACGGGTTACTAAAGCATGTGATTTAGATAAAAGTTGCCAACCTTACTTTCCTAACATAACCACATTAAAACCATGTAAATCACAAAATCCATTCCTA
Organism: Mallotus nudiflorus; assembly: GCA_947683625.1. Taxonomy (NCBI): domain Eukaryota; kingdom Viridiplantae; phylum Streptophyta; class Magnoliopsida; order Malpighiales; family Euphorbiaceae; genus Mallotus; species Mallotus nudiflorus. The sequence goes on from CANTUR010000239.1 coordinate 4,654,617, forward strand.
GGGTTTTAACAATTACTATGATACAAGTTCAATAATAATTGTCTCTAGGATTTTAACTCTTTCTCTCAAAGGAGGGCGTTGCATAAGTTTGGTTTTGAAGTGGGGCTACCGTCTTTATATTAAATTGGACGACAGCCTTACCAAGTTTTTATTTTTGTATGTGTTTTTGTCTTCATTTTAAGCTTGACTTTTCTTTATTTTAATGATTTTGTAGCATTTCTTAGTATTTTAGCTATGATGGTGCTACCCCTTTTATGGATTTTGTCAAATTTTGAGAGATCTTTTAACAACAACAATATCAAGCTTTTATGGAAATTTGGCTTACCTAATTATTAAGAGAGTTTTTGGTTTGATCTACTCGAAATTCAAGAATATGTTCGAGTTCTACCATCCTTCAATGAGGATTTCTTCAAATGGGTTTCACCTCACTTGTAACTCAATGGAAGATGACGAAATATTGACCTAACTTACTTGATGTTCAACAAAATTTTCCCTTTTTTGGCAATTCTTTTCCAATATTTTCATATTTCAAAGAAATTTATTTTTATTTTAATATATTATTTGTAATTATATTTATTTCTGAAACTATGACATTTATCTTTTTTAACTTTGAATACTCATTATTAGTGAAGATTACTAGGCAAAGTTACTATTGGATAGTTTTTTTATTGAATAGTTTTTTTATGTTATGGCTGTAATTTTTATTTTAGCAATGAATTTATGTAATGTTTGTTTTAGCAAAATTTATCTTTTATCTTTGATTTAAAAAAATCTTCCTACTTTATGCTTATACAATGTTTTCCATTTATATTAATTTAGATCCAAATTTTCTCAAGAGTTAGAGTCCACCAAAATAAGTTTAATATTCTCCACAACTCATCATACAAAGAGACATGAATTAAAAATATATTTTCTCTTACTTGGTTGGAATGGTAAGAGAAGAACCTATAACCTTCATGACCTTAAAGGTCATTGGTTCAAGTTTAAGGGACACTTCTCTCCTAGACAAAAAAAAAAAATTAATATCAATTCGCTTAAAGTTAAACTGAGTTCAAATCTTTCTCCCTTTCCACTTTCATAGTTATTCTAAAAATAATAATGATAATAAATTTATAAGTATTGAAAGTTTATCATATTTATATGACTTATAATTGCATAAATTCTATGATTTGGAATAATTCATATAAGAGTTCATATAAAAATCCAAACTTAAGTATTCCTCAAGATCTGGCATCTACCTTCAAAATATAGTTATCAACGTCAGCCTCTTAAATGACAGATGACGTTAACCCCAAAGGTCGAAAACAACCTGAAGTCCTTGTACAAGAGACAACAAAAATGTTGGACGTGTCCAAATTCCGACCCACTTCAAAGAAGCAACCAATCCAGGCATTAGATTGGGGTATTTTGTGTTTGTGAGCCCATTGAACTAAATTTCAGACATTGTTCCTTATTAGTTGCTTTCAAAATGAATTTTCCATGCTCCATTGTCTTCAACCACGATGTTTATTAATTATATGCCATTTGTGTCGTTAAAGTAATCCATCTTACATCAATTATATAAAAAAAATAAATCAATTTATATATTATTTAGATATTTAAATTTTTAAATTTAATAAAAGTGTGTTTGATTTAAATGAAATGTTTATGAAATTTATTTTATTTTTTAATTTTAAGAAATTTATTATTACTAAATCAAATCTTAAAAAATAATTCTCTGTATAAAATATTAATTTAATTTAATTTAAACATATTTTATTAAATAAAATTAATTTGAAATTAAATTTTCTTTAAAATGACATAAATTTTAAGTAAAGGTCATGTATCTTTGCAATCAATTTTCATTTGATGTAGGAGTTGCCGGTTTTGCACAATCGTTAACGTTCAATATCACACAACCGTTTTTATTTAAACATCTTTGAATACATTAAAAAATAATAATTAAGTGGAGTTATTTGTACAATTTTTTAATTCAAGTGTTCTTCTAGATATAATTACATATAAAAAAAAAGTAAAATAAACTTATGTACTATACTATTTAAGGGATGACAGTTTAGTAGATTTGTCTTGTAACTTCATAGTTTATAGGCTTAAAATTCATTGTTTTTATTAAATTTTTTTTATAATAGTCTATTTTCACAACCTATACATCCTTTTTTACATAGCTGTTTTAGGTAAATAAAAAGTTATGACTAACTATTTTTCACAAGAAAGTAATTTTTTTAAAATAAAATTTAGGATTGATAATTTTTGTCTGACTCATTTAAATGATATGTCTCGACATGAAGTTAAAAGAGTTTGAATTTGATATAAATAAATTTGAGTTATAAATGGATCAATCTATTTAAAATTTATTAAAAAAAAAGTTTAAATGGGTTGAATCTACTTAACTCCTTTAAAACATGAAACTATTTATTTAATTGAATAGTACAAGACAACTGTTGAAAAAGGAAGGCATTGCGATGAGTCATTTAGGGTTTGATCTTTAGGGCTCATGCAATCCTAACTCTAGCCTTCGGTGTGGTTGTCCGACCACCTTACTCATTCCCTTATGGACTATCCAAGTCACAAGGATATGTTATCTTCTACCATTCCTAAACTCGTAAATAACCTATTATATGCGATTACCGTCACTAAATCCATTCCCATAGCTCAGATTTCAGATGATTCAATTCCCACCAACAAGGGTGGCTATATCACAATCAAGATTAATCAAAGTATATACGAATAACAACTAGCTTTGTGCGAGAATGCTCTAATTGCTCGTATCATTCTCTCAAGAAAAAATTATTAAGAAACTCCGTGGAAGCTTGCAGATCTTAAGAAAAAATTATTAAGAATATAGGGTTTATTAAGCACTTGAAAACTGACTTCCCTTAGTCATGATTTCTATCAGGTCCTTTTCAAATTGGGTACGAAAAAGAAGGCAATAAGGAGTTGTGAGACTATTACTTTGAAACCATGGATTTTGAGATTGTAGCATTGGCAACCTGATTTTGATCCTATAGCCCAAAAAGCCACAAACGCACAGACGTGGGTTCGATTGTACAAGCTACTATAGGAATATTGGCATCCCATAATTTTAACTTCTATTACCAAAGGGATTGGTGTCCCTTTGAAGATTGATAATGCAACCTCTGTAAGAGAATTTGGTCACTACGCTAAAATTTTGATCGACATTAATTTATCTACAACAATGCTAGAGACTATTCTTTTAAAACGAACATGCAAAAGTTTCTTCATAGATGTGGTCTATGAAAATCTCATAGCTTTTTGCAATACTTTCTTTAATATTAGCCATCTCAAGACTGTATATTAGGCAAAAGACTGTTCTTAATGATGTTCCTCATCGAGTTAAGAAAAAAGATGAACCTAAGCATATTTGGAAAGCAAAAATAGTTGTACCTAATGACTTTCCAATTGTTAATGCTTTTAAACAACTAAAATAATATATGCAAACCAATTTCCCATCTAATACTAATGTAGACATGAATCCTCAAGAGTATGTACATAAGACACCAACATCTGACGCTGTTGTCTGTCAGAATAAAATGCCAAAAAATAATATTGTTCATAAGATGCCAGTTATTGATGCTAATTTATAGCCTTTTGGAATTAACACTAATCCTTTTATAAATGATAATGGTTTTGTGGGTAGTGATGATGATAATTCTATGGGCAATTACTCTGATGATGAGCATAGAAAAGAACATGATAAGTAGTTGCAAGTTGTTATACTTGATGGTGATCCTTCTAAAATGTCATGGGTAGATGTTGATTTAGAAGAGGGAGCATGGACAACAGTGTAGTGAAAAAAAATTCAAGACTAAACAGGAGAAATATAAGGTTACCCTTTCTAAAAGGGTACTTAGAAGACTTGAAAAACTTAATTTATAAAGGTTTTTTCATGGAATTGTCATGGCATGGGTAATTCCAATACACAATGTCTTATATTTTCTTATTTTCAATAATTCTCTACTGATTATGTTGGTTTATTAGAGCCTATGATTCTTTCTTCAGTTATTTCTAACTCTTTTTGGGATAGATTAAACTTGATTTTGCTTGCTCATAATGGATTGCCCACCCCTTTTATATGGGTTCTTGGGAAATGAGGTCTCCCTTCTACCCTCTATTAATATTCACTCGCAACACATTACTTTGGATGTTATGTATGCTTTTGTTTTGCAGTGAATTTCCTTTATATTTGGTAGTGTATGGTGTAGTAACAAAATATATTTATAGAATGATCTTCAAAACTTGTCTTTCAACTATAATTCAAGTTGATATGCAATCAGTGACTTTAATGCTATTCTTGGTGCACATGAGAAAACTTGTCGTTCACCAACTTTTGGTCCATGTAATGAATTTTGTTCTTTTATTGATACATGTCTTCTTTATGAGATTCCTCCCAAAGTGCCATTTTCACCTGGTGCAATGGCCGAAATGATGTTAATAGGGTTGAAAGCCATTTGAATAGAGTTTTAGCAAATTTTAATTCTTTCAATGCTAAAAAGAAATATCTTACACTGTATTGCCTAGGCATCATTCAGACCATTCGCCTTTACTTCTTCATTGTTTTATTGGAGAAAGAATGGTTTCTTGATTTCAGTTTCAAGCAATGTGGATTACACATCTAGGCCTTTGTGATCTTATTTCATCATTTTGGTCTTCCCTTATTAACTATATTCACCCAATGTAACTCCTTGGTGCCAAGCTCAAGCGTTTAAGAAGAGATATTAAAACGTGGAACCAAGAAGTTTTTTATCATTTGTGTAATTCCACAAATGCCAAGGGGGGTAAATTGGCTTTTTCAGAAATATGGGTAATTTTTAATTTTTCATAAAGAGCAAACTTAAAACAGAATTTAAGCTAAAATATATAAAGATTATGAGCAATAAAAACATAAGGAATTTATAAAGGTTCAGCCCTCAAAGCCTACGTCCTTTCCTAAAAAACAAGTTGAGAATTTCAATCCACTATCAATGTATTTCAAGGTGTAGATTAAACCCTTACAAGCTTAAATCAAGCTACCCAAGTGTTTTCTTAAGGCTCACACTCAAACCTAAGTGTTTTTAGAAGGCTCACACTCTAACCCAAGTGTTTTCAATGACTCACACTCAAACCTAAGTATTTTCATTGGCTCACACTCAAACCCACTTACTAAGAACAATCCTCTTAACTTACAAATGAATAAAACCCTAACCTAACTCACTCAATCTCACTATTGAGCCTTTGAATAATGGTTTTAAACACTTACTAACCCACACTCAAGAATACTCTTGAGATAAATAAGAATTATAAGAATTAAAGATGAAAGCTTAGGTGGTCAAAGTATTAATTGAAGATTAAATGCTCAAAGATTTTTCTAAATTTGTTTGCTTAACTTCCTTCTTTTTTTCTAGCTCTAATTTTAGACTTGTATTTATATCTTTATAGATGAAAATAGCTATTGGAGGTGCATGTATTGCAAAATATTTGTTTGCTATCGTGCAACAAAAGAGCTTTACATGGGTGTCATGATCATGACAAAATCATCATGATCATAATTCTAGAGGTGCCAAAAAGAAATTCAAAATTGCGCATTTTCATGATTAGGGATCAATGGTGACTTTGGTAATGAAACTCTCTACCACTTTTAAAATTGGTCATCATTGCTCATGACAAATTTGTCATTACTCTTAATGGATTTATCATGACTTCAGTTTGCTCACGATGTTGATGGTGACTACTCTCAGGTATTTTAGGGAATTTGCAATTTTGACTTTCATAATTTTGCTTTAAAATTTTTTCTAGTGAATGAAATTTACTTGTGATCATTTGTAATGAAGATTCCTATCATAGTTGACAAAATTTGACTTTGGACAAAATTTGACTTTGGATTTTTTATAGAAAATTCGATCTTTGATTTTGTCCCTTTCACCACTCATGACAGAGCTGTTGTCTTGGAAATTCAACAACTTGACTTTTTATTACTTGACTTGTGCACCTTTAAATAACCTGAATATAAACACTTAAGTACAAGAATTAAATATAATTTTACTTAATTAATTGTAATTATAAAAGAAAACTATTTTAGCCCTCAAGGTTCAATAATCTCCCCTTTTTTATAGTAACAAATAATTATGTAAAATTAGGCTAAAATTAGAAGGAAATACTCCCCCATAAAATAAGCCTAAAATTCAATATAAACATTTTTCATTTTCTCCCCTTTTGTTACCATAAAAAAAAAAATAGAGAGAGAGAGGCAGTAAAGATTATAAGAAATGTCAATAATATAAATGTGTCCCAAAAGGTGAAAGGCCAAAATCAATAATCAACAAATCAAGAACTTGATTGTCAACCAACAATTCCAACTTAACTATAGAGTATAAAAAAAATAATTTCCACACTAGGTCAAATACACAATACCAATGATTGTTCCACAAGATGGCATAAACAATAAGAATAGTGCAATAAAAAATTATCCAAAAATATAATTCATCCAATTTAGCATTTTCAATATTCATACCAAGTGAAACTAAATGATAATAACCATTATTAAAGATAATATCCAACACTAAAATCAATATTCACAAATTAATATCAATTCATAGATTATTCAAGGTACCAAATATCATCAAATATTCACTCAATCAAAAATGCATAACATATAATACTCAAAATACCTAATATTCATATCTAATAAAAGAGTTCATAATATCCAATATTCAAAAACCAAATCAATATTTATGAAAATGGAATCAATACCTCTAATTTAACTAATATCAATACTTCCAATATCAACATCATAATTCAAACCAAAATAACTAAATAAAATTCCAACAAATCATAGAATATTATCAACTAACAATCCAAAAAAAAAAATATCATTTCACAAATGTCAAATATCAATATTACTGTCATAAAATAGCAAATATGTCTCAATTGATCAGAAGCTACAACCACATTAAGTTCAAAAAGACACAAAATATTATTTTAAACAAATAAAAAATGTGAAGTGTGTAAGCACCCAATTTCGGGATGCAATTGTGCACAATTGCAACGTAAGCCCCTATGATGAAATTTATTCAAAAATTGAACTTGGTTGTTGATTTTCTGGACTTTAGGGATTAAATTGTAACGTTTTTTAGGATTTGATTGCAAATAAGTCATTTTTTTAGGGGTCTTTTGGTAATTAAAAGTTAAAAAAAAAATTTTAGATCGGCATTGGTGTAATGCCGACTGGCATTAGACAATGCCGATGCGCAATAATTCTATTTTTTAATTTTTTTGCGTATTTTTCCTTATTTTTATCGATTTTTTCAGTGTTTTAATTGGTTAAAAATTCAAATTTTATCCTTATGATTATCTGATAAAGTTTTTTTAAAATGCAGAAGGCTTTTTTTGAAATCAAAACAAACGCTATCTGATCATCAGTCCGTTCCTCCTTTGGAGGAAGTTCAGTACGCGTAGACTCTGCATTTAAAAGCAGAGTCTGCATGCATGCGGGAGGGAGGAGATTTTTTGGAGAGGTTTTGCTGGGGGCAAACTTTTTTTCTTCTGGTTTTCGAAAGGATTTTTCTTTCTGGAGAGCTTTTACACAAAAAAAAACGCAGAAACCCTAAAAAATCCCAATTTTGGATACTGCCAGTGTCCTTAAACGTAATTAAGTCCGAGTCTAGAATCAACAAACAATGTAATTTCAATGATGAAAATCCTAATTTGAGGGGTCGAAAAAAGGCATTTGCACAACATCTAAATCTCCAGTGTTATTTTTCTATTTCTTTTATTACTTTTTTTTTTAATTTTCTGTTTATGATTTTTCTTTTATTTCTGTTATTATTTTGATTATTTGATTTCATTACTAATTTGTTTTTTTTGTTTTGATGTCCATATGTGGATTGAGGAGGACGATACCACCTGTGTTGAATTAAATAGAAGGTCCATGGAATGCCATGGATGAATCTGTATTATTTCTTCAATAGTTCTTAGGATTTTATTTATTTATTATTTTTTCTATTTTTGGTGTTCTGTGTAGTTATTTTAATTTTTAGGTGTATAATTTTAATTTTGTATGTAGTTTGTAATAGCCCCAGTAGTGAAAATAGTAAATTTTCATTTTCTGTATTTTAAAATTGATTAGTAATTAGGTTCAATTGGGTAAAAATATTAATTAAAATTAATGGTGGCAGTAGCTTAAATTAGGGTTTGCATGTAATTAATTTAGGATTTTTTTTAGAAAAAATCATTGTAATGTTTGTTTGATCTATTTTTGTGTTTTATTTATTTTGGGTTTGTTTGTTTTTGTTTTTTTTTTTTATGTTTTTGGGCCCCAAGCCCACGTTTAGGTCTAACCCACTAAATAAATAGGTTTAAAAATGGTTTAGAACTTTAAATAATTAAAATCAACTTAGGTCCATTAGGTTAATTAGATTTTAGGCCCACATTAGTTAATTAAAAATTATTTAGACTTAGCTCAACCCATTTAATTACATTTCTTTTAAAATAAATAGATCTAGGCCCATATTTTATTTAAAACTATATTAGACTTAGGCCCACTAATTTGATTTTCCTTTAAAATTGAATAGACTTAAACCCATATCTTAGAAAGACTAAAAAATAGATTTAGGCTCATTAATTAATGTAGGACCACTTTTATTCTATTTCACTTGTAAATAATAGATTTAGCTAACTTTTTAATAAAATTAACATAGTTTAGACTTAGGGACAACACAATCTTGAGTGCATTTTTTACTTGTAATTTTATTGACTTGTTGCCTTTTTGGGTAGATGGATGTTAATTAGGGTTTAATAAAATTGCATGTAATTAGAGGATGAAATAATCATTTATAAAACTATTCTAAATGAACACGAGACTAAGAGAAGTTAGTATTTCGTATCCAGAATCTCCTGGTTGTGGTGCTAATTTTCTTTTAGAGAATCGAGTACCACCAATCAAATTGTCCTAGTTATTACCCTGGGTGGCAACTCCTCATCTCCACACCATATCGTTGTGATAGTGGTTAGTGTGTTTTCTAAGGCCCTGAGCCTAAACAGTGTCGCGGTTGCTAAAATCTTAGACGTGCATTAAACCCCGCCATCTATAAAGTGAAATGAGATACTTAATGTAGAATTAATGGTATAAAGGTTACATAAATAATAAGGGTGGCAAATTTTTGGTCCATTGCTTCAATCCGAGATTCCATGATTGAGAGGGTGGTCTAAATAGCTTTAAATTTGTTGTCCAAGTGAACTTGGAGCTGATTTATCATAGATTAAAATTGGTGGCTCGATTCAGCCTTTTTCATCATCTTTAGGGGCTACAATTTTATGGCATTTCTTTAAGTTAAAAGAAGTTTCATCTTCTACCATTTGCTAGAATTCTGGTATGTCACCTGCACACTAAATTGTGTTCCTTGCCTTTTCTATTTCTCACCAATAAACAACACCATTTACATTGAATTTTTTTTAATTGTGAAAATTTCCAAACTTAGCAATGGCTATACTCAACAAGTAATCAACAAAGAATTTTTTCAAAGCAAGTTTCTTCCCTTGTTCACCATACCACAAAGCAAATAACTTTAATTTCCCAACATTTTAATGGCTTTCTCTTCTACCAAGAATAAATAGGATATCTAATAAGATTTCTTTATGAATTTTTAAAATTTCTTTAACTTCATTTTATTAATCAACTCTCTCATTCCATCCTCATATCTCAATTCTCTTACACAATTCCAATAAAAAATGCGAGTTGAGCAATTTGAGTGAGATTTCAAAATTGTGTACTTTTATTTTTGTTCTTTTGTCTAAAGTAAGGAGAATAAAGGATTAGATGGGTCCTTTTTTCATACAATTTTCTATTTTGTTCCCCATTTTTCCTTTTTTTAACTCCTTAAAGGTTGATTAATTTAGGGATGAATGAGGTGATAAGATAATGTGACATGATGAATGAACATGATAATGATTTGAGATGATGGTGAAAATGATAAAAAAAAGAAGGAATCTTGAAGAAAAAAAGGTTAAAAAATAGAGAAAAAGGGAAAGTAGGTGGCTATGAAGAAGAAAGGAAAGAGAAAAAGTTCTTTAAATACTTCTAGCATTAAATCACGTCATTGGTGGTGAATGGGTTATCATGATCATGAAAAAAAAATTTATAGCATAATTAAAAAAGATTTTATCAAAATAATGACACAAAAAATTATAATCATAACTAAGCTGTTATAACTAAATTATGTTAAGATAAAATTAATAGTAGTGATCATACAACTAAAAAATATGCATCAAAAGTTGATTGTAAATTGATTTCAATCAGTGATTAGATTTTTAAAATCATGAAAATCAATTTATCAAAAATAATTTTGAATAAAATAGGAATTTATTTAAAAGAATAGACCCATCACTTTCAATGGCAACAACATAACAATCATGATTTAAATCAAAATTTTCAAAAAATTAAGCCTTTGAACTTAGGTTAAGCCATTTGTAAGCACTCAATTTCATGATGCAATTGTGCATAGTGTGACGAAAGCCCTTATGATGAAAAATTAATTGAGAAATTAATCTCTAGTGCTAAAATTTGAGATTTCAAAGACTAAATTGTAAGGTTTTTGGACCTAATTGCAAAATCTTGATTTTAGAAATATTTTTTAATTTTTTTTAATTTTTCGGGACTACTTAGCAAATTATCAGTTGACATTACGGGACATTCACATTTTTTTCAGTATTTTTCATCATTTTTCAGTATTTTCCTATTTTCTAATTGGTCCAACATTTATTTATTTTAATAAATAAGTTATTTTTAATATTTTTGGTGTACAGTACGCGTCCATTATGTGTATTTTCTCTTTCTGAAATCCTTTTATCCTGATTTTTTATTTTGAAAAAAACAGAACTCCTATAATCACACAAGAAGTTAGCAGTGTTGTGATCATGCGAGAGTTGTTAGTTGAGGATAAGAGGAAAGGAAAGTGACAGAGAGAAGGGGGTTCTGGAGAGACTAGGGTTTTGAAGAAAAGTTTGAGAGAAAAAGCAAAGAAAAATTAACATAGAAAAAATCTTTCTATTACAGATTTCAAAGAAACGTTTTCAAAAGGAAGAAAAATACGTTCTTTGTGTTTTTTTAAGTTTAGGAAATCAATAAGAAAAGCAATAGAGTCAATCTTGAAATAGTGACAATCCTAATCTGAGGGGCATTCAAATAGTATCTGCACAACAATCTTCATTTCTATTCCCTTATTTATTTATTTATTTATTTATTGTTTTCTTTGATTTAATTCTTTCTTTTTTTTATTTTCTTATTTAATCAGCACTAATCTATGTCTTTTGTTTTTTATTTTGATTTTGGCTTGAGATGGGTGTAACTGGAATGACTACGTGAGGGAAAATGAGCAGATAAAAGATACATAGAATGCCATGGATTAGAACCTGTGACATTTTAACGTAGGTATTTAGGGCTCTGCTTTTTATTTTATTTATTTTTATTGGGTTTGTGTATAATTTCCTATTTGTTTTATTCATGTTGGAATTGTAATAATCCCAATAGTGGGAATAGTAATTATTTGCTTTTGTGTTCTTAAAATTAATTAGTAATTAGGGTTTCAATTGGTAAAACCTTATAAAATCAATGATGGCAGTAAATTAATTTTAGGATTGCATGAAATTGAATTAGGGTTTCTTAGAAAAATCATGTAAAAATTATTGTTTTGATTTATTTTTGGTATGTTTGTTGAATTGGGTTTTGTTTTTGGTTTTCATGGCTTTTGGGCCCCAAGCTCATGTTAGGTCTAGACCCACTCAATCAATAGACTTAAATTGGCCTTAGGGTTTAATTTAACTAAAACCAATGTAGGCCCATTTTAGGTTAATTAGATTTAGGCCCATTTTAATTAATAAAATCAATTTAGATTTAGCCCAGCCTAATAAAGCATTTTTATTTCTTTTAAAATTAATTTAGACTTTAAGCCCATTTTCTAGTTAATTAAAATTCACTTAGATTTAGCTCAGCCTATTTTAATTTCATTACTTTTAAAATAAATAGACTTAGGCCCACATTTTGCTTAAAATAAAATTATGTTAGACTTAGGCCCATTAATTCAACTTTTCCTTTAAAATTTTATAGACTTAAGCCCATTTCCTTAGATAAGTTAAAACAAATAAACCTAGGTTCACTAAAATTTATAAAAATATAGGTCCTTTGTTAGCACCATTTCACTTGTAAATAAGATATAGAATTAGCTAACTTTTAAATAAAATTAACTTAGTTTAGACTTAAGGACGTTACACCTTGTATAAATGCTTTTTTTTTTATATGTGATTTTATGATTAGTTGCCTTAGGGTTAGATGGATGTTCAAATTAGGGTTTAATAAAATTGCATGTAATTAGAGAATGAAGTAATAATTCATAAAGTAATCCTAAATGAACATGAGACTAAGAGAAGTTAGTATTTCGTTTTCAAAATTTCCTGATTTTGGCGCTAGTTTTTTTTAAAGAATTCAGTACCACCAAAGCAATTTGTCCCAATTATTACCCTAGGTAGCAACTCCTCATCTCCATGCTATGTCTTTGTGATATAATAGTGTGTTCCCTAGGGCCTTGAGCCCAAATAGTATCGCGGTTGCTAAAATCTTGGGTGCGCACCTCGCTGTCTACAGTGGCAACTCCACTAAGGATAAGAGATACTGATTCTAGTTATGTTCTTTAGAGTTATTTTTTACTTATTATTTTATTCTTGCATTCATTTTGCATGTCCTTATTAAACCGATGGCGTTGGTTTATGATTCCATGATTCCACTAGCTTTATAGAGTTGTAAATTAGCTAACCATCACTCTTAGCCTTAACTCGATTTAAGAGACCAGGCTCATTTGACCAAAGTCTGTAACCTAAGTCCTAAAGGGGGGTAGTCTTCTCTTGAGTTTGCAAAGGATGCTGAGCCCCTCTCACCTTGGCCTGTAACTCAAGTCTTAAAGGAGGGCATCTTGCTAAGGGAACCTTGACTTCTTACCGAGCCCTAACCACATATAATGGCCTAGTAATTTCCCCTAGGATTAACCCAAATTGCTTGTATGTTTGTTTGCCATTTAGAAAAGCCCAGACCCATACTTTTGAAACCCACTTGAGGTGATAAAGGTCGGGCTAGACCTTTACACATAGAAATGTTATTTCTATACCTTTACTACTTTAAGAGAGATTTGGCATGCGCGTCAGTCCCTAATATCCCTTATTGATATTAAGGCCAAGACCAAAAATCCTAGGAAAAGAAACTTGCCATTGAATACGCGTGTGGGAGGAATAAGGTTGGAAGGTTTATGCTTGCATGTTGCCTAATGATTATTTCCTGATTCTTGTTACGTGCTATTTGCTTGCTTGCTACTTGCTGCATAGCATGTGCATCATGCATACATGTACTTCATCCATCACACTAAAAAATTTTTTTGCAGCCATTATAGATTCATCTATGTCTTCTTGTATTTGGGGACAGAAAGGTGGTAGACTAAAAAGAGCAAGTCAGAGTCCTAAAGCCCTAGCAAAAGAAATCTTTCACAGGTTGGATAGACTAAAGAAAAGTCTTATCAACCCGCTCTATTTGGAAGTTGAACCAACCCAAACTAAGCCCATAGAAATGGAACATCAATAAGGAGGGAACTTGACTTTATAAGACATCAAAGGAGCTCTGATAGATGACATGAGGGCTATGATGTAGGATGAACTGAGACAAGCTCTATCTATACTGATGCCACCTGCCGCTACTGTTATACCACCACCTACACTTAAACAACCACTTACTGTTGCTGCTATCCCACCTACCATAGATGCTCCACCTGTTAGCAATAATGTTGGGGCCAACCTATTGCCAGAAATCTACTTGTAGGTGATATGAAAGTGGATGATATTGAGAATTACTTGGTAGAAAAAGCTAAGAGAGAATCATTGGAACTGGTATAAGACCTTAAGTCCAAGCAGATGCAAGCACTAACCTAGAAAATGTCTAAAATGGAAGAACTGATTAGGGGACAAGGCATGGGATACTCATTTGACTTCAATGATATACTACAAATGGAAGGTGACAAGCTACTTGTCAAATTCAAAATTCCTCAACTATAAAAGTTTGATTGAACTGGAGATCCTAAAATTCATCTGAGTTAATACACTATAACTATGACCATTACTAAAGCTCTATTAGCAGTGATTACTAGGTTGTTTATGTTGTCTTTATTGGGAATGATTGTAAACTGGTATCACGGGTTAGAGAAATCTATTAGGGCTGATTCGAAGGAGTAATATACTACTTTTCTAAAATAATATGAGTATAATACTAGATTTGGAGTATCCATCAAGGATCTGGAATTGACTAAACAGAAATCCAATGAGTCTTTTTATGATTTTTGACTCATTTCATGAATAAAGCAGGGTTGATGAAAAATAAGCTGGTTAAGAAGGATCGGGTTAGGATGGTAGTCCAGAATGTGTCGCCTAGTCTAGTAGAGAGACTGTAAATGATGAACCCCAAAACATTTATAGATTTGTATGATGACGATCTATAAGCAAAAAAGATTGAGAATGACAATAAAAGAAGCTCTAAGGGCACCGAAACCATAAACTACCTAATTAGGGGCACACAATAGGGAAGTACTAGTCGAGTGATGGAAGTACGTGCAGTTCAGCAACCTAGGAGATTCTCTAACTTCAACCAACCACTCTCTAAAGTCCTAGAAAGACTAATCCATAAAGGCTTACTTTAACCTTAACCTTCTCCAAACCACCTAACCCAAATGTCCCAGGTTATGATCCTAACAGTTATTTCAAGTTTCACTAAGTAACCAGCCACTCCATAGATACCTATATCCACCTCAAACATGAAATCCAAAACCTAATAGACTCCAAAAAAATCACAAACCCTGAAAAATCTAACTTTAATCCAAACACTAGAAACAACCCTTTCCTAGACTACCAAAATGTCCCATCACCAACCACCATTATAATAAACTCGGGAGTTAGCAAAGAAGAAGTACCAAACTCCTTTAAAAACCTAAACCCTTATAGTCAATGGAGAATCTCTTGATGCCTTCAGGGGAGTTAAAGATTTATTGGGATAACCCTTTGACAAGTTTGATTATAAAGTATTCTACTTCAAGCCACCCTCTACTGATATCCTTGTTGAGTTAATAGTGCCCTCGGGATGGGGTAATGAATTTGATAATGAGCTGATGGAAGAATTAAAAGAATCTAAAACCCTTGAATAGCCCTCGAGAGGACTTAAAGATTTATTGGGGCAACCTTCGGGCAAGTTCGACTATAGAGTGCTCTACTCTAAGCCAGCTTCAAGTAATATATCCTTAGAAGATATTGCACCTATAGGTTGGGGTGATGAATTCAAAGATGATAAGGAATCCTTAGCTCCCAAACAGTCTCAAGAAGAGGTTGAAGAACTGCTAAGCTAACACATAGGCAAGTATAATCTAAAAAAGTTAAAAGGGAAAGAAATATGCATAATGGAAGTATGGAAAGATAGGAAAGGGATTGAATTATTAGATTTGTGGACATCTGGTATGACTCTGATGAGGAGAATTCCATTGGCTTTGATGTGTGGAGTGATAACCCTAATGTAAACCATGTCCTAGAAGTAGAAAGAATTACAAGGTTGCCGAAAAGAAAATTGAGAGAGTCACAGAAAGAGAAGAAATAGAGGATGCAGAAGTAGAGGAAGAGCAAAAAGAAGACTTGATCCTAGAACAGTTTAAAAAATCTAAGGAGAATGTGAGCATTTGGGAACTATTGATGCATTCAGGCAGCCATAGAAGAGCACTTGTTAAAGCTCTGTTGAATATGAATATTAAAACAGAAGCTACACCTGAGGCCATGGTAGCAAAGGTTACAGATTAGAAGCATGGGCTAATAATATTCTTAGATGATGATCTACCTTTAGAGGGAAGAAACCATAATAAGGCACTATTTATCCCAACTAAAGTAAAAGGGAAAAAAACTAACTTTGTGATGGTTGATGATTGTTCTACTATTAATGTGTGTCCATTGAAGATTCTACCTAATTTGGGTCTATAAGCTGATGACCTGACAAGTTCAAACCTTATAATCAGGGCCTATGATGACAGCACTAAGAATGTAGAAGGAACATTCCAAGCCTTGGTTAAAATAGGACCTGTGGAGTCAACTATGGAGTTTACTGTATTAGACATTCTTGTCACCTATGCTTTACTATTGGGTAGGCCGTGGTTCCATATTTTGGGAGAAGTACCCTCGATTGTGCACCAAAAAATAAAATTCCCTCACAAAGGAGATGTTGTGACTATAAAAGCTGGAACCAATACAGCTATGGCAGTTATACTGGAAAAGCAGAAGCAAGTATGTGTTCCACCTAGTTTCCTAATTGTTGGAATATTTGATGGGATAGAAATGGATATTAGAGTTACAAAATTGATGAAGAGCATGAATTATCGACCCGGATGAGGGCTAGGAAAAAATAAGCAAGGAAGTCCCAATCTCCTGGATTTCAAGACCCAGGATAACATAAAAGGATTAGGATGTATTGAGATAGGACCTACCAGTAGAAGGGCACGAAAAAAGGAGAAGGCAAAAAGAAACAAACCTTGGGAAGAATTGGGCCGTTGAGTGAGAACTTCATCAAGGCAGAGGAGGGAAAATACTATTTAGGCATTAAGGAATCCATCAATGTGGCTGGAAAGGACATCCCTGGATTTAAAATATTCAAAGAATAGATTGTGGAGAATCTAGTAGCAGGAAACAATGATGAAGTTATGAAGTAAGCAACTGAGAGGATAGGTGATACTGTTGTTAAGGAGTTGCTGTGTCTGCCCCTTGAAGAGGAGCTACCGCAGGATTTAGCCACCATTATTAGTGATAGCTTTATTAATATTTTTTATAAAGAAACTAATGTAATAACATCTGATCTTTATGAGGATGAAGATGTTATTTTTGCCATGGTCAATGATATGAATGCTAGTTTTGCTTACTTGTGTGATGTGCATCTTGATAGTTCTGTGCATTATAATTTTGATCGTTCATGCATGTTTGACAATAATTCAATTCAATTTGATTCATTTAACATGGGCATAAATGATAGTCTAAAGAACATTTCTATACCATATGATGTAACTCCTGAAGAGAGGGAAAATTTTGAGAAAATACTAACAAAAAGAAAGGTAGTATTTGCTTGGACCTACGAAGACATGCCAGGTTTAAACAGGGACATTATAGAGCATCACATTCCAATTCATCTAAAAATAAAACCAGTTAAATAGACATTGCATAGGCTTAGACCAGAATGGACTGAAACGATAAGAGAAGAGATTGCTAAATAAATTCAAGCCAACTTTTTAGAGGTAGTAGATTACCTTCAATGGCTAGAAAACATAGTACCAGGTCCTAAAAAAGATGGTAAAGTGAGAATGTGTGTAGACTTTAGGGATTTAAATAAAGCATGTCCAAAAGATGACTTCCCATTACCTCATATTGACGTAATAGTGGATAACGTGGCGGCGAGTGCAATGTATTCTTTTATGGATGGGTTCTCTAGGTACAACCAGATAATGATGGCAGTTATGGATAAGATCAAGATAGCTTTCATCACATAGTGGGGGACTTATTGCTATAAGGTGATTCCTTTTGGACTAAAGAATGTAGGAGCAACTTATCAAAGGGTAGCTACTATGCTTTTCCATTATATGATGCATAAAGAGGTGGAACTATATGTGGATGACATGATGGTCAAGTCAGAAATAAAAGAAGGACACTTTGAAGCTCTAGACAACTTCCTGGCTTGAATTGAGAGATACAATCTGAGGCTTAACCTAAAGAAGTGCATTTTTGGGGTTACTTCAGGAAAGTTGCTAGGACATATAATAAGTAGTAGAGGAATTAAGGTGGATCTAGATAAAGTGAAAGTTATCCAGGAAATGCTAGCACCAAAGACAGAGAAAAAAGTGATAGGATTCTTGGCAAGTTGCAGTATATTAGTAGGTTTATTGTAAAACTCACTAAAATTTGTGACCTATCTTTAAGCTTTTAAGGAAAGATTAGCTGGTTAAATGAAATGATGATTGTCAAAAGGCCTTTGTTAGGATTAAAGAATACCTCACCAATCCACTAGTATTGAAACCACCAAGACAAGGTAAGTCATTAATCCTATATTTGGCTTTAGAAGAGAATGCAATAGGGGCAATGTTAGCATAAGAGGGAATGGATGGAGTAGAGCATGTAGTGTATTACCTTAGCAAAAAGTTTCTGCCATATGAAGAAAAGTATGATCTAGTAGAGAATACATGTCTGATAATGATCTGAGCAATAAGAAAATGGACATTACTTTTAGTCCTATCAGGTTCAGGCTATTTAAAAAATATATCCTTTATGGTATCTATTTCAAGCATCCACTTTAATTGGAAAAATGTCTCGATGGCTGGTACTCCTAACTGAATTTGACATAGAGTACATTACTATAAAGGTAATCAAAGGAAGAGCAATAGCAAAATTCCTAGCTCAAAATGCAGTAGAAGGCGATGAACAGTGGAATTTGGAGTTTCCAAATGAGAATTTAGCAGTTGTAGAACATTGGGAGTAAAAGCTTTATTTTGATGGAGTTGGATTAGGAGTGATTCTTATTACGCCAAAAGGGGAAACCATACCAATGGACAAAAGGTTAGATTTTAAGGCCACAAATAACATGGCTGAATACGAAGCATGTATCTATGGAGTAGAGGTAGCCATGGCAGCTGGAGCAAAAGAGTTGTTGGTATATGGAGATTCGATGTTGATCATCAGTCAAGCTAATGAAAAATGGGAAGTAAAAGAGGAAAAACTGAAACCTTAGGTTTGTTATTTGAAAGCCTTAATAAAGAACTTTATTGAGTGTCTCTTCATCCATTTATTAAAGGATGATAATCAAATGGCAGATGCATTAACGACACTTTCTTCAATGTGGGATAGTACAACTGGATTGGCTATGAAATCTTTAGTAATCATGAAGTCAAGAGCTTCGTGTTATGGGGGTGAGCAGATTATGAATATTTAAATAGGGCTTAAAGAAAAGCCTTGGTTTTATGATGTTCAGGGGTTCATTGAAGAAGGAAAGTATCTAAATGAAGAAACCTCAAAAGGGAGATATGCTCTTCGTGTTCTTACATGAAATTATGCAAGTTATGATGGAGTATTATACAAAAGAATGCCAAATGGAATGCAGCTCAGATGTCTCAGGAAAGATGAAGCTAGAGAGGTGATGAAAGAAATCCATGTAGGAGCTTGTAGTTCTCACATGAATGGGATAATCATGGCAAAGAAGATAATCAAACAAGGGTACTACTGGATGAGTATGGAAAAGGACAACATCAGAGTAGTAACACAATGACATCAGTGCTAGATTTAGGGGAATCTTAACCACCTTCCTCCTACGGTGCTAATAGCTTATCGTCTCCCTAGCCCTTTACAGCATGGGGGATTGATATTATAAGAGAAATAAAGTCGACAACATCAAATAGGCATAAGTACATAGTGGTGGCAATTGATTACTTTTTGAGATGGGTAGAAGCGGAATCCTTCAATGCTCTGAAAGCAAAACAGATGGCATTGTTCATTGAGAAGAGCCTTATTTTCAAATATGGGGTTCCACATCATATTGTGATAGATAATGGGGTTCAATTTTAAGTAAAAATAGTAGAGTTATTAAAGAAGTATAGGATTAAGCACCATAAATCTTCACCCTATCGTCTTTAGGCTAACAGAGTAGTGGAAGAACTAATAAAAATATCAAGAAGATCCTCTTTAAAATGGTTAAGACTTACAAGGATTGGTCTGAATTTCTTCCTTTCGCCTTGTGGGGATACAGGACTATAGCTAAAACTACCACAGGCCAAACACCATTCCCATTGGTGTATAGCTATGAAGTAGCTTGCCTACAGAAATTGAAATCAAGTCCTTGAGAGTGGTCTTAGAAGCTAAAACATTTGAGAGTGAATAGGCATAAAAGAGATATGATCACCTTGTATCTTTGGATGAGAAAAGGATGGATGCTTTATTCCACACTCATATATATTAGAGAAGGATCGCGAGATCATTCAATAAGAAGGTTAAGCTTGGAAAGGTTAAAGCTAGTGACATGGTGTTAAAGCAATCTAGGGCTATGGTGTTTGATCCGAGAGGAAAATTTATATCAAATTGGAAAGGACCATATTTAGTCAAATTAGTTTTACCTAAGGGAGCTGCGAAGATATTAGATCTTGAAGGGAACGAATTCATGGAGCCTGTTAATCTGGACCACCTCAAGAAATACTACCTGTAAAACATGAATAAAAGTAGTATAAAGAAAATAAAAGTCTGCTGATTAGAAAACCTTAAAAGGCTAGTCAAGCAAAAATTAGGACATTCTCACTATTTAGAAAACCCACAAAGGGCTGGCAGGAAAAAATTAGGGAATAAAATGAAAGAGGTCTTGCTGATTAGAAGACCCACAAAGGGCTCGTTAAGCAAAAGTTAGGGAAATAAATGTGAGCAAAAAATATTCAGTTAGAAAATTTGAAAGGACTAGCTGATAATAGGAGTTATATCATATAATGTAGCAAATGTGCTCATTTTGGCCCTAATTAATAAATCTTATTGAAATAGAAGTTTTGTCTAATATCGCATGTGCTATCTTATTTATAATGCATAAGTGCTAAAAAGGAAAATATAACATGAAAGTCTAATCAGCTCTATGAGACCATTTTCAACTATGCCTTTATTTTTTCTTTTATGACTCATTATGTAAAGCTTGAATTCTCTTGTATATAGAAAATTCGAGTGGCTCTGTAGCTTGTATCACAAATCAAATATGGAAAAGAAAAAAATAATGAGCCCGCTAAGTTGAAAACCTGAAAGGGCAACTTAGGCAAAAGTTAAGACATGCCTGCTAAGTTGAAAACCCAAAAGGATGGCTTAGGAAAAAGTTAAGCCATAAAAAAAGCCTTTACTCTTCTTAAGTCCATCTATCCAAGTTTGAGATCAATTAAACACAATGCATACAAACAGTACAAGATATAGAACACAACAGTACGATAGAAATATTTTGATACAAACAGAAGTTAGAAACTAAAATAGCCTGGAATTAGTCATCCCTAGCTCCAGAGTTAGGCTATGGGCTCCATCCTCTACTAGGATCATCACAGTGATAGGTATCTGGAGGTCTAGCAGATGAAGTACCAGTACCGTAGGGGTTAAGGCTTGAGTCAGCAAGTCGCTGATGAAGCATCTTAATCTTCCACTCCAGATCCCATGAATAACTCTGCACATATAGGAAGCATTATATCATATACATTTCATGAACACCATGCATACATTTTTATAATAAGTTTATATACTTACCCGCCAACTATCCATGACCTACATGGTAAATAACCTCTTAGATGAGGCAAGTTTATGCAAATACTTTGCATGCGTCTGGGGGGCCTATTTTGTAAAGTTGTACTAACATCAATACCAAGTGTACAAGTAATATAAGAAATAAGTCAGAAAAACTCATATGAGAAGTATCTTCTGGAGAAAAGATGGGGAGTTGAACATCACCGAAATGATTTTGCTACTTAACTAGAGCCTGAACAGTAAGAGCCCATTAGAGCATGGATTTATCAAGAAGAGGAACATCGCCAAAACTAGCACCAATAAAAGCGCCCTTATGGCTGGTCCTAATATGTTGAGTGCGCTGTGCATGACCAGGACTAGACCCGGGGACCTCAGGTGCAATCTTAGGCTCAGGAGTAACCTCACTCTCTTGCATAGTCTTAAACCCCTTATCAGCCCTAGCCACCTCCTCCATCGCTTCATCAGTAAGGGAACGAACCTCCTCAATCTTTGAAAATTAAACTATAAGAAAAGAATAAGTGATTGGAGAGTTCCAAGAAAGAAATGATCAGAAGTTACCTCAACCTAATCAATAGGAACCTGCTCCAAGAGGGTTTCACAGATGAACTGTTGATAATGGCGAGATCGCTCAAGAAAAATAGTGGCATCATATCCCTGTAATGCCTCTCTCAACTCTAAGTCCATTAGATGAGAACTATAAAGCATCAAGCAGGGGAAAATAACAAGAATATGGTGTCTAGAAGGTCTAGAGTACCACCGGTATACCTGCTCTCCTAAATACCACATCCAACAGCCATAACCAGAGAGCAAAACCCTCATCTCCTCATGTCATACTGTGGCATCCATAAAATCATATCGCTAGATGTCATAAGCTCCCTCCCAGCCAATCAAAATAGATATACAAAATCAGGATAAATTAAGTTTAACTTGTATTAAGTCATAAAGTACTAATGATTTTACTTTTTTACCAGGTCCCACTTGATGGTGTTTAGCTAATCGTGGTAGGTCTATAGAGTATTCTGGACACTCATTAGATAGGAGGAGCCCTATCTCTGCATCAGGGGGAGACTCTTATCAGAGTTGATAGCCTCAAAGCTATGAATCAGCCCAATATTTATGCTCCAGATCTGAAAGAGAGAATAAGTAAAAAAAAGAAAGAAAAGAAAAGGAGAGGAAAAGAAATGAAAAGGGGACAAACTCACCTGCAGGGCATGCCAAAAGTTGCACATGGTGACAGTGCCTCTACAAACAATGTCCAATCTATAATACAAATAAGCCAACACCACAGATCCTCAATCGAGGGTGATAACTCGATCTAAGTCTCGAGGAGGGCTGAGAAGGGCAATGCTAACCTTGTGACCAGTCTGGCAGAAAAGGGTCATGCCAAGCAAGATTAGGAGGAAGCACCTCACCTTATGAGCAATCTGACGAGGTGTGGTGGTGGGAAGACGTCTGAATCCCTCAACTAATAATGAAAGAACAATATTCTTCTAGTTCTGTCATACCGGGACAAATCCAATCAAATCTCACACATACTAACTTCGTGCATGCTCAGGAAGACTACAATAACTGTTATAAAAAGAAATGGGAGTCCCTCCAAAGGCAATCCTGGTGATCGCAGAAAAACTCATAGGCAAAATAGTCAACTCACCTACACTAGTATGAAACATATGGGTGGTGTCCATCCAATGCTTAATCAGTGCGAATAAAGAATGTCGATCAGACCTCCCTCAAAAAGTCAGAAGCTTGATGGCAAATCATCTGAACCTGGAGGCCCAGACCAGTTATGCAACATCCCCCAGTAACTTATGGAATAATTCACGAGCTATAAAAAAATTTCCTGTGAACTTCATCGACTGCTGAGAGTATTTCGAGAACAAATGAGCATAATAATAAATAAATATTCCTTAAAAAATAAAATGAAAAATGAAAAATGAACCGAATCAACCGGTTCAGTTTTGAATCGAACTGTGGACCCATTCTAGAATGCTAATTGGCATTCTAGCAATGCCGGTTGGAGGTTGTTTAATGCAGATTGACATTTCTCGATCTCATCGATAATCTGGACTCCTAACTTGACACCCGATTAACTAATCACCTAAAACTCTATACTTTCAAGTTTAAGTTTTCATGCATTTTTTAGTGAGTTTAATCTAATTTCAATAATATATACACTAATTTACATTCTAAAAGTAATTTTGATTACTAACTGTATGAATAAATTTTTGCAGGAATAAATAGAAATAGGAAATGTTACCTCATTGCCCATATCTGTGCACCTATGAAGGTGAAGGCGAGTCAAAGGAAGCATAGTAGAACCTTCTTGAAGTCTAAGGTTTTTATGAGGAAAATAGAGAGGCACAATGGCTGGGTCAGTTGGAATCTCTACTCCTCTGTGTAGCCTATGTTGTGGATCAGCCATAAGATTCGACATATCATGAATCAGACTTCGGATGAGCAAGAAATAAAAAAAGAAAATCAAAGAAAAGAAAGGAAAGAAAGAGGAAAATGAAAGAATTGCATTAAAAATAAGGAGGGAAGCTTCTTATAAATGGAAAATATCCACTTTGGTCCCTTGACTATGCATGCATTGAAAATCAAGTTTTTCTTTGCAATTTCATCCATAATTGCATTTTAGTTAGGATTTAATTCCTAAATAATTCATTCAACTCGCATCATCAATCAATTAATTTTGTCTGTATTTATTCTGAATTTTCTATCAAGTACATAATACAGAATATTATGGAATTCAACTTTGCATTTCTACATGCATCATTTACACAGTAGCCATGGTGATGTCGTTAGACATCCAATATGGATTATAGCAGATTGTAAATCGCTAGACGTTCTACAGGAATTACAGCACCATTTTTAAAGCTCGTTAGACATCCTACAAAGAATATAGCAAGGGTCATTGCATTCATTTTGTTGAACGTCCCACAAGAAATATAACAAAATTCATTATCACTAGACGTCCCAAAGGGAATATAGTGCAGTTTATTAGACACTACACAACAGTTATAGTATCATTCCTAGACATTCTACTGGAACTATAACGCATTTTTCAAATCACAAATCGCTAAACGTCCCACAAGGAATATAGCAAGAGTCATTTGACTCATTTCATTTAAACGTCCTATGGGGAATATAACAAAATTCATTGTCATTAGATGTCCTAAAGGGAATATAATGCAGTCCACTAGACATTACATAGTAGTTATGGTATTATTGCTAGACGTTCCACAGGAACAATAGCTTGTTTTCAAATCACGAGTCACTAAACGTCCCAAGGGGAATATAGCGAAATGCATAAATTTCACTAAACGTTCCATAGGAAATATAGTGAAACATATTAAACATAGCATCTTGCTTAAAATTGCATAGCAATTTAATCATCAATATGTCAATTAGGATATAATTAGGTATCCTGATTCTTTCCTTCAAAATTGTGTGCTTTTATTACTTTATCGCAATTTGTCAAGGAAATATCGATAAATGAAGGTAACTGTAAGCACCCAATTTTGTGATGCAATTGTGTATAGTGCAACGACAACCCCTATGATGAAAATTTAATTGAGAAATTGATCTCTAGTGCTGAAATTTGAGATTTCAAGGACTAAATTGTAGTGTTTTTGAATCTAATTGCAAAATCTTAATTCTACAAATATTTTTTTTAATTTTTAATTTTTCAGGATTGCTGAGCAAATTGCCAGTCTGCTAATGCTGACTAGCATTAGCCTAATGCCAATCGGTATTATAGGACATTCGTATTTTTTTTAGTATTTTCCATCATTTTTTAGTATTTTCTTATTTTCTGATTGGTCCAAAATTAATTTATTTTAATAAAGAAATTATTTTTAATATTTTTCATGTATAGTACGCGTCTATTATGTGTATTTTCTCTTTCTGAAATCCTTTTATCCTAATTTTTTATTTTCAAAAAATAGAACTCTTTTATCTTGCCTCTCTTGTGATCACGCAAGAGGTTAGCAATATTGTGATCATGCGAGAGTTGTTAGCTAAGGATAAAAGGAAAGGAAAGTGACAGAGAGAAGGGGGTTCTAGAGAGGCTAGGGTTTTGAAGAAAAGTTTGAAAGAAAAAGCAGAGAAAAATTAACACAGAAAAAAAAAATCTTTTTATTGTAGATTTCAAAGAAACCTTTTCAAAAGGAAGAAAATTACGTTCTTTGTGTTTTTTTAAGTCCAGGAAATCAAGAAGAAAAGCAATGGATTCAATCTTAAAACGGTGACAATCCCAATCTAAGGGGGCGTTCAAATAGCATATGCACAATATTCTTTATCTTTATTCCCTTCTTTCTTTCTTTAATTATTGTTTTATTTGATTTATTTTTTTATTTTCTTATTTAATCAGCACTAATATGTTTCTTTTGTTTCTGCATTTTTTTTTATTTTCATTTTGGCTTGAGATGGGTATATCCAGAATGAGTACGTGAGGGCAAATGAGTAGACAGAAGATTCATGGAATGCCATGGATTAGAACTTGTAACATTTTAACGTAGGTTTTTAGGGCTCTACTTTTTATTTTATTTATTTTTATTGGGTTTGTATATAATTTCCTGTTTGTTTTATTCACGTAGGAATTATAATAACCCCAATAGTGGGAGTAATAATTATTTGCTTTTGTGTTCTTAAAATTAATTAGTAATGAAGGTTTCACTTGGTAAAACCTGATAAGATCAATAACGACAATAGATTAATTTTAGGATTACATGAAATTGATTTAGGATTTCTTAAAAAAATCATGTAAAAATTGTTGTTTTGATTTATTTTTGGTATGTTTATTGAATTGAGTTTTGTTTTGAATTTTCATGCCTTTTGGGCCCCAAGTCCACGTTAGGTTTAAACCCATTTAATCAATAGACTTAAATTGGATTTAGGGTTTAATTTAATTAAAACCAATGTAGGTCCATTTTAGGTTAATTATATTTAGGCCCATTTTAATTAATAAAATCAATTTAGATTTATCCCAGCCCAATAAAGCATTTTTATTTCTTTTAAAATTAATTTGGACTTTAAGCCCATTTTCTAGTTAATTAAAATTTATTTAGATTTAGCTCAGTCCATTTTAATTTCATTACTTTTAAAATATATAGACTTAGGCCCACATTTCACTTAAAATAAAATCAACTTAGACTTAGGACTACTAATTTAACTTTTCCTTTAAAATTTTATAGACTTAAGCCCATTTTCTTAGATAAATTAAAACAAATAGACCTAGGTTCACTAAAATTCATAAAAATGTAGGTCCTTTGTTAGCACCACTTCACTTGTAAATAAATTGTAGAATTAGTTAACTTTTAAATAAAATTAACTTATTTTAGACTTAGGGACATTACACCTTGTATGAATGTTTTTTTATTTATGATTTTATGATTAGTTGCCTTAGGTTAGATGGATGTTCAAATTAAGGTTTAATAAAATTGCATATAATTAGAGAATGAAGTAATAATTCATAAAGTAATCCTAAATGAATATGAGACTAAGAGAAGTTTGTATTCCATTCCCAGAATTTTTTGGGTGTGGTGTTAGCTTTCTTTTAGAGAATCGAGTACCACCAAAGCAATTTGTCCCAGTTATTACCCTGGGTGGTGACTCCTCATCTCCATGCTATGTCTTTGTGATATAGTAGTATGTTCCTTAGGGCCCTGAGCCCAAACAATGTTACAGTTGCTAAAATCTTGGCCGCACACTAAACCCTGCCATCTATACCATTTCTACCATAATAAGGACTAATATAATGTTGCACTATAATCAATCAAAATTCAAGGATATAACAAATTAACTACTCAAGGTTCAAAAAATTGATTATAATTATATCAGCAGACATAAAGTATAATGAATTACAATCCAATATACCAATCTCTCTTTTGCATGTCTAAATGAGTGAAGAGGTTGGCCTTTCCAGTCATGTGTCTTGAAAATCTACTATTTAGATATCATTTCTTTAAGCACATTATGGATTCCAAACACACCTATAAGAAAATTTTTGTGCACCATTACACCACAATAATGGCATCTAAATTTAGTGCATGCTCTTTCATTTTAAAATTATGAAAACCATGAGAATGAGCATGATTGTATTTCCTAGGCTTAGGTCTTTTTTAGCTATTAGCTCTAGAGTTGTTAGCCTTGTAACCATTACACTTTTTAGGTCCACTGGTTTTAAGTCTAGGTTTTTGGTAAATGTTACTAATTAGAATACTTAGGCTTACACCTTTTGAAGAGTTAGCATAAGCATTTTTAAATCCAATTCCATTTTTAGAGTTCAAAGGGATGGAAGTTATAGAGATTATCCCATCAAATATTTCTTTTCCTTGGTTAAATCTAGAAATGGACATTTTGAGATTGCTATTTTCATTTTCTAAAAATGCATTTTGTTCAATAAGTTTTTCATTTTTATTAGCAATATCAATTCTCTTAAAATTACTTTCATTCATTGAATTGGTTAACTCTTCATTAGACGACCTTGATTTCTCAAGTTCTTCTTTTAGAGTTTTTACTATTTCTTTGAGTGAATTAATTTTAGACAAGTATTTATCACATTTATACACCACTTTTTCATAAGCAAGTAATAATTCATTATTGGATTTAAAGCCTAAAGTTACCTTATCATTTGAAGGTTCCTCTAAAGCCATAAAGCAAAGACTTGTAACTTCTCCCTCAGTTTCATCATCACTAGATTCACTCAAATCATCCTAAGTTTCTTTAAGTGTTTACTTTTTTTCCTTCTTGTGCTTCCCATCTTTTTTAAAGGATTTCTTCAACTTTGGGTATTCGAATTTAATATGACCCAATTTGTTACATTAATAGCAAATAGTTTAGTCCTTCTTGATTGAATCTTTCTTCTTAAATCCTCTTCTCTTTTTCATGATGAGATATTTAACCTTTCTTAAAATTATAGAATACTCATCTTCATTTTCACTTGAGTCACTATCACTAGTGTCTTTATTTTCCTTGAAACCAATGTTCTTTTCATTATTGGCCATCTCTTGCTCTATCACTTTATTCATTTTGATTTCATAAGTAAGAAGCTTCCCTAAAAGCTCATCCATAGGTAGAATAAAAAAATCATTTGATTCTTCAATTGAGGCTGTCTTAGCTTCCTAAACCTTTTGAGGCAAACTTATAAGAATTTTGTTGTTGACATCCTTATTTGAAAATTTCTTGCCAAGTTTCCTCATAAAGTTTATGAGAGTGATAAGCCTACTATACATATCACAAATTTTCTCATGAGACTTCATCTCAAATAATTCATATTCTCTTTCAAGCATTTGTAATTTCTTCTTCTTGACTTGACTAGTGCCTTCATGTTTAGTCTTAAGACATTCCCAAATTTCTTTGGTGGATCTCAAATGCTCTATTCCATTGTATTCTTCCCTACTAAAACTATAATAAAGAATAGTAATTGATTTTTTATTTCTCAAGTTGACTTTGGATTGCTCATCACTCCATTCCTTTCTAGGAATGACCACCTCATTGCCTTTATTATCCTTCTTTGTTGGAGAACTCTAACCTTTTTTAATAATATCCCGTAAATTGACTCCTTCACTATCCAAGAACATCTTTATTTTATTTCTCCAATAAGCATAATCGACACAATAAAAAAATTAAGGTCTTATGTAGTTAGGACCATAAACATTGGGGGAGTTGTAAGCATCCAATTTCGGAATGCAATTGTGCATACGTGAGATGAAAGCCCTTATGATGAAAATTAATTGAGAATTGATCTCTAATGTTGAGTTTCCCGATTTTAAGGACTAAATTACAGCCTTTTGAGGATTTAATTACAAGAGTTAAAATATTTTAAGGTCTAAATTGCAGAAAAGTGAATTTTGGGGTTTTAATGAAATTTT
Source organism: Mallotus nudiflorus (assembly GCA_947683625.1). NCBI lineage: Eukaryota > Viridiplantae > Streptophyta > Magnoliopsida > Malpighiales > Euphorbiaceae > Mallotus > Mallotus nudiflorus. The sequence goes on from CANTUR010000239.1 coordinate 4,683,830, forward strand.
AACAAATACAGGTATAATGCCAATTAAAATTACATAATGCCGACCCATATTTTTCTTTGATGTTTTAATATTTTTTTATAAAAAATCTAATTTTGGGCATGTTGTCAAATTTTTATTAGTTTTGCATAGACACGTGCATAAATCTCTGATTTTTTTAACCGTTGTCACTTTCTTTATCTCGGGGATTAATTTTTGAAAATGGAAAGAGCAGTTATTCTTTAGCTCCCAGGATTACGCAACCTCTTTGCGTGATCACAAGGGCTGGAAGTTGTTTTTAGCTTTAAAAAGTCGAGAGAAGAAACATTTTAGAAGGCCTTAACTGCGCAAAGAAAACCCTAGAAAAATCGTAGACTCTGCAAAAAACCACAGAACATAAAACCTAGTTTTTTTCCTTGTATTTTTTTTTAAAAAAAAACTAAGAGTCTGTATTACATTTTTACGTGATCCAGTCCTAAGATCCAAAGCACATATTGAGTCAATTCCATATACGGTGAAAATTCATTCTGAAGGGCCATCTAATATCGTCTGCACAATATTCATTTTTTATTCTTCTCTTTCTTTTGTATTTTTTATTATTTTTTTGGCTATTTAATTTCATTAATGTAATTTTTTTTAATACTGTGTTTTCTTTTTAAGATTTGACAGAAATTGAGGAGGATACTACTTGATATCCAAAAATTGACCTGAAGATCCATGGAATGCCATGGGTTTTAAACTGTGATTAGATCTAGGTTTTACCTTTTCTATGATCATTATTTTATATGTTTTGTTGTGTTAATTCATTTGGGTTTGTACTTAATTTTAATTTTCAATACGTAGAACAATGTAATAACCCCAGTAGTGGGAATAGTAAAATTTTACTTTTATGCATTTAAAATGGATTAGTAATCAAGATCACTGGCTAAAACTTTAAAATCAATGATGGTTGTAGTAAATTAGGGTTTGCATGGAATTGAATTACAATTTTTGGAAATCATGTGTGGATGTATGTTTAATTTGCTTTGGCATGTTATTATTTGATTAGTTGCATTTTCGGGTTTTTATCCGTTTGGGCCCCAAGCCCATATTAGGTCTAACCCACTCAATTAATAGCCTTAAAATTAGTTTAAAGTTTAATTTAACTTAAAATCAATTTCGGCCCATTTTAGGTTAAATAGACTTAGGACCACATTTTTAATTAATAAAATCAACCTAGACTTAGATTAATCCATTTAATTTCATTTCCTTTTAAAATAAATAGACTTAGGCCCAATTTTTAGTTTAAATAAAACAAATAGACTTAGGCCCACTTATAAAATTCAATTTCTTTAAAAACTTGTAGATTTAGGCCCTTTTGTAGATAATTGAAACAAATAGACTTAAGCTTACTAATTAAAATGTAGGCCCACCTTTAGTCCATTTCATTTGTAAATAAAAGCGTAAGTCTAGCTAACTTTCATTAAAATTAACCTAGTTTAGACTTAGGGACGATGCGCTTAAATGTATTTTTTATGTGTGATTTTATTGACTAGATGCATTAGGGTTAGATGGATGTTCAAATAGGGTTTAATAAAATTGCATGTAATTAGAGTATGAAGTAATGATTTATAAAGTAATTCTAAATGAAAACAAGACTAAGAAAAATTAGTATTCCATTCCCAGAATCTCTTGGTTGTGGTGCTAACTTTCTTTTAGAGAATCGAGTACCACCAATCGAATTGTCCCAGTTATTACCTTGAGTGGCGACTCCTCATCTCCATGCTATGACTTTATGGCATATTAGTGTGTTCCCTAATGCCTTGAGCCTAAATAGTGTCACGGTTTCTAAAATCTTGGGTGTGCACAAAACCTCACCGTCTACAATGGTGATTCCACTAGAGATAAGAGATACTAATTCTACTTGTGTTCTTTAGAATTATTTTATTGATTATTATTTCATTCTTTATGTCCCTATAAACCGATGGCATTACTTTATGATTCCATGATTCCACTAGCTTCATGGAGTTTTAAATTGGCTAACCATCACTTTTAGCCTTAACTCGGTTCAAGAGAGATTACTGAGCTCATCTGACCAGAGTCTGTCACCCAAGTCCTTAAGGGGGGATAATCTTCTTTTGAGTTTGTAAAGGATGTTAGGCCCCTCTAAACTTGGCTTGTAACTCAACATCCATAATAAAGGGCATTTTGCTGAGGGAAACCTTAACTTTTCACTGGACCTTAACCACATGTAATGGCTTAGTTACTTCCCTTAGGATTTTTTTTACCAAAAGTTTCTTATTTGTTTGAATTCCCATGAGGTATTTCTATTTATAAAAGCCCAAGCCCAAGCCTATAACTTTGAGACCCATTTAGGCTAATAAGGATTGGGCTCGACCTTTATATTTAGAAATATTGGTTTTGTACTTTTATTTTAAGAGAGATTTGACATGCGCATTGACTCTTAATATCCCCTATTGATATAAAGGCCAAGATAAAAAAAATCCTAAGAAAAGAGACTTACCATTGAACATGTGTGTGGGAGGAATAAGGTTGGACGGCTGTAAATATTGTACACTTTTTTCTGCTACTTTCTACTTGTTGCATAGTACGTGCATCATGCATTCCACACATCATATTGACACCTTGTTTTGTAGCCATCATAGATATATCTGGGTCTTTTTGAATCTAGGGAAGGAAAGGTGGAAGATTAGTTAGAATAGACCTAAGTCCTAAGTCGATAGCTCAAGAGATCCTTCAAGAACTAGAGAAGAGTCCTATCAACCCACTTTACATAGAAGCTGAGCCAACTCAGATTGAACATATAGAAATGGAACAACAACTAGAGATGTGGACCTTAGAAGACATTAAGGGAGCTTTGATGGATGACATAAGAGCCATGATGCAAGATGAACTAAGGCAAGCTTTGGCCAAACTAGTGTAACTTGCTGTTGAAAAACCACCCACTATTGCTGTTGAATAACCACCTACTATAGGCACTCCACCTGCTGCTAATAATGCTATGGGGCAACCTATTGCTAGAAATGTACCTACTACTGATATGATAATTGAAGACATCGAGAATTATATGGTAGAAAAGGTAAAAAGGGAGTCACTTGAATTGGTCCATGATCATAAGTCCAAATAGATGCAAGCCCTAACTCAGAAAATGTCTAAGATGGAAGAGATGATTAGAGGACAAAGAATGGGGTACTCATTTGACTTTGACAACATGCTGCAAATGGAGGGTAATAAGCTCCTTGAAAAATTCAAGATGCCTCAGCTACAAAAGTTTAATGGAACTGGAGACCCTAGGATTCATTTGAGCCAATATACAACGACCATGAGTACTACTAAGGCACTGTTAGCTGTAGTCATTAGATTATTTATACTATCTTTAGAGGGGATGGCTGTAAGATGGTACCATGGGCTAGAGAAATATATCTAGACTAATTGGAAAGAATTATGCACTACTTTTTTGAAATAATATGATTATAACACCAAACTAGAAGTGTCCATCAGAGATCTAGAACTGAGAAAGCAAAAATGTAATGAATCCTTCTTTGATTTCCTTACCAGGTTCATGAATAAAGCAGAACTAATGAAGAACAAGCTAGTTAAGAAGGATCAGGTTAGGATGATAATCCATAATATATCACCTAATCTGGTCGAGAGATTGCAGATGATGAATCCTAAAACATTCATAGACCTGTATGATGATGGTCTGCAAGTAGAAGAGATTGAGAGTGAGAAGAGGAGAAATGCTAGAAGCATCAGAACCCAAAATTGCCCAACTGAGGGCACACAACAGGGAAGTACCAGTCGAGCTGTAGAGGTGTGCGCGGTTCAACAACCCCAAAGATTCTCCAACTTCAACCAACCACTCTCCAAAGTCCTAGAAAGGCTAATCCATAAAGCTTGCTTCGAACCTTAACCTTTTCTAAACCACCGAGCCCAAATGTCCCTGGCTATGACCCTAACAGTTACTGTAAATTCCACTAAGTTATTGGCCATTCCACAAACAACTGTATCTACCTAAAACTTGAAATCAAAAACCTTATACACTTTGGAAAAATCAAAGATCCTGAAAAGTCCAATTCCAACCCAAACACTAGAACTAACCCTTTCCTAAACTACCAAAATGTCCTACCACCGGCCACCATGATGATCAACTTAGGAGTTAGCGAAGAAGAATTGCTAAACTCCTTTGAAAGTCTAAACCCTGAAGCCAATGGAGAATCTCTTAATACCTCTATAGGAGTAGAGGATTTATTGGGACAGCCCTCATGCAAATTTGATTACAAAGTGTTCTATTCCAAACCACCCTCTACTAATATTCCCATTGAATTAATTAAGCCCTCAGGTTGGGGTGATGAATTTGATGATGAGCCAATGAAGGAAGAGAAAGAACTTGAAACTCCTGAACAACCATAGAGAGGAGATTTATTGGGATAACTTTTAGGCAAGTTTGATTATAAAGTATTTTACTCTAAGTCCACTTCAACTGATATACCAATAGAAGGGATTGTGCCTACAAGATGGCTGATGAGTTTGAAGATGATAAAAGACCTTTAGCTCCCAAACAGTCTCGAGAGGGAGTTGAAGATTTATTAAATCAGCACTTAGGCAAGCTCAATATGAAAAAATTAAAGGAGAAAGAAATATGCACAGTGGAAGTATGGAAAGATGGGAAAAGTGATTGAATCATTGGAGTTGTTGACATCTAGTATGACTCTGATGAAGAAAACCCGAGTGGTCTTGATGTGTGCAGTGATGATCCTAAGGTAAATCATGTCACTAGGAGCAAAAAGAATTACAAAGTAGCTGAAAGGAAAACTGAGAGATTCATAGAAAGAGAAGAAATAAAAGATACAGAAGGAGAGGAAGAACATAAAGAAGACTTGATTTTATAACAGCTGAAGAAAGCTAAGGCAAATATGAGCATTTGGGAACTACTGATATATTCAGGTAGCCATAGAAGAGCTCTTGTCAAAGCTCTATCAAACATAAAAATTAAAATAGAGGCCACACCTAAAGTTATGGTAGTAAAGGTTACAGAAAAGAAACACGACTTATAATATTCTTAAATGATGACTTGCCTTTGGAAGGAAGAAACCATAACAAAGCACTATTTATCCTAGCTGAGGTGAGGGGAAAAGAACCAATTTTTTTATGGTGGATGATGGTTCTGCTATCCACATGTGTCCATTAAAGATCCTACCTAACTTGGGATTAAAGACCGATGACTTGACAAGTTCAAATCCCATAATCTGAGCTTATGATGATAGCACCAGGAATATGGAGGGGACATTCCAAGCTCTGGTTAAAATAGGACCCATAGAGTCTACTGTTGAATTCATTGTACTGGATATACCACTCACTTATGCCTTGCTGTTAGGAAGACCGTGGTTCCATGCTATAGGAGGGGTGCCCTCAACTGTGCATCAAAAGATAAAATTTGCTCATGAATGAGAGTTTGTGACTATAAAAGCTAGGACTAATGTTGTTGTGGCAGCCATATTAGACAAACAGAAGAAAATGTGTGTACCCCCTGGTTTCCAAGTTGCTGGGATATTTGATGGAACTGAAATGGACCTGAGAGTAGCAAAAATAATGAAGAATATGAGTTACCAGCCTAGACAAAGGCTAGGGAAGAATGAGTAAGGGAGCCCTAGTCTTCTAGAGTTCAAAAGCCAAGGCAACATAATTGGTTTAGGTTATGTTAAAGAAATAAAGCTGATAAGCAGAAGAGCAAGGAAGAGGTTTAATGCCAAACAAAGGAAGCTCTTAAAGAAAATTGGGCCATTAAGTGAGAATTTTGTCAGGCAAGGGAAGGAAAATACTATTTGGGAGCTAAGGAATCAGTCAATATTGCTAGAGAAGATGTTCTTAGGTTTAAGATCTTTAAGGAGTAGATTATGGAGAACCTGGTGAAAGACAATAAAGAGGAAGTGATGAAGCTGGTAGCTGAGAGGATGGGCAATGTTGTTGTGTCTGCCACCTGAAGAGGAGCCACCCTAGGATTTAGCTACTGTCATTAGTGATAGCTTTATTAATTTTTTTTATGAGGAAACTAATGTAATAACATCTGGTTTGTTTAAGGATGAAAACTTTATTTTTTTCATGGTTAATGATATGAATTCTAGTTTTTCTCACTTGTGTGATGTGCATCTTGATAGTTCTCTGCAATATAATTTTGATCGTTCATGCATGTTTGACATTAATTCAATTCAATTTGATTCATTTAACTTGGGCATAAATGATAATCCTAAAAATATTTTTATATCACATGAGGTAACTCTTGAGGGGAGGAAAAATTTTAAGAGAATATTAATAAAAAGAATGGTAATATTTGTTTGGACCTACGAAGACATGCCAGGTTTAAAAATGGACATTGTAGAGCATCATATTCCAACTCATCTAGAAATAAAACTAGTTAAACAAAAATTGCGCAGGTTGAGACCAGAATGGACTGAAAAGATAAGAGAGGAAATTGTTAAATAAATCTAGGCTAACTTTTTAAAAATAGTAGATTATCCTCAATGGTTAGCAAATATAGTACCAGTACCCAAGAAAGATGTTAAGGTATGTGTGTAGCTTTCATGGATTTAAATAAAGCATGTCTGAAGGATGACTTCCCTTTACCTCACATCGATGTAATAGTGGATAGTGCAGTATCTAGTGCAATGTATTCCTTCATGGATGGGTTCTCAGAGTATAATCAGATAATAATGGCAGTTATAGATAAGATCAAGATAGCTTTCATCACAGAAAAAGGGACATATTACTACAAGGTTATGCCTTTTGGGTTGAAGAATGCAAGTGCAACATATCAAAAGGTAGCCATCACTCTTTTCCATGACATAATGTACAAGGAGGTTGAGGTGTATGTGGATGATATGATGATCAAGTTAGAAATAAGAGAGGGACACTTTGAAGCTCTTAATAAGTTCTTGGCTTAAATTGAGAGGTGCAATCTGAGGCTCAACCTGAAGAAATGCATTTTTGGGGTTACTTCAGGAAAACTGCTAGGGCATATAGTTAGCAGCAGAGGAATTGAAGTAGATCTAGATAAAGTGAATGTTATTTAAGAAATGCCAACACCAAAGATAGAGAAAGATGTAAGAGGGTTTATCAACAAGTTACAATATATTAGTAGGTTTATTGCAAAGCTTAATAATATTTGTGACCCTATTTTCAAACTCTTAAGGAAAGACCAGCCAATGAAGTGGAATGATGATTGTCAAAAGGCCTTTAACATGATTAAAGAATATCTCACCAATCCACCTGTATTGAAGCCACTAAGATAAGCTGAGCTATTGATCCTATACTTAGCCTTAGAGGATAATGCAATGGGGGCAATGCTAGCACAAGAAGGACTAGCAGGGATAGAGCATGTAATGTATTATCTCAATAAGAAGTTCCTACCATATAAGGAAAAGTATGACATGGTTAAGGCGTGTTTGATCATAATATGGGCAACAAGAAAATTAAGGCATTATTTTTAGTCCTATAAGGTTCAAACTATTTTAAAGATAGATCCCTTAAGGTACTTATTTTAGGTGCCTGCTTTAACTGGAAGAATATCTTGATGGTTGGTACTTCTGACTGAGTTTGATATAGAATACATCACCATAAAAGTCATCAAGGGAAGGGCAGTGGTAGAATTCCTAGCTCAGAATGCAATCAAAGGTGATGAACAATGGAACTTAGAGTTTCTGGATGAGAACCTAGCAGTAATAGAGCATCGGGAGTGGAAGCTCTACTTCGATGGGGCTGTAAACAACAAAGGAGCTAGATTATGAGTAATTCTTATTACGCTAGAAGGAGAGACTATACTGATGGCCAAGAAATTAAATTTTAAGATAGCAAACAATATGGCTGAGTATGAGGCATGCATCTATAAAATTGAAGCAACTCTAACAACTAGGGCAAAAGAGTTACTAGTTTATGGGGATTCTATGTTGGTTATCAGCCAGGCTAATGAAGAATGGAAAGTGAAAGACGAAAAGTTGAAACCTTACGTCTGCTATTTGAAAGATTTAATAAAGAATTTCACTAAGTGTCTCTTCATCCATCTATTAAGAGATGGTAATCAGATGGCAGATGCATTGGCAACACTCTCTTTGATGTAGGATAGTGTGACAGGATTAACTATAAAGCCTTTCATAATCAAAAAATCAAGAGCTCTATGTTATAGAGGTGAGCAGATTATAGGAACTCAGATAAGGCCTAAAGAGAAGCCATGGTTTTATGATATTCAGAGGTTTATCAAAGAAAGAAAGTATCCTGATGAAGCGACCTTAAAAGAGAAATATGCTCTTCATGTTCTTATATGTAACTATACAAGTCATGATGGACTATTATATAAAAGAATGTCGAATGGAATGCAGCTCAGATATCTCAAGAAAGATGAAGTTGAAGAGGTAATGAAAGAAATTCATACAGGAGATTGTGGTTCTCACATGAGCGGGATGATCTTAGCAAAGAAGGTATTCAGGCAAGGGTATTATTGGATGAGTATAGAAAAGGATTGCATTAGAAAAGTGAGATAGTGTCATCAGTGCCAGATTCATGGAAATCTTAACCATCTACCTCCTACGGTGCTAAATAGTTTATCATTACCTTGGCCCTTCGCAGCCTAAGGGATTGATATTATATGAGAAATAAGGCCAACAACATCAAATGGGCACAAGTACATAGTTGTAGTAATAGATTACTTTTCTAGATGGGTAGAGGCTAAATCCTTCAATGCCATAAAAGCAAAATAGATGGCCCAGTTTATTGAGAAGAGCCTCATTTCTAGGTATGGGGTTCCACATCATATTGTGATAGATAATGGTGTCCAATTTCAGGCAGAAACAACGAAATTATTGCAGAAGTATGGAATTGAACATCATAAGTCTTCACCATATTATCCTTAGGCCAATGGATCGGTAGAAGTAGCTAATAAAAATGTCAAGAAGATTCTCTCTAAAATGGCCAAGACTTACAAAGATTAGTATGAGTTTCTCCTGTTTGCTTTGTGGGGATATAGGACTACAGCTAGAACTACCACGGGCCAAACTCCATTCTCCTTAGTGTATGGTTATGAAGCAGTCTTGCCAATAGAAATAGAGATCAAATCCTTGAGAGTAGTTATAGAAGCTAAAACTCCTGAGAGTGAATGGGCACAAAAGACATATGATCACCTGGTATCTTTGGATGAGAAAATGATGGATGTTTTGTTCCATACTCAGATATATCAGAAGAGGATAGCGAGATCATTCAATAAGAAGGTTAAGCCTAGAAAGATAAAAGTTAGGGGCATGGTGTTAAAACAATCCAGAGCAGTGGAATTTGATCCGAGAGGAAAATTTAGACCGAATTGGGAAGGACCATATTTAGTCAAATCAGTTCTGCCTAAAGGAGCTGCGAAGATATTAGATCTAAAAGGGAATGAGTTCGTGGAACCTATTAATTTGGATCACCTTAAGAAATACTACCTGTAAAAATGAATAAAATTAATATAAAGAAAATAAAGTCTGTTGATTAAAAAATCTTAAAAGGCTAGTCAAACAAAAGTTAGGACATTCCCACTGTTTAGAAACCCATAAAGGGCTAATAGGCATAAATTAAGGAATAAAAATAAAAGAAATGGTCTCGTTGGCTAGAAAACCTATAAAGGGCTAGTTAAGTAAAAATTAGGGTAAATAAATGAGAGAGAAAAATATTCAGCTAGAAAATCTGAAAGGACTAATTGATAATAGGAGTTATATCAGGTGATGTAATAAATATACTCATTTTGGTCCTAATTAATGAATCCTTTTGAAATTGAATTTTTGTTTTAACATTGCATGTTCTATCTTATTTATAATGCATAAGTGCTAGAAAGGAAAATAAAACATGAAAGCTTAAAATCAGCTCTATGAGACCATTTCTTAGTGTTGTCTTTGTTTCTTCTTTTGTGACTCATCATGCAAAGCTCGAGGCCTCTTGTATCTAGAGAATCCTGGTGGCTCCATAACTTGTACCACAACCCAGGTCTTGTAATTATCATCAGTAGCTCTATCAGCATCCAAGTGTATGTTCCGCACAAGAGTCCTACGAGACCATAAGTTTTTGACCCTATCTAGAAAAAATCCTTTATGAGGGGGAAGCCTCTAAAGCCAGTCAGAATAGTAAATATGAATTGTGGGCGGCCATACTGATAATAAAGATGCGAAGGAGAAAATAAAGTTGAGAAACGGGAACACAGTGATCATATAAGTCAAGGGTTATAAACTTCAGCTTCCACCAAAGGTAGATCCATGTAATCTCAATGTTTGTAATGCCCTATAACCAGTTCACCCACTAGTCTATAGTGTGCCTGACCTCCACCTTCAATAAGCGAGATTGCAATTGATGAGGCTGATAGGATAAAGAGTTAGCAAGAACAACAAGCAAGTTTAGCTTCTCCTGTAACCAGATCTGGAAAATACAAAAATAAATAAAACAAAATGAAAGCCTGCTAAGTTAAAAACTCGAAGGGGCAACTTAGGCAAAAGTTAGGGCAAGCCTGCTAAGTCAAAAACCTGAGAGGGTGGCTTAGGCAAAAGTTAAGGTAAAAAAAAACCTTTACTCTACTTAAATCTGCATATCCAAGTCTGAGATTAGTTCAACACAGTGCATACAAATAGTACAAAATTCATAACACAATAGTACGATAGAAATAGTCTGATACAAAGAGAAGTCAGAAATAAAGATACCCTAGATCAGTCATCCTAAGCTTCAGAATTCGGCCATTGGCTCTATCCTCTAGTAGGATCATCCCGATGAAAGGTGTCCAGAGGTCTAATAGATAAAGTCCCAGCACTATGAGGATCAATGCCTAAACCTGCAAGCTATCAGTGAAGCATCTCAATCTCGCATTCCAGATCACTATAGTAGCTCTGTACATATAGGAAATAACAAGTCATATACAATTCATGCATAACATGTATACATATGCACTTCTAGTGTATATACTTACCCTCCAACTGTCTGTGACCTGCATAGTGAATAACCTCTGACATGAGGTAAGTCCATGCAAGTACTTTGCCTGTGTCTGAGGAACCTATTTTGTAAATTTACTAAAATTAGTGTCAGGTGTATAGATCATGCAAGGACTCACATGAGAAGCATTTGCTGGAGAAAAGATAAGAAGCTGAACATTAATAAAATGCATCCACTACTCAACTAGAGTCTAAAAAATAGGAGCCCGGTAGAATATGGACCTATCCAGTAGAGAGATATCACCAAGGGTAACACCCATAAAAGCACCATCGCGACTAGTCCCGACATACTGACTATGATGTATAGGGTTAGGTCTAGGCTCAGACCTTTTAATATTTGGAACAACCTCAGTCTCCAGAGCAATATTGGCCTCCTCTTCTATCACCTCAATAACAAGATAGCAAACCTCCTCAAACTAAAAAAAAAAAAAAGAGTGATTCATAGGTTCTAACGGAAGTAACTAAGACAACAAGAAATTACCTCAGCATAATTAATGGGAATATGCTCCAAGAGACTTTAATGAATGAACTACTGATAATATTGAGAATGCTCAAGAAAATTTGAGGCAATGTATCCCTGTAGTGCATCTCTCAGCTCTGAACCTATCAGTTGTAAGCTGCAGAGCATAAAGGAAAAGACATAAGATGGAATGCGTCATCAAGAAGGCCCAGAAGACTAGTGATACACTCTCTCCCCTAAATACCATATCAAATAGCAATATCCAAGGAGCAGAACCCTCATAGGCTCAAGGCATGCTACAATGACCATGAAATCATATAGTTGGATGTCATCGGTACCCTCTAGCTAATTAGAGTTTATCTACAATTTATAGGTTAATTAAGTTTAACTCACATTAAATTACAAGATATTAATAATTTTATTTTTCTTACCAGGTGCCAATCAATGGTATTCAACTGATCACGATATGTCTGCAAAGTGTTCCTATTGCTAGCAAGGTGAGAAGAACCCCATCTCATCATCAGAGGAAAGCTCATATCAGAGCTAATAGAACTGAAGTCTCAAATCAACTTGATCTCTATACCCTAGATCTGAAAGGAAGAGACCATGCCCATGAAAGGCAAAGGAAAGCAAGACAATAAAGATTAAAGAATAGGAGAATGTACATGCAAGATGTGCCAAAAGCCATACATCATGACAACATCTCTATAGACAGTGTCTAGTTTGTAATAAAGGTAAGTGAGTGTAGTAGATCCCCAGTAAAGTGTGGAAACCCAATCCAAGTCACAAAGTGGACCAAGCAGAGCAATAATAAGCTCATAACCAGTCTCACAAAAAAGGGTTGTATCCAACAGTATCAAAAAAAGACACCTCACCTTCTAAGTAATCTGACGAGGAGTAGTAGTAGGCAGACGTCTAAACCCCTAAACTAAGGATGAAAGTTGAACATTGTTCTAATTCTTCCACATCAGAATGAACCCTATTAGGACACGGACATACTGACTCCATGCGTCTTCAGAAAGATTATAATAGTTCACATCAAAGGGAACCGGGGACCCTCTAAAGGCAATCCTAAAATAGATTGAGAAGGTGAAATGTTACCTCATTATCCACATCTCTGCACCTGTGGGTGTGTAAATGAGTTAAAGGAAAGGTGGATGAGCCCTCTCAAAGTCCAAGATCATTTTAAGGAAAACAAGGAGGCAAAATTTGCTAACCTTTAGAAATTTTTACTCTCTTACATTGTCTATGTTGTGGAGAGGCCATAGGATCTGACGGATCACGAATCAAAATTCGAATGATTAAGAAATCAAAGAAAGAAAAATCAATACAAATAGAGAAAATGAATGGAAAAAGAATGAAGGAGAAGAGAAAATGAATTTAGACATGTAAAAAGGAAGGAATATATAAAGTGAAAAATATCCACTTTGGTCTACTACTTTTATTTGCACAAGGATCCAAGTTCTCTTATTACAATTTGGTCTGTAATTACATTTTGATTAGGAATTCATTCCTAATTAAATCATGACATCTATCGAAGTAATAATTCCCAAAATTGTTAATATGCATAACCAATCTATAATTTTAATTTCTCTGTTAAGTACAGAATACATGATAAAATTATAGATTTCATTTTTGCATTTTACACGTATCATTTGAATCAAAGGATTTTAAGCTCATGTGCTACACAGTAACTATAACATAAACTTCAAATCATTATGTTATGTATTGCACAATAGTCATAATTGTCACTATATTATGTACTGCATAACAGTTGTGACATAAGTCTTTAAATTTATCGTTGTTAAACGTTCCATAGGAACTATAGCATATTTTAAGATTTAACTATAGTATATTTTTAAAATTATGTTTCGCTAGACGTCCCACAAAGAATATAGAGAAACTCATTCTCACTAAACGTCCTATAGGGAATATACTGTGCATCGTTAGACGTCCCACAAGGAATATAACAAAATTTATTATCACTAGACATCCTATAGGGAATATAGTGTAGTTCACTAGACACTACACAATAGTTATGGCATTATTGCTAGACGTTCCACAAGAACTATAGAAAATTTTCAATTCATCATCGCTAAACATTCCACAGGAAATATAACGAAACTCATTTGCATAAAGTTCACTAGACGTTCCATAGGAAATATAGTGAGACTTGTCAAACATTACATCTTTATTAAAATTGCACAATAATTTAAGCATCGATCTATCAATTAAGATGCAATTAAGTGTCCTAATTATTTTTATTGAAATTGTGTGCTACTATTGCTTTACTGTAATTTTTCAAGCAAACAATAATAAAGGAAGGCAACTGTAAGCACCTAATTTTGGAATGCAATTTTGTATGCATGAGACAAAAGCCCTTATGATGAAAATTAATCAAGAATTGATCTCTAGTGTTGAGTTTCGCGATTTCAAGGACTAAATTGCAGCCTTTTTAGGATTTAATTACAAGAGTTAAATTTTTTAAGGTCTAAATTGCAGAAAAGTGAATTTTGGGGGTTTTAATGCCAATTAGCATTATGCAATGTTGATCCATATTTTCCTTCGTTGTTTTAATATTTTTTTATAAAAAATCTAATTTTGGCAGTGTTGTTAATTTTTTATTGTTCTGCACAGACACGTGAATGAATCTCTAATTTATAACCCTTATCACTTTCTTTATCTCGGAGATTGATTTTTGAAAATGGAAAGAGCAGTTGTTCTCTAGCTCCCAAGATCGTGCAACCTCTCTATGTGATCACAGGGGCTGGAAGTTATTTTCTTTTTAAGATCCTATGGGAGTTGAGGAGGATACTGCCTGATATCTAAAAATTGAATAAAAGATCAGTCACGACCCGAACCCGAGGGCACGTGACCGGCACTAGGGAATGGGTAAGCATAAGGCCCCCGAAACCCGTAGTAAGCCTAAAGGAAAAAGAAAGTAAAACCATTCATATATTAAACTTTACTTGAAAATAGAACACATTATCAAACTGATTTTTCTCAGAATACACAAATTCAACAACTTAAATAATAATGTGTTTCAACATCCCATATTATAAATGAAATTTAACCTTATACATAAGTGTGGTTTACACAAATAGGTTACATAATTATGTTTAAACCATACAAATCTTTTATACATATACTACTGCAGCAACCTAGATTTATACACAGTACAGCTCACAATGACCTACATAAAATAGCCGGTGAAGAAGAAACCCGGCGTGGAGGTAGTCTGAGGTCGAACTCCCAAGCTCCTGAAAAAAATAAATTGAGGGGAATCAGACCTCACTGAGTAAGTCAATAAAAGAGTTGTACGGTTTGAAAACCTTTTTGAAAACTATATATGTTTATAGTGAAAATAATTTATAATATATAAGTATAGCTTTTGAAAAATCTCGGTAGAACCGTAAACCCAAAATCTAAATGGCCAACCGGGCCCACTTATTCCAACTAGACTATCGGTCCCCGAGAGCAAGGGCATCAACCGAGGCACCAAGCCGTAGTCATTCACTTAGTCCAAATATATGGCTCTGGTGGTCCCCGAGAGCTAAGGCATCAACCAAGGCACCCATCCCAGTCCATTATTGACTTTCCAATCATTGGCGGTCCCCGAGAGCAAAGGCTTCTACCGAGGCACCCGTCCCAGTTTAACATTCATCAATCATAAAATTTTTGGATCCATCTCTCAATCTCTACCATGTGCACATAGTCCTGGTGAGGCCCACCAGTTAGCTCGTTCTACCAAAATTTCTCAAATCGATTTTAAATAAATAGATTGCATTTAAATCGTAAATGATAACATTAAATTGAATAAATCATATAATCAATATAATAGAAATACGAGCGCATGCATTTCTTTAAATAAACACACGCACAGATCATTTTATCGACTTACAGGATAAATGTGAAGGCTGACGACCACGCGTCTGTCTTGGTCTCACAGCTTCTGCTCCGATATGCTCTAAAAGAAAATAACGAATCGACTTTTTAAAACATGACTAGGGAATCGAAATCAAGAATCAACAAAATAATAAAATTCCAGATTGACTTGATGAAAACCGGACGAGACTCGACAGATAGGATTTAACCTAACTAATGGTAGGAATTTTTACGGATATCACGTTTTACAAGAAAATCTACCGAAATTTCGGCAGAGTCTCCTCTGTAAAATGGACATCTCTCTACCAAAGGTAGAGCCAGACCTGCATAGAAAATGCACTTCCAAAATACACAACCATTCACACTCGAGTTAGGCTCCCAAAACTACAATTTGCCCCGACCGAGATCACAACTCAAGCAAATATCAAAATTTAATAATATTTATTTCTCCATTTACACACATACTAAAATAAATAAAATTGTGTAAAATCTCAATTATTCAAAATTAAATAATTAAATTTGTTTTCCATTACTAATAGCATAATTATAATTATTATCCAAATGAAAACCTTTGTAATATATTATATATATATATATATATATATATATATATATTGAAAATTGGACATTTAAAAATTTTACACTACTTAAGAAATTATATCAATTAATTTATACAATTTATCTAAACCCTTTAAATACTAATAAAACTAATTAAAATATATATATATTTATCATATTTAGTGTAAAATTACATTTTTTCCCCTAGTATATATATGAACTACATAATGTGCTATATATACAAAAATTTTCCTTAAAATTATCTAATCATTTAAAACTTATTTTTCTCAAGACAATTCCTTCCAATATTATAAAAAAAAATATTTAATCAATCAACAATATTTTTCCCAAAAGTATTATTTAACTAAAAATCAAATTTTTGGCATAAACTCAAATGTATTTACAAAAATAGTATAAAAATCTCAAAAATTATAATTTTAGTCCTAAAATTCATATTATTCACTAATAACCTCATTTATAAAATTTCATAACCTATTTAACCAAAATCTTCAAAATTAGCCTAATTATTTAATTTGACATAAAGTATAAAAATTCCTAAAATAGTATCAAAATTTTCAAAATTCACCAAAAATCAAAATAAACTCAAAAAAATTTCAATAAAATTTATTTTACTCAAAATAATTAATAACAATCACCCTAATTGCTAATTATACCTAAATAAATATCTAAATAAACCAAATAAACATTAAATAAATTCTGGAAATTCAATTTAATTACCAAAAATTCAAGAAAATTAAAAACAACTTCAAATGCATGCTAAACAACCCTAATTAACCTAGGTTTATCAAGATCAAAGAAGGAAATGGAAGGATTTGGATGAGCACTACTCACCACTTAGCAGCTGGACAGAGTAGAGGGAGGGGGAGCAACCTGCTGCCACCAGAGAAGAGGGGGAAGGTGGAGCTGCTCAGGCAGAATAGACAACAATGGCAAGCGAAGGAGCAAGCTGGCAGGAGGGTGCTGTCGCGCGCAGGGAGAGAGGAAGCTGCCTGACAAGGGAAGAAGAAGAAGAAGTGCAGCAGCAGCTGCCAGGCTTGAGAGCTCCTGAAGCACGACGGAAATGGCACTCTCAGGCAGTGATGGAGGCGGCACAGTGAGGAGAAAGGGCGAGGATGGGGGACAGATAGAATGAGGGGGTTTGGTGGGTGTGTTTCTGTTCTTTCTCGGCCAAAACTTGAATATACACTTGTATATTTATATATATATATACTCTACCTTATAACCTATAAACAAACAAACAATATACATGTATATATTAATATATTATGGTGTATATATATATATATATATATATATATATATATATATATATATATGTGTGTGTGTATCTATGTAGGTAAATTCTGGTATATATGTACATATACTACATAAAATTATATTATATGTACATATACATATTAATAACCATTGATATATTATACTTAATATATAACTATATATTAATATTTATTTATACATGTATGTATATAGACAAATATTAGTACATATGTACATATCTATATACATATACTATATTATATATATATATATATATTTATTTATATGTATATACATACACTTACATAAAAATAGGTATACACCTATATATATATTATACATATACATATATATATATATATATATATATATATATATATATATATATACATTCATTTATAAGCACCCAAATAGACCTAATATTTAATATAATATACTAATAATAATGATAATAATAAAATAGGCAATGAAATTTTAAACAATGATTAACTAATTCTCACATATATTAACTATCCTTAAATAATATAAGCATAAAAAATATAATATGGTAAAGAAGAAACTCTTATTCATAATATGATTTGATAAATAAAATAAAATAAATAAAAAAAATACCCCTCTTTATTTAAATACTATATAGGGTATTACAAGATCCATGGAATGCCATGGGTTTTAAACTGTGATTAGATCTAGGTTTTACCTTTTCTATGATCATTATTTTTTATGTTTTGTTGTGTTAATTCATTTGGGTTTGTACTTAATTTTAATTTTCAGTACGTAGAACATTGTAATAACCCCATTAGTAGGAATAGTAAAAAAAATTTTATGCGTTTAAAATGGATTAGTAATCAGGATCACTAGCTAAAACTTTAAATCAATGGTTATAGTAGTAAATTAGGGTTTGCATTGAATTGAATTAGGGTTTTAGGAAATCACGTGTGGATGTATGTTTAATCTGCTTTGGCATGTTATTATTTGATTAGTTGCATTTTTAGGCTTATATCCTTTTGGGCTCTAAGCCCACGTTAAGTCTAACCCACTCAATTAATAACCTTAAAATTGGTCTAAAGTTTAATTTAACTCAAAATCAATTTAAGCCCCTTTTAGGTTAAATAGACTTAGCTCAATCCATTTAATTTCATTTCCTTTTAAAATAAATAGAGTTAGGCCTACTTCCCATTTTAAATAAAACAAATAGACTTAGGCCGCCTTATAAAATTTAATTTCTTTAAAAACTTATAGATTTAGGCCTATTTGTAGATAATTAAAACAAGTAGACTTAAGCTCACTAATTAAAATGTAGGTCCACCTTTAGTCCATTTCATTTGTAAATAAAAGCATAAATCTAGCTAACTTTCATTAAAATTAACCTAGTTTAGACTTAGGGATGATGCACTTAAATGCATTTTTTTTAATGATTTTATAAATTAGATGCCTAAGGGATAAATGGATGTTCAAATAGGGTTTAATAAAATTACATGTAATTAGAGAATGAAATAATGGTTTATAAAGTAATTCTAAATGGACATGAGACTAAGAAAAGTTAGTATTCCATTCCCAGAATCTCCTAGTTGTGGTGCTAACTTTCTTTTAGAGAATCAAGTACCATCAATCCAATTGTCCTAGTTATTACCCTAGGTGGCGACTCCTCATCTCCACCCTATGAATTTATGGTATAGTAGTGTGTTCCCTAAGGCCCTGAGCCTAAACAGTATCACGGTTTCTAAAATCTTGGGCGTGCGCTAAACCCCACCGCCTACAGGCATAATAACTTGACTTGTGGAGGCTATGATCTTTACTCCAAGATGGTTAAATCTACAAGAATGGAGACCAAAACTCTAATACCAAATGTAATTCCACAAGTATAAAGAGGGGGGTGAATTAGCTTTGTGATAAATATGGGTATTTTTTTTATTTTTCATAAAGAGCAAACTTAAAACAAAATTTGAGCTAAAATAGATGAAAGATTATGAGCCATTAAAAACACTTAGGTTAAAGTGTGAGCCTTGTGAAAACACTTAGATTTTAAGTGTGAGCCTTGGGAAAACACTTGGGTAGCTTTGGTTTAAGCTTGTAAAGGTTTGATCTACACCTTGAAGAAGATTGATAATGGATTGAAACTCTTAACTTATAGTTGAGGAGAGGAGTAGGCTTTGAAGGCTGAACCTCTATAAATTCTTGGTGTTTTTCTTGCTCTTATGCTTTATTTAATTAAGCTCTTACTCTATTTTTTATTGCTCTTGGGTGAAAAATGAAAATTCCTCACTTAGCTTATAAGCGAATTCACCCCCCTTCTTGGCACTTGTGGAATTATAATTTGGATGTAAATATTAGTCAGGCTTCCTCTTCTCTTCAGGAGGTTCAAGCACAGATTACTAATCAAGGTATATCGGATGATCTTTATAGGAGGGAATTGGTTGCTCATGAGAATCTTGATCGGAGTCTTAAACAATAAGAAATTTTCTACAAGGAAAGAAGTTAAATTAAATGGTTTACTATTGGTGATCGCAATACTACCTTACTTCATCAACATTTTGTCAGGAGGAAGCGTAGCCAAGGTATTCATTAACCTCATATTATATGGCTTTTTTACTGATGACAAGACTATAATAGAGAGGCACAAAATTGATTTTTATTAAACATTATTCAAAAATAATACTTCAGTGTCTTCTGACTCTCAAGTGATTAAATCTATTGTTCCTTCTTTAGTCATTGATGAGGAGAATTTATTTCTTATGCGCTATCCTTCAAAGGATAAGATCATGGTTATTGTCTTTCTTATGGATGCTCATAGTGCTCATGGGCCTGATGGTTCACAAGTATATTCTATAAGACTTTTTGGGATTTGGTTCATACTGATGTTTGTGTTGTAATGTTTAGCTTTTTTAATACAAGGGTGGTCATTACAGGCATTAATTCAAGTCTTATAGTTTTAATTCCAAAGAGGAAGGATGCTATTACTATAAAACAATATCATCTCATCATTCTTAGCAATTTCTCCTTTAAGATTATTTCTAAGATTTTAGCATATCGTCTGGCAGATATTACAACCAAAATTATTTTTTCCAATCAGTTTGGGTTCTTAAAAAATTGGCATATTTCTAATTGCATTGCTTGTGCCTTATACGGTATTAATCTTCTTAATAAATCTTGCTTTAGAGGTAATATGGCCATGAAAGTGGATATTCGTAAGGCATTTTATACTGTTGATTGGGATTTTCTTTTTAATGTGTTAAAGGCCTTTAGTTTTTCTCTTTAATTCAGGGTCTGGATTTTGTCACTATTCTCCTCTTCTAGACTTTCTATTCTTTTTAATGGAAAGTCCCATGAATAATTTGCTTGTTCTTGGGGTGTTAG
The DNA here is from genome assembly GCA_947683625.1 of Mallotus nudiflorus. NCBI lineage: Eukaryota > Viridiplantae > Streptophyta > Magnoliopsida > Malpighiales > Euphorbiaceae > Mallotus > Mallotus nudiflorus. The sequence goes on from CANTUR010000239.1 coordinate 4,704,332, forward strand.
ACAAGGAGACCCTTTATCTCCTCTCTTTTTTTTGTCTTGTAAAGGATTTTCTCAGTAGATTGATATCTTCTAACGTCATGTAAAGAGATATTGTGCCAATGCTTCACATAAGACACTCTACTTTTTCTAAACATTTTTTCTATGTTGATGACGTTCTTTTATTTAGGAAAGCCACTCTTCGGAACATCAAAGCCATTAATAAGGTTTTTCAATTTTCTAGCCAGCTTTCAGGTCAGAGGGTGAATTGGAATAAATCTGAGATATTCTATAATTCTTCTAATCTTAGAATATGTCTTGATAAGCTTCATCAAATCATGGCTATGCGGAAAGCGTCTCTTCCTTTAAACTATTTAGGGGTTCCATTATTTGTGGGTGCTCTGTGTAAAAAGTGGCTTCAGCCTATTATAGATAAAATCTGTAATAAATTTTCCAAATGGAAAGGTAGTTCTTTATCTTTTATAGATCGTTTAACTCTGATTCAATCTATTATCACCATCTCTCTTGCATTCTTTTTCCATTTATAGGTGGTTGCATGCTCTTCTCTCTCATATAAAGCAATGCATGAGAAATTTCTTATGGTCTGGCTCTATTGATGATGGCAAACTTGTTATCATTCTCTAAAAACAATATTGTCTTCCAATTAAAGAGGGTGGTATACGTCTAAATAATTTAAAGCTCCTTAATGAAGTTATACTGAGTAAAATTGCCTAGAAATTGATAAGCTCATCTCAACATTTTCTTATGTCTATGCTTAGGCAACTGTTTCTCCATATTTCAGGTAATCCTCAAGAATCCTTTTTTACTCATCCATTTGGCTATCTATTAGGTCTATTTATTCTACCCTTCGCTTAGATGCCATGTGGTTAATTAGTCAATATAGCCATTTACAATTCTAGACTGATGAATGGGTGGTTCCCACAGTGGCAAACTAACTCCATGTCCCAGTTTATGAGTATAAATTTTTATGTGATCCTATTTTTAATTTTTTGGTAGTTGAAAGGTGGGATCTTCCTCAAATTGCAAACGCTCATGTAGTTGTAAACATTACTGTTATTTCTCAAATTTAAGATGAATCTGATGTGTGTATTTAGACCATAACTAATGATGGTATTCATAATGCCAAAGGGATGTATAATCATTTGCACACTTCTCTAACTCCTTAGCATTCTTTCCTTTGGAAAGAATTTCTTCCTCCATCACCATCTTTATTAGTTGGAGATTAATTTTAGGTTGTCTACCTACAGATGATAATCTTTTAAAAAAAGGGTTCTCATTCCTTTTTTACTGCTCTTTATGTTTGGAGCATTTTGAGGATACAACCCATTTGTTCACTAAGTGTCACTTTGCATCTGCTATTTAGCGGGCTATTTTTATGCTTTCTAGGATGAGTATTATGACTTTTGGATTATTAATGGAGTTGGATGTAGATGTTATACACCATCGTTTTAATTTGCAAGTTAATGTGTTATGGTGTTCAATAATTGTTCATGGAATTTGGACAATTTGGAAATTTAGAAATGCTACTGTTGTTTAGGATGTAACTCTAAATGTTAATAATGCTCTTCGAATTTTTGGTGCTCTACCAAGAAAGTTGATTTTTTTCGACTTGGTAAAATGAATAATATTGTTGATGATTTGCATATTCTTAATTTGTTGAACATTCGAGGTATTGTATGTACAACCCTTAAAATAATTTCTATTATATGGCAACCTTCTCCTTGTGCTTGGATCAAAGTTAACACGGATGGGTCAGCCTTAGGATCGCTAGGAGCAGCTAGAGTAGGTGGAATTTTTAGAATAGCTTCTGAGTTCCCAATAGGTGCTTTTTCTTTTGGTTTGGACTATAATGTTGCTTATGTTGCTAAAATCATGCAGCAATATATGCTATTAAGATTGCTTGGCATAAAGGATGGCACATATTATGGTTGGAATGTGATTTAATATGGGTGGTTCAACAATTTACTTGTAAGTCTCAAAATGTCCCGTGGAAGCTTAAGCATAGATGGCTTTAATGTCTTTGTTATATTTATGTAACGACCTGATATTTTTAAATTATTAAAATATATTTTGAGATTTGCAGTGTTAATAATATTTTAAATATTATTTATATATTATCATTATTTGTGAATAATATTCATTATTTTACTAAATATATTTTTCTTACATAAAATATTTATTTCGGAAGTTTTATTATTTAAAATATTAAAGTCATTATCATTACTATTATTTTAAATAGTATTATTATTTTTTTATTGTTATTATTATGATTATTGTTATTATTATTATTACTATATTATTGTTAATATAATCTGCATGTGAGTTAGTATTATTGTTTCTGTTATTATTATATTGTGCACATGTGTGTGTGTGATAAAATTGTTAAAGTTAACATACATACATGCATATATATATATATATAAAAGAATAGTCAAAAAGCAAAATAAAATGGATCAATTTTTTTTCTCTTTCTCCCTATCTCTCTTTTTTTCTTTTCCTTCTAATTTTCTTCCTCCTTCACCCATGAACTAGCAGCACCACCCCACGTCGTCGGACCACCATTGCGCCACCAGCAACCACCATCACCTTTAGCTCCTTCCCAGCCGTCGACCGCCACCAGAGCATATCGGAGCCGCCTAAACCTAGACTGCACAGTAGGTGACCTCCATTTTTTTCGATGAAGCTTCTGACCACCAGAGCTCACCATTCCGATCTTGATCAAACCTCCTAGCTCTAGTGAAGTTAAATCCAAGCTTGGCTCAAGCTTAAATCCATTTGTCTGTGAATTTTCATCAATTTTAGTTTATGTGTTATTAGGGTTTTGATTTTTTTTAGTTGATTGTGTTTGATCTGTGGATTTTCTCTTTGATGATGTTGATGTATGTAGCTTCATTTTCCTAAATATATTTTTTGTTTATTTTTTAAATTATTTTGAATAATGGGTATTTTTGAATATTTTAATAATTAAAAATAAATTTTTACTAATTATGTTATTTATTTATTTTGGATGGAAATTTGGTTAAATTAGTATTGTTAATTTAAGTTATTAATTTTAGAAGTGAGAAATGAATTTTTAGTGATTTTGTATAATTTTTTAATAATATATTGTGTTATGTGATTTTTGAATAAATGAGTAAATTCTGTTTTTTTTTAATTGAAATTATAGTTAAATTATATGTTCTAAATAATTTTGGAATAATAAATGGTATTAAAATAATTTTTATGAATTATTTGCTTTTTTTTTAACTAATTAATACTAATTTTCAAAAATATATTCAAATAATAATTTCTTGATTATTTTTGTGATTAAATAAGTTTTTAACCATTTTTATTATATATATAACCTATTTGAGTAATTAATTGTGAATTTTACTATTTTACGTTAAATAATTGAAAATTTGATTTTTATTAATATTATATAATTTATTTGTGATTTTATTTAATTAATGTGGAAATAATTATATTAAATTTTTTTATGTTTAAATATATTATATTTTAGTATTTTATGGATATTTATAGAATTTAATGATTTTTATTACATTTATTATATATATTGATTTGTGGTGAATTATGAACCTTGATTAGGAAATTGTATAGTTCGGTGTCCCAACCCGAGGCATTGAGCTCTGTGATATTAGAAGTGTGTTTTCTTGCAGGATCGGCTCTACTTTTAGTAGAGAGATGTCCGTTTTACAGAGAAAATTCTATCGATTTTTTTCATTAAATTCTCGTAAAACGTGACATTGAGTCCATCCTGAGTTTCTAATTTTTAGCTGAGTTTTGATTCTTAGATCGAGTCTTCCTTTAGAATTCTTAGAAGTATACGTTAGGAATTTATTATGAATTTATTATTATTTAATTTTCTAACTGCGCCAAGACCAAGACTTAACGGACCAGGCCCATCGAGTTTGTCTCGAGGAGTATAAACTTGTCAGTTATTATTTTATATATGCATTGCATATAGGATGCATGATATTGAGTATTCATGTTTTTTATATATGTATTTATACATGAATTGTTTTATTAAATGATTTAGTATATGTTAGGTATACTTTCAGTATATTTTTGGTATATTTCGATAATTATGCAATATATATGCTTGTTATATATTCAATATACAATTAGTATATTTTTGGTATATTTATGGTTTGGTTTTAGTATATGTGAGGCATATATATCGGGTATATTTTCAATATACATTTGGAATATAAATGGTACATTCTCCTATAATGAATGTCACTATATGATAATTGTGCATTTTATTATTTTTCATTAAATATACGATTTATTTAAAGGATATCGATAGAACATGCTACTTAGTGGGCTGCACTAGGACTGTGTATATATCGGTGCGATAGATCTTAGGATTGAATTTATGAAATCATTGGAGGTGAAATTTGATTGATCGATTTATTGAGAATTTCAGTGATTGAGTAGTGTGAGTGTGAGAGCTCAGTTGACCTAGTATCTTAGGGCCAATCACACTGACAGTGAGACTGTGAGAGCTTGGTTGACTTTGTGTCTCGGGGCCAATCTACTGTCCAAAAATGAAATAAAAGAATTACTTTAGAATTAAATGAGCTTGATAGCTAGTGAGATATTTTGATTGAGGTTGCAAATATCTAGGATTTCATTTGATCCTTCATTTAAATAAATGTTTTCTATATTTATTATACATATAAAAGCAGATTTTAGCATCTGTGTGAAATGTGTGTATATGTAGATTATTATACTAATGCTTGATTGTATATGATTTAGATTGCATGTATATATATTATAATAATTCACTCAATAAGGTCTAACTCCCCTCAATATTTTTTTCAGGAGATTCTTCTTCAGACCTCACCAGTAGTGCTTTACACCGGTCTTCTTCAGCTCCGACTAGATTATTTAATTTTATTATATGAACTCCTATCGTATTCTAGAAAACTGTAGTAGTAGTGTATTATATCAGTAGTATGTTATTTTGAATTTCAAAATTTCTGTATCAGAATATTGTATCAATATTTTATTATGGTATGAAATTTTAAGTATTTATTTTTATATCGATTTAAATTTTAATTCTGGCATATTTTTATTTATTTATTACATGTGTTTTTATTTTTTTAGGCTTTCTACAGGTTCTAGAATCAAAAGAATTTTTGTTCCCTAGCGTTGGTCATAACTCTCGGTTTGGGTTGTGACAAAGTTGGTATTAGAGCCTAGGTTATTACTATTGTGGACCTAGGTTTTTAGTGTTGTGTTTTCTTTGAAACTACTGTAGTGAATTAAGTTCAATTATATCTTTGATAAGTTTTCGTTGATTTAGTTTTTCACGTAATCGTTAGGTTATCTGTTTGTTGTCTGAATCTTTTTGGTTTTTTCTTTTCAGAATGAGGAGGCAAGCGCGTGTCGCTCCACCGATCATTGAGGCCGAGGATCATAAGTCCTTTTAGGATGAGGTTTTACCTCCTGAGCCACTAGTCAAGTGTAAAGGTAGAGGCAGAGATAGACTTTGAGGAGTGGCAGGTCACCGTAGATAGAGAGATCTACAGGGTGAGGAACCTGTAGAGCCAGAGTATGAGGAAGTTGAGATACCTCCAGTTGCACTACAGATGCAGCCTACCTATCAGCAGGGTATGTCTAACCCTGAGGCAGTGTTGTTCTACACTAGAGTTGGTTGTATAGCTTTTGATGGGACTTCAGATCCTTTGGATTTTTTACAAGCTATTAAGATAAAGATTCAGACTGCTCACACTGAGTATCAATGGATTATGATCTTTGAGCTATCTGTAGAAGAACCAACCCTAGATTGGTTCATTTAGGTCATTCAGCCACATATGATGATGATGACATGGGCACAGTTTTGAGAGAGATTTTTGAGACATTTCTGTCTAAAGCCATTGCAGATGAGTTACAGACTCATATTGACTAGCATTTCTAAAGGTGATAGATCTATCAAGGACTACAGTAGAGAGTTTCTTCGACTTAGCAGATATGCAAAGGATTTGATATCAATATTTCACTGTTACAATGTATGTTACTGGTCTAGGTTCTTCTTTTGTTAGGATGCCTATTGCAGACCTTACTCTCAAGTTTGTGATAGAGTTGGCCAAGGAGATAGAGCTGAGATTGGTTAGGCAAGGAGCTATGCCTGATTACTATCAGTTGGGAGGTGTTCATTCAGGAGGATTTTAGAGTACACTATTATAAACTTTTCAGATTGGCTCTAGCAATTAACAAAAAGGATCCTATCAGCAGAGCCAAAGACCTCAATAGAGAGTCCATAGAAGTAGTAGACATGGTCATGGTGGACCTCATAGACCTATCAAATTTGGTTCTGGTGCTTCTAGTAGTAGCAGTGGTCAAAGTTCAAGATATGGCAACACAGGATTGGCAGCCAGTGCTTGTCAGATGTATAGGAGAGTCCATTAGGGACCATGCTACATAACTCTTGGAGCTTGTTTTCAATGCAGACAAACGGGACATTTTGCCAGAGCATGTCCATATTCTAATTTTTTACCGCAGTAGTTTCCACAACAGTCTATTGCTAATGTAGCTCTAGCACCTTTTCAGTTGCCTCTAGCTCAGTATTTGAGAACGACGCAAATTATTGACCAATAAGGGTGTGGCAGAGGTACTAGAAGGAGTGTTAAGGGTTTGGCTAGGCTTCCACCAGTCAGCTGGGAGGTCGAGGTTAGGCTAGAATTTTTCACCTCATCTAACAGGATGCTTAGGCATCCAATGCCATTGTTGCAGGTATTATTCCAATCTATTACTTGGATATTTTGGTTTTAATTGATCTGGGTGCTGCACATTCTTTTATGTCCCCTATTTTTGCTTCGAAGTCATATTAGTAAGCTTTGAGGATGGCTTTTCCTTTATCTGTCGCCACTACTTTAAGTAATTCATTGGATAGTGACGTTGTTCTTTCTGGATGTTCAATGTTAGTGGGAGGCAAAGAACTGCTAGTAGAATTGGTATTATTGGATATAATGGAATTTGATGTAATCCTTGGTATGGATTGGTTGTCTCAGCACTATATTGTTATGGATTATCAAAGTAAAGCGGTGATTTTCAGAATTCTAGATGAATAAGAGTTTAAGTTTGTGGGTGATAAGAGTTTTGTACCTCAGAATCTCATCTCCGCTATCACGGCTAGAAAGATGCTAAGGAAGGGTTGTTAAGGATACTTGGCACTTGTTAGAGATACTTCAGTAGAGAAGTTGTCTCTTATAGATATTCTAGTTATCTATGAGTTTCCTGATGTTTTTCTTGAGGAGTTACTAGGTTTACCACCTCACAGAGAGATCGAGTTCTGTATAGATATGGTTCTAAGCACCACTCTTATTTTGATACCACCCTATAGAATGGCTCATGTAGAGTTGAAGAAGCAGTTGTAAGATTTGTTAGATAAGGGTTTCATTAGACCCTGTGTTTCTCCTTAGGGTGCACCAATCCTATTTATGAAAAAGAAGGATGGTACCCGAAGACTATGCATTGGTTATAGAGAGCTAAACAAGGTGACAGTAAAGAACAAGTATCCTCTTCCAAGGATAGATGATTTATTTGATCAACTTCAGGGTGCACAATTCTTTTCTAAAATTGACTTGAGGTTGGGCTATCATCAGTTACAGATCAGTGAGTCCGATGTTCCTAAAATGACATTCCGTACTCAATATGGCCACTGTGAGTTTCTAGTGATGTCATTTGGGTTAAATAATGCACCATCTACTTTTATGGATCTAATGAATAGGGTATTCAAACCATTTATGGATCATTTTATGGTAGTCTTCATTGATGACATGCTAGTCTATTCAAAGAGTATAGAGGAGCATGTATATCACTTGAGAACAGTACTATAGACACTGAGAGAACATTAGCTCTATGCTAAATTCTTGAAGTGTGATTTCATGTTGGCGAGTGTTGCATTCCTTGGGCATGTAGTGTCTAAAAACGATGTCCAAGTTAATCCACAGAAGATAGAAGCAGTGTCTAAGTGGCCCAGACTGACGATAATTATTGAGATTCAGAGTTTTTTAGGTTTGGCTGGGTATTATAGGAGGTTTGCGCATGATTTTTCTAGAATTGTAGCTCATATGACTTGCTTAACTTAGAAGAATATGAAGTTTGTATGGTCAGATGCTTATGAGAACAGTTTTTGGTTACTGAAGGAGAAGTTGACCATAACTCCAGTTTTGGCTTTAACTAATGGAGTATATAAATTCACTGTATATTGTGATGCCTCTAGAGTTGGCCTAGGTTGTGTGTTAATGCAGAATGGTAGGGTGATAGCTTATGCTTTGAGGTAGTTGAAGAAGCATAAACAGAATTATCCTACTCATGACCTAGAGATGGCTGTAATGATCTTTGCTCTCAAGATTTAGAGACATTATCTGTACGAGGTGACTTGTAAGATATTCACTAATCATAAGAGCCTTAAGTACATTTTTCAGTAGAGAGATTTGAATTTAAGGCAGAGGAGCTGGTTAGAGCTCTTGAAGGATTATGACTACGAGATTCTTTATCATCCAAGCAAGGCTAATATGGTAGCAAATGCCTTGAGTAGGAAGTCCTTAGGTAGTCTTACTCACATTAGTGTGGAGAGGAGACCATTGATCCAGGACTTGCATGAGTTGCTGGATCAAGGTCTGATGGTGAAGATTAGTATATCAGGAGGACTGTTAGCTCAGTTCAGAGTCTGATCAGTGCTAAGAGATAGGATTAAGGCAGCTCAGGGCTAAGATCCTATTCTAGCTGAGCTTGTAAAAAATGTTCATGCAGGGAAGTTCATTGATTTCACACTCGATGATGAAGGTGTTTTGTGGATCAGTGGTAGATTATGTGTTCCTAATATGGATAATTTGAGAGAGGAGATTCTTAAAGAAGCGCATTCTACAACCTACAGCGTACATCCAGGTGTCACTAAGATGTACCACAACATCAAAGACTTATATTGGTGGGATGGACTGAAGAAGGACGTAACTAATTATGTTTTTAAATGCTTAACATGTCAATAGGTGAAAGCTGAGCATCAAAAGCCTTTTGGGAAGCTTCAGCCTCTTCATATTCTTGAGTGGAAGTGGGGGAGAGTTGCTATGGATTTATGGTTGGGTTACCTCATTCTAAGGATGGATACAATTCCATCTGGGTGATTGTGGACAAGTTAACCAAATCTGCCCATTTCTTGCCTATTAAAGCCACTTATTTTGTAGCTTAGTTGGCAAAGTTGTATATTAAGCATATCATGTGCCTTCATGGCGCACCTGTGTCTATTATATCTGATAGAGGTTCAGTGTTTACCTCTCAATTTTGGTAGAAGCTGTAGGAAGAAATAGGCACCAAGCTTGATTTTAGTATTACTTTTTACCCTCAGACAGATGGTCAGTCTGAGAGGACAATCCAGACACTTGAAGATATGCTGAGAATGTGTGTATTGGATCTTGGAGGTAGTTGGGAAAATCATTTATTGCTCATGGAGTTTACATATAATAACAACTACCATAGTAGTATTGGGATGGCACCATATGAGGATTTTTTACGGAAGAAAATGTAGATCCCCTCTTAGTTAAGACAAGATTAGAGAGAGAGCGTTGACTGAACCTAAGATGGTTTAAGATGCAATGAAAAAAGTTGCTATGATAAGAAGAAGATTAGAGACCGCAGCTAGCAGACATAAGAGCTATGCAGATCCAAGACGTAGAGATGTGGAGTTCTAGGTTAGAGACTATGTGTTTATGAAGGTGTCTCCGATGAAGGTTATGATGAGGTTTGGTAAGAAAAGGAAGTTAGCACCGAAATATATTGGATTGTTCGAGATTTTAGAGAGAGTGGGCATAGTTGCATATTGGTTGGCTTTGCCTCTGAATTTTTCTCAAGTGCATCTAATGTTTCATATCTTGATGCTAAGGAAGTATATTTCAGACCCTTCACACGTGTTGCAGCGTGATAGTACGGAAGTGAATGAAGACCTAACATACGAGGAGGAGCTAGTTACGATAGTGGACTATCAAGTTCGTCAGTTGTGTTCGAAGCAGATTCTGATGGTTAAGGTGTTGTGGCAAAAAAACAACATGGTGGAGCACACTTGGGAGATAAAAGCCGAGATGCGAGTTGCCTATCCTTGATGAATTTCTTATTGTCTGTTCTTTTATTTGAATTCGTGGACGAACTATTGTAAGGGGGAAGATTGTAATGACCCAATATTTTTAAATTATTAAAGTATATTTTGAGATTTACAGTGTTAATAATATTTTAAATATTATTTATATATTATCATTATTTGTGAATAATATTCATTATTTTACGTTAAATATATTTTTCTTACATAAAATATTTATTTTGGAAGTTTTATTATTTAAAGTATTAAAGTCATTATCATTACTATTATTTTAAATAGTATTATTATTTATATTTTTATTGTTATTATTATGATTATTGTTAGTATTATTGTTATTATTATTATTACTATATTTGTTAAGACTCGAGTTTTTAAATATTTTTATATTGTATCGGAATATGCAGTATCAATATATTTTAAATATATATTTGATTATTTAATATATATATATATATATATATATATATATATATATATATATATATGTATGTATGTATGTATAGGGTTATTTTATACATGTGTTACATATATACATATATGTGTGTATATATATATAGATATGTAAATAATATATTGTGTGGTGTGTGTTTAATGTGTATATATATTATTAATTTATATTATTATAAGTTAAAGTTATAATATGTGTATATATATATATATGTATAGGGTTATTTTATACATGTGTTACATATATACATATATGTGTGTATATATATATAGATATGTAAATAATATATTGTGTGGTGTGTGTTTAATGTGTATATATATTATTAATTTATATTATTATAAGTTAAAGTTATAATATGTATATATATATATGTATGTATGTATAGGGTTATTTTATACATGTGTTACATATATACATATATGTGTGTATATATATATAGATATGTAAATAATATATTGTGTGGTGTGTGTTTAATGTGTATATAAATTATTAATTTATATTATTATAAGTTAAAGTTATAATATGTATATATATATATATATATATATATATATATATATATATATAAAGAAGAAAGCATCTTCATTATCTTCACCCCCGAAACCATCCCCTCCCCACACCTCACTGCTACAATGCCGATCACAGGCCATCGGTGTGCCTCCCGGAGTGCCACCTTCCTCTCCAGCTGCTCCGCCACCTTCCACCGTCTTCTCCGGCAGCGTTGCATGCTGTTTTGGCCGGAATGGCCGAAACTCTTCTCCTCACCGTTCACCGACTTTCCGATCACCAAATCCAGTGATTCCGGTGCCGTTGAGCTCCTAGAACTCCATAGAAGTTGATTCCAAGCTCCTTGTAGCTTGAAAACTCATCTTGGTAAGGATTTGAGCTTGATTTCATTTTCGGCCATTTATGTTTCTCGATATTTTTGAACTTCGATCTTTAAGATTCAAGCTTAATTCCTTCACAAAATATGCTTCCATTAGCTTAATCTACACTCTGTAATTTTTTTTGGAATTTTTGAAATTTATTTTGATTTTTGTGAATTTTTTATTATTTTCTAATTTTTGTAAATTAATTAAATAAATTGAAATTGTGATTTTTAGTGTTTATGGAGGTTGAAATTAATTTTAGAATTTAATTTATAATTTTTGTGATTTTTGTGTAATTAATATAATTTTATTTAGTTTATGTGAATTTTGGAAATATAGGTTTTATATGTGTTTTGTTAGAATTAATTGGTTAATTGAGTATAATTATTGATTTTATTAAATTATATGTGGATAAAATAATTTTAGAGTAATTATATAATTTTTATTGAATTTTTGGGTAATTATAGTATATTATGTGAATTTTTATATATTAGGGGTGTTTTGGTAATTTGGTAGTAATTTTAGTTGAATATTAAGTTAAATTGGTTTTAATAATTATTTGAGGTATAAAAATGATTTTTATAAATGATTTACTATTTTTAACTAATTAAAACTATTTTTTGAAAATTATTTTCAAATTATATATAATATACTATTTTTATAAATAAAATGGGTTTTTAGTAATTTTAGTATGTTTTTGGACTAATTAAATAAAGTGGATTTATAAAATTAATTTCTATTAATATTTGTGAATTTATTGAGAATTATCGATTTTTAATAATATTATATGAATATTAGGGTTTTTAAGTAATTGTTAGTTAAATAATTATTTTTTGTGTTTAAATATTTAAATTGCTATATTTGGTAATAAAAAGGGTATTTTTGGTATTTATGAAATTTTAATATATTTTGTGTATTTTCTTGTGAATTGTGGACCTCGGTCGGTAGAATTTGCAGTTTGGGATTTCGACCGAGGGTTGTGAGCATATTTTGTATTCAAAGTGTGTTTTCTTGCAGGACTGGCTCTACTTTTAAATAGAGAGATGCCCATTTTGTAGAGGAGGTTCTGTCGAATTTTTGATAGAATTCTCGTAAAATGTGACATTCGATCAAATTTCTATTATTTGTTTGTGTGTAGAATTCTAGATCGAGTTTCTAGAAATTAAGTTAGATTTATTCTAATTACGTGTTAATATTTTATTTGTTAGTTGCGCTGAGACTGAGGCCTAGTAGACCAGGCCCATCAGATTCGTCTCGAGAAGCGCACAACTGTGAGTTATTATAATGTATATATATTGCTTAGGGTGCATGTTTAGAATTCTATGTTTTAAATATAAATTTTTGCATAATTGACTATTTGAATTTTTAAGTATATTTTAGGAATACTTTTAGTATATTTTTGGTATATTATGAAATATATGCATGTTTTCCTTTTCCAATTAAATATGGCTTGTTTATAAATAGTATTGATTAAATTTAATATGTTTTGTGATTTATTTAAGTTGATTATACATATATATACCTGAATTATACTTAGTTTATTTTAGGTATATTTTTGGTATATATATGGTTTATTTTAAATATCATTATGCATCATTTATTTTCCTGAATGTATGTTTTATATTATAATGAAGGATATCATAAAGCATGCTTCTTAGTGGGCAGCACTAGGACCGAGTACGTATCGGTACGACAGTAGATTTTAGGTTAAATTACTAACCTATTGGTGGATTATGACTTGTTGATTGATTTGATTGATATGAGATGTGATTGAGAGTGTGATTGTTGAAGCTTGGTTAACTTAGTGTCTCGGGGCCAATCACACTGACAGTCAGACTGTTGGAGCTCGGTTGACTTAGTGTCTCGGGGCCAGTCTATTGTCCAATTGGACTAAGTGAATTATTTGGAACTAAGTAGGCCTGTATGGCTTAAGTGAGTTTTATTGATATTTGAGGTTGCGAAAATATAGGGTTCTATTTGACCCTTCATAAACTGATGATTTTCTTTATAAAATGATTTTTTTATGCATTTGCGTGTAATTGCCTATATATATATTTATTATATATACTATTGAGTGTCTGCATTTGAAATTTAGTTATACATGTATATATATTATAATAATTCACTCAGTGAAGTTGATGTCTGACTCCCCTCTGTTGATATTTTTCAGGAAAGTCTTCGTCTTCAGACCTCAGCAGTAGACATGGACGCCGGATTTCTTCTGCTCCAGCTTTATTATGTAAATTGCTTACTTAAGTTTATTTTGTACTCTAGACATTGTAGTAGTGGTTATACTTAATTATGTTGTGGGTTGTATTTATGACTATAATTGTATGAGATTTTAAATTTAGAGTGTTACTCTGAAATATTTGTACTTAAAGATTTTATTATATATGAGATGAAATTATGTTATTAAAGTGAGCTGAGAAATTATTATTTTATATTCGAGATTTAATTTTCGCTGCACAAATATTTTATTTATTTAATTATATTGCATGCTTTTATTTTTAAGGCTTGCTACGAGTTTCAGATTCGAAAGAATTCTCATTCCTTAGCGCCGATCATGGCCCCTGTTTTGGGTCATGACAATATTATTGTTAATATAATGTGCATGAGAGTTAGTATTATTGTTTTTGTTATTATTATATTGTGCACACGTGTGTGTGTGTGTATATATATATATATATGTGTGTGTGTGTGTGTGTGTGAGAGAGAGAGAGAGAGAGATAAAATTGTTAAAGTTAATATACATACATATATATCTATATAAAAGAATAGTCAAAAAGCAAAATAATTTTTTCTCTCTTTCTTTCTTTTCCTTCTAATTTTCTTCCTCCTTCACCCGCGAACCAGCAGCACCACCCCACGTCGTCAGATTGCCACTGCGCCACCAACAACCACCATCACCTCCAGCTCTTTCGCAGTCGTCGACCGCCACTAGCAGAGCCGCCAGAGCATGTCGGAGCCACTTGAACGGAGACTGCACAGTAGGTGACCTCTATTTTTTTTATAAAGCTTTTAGCCACCAAAGCTCACCATTCTGGTCTTAATAGAACCTCTTAGCTTTGGTGAAGTTAAATCTAAGCTTGGCTCAAGCTTAAATCCGCTCGTTTGTGAGTTTTCATCAATTTTAGTTTATGTGTTATTAGGGTTTTTTTTTTTTTGTTGATTGTGTTTGATCCATGGATTTTCTCTTTGATAATGTTGATGTATGTAGCTTAATCTTCCTAAATATATTTTTTATTTATTTTTTTAAAATTATTTTGAATAATGGGTATTTTTGAATATTTTAATAATTAAAAATGAATTCTTATTAATTATGTTATTTATTTATTTTGGATGGAAATTTGGTTAAATTAGTATTATTAATTTAAGTTATTAATTTTAGAAGTGAGAAATGAATTTTTAGTGATTTTGTATAATTTTTTTACTAATATATAGTGTTATGTGATTTTTGAATAAATGAGTAAATTGTGTGTTTTTATTGAAACTATAGTTAAATTATATGTTTTAAATAATTTTGGAATAATAAATGGTATTAAAATAATTTTTACAAATGATTTGCTATTTTTTTAACTAATTAATACTAATTTTTGAAAATATATTCAAATAATAATTAATTGATTATTTTTGTGATTAAATAAGTTTTTAACCATTTTTATTATATATATAACCTATTTGAGTAATTAATTGTGAATTTTATTATTTTATGTTAAATAAGTGAAAAATCGAATTTTTATTAATATTATATAATTTATTTGTGATTTTATTTAATTGATGTGGAAATAATTATATTAAAATTCTTTATGTTTAAATATATTATATTTTAGTATTTATGGATATTTGTGGAATTTAATGATTTTTATTACATTTATTATTTATATTGATTTGTGGTGAATTATGAAATTCGGTTGAGAAATTGTATAGTTCGGGGTCTCAACGCGAGATGTTGAGCTCTGTGATATTAGAAGTGTGTTTTATTGCAGGATCGGCTCTACTTTTCAGTAGAGAGATTTCCATTTTACAAAGGAGACTACCAATTTTTTGATAGAATTCTTGTAAAACGTGGCATCGGATCGATCCTGAGTTTCGCATTTTTAGCTGAGTTTTGATTCTTAGATCGAGTCTTCTTTTAGAATTCTTAGAAGTATACGTTAGGAATTTATACTCATTTTATTATTATTTATTTTTCTAGCTACACCGAAACCAAGACCTATCGGACTAGATCCATCGAGTTTTTCTCGAAGAGCCCAAACTTGTGAGTTATTATTTTATATATGCATTGCACATAAGATGCATGATATTAAGTATTCATATTTTTTTTATATGTGTTGATACATGAATTGTTTTATTAATTGATTTAGTATATGTTAGGTATACTTTCAGTATATTTTTGGTATTTTTCGATATTTATGCAATATATATACTTCTTATATTTTCAATATACAATTAGTATGTTTTTGGTATATTCATGGTTTGTTTTTGGTATATGTGAGGCATATATATCGATATATTTTCAGTATATATTTGGTATATTTCTGGTATATAAATGGTACATTCTCCTATAATGAATGTCATTATATGTTAATTGTGCATTTTATTATTTTTCATTAAATATACAATTTATTTTAAGGATATCAATAGAACGTGCTACCTAGTGGGCTGCAGTAGTATTGTGTATGTATCGATGCAATAGATCTTAGGATTGAATTTATGAAATCATCGGAGGTGAAATTTGATTGATCGATTTATTGAGAATTTCAATGATTAAGTAGTGTGATTGCGGGAGCTCAGTTGACCTAGTGTCTCGGGGCCAATCACACTAATAGTGAGATTGTGGGAGCTCGGTTAACTGTGTATCTCGAGGCTAGTCTACTGTCTAAAAATGGAATAAAAGAATTACTTTGGAATTAAGTGAGCTTGGTGGTTAGTGAGATATTTTGATTGAAGTTGCAAATATCTAGGATTCTATTTGATCCGTCACTTAAATAAATGTTTTCTGCATTTATTATACACATAAAAGCGGATTTTAACATCTATATAAAATATGTGTATATGTAGATTATTATACTAATATTTGACTGTATATAATTTAGATTGCATGTATATATATTATAATAATTCACTTAGTAAGGTCTGACTCTCCTCAATATTTTTTTCAATAAATTCTTTTTCAGACCTCACTAGTAGTGTTTTACACCGATTTTCTTCAGTTTCGATTAAATTATGTAATTTTATTATATGAACTCCTATCGTATTCTAGAAAACTACACTATAAGTGTATTGTATCAGTAGTGTGTTATTTTTTATTTTGAAATTTCTGTATCAGAATATTATATTAATATTTTATTATGATATGACATTTTAAGTATTTATTTTTTATATCAATTTAAATTTTAATTTTGATATATTTTAATTTATTTATTATATGTATTTTTATTTATTTTAAATTTATTATGAATTTCAAATTTAAAAGAATTTTTATTTTCTAGCATTGATTATGAATTTCATTTTAAATCGTAATAATTTCCCAGATGACTTTCAAGGTGTCTCATATTCATAACTGATAGGCTTGGTAAACATTGGGCTTCATCTTCGACCTCCTCTCCTTCTTGGTGGGACACAACTCCTTTTTGTAACTCTTTATTTTTAGTGATTAGAGTGGTCAACCTTCTTTTAGGTTCTATTAGTTTGCTTCAGCTTGTGTTTTAGTCAGCATCGTTAGCTGGTTCTGTTTGTTGTTTCGGCCTTGGCTGTTGAACTCTTTATGTATCACTTTATTTTTATTTATTTATTTTTTTTAGAATGAAAGAAGTATGAAGATAACATTAATAGGTTATCAATCTAGTTAAGATTTTTATGTGCGTTTATTGATTTCTTAACTCCAATCTTTTACTTCAAAAAATTGAATAGTATAATATATTAACATGTGATATAAAATACAAGTAGATACGTACTAAAACACATAATTATAAAAATATATAATTTATATTTATATACTTAATTTATGTCAAAATATAAAAATCTTTATATATATATATATATATATAAGAACAACAAACTATAAATTTATAAATATATAACACACATAAAATTCATATAATTTAATTTTAATGTTTAACAAACTATAAAAAAAAATTTCTTTGAAGAAAAACAAACTATAAATAAATAAAACATTTGTATATTATATTATATCATAATAATTAATAAATATAGTTATTTATTTTATCAAAATATTACACAATATTGTAATAGTGATAAAAATATTATCCATTTTAATAAATTTTTAATATTTTTATTTATAAATATTATTATATTTTATGAGTTATAAACGTGTCAATATTATACATTTAGATATATTTTAATTCATATAAATTTAAATAGATTGTATAAGTTGTGTCGTTATACACATTGGAATTTGAGTTTAAAATTTTGAAACAATTAATTAATTAAGTAGATAATATTCAAATTGATTAGTTGTTGTTGTTGTTATTATTATTATTATTATTATTATTATTTTCTTAACCCTAAATAAATTTCAATTTTGACTTATAATATAATTAATGACAACACAGCAATGATTTAAAGAGATACATACCCCTTCACTTTAGAGAACATGCATGTTGAATGCAAGCCTGTCAACTATAGGGCTGCTCTGGCTCCTTGGTGACCCACCTTGAGGGGCATTGGTTGAAGTTATTTTCAACATCCACCCGACAATAATATTGCAAGGATTGTCAAGGCCAAGGTTAGGGCACTACACTGCCAATTCTCCCTTATCCATCCAATAGCTTTGTTTTGTTGAATTAGAGCCATCTCCTTCTCACCCACCCTCTTGAAAAAGGGTAGGAATGTTAGCTGTACTTTGCATATATATGTTCAAGTTCAACAGCGACATCACTCCTTTCTCATGTGACACCAATCACAAGTCACAACAAAGGCCCCAAATTGCTCCATTGCCCCTCCTTGTGAACCTAATGCTATTAAGTCCATTTGGCTGTGTTTCAAGGGTCTTACCTTTATCTGAAAAACCCTTTTTTTGAAAAGGGAAAAAAAAAACAGTTAGTTATTAATAAATCATATTCAACCATTAAAAAAAACAACTATTAAATCATGCTAACCTTTATCACCATATATAAATTTGGAAATCCACTACTTAGTAGTTTAAGTGGTAAAAAAATGTAGATATTTAAATGTAAAGAATAGGATTTAAATTTTATCATCATTTATTGTATTCCTTTATAGTGAAGAATTAATTACTTAAACTAATTAGCTAAAAAGAAAAAAAAACAATATAAATAAGCGTTTGATGATTTAAAGTGGAATAATTATTTATTTTTTAAAGAATTATAAAATACAAAATAATAAATTTAATTGTGATTAATTTATGAAATTATTCTTTAGATTTGGTGGCTATTTTCATGCCACATTGAAGAGAGGGAGAGCATAAAAGAAGCACAAGTTTGAACTGAGCTCTCAATCTATATAAATATATAGAGATAGAGAGAGAGAGAGAGAGGTTGAGAGGCTTTAGAGATTTTTTTTCTTTGGCATGCACTGGCTAAAAGGGAAATTCAAATAACTGTCCTCACGAAAGTCAAACACAATTTAAAGAGATTGATAATCTGTTTTCCTTTTTAAACAAAAGACGAAAGAAAATTCCATATTTTTACACTTTTAGTCGAGAAAATTCTCTAGAGAGAACCATCTTTAATAAGATAATAAAGTTAGATCCTTTTTTTTTTTTTAATTTTATTTTGAAGACTCTAAGTCTTAAGTTTGATTTGGAAAATCTGTTTCCTTGTCTTTGATAAATTAATTTTGTTTTTTTTTTTTTATTATCTCCTAATTTTGCCTTAAAGCTTAAATAAGAATGGGATTAGCTTTGCTCAACTGAATAACAATCTTACCTTCGATTTATTTCATATGGGTGGCTTATATATTGGGTGAGACCAAATCTCCAAACCTTTAGCTCAAACAGTAGAGTTAATCTTGGAGGAGAAAGACATGTGATCTGCCAATAGATTAGGTTTATCCTTGCTTCTCCATGGATAAAATTCAAATGGTTTAATTTCCTATTTAATTAATAAAAATATAAACAATTTAATTTCTCATTATAAGAGGAAAATTTATATTGCTCGTGGGAATATTTTATCTTTCCTTTTAGATTAAGGATAGTTGCATTAGGAAAAAAAAATACATACCCTAAAATTCATGCTATATAAAAAAAATTATCCCACTCTAGCAAAGAGTGTGGAGGTCTCATCTATTATCCCACAAATATTTTGAATATTAACCATTTTATATTATACTTTCATGCTCGTATATAAAATATAATTTTAAATAATAACATGTACTATCTTATTCGATAAAAAAATAAATCTATTTTATTTTTTATATGAATTAAAAATGCATAATTAATATAATCTTATAGTAATTTTTTGAGTATGTCCAATTTTTTTGATAATTAGTATGTTCTTCTATTAATTATTTCATTACATTAGTTTAAAAATAAATGTAGATTAAACAAAAAGTTTTTGGGCAGTTGATAATTTTCTAAATTTTTTTGATAATTTTCTAAAATTAGTGACTGTAAATTGAATAAAAAAAATGACTTTTTTTAAAATTTTGCACAGTTAAGATGCGTCATATATAACATTAGATTATTAATTATATTTATATGTGAAATTTTGTGAGGATGAGATTGGATTTAGGTCGTAAGATCTTGACTTCAACCATCTATTTTAGATCTCATTAAAAAAAATATAAATTCTTTATCTATTAAAGATTAAAAATACATTTTAACATACATATATTATAAATGAAAGTACAATTAAAAAATATTAATATTATAAAATTATTTATCATTATTCTCCAATCACTTTGCTAAAATTTTTGATTTATAATTCAACATTCATTTGATAACGCATGTTCTATTCCACAATATTAATTAGTTCTTAGTAAATAAAAAATTATTTATTTAAAAGGAACAGAGTATTTGTAAATAGATTTCAAATCCTCTCATGTTGAATATGAACATAAACTATCATATTTACAATCTCAAACATTTAATTTTGAATTCAATAATTGAGATTCAGCGAAAAAATTTAATTTTATATTAAAAATAGGTAATTTTGTTAAATAATTCAATTTCAACTATTAATTTTGAATTGATGATTGATATTATATAAATATAATAAGTTATTTTCATGTTTAATTTGAGATGATCTAAATCTTGTATATATTATTAATTATTATTTGATGGCGAAACGAAGGGAGTATTAAAAAAAATGGAAAAAGACACCGTAGACTTGGTGACTGAGGCATCTAACGGCTATAATTGCGGTGATGATGGAGGTCGTTGGTAGAGGAGGGGGACGCGTTGGCACTGAACAATCAGACAAATGAAATGAAACCGCAGGGCAGATGAGGTCGTTAGAATCAGACAAATGGATAAAAGCCGTTGAATCCGGCTGCAGTTAAAATATTTTGTTCCGCTTTTAACCTTTTTCTTCTTTTGGCACTTTCTTCCATGCCCCTCCCAACCCCTCTCATCAAACTCCTTATACACAAAATTATTTAATAATTTC
The DNA here is from genome assembly GCA_947683625.1 of Mallotus nudiflorus. Lineage (NCBI taxonomy): Eukaryota > Viridiplantae > Streptophyta > Magnoliopsida > Malpighiales > Euphorbiaceae > Mallotus > Mallotus nudiflorus. The sequence continues at coordinate 4,725,335 of CANTUR010000239.1, forward strand.
CACATGCATAATTAATAAATATAATTGTAATTTGTATATCGAATGTAATTATAATTTTTTTTACATAATTAAAACTCTATTTTTTTTAAGAAGATATTCTAAAACTAAATTAGTACAATACAAGTTGAATTTATGGAATATAATTTATTCAACCAATCACATGTTTAATAAATGAGAACTAAAAAAGATATCAATAAATGATTGGCCCGTGTCAACCGACAACTAAAACTACAACATGTGCCTTGTGAAATTAATTTCTCTTTTTTTTCCTACCCTATTTCTACAACATCAATGATAATAAAATTTGGTAAAAAAAAAGCTAATAAAATAATATAAATATGTTAATAGGTATAACAATCATGATTCTTTAAACTTTCACTTTTTATCGATATGACTCTTTAATTTATAATTTTATTATTTTAATATTTAAATTTATTTAAAATATAATTTTAAAATTTATATCACATAAAATAATTAACTAGTATATATCATATTTTAAAGGTTTGATTGATAAAAAGATTACAAATAAAGGTATCAAATTAATAAAAAAGTGACAAGTGTAAAATGTAGTAGATACAATATATTATTATATTAGTATATTTTATACGAAATTAAATGTTAAAATTATAAAATTATAAGTTAAAAAGTGAAATTAACAAATTATATCAAGTATAAAGAGATATTATGCCTATGCTAATATAATACTATACCATATGATAACATTTTATTTTTATTATAAATGACATTTTATTTATTTTATTTTATTTACATTTTTTTTTTACTTCGTTTCATGTTCTTGTAGTGGTGTGGTATGGGGCTCAGGTGGTGAAAGGGTATAACGGGAATTCGGATTTTTATTAACAAAAGAATTAAAAAAAAAAAAGGTAAATAACGGCTAGTGCGGCGCCTGGTGCGTCCACAGCAAGAGTGCCTGCGTTTATGTCACTTGCCTCTTCAGCTGGCCCAAGGAGAGCTAGACGACTGACTGATCCGGTGAGCTTGGGCCATGTCATCAGTAGCTTTCGATATTTTTTATTGGGAACAGCTTTGCTTTTTTTTTTTGGTTACAAGCGTTGCTAATTTTTATTGTTTCATATTTGAATAATTAATTTCTTTTTACACATTGGGAAATTCTTGCCTATTTGAATAATTAACATATATGAAAATTATTTTGATATACTTTTAAAAGATTTTTAGAGTGTGTTTTAAAATATTTATTTGAAATATTTTTATACGTCATATAATTTTGTATTATAAAAATATTATTTATAAAATAATAGTTCAATGAATTTTGAACCTTCAAATATAAAGTAAGAGTTAAAAAAATAAATAACATTTTTTACTCTAATTTTAGTTAATGATACATAAGTATATACACATTTCTATAATTAATTCCATCAATTCTACTGGTTCAAATATCAAAAAAATCAAAATTTACTAAAGTCAATTAAATCTTCATTTTTTATATTTAAAATTTAATAAATTATTATTTATGATAAAAAAAAACTGTTTCTTAATAATATAAAAGGATAATTACATTTCTTTTTAAAAGAATGATATTAGGTTCAACTCCCTTTTCTAATATTTAAAAAAGTTTATTCTTTTAATTAATTAGAATGGAAAATTATTTTATAGCAAATGCTGCTTGCTGGAAGCATTTACTATTGTCCTACAATTATAGCAACTTGTTTGTTTACACAACAATTATTATAGTTATTGTAATTATTGCTATGTAAACATAGAGCTTAGCTTAAGAACTTTTAAAGAACTGAGGTCAGAGTAGTGAATTAGTTATTAATTTTCCATCCAACTTTCTTTAAAAACCAATAACAATATATATAGATGTTCAATTTTTTAAAATTTTAAATAGTAATGTCCTCCATTTGTAACTTATTAGTTAAGGTGATGGATATTATAAAATTAGGTCATTGGTTTGATTCTTATTTTTTCATTAACTTTTTAGTTGTTTAAAAAAAATAGTAATTATCATTAAATTACTTTAAACAATAATTATCATTAATTCCAGCAAATGGCTATTAACGGTTTTTTTTAAGGCCAAATTTCGTTTGAGGTTGAAATTTCGTTTGTGAATTTAAATTTTTATGCTCAAAGTTTTATTCTAACTCTTCAATACTTCACGGTGAAAGATATTTTCATATAATAATATCTACCAAAAAATATTTCATATATATATATATATACACTGCTCCAATGGATGTGCATTTTCCCACCAAAACAATAAATAGTGCCAAATACTAAATTATTGTTGATTTTCTATTTTGCAAATAAATTCTTAAATTTTCTAAAATGGGAAATTTGGTTCAATTAACTTTTTTTTTTTATCAAAAACCGAGGGAAAATTTTTAAATATGTAAAATAAAATATATTCTATTATTAAGTACATATATAAAAAAAATAGATAGGATATGATATGTAAAATAAATCAAGAATATAAAATTAATAAAAAATAAAATGAGATATAAATATATATGCATAGTTTTTTTTTTTTAAATATTGATGTTAGGTCACTTGCACAAATGTACATATCGTAACAAATAGTAAAAAATGAATATGAGTATTATTTTCACGAGAAAATAGATACTAAGTATTAATTATAATTTTATTTACACAAGCTAACAATATTGAAATTAAATAACTTAAATAAAAAAATATTTAACAATCCTAATTTCAGTTGATCAAACTAAATTCAATGTTTAAAAGTTAGAGTCTGAATTTGTTTTACTATTTAACACTTGATTTACAAGATCATTTCATATTTCAATTTATTGACTAAAGTTAATGGTAAACTGCTTTAAATTACCTAAATTCCTTTTTTAGATCATTTAAACATAACAAAACTAATTATCGCCTATTCTCATGGTCATCCAATTAACCAGGCCTCATTCAACTTCTTAGCAATTGTTAATTCTTGAAGGATTTGTCTATTTTCATGATCAAGGTTCTCAAGTTTTATGAGCTAGTAAATTATTCAATTTTCATTGATATGAACTATTTTAGGCCATAGATATGCATTCAATTAGGCCTAAAATTGTTCCTAGTTGTTCTCAAGTTTTATGAGCTAGTAAATTATTCACCCATAGATATGCATTCAATCAAGCCTAAAATTAAACACAAAAACAAATAAAATTGATTAAAAATCAATTTATTGAATAAAAATAGAGATTCAAACAAGTGATAGTCTAGCTACACAAATTCAAACCCTAAAAGGGACTTAGTTACATATGATTAAATGTTCAACACCAAAAAGAATCTAAACATATAATAGAATTGAGAAGGAGGAGAAGAAGAAGAATGATAGTAAATCTCGTTTCTTAGATCGTCTTTGATTCTTCGACTCTTGAAAGTGCTTTTGTTCTTTGCTCAGATTTTCTTCTGACTTTTGACAACAACCCTGCATAATCCTACACTTCTACTTATATAGGTGTTCCAAAAGTAGAGTCCTTGCTTGCTCAATTTCTTGATCCAAAACAAGAAAAAAAAAATTTCTTGATCGACATTGTTATAATTCGATATTTTTATAAATTATTAAATTAATTTTTAAGATATGCAGTATTAATAAATATTTTAAATTTTTATATATTACGATTATTTTGTGTAATTTAATTAAATTTTAGTGTTGGTGTTTATTTTATTATTGATATTAATATTAAATCAATATTTAAAAGTTTAATTTATTGTTATATATTATTTAAAAATATTATTATTTTTATTATTTATGAAGAGTATTAATTTATTCTATTTTAACATTTTAATATTTAGAGGTGAATTTAATTAGAAAGTAATTATTTCATTTGAAATAATAATAATAATAATAATAATAATAATAATAATAATAATAATAATAATTATTATTATTATTATTATTATTATTATTATTATTATTTTATACATATGTATAGTATTTTATCTTTTTCCTAATTAAAAAAAAAAGGCAGAAGCATATTTTTCGGGTTTCTTCTTTTTTTTCCCTTCTCTTTTTTTTCTTTCTTCCTTTTCTTTTTTTTTCTTCTTCTTCTCCTTCCTGGTCTTTGCAGAGCCACCACCGAGCCACCATCACCTCACCAACTTCACTTCCCTCTTTCCTTCCCTTTCCGTCGTCATCTGCCAACTCCTTCCTCCCCTATCTCCGTCAAACACAGCAACAACAACAACAACAATGTCGGTGATGTTTTTGATGGAGAGAGCTTACGATTTCAGACTTGTTTGACTCCTCTCGATCCGGGTAAGCTGAATCTTCAGTTGTTTCCAGCTTAGGACGTCCGGTAATTGGTTTATACTCAAGTTTTAGTTTAGGTCAATTTAGATTTTGTTTTTTTTAAGCTTGATATAATTTGATTCATGCTGAATTTCTTTGGAAATGTGGTTATGTGCATCAAGAGCTATCTAAATATATTTTTGTTTGATTTTTTTGAATTATTTGAACTTTTGTGTTTTTGTTTTCCGGTGACCCATGCTGGAAAATTTTTATATTTTTAGAAAATTGTTTAAATTATTTGGATTATGGGTTGTGAAGGAACTTTGGTGAAATTAATTTTAGATTTTTAATTATGAATTTATTTAGTTTATGTATAAAATTGTATTTTTGCAAAAAATAAGTTAAATTTTATTAATTATATGATTTTTATTGAAAATAATTCTAATTAGTATATTTAATATAAACTTTAAGCTTTAGAAATGAGAAAATAAATTTTTACAAATTTATAGTAATTTTGGTTAATTTTTAGAAAATATTTAATATTATGATAATTTTTGGTTAATTAGTAAATTTTGTATTTTAATTGAATTTATTGTTAATTAGTGTGTTTTGGATAATTTTTGAATAATAAATAGTATTAAAATAATTTTTACAAATTAATTACCAATTTTAGCTAATTAATAATAATTTCCAAAAATATATTCAAATAATAGCTTATTTATTATTTTTATGATTAAATTAGATTTTTAGCTATTTTTATTATATAACCGATTAATTTAAATAATTAATTGTACTTTATACTATTTAACTTCGAGTATTTGAAAAATGGAATTTTTACTAATATTATTTAACTCTATTTGAGATTTTATTAAATTAATTTGAAAATAAATTATCTTTAATGTTTTTGTTATTCAAATAAATTATATTGAGGTATTTTATGGATTTTTTATGGATTTTAATGATTTTTAATATTTATTATTAAATTATTAAATTTTGTGTATATTGGTTCTTAGTTGGACAAATTATATAGTTCAGGAGCTCAACTCGAGATGTTGTGCTATTGTGAATATTGAAGTATGTTTGCTTCCAGGATCGACTCTATTTTTAGTAGAGAGACGTCCGTTTTACATAGGAAACTTTATCGAATTTTTGATAGAATTTTCGTAAAACGTGACATCGGGTCGATCCTGAATTTTTTGTTTTTGGTCGAGTCGTGTCCTAAATTGAGTCATTTCTTAGAATTTCTAGAAGTATAAAATTAGAATTTTGATTATGATATTATTATTTATTTATAAACTATAGTTGTGGTGAGATCGAGGTCTATCGGATCAGGATAGTCTATCTCTTTTAGAGGAACGCACAACTATGAGTTATTATCATATATATGCATTGAATGTAGAATACATATTTGTGAGCATCCATATTTTATAATGTGATTAAGTATTATTTATTTATTAAATGATTATATATATGTTTAATATATATTTGGTATATTTTTTAAAAAATGTTTGCTATCATGTTTAAATTATACATTTCATTTTTTTTTTATAAATATAAGATTTATATTTGAAGGATAGTAATAGAAGTGTTACTTAATGGGTTGCACTATGACTATGTACGTACTAGTGCAATAGATTTTTAGGTTGATATTATGAGATATTTGATGTGAGCTTTGTATAATTGATTATTGAGATTTGTAGTGTGATTGCAGGAGCTCGATTGATCTAATGTCTCGGGGACAATTATGTAGACAATGAGACTGCAGGAGCTTGGTTGACTTAGTATCTTGGGGTCAATCTATTGTCCAAAAATGGAAAGAGAAATAATTTGGAATTAAGTGAGTCTATTGGCTAGTAAAGTTCAATGATCGAGGTTGCGAACTATTTTTGGGTTATGCTTCGAGCCTTCACCAAAAATAAATCTTTTTTTTCTGCATCTATTATTATATAAAAATGGATTTCATCATCTGTATGAACTGCATGTATATATATATAATTATACTGATGTTTGGTTGTATATGACTTTAGATTGTATGTATATATATATTATAATAATTCACTCAATGAGGTCTGACTCCCTTCAATATTTTTTTCAAGATCTTTCATTTCAGACCTTTCTTGTAGTACTCTTCACCTAACTTTTTATTCTTCAACTGCTTTATGTAAATATTGAACTGTCATTTTTCTTGTATTTTAGTAATCACTATAGTAGTAGTGTTATTGTATTAGTAATGTGTTGATAATTAGAGATTTTGTATCCGAATATTGTATAAAGATATTTTTATTATGTTATAATATAAAAATGTACTTTTATATTAATTAAAGTTTTTATTCTGACATATTTTTGTATTATATTTACATGTTTTTTTATTTTAAAGCTTACTATGAATTTTGAATTCGAAAGAATTTATGCTTTCTAGCATCGATCATTATTCCCCAATTTGAATTGTGATAGACATGACCATATTGCTTGAACATCCTACTTTCTTCTTAAGAGTAACATTGTCGACAACATGTCTGTGTTAAAACGGTGTCAATTGCTTTATATTTTTTTCTTTTGTATAGAAGGAGACACGATTAGAAACACACCCATGTGTCACGTGAGTTTTGCTATCCTCAAAAAACTTTGCCCACATGCGGCTTAGCACACTTGATTCACCCAATGTCAAGGATGCTAATAAGCCTTCCAACGTATGCCAAACTCTGCAAGATGGCAAGAATTACGCTAACGAAAGTATGCTTAAGTAAAAGACACAAAGAGAGTGCAAGAGCTTGGAAATGTATGCTTATATTATTATGTTCACAACTATGTACAAAATGAGGGGATGAGGAGGTATTTATAGGCATGGGTGACTATTATTCTTATCCCCTCAAGGGAATGTTCTAGAAACCCACATACATATATACATGTATGGGAGATTTTAGACTAGTCAACATACTACTAGATATGCCTAGCATATACAAGAGATCTCTACAATGTTCAAAAGTGCTCTAGAGAATTCTACACATCTCTAGCACTCTCGGTTAAAAATTTTTTAGACTAGAGCTCTAGGGCATGACAATCTCCCCCACCTAATCAGGCAATACCCTTGTTGCCTTCTCCTTGTAAGCTTTAATTTGCTCTTCAAATTGCCATAAGTCCCAAATAGGTTCCTAACTAGCTTCACTTTCAGGAAGTCCCTTCCACTTAATAAGGAACTCAGTTGTTGGGGGTTGATTTGATTGTGGCACCTTTCGATGGGAGATAATGTATTCCATTTCTTTGTCGTATTGAGCTCTCACATTCAATGGAACTCTTATGGATTTCCCTTGGCTCGGATCATCAAGATCCTCCCAATAAGGCGTCAACATGCTCACATGAAAGACAGGGTGGATCTTGATGCCTTAGGGAAGCTCCACCTTATAAGCTACCTTTACCATATATTTAACAATGGGAAAGGGTCCCTCATATCTTCTCTTAAGACCCCAATGAAGTCCGTCGGCTTTACCATGCAAATATAGCTTAACGAGCACTTTATCGCCTTCTTTGAACTTCATGTGCCTTCTCTTCTTGTCTGCCCACTTTTTCATTCTCTTAGATGCCTTCTCCAAGTAGGATCGAGCAACATCATTTTGCTTCCTCCATTCCTTTGCAAGTTTAAAAGTGGGTGGACTTCTACTCAACCAATCCATGGCAAAAGAGCTTCGAGTGTAAGGTTATTGGCCTATGACGATTTCAAAAGGACTATTGCTCGTGGATTCGCTCCTTTGTAAGTTATATAAGAATTGGGAGACATCAAACAACTTAGCCCAATTTCGTTGGTTGGCACTCACGTAGTGCCTTAAGTATAGCTCCAGGAGTGCATTAATCCTATCGATTTGCCTATCAGTTTAGGGGTGCAAGCTCATAGAGAGTTTAAGGTTGGTGCCTAATAACTTGAACAACTCCATTCAAAAATGACCTATGAAGCGAGCATCTCTATCACTTACTATTGATCTTGGCACACCCCAATACTTCACCACATGCTTCATGAAAAGATGGGCAGCTGCTTTAGGGGTAACAAACTTCGGTGCGGGAATGAAGATGCCATACTTTGAGAAATAACTACCACCATAAAGATCCATGCACACCCTTCAGACATAGGAAGCCCCACTATAAAATCCATGGAAACACTCTCCCATGGTCTCGTGGAAATGGAAAGTGGTTCTAGCAAACCATTTGAGGCTTGTTGCTTTATCTTGTCTTGTTGGCACACAAGATAAATTCTAACGTAGGCCTCCATATCGTCCCTCATACAAGGCTAAAAGTAGGCATTTTCCATAAGTGCCATAGTAAGTTGTATGCCTGGATGTCCCGCCCACTTGTACTGTGTACTTCCTTTCGGCATCATTGAGCTTCCTACTCTCGAAGGCTATTGGATGCCCCTCTTGCATAAGCACTCCACCAATAGCAAATTCGGAAGCATTGGTGTGGATCTCGAATGTCTTGGTATAGTCGGGAAGTGCTAACACCGACTCCTCCATAATAGCCTTCTTCAACTTATCAAAGGCTTGTTGGTACTTCGTAGACCAATCCACACACACCCCTTCTTCAATAAGTCCATCAAAGGAGCAGCTATAGATGAGTAGCCCTTTATGAACCTTCGGTAATAGTTCACCAATCTAAGGAAAGATCTCAACTCGATTACCTTGGTTGGTGGCTCTCATTCTTGGATGGCCTTTACCTTTGAACCATCCATCTTTAATTTCCCATCGCCAACGATATGCCCAAGGAATGCCACCTCTCATTGGGCAAAGGAGCATTTCTCCTTCTTAATATAAAGCTCATTATATCGTAAGGCCTTGAACATTTGTCTTAAATGCTCCATATGCTCCTCCAAGGTATTGTTATACACAACAATATCATCAAGATAGACAACAATAAAACGATCAAGGTAAGGAGCAAGTACCTTGTTCATAAGAGTGCAAAATGTGGCTGGTGCATTTGTGAGGCCAAAGGGCATGATAAGGAACTCGTAGGATCCATATCTCGTCACATATGCCATCTTTAGCTCATGTCCCTCGGAGATGCGCACTTGATAGTACCCGGACCTTAGATCCAACTTGGTAAACCACTTAGCACCACCAAGTTAATCGAAGATGTTAGCAATGTGAAGAATGGGATACTTATTTTTTATAGTGATCTTATTTAGCGCACAGTAGTCAATGTACAACCGAAGGGAACCATCATGTTTTTTTTTAGAACAAGATCGGTGCATCATATGGAGCTTTAAATGGTCTAATGTAGCCCGCGTCAAAAAGCTCCTTAAGTTGCCTCCTTAGTTCCTCCAACTCTAGAGGTGCCATATGATAGGGTGCAAAGGTGTGTGGCTTAGCTCCTTGCTCTATCTCGATCTCGTGATCCACTTCTCGTTGAGGAGGAAGCTTCTTTGGCAATTGTGGTGGCATAATATCCTTAAATTCTTGAAGCACACCATGGATGGGGCTTGGACGCTTAGTACCATTATCGTTGGGACCTTCTTCCACCTTAAGGGTTGCGAGGAAGGTTGGCTCCTTCCTTTTTATGCCCTTAAAAATTTGTATGGCCGATACCATCATGTCTTGGCTTAGCTCCCTTTTTATCAATACCATATAAGGTTAGCCACTCTCCATAATGCACATGGTGTTGGTATATGGCACCAAAAAAGCCTTCACCATGTTGAGGAAGTCTATGCCAAGATAGAAACGTTGATCATCAATAGAAGCAATGGTGATATTGACTTTACCTTGCCATTGGCTTATATGAATGTCGATCCCTCTCACTATGCCAACAATGAGTAGCCTTTTGGCATTTACACCCTTGATATAGCCCCTCTCCTTCTCATAAGGTAGCCCTATAGAATTGGCCACCTCTTTTAACATGTACACTGTGTCAGCACCGGTGTCCACCATGGCTTGCACACTTGTGCCACTGATTTGAGTCTCCACGTACATTCATCCATGAGGCTTTTGTTCTACTTTGGCTTGAATGGAATTAAGGAGTCGAAGGGATGCAATTCTTCACTCTTCCTCTCACTTCTCCTCTTCGATGCTTACTAACGCTCCAAGCTTCCCATGCTTTGGACATTCGTAGGCATGATGAGTTCCATCGCAAATGAAGTAAGCGAGGGTTTTCGGAGGAGAACCACCCTTCTCATCCTTCTTCCACTTGCCCTTCTCTTTATATAAGCCTTGCCTTTTTTGGGGAATTTCTCCCTATCTCCCCCACCTTTACCACTTCTCTCGGGCTTCTTCCATTTTGGCTTGTAGGAGTCCTTCTTCTTTAACTCAATCAAAGACTTGACGGTTGCCATTGCAGTGGTGAGGTCTTGGACACCTCACCTCTCTAGCTCTAATTGAGTCTATTGAGATAAACTATCGATGAAAGTATGGAATACCTCTTTTTCTCCCAAGTCGGGGATCTCCAACATCAATTCAGAGAATTCCTTCACATACTCACGAATATAGCCATCTCTATGTTGAAGTCATTGAAGTTTAGACTTCACCTCCTTCTCGGCATTGTAAGGATAAAATTATTTCTTAAGCTCCTGCATAAATTCGTCCCACGTATTAATGGTGCAAAGGCCCCTTCTCATATCCTCGCACCTACATCTCCACTATACGGTGTGACATCACTTAGATAAAGAGATACAGACTTTACCTTGGTAGCTTCGTCCATAATGCCCATGATATCAAAGTATCTCTCTAAGTTCCATAAGAAGTTATCGATCTCCCTCGCATTCCTAACCCTACTATAGGCCTTTGATTTAGGAGCATTGACCTTGTGCACTATTGTGACTTACGCTCCCCCACCACTTGCTAACGCAGCCTTGCACAAGTTAAGCTCCACCTCGAGCTTCTTGATCTTCTCCATGCATTGGATAAACAACTTCTTTAGAACCTCATTGTCCCTCCACACATTGTCGACAAGAACGTTTAAGGCACCTTGCATCTCCCCACGAAGCTCTCCCTCGTCCTCCTTAGACTCTAGCTTCTCGATACATCGGTCCATGTCTTCAACCTTATCCATCGTATCCCTCCAGTCAGACATGGTAGTCTCCACCTTGACTAGCCTTTCCTCCATCATGCCAACAACATCACGGGACTTATCCTTGTGGCTGTAGACACCCAATTTCAGGATGATGTGTTATGGATGCAGCAAAGGACTCTAGTGATGAAAATGTCTACGATAGTTAATCTTTAAAAATTATAAGGGTTTAAATGTAGCTTTTAAAAGAAGGATTTAATATTTTCAAAGACTAAATTGTAAGGTTTTTTTAGGACCTAATTGCAAAATTTAAATTCTTTCAAGGGCCTTTTTTTAATTAAATGTTAAAAAAATATGTCAAAATTCCATAATTCCGATCGGAATTACACAATTCCAATCGAAATTGAATTCTTCCATCTCTCTGTTTTCTTTTTTTCTTTTTTTTAGTCTTAATTGGTTTAAAATTCCTAATTAATTAAGTCCTAACTGGTTTAAAATTCCTAAATATAATTTTAAGTATTAATCTTATACTTTAGGAATTAGAATCATATTAGGATTGGGGTTAGGCTTCCTAATTCCACTATATAAAGAAGGGGGAAGGAAGAGAAAAAAAGAAAGGAGAAAAAAATGGTGAAAAGGGAAAAGAGAAAGAAAAAAAAGGAAGAGAAATAGGGGAAAAAAAAGAGAAAGAAGAAAAGAAGAAAAAAGAGAGAAAGAAAACGTGATTTTCTTTTGAATTTTTTACAAAAATTAATTTTATTAGCAATTAATTCAAGATTTGTAGAGAATTTTTGAAGGGCAAGATTTGAAGATTCATCAAGAATGGTGAACTATCAATTTGAGGAGTACCCTAAATCATTCATAATCATATAATCTTCTTCTATTATTTATTTATTTGTTTATTTCATATTATTATTATTTATTATTATTATTCTTTCAAGTTATTATCATAATTTGTTCATTAATCATTATTTTATTTTATTTTTGTGGTGATTATGGAGGAAAATGCATAGTGATCATGTGGGGGATGAATTCATAAGAAGTCCATGGAAGATTACGAATAAAGCCTTGTAGAGATTTAATTTCCAGGGTTTTATTTTTATTTTTATTTTTATTGTCTTTATCTTTCTTTTATTCTTTATTTTTGTTAATGTAATAGCCCCAATAGTATGAGTAATAAAATCATATGTGTGGTTGCATGTTTATTTTGATTAAATTGACTAGTAAAATAAGGTTTCAATTAGGTAATTATTTAAAATCAATGGAGGAAGTAGATTAATTTAGGTTGCATGTTAATAAAATTAGGGTTTTAGTAAGGATTAATTTAATTATTTGTTTGATCTTATTTAATTATTTTCTTGTGTTTTTATTTGTTTTTAGGTTATATTTATTATTTTTATGTGTTTTGGGCCTTATGCCCATTTTAGGCTTTAATTTATTTATTTGAGTTTAGTAATTCTTTTAGCCTATCTCACTTAATAATTAATTAAAATATATTTTTTAGGTCCATAATTAATTAGATTTTAGGTTAGAAATATCCTTAGGCCCATTTAGTCAATTAGACATAGGCCCACATAATTTACTTTAATTAATTTAGACTTAAGCCATTTAATTTAAGCCTTCTTTCATAATTTGTAGATTTAAGATCACTATTTAATTAAAACATGTAGAATTAGGCCCACTAATTTAAATATTCTATAATTTGTAGATTTAAGCTCATATTTAGAATTAAAATTAGTAGACTTAAGTTCATTTAATGAAAATTAAAAGGAATTAGGTCTTTAGGTTCACATATAAATTAAAACATGTAGATTTAACTCATTTATTTAAAATCCATGTAGATTAGACTAACTTAGGGATTATGTGATTTATTGAATGCATTATTTACTTGTATATTTTATGATTAGTTTGCCTTGGAGTTTATTATTTTTAGGGTTTATATAAAATTGCATATAAATAGAGAACAAGATAATAATTCAGAAAGTAATTCTAAATGAACACAAGATTGAAAAAAGTTGGTATTCCGTATCCAGAATCTCCTGGTTGTGGTGCTAGCTTTTTTTTAGGGAATTGAGTACCACCTTTTCAATTGTCTTAGTTATTACCCTGAGTGGCGACTCCTCATCTCCACACCATGTCTTTATGACAGTGGTTAGTGTGTTCTCTAAAACCCCGAGCTCAAATGGTGTTGAGGTTGCTAAAACCTTAGACGAACATTGAACCCTGCCGTCTACAGTGGCTCCTTCCACTATCCTTTCTGCCTTTTTTTCCTCCTTCCTTTGGAATGATAGGAGGGGCGGAAGTGGATTGCTCACTCACCTTATTGCGGTTGCTTGATCACCAGCCTTGGCCATTATCTCGTGCAAGATTTCCCAAAGAGCTCAACCAGCTCTAATACCAACTGTCACGTGAGTTTTGCTATCCTCACAAAACTTTGCCCACGTGTGGCCTAGCACACTTGATTCACCCAATGTTAAGGATGCTAGTAAGCCTTCCAACGTATGCCAAACTCGACAAGATGGCAAGAATTACGCCAACGAAAGTATGCTTAAGTAAAAGGCATAAGGAGAGCGCAAGAGCGAAATGTATGCTTTTATTATTATGTTCACAACTATGTACAAAATGAGGGGATAAAAAGATATTTATAGGCATGGATGGCTACTATTCCCACCTCCTCAAGGGAATGTTCTAGAAACCCACATACATACATACATACATGTGTGGGAGATTCTAGACTAGTCTACATACTACTATATATGCCTAACATATACAAGAGATCTCTACAATGTTCAAGAGTGTTCTAGAGAATTCTATACATCTCTAGCACTCTCGGTTAAAAATTTTTTAGACTGAAGCTCCACATGTCTAACCGATGTACATCTTCAATTGATTCCTTGCCCAAGCAGAGTGTTGCACGGCTAATAGCATGGCCTTGGTGTCCATCATGCCATTAATTTGATCTTCATAACGTATGGCATGGCATATAACATGTTCGTGTCATGGTCATATTACAATCTTTTCCATAGAACACCTACAAAAGAAAAGGCCTAAATGAATAATAAAAAGAACAAATAAAATAAAATAAAAATTAGACTAAAATTGCTTGGACTAAATTAAAATTCTAAAATAAATTAATTCATATTTTAATAAAAATTCTAAATATATAACTATTACTAAAACTTAAAATTCTCACAAAATTCATTAAAATTCACCTAAAAACAAATGTAAAAATTATATACAATAATTGAGAATAATATGAAAATAAAATATTTTAATATAAATTACTGGCATTCTATGGACTCTCTCAAAATTTAGTTTGATTTTAATAAACTATTAACGCAGAAAAAGTCTATCAACAATTATTCGACATGACTATTTACATCATGGGTTCCAATTTAAAATGTGGCTGAAGTGAAAATAGACCCTACCAATTAATTCTAATAGTTCGTAAAATTATTTGAAATTAGTCGTGAATCTACATTTTATGAGTACTGTAAATAATATATATTTTTTAAATTAATTAATTAAATAATTTTAATAAATTAAAACTACAATTTAATTAAATATAAAAATGAGAACTTAGAAATTTAATTTAATTTAATTTTTTTAGTAAGAGTATTTATATAGAGAGAGAGAGTATTAATAATGAATAAAAATAAAAGAAAAATAGTTGAAAAAAATGTTTTAGTTAGAATAAAAACATATAATTTTTTTTATGGAAATGAAGAGTAATGTAAGATATAATAAAATTAGAATATTTTAATAGAATATGTGCATTTTAAAATAAAAATTTTTTATATATTTTTTAAGAAATATATTGTGAATTTTAATTATTTAACATACAAGCCTTTTAGAAATAATGTTAAATTATGAAAAAGGGACACTTTTTAAACTTTAAACTTAATAATTTTGGAGCTCAAATTCAGAGTTTTATATGTGATATATATATATATATATCATTTAGGAAGTAGGTGGAAATGCATTAATCTACAACAACAAATTTCAAAAATTATAAGGGATGAATGTATAGATGTTATATGAGTTTTTTCAATTTTACTATTTTGGTGTGTGAATTATTCCTTTTTACACTTAGATTTTTGAATTTGTAAATTTTTTTGAAAAGGATGTCTCTAATATGTTTTATAAGTTAAATTATTTATGTGTCTTATTTTATATAGTAAATTAACTTAGAAACCATTTTTCTATATTAAACTTTATTTTCTTTGTTATTTTAATTATTTTTAAAAATTAATAAAAGTAAAAAAGCATTTTTTATTTATCATATAAAACTAAAAAAATATTTTTTCTTTCTATTTATTAATTATAGTAGTTGAATTTATTTTTTAAAAATAAATTTTATATTTATATTTTATTTTTCAATAATAATAGTTTGATTATTTATTTTATATTTAATATATTTTAGCGAAAAATAAATCTTTAAATAAAAAAATGAAATTTAATATAAATAGGATATTTAAGTCAATTTACTCTTCAAAATAAAACATATAAATACTTTAATTTATAAAATATGTTAGAGATAGCATTTTAAAATATTTTTCTAAATTTAGATACTTAATTGTAAAAAAAAATTATCCAAACACTAAAAATGATCAAAAGTGAAAAAATTTGAATACTTATATGATTTTAGTATAACATCTTTAAAGTGGTAATGCCTATCCATATGGGTGTGCAACCCATCCCACCAAACTGAATTGACTCAATTTGGTTCAATTTGATTAGTTTATATTTTTAATTTTTAAATCAAATCAAATTGAACTGAATTTTTAGATTGGTTCAATTCAATTTTCAGAATCAAAAAATCAGTTAATCGAATTAATTGATTTAATTGAAAATTATTTTTTTATTTTTTATTACAGTAAATAATAAAAAATAAAATATTTTATATTATAAAAAATGCAGTTTATTTGGTCTATTTGGTTTTCTTTTTAAAAAATACAGTTATTTTGGTTGATTTGGTTTGATTTTCTTAGTTAATTTTGTTCAATTTAATTCTGAATTGATTTGATTCGATTAATTTAGTTGGGTCAAAAATGGTTCAAAACCAATCGAACGGACCGAATGCACCAGTGGCACTGGCGATCCAGATATTTATGCAACAGGTGGGTGTCAAAATTACAACGCGTTATCCTAATCTCAGCTCACTTTCTACACGCACTTTAACCGGCTAAACCGGTCACCAAGTCGCACCACGTTCGTCTTCTTCCCTAACAAGAGCATCTATCAATTCCTTTCTCTTGTATTTCATTATCTGTAAAAACTCACTGCTCACTCAGAAACTAATGGCTTCTCTGCTCTCACTCTTTCCATAAGCAGCAGCTTCCGTCTCTTACCCAAAAACAATTAGAAAAATGTTTTCCAATTTTACGCATCATTTCCTTATCTATTTCCCAATCTACTCCACTCTCCCTCAACGTGGATCCCTCATCGGCGCCAACCACACCTCTGCTCGATTCTGCTCTCGCTAACCCTTTTCTGTTGATTTCCCGTTTTTCCCTCACACCACAGATTCTTTCTCCTTTTTTTGGTTTCGATTTTTGTTTCCATTTTTAAACACAGAATTGCATTGTTTTGTTTCATAGGTGTATACAGTGATAACACACAGTTAGCAATGGAGCCAACCACAGGGAAACCGAGCTTTTTCAAGAACGTAATGACCCGTGTCCTTATATTCGGTGTTTTAATTATCATCGTCCGGTTCGCTTACATCGTCACAATGGCCGGCGAGAAATGCAATCTCGGCGACTTTTGCTTCTTCTCTTTGCCGGATAATTTCAGTATCGTTATTGCCGGAGCTGCCGGTACCGCTGTTGCGTCCACGGCGAACAACGCTATTAAGCCAGCTGGTCCTGCTGGACTCGATCTCTACACGAGCAAAGATTGGATAAAAGCGGTTAATTTTTATTCGTCGGTGTTTCAAGATCTGATCACAGAGGGTTATCTCTCACCGAGCTCTAAGTCTCTGTGCGTAGAGACGCCGTTCGGACAGGACGTGTATGCGTTGAAAGAGATTAGGGCGAAGGACGCGATTGGAGTTTACAAAAAGGCCTTCAAGCCTTTGGTGATTTCAAGCAAAACGGGCCGTCTGCCGTTTGATGATAATACTTTTGATTTTGTGTTCTCTGGTCAAGGCGGTTTTGATAAAGCATTACGGCCGTTGGATCTAGCGTCGGAGATCACACGGACGTTGAAACCCGAAGGGTTTGTGGTTGTCCATGTTAGGGCAAAAGATACGTACAGTTTTAATTCATTTCTTGAATTGTTTAATTCTTGCCAATTGATTAAATCGCACAATTTGGATGGTTTTGAATCCTCTATGCTTTACATTAGACAAATTGTTCTTCAAAAACATGTGAGGGAGATGAAGTTGCCAGAGGGTAATTTCGAAAATAAGTGCTCTGTTCCGGAGCATAAACGGGATTTAGTTCGTAATGCAGAGGTGTTGATTGCGGAGGAGCCATTGAAACCGTGGATTACATTGAAACGGAATATAAAGAATGTGAAGTATTTGCCAACAATGGCTGATATTAGTTTTAAGAATAGATATGTTTATGTTGATGTTGGAGCTAGAAGTTATGGTTCTAGCATTGGGAGTTGGTTTCGGAAGCAATACCCGAAACAAAATAGGACTTTTGACGTGTATGCTGTTGAAGCTGATAAAGTTTTCCATCATGAGTATAAAGGGAAGAAAAGGGTTACATTGTTGCCGTATGCGGCTTGGGTTCGGAATGAGACATTGTCGTTTGAAATTAATCATGACCCTGGTAAGGAAGTTAAGGATCAAGGGAGGGGAATGGGGAGAATTCAGCCCGTGAAATCCAGTGGTGAGAATTTTGATGGAGAAGTGGATACCATTCAAGGGTTTGATTTTGCTGAGTGGTTGAAGAATACAGTGACGGACAAGGATTTTGTTGTGATGAAGATGGATGTTGAGGGGACTGAGTTTGATTTGATTCCGAGGCTGTTTGAGACGGGTGCTATTTGTTTGATTGATGAAATCTTTCTTGAATGCCATTACAATAGGTGGCAAAGATGTTGTCCTGGACAGAGGAGTTCTAAGTATGAGAAAACTTATGGTCAATGCTTGGAACTGTTTACTTCTTTAAGAGAAAGTGGAGTTCTTGTTCATCAATGGTGGTAATTGGTATTAATCCTATAAATGTCTTGTAACATTTTTTAGGGTTTTTTTTTTTTTTTTTTTGGCCAGGAAAAAAAAACAGAGAATTCTTGAGGCTTCCCCCTTTACAGTGAAACTGTAATCATATTTCTGTTCTTATAAAGCATTGTACCTCCAAATGAATGTTTCAGCATCTCTTCTTATTCTGTTTCCTTAATACTTCTCTTGCATTTATTCATGTAAAAATCAATGTCTATCATCTGCACCTTTTATATAGGAGCAGTTTTAAGAGCTTCCTGTTAATAGTTTGATGTCCGCTTGATATTCTTTAGAAAGGATTTATATGCATAATCAGGGGAGATTTTCAGGTTTCATTTATTTCTGTTCTGCTGGTTGCTGTTTCTATTTCTGGGATTTGCTATATGTGAGAGGTGAATGTTTCTATTCAGAAGCTCTCTGACTCCCACTAATTGCGGGGTTGGATGTCCCTTGGCAGTTGACAGTCATAATGTTAATGTCGCATTCAAGGAACTGAATCAATGCCCTTTTAATATATTCTTCGATTTTTTGTAATGGAGTGCCATCATTTCGATATGCTAGGTACCATCTATTGCTCATGATTGCATCAATCTTTCTTCTTTTCCCCTTTTTTTTCCTCAACGAGTGGCTGTAGGCCAAAAATTCTTACCCCAGATAATATCCTGATTGCCTTCTCTGTAAAAATTTTAGGTGGATAACAAGAGCTTAATGTAATAGATGAGACGCATTACGGTGCTCTTTTAAAAGATTGTCAATGCTGTGGTTATCAAATGAAAATAATGGGAGAAGCCCTCCAAATTCATGTTTTTGAGATTGTTTGAATAACGGGGTGATGTATCTAACAGCTTGTAGATGCATGGTTGGCGCTTGCTACTGCTTTCTATGCCTTTAATCTAAAACGTTAGCCTTCAATCTAAAATGTTAGCTGGAATTTGTTGGGTATGGTGAATTAGGCTATGAAGAATGGTGGTGGAGAGTTGAAGAAGAAATGGAACAGATTGACGAAGAGATTTTGCCATGGCCCTCCATATCTTTTCCAATAATAATGAATGTATTTTTTTGCCTGAATAGCATTACAACTCACAAGAAGTGCAAAATACCTTGCAACGGAGTATAAAAAGAAAATATAAATTGATAAGTGGAAAAAAATACAACTTAAAATTGTCATGTCATCTTATCTCGTTTTAGTTATATGTGAGCGAAAAGAGCTCTTTTTAGGCAAAATGGAATAAGATTTTTGAGAACAAAATTGAAATAGATGGTACATAAAATATAAACGACCAAAATGCCATTTTCCATTCTTGAATCCTAAAATGTAGTTAGGATGGGATTTATCAAATCCACATCCAAGAGGAGGAATTCTCTTTTCTTTTCTTTTCTTTTTTTTAGGTTCCATTAATTATTTTTCCAGAGAGTATATAGAATATAAAATTTTTTTTGAAGATCAATATCAATTCCAAGGAATATTGTTGTTGGAATTGATATTGTCATCAAATTTCAAAGAAGAAATGGGAGCATGTTGTAGTAAGGAATCCGGTTTTGGAGAAGGAAGGGTGGTAGGGGTGGAGGATGTTGTTGAAGATAAAGAACATTCTGTGGGTATTGAAGATGATCATGATCATGTTGCTCTTGGTGATTATGGTGCTAGAATGAGGCTCCATGGTGCTTCTAAATATGTATCCATGTATTCCCAACAAGGTAGAAAAGGTGTTAATCAAGATGCCATGACCGTTTGGGAGGTAACTAATTTACATCATTTCATTTCATTCCCATTTCCATACCTCAAAATTGATTTTCCTGCTTACCATCTTAATTATTATTATTTTTTTATGAATCATCATATTCAGAAAAAATAAATGAATAAAAAACTCATTGTAATGTTGAAGGTATTATATAATCTTCATGCATTTTAATTTTTATCTTATATTTCCTTGTTCAATTCTTTTGTATTTGATTTATATAAATATGGCTCTCACTAAAATTTCAAAACTTTCTCTTTGATAATTCTTGAAAATTAACCTCTATGATCTTAAGATCTCCTGAGAGAAAACTGACTGTTAAACTACTCCAGCATAGGCATTATATGAACTATAACTAACATAACATATATATATTTTCTTTAGGCAAGCACCGTTCATTTTGATGACAATCAGATACCAGAAAATCAACAACGATATTAAACTAAAATTTCAAGTTTGTTTCAGGAATTCATTGGTAATAAAGGAATGTTTTTCTGTGGAGTATTCGATGGCCACGGTCCGTACGGCCACAAAGTTGCACGCCATGTGCGAGACATTTTACCCTCAAGGCTCTCTACTGCTATCAAACTATCGCAGGATAATACCATCAGATATGGTGATACTGATCCTATCGATGAAGATGATAACGATAATGCCCATGACGAAGGTAACAGTGATGATGATAATAACAATAATAAGGCCACATTGGCCTTGTCTTCATGGGAGGCCAGTTTCTTTAAATGCTTCAAGGATATGGATGAAGAACTTAGTCTTGATGCTAGCATTGATAGCTTCTGCAGTGGTACCACCGCTGTAACTGTAGTTAAACAGGTATTGATAGCTATAATCTTAACATTAATCACATTGTGCGGCCATGAACTCTTTTAATCTCCAATTATAGACTGATTAACCAGATTTTTACATTGCTGTTTTTAATTTTCTTCCAGGGAAATCACCTGATAATTGCTAATTTAGGAGACTCTCGTGCTGTTCTTTGCACTAGAGGCAATGGAAACCATCTTGTTCCTGTCCAACTTACAGTTGATTTGAAACCAAACGTTGCAAGTGCGTGCTGTCTCATCATCTGTCCAGTTCCTGAACTATTAATTTATAATAACATTCTTCTTGTGTCTGCTATATTTCAGGTGAAGCTGAAAGAATCAAGAACTGCAATGGCAGAATTTTCTCATTGGCAGAAGAACCTGAAGTATTTAGAATTTGGATGCCAGAAGAAGATTGTCCTGGATTAGCCATGGCCAGGGCCTTTGGAGATTTCTGCCTGAAAGATTATGGCCTCATCTCAGTTCCTGAAGTTTCTTACAGAAGACTATCGCCAAATGACGAATTTGTAGTTCTTGCAACTGATGGGGTAAGATAAGAAAAGAAAATCGATCTCTTCAATTTCTTTCCACATCAAGACAAAAATTCCTGAACCATCCTTCACTCTTACTTTTTCTTTTAATCTGTTATTTAATAGATATGGGATGTGTTATCGAACTACGATGTGATAAGGATAGTTGCTTCTGCGAGGAAGCGATCAATGGCAGCTAAAATACTAGTAAAGTACGCAGCTCGTGCATGGAAAAATAAATATCCTGGTTGCAGGGTAGATGATTGTGCAGTTGTATGCTTGTTCCTGAAAAGAAGAACAGTGTTAACCAGATCTTTCTCTGAAGTGAGCAGAGTTAGTGCAAATCATACAGAGCTAGCAGAAACATATTCTGAAGTGAGTAAAGCAAGCTTACATCGCTCGGAGATAGCAGCAGTTCCTCAAAAGAGTAGGGGCCATGGATATGAAACTTTACAAGCCAGGGCCAATTTAGGCTCAAAGGAAAATAATGGTCCTGATGCAGTAAATAGAACACATTCTGTTATGAAGTTTCCTCGATTACGAAAAACATCCAAGGATCTTGGAGCTGTACCTGGAGATTCGTAATGGTGAAGATGATGATGGTTTCTTATGATCCTAGAAAAATTCTTGGAAAAGCTAACGATGAGATTGGCACCTGTGGGAATTGTATACATATAGAGCATTTTGTACAAATACACTAACCCAATAACCAAACCCGACCCTTTTGTTTGGTGTCCATCCCTAATTTGCACCAGTTAAAATCTCTCTCTGAAACAGTAATAGTAAAAACATCTTCTCAAATTAAGTTTCACCTGATTAGACAAAGAAAAGTCTGCTCTTGATTTTATGACCATCATTGCTACCTGACTAGAATAAATCTGGAGTTAAATTTTTATTTATTCTGAACTATACTGTAAAATTTTTTGCTACGATTAAATTGTTAAACATAAAAGATGAAATAGCCTTCAAACATTTTTAACTTCTCTTTTTTTAATTTTCTATTACATCAACATTCATGGTATAACTCCCTTGTAAGGCATTAAAAGTCAACAAAAAACCATTCACATTTTCAGTTGATTTGAACATTTTTTGGCTGTAATTCTTTTTTAATAAAAAGAAGTCTCAAATTTTTCGTGATATAGAAGTCCAAAACATTAAATATATATTATATGAGGTATAATGTACAAAGGATAAATTATATTAGAACGCTTTAAAATAACAAATTATACATTTTTAAAAATAAAACGAATTAAGAAAAATGTACATTTTAGCCCCTAATATTTATATCGAGAAACATACTGGTTCTAACACATTTTTTGGGTTCAATTACACATGAGAATTAAAAAATACATCATTATGGGCCCCTTTTTTTTTTGAAAATAATTAAACTGCATTCAACAGCTCTCATGTGCAAAAAGATTACAAAGAAAGTCAAGGTAGAGACCTACTCTTGAAGATCACACACTTAATGAGCTGCCTTTTCACCCAATTGGGCTGCTTCATTTGCATATCTCTTTACAAATCTAATAGACATTTGTTTAAAGTGTTTTAATAAAAACAAATATCATCAGTAATTAAACCCAAATTGTTAATAGAAGAAGGATGCATAATATTTTGGACCACAAGCAGAGCATCTGATTCAATAATCATAGAGTCAAAAATATTATGCTTCAACCATGATAATGCTTCCTTGATAAACCATAGCTTCAGCCTCACGGACAATGATGGGCCCCTTATTTAACAAAGAGCAGCTTCTCCATTTCCTGCCATTATGATGATCAATGATGTGGCAAAAAGTGGGCCCATAGAAGTGATTTTTGTTCATGGAAGGAGGTTTTGCCACCTACCCCCGAATAATTCCTTTAGAGTAAAACCCTTATTTACCATAATAACTCCTTTAGATTAAAACACTCATCTATTCTAATAACTTCATGTAGAGTAAAAGTGTCAAATCTAGAACACAAAAACAAGTTTTGTCCCTCTCTATACCTCATTCATTATTGTCATCTATTTACCTTAATAAATTATCAATCTTGATTTTGATCTTAACAAACTTAATTTTTTAGCAACTAATATGTTTGCTTCAAGTGTTTATAAATTAAGAGTAATTTGGAAGTCAAAATAATGATGAACTATCAAAGAAAAATCATTCTAGAAAGTCAACATTAATAATATTTTGACCAGACTACGTACAAGGACTAAATTACACAAAAAAGTGCAATTTTTGTCATAGTCCCGATCGAGACCAAGGGAGATAAATTTCTGCATAAAACTCAAAAAAATGACAGAATCCATCCCAATCTAATGTCCCCATCTGGACAGTAATTGGGACATGGTAGTCCCGATCGGGACATTGATATCTCGACTGGGATCAGAGTAATTTTTCAAATGCAATGGCTCGTAATGACTATTCAATACTAGTCTCGATTGGGACCTGACAAAATGCAACTTAAAAGTTTAAATTTCATTCAAATGGACTTTGTTTATGTTGGGAATGAAATTATTGCTTCCAACTGTTATAATTAGATTGCTCAAGTATAAATATTACCTCTGAAGATTATTTTAAGGTTAAAAAACTTTTTTATTCATTTTATACTTTCAAGCATTCAATTAAGGTCTCTAAACTCCTTTAAAATTCATTTTATTGTTATATACTCTTGTAAGAGTTGGTGAGTATTAGAATAGATACTCTTGTTCTTCTATTTTTTGGGATTAGAAAATGCAAAGTGAGATTCTATTATAAAAGAATTAGTTTAATTTTATATCCCGAGATTTTAAATAATTTTAAACTACATCGGGATATGCAGTGTTAATAATTTTGATAAATATATTTGATTAATTAATCAGTTTGATAATTATTAAGTTATTTTTAATTATTTTAAATTTCTTACGTAAAATTTTTTCGAGAATTTTATTTTTGGAAAAATTAAAACCTAAATAAATATTTATTAATTATGTTAGTCGGTTTTACGTATTTGCATGAGTCCATGCATGATCTTAATTATTGTATTAATATATATACATATACATGTATATATATACATATTTAATTATTTAGGGTTTATTTTGATTAAGTATATATTATATAGTTTTATTAAGTTAATATGTGTTATATATATGTATATAGATATTAGTTTGATATTTTTAACATGTGGTGTAGGAATTTTTTAATATAATATTAATATATTATATTATAAGTTAATAAAGTTATATGTATATATATATACAAATATATAAGTTTACCAAAATTACAATATTTGCCACTTGTCCCTAACCTCATGCCCGATGCCCTCTCCCTCAAATCCTCACCGCTGCAACCTCTTCCCTCACCGTTGGTGTACCTTCCGGCGTGCCACCACCCTCCCAAGCTTCCTCCGCCGCCTGTAGCTTCTATTTCCGGCGTATTTTGGCCATTTCTTGGTCGAGAAACCGAAATCCAAGCTTAACTCCTTTCAATCGTTTTTCGGCCACCAAATTGGACGCCGTCAGTCTCTATCTCTTCCTTGAGCTCCGGTGAGTGCATTTCCAAGCTTATTTTCACTTGATTTGGTCTATATTTTCCTTGGTAACCAATTTTCATATTCGACCATTTTTTGTTTCTTTATTTTTTTGAACTTCAATTTTGATGATTCGAGCTTACTTCCTTCACAAATATTGTTCATAGTAGCTCAATATACATCTTGTAATTTTTTTGGAATTTTTGGAAATTATTTTGATTTTTGTGAATTTTTTTATTATTTTATTAATATTTTCTAATTTTCGTAAATTAATTAAATAATTTGTGAAATTGTGATTTATGGTGTTTTTAGGGGTTAAAATGAATTTTAGAAATTTATTTTTAATTTTTTTATAATTATTATGAATTTATTTAGTTTAGGTGATTTTTAGAAAATTAGGTTAAATAAGTATTTTGTTAAAATTAATTGATTAATTGAGTATAATTATTGATTTTATTGAATTATATGTTGAGAAATTAAATTTTGAGCAATTGTATAATTTTTAGTGAATTTTTGAATAATTATAGTATATTATGTGAATTTATATATAACTAGGGGTATTTTGGTAATTTGGTAATAATTTGGTTGAAAATTTAATGAAATTGGTTTTAATAATTATTTGAGGTATAAAAATTATTTTTACAAATTATTTATTATTTTTAACTAATTAAAACTATTTTTCAAAAATTATTTTCAAATTATATATAATATATTATTTTTGTAAATAAATGAGTTTTTATTGATTTTTAATATGTTTTTGTGCTAATTGTGTAATTTGGATTTATAAAATGAATTTTGGCTAATATCTATGAATTTATCATGAATTGTTGATTTTTAATAATATTTTATTAAAATTAGGATTTTTATGTAATTATCGGTAAAATGATTGTTTTTAGTGTTTAAATATCTAATTTGCTATATTTTGATATATAAAGGGTATTTTTGGTATTTTTAGAATTTTCATGTATTCTGTATATATCTCGTGAATTGTGAACCTCGATCGGTAGAATTGTAGTTTGAGAGTCCGACCGAGAGGTTGTGTGGCTGTATATACTCTAAGTGTGTTTTTTTACAGGATCGGTTCCACTTTCTGAGTAGAGAGATGTCCATTTTATAGGGGAGGTTCTGCCGAATTTTCAGTAGAATTCTTGTAAAACGTGACATTCGATCAAATCCCTATTCTTATTCTGTGTCCGGTGTTTTAGATCCAGTCTCTAGAATTTCGTTAGATTTATTCTGATTCGTGTTGTCGTTTATTTATTTAATTGCGCCGAGACCGAGGCCTAGTGGACCAAGCCCGTCAGACCCGTCTCGTGAAGCGCACAATTGTGAGTTGTTATTTTATATATATGTGTTTTAGGATTGCATGTTTTAGAAATGTATGTTTAAATTTTATGAAATATGCATAAATGGTTTAATAATTGCTTAGGTAAATATTAAGTATATTTTTTGTATATTTTAAATTAAATGCATGTTTTATTATTGAATTATACTTAAAATATTTTTAAGTATATGTATAGTTTATTTATGGTTTATTTTATAATTAAATTGAATTTATTCGACATATATATACTCGAAATATACCTGGTTTATTTTTTGTGTATTTCTAGTATATATATGGTTTATAGTGTTATTTTAATTAATGTCATGCATCATTTATTTTATGAATGAATGGATTTATTTTGAATGAAGGATATCAATAGAACGTGCTACCTAGTGGGCAGCACTATGACCGAGTACGTACTGGTACGACGATAGAATTTAGGTTAAATTACTAACCTATTTGTGGATATTGATCGGATTGATTGGATTGATATGTGATGTGATTTGAGAGTGTGATTGCTGGAGCTTGATTGACCAAGTATCTCGGGGCCAATTACACTGACAGTCAGATTGCTGGAGCTCGGTTGACTTAGTGTCTCGGGGCCAGTCTACTGTCCAAATGGAACAAGTGAATTTATTTGGAATAAGTGAGTCTGTATGCCTAGAGTGTTGTCTAACACTATTTGAGGTTGCGATCGTCTAGGGTTCTATTTGATCCTTCATAAACGGATATTTTTCCGTGTTATATATATAAAATGATTTTGATGCATCTATGTGTATTTGCTTGTATATATATTTATTATATATACTTTATTGAGTGTTTGCATTGTCATTTAGTTATGCATGTATATATATTATAACAATTCAGTGAGGTCTGACTCCCCTCCGTTGATTTATTTTTCAGGAGAGTCTTAGTCCTCAGACCTCAGTAGCAGACCTTTATGCCGGATTTCTTCTACCCCGGCTTTATTATGTAAACTGCTTACTTGAGTTTTATTTTGTATTCTAGACACTGCAGTAGTTAAGTTTGTGGGATGTATGTATTATATATGTATGAGATTTATATTTTAAAGGTTTGAACTGAGAATTTGTATTAAAAGATTTTATATATATGAGATGGATTTATATTGTTAAATGAGTTAATGGATTATTATTTTACTCATGAGATTTAATTTTCGCTGAAAGTTATTTTATTTATTTTATTATTATTGTATGCTTTTATTTTATTTTTAAGGCTTGCTATGGGTTTCGGATTCGAAAGAATTCTCGTTCCCTAGCACCGATCATGGCCCCCTATTTTGGGTCGTGACATTTAAGTATTTAGCCATTAAAAGACTTGGAAATTTGGTTTTAGTGTGAGCCTTGAAAACACTTGTAATTTGGTTTCAAAGTAAGCCTTTGGTATGGAACCTCCAAGAATAGGCTTGAGAACCCATTTATGTATTCGAACCCCAAAAGCATTAACTTGAAAATCCTAATAGTCAATTCAGTAACAACCTCTAATAATGGTTAGAAATCATATTACTTAGATGATCAAAGAATTAGAATAAAGAAAATTCATTTCTAAATTCCAATTTCGAAACACTCCACAATAAGATGATCAATCTACTTGAATGTTCCTTAAAGCATGTATTCTATATAAGAACATAAAAATTAGAGCAAAACAACCTTTAGGTTTTAAAAACTTTTTATTCTGAATAATAATTCATCCAAGGCATATATATAGCCTTTATAAGGTTTTCCTTAATGAATAAGGAAAACTAACAACCCTAATTATAAAAATAGGAAACTAATCTAATAAGACCTTAAATAGGAATTTTGACATACTTCCTATTTTAAGAATAACTCTAATTAAACTAACTAAAACTAATGGGCTTTACAATAACAAATTCATCCAGCCCTTATTTAACATAATTAAACCCAAATAACAATGCTTAAATAACTCTCCCATGCATATTCGGCCAACCCATAACAAATGTGGCCCATTATATACTTAATTAAACCCATTAGTAACTTGAACTTGAATTAAGTTGAATTGAACATGAGCTGCACTTGTTACAAAGCTTTGGTGTCCTTATAAACTTTCACTAACTAAGTTCACTAAGCCTTGTAGATGATGGATTAAGGCTTTTTAAATCTTCTTAGATCGAGACTTTGTTATAGGTCCTTGAGGCATGCTAATTGGACTCAAAACCTCATGAGCTTGATCTTTTCCTTCTTGAACATGCTCATCTTCATCATTTTGAATTCTTTGAACTTGGTGTGTTGTCTGCTCTATAACAACCTTGAAAACTCAAGGTGTAAGGTTGTAAGAGTGAGCTATAAAAACTCTTATGTAATCTCAATCTTATGAATAAAATTACAGGTAATTGAAAACCCTAACTTGGGGATAAGTTAGGTGGAGACGTAGGATTATTGTTGAATCTAAACTCATTAAATCATTGTATTCTTCATTCTTCCTTCTTAATAATTCTTTTAATTAATGTTTAAACCTTTTAATTTCTTATTATTGTTAGATAGTTCTATTCACCCCCCCTTTAGGAATTTTCAATTGGTATTACAGCTTGAATTCTAAGAACTTCATCGTTAGAATACAAGATCATGGGGAGTGAATCATAAAACGTTTCTTCACTTAAACCATTCTTTAACGGTAGTAACTATCTTTATTGGAAGTTCAAAATTGAGTTATACCTTAATTGTGATTCCATCAAACTTTGGGATATTGTCCTAAAAGGTTAGGAACCACCTATAACTATCATTGATGGTATGATAACTACTCTTACAAGAAGTCAATAGAATATTGAACAAAAGGAGGAAAATCATAAAAATAAAAAGGCTATGATTACTTTAGTCTCTTCTATGATAAGAGAAGAAAGAGACAAGCTTCAACATTGCATGTTAGCCAAGGAAATATGGGAAACCTTAGAAAATCATTATGAAGGCAACGTGCAAGTTAGAAGTAAGAAGGTTCAATTTCATATGTATGAATATGAACTGTTCAAGATGAAGCCTCAAGAATCAATCACGGAGATGATAAATCATCTCAATGCTCTCCTTATAATCCTCAAAAAACTTGGAAAATATTTCTCCAATGAAGAGGTGAACAATAAGATTCTAACAATCCTACCTAAAAAGGATTAGGAGTCTCGAGTCTCTTCAATTGAGGAAGCTCAAGACCTCTCTACCCTCTCAACCGATGTACTTATTGGTAAGCTCTTGACACATGAGCTCACAATCAAGCAAAAAGGTGAAGAGCAAGAAAAAAAAAAGAAAAGAAAAATAACATAGCACTAAAAGCTCCTTAAGAAAATAGTGAAGAGGGAAGCATTAAAGATTCTAGTGATGAAGATGGTGATATTGCCATAAGCACCTAATTTTAGGATGAAATTGTGCATGTGTGCAATGAAAGCCCTTATAATGAAAATCTAATTGAGAATTGATCTTCAGTGTCGAGTTTCACGATTTAAAGGACTAAATTGTAATGTTTCATGGATTTAATTGCAAAATTTTTTTTAAGGATTTCATTGCAAAAATTAGAAAATTTTGAGGACCTTTTTTGTAACTTAATTTAAAAAAAAAATTTTGGTCGGCCGGCATTTAATGCTGACTAGCATTACAAGTTGAAAATCGGCATTCTAGAATGCTGATTTTCACTAAAAAGTGATTTTTATGCAATTTTTTACTCTGATTCTATCATTTTTCAATTTTTTATTGGTCCAGGACATCACATGTTTGATTTTTTCAAAACCTTATCGCTCATCATCTCATTATCTTGATTTTGAAAATTAAAAAAATAAAATGCAAAGACTCCTTATCTCGCTCCTAACTATCACGCAACTTCCCTCCATGACCATAAGAGCTAGGGTTACATGGCCAGGCTTTAAAAGCCAAGAGACAAAGTCTATAAAGGGAGGATGAAAAAAAGTTACGAGAAAAAACCCTAGAAAAAGAATTACAAAAGAAATCAGAGAGAAAAAACCCTAATTAAATACTATAAAAAAAAACCTTTCAAAAAAATACGTTCTTTGCTTTTAAAGTCCAGAGAATCAAGAAGAAAACAATAGAGTCAATCTCAAAACGATGACAATCCCAATCTGAGGGGCATTCAAATAGAATTTTCACAGCATCTTCTACTTTTTTTTTTCTTTTTTTTTATTTGATTTCTTTATTTTTATTTTTTGATTGATTCATTACTGATTAATTTTTTGTGTTTTTTTATTTTGATTGATGTTCTGTGGTACTCTGGAGATGAGGATGGTAAAATGAGATTTTAGCAGTAACTACATTGAAGAATTCATGGAATGTCATGAATTAAGATCTATAAAACCCCTATAGGATTTAGGATTTATGATTTTTTGCGTTCTTTTAGTTTGCTTTTGTTTTGGGTTGTAATTAATTTGATTTTAATTTTTGCACAGTAGTTTGTAATAGCCCCAATAGTGGGAAATAATAGAATTTTATATTCTCTGCACTAAAATTGATTAGTAATTTAGGTTCAATTGTGTAAAAATCAATTAAAATCAATTATAGGTGTAGATAAATTTAGGGTTGCATGTAAATTGATTTAAGGTTTTTTTTAGAAAATCACATAAATCCTATGTTTGATGTGATTTTTGTTTGGATTTTGTTTTTGGATCTTTTAGTTCTTTGGGCCCCAAGCCCACGATAGGTTCAAACCCACTAAATAAAAATAGGTTTAAAAATAGGTTTAAAAATGGTTTAGGTTAATTAATTAAAATCAATTTAGGCCCATTAGATTAATTTAGACTTAGGCCCATTCTTAGGTTAATTAAATTAATTTAGACTTAGCTCAGCCCATTAATTTCATTTCTTTTAAAATAAATAGATTTAGGATCACATAACTTAAATAAAAATCAAGTTAGACTTACGCCCACTTATTAAATTAATTTCTTCTTTAAAATTTGGTAGACTTAGAACTATTCCCTTAGTTAATTAAAATCAGTAGATTTAGGCTCACTAATTCAATTAAAATGTAGGATCATCTCTAGTCCAATTCACTTGTAAATAAAAATATGTAGAAATAGCTAACTTTTAAAAATTAACCTAGTTTAGACATAGGAACGATGCGCTTCGTGTGCATTTTTTATGTGTAATTTTATAACTTGTTGCCTTTTTAGGTTAGATGGATGTTTAATTTAGGTTTAAATAAAACTGCATGTAATTGGAGAATAATATAGTAATTCATAAAATAATTCTAAATGAACACGAGACTAAAAAAAGTTAGTATTTCGTTCCCAGAATCTCCTGGTTGTGGTGCTAGCTTTCTTTTAGAGAATCGAGCACCACCTTTTGATTTGTCACAGTTATTACCTTGGGTGGTGACTCCTCATCTCCATGCCATGTCTTTGTGACAATAGTTAGTGTGTTCCCTAGGGCCCTGAGCCCAAATAGTGTCACGGTTGCTAAAATCTTAGACGCACGCTAAACCCCACCGTCTACAGTGGCGACTCCACTGGGGATAAGAGATACTGATTCTACTTATGTTCTTTAGAGTTATTTTATTAATTAATATTTTATTCTTGCATTCATTATGCATGTCATTATTAAATCGATGGCATTGGTTTATGATTCCATGATTTCACTAGTTTCATGGAGTTGTAAATTAACTAACCATCACTCTTAGCCTTAACTCGGTTCAAGAGAGATTACCGAGCTCATCTGACCAGAGTCTGTAACCTAAGTCCTAAAGGGGGGGTAGTTTTCTCTTGAGTTTGCAAAGGATGCTAGGCCCCTCTGACCTTGGTCTATAACTCAAGTCTTAAAGAAGGGTATCTTGCTAAGGGAACTTTGACCTTTTACCAGACTCTAACCACATATAATGGCTTAGTTACCTCCCCTAGGATCTACCTAAATTGCTTGTATGATTTTTTCCATGAGGTACTTCTATCTATAAAAGCCCAAACCCATACTTTTGAAGCCCTTTGGGGTAATGAAGATTGGGTTAGACCTTTATACTTAGAAATTTTGTTTTTATGCTTATTACCATGAGGTATTTCTATCTATAAAAGCCCAGACCCATACTTTTAAAGCCCTTTGGGGTAATAAAGATTGGGCTAGACCTTTATACCTAGAAATATTATTTCTATGCTTTACTGCTTTAAGAGAGATCTGGCATACAAATCAGTCCCTGATATCCCCCGTCGATATTAAGACCAAGACCAAAAATCCTAGAACAAGAGACTCACCATTGAACACGTGTATGGGAGGAATAAGGTTGGAAGGATGTATATTATACACTTAATTAATACTTGCCAGTTATTGTATAGCACGTGCATCACACATACATACATCTCATTCATCATACTAACACCTTGTTTTATAGCCATCATAGATACATTAAGGTCTTCTCATATTTGGGGACAATGAGATGGCAGACTAAGAAGAATGAGTTAGAGTCCTAAAGCCTTAGTAAAGGAAATCCTGAATAGACTGGATAGACTAGAAAGAAGCCCTATCAACCCATTTTATTTGGAAGCTAAAATAACTTCACTTGAATTTGAACAAATAGAACAACAGTAAGGGAACTGGACCTTAGAAAAAATCAAGGAAGCTCTGATGGATGACATGGGGGCTATGTTGCAAGATGAGCTGAGACAAGCACTATCTAAACTGATGTAACCTATTGTTGTTATACCACCACCTATAATTGAACAACCACCTATTATCACTGCTATGCCACCTACTGTCGATGCTCCACCTGCTGCCAACAACGTTGGGGGGCAACCTATTACTAGAAACCCACCTGCTGTTGATGTGAAGTTTAAGGATGTTAAGAACTACATGATAGAAAAGGCAAAGAGAGAATCATTTGAATTGGTACAAGACCATGAGTCCAAGTAGATACAAGCGCTAACCTAGAAAATGTCTAAGATGGAAAAGGTGGTTAGAGGACAAGGCATGGGATATTCATTTGACTTCGATGCTATGCTACTAACGGAGGGTAATAAGCTACCTGAGAAGTTCAAAATGCCTTAGCTGCAGAAGTTTGATGGAACTGGAGATCGTAGGATTCATCTCAGTCAGTACACGATAATTATGAGTACTGCTAAGGCTATATTAAAAGTGATCACTAGGTTATTTGTACTATCTTTAGAGGGAATGGTTGTAAACTGGTATTATGGGCTAGAAAAATCTGTGAGAGCTTATTGGAAAGAACTATGTACTGCCTTTTTAAGACAATATGATTATAACACCCGGTTGGAAGTGTCCATCAGAGATCTAGAACTAACAAAGTAGAAACCCAATGAATCTTTCTTTAATTTCCTTACCAGATTCATGAATAAAGTAGGGCTGATGAAGAATAAGCTAGCCAAGAAGGATCAGGTTAGGATGATAGTTCAGAATGTGTCACCTAATCTGGTTGAGAGGTTGTAAATGATGAACCCCAAAACTTTTATAGACTTGTATAATAACGGTTTACAAGCAGAAGAGTTTGAGAATAAAGAAGCTCTAAAGGCATTGGAACCCAAAACTACCCAACTAGGGGGCATATAATAGGGAAGTACTAACTGAGCTGTGGAGGTGTGCACAGTCCAGCAACCCCTGAGATTCTCCAACTTTAACCAACCACTCTCCAAAGTCTTAGAATGATTGATCCAGAGAGGCTTACTTTGACCCTTAACCTTTTCCAAACCACCTAACCTAAATGTCCTAGGTTATGACCCTAATAGTTACTATAAATTTCACCAAGTAGCTGGCCACTCCATAAACACCTGTATTTGCCTCAAACACAAGATCCAAAACCTAATAGACTTTGAAAAAATCACAAACCTTGAAAAATCCAACTCCAACCCAAACACTAGAAATAATCCTTTCCATGACTACTAAAATGTCCCATCATCGGCCACCATGATGATTAACTCAGGAGTGAGTGAAGAAGAAGTGATAAACTCCTTTGAAAACCTAAACCCTACAACTAATGGAGAATCTCTTGATGCCTCTAGAGGAGTTAAGGATTTGTTGGGGAAGTCCTCAGGAAAATTGACTATAAGGTGTTATATTCCAAACTGCCCTCCACAGATATCACAATTGAATCAATTATGCCCTCAGGATGGGGTGATGAGTTTAATGATGAAAAATAATTCAGAACCTCGGAATGACCAAGAGTTAAGGATTTATTAAGGCAGCCCTTAGGCAAATTTGATTATAAGGTATTCTATTCAAAGCCTTCTTCTAGTGATATACCTCTTAAGGAGATTGTGCCCTTAGGATGGGGTGATGAATTTAGAGATGGGCCAGTGAAAGAAGAGAATAAGGAGTCTCTAACTCCCAAACAGGGGATTGAGGAATTACTGAGAGCACATTTGGGAAAGCTTAGCATAGAGGGAAAGGAAATGTGCATAATAAAAGTATAAAAGGATAAAAAGAGGGACATAATTATTGGAGTTGTAGACATTTGGTATGACTCTAATGAAATGTGTGGAGCGATGACCCCAAAGTGAATCATGTCACTAGAAGTGGGAGGAATTCCAAGGCAGAAAAAAAGAAGATTGAGAGAGTTACAGAAAAAGAAGAGATAGATAATGCAAAAATAGAAGAAGGGGAAAAGGAAGATCTGATTATGGAATAACTGCAGAAGGCTAAGGCAAATGTCAGTATCTGAGAACTATTGATGCACTTAGGAAGCCATAGAAGAGCTTTGGTGAAAGCTCTGTTGAACATGAACATTAAAACAGCAGCCACACCCAAGGCTATGGTAGTAAAGGTTACAAAAAAGAAACATAGGTTGATAACTTTCTCAGATGATGACCTGCCTTTAGAAGGAAGAAATCATAACAAGACACTATTTATCCCAGCTGAAATAAAAGGAAAAAGAACCAACTTTGCAATGGTTGATGATGGTTTTGTCATTAATGTATGCCCATTGAAGATCTTGCCTAACTTAAGTTTGAAAGTTGAAGACTTGACAAATTCAAACCTCATAATCATAGCCTATGATGACAACAATAAGAATATGGAGGGGACATTCCAAGCCCTGGTTAAAACAGGACCTGTGGAATCAACCATTAAGTTCACCGTGTTGGATATACCAATTACTTATGCCTTGTTGTTAGGAAGGTCGTGGTTCCATACTTTGGGAGAGGTACACTTGACTATGCACCAAAATATTAAATTCCCTCATGAAGGAGATGTAGTGATAATCAAAGCAGGAACCAATGCAGTTGTGGCTGCCAAACTAGAAAAACATAAACAAGTGTGTGCTCCTCTTGGTTTTCAAATTGTTGGGATATTTAACAGGACTGAGATAGACCTAAGGGTTGCAAAAATGATAAAAAACATGAATTTCCAACTTGGACGGGGGCTAGGCAAGGATGAGCATGGAAGTCCTAAGCTACCAAAATTTAAAAGTCAAAATAACACTAAAGGATTAGAGTGTACTGAGATAGGATCTACCAGCAGAAGGGCAAGAAAGAAGGAAAAGGCTAAGAGAAATAAACCTTTAAAGAGTGTTGAGCCATTAAGTGAGAATTTCATCAAGCTAGGAGAGGAAAAGTACTATCTAGGTACTGAGGAGTCCATTAATGTCGCTAGAAAAAATGTTCCTAGGTTCAAGATTTTCAAGGACCAGATTGTGGAAAACTTAGTCAAGAGCAACAAAGAAGAAGTGATGAAACAAGTAGTTGGAAGAATGGGGGATGCTGCTGTCAAAAAGCTGTTATGTCTGCCACTTGAAGAGGAGCCACCCCAAGATTTAGCTACTCTTATTAATGATAGCTTTATTAATGTTTTTTATGAAGAAAGTGATATAATAACGTCTGGTCTCTATGAGGATCAAAACTGTGTTTTTTCTTTGGTCAATAATATAAATGTTGGTTTTGCTTACTTATATGATGTGCATCATGATAGTTTTGTGCATTATAATTTTGATCGTTCATGCATGTTTGACATTAATTCAATTCAATTCAATTTGATTTATTTAACATGGGCACGAATGATAATCCAAAGAACATTTCTATATCATATGATGTAACTCCTGGAGAAAGGGAAAATTTTGAGAAAATACTAACAAAAAGAAAGGTAGTATTTGCTTGGACCTATGAAGACATGCCAGGTTTAGATAGGGAGATTGCAGAGCATCACATTCTAACTCATCCAAAAATAAAACCAGTTAAACATAAATTATGCAGGCTAAGACCAGAATAGACTGAAAAGATAAGAGAAGAAATTACTAAACAAATTCATGCCAACTTTTTAGAGGTAATAGATTATCCCCAATGGCTAGCAAATATAGTCCTGGTACCCAAGAAAGATGGTAAGGTGTGAATGTGTGTTGATTTCAAGGATTTAAATAAAGTATGTCTAAAGGATGACTTTCTTGTACCTTACATCGATATGATAGTGGATAGTGCGGCGTGAAGTATAATGTACTCCTTCATGGATGGGTTCTCTAGGTATAATCAAATAATGATGGTAGTTATGGATAAGATCAAAATAGCTTTCATCATAGAATGAGGGACGTATTGTTACAAGGTTATGCCTTTTGGGTTGAAGAATGCAGGTGCAACATATCAAAGGGCAACCACCGCTCTCTTCCACGACATGATGTATAAGGAAGTGAAGGTATATGTAGACAATATGATGGTCAAGTCAGAAATAAGAGAGGGGCATTTTGAAGCACTAAAAAAATTCTTGGCACATTAAGAGGTATAATTTAATACTCAACCCGAAGAAATGCATTTTCGGAGTTACTTCAGGGAATTTGCTAGGGCATATAGTCAGTAGCAGAGGAATCGAAGTGGATCTAGATAAAGTGAAAGCCATTTAAGAAATGCCAACACCAAGGACAAAGAAAGATATGAGAGGGTTCATAGGTAGGTTATAGAATATTAGTAGGTTCATTGTAAGGCTTACTAATAGTTGTGACATAATCTTCAAGCTTTTAAGAAAAGATCAACCTGTAGAGTGGAATGATGACTGTAAAAAGGCCTTTAATAAGATAAAGGAGCATCTCACTAATCTGCCTATACTTAAACCACCGAGGCTAGGTAAACCCTTGATCCTATATTTGGCTCTAGAAGAAAAGGCAATGGGGGCAATGTTAGCACAAGAATGGTCGGATAGGATAGAGCATACAGTGTATTACCTCAGTAAGAAGTTACTGTCGTATGAAGAAAATTATGATTTGGTGGAGAACACATGTTTGAAAATGATCTAGGCAACAAGGAAACTGAGGCATTACTTTCAGTCTTATAGGGTTCAGGCCATTTCAAAAATAAACCCCTTAAGATATTTACTGCAAGTACCTGCTTTGATTGAAAGGATGTCTCGATGGCTTGTTCTCCTGACTGAATTTGATATAAAGTACATTACCATGAAGATTATTCAGGGAAGGGCAGTAGTAAAATTCTTAGCTCAAAATGCAGTAGAGGGCGATGAACAGTGGAGCTTAGAATTCCTAGATGAGAATATAACAGTTGTAGAGCATTAAAAGTGGAAGCTTTATTTTGATGGTGCAATAAACAATAAAGGAGCTGGGTTAGGAGTGATCCTCATCACGCCAGAGGGAGAAACCATACCATTGGCCAAGAAACTAGATTTCAAAGTAACCAATAATATGGCTGAGTATGAAGCGCGCATTCATGGAGTAGAAGCGACAATGGCAGCTGGAGCAAAAGAGTTGTTAGTATATAGGGATTCTATGTTGGTTATCAACCAGGCTAATGAAGAATGGGAAGTGAAAGAGGAAAAGTTAAAACCCTACGTCTGCTATTTAAAAGCTTTAACAAAGAATTTCACCAAGTGTCTCTGTATCCATCTATCAATAGATGATAATTAGATGCTAGATGCACTGGCAACACTCTCTTCAATATGGGATAGTGTGACTCGGTTGACTATGAGGTCGTTAATGATCATGAAATCAAAGGCCCCATGTTATGAAGGTGAGAAAATTACGGGAATTCAAATAGGGCCTCAAGAGAAGCCATGGTTTTATGATATTCAGAGGTTCATTGAGGAAAAAAATATCCAGATGAGGCCACTTCAAAAGAAAGATATGCCCTGCGTGTTCTTGCACAAAATTTTGCAAGTCACTATAGGGTGTTGTATAAGAGAATGCTAAATGGAATGCAACTCAAATGTCTCAAGAAAGATGAAGCATCGCATGGGAGGTTGTGGTTCTTATATGAATGGAATAATACTAGCAAAGAAGATAATCAGATAAGGGTACTACTGGATGAGCATGGAAAAGGATTGCATTAGAAGCGTGAGACAATGCCATCAATGTCAGATCTATGGGAATCTTAACCATCTTCCTCCAATGGTGATAAATAGTTTATCGTCTCCTTGGCCTTTTGCAATGTAGGGATTGATATCATAGGAGAAATAAGGCCGAAAACATCGAATGGACATAAGTATATAATTGTGGCAATTGATTACTTCTCTAGATGGGTAGAGGCTGAATCTTTTAATACTTTAAGGGTGAAGCAAATGGCCCAAAGAATCTTATTTTCAGATATTGAGTTCCACATCATGTAGTAACAGACAATAGGGTTATGTTTCAAGTAGAAACGGCAAAGTTATTGCAAAAGTATAGGATTGAACATCATAAGTCTTCACCATATCGACCTCAGGGTAATAGAGTAGTGAAAGAAGCAAATAAAAATAGCAAGAAAATCCTCTCTAAGATGGTCAAAACTTACAAGGATTAGTCTGAGTTTCTTCCTTTTACCTTGTAGGGATACAGAACTATAACCAGAACTGCCACAGGCCAAGCTCCGTTCTCCCTGGTGTACGACTGTGAATCAGTTTTGCCAATAGAAACTGAGATCAAGTCTCTAAGAGTAATTGTGGAGGCTAAAACACTCGAGAGTGAATAGGCATGAAAAAGATATGACCATCTGGTGTCTCTTGATGAGAAGAGGATGAATACTTTATTTCATACCCAAATATACCAGAAGAGGATAGAAAGGACATTTAACAAGAAGGTAAAGCTAAGGAAGATAAAAGCTAGGGATATGGTACTAAAACAATCCAGAGCAATGGTGTTCAATCCAAGAGGAAAGTTCAAACCAAACTGGGAAGGACCATACTTAGTCAAGTCAATTCTGCCAAAGGGAACCGCCAAGATATCTTATCTTAAAGGAAATGAGTTCATGGAGCCTGTTAACCTGGATCACCTTAAGAAATACTATCTATAAAAATAAAAATAAAAAATTAGTATAAAGAAAATAAAATTCCACTGACTAGAAAACCTAAAAAGGCTAGTTAAGCAAAAATTAGGACATTCTCGCTGTTCAGAAAACCTGCAAAGGGCTGGCAGGCAAAAATTAGGGAATAAAATAAAATAAAAAGAGGTCCCACTGATTAGAAAATTAGAAAAGGGCTAGTCAAGCAAAAGTTAGGGAAATAAAATGTATATGAAAAATATTCAGTTAGAAAATCCAACAAGACTAGCTGATAATAGAAGTTATGTCATGCGATGTAGTAAATGTACTCATTTTGGTCATAATTAATGAATCTTATTGAAATTGAAATTTTTTCATGACATTGCATGTTCTATCTATAATGTATAAGCATTAGAAAGGAAAACAGAACATAAAAGCTTAAAATCAACTCTATGAAACCATTTTGCTTTAGTCGTGCCTCTGTTTCTTCTTCCTTTGAGATTCATCATGTAAAGTTTAAATCCTCTTGTATCTAGAAAATTCGGGTGGCTCTACAGCTTGTATCATAACCCAGATTTGAAAAGGAAAAATAAGAAGCCCGCTAAGTTGAAAACCTAAAAGAGCGGCTTAGGAAAAAGTTAAAGCATGCCTGCTAAGTTGAAAACCCGAAAGGTCTGCTTAAACAAAAGTTAAGGCAAAAAAAAAATTAATTAACTCACTTAGGATCATTTGTTCATCCAAGTCTAATTTTAAGAAAGGGAAGTTTGAAATAGAGTAGTATAAAAGATAGCTGGTCCTAACTACAAAATAAAAAACAACCTAGAATCAGTCATCCTGAGCTCTAGAATCAGGCTATGGGCTCCATCCTCTACTAGGATCATCATGATGATAGGTATCTGGAGGTTTAGCATATGAAGTACCAACACTGTAGGGATCAAGGCTTGAGTCAGTAAGTCATCGGTGAAGCATCTCAATCTCTTGCTCCAGATCCCGTGAATAACTCTGCATATATAGGAAGCATTATATCATGCACACCATATATACATTTGCATAATAAGTATATATATACTTACCCACTAACTATCTATGACCTGCATGGTAAATAACCTCTGAGATGAGGCAAGTCCATGCAAATACTCTGCCTGTGTCCGGGGGACCTATTTTGTAAAGTTGTACTAACATCAATACCAAGTGTATAGGTAATACAAGAAATAAGTCAGACAAACTCACATGAAAAGTATCTGCTGGAGAAAAGCTAGGGAGTTGAACATCACCAAAATGTATCTGCTATTTAACTGGAGCCTGAACAGTAAAAGCCCAATAGAACATGGATCTGTCAGGAAGGGGAACATTGCCAAAAATAGCACCGGTAAAAGCTCCCTCATGGCTGGTCCTAACATGCTGAGTGCACTGTGCATGGCCAGGATTGGGCTCGAGGACCTCAGGTGTAATCTCAATCTTAGGGGCAACCTCACTCTCCTACGCAGTCTTAAACCCCTTATCAGTCCCAGCTAACCTCCTCCATCACTTCATCAGCAGGGGAGTAAACCTTTTCAATCTATAAAAAGCAAACTGTGAGAAGTTACCTAAGCTTAATCAATAGGAAACTCCTCCAATAGGTTTTAATAAATGAACTACCAATAATGGCGAGATCGCTCAAAAAAAATATTGGCATCATGTCCCTATAATGCCTCTCTCAACTCTGAATGTGTCAAATAAGAACTGTAAAGCATTAAGCGGGGGACATCAACAAGAATCCAACGTTGGGAAAGTCCAGAGCACTACTGATATAGCCACTCCCCTAAATACCACATCTGATAGTCAAAACTAGGGAGCAAAATCCTCATCTCCTTAAGTCGTACTGCGACATCCATGAAATCATATCGCTGGACATCATCAACTCCCTCAAGCCAATCAGAATAGATCTACAAAATCAGGATTAATTAAGTTTAACTTGTATTAAGTCATGAAGTACTAATGATTTTTTTTCTTACCAAGTCCTACTTGATGGTGTTCAGCTGATCATAGTAGGTCTGTAGAGTATTCCTGACACTCGCTAAATGGGAAGAGCCCTATCTCTGGATCAAAGGGAGACTCCTGTCAAAGCTGGTAGCCTCGAAGCCATGAATCACCCTAATCTCTATGCTCCAAATCTAAAAGAGAGAATAAGTCAACAAAAAGAAAGAAAAGGAAAAGAGAAGAAGAGAAATGAAAAAGGGATAGACTCACATGCAGGACATGCCTGAAGCCGCACATGGTGGCAGTGCCTTTACAGATAGTGTCCAATCTGTAATACAAATCAGCCAACGCTACAGATCCCCCAGTTGAGGGTGATAACTCAGTCTAAGTCTTAAAGAGGGCCGAGAAAGGTAATGCTAACCTCGTGACTACTCTCGCAGAAGAGAGTTTTCTTAAGAAAGATCAGGAGGAAGCACCTCACCTTATGAACAATCTGATGAGGTGTGGTGGTGGGAAGATGTCTGAATCCCTCGACCAATGATCAAAGAACAATGTTCTTCTAATTCTTTCATGCAGGGACAAATCCAACCAAGTCTGGCATATACTGCAATAACTAATGTCGAAGGAAAAGGGAGTCCCTCCAAAGGTGATCCCGGTGATCGCAGAAAAACTCATAGGCAAAATAGTCAACTTG
Source organism: Mallotus nudiflorus (assembly GCA_947683625.1). NCBI lineage: Eukaryota > Viridiplantae > Streptophyta > Magnoliopsida > Malpighiales > Euphorbiaceae > Mallotus > Mallotus nudiflorus. The sequence continues at coordinate 4,767,396 of CANTUR010000239.1, forward strand.
CCTACACGAGTATGGAACATATGGGTGATGTCCATCCACCACTTAATTAGTGTGAATAAAAAATGGCCATCATACCTCCCTCGAGTAGTCGGAACCCCAACAACAAATCATCTAAATAAGGAGGCCTAGACCAGTTGTGCAACATCCCTTGGTAGCTTGTGGAATAATTCATGAGCTATGAAAAAATAGCCCATGAACTTTATCGACCGCTGGGAGTATTTCGAGAACAAATAAGCATAATAATAAATAAACATTCCTAAAATAAAAATAAAAATAATTATAGATTGGCGAAATAGAATGTCAATCGGCATTATACTATGCCAATCGGCATTACACAAATGTCGATCGATTTCTGGACTTCCGACTCTAATTTTTAGACTTTCGGTTGGCCATTCAACTAAAATCCTATGTTCCTGGGTTAAATTTAAATTTTTCATGCATTTATGAGTAATTTTTAATCTAATTTCAACAATATACACACTAATTTACATTCTGAAATTAATTCTGATTACTAACTGTATGAATAAATTTTTGCATGAATAAATAGAAGTGGGAAAATGTTACCTCATTGCCCACATCTGTGCACCTATGAAGGTGAAGGCAAGTCAAAGGAGGCACAGTAGAACCTTCTCAGAGTCCAAGGTTGTTCTGAGGAAAACATAGAGGCATAATGGCTGGATTAACTGAAATCTCTACTACTCTGTGTAGCCTATATTATGGGTCAACCATAGGATTTGACAGATCGTGAATTGAACTTTAGATGAGCAAGAAATCAAAAGAAGAAAACATGGAAAAAAAAAGAAAGAAATGGAGAGGAAAATGAAAGAATAGCATCGAAAATAAAGAGGAAAACTTCATATAAATGAAAAATATCCATTTTGGTCCCTTGACTATTATGCATTCAAAATTAAGTTTTTCTTTGCAATTTCATCTATAATTGCATTTTAATTAGGATTTAATTCCTAAATAATTCATTCAACTCACGTCATTAATTAATAATTTATTATTAATTATGTTTGTATTTATTTTGAATTGCTTGTCAAGTACAGAATATAGAATATTATAGAATTCAACTTTGCATTTCTACATGCATCATTTCAATCAAATGTCAAAATTTATTTCAAGTTACATAGTAGCTAAAACACAAATTTTTAAAATTATCATTTTATGTGCTGCACAATAGTCATGACATGAATTTCAAATTTCATATGTTATATGCTTCAATAGTGGTTATAACATGACCTTTTTCAAACTTTTTACTACTAAACATTACACGGTAGTTATGGTAATGTAGCTAGACATCCCACAGGGAATATAGTGGATCTTAAATCGCTAGATGTTCCATAGGAACTACAACACCATTTTCAAATTTCGCTAAACATCCCACAGGGAATATAGCGAAGGTCATAACATTCATTTTGTTAAATGTCCCACAGGGAATACAACGAAATTCATTATCATTAGATGTCCCAAAGGGAATATAGTGTAGTCTACCCAACACTACACAATAGTTATGGTATCATTGCTAGACGTTCCACAGGAACTATTGCACATTTGTCAAATCATGAATTGTTAAAAGTCAAGCAGGGAATATAGCGAAATTTTAAATCACCGAATTGCTAGACGTTCCACGGGAACTATAGTACTTCTTTCAAATAAAGGCTCATAAGGAATATAGCAAGAATCATTGCATTCATTTCAATAAAATGTCCCACGGGGAATATAATGAAATCCACTATCATTAGAGATCCCAAAAGTAATATAGTGCAGTTCACTAGACACTACATATTAGTTATGGTATTATTATTAGATATTCCACAAGAGCTATAGCATATTCTCAAATCATGAAACGCTAAACGTCCTGCAGGGAATAAAACGAAACTCATTTGCATGTCTCATAAGATGTTCTATAGGAAATATAGTGAAGTATGCCAAACATAGCATCTTACTTAAAATTGCTCAGCAATTTAAGCATCAACAGGTTGATTAGGATACAATGAAGTACCGTAATTCTTTCTTTTAAAATTGTGTGCTACCATTGCTTTGCCGCAATTTGTCAAGCAAACAGTGACAAAGGGGGGCAACTCTAAGCACCTAATTTTGAGATGCAATTGTGCACATGTTCGACAAAAGCCCCTATGATGAAAATCTAATTGAGAATTGATCTTTGGTGTTGAGTTTCGTGATTTAAAGGACTAAATTGCAATATTTTATGGATTTAATTGCAAAATTGGTTTTTTTAGGTATTTGATTGCAAAAATTAGAAACTTATGAGGACATTTTTTGTAATGTAATTAAAAAAAATTTTGGTTGGCCGACATTATGCAATGCCGACTGGCATTTCGAGTTGAAAATTAGCATTCTGGAATGCCGATTTTTGCTAAAAAGTGATTTTTATGCGATTTTTTACGCTGATTCTGTCATTTTTCAATTTTTTTATTAGTCTAGGACACTATGTGTTTGATTTTTTCAAAACCTTATCGCTCATCATCTCATTATCTTGATTTTGAAAATTCAAAAAATAAAATGCAGAGACTCTTTATCTCTCTCCAAACTATCACGCAACTTCCCTGCATGATCATAAGAGCTGGGGTTGCATGGCCAGGCTTTAAAAGTTGAGAGACAGAGTCTGTTAGGGGAGGATGAAAAAAAGTTACAAGAAAAAAACCTAAAAAAAGAACTACAAAAGAAATCAGAGAGAACAAACCTAATTAGCTACTGCAAAAAAAAAACCCTTTAAAAAAATTACATTCTTTACTTTTAAAGTCTAGATAATCAAGAAGAAAATAACAAAGTCAATCTGAAAATAGTGACAATCCAAATCTGAGGGGCATTCAAACAGCATTTGCATAACATCTTCTACTCTTTTTTTTCTTTTATTTTGATTTGATTTCTTTGTTTTTATTTTTTGATTGATTCATTATTGATTAATTTTTTGTGTTTTTTTTTTTCTGTGGTACTTCAGAGATGAGGATGGTGAAATAAGATTTTGACAGTAACTACATTGAAGAATCCATAGAATGTCATATATTATGATATGTAAAATCCTTGTAGGATTTAGGATTTATGATTTTTTGCGTTCTTTTAATTTGCTTTTGTTTTGGTTTGTAATTAATTTAATTTTAATTTCTGTACAGTAGTTTGTAATAGCCCCAATAGTAGAAAATAGTATAATTTTATATTCTCTGCATTAAAATTGATCAGTAATTTAGGTTAAATTGGGTAAAATCAATTAAAATCAATTATGGGTGTAAATTAATTTAAGGTTGCATGTAAATTGATTTAAGGTTTTTTTTAGAAAATCACATAAATCCTGCATTTGATATGATTTTTATTTGGATTTTATTTTTGGATCTTTTAGTTCTTTGGGCCCCAAGCCCATTATAGGTCTAACCACTAAATAAAAATAGGCTTAAAAATGGTTTAGGTTAATTAATTAAAATCAATTTAGGCCCATTAGATTAATTTAAACTTAGGTCCATTTTTAGGTTAATTAAATTAATTTAGATTTAGCTTAGCCCATTAATTTCATTTCTTTTAAAATAAATAGATTTAGGATCACATCACTTAAATAAAAATCAAGTTAGACTTAGGCCCACTTATTAAATTAATTTCTTCTTTAAAATTTGGTAGACTTTGGACTATTCTCTTAGTTAATTAAAACAAGTAGATTTAGACTCACTAATTCAATTAAAATGTTGGACCATCTCTAGTCCAATTCACTTGTAAATAAAAATATGTAGAAATAACTAACTTTTAAAATTAACCTAGTTTAGAATTAGGGATGATGCGCTTCGTGTGCATTTTTTACATATAATTTTATGACTTGTTGCCTTTTTGGGTTAGATGGATGTTTAATTTGGGTTTAGATAAAATTACATATAATTATAGAATAAGATAGTAATTCATAAAGTAATTCTAAATAAATACGAGACTGAAAGAAGTTAGTATTCCATTCCCAAAATTTTCTAGTTATGGTACTAGCTTTCTTTTAAAAAATTGAGTACCGCCTTTCGATTTGTCCCAGTTATTACCCTAGGTGGCGACTTCTCATCTCCACGCTATGTCTTTGTGACAATGGTTAGTGTGTTCCCTAAGGCCCTGATCCTAAACAGTGTTGCGATTTCTAAAATCTTGGACATGTACTAAACCTTGCCATCTACAATTATCATTCTTAAGAAAGAAAAATTTCTCAAGAGTAAGGGACTCCAACAAGAAGTTTAAAAGAGATGGTAAGAAGAGAACTAAATAAGTTACTTGCTATGAATGCAAGAAATTGGGACACATCTGAAGTGAATGCCCCAAACTCAAATTTAAGAATAAAGGAGTAAAAGTTAAGAATAAGGCCTTTAAACCTACTTGAAATGATTCCTCCAAATTCAAAGAGAAAGAGGAACAACAATAATTGGCCAATTTTTACTTCATGGCTCTTGAAAATAAAAATAAGGTACCATATATTTCTTATTTTTCCTTTGATGATTGTCATGATTATTGTGATGATGATGATGATGATGATGATAATGAAAGCTCTATTATGAGCAAATTATTAGTTAAATGCAAAAGTGCACATTTTAAAAAGAAGTTTTACAAGCATAAGCTATCTAGCTTAACCAAGAAATCTGATAGCTTAAAAAATAATTTTACTAAACTTATTGAATCAAATAAAAACTTATTAGTGATGCAAAATCTTCTAATTCCATGGAAGATCAACTCAAGAAAGCAAGTGATGAAAATCATAAACTTTCTAAGGAGATCTTAGAATTAAAGAATTTCATTGCTAAATTCAAGAGAGGAAAAGAAACTTTAGATAGTCTTCTTAATTCTTAAAAATTTCATAGAGATACCCATGGAATTGGATATAAAAATGGAATGTCTTCACCATCATCATCATATATTAATTTTGTTCAAGCCTCACATGATCCCACTCTTTCAACCTCTAAACCGATTGAGACACAAACTTTCAAAGCTAATAAGTCTCATGTGTCAAATATTAAAGGCAAGCCTCATAAGACTCAATCCTATATGATATAAAGAGGTAAGTCTCATGCTAGAAAAGCACAACCCAAACATACTTACATGTACACTAGACATAACACTTATAAGCATGTTGCACAACACAATGCACCTAAACATGTTGCACAAACCTATCAAAATACACATTGTCATTTTCAATGTATGTCTCACACTATGACTTAAGATAATTTTAGGAGACACTCATCACCACAACACAAAAGACATGTTTCACACACTAGAAAAGTATATCATCCTAGGAGAAATAAATTTGAAAATGTTGTATATTCATATTGCATGATCAAAGATATACTAACAATGTATGTTTCTATAGAAAACTACACATAAATTTGCTTCCTATGGATTATCTTAAGATTAACCAACTTAGACTAAGAAAGGTTTGGGTTTACAAGAACACTTAAATTATTTTATATAGATGTGCTTGAAATCCATAACAACAAAAAGAAAGTGGTACCTTAATAGTGGATGTTCAAGGCACATGATGGGAGACAAGGAGCAATTCAACAAGCTTGATGCTAAGGATGGAGTTCATGTCACTCGGAGACAATGCAAAAGGACAGATTATTGGCATTAGAGAAATAGGTAATCCTCAATCCTTATCTCTACATCATGTGTTGTTTTTTTTTAGTCTTAAACATAATTTACTTATTATAAGTTAATTATATGATATAGCAAATAAGGTGACTTTCTATCCTAGAAATTGCTTTGTTAATAGTCTTGATGAAAAAAAAAATAATTTTTAGTGGTGAAAGAGTATATAATGTTTATGTTATTAATTTGAACAAAATTAATAACAAAGACATCAAATGTTTAATGTCTATTTCCCATAACACATGGACATGGCATAGAAGGTTAAGACATGCAAATTTTGAGCTTTTGAATGATCTTTCTAAATATGAAATTGTGATTGGTTTACCTAAGCTTGAATTCACTAAGGATAAACCTTGTGATGCTTGTCAAAAGGGAAAACAATCCAAGTCCTCATTTAAGCTGAGAAATGTAGTATCTACTTCTAGATCACTTAAACTTATACATATGGATTTGTTTGGACCAACTAAAGTTGTTAGTCTCAGTGGAATGCACTATGCATATATATTGGTTGATGATTATTCTAGGTTTACTTAGGTATATTTTCTTTCTCCTAAGAATGATGCATTTAAAGCTTTTAAAAATTTTGCAAAAAGAATTCAAAAGGAAAAAGGTTTTGTATTTCTTCTAGTAGAAGTAATCATGGAACCGAATTTGAAAATAATTTTTCAAAACCTATTGCAATGAAAAAGTTATTTCACATACATTTTCTTCTCCTAAAACTTCTTAACAAAATCGAGTAGTTGAAAGAAAAAATATAACTCTTATGGAAATGGCTAGAACAATGCTTTATGAGTATAATTTGCCTCTATACTTTTACGTTGAAGTTGTTAACACATCATGTTATATTTCAAATTGAGTTTTCAAAAGACCAATTTTGAACAAAACATCTTATGAGCTATGAAACAATAGAAAACCCAAAATTTTATATCTAAGAGTATTTAGATGCAAGTGTTTTATATTAAACACCAAGGATAATCTTAGAAAATTTAATTCTAGAGCCAATGAAGGAATTTTCCTAGGCTATTCTATTTCTAGTAAAGCATATAAAGTTTTCAATAAAAGAACTCTAGTAGTTGAAGAGTCAATGCATGTTGTTTTTTATGAATCAAAATCACTTGATCCTAGAAAGATTTTTATAGTCTTGATGATCTTATAGGTGACAATGAGATTGTGAAAACTCAAGAAGAAAATGTTGGTAAGCCTTTAGAACTTAAAGGTCCAAGTAATAAGGATAATGAGGAGACATCTCAACCTACCTTGAAGGAAGAACTTCCAAAGGATTGGTAATTTAAAAAAGCTCATCCTTAAGACCTCATTATAAGTGACATTAAAAAAAGGGTAACTATTAGATCTAAATTAAAGTCTATTATTAATTTAGCCTTCATATCTTAAATTGAGCCTAAAAATGTTGATGATGCATTGAGTGATGAATTTTGGGCAAGAAAAGTTAAATCAATTTAAGAGAAACAAAGTATGGACCTTGGTTCCTAGACCAAAACATCTTCTTATCATAACTAGGAACAAAGCTAGACTTGTAGCTAAGGGTTATAATCAAGAGGAAGACATTGATTATGATGAAACCTTTACCCTCATTGCAAGGTTAGAAGCTATTAGAATGCTAATTACATTTGCATCATTCATGGATTTTAAACTTTATTAAATAGATGTTAAAAGTGCATTTCGAAATGGTTTCATTGAAGAGGAGTTATAAGTTGAGCAACCTCCAGGTTTTAAAAATTTTGATTCTTTAAATCATTTCTTTAAATTATCAAAAGCATTATATGGATTAAAATAAGCTCCAAGAGCCTGGTATGAAAGATTAAACAACTTCTTACTAAAGAAAGGGCTCTCTAAAGGAAAAATTAACACAACTCTTTTCATAAATAAATCCAAGCATTATTTGCTAATTGTTCAAATTTATCTTGATGACATTATTTTTTGTGCTACTAATCATTACTTGTGTGAGGAATTTTCTAAGTTCATGCAAGGAGAATTCAAGATGAGTATGATGGGAGAACTAAAATTCTTTTTCGGATTACAAATCAAGCAATGCAAAGATAGGATTTTCATTAATCAAACAAAATATGCAAGAGACATTCTCAAGAAGTTTGGAATGGATGGAATTAAGGCAAGCAAAACTGCAATGAGTACTAGAACTAAACTTAACAAAGATGAGAATGGCAAACTGGTTAATGAAAAGCGATTTAGAGGTATGATCAGATCCCTTCTTTATTTAACTGTTAATAGACCCGATATCATGTTTGTTACTTGCTTATGTGCTAGATTTTAATCAAGTCCTAGAGAGTCTCATTTGAATGCTATCAAAAGAATTTTTAAATATTTTTATGGTATAATGCATGTAGGACATTGGTATCTTAAGAGTTCTTCCTTTGACTTAATCAGTTACTCGGATGCAGACTTTGCCAGTAGTTTACTAAATAGAAAGAGCACTTTTAGAACTTGTCAATTTTTAGGACAATGTTTAGTTTTTTAGTTTAGCAAGAAATAAGTTTCAATTGCCTTGTCCACTACTGAATTTGAATACATTACAACAAGTCTTTGTTGTTCACAAGTCTTATGGCAAAAACAACAATTGATGGACTACAGTGTAAAACTTGATCACATTCCTATCAAATGTGATAATACAAGTGTTATTAACCATAGTAAGAATCTTATTCAACATTCTATAACTAAGCATATAGACATTCGACATCATTTTTTGCATGATCATGTTCAAATTGATGATATCTCACTTGACTTTGTTGATACAAACAATCAACTTACTAATATCTTCACCAAACCTCTCAATAAAGCGAAATTGAATTTCATTAAACATGAACTTGACATGATCAATGGTTCTAGTTTGTTTTGATTTTGATAGACCTTTGAGTTTCTTTTATGTTTGTTTTTTATAAATGATATATGTTCTTTTATATACCTCTTCAAATTTTTTTTTAAAATTTATTATTTTATTAATTTTTTCCTATTTTGTAAAATTAATAATTAATTTATGAAACATTTATTAAATTAATTATTTTAATTTTTAGCAAAATATATTTTTCCTTAAATGAGTATATTTCATATATTCATTTATTTCTTCAAAAAATCATTAATTAATTATAATAAATGCAAATTAAATTCGCAAGGACTTAATTATAAGACATTATGGACTTAATTGTAAATTTTTCTTAAACTTTTCTTGACAAGACCTTGGTTTGCAATTTTTATGTTTTTACACAGAACTCATCCTGAACGGATATCCCGATCAGGATATCTCTCAAGAAATTATGTCCCGATCGGGGATGGGAGCATATCCCGACCGTGACATAACTCTTAATAGCATTAGAATTTCAAATAAAAATTCAACTTTTTAACTTTCTAATCAAAATCATGAACGATTTTTAAGGTTCCTATTTAGTTCAAATTTAAATTCTATAATATTTCCAACCCTAATCTCTTACTTATAAATACCACTCTATTCCTCATATATTTTTCATCTCATTCAAGTCTTTTCTTTTCTCTAAAAATTTTACAATTATTCTCTCCTAGTGGCTCCTAAGAAACCAAGCAAGGCTCCTTCATCTTCTCAAGTTCCTCCCTTTAAAAATGATAAGCCTAAGAGAACTCATTCTCCATTCTCCTACTCTTCTCAAGAAATTAAGAAAAAATGTCTCTATTTCAAAAAAGAGCATTCATTCCCTCAAGGTTTATGCATGAACCTACTCTTAAGGCAATTGGATGCTATGATGAAGTCCAAGATCTTCTCCTCAAAGGTGAGATTTATGATTTATGATTTTGCTTTCTCACCTTTTCCATCTGACCCTTCTCTCATCATTAAGTTTCTTTCTTCTTATACTTTTCATTCTATCAAATTTGATTATGACAATCCTTACTTCTTAATGAGATTCAAATTGGGAGGGAGAGATCGTTTCATGACCTATTAAGAGTTTGACATTCTTTTTGACTTCTCTCAAGAGGGACACATTCAAGTTAACTCTCATTGGCTTGCTTCTTTCTATTAGGATGAAATCAAAGCTCCTAATGCTTGTCAATTCTCCACCGAATATACTAAAGCCTTATTCATCAAATCCAAAGCACTTTGGTATGTTCATCACTTCATTACCTACTCCATTAATAGTAGAGCTCTCTCTAATGAAGCACTTTCTCTTAATGACCTTTTTATTCTTTATTGCCTTCATCATAATGAGAATATTGCTTTAGGAAGATTTTTACAATGGAGAATTTGGCTAATTAGTGATAGTTACACCGTTGTAATTTGTATTGGTGGAATTTTCATAAAGTTAGCTAAATTCTATAACATTAATCTTGACTCTCTACCTTCTACCAAACCCATGTTTCTTTGTAATATCCCGAGTTTTTAGATAATTTTAAACTGCATCGGGATATGCAGTGTTAATAATTTTTATATATATTTATGATTATTTAATGAGTTTGTTATTTATTAAAGTCATTTTTAATTATTTTCAATCCTTTACGTAAAATTTTCTCGAGAATTTTATTTTCAAGGAAATTAAAACGTAAATAAATAAATATTAATTATTTTAGACGGTTTTATGAATTTGCATGAGTCCATACATGATTTTTAAGTGTCGAATAAAAATATATACATATACATGCATATATGCGCATTTAAATTTAAATTAGGGTTTATTTTAATTAAATTATATTATATTATATTATATAGTTTTAATAATAATTCAATGTGTATATATATTATTATTTGAGTGTGTGGTGAATATTTATTGTGCATATAATATTATATATTAAAATAATATAAATTAGAGATATATATATACATATATACATATAATATACATACCTAAATAAAAAGTTTGCAAAATTTACGATAGTGCCATCGACAGCTCCTCCTTCTTCCCCGATCGATCCTCACGCATTCCGGCCATTGCAAATCCATTTTCTTCCCTTCACTGTGCTTTCCGGCGTGCCACCTTTCCTTCCAGCCCTTCCCACCACCCCAAGCTTCCATTTCCGGCGAGTTTTGGATCGATTTTCTTTAAAAAGTCGAAAGTGGATGCTAGCTCCGATCAACCTGATTCCGGCCACCATTTGGAGTGCCACCGGTCTCTATCTCTTCTTTGAGCTTTGGTGAGTGCATTTCCAAACTTTGTTTTACTTGATTTGGTTTAGATTTCCCTAGGTTTTGAATTTTCATTTTAGGCCAACTAGGGTTCTTGAATTTTTTTTTAGTTTTGATTATGATGATTCATGAAAAATTTCTTCACAAATATTGATCCTAGTAGCTCAATCTACCTCTGTGAATTTTTATAGCATTTTTGGGAATTATTTTGATTTTTGTGAATTTTTTATTATTTTATTAATATTTTCTAATTTTTGTAAATTAATTAATTAAATTATGAAATTGTGATTTATGGTTTTTATAGGTGTTAAAATGAATTTTAGAAATTTATTTGTAATTTTTATGATTTTCATATAATTATTATGAATTTATTTAGTTTATGTGATTTTTTGAAAATTAGGTTAATTATGTGTTTTATTGAAATTAATTGGTTAATTAAGTATAATTGTTGATATTATTGAATTATATGTTGAGAAATTAATTTTTGAGTAATTATACTATTTTTAGTGAATTTTTGAACAATTATAGTGAATTTATATATAGTAGGGGTATTTTGGTAATTTGACACTAAATTGGCTAAAAATATAATTAAACTGGTTTTAATAGTTATTTGAGGTATAAAAATGATTTCTACAAATTATTTAGTATTTTTAACTAATTAAAACTATTTTTCGTAAATTATTTTTAAAATATATATAATATACTATTTTTCTAAATAAATGAGTTTTTATTGATTTTTAATATATTTGAGGGTTAATTATGTAATTTGGATTTATAAAATGTATTTTGGTTAATGTTTATGAATTTATCAAGAATTATCGATTTTTAATAATATTTTATTAAAATTAGGGTTTTTATGTATTTATCGGTAAAATAATTATTTTTAGCGTTTAAATATCTAATTTGCTATATTTTGAGTATTAAAGGGTATTTTTGGTATTTCTGGAATTTTCATGTGATTTGTAATTATCTCGTGAATTGTGAACCTTGATTGGTAAAATTGTAGTTTGGAAGTCCGACCAAGGGATTTTGTGGTTGTGTATTTTGAAGTGTGTTTCTTTGCAGGACCGGCTCTACTCTTTGAGTAGAGAGATGTCCGTTTTACAAGGGAGGTTCTGCCGAATTTTTGATAGAATTCTCGTAAAATATGATGTCCGATCAAATTCTTATTATGATTTTGTGTCTGATATTCTTACATCGAGTCTCTAGAATATCGTTAGATTTATTCTAATTCCATATTGTCGTTTGTTTATTTAGTTGCGCCGAAACCGAGGCCTAGTGGACCAGGCCCGTCGGATCCGTCTCGAGGAGCGCAATAACTATGAGTTGTTATTCTATACATACTTGTATTAGGATTGCATGTTTTAGAAATGTATAATTTATTTTATAAATTATGCATAAATGGTTTAATTATTGCTTAGGTTTATTTTTGGTATATTTTTAAATTATATGCATGTTTTATTATGAAATTATACTTAAAATGTTTTTAAGTTTATTTATAGTTTATTCTATAATTAAATTGAATTTATTTGACGTATATATACTTGAAATATACCTGGTTTATTTTTGGTATATTTCTAGTATATATATGGTTTATATTGTTATTTTAAATAATGTTATGCATCATTTATTTTATGAATGTATGGATTTATTGTAAATGAAGGATATCAATAGAACGTGCTACCTAGTAGGCAGCACTAGGACCGAGTACGTACCGGTACGACGATAGAATTTAGGTTAAATTACTAACCTATTTGTGGATATTGATTGGATTGATTTTTATGATGTAAGTTATGATCTGGGAGTGTGATTGCTGGAGCTCGGTTGACCAAATGTCTCGGGGCCAGTCACACTGACAATCAGACTGCTGAAGCTCGGTTGACTTAGTATCTTGGGGCCAGTCTACTGTCCAAATGGAACAAGTGAATTTATTTGGAATAAGTGAGCCTGTATGGCTAGAGTGTTATCTAACACTATTTGAGGTTGCGATTTTCTAGGGTTCTATTTGATCCTTTATAATCGGATATTATTTTCAGTATATATATAAAATGATTTTGCTACATCTGTGTTATTTTTCCTATATATATATTTATTATATATACTATTGAATGTGTGCATTTGTCATTTAGTTATGCATGTATATATATTATAATAATTCACTCAGTGAGGTTTGACTCCCCTCCGTTGACTATTTTTCAGGAGAGTCTTCGTCTTCAGACCTCAGTAGCAGACCCTTACGCCGGATTTCTTCTGCCCCGGCTTTATTATGTAATATGCTTACTTAATTTTATTTTATATTCTAGACACTACAGTAGTTGTAGTCGGTTGTGAGACTTATGTATTATGTTTTTATGAAATATGTATTTTAATGATTTGAACTGAGATTTGTATTAAAAGATTATTTATAAGAGATGAATTTGTATCATTAAATCTATTGGCGGATTATTATTTTATTTTATTTATGAGATTTATTTCTGCTGCGAGTTATTTTATTTATGTTTTTATTATTGCATGTTTTTACTTTTATTTTATTTTAAGGCTTACTACGGGTTCTGGATTTGAAAGAATTCTCATTCCCTAGCGTCGGTCATGGCCCCTATTTTGGGTCGTGACATTCTTGATGCATTCTTCATTCAAAATTCCAAACAATTCACCTCTATTAATAGAGTTTGGGTTTGGAAACATGACCTTGGAGCTAGTGAAAACATTGAAGCTATGTTTCAAGAATTGGAAGAGAAAGAAGGTCAAGGGGAAGAAGAATAAGAACTTCAACCTCATGATGCCCCTCCAAGGAAAAGAACCTTCTTGGGTTGGATAACTGTTTGAACACATGTCCTTAATGGAATCTAACTTCAATTCCCACTTTGATGATGTTGAATCCAATTTCAATGTGCATTTTAATCAAATTGATTATAATATTGTTCATCTTTAACATGATGTTCATCATATTTATGAGCAATAAAGCTACACATGCACTTTTCCTCCTCCTCCTTCGTCCCCTCCTCAAGAATATATCTTATATGTACTTTTCATTTGTTTTATTTTCTATATATGTTTGATTTATTTTTTTGTAAATGAGCCTTTAGTTTTTAGTTTGTTTTTAGGCTCATTTTATGCTTGTTTATGTTTAGTTTATTTTCAATGTTTTATTTTTTACTAAATGCATTTTAATTATTAATGAAATTTTCCTTTCTTTAAAAATTAAATTTCTCTAGTATTCATTCTTTTTTATTTTTGACAAAGTGGGAGAAATATTTAAGTTTGCATGCATACTTAGTTAATTTAAAAAGGAAAAAGAAATTTTTATACACCTTTAAGAAAGTGTGTCCTTAATATCAATTTATTTTTAAATTAGGAAGAGAGAAAACTTATTTGAATACTATTTTTTTTTACATAATTTTATTTATGCATGTATAAGTAACATTACATGTTTAGCTAGTTTTGTCATATATCATATGTGATAAAAAGGTCTTTGTAGACGGCGGGGTTTAGCGCGCATTTAAGATTTTAGCAACTGCGACACTATTTAGGCTGAGGGCCTTAGAGAACACACTAACCACTGTCACAAAGATATGGCGTGGAGATGAGGAGTCGCCACCCAAGGTAATAACTAGGACAATTTGATTGGTGGTACTCGATTCTCTAAAAGAAAATTATCACCACAACCAGGAGATTCTGGATACAGAATACGAACTTCTCTTAGTCTCATATTCATTTAGAATAATTTTATAAATGATTATTTCATCCTTTAATTACATGCAATTTTATTAAGCCCTAATTAATATCCATCTACCCAAAAAGGCAACAAGTCAATAAAATTACAAGTAAAAAATGCATTCAAGATCACGTTGTCCCTAAGTCTAAACTATATTAATTTTATTAAAAAAAGTTAGCTAAATCTACATTTTATTTACAAGTGAAATAGAATAAAAGTGGACCTACATCTATTTTTTAGTCTTTCTAAGATATAAGCTTAAGTCTATTCAATTTTAAAGAAAAATTAAATTAGTGGGCCTAAGTCTAACTTGGTTTTATTTTAAGTGAAATGTGGGCCTAGGTCAATTTATTTTTAAAAAAAATGCAATTAAGTGGGCTGAGCTAAGTCTAAACAAGTTTTAATTAACTAAGTGGGCCTAAAATCTAATTAACCTAATGGGCCTACATTGATTTTAATTATTTAAAGTCCTAAACCATTTTTAAGCCTATTTATTTAGTGGGTTAGACCTAAACATGGGCTTGGGACCCAAAAACATAAAAACATAAAAAAAAAAAAAAAACAAGCCCAAAATAAATAAAACACAAAAAATAGTTCAAACAAACATTACAGTGATTTTCTAAAAAAATCCTAAATTAATTCCATGCAAACCCTAATTTAAGCTACTGCCACCATTGATTTTAATTGATTTTTTTTTTACCCAATTGAACCTAATTACTAATCAATTTTAAAATACAAAAAATGAAAATTTTCACTATTTTCACTACTGGGGCTATTACAAACTACGTACAAAATTAAAATTAAATGATTATACACCCAGAAATTAAAATGACTACACAGAATACCAAAAATGAAGAATAAAAATTAAAATCCTAAGAACTATTATTAAAACAGTACAGGTTCATCCAAGGCATTCCATAGATCTTCTGTTCAATTAAACACAGGCGGTATCCTCCTTCTTAATCCACATATGCACATCAAAACAAAAAAGGAAAATTAGTAATGAAATCAAATAATCAAAATAATAACAAAAATAAAAGAAAAATCATAAACAGAAAATAATAAAAAAAGAGTAATAAAAGAAATAGAAAAATAACACTGGAGATTTAAATGTTGTGCAAATGCCTCTTTTTGAGCCACTCAGATTGAATTATCACCATTAAAATTAAGATATTGTTGATTCTGGACTATTGCCTTTGGAAATTTCAGTATCGAAAATTAGGGTTTTATGCTCGTAGTCTCTCTTTTTTTCTCATTGCGTCTTCATGTGCCTCTCAAAAAAAATCCTCTCGAAAAACCAGAAGTAAAAAAGTCCCCCCAACTAAGCCTCCCTCTTCACGCACGCATGCAGACTCTGCTTTTAAATGCAGAGTCTGCGCGTACTGAACTTCCTCCAAAGGAGGAACAGACCTATCTGATCAGATAGCGTTTGTTTTTTCTTTGATTTCAAAAAACCTTTTGCGTTTAAACAACCTTATCAGAAAATTGTAAAGATAAAATTTGAATTTTCAACCAATCAAAACGCTGAAAAATCAATAAAAATACGCGAAAAAATTAAAAAAAACTATATTTTAACGTGTCGGCATTGTATAATGCCGACAGGCATTGTATAATGCTAATTGGCATTACACAATGCCGATCCTAAATTTTTTTTTTAACTTTTAATTATCAAAAGACCCCTGAAAAATTGACTTATTTGCAATCAAACCCTAAAAAATGTTGCAATTTAGTCCTTAAAGTCCAGAAAATCGACAACCAAGTTTAATTTTTGAATGAATTTCATCATAGGGGCTTACGTCGTAATTATGCACAATTGCATCCCGAAATTGGGTGCTTACAGTCATACTTTACTTACTTGGTTTATACATACCATGAGTTTTATAAAGGTTTGGTGTATCTTTATTTTTCATTATTTTGATTCATGATTTTTTTTAACATAGTAGGAGAAGAAATAATGCAATATTTGTACTTAGTATTTATGTTTATAATATGTTAAGTGCCACATGATCAATTAGCTAGCTAAGCTTTATACGATCATATGTAAAGTCTTCCTATATGTACTATTTTTGTGATGCATTATATGCTATATGTTTGAAGTTATTTCTTTCATATTGTAAAACATTTTTTATGTTTTTAACACATTTGTTATGAAAGGTCATAATTTTCTCATGATGTATTTTTGTCATTGAGAATAATATTAAAAGTTTATATTTCTTATCATGTCCATATCATATGGGGAGAAGTAAAGAAATATATTTGATTCCATTTAATGTCATCATTATTATCATAATTATTATCAATCACACACTTTACTTGATATCTTTTTTATCAAACTCAAAACAAGTTTGTCAAAATCAAAAAGGGGAGATTGTTAACCTTAGCAAATTATCAATCTTGATTTTGATCTTAATAAACTTAATTTTTGAGCAACTAATATGTTTGCTTCAAGTGTGTATAAGTTAGGAGCAATTTAAAAGTCAAAATAATGATGAATTATCAAAGAAAAATCATTCTGGAAAGTCATCATTAATATTATTTCAATCAGACTACTTATAGGGACTAAATTGCATAAAAAAGTTTAAGTTTTGTCATACTCCCAACCGGGACTAAGGGAGATAAATTTCTGCATAAAACTCAAAAAATGGCAGAATCCATCTCGATCCAATGTCCCAATCGGGACACTGCTTGGGACATGGCAATCTTGATCAGGACATTGATATCCCGATCGGGACCAAAGCAATTTTTCAAATACAACACCTCGTAACAGCTATTCAATGCTAGTCCCAACTGGGACCTGACAAAATGCATCTCAAAAGTCCAAATTTCATTCAAATGGATTTTATTTATGTTCGGAATGAAATTATTGCTTCCAATAGCTATAATTAGATTGCTCAAGTATATATATAACCTTTAAAGATTATTTTAAGGTTAAGAAACTTGTTTATTCATTCTATACTTTCAAACATTCAATTAAGCTCTCTAAACTCCTTTAAAATTCATTTTATTGTTATATATTCTTCTGAGAGTTGGTGAGTGTTAAAATAGATACTCTTATTCTTCTATTTTCTAGGATTAGAAAATAGGAAGTGAGATTATATTCTAAAGGAATTAGTTTAAGTGTTTGGCCATTAAAACATTTGGAAATTTGGTTTTAGTGTGAGTCTTGAAAACACTACTAGTTTGGTTTTTTAGTAAGCCTTGAAAACTTAAAGTGTAAAGTTGTAAAAGTAAGGCATTAAAGCTCTTGTGTAATCTCAATCTTGTGAATAAGTTTGTGGGTAATTGAAAATCCTAACTTAGGGATAAATTAGGTGGAAACGTAGGATTATTGTTGAATCCAAACTCCTTAAATCATTATGTTCTTCAATCTTTCTTCTCCATAATTCTTTTAATTATTATTTAAACCTTTTAATTTCTTATTATTATTAGATAGTCCTATTCATCCCCCCTCTAGTACTTTTTCATCATCTAACGATGAAACCCTAGAAGATAAAAAATTTATAAGGCAAACTAGTAAAAAGAAGTTGATTAAAGCCAAGATCGAGGGTTTTCATGTACTAAGGTTATGAAAGAATATTATTTTAAGCAAAAGGTAAAACATGTGAGATTGCATGTCATTTGAATCTGCATAAAATAGGATTTCTTAATGCTTTTTGCCTTTTTCTCCTTATTTAAAATCTAGTTGTATGTGTTTTGCACATCAATGTATATGCTTCTCTTGCATTGCATTAGTTTTGAGGTAATAAATATTTTTTTTTAAATAGCATAGTCAATAAATAGATTAATTTAGTTTTGAGGTAATAAACAATGTTTTTGAAAATAGCATAGTCAATAAATAGATTAATTTAGTTAAAAGCACGATCTATTGCTAACATTTTTTTTCTTTTTGTTGTTGTATGAATGCAAAATGGCTATATTGCTTGATAGAGATATAATTATGGTGGTATATAGGATTAGGAGGGTTTAAAATTGGTATATGTAAGTGGTAATGTAGAGGTTGAGTACACTACAATCTATTAGTGTTTTGTATAATGGATTTATGTTACTTGTGTTAGTGTTTTTTATAATGGATTGATTGTTATTGTTTTTCAGCCTGGTTAAGGCAGTGAAAGAGTTGTTGATGAAGGACATGATAGAAGTGATGCTACAGGTGAAATTGACACTGATCCAGTCATTAGGTTCCCCATTCCAAATGAGAGGGAACTTAGAAAGGCTAGAGGCACAAGTTATAAAGGTTTTATAAGGCCCATTAACTTCACAGGTGATGGCTCCTAAGTCACTTTTGTTGTTGACCTTCCTTATCAAGCTCGAGGCTTATAGTGGAATGGTGGTCCTGCCATTACCTCCAGATAGTTGTAAGAACAAAAAGATCAAAGGAAGCAAAAAAAGACCAAAATTGTTGGAACTTCAACTGCTTGAACTTTATCTACTGCATGAAATGATAAACTTTATTAATATTTATGAACTTTTTTAATTGGCCTTTTTGTTGATATTTTTATTACTTGAAACTATATTTCAGGCTTTGTAAGTTCCATAGGAACTAGAAGTCAAACATTTTGAATGAAGTTCTACTGGAACTTATTTTGGTTGGTTAAATTTTTTTGTCACTCATAGCAGTGAATAAATGTTATTTGTGCATGGAACTATTTCTGTTTTAATGAATATTGAGAAAATGTCATTTATCCAATGTCATTTGTCTTTTTTTGGATGTTATTTTGGATCTAGCAAATTTGAGATGCAATAAATTTTAGTGAATCCTTTCATTGGTAGAACCATAAAATTGCTTTCATGCTCTCTATTTCAATGATAGAACCAGAAAATTGCAAAAATATAATTCGTTACATTAATAGAGCAATTAAGTGTCATTACATAGCCAAAAAATTAGTTACAATGCATAAAAGTCATCAACAAATTAGCTAAAAACAAAAAATAAATTTAGAAAAAAATACCAAGAAATTACAAGCAATGCATAAGCTATCATCATCTTTTTCCTTTACTTTTCCAGTTTAGGCCCTTTGTTTTTTTCAATCATTTTAATTTTGTCCATAGCTCTACAATCTCCCTCTCAACATCACTAACTGACACCATTCCTTTGTAAGCTGGCTTTAATTGTTTGTTTTCAACTAATAATACTTTATCCTCAAATTTCAGCATGTTAATCACTTCTTTCCCTCTTTGACTCATTGCATCATCATGCCAAAGGAAAAAACCACAGTTACTATTCTGCATAACAACTAAGCAACCATAAATTATTAAACTATTTTTATATATTTTGAATCAAGTCCAAGTTTCATTAAATAACAAAAAGCTTACTTCATAATTCGTGCAACTATTAAATCTTCTACTAGGATTCTCATTTGTCCATGACGTAAGCTTTCAATCTCATTGCCCTAATTCAACAATTACAAAATATAAGTGGTCCTTCATAATCTATTTCTACACTTCGTCGACTGCTGGAAGTCATTGATGCTGAAGAGGAAGGCATTGGTACTACCAAAGTTATTTCCCTTCTTAATTTTGAGTTTCTCCTTATGAATTGCTCAATTTAATTTTTTTAGGGTTTCTCCATTGAAAGCCATAATAAGGAATAAGGAGAGTTCATGGTGAAGAGAGAGATCATTAAAGAGTTATTCTTATAGGTCCCACATTTTTTCCATGTCAATTATTGATAACGATTGTTTACACTGTTATAAAGTCAAAGACCCAGAATGATGTATTTTTAAATTTTTATTTGTAATTGAGTCCAAAAAATATTTTAATGCCAATTCACTCCTTGATGCAAACATTAAGGGTGAAAATGTGCCTTTTTCCAACTAATTATATTTGTTGAGATCAACTAGTATAAATTTTTTTCGCTTAAATGACATCTAAAGTTCAAATTATGGTGTTTATGATAACGTTAAATTAGTTATCGGAAACTTTTATATATTTAATGAGCTCTTGACACAATTAATTTAGATAAAAAGAAAAAAAAAAACTATACAATGAGCGGTATATAAAATAAGAGAAAACCTTTTTAGCAAAAATTGTGCTATAAACATTTGGCACAAATCCATTAGTATTAAGTGTAATGACTAATATATCATTTAGTGCATTAGTTCCAAAAATAATTTTCATATTCTAAAATCTTAGATAGAAGTTTGGTAATTTATTAAATTTTAGAAAAAAAAATCATAAGTCGCAATTAATTATTAAATTTGCATTTTCTTTTTCAAAATGGAAATTATAAAAAAAAACAAAAATAAATAGATTGTCAACACAACTCCTAGCAAATATAGTCTAACATAACACAAAATGGAATCATATATTTTAATCTTTAAAACAATTAATAATAATTCATTTATAAATTCCTTTATTAACCAGTATAAACATATTTAAATTCTAAAATTTATTTTAAATAAACATATTTAAATTCTAAAATATATTTTAAATAAATTATAAAACTTTTGCATCATATTTTTAAAAGAATTTTTTTCTCTCTCATACATATATATATATATATATACACGCACACACATATTCTCAATTTTTTAAATAAATAATTGAAGTAATTTTTTTTCTCTATCTCACTTTTTTAGTTATATAAATTTTTAATCTTTTACATTTTAAAAGAAATTTTGGCATCATTTCTTTTAAAAATTAATTTATACTTAAATTAAGAATAAAAATTTGATTAAAATATAGATTCATGCGCAATGATTAAAATTTTACACGGCAATTATTAAATTTTCAATTAAAGTTCTTATTTTTCCCTTTCCAATATAATTAAAAAATTAATTTAAGGACTAAAATTTAACTATTTTAATATATACATTTGGGGAATAAATTTTGATGAGAATTAATTTGTATTATTTAACTTTTATAAAAATAAGGACTCAAAGGAGATAATAGAGTAATTATGTAAATATCTTTTATCTAAATTTTTTTTAAATTAAAAAATAAAAGATTATGAATAATATTACTTTACAATTACGTTTTAATACTTATAATTTTAGAAATTTTTCATAATTATCACCATGAATATATAAATATTACAAATTATAATTAAAAATTAAAAATTATTTAAAAGTTATCTGTTAATTAAAATTTTATATGAATAAAAACCAACTAAAATAAATTTGTTATAAAAATTTAAAATAATATGTATTTATAATTATAAATTAAATACAGAAATTTTCTATTACTATTTAAAAAAAATTATTTCATCGGAATTTGGAACTATAAATGTAAAGCACAAATTGTCACTTCCAAATTTCAAATATAAAAAATTGGGCAATATATATGAATTATTTGCATTGACACCAGCTACAACACGTAGTTGTTTTGAAGTTGGGCTTGTTGCTAAAAGGGTTAGTTGGGGATAACAAAAAACTGATTTTACATATTTGTCCAAATCAAACAAACAACAACCCAAATGCACTAAGGAGAAAGATGGAATAGATGCGATGGGGTCGGAACAAAGCGACGTCGTTTTCCGTCTGAGCTAAGGGGATGCTGAAGGGTAAAAACGTAATTACTGCTTACATTATTCAGGGTGGCAAATTTAAAAATATTGACGAAATTGGAGGTGAGGAAATACACTGTAAATGAACAGTCCAATTTATGTTTCAGCTTTATATATATAAAAATAGATTCTTATTTACTAAAATCTTTTATATATTTGCCAAATCATATATTTATTTATATTATACTCAAAAAATGCCATAAACAAAAATTTGCTTTTAGAAAAATTTCTTAAAAACTCACTATTCTTTCTTAAATAAATTCAAAAACATCTTCTAAAAATATTTATTAATTATTCAATAATTTAATTAGAATTAAATATTTATTTTTATATTTAAAATAATTTTATTCAGTTTCTAAATTTAATTTAATATATTCATTATTGTAGAGTTTACCATATCATAATAATACTGTATTATTTTTCTATAATATTATTTCTTCTTTAAAAATAAAAATCCTTACACATTACTTTCAACAAAAAGAAATTATAGAAATCTATCAAAAATATTGACATAAACAAATTCTGTAAAGGAACTCTAAACCAGATAGATGAGGGTATATAAACCGAATAGCAGATAATCTAAACCGGCATCGAATTGTTGTTCCCTTTCGCCATCCAGTTTTTGTCTACTACTCAAAAACTCCTATGCATCTTTTTACTGATTGTTGTATTACTCGTGAGTGGTTCACCAATGTGCACTGCCATCTCTTCCATCTCAATCTTGTCAATCCATTTTTTTACTAATTGTTTTAACAGCTGTATATAGTTCCTACAATCAAGGAACATTTGTATCAAATCTTTTCAAACTCTTTTATATAAAATTTATTAGCTGACTTCCTTTAAACTAGGATCTTCAGTTGTACTAGATTCCTTTAGACTAGACTTTTCAGTTATACTGTAGGTTGTATATATACCTCTGATAAACATTCATATAATTCCTTTTCATATCATATTCTACTATGGTATCAGAGCAATAAGCTCTTCAATTTTTTTTTCCTATCTTCTTCCTCTCATTCTTCTTTTCTTTCTCTCCATCATGACTGCTAGCAACACAAACTTAAATCCAACTATTCGCAATACCAATGATCCTCAAAATTCACTAATCACAATCAATGTTGTTGCCCAAACACCTTTGAAACTCACCACCATAAATTATTTGTCCTGGAAACTTTAGTTTGAAACTCTCTTCATTGGTTATGACCTTCAAGGTTTTATTGATGGTTCAAAACCATGTCCACCCCCCACCATCACAAACAACAACATCACTTGTAGCAATCCAGCTCACACTCTTTAGGTTCGGTAAGATCAACTGATCCTTAATGTTATTATTGGTGTTATCATGCCAACCTTAACTCCCTTTGTTGCAAATTCCAAAACCACTAAAGCTACTTGGGACACTCTAACTAAAACCTATGCCACTCCTTCAAGAGGACATATCAACCAAGCCAAAAATTGACTCAAATAATTGACCAAAGGGTCAGAATCGATCACTGAGTTTTTACAGAAAATGAAAGCACAAGCTAATGAATTAGCTCTTCTTGGCTCGCCGTTTGACAGTGAAGATTTGATAGATAAAATTCTTGAAACTCTTGGCGATGACTACAAGGAATCAATACAGGCAATGTAAGCAAGGGACACTCCCATTGCTTTTGAAGAATTACATGAAAAATTGCTTAATTTTGAATCATCTCTTCTTAATCACAAACAAGAAACACCTTTCCCAATTACGGTAAATGTATCTACTCACACCAACTCACACTGGTGAACCATCAACAAAAATCCCAACCACAATCCTTTTCGCTATACTAGTCAAAATTCTAAACAACGTCCCCAACGTCTATATCTGGGGTTCTATCAACTTCACCGAATCCAGGGACATACAGCCAAGCAATGCCCTTCCTAAAAACTGCAACCACTTTAACCAAATCATACCAATCCTAATTCTCCATGGCAGCCCAAGGCAAACTATACCTCCAACTTATCCATTAAACCTTCATGGCTACTTGATAGCAAAGCTTCACACCATGTAACTTCTGATTTAGAAAATTTGTCCCTTCATACACTTTATTATGGCCATGATGATATGATGATAGTCGATGGCTCAGAGCTCTCCATAACACATACTGGTTCATCAATTCTTTCCACTCCTCACAAAACCTTTCATTTACAAGATGTTCTTTGTGTTCCTACCATGAAAAGAAACTTGATTTCAGTTTATCAATTTAATAATAAAAATAATACCAGTATTGAATTATTACCTGATTCTTTTCTTATGAAGGAACTCAACACAGGGGTACCACTGCTGAAAGGCCAAGCTAAAGATAGTGTTTATGAGTGGCCAAAATCTAAACCATTCTTGCATTCTCCAGTGTCAAGGCATCAATGTTCAATTGGCACAATCGATTAGGCCATCCATCAGTGTTTATTTTAAAGCAAATTCTTTCCAAAAATAACCTGAGTTTGTCTTCCTCTTTTTCACTTACTGTTGAATGGAATGCTTGCTTATACAATAAAAGTCAGAAAATTTCTTTTTCCTACTCTATTATCACTTCATCTCATCCTCTTAAAATCATATATTCTAATGTATAGACATCTCCAAATTTCTCTGTTGATGGTTACAAGTATTATATCATTTTTATGGATCATTATACATGGTATGTTTGGCTTTATCCACTCAAACACAATTCTAATGTCAAACAAGTCTTCATAAGATTTCAAACCATCATAGAGAAACACTTCAATCATACCATTAAAATTTTATATTCTAACAATGGAGGAGAGTATGTATCCATGTCTAGTTTTCTTTCTTCTCATGGTATTTCTCACCACATTACACCACCCCATGCACCTGAACATAATGGTTTAACTGAACGTAGGCATCTTCACATAGTTGAGATAAGTTTTGCCTTATTATCATATGCCTCTCTACCACTCAAATATTAGCCCCATGCTTTTGCCACTGCTATGTACTTAATCAATTGTATGCCAACTCCCACTCTAAATCTCAGCTCACCATATGAAAAAAAATTTAATCAGTCTTCTAATTTTTTAAAACTCAAAATTTTTTATTGTCTCTGTTATCTTTTACTAAAACCGTACACATCTAATAAGTTAGAGTCCAATTCTAAGCCATGTGTTTTCCTTGGTTACTCTCTCTCTCAAAGTGCCTATTACTATCTTAACCCACGCACTTCTAAGATTTTTGTTTCTCAGCATGTAAGGTTTGTTGAGTCAATTTTTTCTTTTAAAAGTCTAACTACTAAAGAGTCTCAATCTATCTCTAACACAATTTCCACTTGGATCCTGCCACCTCTCCCCATAACGTCATCATCTCCTCAGCCTCTCAATACAACATCTCTAGTGGAAGTCTCACAATAACCCCAACAACCAACCAACCCCGTACCTATATCATCCCCTGCAACCCAAAACCCCTCCAATACAACCACCCACATGATCACCAGATAGAAACATAATATTCATAAGCCACTTCAAAAGATGAACCTTCACACTCGACTCTCTACTCTTCATGATTTTGAACCATTAACAGTTTCTCAAACTCTTAAAAATTCCTAGTAGCACAAAGCTATGGCAAATGAATTCAATGCTCTGATTACTAATGGAACTTGGGAACTAGTTCCACCTAAAACTAGCCACAATCTTATTGGATGTAAATGGATTTTTCATACTAAATGAAACTTTGATGGCTTTGTTGACAAGTACAAAGCTTATCTGGTTGCTAAAAGGTTCAATCAATGTCCAGGAGTGGACTGTCATGACACCTTCAGTCTTGTCATGAAGCCAACTACAGTTAGACTTATCTTAAGCATTGCGATAATGAATGGGTGGAAAAAGAGACAGCTAGACATCAACAATGTTTTTTTACAAGGCACTCTATTTAAAAATGTGTATATGACTCAGCTCTGGGTTTTATTGATCATGATAGACCCGACCATATATGCAAGCTCAAAAAGGCCATATACGGTCTCAAGTAAGCTCCTCAGGCCTGGTACCAAGAACTTCGTAACTATCTTGTTCAAGTTGGTTTTCAAAACTCAATTACAGACACATCTTTGTTTGTTTATAAAAATACTGCTCATGTTATTTATCTCATTATTTACGCTGATGATTTAATTATTATTAGAAGTGATGTTTCAGTAATCAATGATTTTATTGCTGCTCTTGCAAAGAAATTCTCTTTAAAGGATCTTGGATTCTTGTCTTATTTTCT
The DNA here is from genome assembly GCA_947683625.1 of Mallotus nudiflorus. NCBI lineage: Eukaryota > Viridiplantae > Streptophyta > Magnoliopsida > Malpighiales > Euphorbiaceae > Mallotus > Mallotus nudiflorus. Next base: position 4,793,584 of record CANTUR010000239.1, read on the forward strand.
GGGCATAGAAGTTGTTTCTACAGCAGAAAGGATTATTCTTCCTCAAAGCCAGTACATTTTGGAATTTTTTTCCAAGGCCAAAATGCTTGAGGCCAAGAAAATTTTAACACCTTTTACTATCAATAACATTCTCACACAAAATTCTGGTACTACTCTCACTAATGCTACATAATACCAAGCTCTTGTGAGGAGTCTCTAATACTTGCTCATCACCCGACCAAATATTGCATTTGCAGTCAACTGCTTATCTCAATATATGCACATGCCAACAACTAAGCATTAGAACCATGTAAAATGCCTTTTGCGATATTTGCTTGGAATTATTTCAGATGGTTTTCATTTGTTTCGCAATTCTATTTTTAATTTACATGCTTTTTATGATTCGGATTGGGGAGGAAACAAAGTTGATCTCACATATACTGAAGCTTAAGTTATTTATTTGGGCAAGAATCCAATATCTTAGTGTTCAAAGAAGCAATGAACAGTTGCGCACACTTCTACTAAGGCTGATTATCGATCTATTTCTAACACCGCTGCTGAACTCCGCTGGGTTTTCTCTTTACTGATAGAATTACATATTCAGTTGCCTCAATGTCCAGTGATTTATTATGATAATGTTGGAGCTACACAGCTTTACTCTAATCCTGTTTTTCATTCTCATATAAAGCATGTTGCTATAGATTTTCACTTTATTCATGATTTGGTTCAAATTGGAGCTCTGCGTGTCGCCCATGTTTCTTCTACATATTAGCTTATTGATGCTTTGATAAAAGCTTCACCTCGCTCTCAATTTCATCTATTTCATTATAAGATTGGACTTTGTAGCCAACGTCCATCTTACGGGGGCATAACAGTTGTATATGGTTCATACAATCAAGGAACATTTGTATCAAATCTTTTCAAACTCTTTTATAAAGAATTTGTTAGCTAACTTCCTTTAAACTAGGATCTTCAGTTGTACTGAATTCCTTTAGACTAGGCTTTTCAATTGTACTTCAGGTTGTATATATACCTCTATTAAACATTCAATAAATAATACAATTCCTTTTCATATCATACTCTATTATGTTTTATGCAGTTTGCCAATGTGCACTGCCATTTTATTAGGCATACATCGAACCATGCTACTCATCTCCTGGCACAAGCAGTCGATTCTATGTCTACTACCTGGAATGGGAAACTATACCTCCTTTCCTTCATCATATAATAACTGTTGACAGCTCTTCTTAATGCAATTACTTTTGGATTTCAAAAAAAAAAACCATCAATTTGATAAGCATATTTCAAATTTAAAATATCAATTCCTAATTAAATGTACTAATTAGTATTACAACTACATTGACAGCTTTTTTCATGCCAAATAATTTTTTGGATTAAATTAATGTATATCAAATTTTTTATTACATAATAAAAATGATCATCTCATATTTTATAGGTATAAAAATTTAAAAATATTTGCAGCTTAATAATTGAATTTTATTTTTTAATTTAAATCATTGTAATAATTAAAAGCTTGTTTAGTTAAACTGTTGCTAATAGCTGATAGCTGTTAACTGATAGTTGTCACTATTAGCCGATAGTTAGTAGCTAATTAATGTGTGTTTTGTGAAATCATTTACAGCTATTGCTATTTTTGTGTTGAATGACTATTATAAATATTAATTAATTTTTAAAAAATTTTAATTTTACATTTATTATAATTTATTTATTTTTTAATATTTTGAATTGTATTTCATTATACATATTAATATTAATAAATACTTTACATCTATAATTTTTAAATATTGAAAATAATATGCTTAAATGTAGTATTTTTCATTCTTAAAAATTTTGAATTGTATTTCATTATACATATTATTAACTGGTGTTGTTTGGATATATTATTTTCAATATGCTTAAAAATTTTGAATTGTATTTCATTATACATATTATTAACCGGTGTTATTGGATATTTCAACTGCATTCCAACAACTAAAATAAACAATTCCAACTATTAAGCATATATTATTTTCAATATGCTTAAAAATTTTGAATTGTATTTCATTATACATACTATTAACCGGTGTTGTTTGGATATTCCAACTACATTTCAACAACTAAAACAAACACCCCTAAATATCTAAAGTTTAAATACATTTTTAAGTTGATAGATAAATATGATATATTTTTTAAATATTATTATTCTATAAAATAATTTAAATTAAACTAAATTAGTTGTAATTAAATTAAATAATAAATTCATACACTTTATATTTTTTATCCTTTATCAATTTTTTTATTGATATCAATTAATAGAGAGAATTAAATATCTCAATAATAATTTATTAAAAAATTCAAACACAATTCATTAATATGAACATCATACAATGTGGATGGCCAAGATGTCAAGATCCCATCTCAACATATTTATCACGGCAAGGACAAAATTGTAGGAAATAGCTTCTTTCTTTAATGACTATATTCTCTCAAAAATATTTGATGTTGAAAATTTCTTTAATATTGGAAACAAAAATCTTTAAGTCAACTTTACCTAATAATTAATTTTAAAAAGTTTTAACTATTTACAAAGGTATATTGGTCACTAAAAATAAATTTTACATTCTAAAACTATAATATTACCCTTAAAAATAAAAATAAAAATTTTAAAATATCTTTTTGTGTCAGTATAAATTGTGCCGTTTAGCATTACTTATAAAATAATTAAGGCCTAGATACTTATATATTTTTAGCACACTGAAGCACATAATATATCACTAGATAAAATTATTTTAGTATATCAAGATTATAAGTCGAAGATTATGCTAAACAAGGTTGACAAAAAAAGAAGAAGATTGTGCTAAACAATAATAGTAATCATGATTTATTGGGTTAAAATTAGTAATCTCAATTTCCAGAAATTGGTGAAATCCTAATTCATAACGATCACCTGTTAACAACGTATCCCAATTGTAGAAACAATTTATGAGAAAAGCATAGCTGGAGCAATACTCATTTTAGCTAGGCCAACAAGCTGAGGCATTGATCTTATTAGGATGTTGAAAGAGTAGTTACAAGTTTGTTTCTTTTTCTTGTAATGCTGACTAAAACGAAGAAATTGACTCCTAATTTAGGAATTGCATTTGATGTTCTTAATATGTACAATAAACCCTTTTTTTTTCTTTAAAGAGTCTTTTTGGCATCCAAGAAGTTTGTTTTTGTTTTGTTTCTTGTTCTACAAACCATTCCACCTGTCATAAAGAATCTGTCTCGCCTCTATTTTTCTTGTTTTTGGCTCCAAATTCTTCTTCATTATCTTTAACAAAATCTCTGGTCAAACTAATCATTTTCAAGTCTTTGATACCTCCATTGATCTCTCAAACCGTCTCAAACACTAACAATAACCAATCTTTAATTTTCTGTTTGCTTTGTCTTGGAGCAGCAGCAGCAGCAACTAGAATAATTTTCAATTCTTGATCTTGCTCTTACTTTTCCTTTATTTTTTCTTTTACATTTCTTGGTTTTTTTCCCAGTTGGGTACACAAACCTTTGATCTTGTTGAAAGAAGAAAGAAAACAATCAAGAAGAAATGGCGCAGTATCCATGGATGAATCAGAGGAGCAATATATCAGTTTTATGCGAAGAGGTTTCATTGTCGAATACAATGCAGTTTCGACGTGGACAAGATATATCAAACTGGCCTTGGCAACTTGCGATGTTGCAAATTGCTTTAGTAAATGCCTTCAAAATCATTTTTCAGCTTATTCTTATGCCTTTTGGAGAGCAGACTTATATTCCACAAATTCTGGTAAACTTTTTTTATTTTTTTGGTGCGTACTGGGCTCTTTTCTTGCTTCATAAATTCACTGTTTTTTGGATTGTTGCTTGTCCTCAGGGTGGAATTGCTCTGGGCCCTTCATTTCTTTCTCGGACTGAGACTCTCTACAAATTGTTTGTGTATTCACCAAAAGGTCTTATGATCACTGGCATGTTCAGAGCACTGGGCTTCATGTTCCTTCTTTACCTTCTTAGTATGCGAATAGATGTAACCATCATGAAGAAATGTGGAAAACTTGCAATAGTTATAGCCATTTCATCGCTTCTTGTTCCTCTGATTATCACCACATTTTTCGCTTACTTTCTTAAAGAATCCTTCGCATTTGGAGGTGAACTTAACGAATCTCTTCCAGCTTTAGCAGTTCTTGTAGCAACAACTTCTTTTCATGTCATCCTCGTAGTGCTCACGGATCTTAAACTCCTTAATTCGGAACTCGGCCACCTTGCTCTAGCTGCATCGATGATTAGTGGAATGAGCAGCTGGGCGTTGCTGACAGTAATCTATGATGTGAAAGAAGAATTACTAGTGGGGGTTAAGCAGGGTGTGATATTTGCTCAATTGAGCAAAGTTGCTATAATTTTAATCATCATTTTCATCTTCAGGCCTATAATGTTATGGATGGTGAGGCAAACTCCAGATGGGAAATCTTTGAAAGAGCCATTTGTGTGTTTTATCTGTTTAATGCTTCTTTTCTGCGCTTTTTTTGGTGAGGTCACAGGACAACATTTTTATTTTGCACCAGTAGTTTTGGGCATGGCTACTCCTGATGGCCCTCCTATAGTTTCTAGCTTAATGGAGAAGCTGGATTGCTTTGTTGAGACAGTGCTAGTTCCATGCTATGTCATTGATGCTGGTAGAAGGTCTAATATATACCTTATAGAACCATCAGAATTTGGTCATATTCAGATCGTCATGTTTGTAGCTAGCTTGTCCAAACTTGCCTCTGTTATCATCCCTGCATTTTTTTCCAAGATGCCATTTCGTGATGCTCTGACACTAGGCTTCATCTTGAATTGCAAAGGACTGTTTGACGTTCAACTATACTCCCGCGCAAATAAACTCAAGGTATGAAATTTCCGAAGCTTACCTCTATAGCCGTAATCTGCGATTAGAAGTTGTAGTATTGTAGCTGTAATGACTTGTTACACCTATCAATGCCTTCTGTCTAAAGGCAAAATCACCTAAAGTAGATTCAGAACTTCAACTAAATATGAGGGCTAATTAAATCTTTTATTAACAATGCACAGTTGATCACAGACGACAACTATTCGATCCTCGTTTTTGCTTCAATATTGCATGCGGGTCTCTTCTCATGGTTAACAAAATTGGTCTATGACCCTTCAAGAAAATATATTGCCTACAGAAGACATAAAATCCAATACAATAATAAACGCAGTTCGGCAGTACGAATACTTGCTTGCATCCATCAACAGGACGATGTCCCCTCCGTCGTTGGTCTTCTTGAAGAATCCAATCCCACCAAAGACGAACCAATTGAGGTTCATGTAATGCACCTGCGACGATCTGTTGATGGCACTGTCCCTCTTTTCATACCACACCGACCTGAGTCCCACCACACTCATTCCTACAATATGCAAAGTGCAATCAGTCGCATAATTAATGCCTTTTCTCAAATTGAAAACAGAAACGAAGGCCTTTCTATGATCCAGTACTTCACATCCTATGCTCCTCACCTAACTTTGCACGATGCAGTCTGTACGATTGCGCTAGGGAAAACTACAGACTTAATAGTTCTCCCTTTTCTACACTCAGACGATCCTTATACCAGAATTGTGAACAAAAATATCCTCCAAAATGCCCCCTGCTCTGTCGGCATTCTGCATGATAGTGGGAAATTAAAAAGATCTATTCTGCCCAGCCAAAACCTGAAAAGGGTCTCTATGATTTTTCTTGGAGGACCTGACGATCGTGAGACTTTAGCATATGCGGCAAGAATGGCAATGCATCCACACATTCAGTTTACATTGATGAGGCTAGTCGCAAACTATCAGAGCGATGCTGATTTGATAGAGAACAGAAGAGACTTGAACATGATTAATGAGTTCAAGCTCCGGACAACAAATAGCCGGAATGCTGTTGAATTTGAAGAGCATATAATATCAGAAGGATATCAAACAGCAAAGCTGATGAGATCTGTATGCAACAATTATGACCTGATTTTGGTGGGAAGGAGGCACAATCCTGCTTCGTCCCTATTGGCAGGACTATCAGAATGGGAAGAAATAGAAGAGTTAGGTGTTGTTGGAGATATGTTGGCATCTAAAGACTTCAATTGCGATGCCCTGTTGTTTGTGATTCAACAGCAAGCTTCAGTTGTGCAAAAAAAGGTTGTTAGCCCAACAAAAATATCCAAAAGGTTAAGTGTCAGTGATACGCATAGTCCAAAGTTTGCTTCAGATAGGTAGAGTTCACAGCATAGATGAATTATTTTTCTAAGTTTCTATTCTCTTAGCCATGTTCTGGAAACTAATTTTTAGTTCTTTAAGAGATTGATCCAACTTAAATCATTGAGCTAATTGCTCATCATTCAATTCTTCACTGAATCTTCTTCTCATTTCAATATGTATATAGCTCTTCAGACGTCTTTATCTTAGATATGTTACAAATTAAGGACAACAAAAGATTTGTGATCAATACCAAAGAAACCTCAAAAATTTTCTGTTTCAGGCATTCTCATGGTGCTGACCCTTTAAAAGTCACTCATCGATAACAAAAGAACGTTGACAATAACCATTCTCGAGAGTGGCTGTGTTTTTTTGTTCCTAAACCATAGTTATTCAGAGCTCAACTAATCCAATTCATTCCGAACATAATAATAAGGACAGTAAAATTTTTCAACAACTAATTTAACACTATTGTATTTACTACAATTTGAACTTCAAATATCGTTTAAATGAAAATAGATTTTACCAGTTGATCTGACGTAGCAGAAGCTTATAATTAAGGGTAAATATTAAAACTGTGTTGATTCAATAAGAATACTAGAGGTTTAATCCTATATAACCTGTTGATCATGAATAATATCAAGAAATGTGCATCTAAGTTAGTTGATTCTCAATAGAATACCAAAAAGTAAAAAAAAAATAGAAAATTCTATTAAAATTCGTCAAAAAACTCTCAAAACATCAAATAAAACATATAAATAATATTCAAAAAAAGAAACCCTAAAAGAAAAAGAGAAAAAGATCTAATAATATGCTAAAAACGAACAAAACTTTAAAGTCCATTTTGAGGCTTTAAATAGTCAAATTTGGACCTAAAACTTAAGCTACCTAAAGCAAATATAAATTTCTGAATCGGTTTTAATTTAATATATTATAGTCCCTGTAACTCATCTGGAGCTAAAATGTAAAGCCCTTTGAAGTATCATTGCGCACTCCTTTCTTATCAAAGTTGTCCATAAATTGCAGTGCTATCCAATGGTTTTTAAAACTTTGCAAAGAGACAATAAGAAAACTTATTTAAAACCTAAGAGATAAAGATGTTACTTGTATATTTTGTTCATAGCTCTATGAAACAAGGCCTTAATCGTCTTGATCCCAAAGATCAAATATTGCCTGTCAAAAGATTTCAGCTGGCAATATCAGACAGATGTATTATATTTTACCCGATCAGAGAGACTGCAGAGAGCCTGGAAATGTGCCTCAGGAATTTCCCAGCCAGAGATATGGATGTTCTCTTTAATCCTTTCAGGATTTCATGATTTGTGTATGGCAGTAGTTCCTCTTTGAACAGCCCACTTTACTAGCACCTGACCAGGTGTCTTGTTCAGCTTATTTGCGACTCTTTCAACTGTTCCATCATGTACAAGATCTCTGCCTCTTTCTCAACCGTAGCTTGGACGAGACAAAGAGCTCCCTTCTCTCAATCCCTGCTTGCATGGCTGTCTTGGGTGCATATTTTACCTGATATATAATAAAATATAAAAGAATGCATCAACGGACAATGATGCTATGACTTGTATAATATGATGTTTAGAAACAAGAAAGAGAGTGGCATAAAAAATTAGACAGAGAAGTACTTGGACCGCGTGCTGCATAGCTCTCTATATATGTGAATGTAACCGGCCTGCAGACAGAAATTTGTCAAAAGCTAATTTGAGCATTCAGAATACAGGAAAACAGAAAATCAAGGGGCTTTTTATCAATTTGGGTTAAAAATTTAAACATTTTATCACTTTAGGGTATTTTTCAAAAAAATTATAATTTTAGGATAAAAAAAATAAAAGCTAGTCCAACGGTCAAACTCACAGAATAAGAAAAAATACAAAAAAAAAATGCATAAGAATTACGCTACTTGAAGTGGCCGACTTCATTTGGATTAATTAAAAAAAAATCGCAACAAAGAGTGACTCAATATTAAAATGAAAAGCTGAAAATGAGCAGCTCATAGGGTTAGATTGAATGGCTTCATGATCCCTTAATCGTTTAATTGCCATACGGATTTGGGTCAATTCCCAACTCGAAAGATTTTTTTTTTTAGATTTTCTAACTTTTTATGTTTTATTAATTTAAGATGGTTCAGAAATAATAATAATATTATTAATTTAGGTTTTATTTTTTATGATTTATTAATTTTTTATATAATACATATAATTTTAATGATGAAGCAATAATAATAATAACATAAATTTTAATATAGTAATTTTTTTTATTATTATTATTTTATTTTTTTGAATTAAGAATAACAATAATAATATTAAGTTATTTTAAAATATTCATCCTTTTTTTTTTTTTGTTAATAATAATAGGAAAAATTACTAACACCCCTAATATTTGGACAAACTAACTATTTCATCCTACATTTTTAAAAATCAATTTATAATAATAATGTTTTTCCCTCTTTTTTAATTAATAATAATAATAACCATAATAATAAAAAATGTTATAATTTTATAATAATAATAATAATATATTATTATTATTATTATTATTATTATTATTTTCTCAAATTTGAATTCGATTCAATTCTAAAATTTGAAACTCGACTCAAACTCAATTGAGCTTCATTTCCAAAACTTGAATTCAAATTAATATGTCAAGTTCAATTAATTAATCAAGTATAACATTGACCTCGAGTATAAGAGTTAATTAATGAAGTCAAATTCAAGTTTTGAAAATGAAACTTAATCGAGTTCGAGTCGAGTTTTAAATTTTTGAAATGAATCAAGCTCGAATATATATATAAAATGAAACTCGATCGAGTTCGAATCAAGTTTCAAATTTTAGAATTGAATCGAGCTCGCATTTATATATACATATTATTGATTATAATACTAATAATAATAAAATATTATTATTATTTTAAATATTATTATAATTAAATTAAAAATAATCTTAATAATATTAAAATAAAAAAGCGCAATATTATCATTATTATAATATTATTTTTAATATTATTATAATTAAAAAAATTATAACCATAATAATATTAGTTAAAATAAGCCCTTTTCAAAATGTCATTTGCAAAACAACTCCGCTATTTTGATTGGCGGAGTTGTTTTTCCGTCAGTTAAGTGGCAAAATTTTGTATTAAATGTCACATTATTCAAAATTACTCTAAATTAATAATAACTTTTCAAATTATCCCAAATTTAGAATTATTTTTTTATCCACCCCAAATTGGGAAATTTTTTTCTTTTTTATCCTAAATTGATAAAAATCCCTAAAATCAATAGCTCAAAATTGTGAGGTTTTGCATTTTTTTTATTACTACTCGGAGACAATCAACTCTCACCCCAGAAAGATTGAAACCGAACTTTTGGCTCAGTGCTAATGCAGTGAGCTTACAGATTGGAATGTTATTTGGAATTTAATTAATATCTAAAAGAAATCATTCATGAACCATGTTGAGATGATTATATAGTGAATAAAATTTTGAATATGAATTTTGTGTATGAGAAAAGAATGCATTAAAAGAGTTTTACCTTCTAGTAAAAATTCACAACACGGCCTCAAGTTGAAGAAAAAAAAAATTCCTATCTCGCTCTCCAACCCTTAATCTTGATTAACTATTACATTAAAAAATGAGTACTACATCAATAATAGTAATGGCAGTGAAGAAGAATCTGTCTAGAATTGCAAGTGCTCAATAATCCAACAGCAGGAATAGTGTGGCCATCCATATTGCATGAATTCTTTAATTAGTAGAAGTTTTCTTATATTCATATTTTTATTTTCCTATATTTTCAATTTAAAAAAAAAAAAAACACTTCAATTAAAAGACATTTTTCATCACCATATTCCCGTTTTGTAACAGCAGTATTTTTTGGACCATAAACGAGTCATATTTCCTCAAGCATTCTAAACCGAATAGGCTATTTTTCCATTGTGAAATAGGTAGCTAATAATTTGGTGTGTGTGTGTCTCATTATTGACTAGGACTCTGAAAATTTTGACTGGTGCAGTGCAGATTATAAATAATTGGGGTGGATGTAAATGGGATGTGTTGTGTTTTATGCAGCAGAAAATGGTTGGTTGGTTGGTTGGCAAGAAAAGAGACAGGAATTATATACACTTGAACAACTATGTCATGTTTACCAAATTTAAAGAGATATCAAAGGAACAGCACAAATCTGAATTGAGAGCCAATTCATCGTCTAAGTTTGGAATGCAAGTCACCCATAAAAGAGTCAGAACACAAAAATCATGCGATGAGAATATCGCAATCTCTTACATAGACCATCTCCTATTCATAATTCCAAAACACATTAAATTTTACCCTTATTTTACTTTTAACTCCAAAAACAATTCCTAAATATTGCTTTTTATTTTTTTTACTAATATTATACTATTTATATATTTAACACATTATATCCACTTTTTTTTCACACATCCATCAAATGAAAATATATTTTATTATTTATCAATTTTGTTAAAAAATAATAAATTAATTATTACTTATCTATCAATTATGCTAATTATACGATATATTTACTATTTATATATTAATTACAAATAAAATTACATATTAAATTTGAAAATTAAATATTGCATTTAATAATCATTAATAATATAGTAGAATTAAAAAATATCCAAAAAATATCAAATTTTAAAACTCAATATTATAATATAAATTTTGTATAATGTTTGATTGTAAATTTATTTAATAATTTTTTATTTTTTATTTTTTTATACTACATATTAAAGTTTAGCATTAATTTTTTAAATCTAAAAATAAATAAAACTTTGGACCAAATTGTATATATTAAAAAATTTTAAAAAATAAAAAGAAAAAAAAAAGCCAACAACAAATTAGGGTGAAAAATCTTGCTGCATGCACCAAATGGATTGGAGGATATTTGTAGGTGGCGGGGTTTAGTGTACGCCCAAGTGTTTGGCGACCACGGCACTATACGGGTTCGAGACCCATTAGAAAATACGATATAGGTCTTAAGCTTATTCGGAGATAAAGTAGTTATCCTGATAAAAGTCGGGACACACTATACAACAACTGGATCCCATGGAGGTTCACAGAAGCCGTCATCAGATATCGGGTTAGGAAATTGGGTATGAGCGTTTGAATGCTCACCCAACTTTGCGATTGGCCTCCGTTTGTGTTTTGCGTTTTATTACCCTTTAATTATTTAATTATTTCCTTGGTTACCACACATAAAAAATTGGCTTCGGATAATTGCCAAATTTTACAATCAAGTCCGAGTTTGCACATTAGTCCAATTTCATGCCTTTAAGTCCCGACATTCAAAAAATGCATTAAATGAAATAAATAATAATTTACAACCATACATTCAAAATTAAATGGGGAAAGGGATTAAGGATTACAACGTTTTTTAGCTAAATAAACGAATAATATACAAAAAATAAACCAAACATATACCGAAAATAAACTATTAAAATAACATAAAAGCAGCAATATACAAGGGATAACTAGCAAAAATGATTACTCGATGACAAAAATCATCAAGTAATTCCTGCAAATAACACACGGTTAGCCCTTCCTTTCAAAAAAAATGAAATCACATGTGACAATATTTACAAAGAGGTTCTACAAAAAAGAGGTTTTTACATTATGGACTAAAGGTGTAATATCCCGTGTTTTTAAATATTTTATTACTGCATCGGGATATGCAGTATTAATAATTTTTAAATATGATATTGATATTTCATGAGTTGCTGATTAATTAAAATTGATTTTTAATTGTTTTAATATTATTTTGAGTACTTTACGTAAAATTTTTCCGGGACTTGCATTCTTGCATTCTCGGAAAAATTGATACGTAAACTATTTATATTTAATTATTTTAAATGAAATTCCATAATTGCATGAACTCATACGTATTTTTAAAATACTAAATAAAGCTTATGTGTGTATATATATTTATTTAATTAGGGTTTAATTTATTACCCTAATATTTTATTATTTATTTATTTTGTTTATTGTTGGTTAATTATTTTTATGTAGTATATAAATTATTAAAATATTAAATGTGTGGTGTGTGATTTTTTCAAGTATTTTATTAATATACTATATTAAAATATATTTTTTTATTATTATTATTTTTCTTTTTCGTTTTTTTCTTTTTCTTTTTCTTTTTCTTTCTCTTTCTTTTCTTTTTCTTTTCTCCCTTCTTCCTCCATCTTCCCCGACGGCTCCAACCTCCCTCACCACTGTGCACGCTGGCCACCTACCGTCACTGCGCCTCCCACCGTGCCACCTCCACTTCCAGCTTGCTCCGCCGCCCCTAGTCTTCTTCCCCAACGCCGGCTAGCTCCGTTTCTGCCATTGTTGGCCGAAATCCAAGCTTCAACGTTTCTTCCTCCTCCGGCCACCAAACTTCACGTTTCCAGTGTCTTTGGACTCCTCAACCAACGGTAATCTTGATTCTAGCTTTGGTTTGGGCTCAAATTCCCTTGAATTCCTTGTTTTTCAATTTTTTTCATTTTGGCTGAATTAGGTTTTTTTATTTTTTTTTTAATTTTTCTTGTTGATTCATGAAAAGTCACTTAAAAAATGTTGATCCTAGTAGCTTAATCTATATGTGTGAATTTTTGTAGAATTTTTGGATATTATTTTGATTTTTGGGTATTTTTGAATATTTTAATATTATTTTCTAATTTTCGGAAATTAATTAATTAAATTATGAAATTGTGTTTTATGATAAATATAGGTATTTAAATGAATTATAGGAATTTATTTGGAATTTTTATGAATTTCTATGTATTTATTTTGAATTTAATTAGTTTATGGATTTTTTGAAAAATAGGGTTAATTGTGTTTTTAATTGAAATTAATTATTTAATTGAGTTTAATTATTTATATTATTGATAAATATGTTGATAAAATTAATTTCAGATAATTATATTATTTTTGGTGAATTTTTGAAGTAATTTTAGTATATTTATATATATAGGGGAATTTTGGTAATTTTACACAAAATTGGCTAAAAATGTAATTTAATTGGTTTTAATAGTTATTTAAGGTATAAAAATGATTTCTACAAATTATTTAGTATTCTTAACTAATTAAAACTATTTTTCGTGAATTATTTTCAATTATATATATAATATACGATTTTACTAATAAAATGAGTTTTTATCAGTTTTTAATGTGTTTTAAGGTTAATTACGTAATTTCTAAGTATAAAATATATTTCTGTGATATAAGGGTATTTTTGGTATTTTTATATTATTTTGTGAATTGTGGACCCCGGTCGATAAACTGTAGTTTGGAGTCCGACCGAGGGGTTGTGGATGAGTTGTTGTGCCTGTTTTTCGAAGTGTGTTTCTTTGCAGGGCCGGCTCTACTTTTTGAGTAGAGAGATGTCCGTTTTACAGGGGAGGTTCTGCCGAATTTTCAGTAGAATTCTCGTAAAACGTGATATCCGGTCAAACCCTAATTTTGATTCTATGTCCAATATTCTAGATCGAGTTTCTAGGATTTTCTGTTAGGTTTATTATGATGTCTATTATTTATTGTTTGTTTAGTTGCGCCGAGACCGAGGGCTAGTGGACCAGGCCCGTCGGACCCATCTCCAGGAGCGCACTAAGTGTGAGTTACTATTTTATATATATATGCTTAGGGTGCATGATTTAGAAATGTATGTTTTATTTTGATTAAATATGCATAAATGGTTTGATTATTATTTAAGTTTATTTTAGTTTATTTTTGGTATATTGTAAATTATTTGCATGCTTTATTTAACATTTATGTTAAAATATTTTTGAATATATTTCTATCTTATTTTGCTATTATATTAGACTTGTTTGACGTATATATACTCGAAATATACCTGGTTTACTTTTGGTATATTTTCAGTATATATATGGTTTATATTGTTATTTTATTTAAATTCATGCATCATTTTTTTGTGAATGAATGTTTTATATTTATTAATGAAGGATATCAATAGAACGTGCTACCTAGTGGGCAGCACTAGGACCGAGTACGTACCGGTGCGCTTATAGCATTTAGGCTATATTACTAACCAAATTGTGGATATTGATTGGATATGAATATTTGACATGTGAGAAATGATTTGGGAGTGTGATTGCTGGAGCTCGGTTGACCAAGTGTCTCGGGGTCAATCACACTGACAGTCAGACTGCTGGAGCTCGGCTAACTTAGTGTCTCGGGGCCAGTCTACTGTCCCAATGGAATAAGTGAATATATTTGGAATAAGTGATTTTGTATGGCTAGAGTGTTGTCTAACACTGCTTTGAGGTTGCGATATTCTAGGGTTCTATTTGATCCTTCATGAACTGTGATTTTCAATAAAAATATATAAAATGAATTTATTGCATCTGCATGTATTTGCTTGTATATATATACATATTATATATATACTTGATTTGTGTGCATTGACATTTAGTATGCATGTATATATATTATAGTAATTCACTCAGTGAGGTCTGACTCCCCTCTGTTGACTATTTTTCAGGAGAGTCATCATCTTCAGACTTCAGTAGCAGGCCTGTACGCCGGATTTCTTCCGCCCCGGCTTCTTTATGTAAACTGCTTATCTGAGTCTTGAGTTTCATTTTATCTAGACACTGCAGTAGTCATTAAATTATTAAAGAGATGTTGTATTTTATTTGAACTGCATTTGTATTAAAAAATTAATATATATGAGAGGAGAATTTGATTTAAATTCCCTGGTGGTGGATTATTATTTTTATATTCATGATTTTATTCCGTTGCACAGTATTATATTTAATTGTATTATTATTATTATTATTATTATTGTATGTTTATTTTATTTTAAGGCTTGCTACGGGTTCCAGATTCGAAAGAATTCTCGTTCCCTAGCGCCAGTCATGGCCCCTATTTTAGGTCGTGACAAAAGGAAGTATCGAATGATCAAGATTGAACATCATCATGCAATCATACAGACATGTTTAAGGTCAAAAAGGGACATATTAAAGCAGACGTCATAGCAAACAAAAAAACGAAGCAGGAAGCGGGTTAACTCTGTCAATGAGACGGTCGCCTCATTGATGAGGCGACGCCTCATCAACAGGGGCTCTTACAATTCTGAGGCAAAAAAGGTAACACACACACAAAAGATAAACTCCCTAAAGACCTGTCAACATCAGGCCAGCTCTGACTCCTAAGACGTACAGACTTCTACTCTAAGTAACCAAAACATGCATATACACACTCTACACTCATCATACTACGACTACATGCAAAAGTATTCAAAGATCCATCAATAAAATGAGATATCAAGCATGACACACTAGAGATAAACCTAAAATGTACTAATGGCTCAATTACACAAAAGCAAGAACACACAAAATGATGAACATGTCAAGTTTAAGTGCAGATTTTATACCAAAATGAGAGGCCCTTAGAGCTATTTTGATTGAGATCCTTGCTAGGATGTGGTATCTACCTTTGACATAAGTTTCTTCCTTCTTCTCTTATGGAGAAAGTGGACCTCTTTGCTTCAACCTTCCTCCCCTTTCTTGAGGATGTTTTTCTTTTCTTTTCCCTCTGTATTTTTCTTTTTCAGAGCTCCCCTCTCCTTTCTCACCAACCTCTTCTTTTTCTTTTCTATCTTTTTTTCTTTTATTCCTTAGTTTTTCCATGCCCCTAAGCCTCTTATCCCATCATGAGCTCTCCTAGCCCACACCACTTGGTCGTCATGATTGCAGTTGCATTAAATGCAGTTGCAAGTGGACTGCCATAGAGGCGGTGCCTCATCAATGAGGCGATCGCCTCATTACACTGAGACGATGCTCCTTTGGCCCGAGCCTACGCTAGGCCAGGCGAGCTTGGACTAAATTTTGATAGTTGGGCTCGGTTTTGGGTTTTCAAGCTTTGGGTTTTTAAGTCCACCTTCCATTAGAGATTCAAACTTCATTCTCATATCTAAATTTCACATTCTCATCATTGGGCTTGACAACAGATCGATCAAACCGAACACCCCTAATTCGTCTCCTAATACGGACCGACCGAATCGGGTGTCTACAATATTACTACCAAATTTTTTGTGGATGAATATATATATATATATATATATAGGATTTGGGAAAATAGGCCAGCCACAAGTCATGCAAGTTCTGAAGGAATCCAAGGTTGTGAAATCAGTGCTTCAGAATGTAAGTTCTTGATTTTAGATAATGATGTAAATATCTTCCACCACACATTCTTATCATTGGATTACACATGAACATGATAGTCGGTAAAAGATTTGAAATCATCACACAAACTGAAAAAGAAGGCCAGCAATTTAACATATGTTCTGTTGGATAAAATTCTGAACTAATTTCCCTTTTCTTTTTTTTCCTATTGAACTAAAAAAACAACCTCGTGATAAAGTGTACTTAAAACTGACTCAATTCTGATTAATTTATTAAATTCAAATTAATATAACTACATATATCGTAATTTAAGTCTAAAATATTACTTAAAAGAAAATTATTTTTTACTAGCTAATTCTATTAGTTTGTTGATGGTATTTTTTTTATATCAATTTTTCTAATAAGTACTTTAAAAGTTTACTTTTAAATGCACAAAACTAATATTAGCAAGTGTACTTCTGAAATTGTTCAAACAATAATTGACGGCCCACGAATTAATCCAAAAATATATTTTTTAAAATGAGGTAAGTAAAGTTAAGCTCGCTAGATCATTGCTATAAGAACTTTTGATTTTTGGACAATTAGATATTATAATCAAAACACACTCTATATTATTTAAATATTATATCTATCTATCATATTATTATTTATCTATCTTATAATCTATTATCATTATTATTATTATTACAATATTAGTTATATATAGAGAGAGAGAGAGTCTTATATCAAATATCAAAAGCCTTAATTTAGGCATATTAGGATTTGAATTTATGACCTAATTGTCATGGGTGCCTTCATTGAGCTCCATTGCTAATATTGTAGGAAACTTAGAAAGCTAAAATGAAATCATGACAAGCAGAATTGGGCATGGGCATTAAATTAACCCAAGGATGAGGTAGGAGTAGGCTGGAGGGCAGTCATAGCGTCATGGTCCTCATGGATTATATATATATATATATATATATGGTAAAACAATATTTTACACAAAGTGAACACATACAAACAAGAGGAAGAAGTCTGCGTCACAAGCAAAGAAAAATGACACAAGTCACAAGCTTCTGCAGCAGAAGAAGAAGATCAATGTCATCATCATCAATCCAACACACTCCTTCACCTAAACACCCGTGACCTCGCTATTCCCGCACTAGCTTTCCTTCCAAATCATGTCCTGTTTTGCCCATCTTCAAAAATTAAATTTCAAACTTTCCCAAAACCCCACTCCATCAACCGAAAATACAAAAAAAGCTTACAATTTCACCCTTCTCCCATGTGCATGTCTCTCAAACCAGACACAAGCCAAAAGTGTGCCAAAAATCCTGCCTTTGGTCTCCAGGGCCGAAAGCTAACAGTGCTTTTACTTCTATACCATTCATATAAGTAAGCACAACAGTATCCATCTATTAGTACCCAACACTTTTGTTTTACATTACTACACTATAAAAGTAAACAAAATCAAAAACATCTCCACAGCCATTAAGGTAAAATATTTAATTTAGGCTCTCAAAATAAACAAAAAATACTTCAAACAAAGATACTCTCTCTTAAACATTAGAGTTAATTAGCAGCAAACTAAATTATCATTACTATTATAATTATCTAAACAACAGCGGATTTGCGGACAATGTATCGATAAGCAGCAACCTTTTTTCTCCTGGAGGTAGTATTGTCAACAGATAGTACCATTTTCCCAGCTTCTCTTGATGTGTAAGAGTTGTGAATTGCCTCTTCTGATGGAGCTACCTTTCTTGTTTTCTCCACTGCAATTGTGTAGCTTCGTTCTGCATTTGGTACAAACTCTGCGCTGTACTCCAAATCCCATCCACCCACCACTATGTCCCATGTAATTGTTGCACCAGCCTATTTTAATTAGTACCCAGAAGAAAAAAAAATTGTTATTTTAAGACATTAGGTTCAGGATTAAGGACCAAATCAAGAAAACAGAAGAAAACACAAGTGCAAACCTCAATTCCTTCAATCTGAATGTTCACTTTCTCTCCTCCTTTTACAGTAAACTGAGAAGCTGGTTTTGGTGGGCCATCCTGCAAGTCGTTTGGTCTACTTAATCCTCCATACTGAACTGGAATATCTTCAGGCCTTATGAATCTGATAATTAATAACAAAACAGGACTCAAAATAGCAAGAGTTAGTAACAGAGACAATCAGGCTATAGCTAGAAGGGATCAAGAACAAAATCAACATTGCCAAATCAAGAATAGAACAAATACAAAAAAACAAAGATTAATTACAAAACTACGAGTAATGGGCAGTGGCAGAGAGAGTGAAACGAGTTACTTGTAGAGAGTTTCTGCAACATTCCCTTCCTTAGAGATCACAAACTTGCTTTTAGTTCGTTGAGTAAGGAATGGACTAAACACTGAATACAGCATGCTGAAGTACCATGGCACATTGATGAAAATCTAAAAGTGCCCAAAAACAAGATACGAAAGAAAAAAGAATAAGAGAACAGCAACAAACCAAACAGAAAAAAACAACAGAGAAGAAAATTAATATATTTGTTTGTTTGTTTAATGTTTACCTTACGAGCAACCATTTCAGGGTAATTATCTTGAAAAAGAGAGAGGATCTGGTTAGAAGCAACTCGAAGTTCTCTTTTGGGCATATCTTTAAGATCAGTAACTTGAATCATGGAGTTAACACCACCAGGTTTAAAATGCAAAAGACTAATCCCTCTTTCAAGAACTTGAACTCTCCATCTCAAAAACTTATTAAGCTTCTCATCATCTCCAAAAATCCTTTCATACATTTCTTTATCTCTAAAAACACCATAAGCATTGTAACAAACAGGGTGACCTTCTTTATCATAGCCATGCATATAAGCAACAAGACCTTCAAGTTCTTTAAAGCCCAAATCTTCTTCGCAGATAGTATCAGTACCAAACTCTTTTCTCCAGGACAAACACTTCTCCAACATGTTAAACGAATCAAGAACTCTAAAATCTCTAGCTCTTAGAAACTTCAACAAAATAACATCAGCTTTTTCTGCACCACCCAGGAGAGGAATTCCCCACATGGAACAGCTATTACCATTATCAGACTCATTATTATAGGCTGCGGAAAGCTTGTCTTTGAGTTCTTGCAGAGTTTTTTTCTCTGAAGATTTGAGATGGGAAATGAAGTAAGTGTCTTCTTTAAAAGAAGGAGTACGGAGAGAAGCAGCTTCCATTATAGATGCAACAAAGTTTTTCTTGAAATGAGGCTTTGGTGAAGCAGCTGCCTCCGGTAAATGGTCTTGGTGGTGATGCGGGGTCTGTTGGAGCGAAATGGGCGATGAAGCTTCCATTATCAAGACCCACCCAGATTATCTGTTCTACAGTAGAACAAAGCAGAGAAGAAAAAGAAGAAGAAGCGCAACTTTTGATTATGTCGTTTTTTTTTTTTTTGAATTTTTTTTTTTAAATCAAGAAGTGGGTTACAAGGGAAGAGAGAAAAGGACTGTTTCCTGTCACTTAACAGTGCATACAGAAACGAAGAAAGAAAGCAATGCGTGGATAGAGAGTGAGCCTTGGTTGTGACTTTTTGTTTGAAACATTAAAGAAGCCGCTCTTAAAAAACAGAGCAACACTCTAAAAAAAGAAGAAACAAGAAAGTGACAAATACAACAACATCCCTAATGTTTATCACAAATTCCTATTTCATCCCTATACGTTTAACAATATTATATTTTATCCCTTGATATTTACTTTGCATCCAGCACCTCCGAGTGAGCACTAGTTAAAAAAATTTAAAAATTTAAAATTTTCGTAATTATATACATTTCAAAAATAAAATCTTCTATATTAGTATTAAATTTAAAAATCTTTATACTAATACTATTCTATTTTTAGAATGATTAGGCATAGAAATTCAGTTCTTTTGGAACGATTCGGTATGGTACAATTCAAAATAAAAATTCAAAAATTTATGTTACACATAAGTTTATATTATTGATTGGATTTATACCAATAAATAAATGGAAAAAGTTTGTGTATATTTATACATTTTTATATAAATATATATTTAATACATATTTTTGACAAAATTATTGTGTGTGCTTAAACTTATATTATATATAATTTCGGCAACTATATATATATATATATATATATATATATATATATATATATATATATATATATATATATATATATATATATATATTATATTTAATTAATAAAAATAATCTAACTTTTCTTGTTTTTATTTATAAGAATGACGTAGTGTTGGACAAAACTATATCGTGTTGGTTATCTATAATTTATGTGTATATAAATATATATTAGTATACAATAAAAATAATAATTATAATAATACTATTTACCTCATTAATTTTAAATAATATCAATAAGATTAGATTATTCAATAACTATAACAATTAATAAAATTTTATTAAATATAATAATAACAATATATAATAATTAATAAAAATAACCTTATTATTACTTATTTTAATCAAAACGACATGGTTTTACTAAAAATACGTCGTTTTGGTTATTTATAATATATGTTTATATATTAATATGCAATAAAAATAATAATTATAATAATATAATTTAGTTAATTAATTTTAAATAATATAAATAAGATTATTTTAATTACTAAAAATAATAATTAATAAATTTTCAAATATAATAATAATAATAATAATAATAATAATAATAATAGTAGTAGTATATTTTAATTAATAAATTATGCAATTTAAAATCATATAATGTTAATTTTCTTATTTTCATATTTTTAGTTTAAATTAAAATATAATGGGTATTCCACATTTTTATTTGTTGTTGATAATAATAACAATTCTCTTATTTTTCATAGTTTAAATTTAAATTATGTTATAATGAACATTTCACATTCTTATTTATTAATTGAATTATTTGAAACTATATAATGTGAATTTTCTTATTTTCATATATATATTAAATTTAAATTGTAATATAATAGACATTTCATATTTTTACTTGTTAATTGAATAATAATAATAATAATTAATAAAAATATTTTGTTAGTAATTTACTTATTATATTTTAAACACAAAACATATTAATTTTTGTCATATATTATTAAATATATGTTAATTAATATATTCTACTTAATAATGCAATGAAAAGTATATAATTAAGTTCACTATGATTATTTATATTTATATATTATTTATTATATTAATATTTGATTTTGAATTCGGTACGATTTTAGTATGATTCAATATGGTTCTCGATTAATTTTTTATAAATATCTATTACTATATTAAATTAGTAACAAAATTTAGTTTGGTTTGATTCAATACAGTTTTAATACATTTGAGTTTGGTATTTCAATTTTATTCGATTTTTCTCCTTCCCATATTCAACCATACTTTTACCTAATTAAAAAGTTGAATTTATATTTATCTACTTAAAATTTATAATATAAATATTTATTTATTTATATTATCCCAAACAATAATAAATACATTATAATTTTTTCAATATCACATTGAATTTCTAAGTGGTTCGCAAAAATAATTTGTTAACCACTCATAATAATCATCCTAAATCATGCATTTCTAATGTTACGTAAATATACATTGAATTAGAGCTGTTAAATATATTTTTATTTAATTATAACTATTTATTATATTTATATGATAAAATATATCAATGTGTATAGTATTTTAAAGATTTTAATTTTATTTATATACTCTTTATTAAATGTGCATTTTATATTTAAGATAACTAACATCTTCAAAGTACTCTCTTAGTGAAAATAAGAAAAAAAAAACATTATTCTAAAATATATTTTAGTTTAGTGGTGGACATTAATTTAGATATACAATATATTATTGACTCCACCTATTGAAATTGGACTGTCATAATTTCTTACCTATTCAAGATAATTATGATAAGTACTCATAATAATATGTTATATAACAATTAACATGTATTTTATGTTACAATAACTGACATTTTTAATTAAAATGTGGAAAAATTATTATTTTTAAATACCTTTTAATTAATTGTAAAATTCATTTTCAAAAACTTAAAATTTATACGATTCGTCATGCTTATATGTTTATTAATATTTGTGTGGTATAGTATATGTATGTATTAGTGTTTCATTTTCTTGCAACAATGCTTTCAAAAGGAATTTTGGCCATTTTTCGCCAAAATCACCTTCTTTTCTCTTCTTTTGGTATAGTTTTTGCTTGTATGTTATGGATTTATAATATTTTGTTCAAAATGCCTCCTTTTAAGTGAAAATTTAGTTGATAAATAATTTTTTTGTTCATGGGTTTGTTGTTTTAACAGGAACTCAGTTTGTGAGGCAATTAGCTCTGTTTTATATCAGTCATAACCAAGTTAAGCATGAGCTTCTTCTTTCAGTTGTCGTTGGTTGCTCCGGTATGGGCTAGAGCTTGGATTGTGTTTGTAGAGAGGATTCCGGCAAGCAATTTGTAGAGCAGGTGCAGATGGAGAAAGCAATTTCTTGTCAATCATAGGTTAGGTTATGATTTGGTGATTTTCTTATACTGGTTGTTCATCTAACAATCCCTTTCAAATATGGCTATAGATCATCCTCTTATTTTGTATCCTGATTGTGGAAGCTTTGTACCCCTTTTGGGTGATGAAAGCTTTGTATCCTTCTGTGTTTCTTAATGAATTCATTTTTCAAAAAAAAAAAAAGTATATGTATGTATTAAATTTATAATTTAAACTATTTGAAAATATTAAATATATTTTACTTGAATCAACAATATTTTTGAAAATAAAAAATTTATTATATTTTGTTTTTAACTTTATGTGATTTGATATATCAATGATGTATTTAATTTATTGTTATTATCTATAAAATATTATAAATTTATCTTTCCGTCTAAGGATGGGTTGACAAGATATTTATCCATTCATGAGAAAAATATGATAAAGGAAGGGTTCAAATCCCCCTATTCAGTGTCAAAAAAAAATTATAGATTTAAGTAAATCTAAATCTAAACCTGTCCCCTTTTTAACCTTTTATTTTCATTCTTTCTTCAGCCTTCTTCTTGTAATAGCATCTTTTTAAGGTGATTTTGACCAATTTTAGTCAAAATTACCTTTTGTTTTTTTTCTTCTTTTTTACTTGTGTGTTATAGATTTATGATAGATTTATAATATAGTGTTAAGAGTGTCTCCTTTCGAATGAGGTTTTAGTTCATAAATAATTTTATGGTTTATAGATTTGATAGATCAACTCCTACATAAATTGCAAGAAAAAGCTCCATCTCTGTATAAAAAACTAGTGCCAACTTTGAATATTGTTCTGAATGTGCATATGGGTCTCGATAATTCAGTTTTGTAGGTTATGTGTTAGTTTTTTTTATTTGTTTTGTTTTTGTTATATTCATTACTCTTACATATAATAGTGTTACTAAAGAGTAAAATTGATGACTTCCATGGTATTTGCATGTAAATCCATGGCTCTCTTTCACTCATATCTTTATAAGCTTTGGTTTCTATAATGATATTTTAGTTGATAAAAAAAATAATTGTAGATTTTTAAAAACTTCAATGATATGAAATATTGTTAAAAGGATGTAAATATAATCTATAATTTTTATATTGAGATTTTTTTTAAATTGGACATATTTATGGATATAATTGTAGATATACAAATATTTCTAATTCAATGAAAATTTAATTGACATGAATTATGGATAGTAGTTCTTTTAATATTTATAGAGTTTAAAGGGTTTAATTTCTCATCATTTTTTTATATTTAAATATTTATATTTTTTATCATTTAAATTATTATTAAGAAATAATATTTAAATTTATGTTTAAAAGGCAAAATTGAGCCTCCGTGTGAGTATGATATTTAATATATGTCAACTATTATTGTCATATGACAAAAAAAATTATTATTGTTATTATTATATTTGTCATTTAAATTATATTCTAAATTTGTAATTCTTTAAATAAGGGGAAAGGCAAAATTCATCAGCCTCCGTCAGCATGCAGCGTGTGGATGTACGTATGATTCTGATTTGGTGAAGCCGCGCCGAAGTTTATTAGTAGTTTACGGCTTCAGCTTGAGCAGAGATGGACAACCATAAATAAAAATGAGGGACAAACAGTAGGTGCACAGGGCTTCTTTCGCTTGGGATGCATTCAGTGGGGCCCATCATACACTTATTTTTTTACTATTATTATTTATTTATTTACTCTCTTTTTTCTTGCTTTTACAGCGTAGGCCCACACTCTTTCTCTTTATCTTCGCACACACACGCCAAACAAGCTCGAATTTCGGGCGCCAACAGTCACTTTTATTTATTTATTTATTTTTGTTTTTTACTAGAGAGCCAAAAAGAAACAAAAATATAACAAAGCCAAGTAGAGTGTTTTTTTTTTTTTTTTAATTTTGCAATTTTCATTGCTCATGGTCAAGAGTGCCCGAAGGTAGAAACAGAATAGAGCCTCAAAGAGTCTCAGAATAAAACGAAGAACCATACAACTCACAGTTTTGTTGCTAATGAGGTAGCCTAATTTATTATTACTACTCAACCGACCTAATGAAACTCAAATAATAAATTTAATCTAATCAAGTTTCACCGGTCACTATGACTGCCATAAAGAAAATTAAAAACTAAAAGTCTACTAAATACAAACCTTGAAGACATATAAAGAATAACAAAAGGATAGATTGTATAAAACATGTGCCTAAACTGGGCTAATCTAAACTCAAACCAAAGATGATGTTCAGCTAAGCGTTGGGGGTTCATTTATTTCTCCAAGAGTGTCTACTTGCATAAAGACACGTGATAACTGGTTTTCGAAACTCTTGAACTTGATATCTTACAATTCACAAATAGAAGGTAAAGTAAGAGATAGAAAGAGTTCCCACAAATATTCTAATGCCTAAGTTACAAAATAAAAATAGGGGAATACGGAACAACTAGAATATGTGAAAATGAGATGCCCCTCTGTAAGGAATATAAGGTCTTATTTATAGTAATACTTAAATCTGAGAGGAGTTTGATTCCTTGTGAGATAGGAATCCTAATTCTGGTAGGAGAGTATTCCCTACTTACTTAGGATTCCTCTTTGGGGTAGAGTCCTTTTCTTGGACGGATTCTGCTACTTTTCTAGTTCGAAATGTCCCTGTTTAGGAAATAAAGATCCTTTAATTAGGCAAAAATATATATATAGGCGGTATTAGCACGGATTATGGTCTCAATGCAACTTTCTTCTCTTGCACATGAAAGTGACACTCCCAAAAAGTGAGTTTCCACACACTTTGAAATTGAGATCAATGCCCCTTAAGGCTATCGGAGCTAGGGCTGTGCAGCAATCGATTTAGTTTGGTTGTGACATGGATGGAACTGAACAGTTTTGAGCAGCATAATTTATGGACCGAACCGAACCGAATGAAGTATGGTAACCGAACTATCGGTTATTGAAAATAAGCAGTTATTTCAGTTATATCAGTTGGGCTTTTATATGGACTAGGTTTAAAAATTGAAAGCCCACAGACAATAATTAGCAGGTTTCTTTTTTTGAACACTAATTAGCAGTTCTGTTATATATATTTATTCATTAATTTGAAACATAAAAATTTAAATTACAATTATAAAAGTGAAGGCCTGTCATTTACAAAAAATTGCCTAACCAAAAAAATTGCACTATAGAAATATACAAAAGCACGTATGCAATATACAAAAAAATGATTCAGACAATATACAAAATATAATTTGCCATGTATTGGACAAAAAAAGTAGCAGGGATCAGGTTGAAGTAGTGTTGTTTAGTGCGATTGGAAGAAGTCTCCTATAAGAACAAATAAAGATAAACATCAAGTGAGTGACATAATTCAAAAGTAATCAACAATGAAAATACATAAATTAAAATGAGGCTCAAATTAAATATGGTTTGATCAAACAAAAAATGCAGCCACTTTTTTTGATAGCTAATAAAAACTAAGGCACCCAAGAAACTTAAGCATGCACTTTGGTACATCATAATACATATTGATGGTGGAAACATCATCATCGCCTCATAATTGCACAATTATAGGAGCAACAATAACACTGGCACCTCAATAAATACATAGAGGCACATCAGGTTAGTCACATGGCAGTGCAATTCATCAAAGCAAGCAATTCATCAGGCTAAACATGGCAATTAGGCAATGCAGCAAAAATTTACAACATTGCAAACAAATGAAATGAATTGAATCAATCAATAAAATTTATTGAGAACTATTAGATTAATGTAATTAGACTACAGTTGAAGATGATAGGCCAATGGTTGTTTGTTCAGGCAACTTTGTCAAAATAAGATGAAATAACTATAGCATTTCTTATATAATAAATATAAATTAACAAATAAATAAACAAAACAAATTAAATTAAATTGAAGATTATCTTTCTTAAAAGTTTCTAAATCATCAATAGTTTCCTCAACACAAATTGGTTTA
Organism: Mallotus nudiflorus; assembly: GCA_947683625.1. Lineage (NCBI taxonomy): Eukaryota > Viridiplantae > Streptophyta > Magnoliopsida > Malpighiales > Euphorbiaceae > Mallotus > Mallotus nudiflorus. The sequence continues at coordinate 4,820,389 of CANTUR010000239.1, forward strand.
TTAGTCAATCGAAAGTACATATTAAGGCCTCAACAATCTTAGGAGTTGAGAGAACTCATGAAATCATCTAGAACATGTCCACTAGTGCTGAAAGCACTTTCAAAGGCCACAGTAAAAATAAGGACAACAAGCACATCACATGCCATAAAAGAAAGGATAGGAAACCTTTAAGAATTAACTTTCTACCAACGTAGAACATCAAATGAATCCCCTTCATCCACAGTATCCTCAAATAGATACATTTCTAATTTAGACTACTTATTGCCAAAACTTCCATCAGATTCCATTTTATATTGTCTAAATTTAGCTTTTAAAAGTGACATAGATTTTCCAATATTAGGAACAGAAACAGTAGAAGTAGAAGTAGAAGTAGAAGATGATTCAGATTGGCTTCCACCCTTATCAGAACCATAAAGCTTTATACAAGCATAAAATAGAAGATAAAAATTAAATTTTACAATTATGTACAAGATGCAATCAGTATCATTACCATACATATGCTTGAGTGAGACTTCCATATACTCAAGCTTGTCTCGAGGGTTTAAAATATTAGCCATGAAGATGAGTGTGTTCATTTTTTCAAGGTCACTCCAGTATTTTTCAAATTTTAATTTCATTGATTACCCTATGGACACAATAATGATATTAGTTAAAGCTTGCCACTCATTCAACATGCAGCTCAAGTAAGATATTTCATTAAAAAAAGAATTAGCAATCACATAAAGAGATTCAGAAATTCTAAGTGTCATTTCATAAAAATGCATAAGTATATCAATAATTTTATTAGCATACTGCCAAACAAAGAAGTTAGGGACATCATCTTTCAAGTCTACCTGAAGGAACTCTTTTGTTCCTCCAACTTACCCAAATCTCTCTCATATAAACAAGCAGTTTGAAGCATAATATAATAGAGTTCCACCAAGTTGGAACATCAAAAGATAAAGCAGAGTGACAATAAATCCCAATCAAATAAAAAAGTTCTTTAAATTTTCTAAGTCTAAGAGGTGAATTCCTTATATGCCTAAAATCTTCTCTTATCTTTTTGAGAGATTTAGAGGCTTCTTTCAAGCCATTATTAATAACAATATTCAAAATATGAGTTATACACCTCATATGTACAACTTTTAACCTAACACGAGAGAGGAAGTACCCTAAGAAAGAAGTTTCTTTTTGAAATAATTGATACCAGTATCATTTGAAGAATCATTTTCAGCAGTCATATAGAAAACATATTTTAAATCCCAATATATCAGACAGTTTTCTAGAGCCATAGCTATATATTCTCCCCTACGGGAAGTCATAGGAACAAAAGAGATAATTATTTTTTACAATTTCCAGTCAGTGTCAATGAAATGGGCAGTGACACACATATAATTTATTCTTTGGTTGGAAGTCTATGAATCAATTGTAATGTTGATTCTATGAGACTAAGTGTGTATTAAGGATTTGAGCTTCACCCTCTCATCAAGAAATATGGAATAATAGTCTTTAGAAAATGTCCATCTAGATGGAATTTTAAACTTAAGACAACAGGATGCCATGAAATTTTTGAAGCCATCACCTTCAATAAATTTAAAGGGCAATTCATCAACAATCAATATTTGTGCAAGTGATTTACGGATGGATTCTTAGTCAAAATTTCATTTGCCTAATGTGCCTAATTGGTCAGATTAGGATGCAATAAAATCATATGCAGATTTAGTGTTAAAAGAGACAGCCTAGTGTCATTAGAATGTGGCTTTTTTTTATAATTCATTAAATGATTTCTAAGACTAGATGTGTCTTTTTTTAGGGATAGCACATAGAGTTTTACTATGGTATTTACACTTGGCAGTTTGGTCCCTTGCCTCATCCTTTGTGTTCTAAAAATGATCTTAGCACTTTGCTCTAGATTCTGATGCTTTTATTTTTTTCACCGGCTCAAGTTGCTTCTCAGTCTCAATAGAGACATTTTGCATCTCAGGCTGTGTTTAGGGCCTCTAGGCATCTATCTGCTTCCACCATTAAATTCCCTTTAGAGACAGGGTTAGGGACAATAGTGGAAATAGTACTGCCACTGTCATGTTCCATTTTTACAAAAAAGAAAAAATGACTGAAAGAATATAAACATAAATATAAATGACAAAAAAAATTAAGATAATAAATATTTTATACCTTCAATTTTTTTCTATAATTGTTTACAAAAGCCCCAGAAAGATCGAAAGTCTTTGAAACTAGATTTACAGTGAAATAAAGTGATAGAAATGGCCAATTGCTTGCTTCCACCCTTTTTTTTTTTAATTTTGCATTCAAAGTCAAAACTCAAAATACATATTTGGCACAAAATATTAAAAGAAGCTTTTTTTACTTCCACCCTCTATTTACAACTGAAACAAATAAACATAAAATAATATAAACAGAAAACATAAAAATGAAAATAAAGAAAAATATCAAAATAATAAACATTTTTCTTTTTTAAAATCGTAGTAACAAATATATAAAAAATAAGTTATAAAACTAAACAAAAAATATAAAAGGATAGCGAGGCTTGGTATTTTGAGGTAATAGGCGAAACGAGTTTACCTTATCGTGCATATCCGGAGTCTCTTTAGCTTTTGATGTGGGTTGGAAAAATGTACTATCTTGATTTATTTTAAGTCTGAGCAAAATACTTGGATTATCCTCAATTGTTCATTCAAATGAGATGCTCGGACCACTTAAAACATCATATGTCTGTCTAGGTGAGATGCTTAAAATACTCGAAACATCTGAGATACTAGAAGTTTTATCTTTAAAGATGCTTGGAATTCTCTCCCCTTGAAGAGAGCACTCAAATTGGATGAAGAAGGGAGTATTTTCATGGAACTGAGCATCCTGAGTTACATACATCTTATTTGCATTCAGATCATAATACCAATATCACTTTTATAGATCCACATAGCCAACAAAAATACACCAGATAGCTCGAGGATCTAATCTATCGAGTTTTTTTATGAACATATGCCGAGCATCCAAATATTTAGGGCTCAAGATTATTGAGAGGTGGAGATATGACAAGTTCCTTAATTTTTTAAAGAAGCATGTTGAAATCGAGTACTCTTGATGGAGTCCAATTTATGAGATACGCAATAGATCGAATAGCCTCTCCCCAACATTCTCGAGGAACATTTATATTAAACAATGATGCTTGGATGACTTTCAATAACTATTAATTCTTCTGTTCGGCTATACAATTCTATTGGGGAGTGTCAGCACAAGATGTTTGGTGGCGAATGTCATGCTTATGGCAAAAATCTTTAAGAGTTGAGTTAAGATACTCCCTACCATTATCAAATTAAAAGACTCATATTTTACTTTGGTATTGTGTAGCCATCATTTTGTACAGGTCCCAAAAAGTAGAGCATACATCTCCCTTGTTTAAAAGTAGTGATACCCAGGTCATTCGGGTATATTCATCAATAAACGTTATAAAATATCGAGAGTAGGAATCCAACCAGGTCCCTACACATCAGAATGAATGGTCATAAATAAAATTAAATTTTTATTATAACTTGGTACATATGAAATTTGATGGCTTTTTGTCAATTCACATAAATCACACTTGAATTCAGAGTCTGTGTTACTATAATACAATTCTTATTTTATTTGTCTAAGATAATAAAAAGAAAGATGACTAAGACGATGATGCTATAAAATAACTTGGTCTTTAGTCAGGCAACTTCTACCAAGCTTATTGACTTAACTTAACTTCTAACTCGGATCACTATTGATCCTTCATGAGTGACTGATGTTATGCCTCTATTAGTAGTCAAGATATTTTGTTAGGTTGATGGTCAAATGGATGTAAGATGGTGAGTGGAGTTTGTCATATGATCAGTAACACCTGTATCAATAATTCATGTGTTATTTTGAGTAAGATTTTTTATACCTAATGTTGCATCAAGATTACCACTTCGTTTAGTACCACTAGAGGTGGCAATTGTAGCTTTTCTAAGTTTCTTATGAGGTTTTCTATTGAAATCCCACCATTTAGGATATCCCATAATTTCATAGCACCATTCTTTAGAGTGTCCAACTTTTCCATAATGAGTACAAATGTATATGATGGACTTACTCGGTATATTCGCTTTGAACTAAAGACGAGTCTGAGTTGCTTCAAGTATAGCATGGTCTAATAGAATCTTCAGCCCTTCCACCATATATCACTAGTTATGATCCCTCCTCATATATGCATAACTAAACTCGAGATCAAGAGGTGGATCCTTCCATAGTACTTCACTTCGAGCATTATTAAATTTCAAATCTAGCCCGGCTAGGAAAATATGCATTTGAAGCCGAGTGATATGTTTGTGGAGTGATACTACTCCATTAACGTCCTCCCCTTAAGCATAAGTTCAGGCATCAATTTCTTGAAATATTTCAACCAGCTCATTATAATATGCAGGTAACGGCCTACCATTATGACATTTAGTGAATGATTTCCAATTTAATTCAAATAACTGAGTTTCATTAGATCCATCATAGAAAGTTTTTGAGACAACATCTCATATCTACTTTGATATTGGAAGACGAAAGAATCTTTGCATCAATGTCGAACTTATGGAATCAATCAGTCAACTTTTGACTCGGTTATTATCAATAAGCCAAGTCTTCAAAGCTTTATCTCTTGCTAGTGGTTTTGGTGTTGTGTCAGTAAGGAAGCCAAATTTATTTCTGGCTCTAATTCGCATCTCCATGAGTTGTGACCATAGAGGATAGTTCGTATCATCAACAATAATTCTCATAGGAAATGGAGAATTATCTTGAAGAGTTTGAATAAAATTAGGTGTTTCATGGGATACGTTAGATGTGTTTTCAGTGGTCATGATTTCGAAGATTCAAGTGATTCAAAGAATGAGAGTAGAAAAAATGCGATTTCAAGGATTCAAAAAAAAAAATCAATTTCAATAGGTATGTTTTGATACCATAAACAATAAAATTCAGAGAAAATAAGAGAAAATTCAAAGGAAATATGTTTTCATATATTCATAAAATAGAGGTTACAACTTTTATATATACACATAGGAAATCTATTCACATTCTAATTTGGAATAAAATAACATTTTAAATAAAATAAAGACTTTATTCCTAATTGTATACAAATATTTATTTCCTAATATATATAGTCAAAATATTTACTTTCTCAACATTCAATTCCAATGAGAATCAAGGTTGAAAATGATGAACAGTTCTTGTGGTTGAGAGAAAAAATTGAGTGGTTGACAAGTTTTTTGGGTTTGCTTTACCTTCTATGTAAAAATACAAATATCAATTATTCTATTCCTAAAATTGTTTATCTATTAAAGCCTCAACTAATCCGAAACTAGTCCATTGCTATTTCTATCTCAATGGACCAACAGATACTAAGGCCATGTTTGATACATGAAATGAAATAAGTGTGGAATAAAATTGTAATTCTTAAGGAATAGAATAATTATTCCTAAAATAAATATTCCTAAATAATTGTTATTCTATACTTTGGTTCATTACCTATAATTACTATTTAATAAATAGATTTAAGCATAAATAACATTGATATCCTTATTAACGAATTTTATTAGTAGTATCAAAATTAAATAGTCATACAATTGGTAAAAAGATCACAATTGTGCTTGATTAATAATTTTTATTTTTAAATGAAACTAACGTTTATAAATATGTAAAATCAAATTTTAGTTTTAAATTAATTATAATCATTAGATGACTTTTATTTTTAAATTCAAAAATTTATAAACTATATATATATATTAATGTATACACATACAATTTCTAAAATGAATATAAACATGTCATTACACAGTAATAAAACTCTATATTGTATCACTATGGTTAATTTATTTTAGGTTGTATCCCACTTTAATTGTTAAAAATATTTTTCAGAAATTTTAATACATTAAAAAAATTAAAATTATTAATTCCATCTTGCTAAATTATTTTTAGAAAATCAAAAAATAAAAATATTTTTTTACAAAATTAAAATAACATAAAGTGCTTAAAAAGAAAAAAAAATCTAAAAGGTCAATTTATTTTTTAAGTAGTGGACCATTATAAAGGGATAAAAAAGTTCAAAATATCAATTTATCCAAAATGGGTAAAAAGAAAAAAAATTCAAAACGTCAAAAATTATTAAATTTTTGGTGAAGTATTTATTTGTGTCCCTATTTTTGTCTTTGCTCATAAATTTTGTAAGGGGTAAGAATAGAAATGGTTTATTTGAAGGGTAAAATATATTTATTATTTAGTTTTTGGAAGTATAGCTATTTTTTAAAAATTATATAATTGATATTTTATAAAATTGGTATTCTATAATAAAATTTAAATCAAAGCAAATAATAGCTATTTCATAAGAAATAATTATTATATTCTTGGTCTATTTTACGAATCAAAAATGACCTAACAGTTTTCTTATGTTAAGTATTATTGAGGGAAAAAATACTAAAATTTGATTTTTTAATTTTTTAAAATAATTATATTAATATTTATAAATAAGTAAATTTGATCTCAATATATTATTATTATTATTATTATTTGATGTCACTTTTACTTTCATTTCGCTCCCGCCTCCTCCCTAAAAAAATAAAATCTAAATCACCTAATCCTTCAATTTTTTTAAAAATATATTGAATTTCGAAAGGAGCTAATTTTATATCATAAAAAATAAAATCTAAATCGCCTAATGATCTCTCTTGGCTCGGCAGTGGACTGATTAGCTTTATGTGTCTAGCAAAGGAGAACGATGTGCCCTCTCACCAGACAAAAAAAAAGGGGAACCAATTCGACTAAACCAGGCTGATTAGAGTGGTTTCTGGTGAAATGGGTGGTCCCATAATGGTGGTACAGGATTTGCCTTTTATGAATTTGGTTATGTTATGGCTATTGCTTTGTTAAACAATTTTGCTTTTAGCATATGAACCATCAGACAATCTAACAAAGATTTTTTTTTTTTTTTCAAAAAAGGTTACCCCATTTTTACTCTTTTCATCTAATTCAATTAAATCTGAAATGTTTGATATTTAAAATTTATTTAATTTTCAATAATTCAGTTCAATCTAAATAAAATTATAAAATTAGTAAAGATATTTTTATAATTAATTTAATATAATTATATGTACCACAAAATTTAAATGAGAATAAATTCAAGTAAATGATTCCAATAGTTATTAGTAATTTTTTTTTCCGTCATATACTCTTCTTTATTATTCTCAAATTATACATCACTTTAAGAATAATTAATTTGTTGTTTTACTAATAAATTCTTAATTAATATATATTTGTTATTCATACCAATTAATTTAATAAAATATAAAAAGTATTTTCTTGTTTATAGAGGGATATACAAAAATAATATTTTACTTATATTAAGTATATTATAATTTAAATAAGAAAAAATATTAATATATAATTTTAAGAACAAAAATATTATATTTTGATAGTTTTGATCTTTTATTAAATCAAATCAAGTGCAAATTACATTTTTCTTCTCAAGATTTGACTAATTGACACTTACCTTCCTCTTTTCTAAAAATTAAACTTTTAACTCTCTCACTTTTATTTCTTTAACATTTAAGGACTCTTATAGCACTGTGCATAAATTGAGGGGAATATAAGAGGAAGGAAAGGGATATGAGGATATTAAATTTTGTATTATTTAGCTATTAAAAGTTAATAGAGTGAAAAATGAATTGAAGAAAAATTATTCCCACTCATTTACCTTGTAAAAGGTGAAATTAGTTATTCTTCAAATTTGGATGTAAAATATTTTCAACTTTAAAATAAATTATAATTTAAATTTGTATTTCCTTTTTAAACATTTTCTATTCTTTTCTCTTTATTAATTAATTTTAAGTTATCAAATACAACAAACCTATAATTTTTATTTCCTCCCTTTTCAAAAACATTCCCTTCTCTTTCATTCCCTCTATTGTTGTCATGCATAGTGTTAAGGTTAAACCTTTTTTCAGTTAAATACTATATAAAAAGACTAAAATATCATTTTAAATAGTAAAAAATTATAATTAACTACAAAATACTAATGATAGGATTCAATTTTTTTTTAATGAATCATATCATTAGTAAGTAAAGAATGTGTGTATTTAATATTACTAAATACAAAGAACTAAAATATTAGTAATATTTTACAATTAATTATAATTTTTTTTTACTTTTGAAAAGGGTTTTTATATAGGCACTTAACGAAAAAAATGATTAAATAAAATGTTAACATAATAAAAACTAAGAGAGAAAATTTTAATTTTGGAACAAGAGAGAAATATATATAAATTAGGTCAAACATGGTGAAGAAATATATAATTTGGTATTAAATCAATGGCAAAAGTGGTGGTGGGGACGAAAAGGTGCATTATCACAAATAAGCATGTAATGGATTGTGCTTTACGTATTCATTGGAGAGTAGGGTACTGTAATTAACATTTTAATCCAATAACACTTTGCTGTTTATAGTGGTTACCTTGACTAGGATTTCGAAGCAACTGACCAATAATTTAATCACTTTTAACCAAAAAAAAATAAAAGGAAGAAGAAGAAGAAGAGAGAAAGTACTGGTAGCAATTAAGATACCTTGTATTCCAGTACCATTGTCCTGCTAATTACTACAGTCATCCTTTTGAATGTGGCATTGCTTTGTCGGAGATATTTTTCTTTCTGATTGATTGTTGCCACAAATCACAAATTATTGTAGAAACTCATGGACCTCCCACTTCTCTACTAAAATAAAATTATAAGATAAATCAGAAGGAAACATTTTAAAAAATCAACAATATATCCTTCAAATAAATATACTTTTTCTGAACTATAGTATTTAAAATTTATTAAATTTTAAAAAAATGTAAGGATATTAAAAAATTATTTATAACTAATTTAACATAATTATATATACTATAATTACAATCTAAAACATTATTTAATTAAACAAAAAGAACTTTTTCTATTAGTTGATTTCAATAATTATTAATTTTCAACAAATATTTCAATAAATATTTATTTCTCTTAACTAAATTTAGTATATAGTTTACTAACAATAGTGGTTGTAATCAATTGAGAGAATATTATATTTGTTTAAACAATGTTTTAAATTTAATTATAATGTATGGAGTTACGTTCAGTTAGTTGTTGAAATTTTTTTATCCTTCTTATAGTTATACTAAAGTAGAATTTATTTAGTGAAATAGAAACTAATATAGTTTTTACATTGTCAAAAAAATATTGAAATAGTGCATTCAAATTTTTTTATTTTTATATGGTGAAGTTTTTATCATAATATTAAGTACAATATATAAATTTTTATTGAAACAGGTACTTCACTTTCTCAAATATTTGTCAATATTAAAATATATAATTATGGTATTTCTATTAATTTTGCATAATTTTAAAAATTTCCAAGTAATGTAATATGATTTGATTTGCAAAAGAAATTTTAATAACTTATGTAAATATATTTTTTGCTAGGAAAAACAATGGATGATAGAAGTTGCACTCCTCATGCAAAATCGACATAAAAAAAAAACGTACAAATGCAATGTCATTTCTAATAATCCAAACGAAGAAAAAAATTGTTTTGTATGGTGATCATATATAGTTAGACTGCAACCAGTGATATAAAACAGAATCAGAGAAAAGGGTATGAAACATCGTTTTCAGATAAATTTAGGGTTGATTGAAGGACTGTGTATGTCTATATATATATATATATGAACACTGATATACTTGGCCGGCCACTATTTTTGACTGAATTACCCGTGCTTACAGGAAACAATTATTTCTACTGTTGATTTTTTGGTCATTTCTCTCCCTTCCAATTTTTTTCAATTGAGCGGGCCGCTGAGAAAAACATTTCCGTATGATGCTTGAATCTATGTGTTGAAAATGATTGGCGTGGTGAATTTATGTCCTGTCAACCTCTCTTTGTATATAATGTTTTTTTTTTCACGATTATATATTTTTTTTCTGTGGTGGTTTTTAATGGGTTAGTAGTTTTTTAGGTTAATTTTAACCATTTTTACCAAAAGAAAAAATCACCTTTTTTTAAAAAACATTTTATACTAATATGTAGTGGATAAGATTGAGGACTTCCAATAAAAGATCAATTTAGGGATCCAAATTTCAACATCTATTACTTCTTAGTGGTGATAATTGTTGGCGTTGTGAAATACTAAAATATTATCCACTTCATAAAATTATAGTAGAACAAATGCATTTTTATAAATTATGGTTTATAGAGACATTTAATCTAAGGATTAATAGAGTTACAGGCTCTTTTTTTTTAGTACGTGTGGATTTGTACTTACTAAAATACTTTTATTTCTGTATAGTTGTTCAATTTTAATGAAATAAAAATTTCATTATGGTCCAAAAATGTTGTTTTTGTTTAGCTATAGAAATTGCATCATTTTTTTTCCTATTAGGTGCCTGCAAATTTATATGGATAGATAGAAGGACAAAGTGCTGCTTGGTTGTAGCTCAACAAGACCTTTTTTTTTTTTTTTATCATGAATATGGTTATGTATTATTGATTTACAGAAGCATCAAGGAGTGTCTATTTTTCTTGGATTTCCTGCACAAAGCTGCAGGACATAAGATGTTGCCATTTGCACACCTTTTTGTTTATGGGGGAGTTTTTATCTGGAGTAGAAATTTAACTATATAATTTGTTTAATATCATAAATTTTTTTACTATTTAACTACTTAATTTTTATAATAAAAAATAAAATTTAATTATTTTTTTTAACTAAACCATAAGTATTTAAAATTTATTAAATTTTAATTAATTTAATTCAACTGCATTACTAATATTTAATATTATAAAAATATTTATCATTTAATTACTTAAATTTTAATCTGAGTCCTACAATGACAAGAATCTTCGTCAACAAAAAAAAAAATCTGAATCATGTAAGGTTTAGGTAAAGATTTTCTCTATATATACTCCCCATTATTCTCATTCTCATGCATTCTAACATTTACTCTCACATTCACAACTCATATCCTCTCTTTAGATAGTATACAATCTCTCCTCCTAAATCTTTTTTAATTTAAGTATCAAGTGTTTGTGAAGATCTCCCCAACTATTTATATTGCTCTTGTTGATTTACTTATTTGCAGAATTTAAAGGTTTTTGGAACGAGTTATTAATATCATTATTGCTTTTATAATTTTTATTGGTAAAAATATTAATGTTTGGAAGAAGGTATATTATCAATGTTAGAATTTGCTTGTTATGCTTGGCCATCATTTCAGAAATTCGGGTTTAAATTCTCCCACCGTTGGTTAATTTGTAATGGTTAAAAAATGCAAGAATTTTATAAGAATTTATGAACTATTTTTACCTTTAGAAAATATTTATAGCGAAATAGAGTAAATATTATTTTTCATTAAATTCAATTACAAGAATTACGTTATTTTCATTCTTTATAATATGGGAAAAATTAAAATAAAATATCAATAAATATACTCTTGGTTAAAAAAATTAATTAATTATTTTTGCATCAAAATCAAATGTATCCTAATATATAAGAGGTGCCACTATCTATAAGTAGGCCTATAAATGAGTTGACCTGTTTATGAATAATTTAGTATTTAATTCGATAAAAACTCGTTTCATCTCATTTATTGAAACTCATTCAATAAATGAGTCTAACTTAAATTATATAAAATTCAACTTGTATAACTTAGCGAACAAATTCAAATAAAAATTCACAACTTATCTCGTAATTTTAATATTTAATAATTTAATTTCATATATATAATATATAAATTTTTATTATAAAAAATATTTTAGAAAATATATTATTATAATAAAATTATAATTTTTATTAAATACATTATAATTTATTTTAAATTTTTAATATATAATTTTAATTTATAATTTATATTTTTAAATTTTTTTTTAAACTCATTTAAACTAGTGAACATTAACTCTATATTTGGAATTGTGGAAAATAAGTAAAGAAGGAAAATAACTTTTTCATATTTGGGGAAACAAAAATAAAGAAGAGAGAAAAGAAAATATGTACTATTTTTCCATAAAATTGTCTCTCTAAATTGAAGAAAAAATAAAAAAAAAAGTGAAAAAAGTAAAATAATAATAATAATTAATTGTAATTCAAATTTTAGAGATAAAAGACCAAAATAATAATTTAAAATTTATCCATTTTCATTTTTTTCATAAGAAAAATAAATAAATAAATAATATTATTTTTCTCTTAATCTTCCTCCCTTTTCTTCATTTTCAAACATAATGCCAATGGCATAGCAAATTCGGTTCCGCTCCACCAGGTTGAGTTACACCCCTACCTACAAGGTATTGTTACAATTTTTTCTAAATTAATTTTAACACCCTTTTTTGACAAAATTAATAGAAAAGTGTGAAACATAGACTTAAGTACACACACGGTTAAACCTTTCGGCCCCACTTTTAAGGGAAGGCCAGAATAATTTGCATCGGATTCTGAAAAAATAAAGGAGAAAAATTGGATTAGCAACATGTGGAAGGGACATTTATGGAGATCTGATTAATAAATGTATCTGCATGTTATTAGGCATATAATTAATGTACTTTGGACCAGTAATCATTTTACCCACTCAAACACTCTATAAACATGCTTTTTCACTCCAAAAATTCAAAATGTAGCTGGTGGGTCTATTCAATAAGCTGTGAGTATAGCTCAAAAAAAAATAAAAAATAAAAAATAAACTGTGAGTACCTCTTAAAGAAACCTATAAGATTACAAATACATGCTATTTCACACTATTAGTGAAATGAATTAAGAAAAAATTTAGGAAACATGCTTGGAAAGGTTTTCTTTCAGCCTAATTCACTAGGCATTATGCAAAAGCAAAGTGCATATTAAATTTTCGTGTGTTTTTTTTATATTCTAATATTTGTTTAAAAAAATGATAAATATAAATAATTAAATTTTTTATTAAAACTAAAAAATGTAAAAAAAAAAAAGAAATTTAAAACGGCTCATTTTAAAATCTAAGATGTCCATTCATAAAGTGCCTTTACTCTCTTATGTAATGCAAATCTAGAAAAGGCCAAGTTTAAAGTACAGTGATCATCAAGTGGGTTACAAAAATATAGAAAGACAAGGCAAGTTTAGTGTTAAATTCTGAATTCATTATAGCAATTACTTCCCTTTTGCTTTTTTCGTTTGATTCCAGCTTAACTTTTGACTTATGAACAAAGCTTTATTTGATTTTATTAAATTACCTTTAATCATCAGTCTCCAAAAAGGTTAGTAGTGTCTAATTATGCTTTTTTTTTTAAAAAAAAATTTAAGAATAAATTAAGGAATTCCAAGTCCCAAATATCCCCTATCCAAAAGATACCCAACACAAATTTCCTTGTTTATTTGGTTAAAAAAAAAAAAACAAAATTCCTTGTTTATTTATTAATAGATTTGCCATGGATTTGGACTCTTCTTCTTATTTGGACATTTGGCTTTTCTTTTTTTATATTTTTAACCAGTTATATATACATTATAATTGAAATTTAAAATGTTGATTAAATAAAAAAAGTTTCTGTCAAATAATTTTATCAGTTATTTACAATATTATATTATTTTACACTCCATATTCCATTTTTTTAACTTATTAAACATTCAATCAATTGGAATTTATGAATTCAACTAAAACATAAGGTATGGATCACTTTTTTTTTTTTTTTTAAATTGTACATGCTAATGTTAGTGCAGCTTTTGTTCTTATACAGCTAAATTAACATATAACACATCGGCCATGTTGTTGGAAAATTTCAAACTGAAAAATGATAGTAAAAATAAGAGAACCTCATAATGACATATGTAATAATAGTGGTTGTTGGCTAGTCAAAATTAGTCCAATTTCTAATCAGCATTTTCTTGGGCTATCCCTTTGCTGAAAAATCTTGTCTTTGTAAAAGAAACTTGGTTAATTCAAATGCAAGAAAACTAACTTTTTTTTTCATTAAAAAATCCCAATCCCAATCCTTTTGCTGCACTTAACGAAAAATTAAAAGAGAAATTAATTAGAATTTAATAAATTTAAAATATGAATATGGAAAAAGGGATTAGCACATAGAGTAGTGTATTAAAGCCAAAAAATTAATTAAAAAAATAAATCTCATGTAGATAAGGTATTGCTTTAAACATAACACATGGAAAGTAGATAATTTTCTCAAGTTAATTGTAACAAGAAATTTTGAGTAAAGTTATGCTTGATGAAAATTCTTCCAAAGTTATCATCTTTTTGAACCTTTAAGATGACCCACCATAACGACAAAACACAAATTTAGGATAAGGGTTACAGCTCACATGCAGTATCAGAAATTTGAAAGGAAAAAAAAAAACATGAAATTAATTCAGACCATGCATATTTATGATTCTTTTGTTCATGTGTTTAATTAGGAGACTTTTTGTAATGGGAATTTAGCTATATAGATCAGTCTGGCATGTGATATGTTAATTAGAGGATTTGGAACATCAAACGTCATAATTGAGAAACGTTAACGACCAAAAATAGTCAACTAGCCAGGCACTGCACCTTCACCTTCACCTTCACCAGCAGTTGAAATTATTTTGCTGATAGTAACAGACTGGGAGATGAGTGATGGTGGGTACGTGCTCATTTGATCAAACATGTAATCTAGGCAAACTTCCAACCAAGCAAAAATGCAATATAGAATTCAATATACTGACTATATTTTAGAGGGAATTATGCTCATTAAATTTATATTTTAATATATATTATGTTTTCAAGCATAATGTGCTTGTCTTCCACTACATTTTTGCTTATTTATCATAAAATTGCACAATAGAGTGATGGACCCGTCGCAAAAATTTGAAAACCAAGAGAGGTAAACATATGCAGGACAGCAGGAGAAAGGACCCCTGACTTCTGGTTTTCTGATGTACTCCAGGCCAGTCAGTTCAACAGCAGTTCTTCTAGTCGTGTTTCCACTATAACTACTAACTAGCCATACATAATATCACACCGTTCTTGTAAATTACTCGTAATCTGTACATATACGAATATGCTGACTTTTGCAATCAATATTCAAACTGAACTTCTATTTTGATAATCCAAAACTAGTTTCTACAATTACTAAGGCCATGCAGTTCATGAAAATTCAGAAGCTCTACGATCAATGATCGATACCGGTATTATATTATTGGGAAATGTTATATGTTGCGTACCGCAATGCTATGGTGCTTCATGAGAGGTGATGAAAAATATATAATGTCATTTAGTTATCTTTTTATTAGATTATTAAAGAATTT
Source organism: Mallotus nudiflorus (assembly GCA_947683625.1). Classification (NCBI taxonomy): domain Eukaryota; kingdom Viridiplantae; phylum Streptophyta; class Magnoliopsida; order Malpighiales; family Euphorbiaceae; genus Mallotus; species Mallotus nudiflorus. Next base: position 4,835,682 of record CANTUR010000239.1, read on the forward strand.
ATAATTTATTAATGTTTAAATTTTTACACGATAAGTTAATTTTTACATAATTTAAATTTAAAATTTTTAAAAAATTAAAATTAAAAAAAATTAAAAATAAAAATAAATATAAAGGCAAGAAAGCCATTATTGCTACTCTTATTGGGAAATTTTTTTTTGGCTGAATTGAGCCATGAAGCATTACTTTTAAATGTAAAAATTTTTACATGTTTTATATTTTTATTAATTAAATATAAAAATTTTAAGCATATACTTATTAAGCACAAAGCATTCTGTGTGAGCCTGCAGATCGATCCTTAGTTTTGAAAAAATACTAATATATTAATACTATAATTATTTCGTTTTAAGCCAAAAGAAAAATATTTAACAATATATGCCATATTATTACTTAAAAAAATATTGCACTTGTAAAAGTGGGAGTTGCCGTGTTGGTGCAAAGCAAAAGCTATAAGTGTTGCTCAAGTGTACACTGGCCCTCACCTGATACTGCAGGCCAGAGCAGAAGAAAATTTGGGTCACTGGTCAGTGAGTAGGCCATAACCTGTCGTACTGCTTCCATTCAACAATAAATGAGTAAAGCTCTTTGCATATGAAAGCAGCATCGTAGCGCTAATCAGCAGTTATGATAAGACGTGGCAGTTTATGGGCTGTCTGATCTTTTTACTTTTACCTTGATTGGTAATTGAAAAATGCATATAAGCAGTTCAAATTTTTTTTTGACGTTCTGATTGGATTGATTGATTGATGGACAAATTTTTGAGAAGCTTTTTTGCAACCGTGGACCATATGTCCCTTGCTCATTCCAAGTTCCCAAAATCCACCTCAACATGACAAAATTGCCAAATCTTCCATCAATAATAGCATGTTTTATCGAATAGTTAAAGGGTTTTAAAAGGCAAATTATTTAATCTTCATTTTTTTTTTTTATCAATCAATGGTAAATTTATTAAAGTAGACAAATATTACAATGATTTTTCCACCTTTGCAAGCCCACAATACCACACTACAACACAATGTCATGCAGTTGTAATTTAAAAAGAAAAACTACTTCTAGTACCGATATGGGAACATAGATATAGAAAATAGGAATAGTGATATGAAAAAATAATTTTTTAAAAAATATAAAACATAAATTGGATTCAATTCAAAAATATATTTTTCATAGTTATTAATATTTTTTAACACTAAAATAATTCTAAAACACGAAAAAAAATATATATAATCATGTTATATTATAATATAAATAAAACAATAACACCTCAATTATACACAATTTTTCAATAATAAATAAATAATTTTTCATCTAATTTTATGTAAATAATTAACAATAAAATCATAATACTTATAAGTAATATTAATATATTAAGACTTCATTTATAATAGTAATTTCAGTTTATGAAATCTTTTAGTTAATTAACATTTGACATCTTTATTGAAGAATATTATCTTTAATTTCACTTCATCCAATAATAAAAAATATGTATGTTTAAAAGGGATATACGTGTCTTTTTTTAACTGTCCTAACACTTTTTTTTTATTTTTAGAAACACTTTTAAAACGTGTCTGATAAGTTTTTGAGATGTATTAGTGTCAGAAATATATCCAACACAAGACACAACTCTTCATAAAATTCTTCGTACAACATAACCTATAAGTTCACTAGCTCATTTTTTATAATTTATCAATGTCTAAATCATATGATTTCCCTCAAAAAAAAAAAAAAATTACAATGATTTTTTCACCTTGCAAGCCCATAGTGCCAAGCTATATATAGATACGTCCAATACATAAACAGAACCCATTACAATTGATTCACTTATAGGAGAAGAAACCTTAATTTGTTGGAATTTTTTTTTTTAACAACAAATTTGTTCGAAGTTATACAAGCAAAAGCACTTAAAACCACTGTCATGTCACAATTGTTATACTATAAACCTCTAGTTTATATTGTAATATAGATTAAAAGTTTATTACATGTGTAAATAAAAAAAATATACGTCTCTTTTTTTCGTTGAATGTTCTTTTTTTTTTTTCACATTAAAACTATATAGATTTATTAATTTTTATTTGCGTATTCATTGAAAATCAAATTGTCACGACCCAAAATTAGAAGTTATAACCGGCGCTAGGGAATGAGAATTTTTTCAAATCCGGAACCCGTAGCAAGCCTTAAAAAAATAAAAACATACAATAAATAGATAAAAGCACGACTGAATTAATTTTTTTTTAATAAAAATATAAAAATAAATACTCATTATCTTTTCATAAATAAATAAATATATATCCATACAGTGTTCAATTAAAATTCTCAAAGAATAAAGTATCAGACAAAATAATACTCAGCTGATACAATAACATTATTACTGCAATTTTTAGAATACAAATCAGAGTTCAAAATATATATTTACATAAAATAGCCGGGACGGAAGAACACCGACGAAGAACTATACTACTAAGGTCTGACGATATAGGATATCCTGAAAAAATATAATTGAGGGGGGTCAGACCTCATTGAGTGAGTTATTATACTATATATACATGCAAGCTAAACCAAACCAGTTAAGCATTCTTATATATATATATATATATATATATATATATATATATATATATATATATATATATATATATATATATATATATATATGCATATACACGCATTTCACAAAAATATCAAACTCTATTTTTATAAACATAAGAAATGCAGAAAACATTTATTTTAATACATGAAGGATCAAATAGAACCCTATTGATCGCAATCTCACTCAATCATATTATCATTCTAGCCATATAGGCTCACTTAAATCCAAATAAATCACTTATTCCATTCTGGACAATAGACTGACCCCGAGACACTAAGTCAACCGAGCTCCGGCAGTCTGACTGTCAGTGTGATTGGCCCCGAGACACTTGGTCAACCGAGCTACAACAATCACACTATCAATCACATCATATCTCAATCACATCAATCAAATCATTATAAATCAAATTGTAATAACCACAATTAATTTCTCACTCAAACCTAAATCTATTGCACCGGTACGTACACGGTCCTAGTGCTGCCCACTAGATAGTACGTTATATTGATATCCTTCATTTAAAATAAATCATACATCAGAAAATAAATAATGTAGAATGACATTCATACTAGCAAAATATGCCATATATATATACCAAAAATATACTTAAAATAAACTAAGTATATTTCAAGTATATATATATATGTAAAATAAATTCAAATCAATCATTAAATATACTAAAATAAACCCATAATATACTAAAAAACATGCTAGGTTTAAATCAATAATAAAACATGCAATTATTTGAAAAATATATCAAAAATATATCAAAAATATACTTAAAAATAATTTAAGTAGAAATCAATAATATGATATGCAATTATTTAGGAATATACCTAAAGTATACTAAAAATATATCTAAAGTACACAAATCATTTAATAAAATAATTATAAATGAATATACATTTAAAACATATATATGTACTAAAACATGCATTTAGTTTGACATATACCCAAAAAAAAAATTCTAAAATAAACCTAATTATCTAACATACACATATCAAAAAAATAAACTCTAAACATACCAGTAATATATTAAATGTATATAGAAAATATGCAAACATATATATATATATATATCAAAATATACTAAAAATAAACCAAAAATATATCAAATCATATTTAAATTAAATTACTTTCAAAGAAACATATAATGAAAATGAAAAATCATAAGTCATGCATTCTATATGCAATGCATATATATATAGTATAATAACTCACTAATTTGCGCTCCACGAGACAGACTTAACAGGCCTAGTCCGTTAGCTTCAATCTCGGCGCAACTAGACAAATAAAATAACAACCACCATCAAAACAAATTTCTAACTCTATATTTCTAGGATTACTATAGACAGACTCAATCAAAAATTCAAAACTAGACTCGGACTGGTTGTCATGTTTTACGAGAAATCTATTGAAATTTCGACAGAGTCTCCTTTGTAAAACGGACATCTTCCTACAAAAATAGGGCCGATCATGCACAGAAAATACACTTATAAAATCTCAAAGCACAACACCTCGAGTTAGGACCACAAACTCCACAAATCCCCAACCGAGGTTTACAGTACACAAACAAACAATATTAAACAATAAAATAATAAAAATCATCAAAACCCATAAAAATATTTAAAAACCTTTATTTTCTAATTAAAACATAAAAGTTTAATTTAAATAATATTTGATAATAAAAATTCATAAATGAAATAAAATTCCCATTTTACAATTAAATTAACATAAATTGTAAATAATATTTAAAATCACAATTTAACATCACAAAAATAATAAAATACACATTTAGCCTCAAAATAATAAATACACCTATTATTCACATAATATTCTAAAATTATCACAATTAACTATTAAAATCTCAAATATTATATAATATTAATAAAAATTCAATTTTTATAATTATTCAACATAACATAATAAAATTCACAGTTAATTACTTAAATTGTTTAATTATATAATAAAATTAGTTTAAAACCCATTTTATTTCCAAAATAATATATAATATATTATTTAAAAAAAATTTTGAAAAATAGTATTAATTAGTTAAAAATAGTAATTAATTTGTAAAAATCATTTTAATACCTTAAATAATTATAAAATCAACTAAACATAATATTTAACTATAATTAACACAAAATTACACATTTACCCCTATAATACAAAATATCCAATATACTAAATAATATCCTAAAAAATTATATAAAATCCTAAAAATTATTTAATCAACATATAATATACTAATATCAACCAAAACACACAATTAAACTCTAATTTCTACCAAAAATACACATTTAACTCAATATCCAAACTTTACATAATCTATAAATATTTCTAAAAATTACACAATATTCTCAAAAATTAATTTCTCAACACCAAAATTAATAACAATATATAATAACAATAATTTAACCAAATTCATAATTTAATTAATTAATTAACAAAAACTTCATGTTTAATAATTAAAATATTCAATAATTAACCAAAAAATCAAACAAAATCAGAAAAATAAATTAAAAATATCTATGAGTAGATTAAGATGCATATATCATCATCTCTAAAATAAATTATCAATAATTCATTAAACTCAAGCTAAAAAAAATTAAAAAGAATTTGACATAAACTAAAAAAATATGCAAAAACTCACCCTAAACTAAGTTTGAGCTAAAATCATGGCTAACATCGTCTTCTCCAAGGCTTAAGGAGTCGAACTAGCCAAGAGATATCAACTCTCACCATTGGGAAGTTGCCGACAATCTCTGTACCCTGCTGTTCCTGCTGCTGCTTTTGCATGCTGTCCACCAGCGGCTTCTGCAGCTCTTCAATGGCAGTGGTGATGGGAAGGAGAAGATGGTGGTGCTGGTAATGGCTAAGCAATCGTGAGGAAGAAGAAGCACAGTGATCGTATGGAATCTAGACTTCACGGGAGGAGAAAGGAAAGAAAATGGTCTTCTGCACTTGTTTTTGTATGTATAATAATAATAATAATAATAATAATAATAATAATAATATAACTTTAGTTCAATTAAATCTCTACCACTCATTAGTATATATATATTATAATATGTACATATATATAGGTACACAAACATGTACAATAATGTACACAATATAAAGTTAACAACAATTAAAATTAATACTATTAATAAAATAATGTTCATAATAATATTAAACAATAAAAAATAATACTAATGATAATAATTTAATAATAAAATAAATAATGTAGGTTGATAAAAATAATAATGTACATAAATGAATATTATTAAAATATTACCAACCGAAATAATAAATTTTAAAATTTTAAAATAAAATATTTATGTTGAAAATATTATTAAACATAAAACAATAATTATTAATCATAAAATAGAAAAAAAAAATAAATTTGACTTTTAAATTTTATTAACACTGCATATCTCATTATTTAATAAAATAATTTAAAAATCAGAGTTATTACAGTCTCCCCTCCTTATAAGAATTCGTCTCCGAATTCAAGAAAAGAATTATTATAAGAATTAAGGAGGAAAGAGATACGGGTAAGAAGCTCGTATCTCAACTTCAATCTCTCAGGTGTGCTCTTCTACGTTGATGCTTCACCACAATACCTTGTCCATCGGAAATTATTTCGAACATACCGTCGAACTTGATAATCTACAATCGCAACCGATTCCTTTTTGAACTTCAGATCTTTACTTAGTTCTACATTGTCCGACTGCAACACGTGCGAAGGGTCCGAAATGCACTCTCTCAGCATTGAGACATGGAACACTGGATGTACTTGAAATAGATTTGGAGGCAAAGCCAACCATTATGCAACCTTACCAAGTCTCATCACACCATTCTTCGAAGATATCTTCGAAAACACAGTCCCCAATCTGAAACTCCATATCTCTGCGTCTTGGATCCACATAGCTCTTTTACCTGCTAACTGTGGTCTCTAATCTTCTTATGATCATAACAACTTTCTCCATTGCATTTTGGACAATCTTAGGTCTAAATAAGACTTTCTTCCATACAAGCTTCATGTGGTGTCATTCCAATACTGCCATGGTAGCTGTTATTATAAGTGAATTCCACAAGTAGTAAATAATCAATCCAGCTACCTCTCAGATCCAAAACACATATCTTCAATATATCTTCCAATGTCTGGATTATCCTCTAAGACTGACCATTTGGTTGAGAATGAAAAGCAGTACTGAAATCCAACCATGTGCCTATCGCTTCCAGCAACTTTGTCAAAATCGAGAGATAAACGTTGTACCTCTACCATATACAATGGACACAAATATTCCACGTAGGCACACAACGTGCTTCATATACAATTTAGCCAACTTAGCTACTGAATAAGTGGCTTTCACTAGCTAAAAAATTAGCTATCTTGATCAATCTGTCTACAATCACCCAGATGAAATCGTATCCATCTTCGAACGAGGTAACCATCCACATTGGTGCTTTGTCTAAATACTATGATGCCAAAAAAATAGAGCAGACATCATACCTCTTTAAAACAAAGTCATTTTCTTAAAAACAACAGTAGAAATATGACCATAAGTTTTTTTTTTGACACTAGGAAGGGGGATTGGAACCCCTTCCCTTTTATGTCTCACCCTATGGATGGGTAGTGTAGGCGGTGAGGTTTAACACGCGCCCAAGTGTTTAGCGATCACGACACTATGTAGGCTTGAGGCCCACTTAAAAATACGATATAGGTCTTGGGCCTATTCGAAGATGGAGTCGTCACCCGGATAAAAGCCGGGACACACTGTACAGCAACTGGATTCCACGGAGGTTCCCAAAAATTATCGTCATAGAATGGGTTCAAAAACTAGGTATGAGCGTTTGAATGCTCACCCATCTTTGCGGTTGGCTTCTGTTTATGTTCTGTATTTTATTACCTTTAATTATTTAATTATTTCCTTATTAACACAGATTTTTGTTGCCTTCAAAGAATGGTCAAATTTTAGAATTAAATCCGAATTTGCATATTAATTCTTTTCATGCATTTAGTCCCGCCATTCATCATAAGCAAGATAAATAATCAATATTTACAACCATTCACTCAAATTAGAAAAGGGGAAAGGGATTAAGGATTACAACGCTTTTAGGCCAAATAAAAGAATAATATACAAAAAATAAATCATACATATACCAAAGGTAAATTAGTAATAAACTATTTACACAAGCGCAATAGTCTAAGGAATTAGCTAATGATAGTGACTACTTAATGATGTGGATCATTAAGTAATTCCTGCAATAACATATGGTTAGTTTCCTCTTGCAAAACACAACATTATACATAACAATATTTTAAAAATAATACTCTTAAGAGATTTCTCACTATAAACTAAGAAAAATTCCTTAAATGATCAAAATATTATCATGCATACTACATCATACAACATGGTGGTTACGAGTAAAAAAGGGCATAAAAGATGAGAGTCATACAAATTTTCATAAGAAAAGATGGCCAAATCGTTTGAAGGCCTGTCAATGTGGCAATTGCCTCATTGACAGGAGGTAAGGCATTGCCTGATCAACAGGTTTCTCAACACAAATGACATGGTAGAATCAAGTAGGATTATAATAAAAGGAAGGGCCAAATTTCTTGGAGGCCTGTTAATGTGGCGATTGCCTTTGTGATGGGGTGATCGCCTCATTGACAAGGGCACGATACCTCTATGAAGAGGCATCACCTGATCAATAGGCTAGCTAAACTCTCAACACAATCAAACTTCTACCCTAAGCAAGCAATACATGCACACATGCATTCAACATGTGTCAAATTACAACTACATGCAATAGTTTAAGGGATCATATCAATGAGGTAGCGTAACAAATGAAACAAACCTAAAATATACCTAAAGTATACTAACAACTTAGTCACATGCAAAGTAAGTATCTAAATGATAAGAAGATGAAGACGTTTTACTTGAATGTAAGCTTTGTCAAAATGATTGACCCTCAAAGATGTGCTTTTGGATGTTGATTTTCACTGGGATGTGATCTTCACTTTAAATTAAGTTTTTTACATCCTTCTTCTCAAAGAAAATGGACCTTTTTTGAGCTTGGTTTTCTCTTCTCTCTTTTTAAGAACGTCCCTCTCTGTTTTTTTTCCGGAGCTTTCTCTTATTCTTTCCTCTTGTTTTATAATGGGTTTCTTCTTTTTCTTTTTTTTCCTCCTCCCCTTTTTATTTTTATTCTCTACCTTGCCCATGCCCCTAGGATCTCTAGCCCATCATGAACCCCTATTGCCTTTCTCTTCCCCCCAAAAATCTCTTCCTCATGCAAAATTAGGTTTAGAGGGTGTGGGGCCCATATCACTTGGCCACCATCGTTGCAGCTGTAAGTGGTATGCCACAGAGGCAACACCTTTATGATGAGGCGATCGCCTCTGTAACAGCTGCCAAAGAGGCAATCGCCTCATTTCACTGAGGCGACGCCCCTTTGGCCCAGGCCTGGCTTATTTTTGGACAATTAGGCTAAGTCTTGGGCTTTTAAGGCTTTTAGGCTTTTAAGTTTATTTTCAATTGGATATTCAAGTTTTGTTATTGTGTCTAAGTTTCATATTCTCATCATTAAGCTTAACAATGGGCTGATAAAATTGAGCATCCTTAATTCGTCCTTTAACACGGGCCGATCGAATCGGGTATTTACAGTTTGCCCCCTGATTTTCCAAAAAAGCAAATGCATGCAATGACTATTTTTCAAAAAATCACATGCATAATAACAAATAAATAAATAAGATCAGTAACATACCTAGCTCTCGAGTTTTACTTAAGAAAAGAGTTCTTCAATTTTGAAACGTGACTGTGATCCTCGGGTTTTTCTGGCCCGATCAGCCACTCATTAATATTCGAAGATGATTAACCTCGGGTTTTCCTGGCCCAATTATAGTTCCATTGGGGATATGATTCTTGGATTTTCCTGATTCAATTGTCACCTAAAACATGATTCTTGGGTTTTCCTGGCCCGATCATCACTTGAAATATGATTCTCGGGTTTTCTTGGCCCGATCATCACCACACTTGAAACATGATTCTTGGGTTTTCCTAGCCCGATCATCACCACACCTGAAATATGATTCTTGAGTTTTCTTGGTCCGATCATCACTTCTCCGAGGATACAGACTTTTGGGTTTTCTTGGTCCAGTTGTCGTTTACTTTAACTTCAGGGATACTACTTGAATAGTTGTCTCAATCTTTAAGCTTCAGGGATTTAAACCTGAATAGCCCTATCTTTGAGCTTCAGGGATTCAAACCCGAACAACCTTGTCTTTGAGCTTCGGGGATTCAAAACTGAACATCCTTGTCTTTAAGCTTTGGGGATTCAAACTCGAATAGTCCTCTGTCTTATCGCAGTGTAACACTTGGGTTTTCCTAGCCCACACATTATTCAACTAAAAATATAAAGCTTGGGTTTCCCTGGCCCGATCTTTGTTGAACTAAAAAGTGCGAATTATGGGTTTTTCTAGCCCTATTCTTGCTAAAACTTCACTTAGATAACTTTCATTCTTGAACTTCGATTTCCCAGCACATATAAATAGTGACCCTTTTTTTTTAAAACCCTAAACTTCCACCTACTATAAAAGATAACTTTCCTTCCCTTCTTCTCTTTTCCACTTTTTGTCATTTTCCCTTTTTCTTTTCTTGTCTCTTCCCTTCTCTCTTTCTCCTTTATACTTTCTGTACTTCTTTTCATTTTCTAAACAATGGAAAATGAGAGGACACCTCCTGTACCTGAGTAGGATCACATCCTAGCCTTTTCTAGCACTTCTCGGAGCCTTGGATTGATATGGGGAGGCTCGACTCCTCTCTTGGCGGACCTAGGGTCCCATATCTGTTTGTCTGCATCTGGAGAGGTTAGTACCCAATTTTTTTCCTACAAATTGCATTGGGTTAGTGATTATTCTTGCATATTTATCATTCTAGAGCATGATTAGATTAAAAAAATATAAATTTTTCCATTTTAATATTAAAAAACCAAAGACTGTTATTGTCTGCGTCCCGCAAGGGCGATTGCCTCTTTAATGAGGCGATCATCTCATCAATGAGGTGATTGCCTTATTGATGAGGTGATATGCCTCTTTTAAAAGGATGATGGCCTCTGCTGTAAATTAAAAGGGAGTCGCCTTTTCTAAGAGGCGATCGCCTCTGTGATGAGGTGATCACTTCATTGATGAGTCGACACACTTCATCAACAGGGCGATCTGCATCTGTTATACGCTCATTCATTCTAAATTTTTCTATGATAATGAAATGCATAAATTCAACTTTCCTATTTTTTCTCTTGTAGCATGGTTCACAGACATTTCAGGGTGCTGGAAATTTCCACGGGGCTCGAGTTCTTTATAGCGAGCTAACTAATGATCAGAGGGATCGGATTCAGGAGATTGGATTTGAGGACTTTGTACTCTCACTTCCTTCTAAGCAGGAATGTACAAACTACTAGCCACTACACGCACTGATGGAGAGGTGGTTTGACACAACCCACACCTTCCACCTCCTATTTAGTGAGCTCACTCTGGATCCAATGTCATTTGCTACTATTACAGGGATCACCTATGCTGGAGACCCCTTCCCCTCGATGCGAGCTTACACTAGCTGTCTCTGGATAAGGTCGCATACATCAAACGACTTTTGGGCATGATTTTTGATATGAAAGGGACTCATACCCTCAAGCTCGACTCGATTAAGAGCTTCTAAACTCAAGAGCAGGCTGTGGCTATGGTCACTCCTCATGAGGTTGATCAGGTGGTGAGGACTTTCCTGCCCTACTTGCTCAGCACCACCTTCTTTACTAACATCGCCAGCTCAATTAATTTGATGTTCCTACTAGCTCTCCGAGATCTTGATCACGTATCCACATTTGACTGAGGTAGCTATGCTCTCGCATATCTATGCTGGAGTATGGACGAGGTGGTCTGAGGGGCCAAGAGATTTTACGGCTTTTGGCACGCCGTCCTAGTAAGTCATGACCCTCCCCTCTTTTGACTTATTCTAGTCTCTACTTATTTACACTGACTAATCAACTTTCTTGATAGATTTGGGCTTTGGAGCTGCTCGTAGGTGTGTAGTGAGTGGGGGATCACCTTCTAGCTATCAGCAGATGGGGTGCCAGCCGTGTCCTGAAGAGGCACCTCGCCTGGGTGCATATCCACAGGGTGCAGTACCTACAAAACACAACCTCTTCCATTAGCAATTTATACAAATTTAATATACTTACCTATTGATGTTTCCACATTTCACAGATCTAGAATGACTTATGGGGGCTTAAGGATAGTTAGAATATCAAGATGACTTGTTCCAGGCCCCTAACCCCGGAACAGGTACTCTTTTGTGGTCCTGGATATCGGGCCTGGTATCTTGGCGAGCGGGTCATGAAATGGAGGGGAGGCGCTGGAGTAAGACGGGTTCCTAGGTCTCCCCCTAATAGCATGCTTTGGGCGCATGAGCTGGAGGACAAGGACCTCGCTCAGGCTATCGCAGACTCACCGGCTGTGGATCACACAATCCATGTGAAGAGCCGATATGTGGAGTTTGTTCGAGCTCACCTTCTACTGACGGTCCCCTTCCATATTGCTTCTACCTCCCAGGCATATCCCTGTCGCCTTTTTCCCACTTTAGGAACTAACTGTGTTCTTACATGCTTTCCTTTTCTTGCCTTTAGGCTGCACCTACTAGTCCTATGCCTCAGGCTAAATCTTGAGTGCGAGAGAGAGAGCCCCTGAGGCATCTTTTGGATCATGGCAGGTGTAAGCACCCAATTTCGGGATGCAATTGTGCACAATTACAATATAAGCCCCTATGATGAAATTTATTCAAAAATTGAACTTGGTTATCAATTTTCTGGACTTTAGGGACTAAATTGCAACATTTTTTAGGATTTAATAACAAGGAAGTCAATTCTTTAGGGGTCTTTTGGTAATTAAAAGTAAAAAAAAAGGGTTGGCAGTTATTGCCGATCGGCATTGCACAATACCGACATGTAAAAGTCCTATTTTTTTATTTTTCATGTATTTTTTTCTTATTTTTATCGATTTTTTCAGTGTTTTAATTGGTTGAAAATTCAATTTTATCTTTACTATTATATGATAAGGTTTTTAAACGCGTAAGTTTTTGAAATAAAAAATAGACTCTATTATCATATCAGATTAGATGAGTCTGTTCCTCCAAAGGAGGAAGTCAGTACGCAAGCAGACTTTGCATTTAAAAGCAGAGTCTACATGCGTGCGAGGGGGAACTTTTTTGGAGAAGAAAATTTTTTTTTGGAGACTCATAGAGAGAACTGCATAAAAAAAACCTGACTGTGCAAAAAAAAAAACCCTAAACTCAAAAAGCTCCTGAGAACACCCTTTCCAGTCCAGAATCAACAACAAGTCAATTTTAATGGTGATAATCCAATCTGAGGGGCTATCTCAAGGCATTTGCACAACATCTAAAATCATCAGTGTTCTTTTCTATTCCATTCTTTTCCTTTTTTTCTTTTTGTGATTTTTTTATTTTGTTATTGTCTTGATTATTCAATTTCACTACTAATCTAATTTGTGTTTTTTTATTTTGATGTCTGCATAAGGATTGAGGAGGATACTGTCTGTGTTTAGATGAACAAAAGGTCCATGGAATGCCATGGAAGAAGATGTATTGTTTTCTAGTAGAACTTAGGATTTTTTTAATCTTTATTTTGTATTTTGGTATCCTGTGTAGTTTTTTAATTCATGGTTGTATAAGTATTAAATTTTAATTTTGTAAGTAGTTTGTAATAGCCCCAGTAGTGGGAATAATGAAAGATTTAATTTTCTGCACTTTAAAATTAATTAGTAAACTAGGTTCACTGGGTAAAATTAATTAAAATTAATGGTGGCTTTAGTTAATTAGGGTTTGTATGTAATTAAATTAGGTTTTTTAGAAATCATATGTGAATGTGTTTTGATTTGATTTTGTTATGTTTTTGGGCTTTTTTATGTTTTGGGGCTCCAAGCCCACGTTTAGGTCTAACCCACTTAATAAATAGGCTTAAAAATGGTTTAGGACTATAAATAATTAAAATCAATTTAGGCCCATTAGGTTAATTAGATTTTAGGCCCACTTAGTTAATTACAAACTTGTTTAGACTTAGCTCAGCCCACTTAAATTCATTTCTTTTAAAATAAATAGACCTAGGCCCACATTTCACTTAAAATAAAACCAAGTTAGACTTAGGCCCATTAATTTAATTTTCTTTTAAAATTGAATAGACTTAAGCCCATTTTTAGACAAAGTAAAATAAATAGATCTAGGCTCACTAATTAATAAAAAAAATGTAGGCCTACCTTTAGTCTCTTTCTCACCTGTAAATAAAATGTAAATCTAGCTATTTTTTTTAATAAAATTAACATAGTTTAGACTTAAGGACAATACGATTTTGAGTGCATTTTTTATGTGTAATTTTATTGACTAGATGCCTAGGGTTAGATGGATGTCAAATAGGATTTAATAAAATTGCATGTAATTAGAGGATGAAATAATCATTTATAAAATTATTCTAAATGAACACGAGACTAAGAGAAGTTAGTATTCCGTATCCAGAATCTCCTGATTGTGGTACTAGCTTTCTTTTAAGGAATTAAGTACCACCTTTTTTATTTGTCCCAGTTATTTCTCTGGGTGGCGACTCCTCATCTCCACACCATGTCTTTGTGACAGTGGTCAGTGTGTTCTTTAAGGCCTTGAGCCTAAACAGTGTCGTGGTTGCTAAAATCTAGGACGCGTGCTAAACCCCACCATTTACAGTGGCAACTCCACTTGGGATAAGAGATACTGATTCTACTTATGTTCTTTAGAATTATTTTATCAATTATGATTGCATTCATTCTACATGTCCCTACTAAATAGACAGTGTTGGTTTATGATTCCGTGATTCCACTAGCTTCATGGAGTTGTAGATTGGCTAACCATTACTCTTAGCCTTAACTCAGTTCAAGACAGATTATCAAGCTCACCTGACTAGAGTCTGTAACCCAAGTCCTTAAGGGGGGTAATCTTCTCTCGAGTTAGTAAAGGATGTTGGGCTCCTCTGACCTTGGCCTATAACTCAAAGTCTATAATGGAGAGCATCTTGCTAAGGGAACCTTAACTTTTCACCGGACTCTAACCACATATAATGGCCTAGTTACCTCCCCTAGGATCTTTACCCAAAGTGCTTGTTTATTTGAATTGCCATGAGGTATTTTTATTTATAAAAGCCTAAGCTTATACCTCATTTAAGCTAATAACGATTAGGCTAGACCATTATATTTAGAAATGCTACTTCTATGCTTTTATCTTTTAAGAGAGATTTGGCATGCATGTTGGCTCTTAATATCCACTGTTGATATAAAGGCCAAGACCAAAAGTCCTAGAAAAAGAAACTCGCCATTGAACACTTGTGTGGGAGGAATAAGGTTAGAAGGCTTATGCTTGCATGTTGCCTGTTGATTGCTTCTTGATACTTGCTACTTGCTAAGTGCTTACTTGCTACTTGTTGCATAAACACATGCATTATGCATACATGCATACATACAGTCCATGCATCATACTAACACCTTATTTTACAGCCATCATAGATTCATCTGGGTCTTCTCGTGTCTGGGGACAAAGAGGTGGCAGATTGACTAGAGTTGATTTAAGTCCAAAGTCCATAGCTCAAGGCATTCTTCATAGACTGGAGAGACTAGAGGGGAGTCCAATCAATCCACTATTCCTAAAAGCTGAACCAACTCAAACTGAACAGACTGAAATGGAACAACAACCAGAGATGTGGACCTTTGAGGACATTAATGGAGCTTTGATGGATGACATGAGAGCTATGATGTAAGATGAACTGAGACAGGCTTTGGCCGGTTTAGTGCAACCTATTATTAAACAACCACCTGTTACTATTGTTGAATAGCCACCTGCTATAGGAGCTCCACCTGCTGCTAACAATGTTGGGGGCAACCTGCTACTAGAAATGTGCCTACTACTGATGTAAGACTAAAAGATATTGAAAACTACATGGTAGAAAAGGCGAAGAGATAATCACTTGAATTGGTTCAAGACCTTGAGTTTAAGCAGATGCAAGCACTAACTCAGAAAATGTCCAAGATGGAAGAGCCGATTAGAGGACAAGGAATGGGATATTCTTTTGACTTTGATGACATGTTGCAAATGGAGGGAGATAAACTGCCTGAAAAATTCAAAATGCCTTAACTGTAGAAATTTGATGGGAGAGGAGATCCTAGAATTCACTTAAGTCAATACACTATAACTATGAGCACTACAAAAGCACCTCTAGTGGTAGTTACTAGGTTGTTTGTGTTGTCTCTGAAAGGAATGGCTGTGAACTGGTAATATGGGTTAGAAAAGTCTATTAGAGCTGACTGAAAGGAACTATGTACTACATTCTTGAAATAATATGATTACAATACCAGGTTAGAGGTATCCATCAGGGATCTAGAGTTAACTAAATAGAAATCAAATGAGTCTTTTTCTGATTTCTTAACTCATTTCATGAATAAAGCAGGGATGATGAAAAACAAGCTTGCTGAGAAGGATCAAGTTAGAATGATAGTTTGTAATGTGTCACCTAATTTGGTCGAGAGGCTACAGATGATGAATCCCAAAACTTTTATAGACCTGTATGATGATGGGTTACAAATTGAGGAAATTAAGAGTGCGGAAAAGAAAATCGCTAGAGGCACAGGAACCCAAAACTACCTAACTGGGGGCATACAACAAGAAAGTACTAGCCGAGCTGTAGAGGTGTGTGCAGTTCAGCAACCCAGCAGATTTTCTAACTTCAACCAGCCATTGTCCAAAGTCCTAGAGAGGCTAATCCAAAAAGGCCTACTTTAATCCTTAACCTTTTCTAAGCCACCAAACCCAAATCTCCTTGCCTATGATCCAAACAGTTACTGCAAGTTTCATCAAGTAGCTAGCCATTCCATAAATACCTGCATTTGCCTAAAACATGAAATCCAAAACTTGATAGACTTTGGAAAAATTATCGACCCTGAGAAATCCAATTCTAATCCAAACACTAGAAACAACCCTTTCCCAGACTACTAAAATGTTCCACCATCAGCCACCATGATGATCAACTTAGGGGTTAGCAAAGAATAAGTGCTAAGCTCCTTCGAGGACCTCAACCTTATAGCTAATAAAGAACCTTTCAGACAGCCATAGAGAGGAGTAGAAGATCTACTAGGCCAGCCCTCAGGCAAGTTTAATTATAGAGTATTTTAATTGAAACCACCCTTTGTTGATATCTCTATTGAATCAATTAAGCCCTCAGGTTGGGGAGATGAGTTTGATGATATATCGGTAAAAGAAAAGTTTAAAATTCCTTAGTAGTCGCCAAGAGGAGTTGAAGATCTGTTGGGACAACCTTTGGGCAAGTTTGATTACCGAGTATTCTATTCTAAACCCGCTTCCGCTAACATACCTATGGAAGAGATCGTGCCGATAGGATAGGGTGATGAGTTTGAAGAAGATGAATTCTTAACCCCAAAACTGTCCCAATAAGGGGTTGAAGAGCTGCTAAGCCAACATATGGACAAGCTGAGGGAGTTGAAAGGAAAAGAAACATGCAGAGTGAAAGTTTGGAAAAATGGGAAAAAGGAACGGATTGTTGGGGCCGTGGACATCTGGTATGATTCTGATGAAGAAAAACCCACTGGAGTTAATGTATGGAGTGATAATCCAAATGTGAATCATATTACTATAAGTGGGAGGAATTACTGGACAACAGAAAAGCAAAATGAAAGGGTTATAGAAAGGGAAGAAACAGAAGATGCAGAAGTAGAGGAAGGACAGAAAGAAGATATGATCCTGGAACAACTCAAGAAGGCTAAAGCGAATGTGAGCATCTAAGAATTATTGATGCATTCGGGTAGTCATAAAAGGGCTATGGTTAAAGCTTTATCGAATATGAGCATTAAAATGACAACTACACCTGAGGCTTTAGTAGCAAAAGTGATAGAAAAGAAACATGGGCTGATAAAATTTTCATATGATGACTTGCCTTTAGAGGGAAGAAACCATAATAAGACATTATTTATCCCAGCTGAAGTAAAAGGGAAGAGAACCAACTTTGTAATGGTAGATGATGGTTCAGCTATAAATGTATGCCCGCTAAAGATTTTGCCTAATTTGGGTCTAAAAGTAGATGACTTGACGGTTACAAACCTCATAATTAGAGCTTATGATGATAGTACCAGGAATATGGAGGGAACATTTCAGGCTTTGGTCAAAACAAGTCTCGTAGAGTCAATTGTTGAATTTACTGTGCTGGACATCCCTGTTACCTGTGCCCTATTGTTAGGAAGGCCGTGGTTTCATGTCCTGGGAGGAGAACCTTCAATTGTGCACCAGAAAATAAAATTCCCACATGAAGGAGAAATTATGACCATGGAAGCTAAGACCAATGCTGTTATGGCAGCTATACTTGATAAACAGAAGCAAGTGTGTGTTTTGCCAGGTTTCCAAGTTACTGGAATATTTGATGGGATGGATCCCAGAGTAGCAAAAATGATGGAGAGCATGAATTACCGACTTGGACAGGGGCTCGGGAAGAATGAACAAGGAAGTCCTAGGCCCCCGAACATTAAGACCCAAGACCATTTGAAGGGTTTGGGATATACTGAGGTAGGACAAACTAATAGAAGAGTAAAGAACAAGGAGAAAGCAAAAAGAAATAAGCCCTTAGGAAGAATTGGACCACTAAGTGAGAACTTCATCAAGCCAGGGGAAGGCAAGTATTATTTTGGCACCAAAGAATCTGTTAATGTGGTTGGAAAGGATGTCCCCGGGTTTGAGATCTTCAAAGAGCAGATTATGGAAAACGTAGTAGCCAACAACAAAGAGGAAGTCATGAAGTAAGTAACTGAAAGGATGGGTGATGATGTTGTTGAGGAGCTACTGTGTCCGCCACCTGAGGAGGAACCACCCCAGGACTTAGCTACTGTCATTAGTGATAGTCTTATTGATGTTTTTTATAAAAAAACTGATGTACTAACGTCCGGTCTTTATGTGGATGAAGATGTTTTTTTTCCTATGATTAATGATATGAATGTTGGTTTTGCTTACTTGTGTGATGTGCATCTTGATAGTTCTGTGCATTATAATTTTGATAGGTCATGCATGTTTGACATTAATTCAATTTAATTTGATTTATTTAACATGGGCACAAATGATAATCCCAAGAACATTTCTATATCATATGATGTAACTCCTGAAGAGAGGAAAAATTTTGAGAGAATTTTAATAAAAGGAAAGGTAGTATTTGCTTGGACTTATAAAGACATGCCAGGTTTAGATAGGGAAATAGCAGAGCATCACATTCCAACTCATTTAGAAACCAAGCTGGTTAAATAAAAATTGCACAGATTAAGACCAGAATGGACAGAAAAGATAAGAGAGGAAATTGCCAAGCAAATACAGGCTAACTTCCTAAAAGTAGTAGACTACCCTCAATGGCTAGCAAAAATAGTACCTGTTCCTAATAAAGATGGCAAAGTACGGATGTGTGTAGATTTTAAGGATCTGAATAAAGCTTGTCCAAAAGATGACTTCCCGTTACCTCACATTGATGTAATAGTGGATAGCATCGCAGCAAGTGCAATGTATTCTTTTATGGACGAATTTTTTAGGTACAATCAAATAATGATGGCAGTCATGGAATAGACTAAGATAACTTTCATCACAGAATGGGGGACCTATTGTTACAAGGTGATGCCTTTCGGACTGAAGAATGCAGGTGCAACTTATTAAAGAGCTGCTACTACACTTTTCCATAATATGATGCATAAGGAGGTTGAAGTGTATGTAGATGACATGATGGTTAAATTAGAGACAAGAGGAGGACACTTTGAAGCCTTAGACAAGTTCTTGGCCCAAATTGAGAGGTACAACCTAAGAGTCAACCCAAAGAAGTGCATTTTTGGGGTTACTTCAGGGAAACTGTTAAGGCATATAGTGAGCAGCTGGGGAATTGAAGTGGATTATCAGAGAAAGAAGTAAGAGGATTCCTTGGCAGGTTATAGTATATTAGTAGGTTTATCGTAAAACTCACTAATATTTATGACCTTATCTTTAAGCTCTTAAGGAAAGATCAGCCAGTTAAGTGGAATGATGATTATCAGAAAGCTTTTGATAAGATTAAGGAGTATCTTATTAATCCACCTATTCTGAAACCACCTAGACAGGGTAAGCCATTGGTTTTATACGTGGCTTTAGAAGAGGATACAAAGGGGGCAATGTTATCATAAGAAGGGTCAGATGGAATAAAGCACGTAGTGTACTACTTGAGCAAGAAGTTTCTGCCGTACGCGAAAAAATATGATTTAGTAGAAAAGACATGTTTGATCATGATTTGGGCTATGAGGAAATTGAGGCATTATTTTCAATCTTATAGGGTTCAAGCTGTTTCAAGAATAGACCCTCTAAGATATCTATTTCAAGCATCGAATCTAATTGGAAAAATGTCTTGATGGTTGGTACTCTTAATTGAATTTGATATAGAGTACATTACTACAAAGGTAATTAAGGGAAGTGAATTTGATAGCAAAATTCTTAGCTTAGAATTCGATCAAAGGTGAAGAGCAGTGGAATTTGGAGTTTCCAAATGAGAACTTAGCAGTTGTAGAGCATCGCGAGTGGAAATTTTACTTCGATGGAGCTATAAACAACAAAGGAGTTGGATTGGGAATGATTCTTGTTACACCAGAAGGAGAGACTATACCAATGGTAAAGAAATTGGATTTTAAGGTCACAAACAACATGGTCGAGTATGAAGCATGTATCTATGGAGTTGAGGCAGCTGTGGCAGCTAGAGTGAAAGATTTGTTAGTTTATGGGGATTCAATGTTAGTCATCAGTCAGGCTAATGAAAAATGGGAAGTAAAAGAGGAAAAGCTAAAGCCTTATGTCTGCTATTTGAAAGCCTTAATGAAGCATTTCACTAAATGTCTCTTTATCCATCTATCCAAAGATGATAATCAGATGGCAGATGCACTGGCAACACTCTCTTCAATGTAGGATAGTGCAACTGGGTTGGCCATGAAACCTTTAGTGATCATGAAGTCTAGAGCACCATGTTATGGGGGTGAGCGTATTGTGAATATTCAAATGGGGCTTAAAGAAAAGCCTTGGTTTTATGATGTTTAGAGATTCATTGAGAAAGGAATTTATCCAGATGAAGCAGCCTCAAAAGAAAGATATGCTCTTCGTGTCCTTGCACGTAACTATGCAAGTTATAATGGGGTATTATACAAAATAATGCTGAATGGGATGCAGCTCAGTTGCCTAAAAAAAGATAAAGCTGAAGAGGTAATGCAAGAGATTCATGCAGGGGCTTGTGATTCTCATATGAATGGGATGATTCTAGCTAAAAAGATACTCAGACAAGGGTATTACTAAATGACTATGGAAAAGGATTGTATAAGGATAGTAAGATAATGCCATCAGTGTTAGATCTATGGGAATCTTAGTCATATGCCTCCAACAGTGCTGAATAGTTTATCATCCCCTTAGCCCTTTGCAGCATAGGGAATTGATATCATAGGAGAAATAAGACCGACAGCATCAAAAAGGCATAAATACATAGTGGTGGCAATCGATTACTTCTTGAGGTGGGTAAAGGTAGAATCTTTCAACACTCTAAAAGCCAAACAGATGGCACGGTTCATCGAGAAGAGCCTTATCTATAGATATGGGGTTCCACATCATATTGCGATAGATAATGGGTTCAATTTCAAGCAGAAACAGCAGAGTTATTACAAAAGTATGGGATTAAGCACCATAAATCTTCACTTTATCGCCCTCAAGCTAATGGAGCAGTGGAAGCTGCTATTAAAATGTCAAGAAAATCCTTTCTAAGATGGTTAAAACTTACAAGGATTGGTCTGAATATCTTCCTTTTGCCTTATGGGGATATAGGACTACAACTAGAACCGCCACAGGCCAAAAACCATTCTCATTGGTATATGGTTGTGAGACAGTTTTGCCTATAGAAACTGAGATTAAGTCCTTGAGAGTAGTCATGAAAGCTAAAATAACTAAGAATGAATGGGTGTAGAAGAGATATGATCATCTCGTATCTCTAGATGAGAAAAGGATGGATGCTTTATTCCATACTCAAATATATCAGAGAATGATAACAAGGGTGTTCAACAAGAAGGTTAAGCCTGGGAAGATCAAAGCTGGAGATATGGTGTTGAAATAGTTTAAAGCCATGGTGTTCGATTCGAGAGGTAAATTTAGACCGAATTAGGAAGGATCGTACTTGGTCTAATTGGTCTACCTAAAGGAGCTGCTAAGATATTAGATTTTAAAGGGAATGAGTTCATAGAACCTTTTAATCTGGATCGCCTCAAAAAGTACTACCTGTAAAAAATATGAATAAAAATAAAATAAAGAAAGTAAAGTCCATTGGCTAGAAAACCTGAAACGGCTAGTTAAGCAAAATTTAGGACATTCCCGCTGTTCAGAAAACTTGCAAAGGGTTAACAGGCAAAAGTTAAGGAAATAAACAAAAAGAGAATGGTGCCGCTGATTAGAAAACCCGTAAAGGGCTAGTTAGGCAAAAATTAGGGAAATAAAATATGAGCAAAAAATATTCAGTTAGAAAATCCATGAGGACTGGTTGATAACAGGAGTTATGTCATGTGATGTATTAAATGTACTCATTTTGGCCCTAATTAATGAATGAAATTGAAATTGAAGTTTTGTTCAACTTTGCATGTCCTTTTGTATTATAAAGCATAAGTACTTAAAGGGAAAACAAAACATAAGAAAGCCTAAGACTAGCTCTATGAGACCATTCTAGTGATGTTTTTGTTTCTTCCTTTATGACTCATCATACAAAGCTTGAGTCCTCTTGTACCTAGCAAATCTTGGTAGTTCTGTCTCTTGGATAACAACCTAAGTTTTGTAATCATCATCAGTAGTCACATCAGCATCCAGGTGTATGTTCCATTCAAGAGCTCTACAAGGCCACAAGCTCCTAATCTTATCCAGAGAATCTTGTCTCAAAGGAAAGCCTTCAAAGTCAACCAGAACACTAACAATGAACTAAGGGCGACCATACTTCCAACAAAGGCATAAAGGGGTAAAAGGTAGAGAAGTGCAGCCCTAGAATAGGAACACAGTGATCATATAGCTCAATAGTCATGAACTTCAATCTCCACCAAGGGCAGACCCATGTGATCTCAACATCTGAAATCTTCTTTAACTAATCAACCCATTGGTCCATAGAACATTTGTCCTTCATTTTTAAGGGATGAGATTATAGCTAATAAGGTTGATAAGTCAAAGGATTGAGGGGTACATTAAGCAAGCTTAGCTTTTTCTGTAACCAAATCTAAAAAAAAAAAGGGATAAGAATAATAAAATAAAAGCCCTCTAAGTTGAAAACTCGAAAGGGCGGCTTAGGCAAAAAAAAGTCCATTAAGATGCAAACATTGTTTCAGTTCTATCTAACAGTGTTCGAGATAGTACAAGAATAAAAAATAGCAGTACAATAGAGAATAGTCAGATACAGACACGCATAAATTCAGGAATACAGAAACTCTAAATCACTCATCTCGAGCTTTGGTATCAGGCCATGGGCTCCATCCTCTGGTAAGGTCATCATAATGATAAGTGTCTGGAGGTCTGGCAGATGAAGTCCCAACGCTATATAAATTAAAGCCTAAGTTTGCAAGCTGCCGACGAAGCATCTCATTCTCTCACTTTAGACTGCTGGAATAGCTCTACATACACAGAAAATATCATATGATATGCATTTCATGCATAACATGCATACATTTTGCATTTTCTCAATGTAGACGCTTACTCGCTAACTATCTATAACCTGCATCATGAATAATCTCTGAGATGAGGCAAGTCCGTATAAATACTCTGCTTGTGTCCGGGGAACCTATTTTGTAAATTTTTTACTAATATTAATGTCAAGTGTACAGATCCATACAAGAAATAAATCAAACGTACTCACATGAGAAGTATCTGGTGGATAGAAGCTAGAAAGCTGAGCATCCCCTAACTGCATCTGTTGCTCAACTGGAGCCTGAATAGTGGGAGCCCAGTAGAATATAGACTTGTCTGGAAGAGAGACATCACTAAGCATAGTACCGACAAAGGCCCCATCGCGACTAGTCCCAACATGCTGAGTATGATGAATAAGACTAGGTTTAGGCTTAGGGCCCTCAATATTAGGAGCAACCTCAGTCTCCGGAGCAATCTCAGTCTCCTTATCCATATCAACAGAAGAACGAACCTCCTCAAACTATAAAGAGAAGGAGTGATTCATAGGTTCTAGAAGTAGAAGCTGAAATAATGAGAAATTACCTCATCATCATCAATGGGAGCATGCTCCAAAAGGCTCTCATGGATAAACTACTGATAATGTCGAGAACGCTCAAGAAAATCTAAGGCAGCATATCCCTGTAGTTCATCCCTCAACTTTGAACCTATAAGATGAGAGCTGCGGAGCATAGAGGAAGGGACATCAAATGGAATGCGACATTGAGAAGGGCTAGAAGACCAGTGATACACTCGCTCTCCTAAATACCACATCAAATAGCCATAACCAGAGAGTAGGATCCTCATACGCTCAAGGTGAATTGCAGCTGCCATGAAATTATATCGCTGGATGTCCTCAGCACCCTCTAACCAATCAGAGTTTATCTGCAATTTATGTAAATTAAGTATAATCTCTATTAAAATGTAACATACTATTGATTTTATTATTTTCTTTCTTACCAGGTGCCACTCAACAGTGTTCAACTAATCACGATACATTTGTAAAGTATTCTTATTGCTAGCAAAGTGGGAAGAACCCCATCTCATCATCAGAGGAAAGGTCCTATCAAAACTGATAGCGTTGAAGCCTCAAATCAGCCTGATCTATATGCTCCAGATCTAGAAGAAAGAGAACATATAAAAAAAAGGCAAAGAAAAGCAAAACTATAAAGATCAAATGAAGGAGAACATACATGCATGACATGCCAAAAGCCACACATCGTGACAGCACCTTTACAGACATTGTCTAGTCTGTAATAAATATAAGCGAGTGTAGTAGATCCCCAATCTAGTATGGCAACTCGATCTAAGTTACGAAGAGGACCTAATAGAGCAATACTGACCTTATGACCAGTCTCATAAAAAAGGGTCGTGCCTAATAATATCAAAAGGAAACACCTCGCCTTATGGATAATCTGACGAGGAGTAGAAACAGGAAGGTGTCTAAATCCTTCAACTAAGGATGAAAGAAGAACATTCTTTCGATTCTTCCACTCTAGAGCGAACCCAATCAAATCTCTCACGTATTGACTCCATGCATGCTCTAGAAGACTACAATAGTTAACGTCAAATGGAACTGGGGATCCTTTAAAGGCAATCCCGATGATAGCAGAGAAACTTATAGGTGAAACGGTCAGCTCACCCACACGAGTATGAAAAGTGTGGGTAGTATCCATCCATCGCTCGATTAAAGCGAACAAAGAGTAATGGTCAGATCGACCTTGAACAGTTGGAAGTGCAGTAATGAAATGCTTGAATCTGGAGGCCCAAATCAGACGCTTCACCTGCTTCGGTAATCCATGAAATAATTCCCGGGCTAAATTGAAACAACCTGTGAACCTCATCGGATGCTATTTCAATTTCAAAAATAATAATTAATTAATTGAAAGATTAATTAATTAATCAAATAATTTAAATTAAAGGATTTGATTAGTTAATTAATTAATTAATTAACATTTAAAAAAAATTACTGATCGATAATCTATTATGCCGATCAACATTAGCCTGGCTGATCGAAAATCTAGAATTTCGACTGGAATTCCAGATATCCAATCAGTCATTCGAATAACCTAGAGGCTAAATTTCATATTTTTAGAGTTTAATTTCAATTTATTATGCATTTTCATGTTAATTTCTGACTAATATACATGTCAATCTCTACTCTAAAACTAACTCTGATTGCTAATTATACAGGTGATATTTTTGCAAAAATAAACCGAAGCAAAAAAAGTTACCTCATTTCCCACATCTCTGCACCTATGGGTATGTAAATGAGTCAAAGGAAAGATAGTTGAGTCTTCTCGAAGTCCAATATCATTCTGAGGAAAATGAAGAGGCAGAATCCTCTGACATTCTGAAGTCTCAACTCCTTCAAGTTGTCCATGTTATGAGGAGGCCATAGGATTAGACAGATTGTAAATTGGATGACAAATGGTAAAGAAATCAAGAAAAGAAAAATCAAGATCAATTAAAAAAAAGAAGAAGAAAAGAATAGGAAGAGAAGTGAAGTGATCGACAAAAAGGAAAGAATATAAAAGATGAAAAATATCCATTTTAATCATTTTAATTTACTTTCTTTTTATCCATTTTTTATTTCTTGCAATTTGGTCCATAATTGCATTTGAATTAGGAATATGTTCCTAATTAAATCATGAAATTCATCAAATTAATAATTCATTAAATTATTAAAACTGCATAATCTATCTATGATTCTAAATTTTTTGTCAAGTACAGAATACAGAACGAGATTACAGAATTCATTTTTTGCATTTTACATGCATCATTTCAATCAAATGATTCATATGCTGCACAGTAGCTATGATATGAATTTCAAATGATTATGTTATGTGATGCACAGTAGTCATAACCTTCATCATGTTATGAACTGTATAGCAGTTATGATATAAACTTTCAAATTCATCAGTGCTAGACGTTTCACATGAACTATAGCAAGTTTTCAATTTATCATCACTAGACGTCCCACAGGGAAAATAATGTGCATCATTAAATGTCCTACAAGGAATATAATAAAATTCATCAATGCTAGACGTTCCACAGGAACTATAGCAAGTTTTCAATTTATCATCACTAGACGTCCCACAGGGAATATAGTGTGCATCATTAGACGTCCCACAGGGAATATAACGAAATTCATCAGTGCTAGATATTCCACAGGAACTATAGCAAGTTTTTAATTTATCATCACTAGACATCCCATAGGAAATATAGTGTGCATTATTAGACATCCCACAGGGAATATAACAAAATTTATTAGTGCTAGACGTTCCACAAGAACTATAGCAAATTTTCAATTCAACTTCACTAGATGTCCCTCAGGGAATATAATGTGCATCGTTAGATGTCCCACAGGGAATGTAACAGAATTCATCAGTGCTAGACGTTCCACAAGAACTATAGCAAATTTTCAATTCAACTTCACTAGACGCCCCACAGGGAATATAGTGTGCATCATTAGATGTCCCACAGGGAATATAACGAAATTCATCATTGCTAGAAGTTCCACAGGAACTATAGCAAGTTTTCAATTTATCATGGCTAAATGTCCCACAAGGAATATAGTGAAACTCATTTTCACAAAGTTCACTAGACGTTCAACTTGAAATATAGTGAGACTTGTCAAACATCATACCTTGCTTAGCAATTTGAGCATCGATCTATCATTTAGGATACAATCAAGTGTCCTAATTTCTTTCTTTCAAAATTGTGTGCTTCTATTGCTTTACCATAATTTTTCAAGCAAACAGCGACAAAGGGAGGTAACTGTAAGCACCTAATTTCGGGATGCAATTGTGCATAATTGCGACGTAAGCCCCTATGATGAAATTTATTCAAAAATTGAACTTGGTTGTTGATTTTTTGGACTTTAGGGACAAAATTGCAACATTTTTTAGGATTTGATTATAAGGAAGTTAATTTTTCAAGGGTCTTTTAGTAATTAAAAGTAAAAAAAAAGGTTGGCATTTAATGCCGATCGGCGTTGCACAATACCGACGCATAAAAGTCCTATTTTTTTTATTTTTTGCTTATTTTTTTCTTATTTTTATTGATTTTTTCAGTGTTTTGATTGGTTGAAAATTAAATTTTATCTTTATTATTATCTGATAAGGTTTTTAAACGCATAAGTTTTTAAAAATGAAAAATAGACGCCATCATCATATCAGATGAGATGATGTTTGTTCCTCCGAAGGAGGAAGTCAGTACGCAAGTAGACTCTGCTTTAAATGCAGAGTCTGCATGCGTGCGAGGGGGAACTTTTTTGGAGAATAAAATTTTTTTTTGAAGACTCACAGAGTGAACTGCGTAAAAAAAACCCGATTGTGCAAAAAAGAAAATTAAAACCCTAAACTTAAAACGCTCCTGAGAACGCCCTTTCCAGTTTAGAATTAACAACAAGTAAATTTTAACAGTGATAATCCAATCCGAGGGGCTATCTCAAAGCATTTGCACAGCCTCTAAAATCATCAGTGTTCTTTTTTATTCCATTCTTTTCCTTGTTTTGTTTTTGTGATTTTGTGATTTTGTTATTGTTTTGATTATTTAATTTCACTAGTAATCTAATTACTTTTGTATTTTTTTATTTTGATGTCCGCATGAGGATTGAGGAGGATACTGTCTGTGTTTAGATAAACAAAAAGTCCATGGAATGCTATGGAAGAACATGTATTGTTTTCCAATAGAGCTTAGGATTTTTTTTATCTTTATTTTATATTTTGGTATCCTGTGTAGTTTTTTAATTCATGGCTGTATAATTATTAAATTTTAATTTTGTACGTAGTTTGTAATAGCCCTAGTAGTGGGAATAGTGAAAAATTTAATTTTCTGCACTTTAAAATTAATTAGTAAAACTAGGTTTACTGGGTAAAATTAATTAAAATTAATGGTGGCTTTAGTTAATTAGGGTTTGTATGTAATTAAATTAGGTTTTTTAGAAATCATATGTGAATGTGTTTTGATTTGATTTTGTTATGTTTTTGGGCTTTTTTATGTTTTGGGGCTCCAAGCCCACGTTTAGGTCTAACCCACTTAATAAATAGGCTTAAAAATGGTTTAGGACTTTAAATAATTAAAATTAATTTAGGGCCATTAGGTTAATTAGATTTTAGGCCCACTTGATTAATTAAAAACTTGTTTAGACTTAGCTCAACCCACTTAAATTCATTTCTTTTAAAATAAATAGACCTAGACCCACATTTCACTTAAAATAAAATCAAGTTAGACTTAGGCCCATTAATTTAATTTTCCTTTAAAATTGAATAGACTTAAGCCCATTTTTAGACAAAGTAAAATAAATAGATCTAGACTCACTAATTAATAAAAAAATGTAGGCCCACATTTAGTCTCTTTCTCACTTGTAAATAAAATGTAAATCTAGCTAAATTTTTTAATAAAATTAACTTAGTTTAGACTTAGAGACAACATAATCTTGAGTGCATTTTTTATGTATAATTTTATTGACTAGATGCCTATAGTTAAATAGATGTCAAATAGGGTTTAATAAAATTGCATGTAATTAGAGGATGAAATAATCATTTATAAAATTATTGTAAATGAACACGAGACTAAGAGAAGTTAGTATTCTGTATCCAGAATCTCCTGGTTGTGGTACTAGCTTTCTTTTAGGGAATCGAGTACCACCTTTTCGATTTGTCCTAGTTATTACCCTGGGTGGTGACTCCTCATCTCCATGCCATGTCTTTGTGACAGTGGTTAATGTGTTCTCTAAGGTCCCGAGCCTAAACAGTGTCGTGGTTGCTAAAATCTTGGACGTGCGCTAAACTCTGCCGTCTATAGCAGGGAGGAGACTTCGATGGTTACAGAGCAAGCCAGGCCGCCTATCGCCCCCAGTTCTTAGTTCACTCCTGGTAGCTTTATTCATGTCGCTGACCCCTTAGCTCGATACTGGGTCCCTCTTGGAGAGTTGTCTCATCATTTTTTGACTCAGGACGAGGATTTAATACTTACATGCACCCCTGGTGGTGCCACTCATGCAAGTTCACTTATGACCTGCTTTCACTATTATTCTGAACCCATCTATTAGTTCTAACATTCATTTAGCAATGCAGATTTCTCTAGAGCAAGGCCTATCCATGTATCGCATGATAGAAGCTCAGAGAGACTATATGCTGGAGCTCACCCAGCAGTAGAGGGTAAGAATATTTTTATTCCCTACATATATGCATGTTTAAACTACAATGGAGATCAAACTACTAATGATAATTACAAAGCATAAGTCTATTTGCAACAGATAGAAAGAGATGAATTTATTAGAAACAAAAGAACAAGAGAGTTACAAGTATTGAGCTTTAAGGGTGACTAACAAAAGAAAAGAAGATAAAATTAGCTCATGAAATTAAGTCATCATTTTCCTTTTTTATTAGGTGCAGTTTCCCTTTTGTTAGTTAAACAGTTTGTAATAGACACTTTATGCACTATTTCATTCAATTTATGTATAATACGTATATACATTTTGCTTCTGATACATCTCATTTTATTAGTTGGCTTGCCCTTGCAAGTTTTTCAACTAACCATTTTGCATCTCTCTCTCTCTCTTTTTACATGTCCTTAACTTTTATCTGGACTGCCTCTTTCGAGGTTTTTAATCGAGTAGGACTTTCTTTTTTGGTCTATGATTTTTGCCTAGGTAGCCTCTTTTCAAGGTTTTCTCCCTAGCGAGACCTTTTACAAGAAGTATTTCTTAAGTTTGTTTGATGGGCTCCTTGAACTCATTTCCCTCTATATCTTACAGAATGGTAGCACCTTTCGAAAATAACTTCTTTACCAGATACGATCCTTCTTAATTTAGCTTGAATTTCCTTTAAGGATCGATCATAATTGACTTTTTAAGCTTTAGCACCAAATCCCCTTCTTGGATCTTTCCTGGCTTAATCTTTCTATTATAGGCTTGGGCTATTCTTTTTTTATTCAACTGAGAATGATACATGACTTTCATCCTCTTTTCATCTAGCAATGTCAACTAAGCTAATCAACTCTCCACCCACTAATACTCGAGGAGCCTAGACTCTAGCAGGACTTGTAATGATCTTATCTTAACCTCCACCAGCAAAACGACCTCACATCCATAAATCAAGGAGTACAGAGTGACCCCTGTCTAGGTTCTGGCAGTGGTTCGGTACCCCCACAATGCGAATTGTAAGTATTCTGCCCAATCTCGGTAATTCTCTAACATGTTGGCTAGGATCTTTTTCATATTCTTATTGGCTGCTTCCACTGCCCCATTTTCCTACAGCCTATATGGAGATGATATGTAGTGCTCGATCTTGTAGTCTTTCAATAACGTAGCTATTTCTGCTCGAAATTAAACCTCATTATCTATAACATTGTGGTCCGACAAACCATATCTACAAATTATGTTCTTCTCGATGAACCTCGACATTTGCTTCGAACCCACAGTAGCATAAGATTCAGCTTCAACCCATTTAGAGAAATAATCAATAGCCATAATAATATACTGATGATCATTAGATGCTTTTGCTTTTACCTCTCCTATAATGTCAATCCCCCATACAACAAACGGTCAAGGAGAAGTCATTCCCTGAAGTTCCATAGATGGTAAGTGGCTAACGTCACTATAAATTTGGCAGTTGTGATATTTCTTCATAAATCTATCGCAATCTACTTCTATGATGAGCCAAAAGTAACCTTGACGAGCTATTTTCTTTGCCTAGATTGTCCCATTCATGTATGGCCCGCATACTCCTTCATGAATTGCCTCCATAAGCTTTCGGGATTCATCCTTATCAACACATCTAAGGTATACCCCGATTAGCATTCTTTTGTACAGGATCCTATTGTGACTTATGAACTGTCAAAATAACATTTGCAGGGATATCCTCTCTTTCCTATCAGTGCCATCTGGAAATTGCCTAGTCTCTAGATATCTTTGTAAGTTATAAAACCAAGGTTTCTTAGCAGCATTGACTGGTGTCACCCTTACCTCCTTGTAATAAGGGCTTCTAAATTTCATCAGAATTAAGGGCCTGGGTTCTGGTTGTTTCCTATTTTCCCACATAGAGGCCAGTGTGGCTAAGGCATCAACTATCTGGTTTCCTTCTCTCAGTAAATGAACAAACTTATATTAAGTAAATAAGCACAAAATAGTAGCCAGATATTCCCAGTACGGATGCAGTCTATCCTTATTTAACTCCCACTCTTTAGTAGCTTGTTTTATGACTAACATGGAGTCCCCATACATAGTAACATTCTCCGCTCCTGCACTGCGTAATGCTTTTAGACAAAAAATGCAGGCCTTGTATTCTGCTTAGTTATTGGTTGCCTTAAACTCGAGTCTTTTTGCCATAAGGATCATCTTTTCCTCTGGTGTGACAAAAATCACACCTATTCTGCCCCTTTTGTTATTGACAGCTCCATCAAAGTAAATTTCCCAACCTTGTACCTCTATTGCCCCCAAGTGTTCATCAGGAAACTCTAACTTCCATTCTTGGTCATCATCTACTGGGCTCTATGCCAGGAAGTCTACTACCACTCTCCCCTTCACTGTTTTCTTGGCTGTATATTCTATGTTGAATTCTGTGAGTAGAATGAGCCACCTAGCCAACTTTCCTATAAGAGATGGGGTTTGTTGGAGATACCTAAGGGGATCATGTTTGGAAATTGCTTGTACTTTGTAAGATTGAAAGTAGTGTCAGAGCTTATTCATTATCCAAATCTCTGCTAGGCACATCTTCTCCACAAGGCTATAACTAGTTTTGTAAGCCAGAAGCTTCTTACTTAAGTAATACACAACGTTCTCTATCTTCTCTTCGCCTTTTTGTGCCAACATTGCCCTTATTGCGTCTTTTTCAATCGCCAGATATAGGATTAAAGCTTTACCCGGCCTTGGCAGTTGTAAAATAGGAGGATTCATTAAATAATCCTTAATAGCTTTAAAGGCTTATCGATACCTTTCATCCTATATCACTGGTTGATCTTTCTTTAAGAGCTTAAAGATGGGATTGTAGACAGTTGTCAATTTGGCTATAAATCTACTGATATACTGCAAGCGCCCCAAAAACCCTCGGACCTCTTTTTCATTCCTTGGTGCGGGCATATCCCTGATTGCCTTAATTTTATCTGAATCCACCTTTATTCCTTTTTAACTGACAATGTGTCCCAATAGTTTCCCAGATATAACCCCAAAAACACACTTCTTCGGATTTAGTCTAAGACTGTACTTTTTTGCCCTTGCCAGAAACTTATCTAAAGCCTTAAAATGTCCTTCCTTGGTTATGGATTTCACCATCATATCATCCACGTACACTTTTACCTCCTTGTGGATCATGTCGTGCAGCAAAGCGATCGCCATCCTTTGATAAGTGGCCCCTGCTTTCTTTAATCCAAAAGGCATCACTCGATAACAGTATACGCCCCACTCGGTAGTGAAGGATGTCTTCAACTTGTCCATTATCGCCATTATAATCTAATTGTACCTTGAAAATCCATCCATGAAAGAGCACATCATGTTGGAAGCCATGCTATCAATTAGCGTATCGATGTATGGTAGTGGAAAGTCGTCTTTGGGGCAAGCCTTGTTTAAATCTCAGTAGTCCACATATACTCTGACCCTCCCATCTTTCTTTGGAACTAGAACTATGTTTGCTAACCATTGGGTGTCCTTTACCACTTCTAGAAACTTTGCCTTCAACTGTTTCTTGACTTCTTCTTTGAACAGGAGAGCCCATTCCAGCCTTAACCTCCTTTGCTTTTGCTTTATTGGTGCTATGTGAGGATATGTGGGGATCCTGTGTTCTGAGATCTCCCTATCAATTTCGGGCATGTCTTCATAACTCCAAGCAAATACTTTTTATCTCTTTGTTAAGATTTCTTTCATTTTTCTCTCTTATTATGAGTTAAACCAGAAGCAAGCAATATATTTTTAGGATTATCGTTTGTGCCTAAATTAAATGATTCAGTTTGCGTGGAATTAGTGTCAAACTTATGCATAAAATGATCATCACAAGTAGAATAACCGTTAGGGAACACATCACACAAATAAGTAAATTTAGACTTCATTGCATTTACTTTCGAAAAGAAAAGATCATCAGTTTCAAATAGAGAAGCAAAAGAAACATCATAGTCATCATAAAAGACATTTATAATAGAGCTGAGGACAAAGGCTTCAAAGTCAAGTTCTTTACTTTGATCATTAATGCCTTTCAACTCTGAGGTAGCTTCATTCCCTTTAAATTCTTCTTTAATCGGCACTAACTCCTCAGTAGGGACTTTTTTAATAACAACACCCTTGGCTCTATTCATAAATTCGATAAAGATTTCGAACCCTATAATAACTTCCCCACCCATCAGGAGAGTTTCTAGAGTTTTATTATATGGATACACGGTGCCTTCCTTTATAAAGATCTCCCATAGAGTTTTCTTTTTAGCTATGATTTCCTCTTCCTTTTCTTTAGACTGGCCCCATATATTTATCTTTCCCTTAGTATCATTAGCCCCTTTGAATCTTAGCCTGTGCTTTAAAATAGGCATTCTGTTTTCCATAAATTCTGAAGGTCCGCTATGATCTCTTCCCAACCCCATGCCGGGTATAAATCTCATACTGCGCATCATCTTTAGAACCTTTTCATCCATTTCATTCTCGTAAATTACACAAACCTTAAAACTAGGGCTTATGGAGATTTCTTTGGGGTCAACTTTAATGCAACCATAGTAACTTCGATTTTAGAAAAGATGGTGACAACCTTTCCTTCATGATGGAACTTAATTTTTTGGTGAATAGTGGATGGGATGCTACCCAAAGGGTGAAACCATGGCCTTCCCAGCAAAATGGCAAATGTCACTGGGATATCAATCATGTGCAAGTCAACCCAAACTTCTATAGGTCTTGTTTTGACCAACGCCCTGAATGTTCCTTCTATATACCTTTTGGTGTCATCATAGGCTTTGATAACTACTTCATAAGGCTTTAAGTCGACCACCGTCAACCCTAACTTTGGCAGAATCTTCAATGGACACACATTGATGGCAGAACCATTGTCGACCATCTTGCAGCAAGTCATTTTTCCTTTCACCTCAGCCTTGATAAATAGAGCCTTATAGTGGTCCCTCCCCTCTAGAGGCAGGTCATCATTAGAAAATGTTATCGTCCCTCGAGTAGTTTCCATTAGTGATCCGACCATCTATTTCGTGGTACAGCTAGTGGAGATCTTTTTCTAATTTAGCGCCAGAACCAAGGCCTCCCTATAATCCCTAGAATACATAAGTAACTCCCAGACACTGGCAACAATCCCCTCACTTTGCTTTACTTCTTTCCCTTTTTCTAAACTTTCTGTCTTTTTAGGCTCGGACTTGATAATTTTAGGTTCTTTCCTCTTTTCTTTAACCTTCCCCATAGACTAGCTTGATCTACTTCTTTCGTTGTCCCACAGGTCAACCTGTCCCTCACTTTCATCATCGAAATTCCATATGTCCAAAACATGCACATGCAATTCCATGGGTTGTTTGCTTGGTTTTGGGTTCTCAAGTTCGACTTTTAGGGAGTTGTGAGCGATATCCACGAAGGAGTTTAAGACTTGCTCCTCTGTTAGACCAGTGCTGATCATCAAAATGGGTGCATTTAGTGGTGGCATATTTCAATAGTTGGGCAAGGGGTTGGTTTATGTATTTGGCTTTCTAGTTTTTAGGTCAATAATCTTGCCTGAGTTAATCAAGTCTTGGATTTCATGCTTTAATTGGGCACAACTATCAGTGTCATATCCGATGGTCTGGTGAAACTTGTAGAAAAGCTTTGGGTTGGCACTAGGTAAGGGTTGTTGTGAAGGTAAAGGCCACAGTAGGTTTTTCTTAATAAGCTTATCGAAGACTTTGGATAGAGGGCGCCCCAAATTCAAAAATCTCTGGGGTTGTCTAACTACATTAACCTATATGTTGTTGCTTGGTGGTCGGATAGCATTAATCTAAACATTATCGCTCAAACCAGCTCCTTCCTTACCCCTAGACCTCCCTTTGAAGAGTTTCTTTTCTTGAGTCAGATCTAACTCTTTTTGGACCCCAAACCTGTACAATTCTTTGAAGTTTCTGATCCCCAAATCTCTCATCTTTCTAAACAATGTTGGGACACACCCTTTATTGCCAAGACTAATTAATCTGACTCAGTAGGCCTATGCCTCATCAAAGATAGCTTTCCCCTCCAACGAGTCAGGTAATTAGCAAAGGACTCATTAAAGCTCTACTTGGTGTTTTGCATATCTCTCAAGGATACTTCCAATTGAACATTGAGGCCATATTGCTTTATAAAAGCAGCACATAACTCCTTCCAATCTAATTGAACATGTGGTTCCAAAGTATAGTACCAATGGATCGGTACTCCCTCCAGTGATATAGGGAACTGCTTGATGATCTGGCTCTTAGTTAACTCAGTAGCTTTCATATAAGTCACATACTGCTTCAGAAGCAAATGGGGATCCTCAGTGCCAGGGTATTTCTTTATATCAGGGAATTTAAATTTATGGGGTAGCGATTCATCTTCCCTTTCTAGATTCAGATCGGCATAATCTAGGGGGGCGACAATGCCCTTCTCCTTTATCATCATCATCTGTATTTGGTTCATAGCCTTGGTCATGCTCTTGGCCCACTCAGTATGCCCCACACTTTGGTTTGGTTCACATTTCTCCGGTTTGATGGGTTGGCCAGCACTATTACATCATCTTCTTCCCTTCCCTGAATTGGGATCTCCTTATCGAGATCTATCAGATTGATTAGTGGCACATTAGACTGTTATACTGGCTGATTCTCCCTAATGAGCTTAGTAATTTCCCCCATCATCTCCCTCATTATAAACTGGGTTTCTGCAATCACTTCATCTTTTAATTATGCCTTAAATGCCTCTGGATCAAAACCACCTACCATTCCCATTTTTGAATTTTTGACCAAACGACCTGTACTAATTCAGACCCACCTTGATGAGCTCGAAGGATCTATAATGCTGCAAAATCATATGTTAGAATGATGCACGATGTGTATGCATGATATGCAAGTCCACTTTATTTTAAGGAAACTTAAAAAATAAACAAAAAAGAAGATACATAAAACCAAAATGCGAAGCTTAAACGTGCAAACTTCCACCCTTATTTCTCTTACACGCATATTCAATGGCGAGTATCTTGCCCTAGGATTTTTGGTCTAGGTTTTAATTATCAACGGGGGATAACAAAATTAACGTACACAAGATAACTCTCAAAATGATTCAAATAGATAACGAGTTCTTTAAATAAAGCCCGAGTCAGTTTTCTATGGGCTAAAGTCCTTAGCACCATAAACTCACTTGTCAAGGCCCACTTGAAATGGGTTATGAATAGGCATGAGAGACCTTAATTGACTTAGTTTCTTTATAATGGGCTTTGGTTGGACACGAGGGCCCATTTTACCTTGGATTGCTTGTTGATGGGCTTAAGATTTATTTTAAGGGTCCATTATATGGCATAACACACATGCATGTGGGGAAAATTCCTAAGGATAGTTGCTAGGTCATTGCATGGGCTTGAGTCTTGGGTAAAAAGGCTTTGGTTCCCACAATGATATACATCCATATACGTCTCCCCAATCAAGGGTCAAACAGCATGGATTAGTACGTGTCGTGAGTGATAATAATCAAATATTCCACCACTAGGTTTGAGTGAAATGTAGGTAGCGAAGTACTAACTATTGTTGGGGTTTATTTGCAACTGAAGTGCTCATTATGTGTAAAATGTGAAGTGAATGCATAAGAAATAAGAAAATAATTAAAAATGATAAAACATAAAACACTGGAATCAGTTTCTCTATCCCTAATGGAGTCGCCATTGTAGGCGATGAGGTTTAGTGCCCACCCAAGTGTTTGGCAACCACGGCACTGTGTGGGCTCAAGGCCCACGTGGAAATACGATATAAGTCTTAGGCCTATTTGGAGATGGAGTCGCCAGCCGGATAAAAGCTGAGACATACTGTATAGCAACTGGATTCCACGGAGGTTCCCAGAAGTCGTTGTCAAAGAACAAGTTCGAAAACTGGGTATGAGCATTTGAATGCTCACCCAACCTTGCGGTTGGCCTTCGTTTGTTGCCTTTAGAGAATGGTCAAATTTTAGAATTAAATCCGGATTTGCACATTAATTCTTTTCATGCATTTAGTCCTGCCATTCATCATAAGCAATATAAATAATCAATATTTACAATCATTCACTCAAATTAGAAAAAGGGAAATGGATTAAGGATTACAATGCTTTTAGGCTAAATAAAAGAATAATATACAAAAAATAAACCATACATATACCAAAGGTAAATTAGTAATAAACTATTTACACAAGCGCAATGGTCTAAGGAATTAGCTAATGATAGTGACTACTCAATGATGTGGATCATCAAGTAATTCTTGCAATAATATACGATTGGTTTCCTTTTGCAAAACACAACATTATACTACAAATAATACTCTCAAGAGATTTCTCAATGCAAACTAAGAAAAAGTCCTCAAATGATCAAAATATTATCATGCATACTACATCATGCAACATGGTGGTTATGAGTAAAAAAAGGCATAAAAGATGAGAGTCATGCAAATTTTCATAAAGGAAAAATGGCCGAATCGTCTGAAGGCCTATCAATGTGGCAATCGCCTTTGTGATGGGGTGATCACCTCATTGACAAGAGGTGACGCCTCTTCATAGAGGCATCGCTTGATTAACAGGCTTCTCAACACAAATGACATGGCAGAATCAAGTAGGATTACAATAAAAGGAAGGGCCAGATTGCCTAGAGGCATGTTAATGTGGCGATCACCTCTATGATGGGGCAATCGCCTCATTGATACGGGGGTTGACACCTCTATGAAGAGGCGTCGCCTGATCAACAGGCTAGCTCTACTCTCAAGACAATCAAACTTCTACCCTAAGCAAGCAATACCTGCACACATGCATTCAACAGAAGCCTACAACTGCATGCAATAGCTTAAGGGATCATATCAATGAGGTAGCGTAACAAACAAAACAGACCTAAAATACACCTAAAGTATACTAACAACTTAGTCTTATGCAAAGTAAGTATCCAAATGACAAAAAGATGAAGATGTTTTACTTGAATGTAAGCTTTGTCAAAATGATTGACCCTCAGAGATGTGCTTTTGGATGTTGATTTTCACTAGGATGTGATCTTCACTTTAAATCAAGTTCTTTACCTCCTTCTTCTCAAAGGAAATGAACCTTTTTTTAGCTTGGTTTTCTCCTTTCCCTTTTCAAGAATGTCCCTCTCTGTTTTTTTTCTAGAGCTTCCTCTTCTTCTTTCCTCTTGTTTTGCAATGGTTTCTTCTTTTTCTTTTTTTTCCTCCTCCCCTTTTTTCTTTTTATCCCCTACCTTGCTCATACCTCTAGGCTCTCTAGCCCATCATGAACTCCTATTGCCTTTCTCTTCCCCCCAAAAATCTCTTCCTCATGCAAAATTAGGTTGGGGGGGTGTAGGGCCCACACCACTTGGCCACCATGACTGCAGCTGTAAGTGGTCTGCCACAAAGGTGGCACCTCTACGATGAGGTGATCACCTCTACAACAGTTGCTAAAGAGATGATCGCCTCATTGCACTGAGACGACACCCCTTTGGCCCGGGCTTGTATTGGGCCAAGCGGGGTTATTCTTGGACAATTGGGCTAAGTCTTGGGCTTTTGAGGCTTTTAGGCTTTCAAGTCCATTTCCAATTGGAGATTCAGGTTTTATTCTTGTGTCCAAATTTTACATTCTCATCATTGGGCTGAACAATAGGCCGATCAAACCAAGCATCCCTAATTCGTCCCCTAACACGAGCCAACCAAATTGGGTGTCTATAAGTAGGCAATAAGCTAGCCCATCCCTAGGCGGGAAGACTGACCACAAGTTAATGACTAATAGCTTTTAAATTATATAAATATTAACCAGTAACAAATTCCAAGTGTTAGTATACTATGAGCAGAGGAAATAGATAATAATTTGAGGAACTCGAGAAATTTGACTATTACTATCAATGATCTCGTGCTTGACGATTCTGTAACATGATAGAGCAATCAATATCCTCCACAATAAGAATAGATGATTTGACATATGAAGCAACAGATGCTCAAAAAAGCAATGAGTTCATCCTTTTCCTTTCCATTTTCAGAAGGAGGAGTAGGTGATGGTGGGTCAACGATGGAAACCGTAAACTGACCTTACAATAAATAGAAACCTTCTCCTTGGGTAGTTGACATAAAAACAATAGCTTTTGCAGGATGCATAGGGAGGTGATTTAGGTAAGGTTCTAACAGTAAAGGAGGAAGAAAAAGAAGAAAAAGAAGAAGAAGAAATAAATGAAAGAAGTAGGTGAAGAAAAGAGGTTAAGAGTATCCATTGGGTGAAGAAAATATGTACATTCATTTTAATGGTAGCAAGTACTCGGGAAAAAAAAAAGAGGGAGCATTAAAACAAAGAAAAGTTAAAAAGAAGAGAAGAAGTGTTAAAAAAAAGGATGGATTCCTAATTTATATTGCAATATAAACAAGGTTGATAATATAATTTGCTGAGTCATGGCAACTTGAAACTGGAGAAATGTCCATACGAAGGTTTGTGTGTGTTATTTTTTCAATGGACTAACCATAATTGTTAACTTTGAAGAGTGATTAACATCTTACCATGAATCACCCACATGACAAAATAAAGACACTAAAATATGGACTCTGTTGGTGGTAATGGCGATTGAAGACTGGCGACATTAGAGCTTAGACAACTGCTATTGGCACAAAGAAGGAGTTTATGATCTAGGCCAATAAAAAATTGCACTTCTTTCACGACAATGTGCAAAAATCATAACAATGCACAAAGAAAACGACCGTGTACGTGGATCTAGTGCCGACATAAATAGATATGAATACTAAAAAAAATAAACAAAAGAAAAAAAAAAAAACTAGAAAGGGGGTGACAAACCAGAGCAAGGTTACTCTGTTCAAAGGATAAGGGAAATGAAAGTTTGAAACTGCAATAGACCTGAAACTAGATTAAGACTTGAGAGTTGAGAGATATCAGTTTTTTTTAATAGTCATTTTACACTAATATTAATAATTTTAAAAATTCAGTGAACTCTAAATATTAATGATTTAGATAAAAAAATTAAAAAAAAAAATTATAATGCATGTGTTGTTCTTTTTAAGAGAACATCATTTTAAATACTTGATTACAAAATTAAAAATAATTTTAAATATATTTTATTATAAAATCTTAAAAAAATTGAAAAATATTAATCTTTAATAAATGGTTTCTTAATGTTTTTGAACATTTTCAAGAAAATAGTTCAACAGAAAACGTGAAAAAGTTAAATGCATTTAGTTTTTTTTTGTCAAATTTTGTTGGGAGTAGACCCATTTACATACAATATTTTTGGACCTCGATTGTTTTAAGGTAAAATTATATTATATACGTTTTTTGACTGAAAAGTTTTTAATATTACAATTATTTTTTTTCCTTTTGACGTTGTTGTTGTGGTGTGTCAATCTTTTAAAGAACTTTATTTTTGAAAAAAATTGTTTAAATAAGTTATTATTATTATTATTATTTTGAGAGATAAAGAAGATAATTTTAAAAAGTTAGTTTTGAACACTTAACCCAAAAAGAAGATTTAGGCCTGTTGCCTACAATTTGCCGGTCCAACTACAAACTCTATTTGGGCCACCATGAACTTAAAATGTCTAGTTCTTTACTTTGTTGGGCCCAACATATATATAAAATTTTTTCAAGATTAATTATTGTCAAAAAATATTGATTTGTAATCACTTAAAATGTTTGGAAGTTATTTTCAATTTAATATGTATTCATTGTGTAATTATTTTTTAAAAATATTATTAATTTAATGTAATTATTATAAAATTTAATTTTGAGCTATTTCACTAGTTTTTAATTTCAACTTTTGAAGTGGTTAAAATTATTATATTAAATCAAATCAAGATTGATATTGTATTTGATATGAATAAATTTTAAAATTTTTTATAGAATTAATTTGTAAATTAAAGTAATTATATTTGATTTAAATAAAAAATTTATAGAATTTATTTCTAATTCCAACTTTTAAATTTTGTGAAATTGTATATTGCTAAACCAAATTTTTATGATTTTCAAATAAAGTTTCTTCATATAATAATAATTTATTTGCAAATTGTAGGTGATAAGTTCAATACGTGCCTAAATATTTGGTTCCCACGGTACTATATGAGTTCAAAATTTATTAGGAAATATAATTATAGACTATAAGTCTTAAGGAGATGGTGTTACCACCTGAATGAATCCGAGTCACACTATATAGCAATCAGATCCTAAGGAATGGTTGAGCAACAATTCTCAAAAAATTAGATATAGACTTTTTAAATATCCACCCAACCTTTCAATTGATCTTTTGTATTTCATTTTTTATTATTTAATTATATCTTTATTTACATGCGACTTTGCAATCTCCTCTTAACCATTTTCAGATTTTACAATTAAATCTAAATTGATAAGGATATCTCCTCATATGTTCCAATCTCATCTGTTCACATTTTAATTTATCTTAGTCAGTCAATAGTTTATTCATAAACTACCTCTTGTTGTAACAAATACCTCTTGTTGTAACAACCTTAGCAGATTATTATGGACCCTTGTACTATATATTCAGTTAATGAAATACATACTGTAGCTTTTTATTGGCTCAAAACCAACATTATCATGGTATCAGAACAAAAGAAAGATTAACATCTGTTTTTTTTTTCTATTCATCATATCTTCTAATACATCATCAAGTGCTCCATTATCTTCGGTTTCTTTTTCTAGTAGTTTTCCAATGGGCCATCAATTAATATTGAATCTCACTTCTTTAAATTTTTTATTATGGCAAACTCAATTGTTGCCTTTTCTTTGTGGCCACAATTTAATGAAACACATTGATGGTTCTCCTCTACCACTTGAGTTTACAGAGGAAAAAACTCCAATTCCTTCGTATAAGGTTTAGTTCAGTCATGATTAAATAGTACTGTCACGACCCGAACCCAAGGGCACGTGACCGGCACTAAGGAATGGGTAAGCATAAGGCCCCCGAAACCCGTAGTAAGCCTAAAGGAAAAAGAAAATAAAACCATTCACATATTAAACTTTACTTTAAAACAAAACACATTATCAAACTGATTTTTCTCAGAATACACAAATTCAACTGCTTAAATAATAATGTATTTCAACATCTCATATTATAAATCAGATTGAATCTTATACGCAAGCGTGGTTTACACAAATAAATTACATAATTATGTTTAAACCATACAAATCTTTAATATATATATACTACTGCAGCAACCTAGATTAGTACACAGTACAGCTTATAATGACCTACATAAAATAGCCGGTGAAGAAGAAATTCGGCGTAGAGGTAGTCTGAGGTCGAACTCCCAAGCTCCTAAAAAAAAATAAATTAAGGGGAATCAGACCTCACTGAGTAAGTCAATAAAAGAGCTGTACGGTTTGAAAACCTTTTTGAAAACTATATATATTTATAGTGAAAATAATTTATAATATATAAGTATAGCTTTTGGAAAATCTCGGTAGAACCCTAAACCCAAGTCTAAACGGTCAACTGGGCCCACTTATTCCAACTAGACTACCGGTCCCCGAGAGCAAGGGCATCAACCGAGGCACCAAGCCGTAGTCATTCACTTAATCCTAACATATGGCACTGGCGGTCCCCGAGAGCAAAGACATCGACCGAGGCACCCATCCCAGTCCATTAATAACCTTACAATCACTGGCGGTCCCCGAGAGCAATGGCTTCCACCGAGGCACCCGTCCCAGTTTAACATTCATCAATCATATATATCACGGATCCATCTCTCAATCTCTACCATATGCACATAGTCCTGGTGAAGCCCACCAGGTAGCTCGTTCTACCAAAATTTCTCAAATCGATTTTAAATAAATAATTTGCATTTAAATCGTAAATGATAACATTAAATTGAATAAATCATATAATCAATATAATAAAAATACGAGCGCATGCATTCTTTAAATAAACACACGCACAGATCATTTTATCGACTTACAGGATGAATGCGAAGGCTGACGACCACGCGTCTGCCTCGGTCTTACAGCTTCTGCTCTGAGATGATCTAGAAGGAAATAATAATAATCGACTTTTAAATATGACTAAGGAATTGAAATCAGAAATCAACAAAATAATAAAATTCCAGATTGACTCGAGGAAAACCGGACAAGACTCGACAGACAGGATTTAACCTGACTAACGGTAGGAATTTTTACGGATATCACGTTT
This sequence comes from Mallotus nudiflorus, assembly GCA_947683625.1. NCBI lineage: Eukaryota > Viridiplantae > Streptophyta > Magnoliopsida > Malpighiales > Euphorbiaceae > Mallotus > Mallotus nudiflorus. Next base: position 4,879,368 of record CANTUR010000239.1, read on the forward strand.
TACGAGAAAATCTACCGAAATTTCGACAGAATCTCCTCTGTAAAACGGACATCTCTCTACCAAAGGTAGAGTCAGACCTGCATAGAAAATGCACTTCCAATATACACAACCATTCACACTCGAGTCGGGCTCTCAAAACTACAATTTGCTCCGACCGAGATCACAACTCAATTATTCAAAAGTAAACAATTAAATTTGTATTCCATCCCCAAAAATTATAATTATAATTATTATCCAAAATAAAACCTTTGTAATGTATTATATATATATATATATATATATATATATATATATATATATATATATATATATATACATTATTTGAAATTCAATATCTAAAATTTACTCTACTTAAGTGATTATGTCAATTTAATTTATAAAAATTATCTAAACCCTTTAAATATTAATAAAACTAATTAAAATATATATATATCATATTTAGTGTAAAATTACATTTTTACCCCTAGCATATATATAAATTACATAATGTGCTATATATATACAAAAATAATTCCTTAAAATTATTTAATCATTCCAAAAATTATTTTTCTCAAAATAAATCTTCCTACTATAATTAAAACATACAATCAACCAACAATTTTTCCAAATATTATTATTTAACCTAAAAATCAAATTTGGCATACACTCAAAAATATTTATAAAAATAGTATGAAAATCTCAAAAATTACAATTTGAGTTCTAAAATTAATAACATTTAATAATAACCTCAATTATTAAAATTTCATAATTTTTAATCAAAATTTTCAAAATTAGCCTAATTACCCATTAAATACTTAAAATTTACGTAACCCTCTAATTAACACTAAAAACTCTAAAATCTTACAAAAAAATTAATATACTAAAACAATTAACTATAATCACTTTGATTTCACTAACTAAACCAAATAAACCCAATAAATCAACTAAAAAATTAAAATAAATAAATAAATATTATATAAAAAAATTCTGTAAAGTAAGAAAAATTAGGAAAAATATTTAAAAATCCAAATTGAAGCAATTTATGGGCATAATCCAACATATACTCAAAAACAACCTAAAATCAACATTAAAAATCTAGCAACAACCAGAAAACAACCTGTCAACAACCTAAGAACAACTCTGCGCAACTCACCTTTAACCTTCAATTCCGGTGCCGGTGGTGAGTTGCAGCGACGGCTCTTGGCTTGGACGGACACCTAAGACGATGAGGGAAGTTGGGGAAGCTTGGATGGTGTTGGATCAGCTTGGATCAAAGCTGACAGAGGAAAGAAATGAGGAATGGCAGCAGCAGCTCTTCCCTTGGTAGCTTGGTGCGACAACAATGGTGATTCTGATGGTGGCAGGACGAACGGCGCAGTGAAGGAGGAGGGAGAGATGGTGAGGGATGAAGTGGGAGAGGGTACAGGGCTTGGGAGCTTCTATTTCTCTTCTCCCTATTTTTTTTTCTACCTCACGCTGCTACTTTGCTTCCTTCTGTGTTCTTTGTTTCTTTGTTTCTTTTTTTTTTCTTGTTTTGTGTTTGGTCCCGTTTTGTTTTGTTTTGTTGTTTTGTTGTTTTTTTTTTTTTCATCACTTATATATATATGTATATAAAATACTATAAACTATTAATATATAATAATATATTATTATACATATAGGTGTGTCTAGGTAATTATTAGTGTGTATATATATATATACATACACTACATGCACTTATATAAATACAAGTTATTTTAATATACACACATCTTAAATAATATTTAACCCTAAATATAATATATATATATATATATATATATATATATATATATATATATAAAATACCTCCATTAGATATATAAAAAAAAAATAATCTTTTATATAATATAACCTAAAAGTATTTATTAAAGATTTAAATATAAAATTACATATTTAATTAAAACATAGGATATTACAAGTACTCAGCTGATGATTTGGTAATTAGTTTATTATTCATTCAATTTAGTCTAATCATAACATTTAACACACGTTATATATATACATCCATAAAATAACAATAATAAAATAAAATAAATAAAAAATGCATGCAAAGAAAAACAAATGCCAAACAACTAGAAAACAACCTGAAAATAATTAAAAATAATTACCAAAACAATAAAAAAAACAACCTCATAAACTAAAAATGAACCAATCAAAATAACCAAAAAAATAAAAAAAAAAGCCTAAAAACAACAAAAAAGACTAGAAAAATCATGAACCAAAAACAACTTGAAAAAACAACAAGAAAAAAATTAAGAACCAAAAATACCTTGAAAAATAACTAGAAAAAATCACAAAAAAAAAAAAAAACCCGAAAATAACTAGAAATAAAAACAATATGAAAAACAACCTCACAAAACTAAAATAAATAAAAAAACAACAAAAAAAACCGCTAAAACAATAAAAAACAATTAGAAACCAAAAAATAACCTTGTAAAACTGAAAATGAATCAACAAAAATAACTAGAAAAATGTAAAAGTAAAAATGAAAATAAATAGAAATAAAAAAGAAAAAATAAATAAAAAAAAAGATAATGAATAATAATATAAAAAATAAAATAGTTATGACATAATAATAATTTTAGAAATAAAATAAAAAAAATAAAAATGTAAAACACCTAAATAAACATTAAAAAAATAGAAAGAAAATATGAAATAATTGTGTTTCCTAAAAGCAACTTAAATATTAAAAGGAATGAATATTCAACTACACCCTCATTGTCTCTCTTTTATTATGATATTAGAAATTAACTATTTATATTAACTTAAAAAAATGTCAAAATGATTGTAATTTTTCGAAGAAAAATTTTATTAAATTAATTTCAAACTTGGAGTTTTTTTTATAGATTTATGTTAATGGGCTCAATAAGCGCACACTATTAAAGGCCAAAAGCTTCACGTGCCATGTGGCAATTATGTAAGGGCCATTTTGCTTAAAATAGAAACTAATTCCCAAAACAACAACACAGTTGCCCGTTGGTTCCAAACACACGCAATTTTCACTCGTCTCCATTTCGCGCTTCGGCTTGCTTTCTGTCACTCGAATACAGCAACGGACTGACAGCTTTGCGTCGCCATTTCTATCAAATCCCTCACTTGGTATGCTCCTCTCCGTATTCATAGTCATCGTCGTCCTTTCTATCTTTGATCGTTTCCTTTCTTATCCGATACACAACAAACGCGCAATGCATTCTTTTTTATTGCTCGATACATGATCTTTATACTCCAACTTTCCATCTGCAGTAACGGAAGTCTGTTTTTGAATAAAAAAATTAGGGTTTTAGTTGCTGTTTTCTTTGTGTTATGTGATTCTGTCTCCGATTTCGCGATTTTTTTTGCAATTTCATTGCATTTGTTGGCCGCAATGTTTCTTTTATTATTCGGTGACTGTGAATATGTGTATGTGTGTGTTTTCTTTTTCTTTATATTTGATCGATTTTGATTCTATGGCGTAGTTATTAATGGAGCATTTTGATCGATGTTGTTTCTTGGTCAGTCGGTGATTATAAAAGGCGCTGTTGTTTTATAATTATGTTGCTGTTTGATGATCATATTCTGTTTGTATTTTTTTCGATTTGTTCTGTTTTGGTGGTTTGCCTTTTATAATGGATGGATTTCAACTGGAAGAAGAAAGCAATCAACGTTCTGTAACCACTAACGGATTGTATATATATTTTCTTGTGTTTGAGGTGGTGGGCTTTATATATATATATATATATATATATATATATATGCTACTTGCTAGAATCAGTTCCATCAAAAAAAAAAAAAATTGGGCATTATTTTTTTGATGGAACTGATTCTAGCAAGTAGCAACAATGAGCCTTCCAAGATTAAGAATTCATTAAACGGATTCAGTTGAATTGAATGCTTGCTTTTTTACTTTCCAAATGCACTCTTTGCACCTTTCCCGTTGTATGACTAATTCTCTTGTGATGTTACTTTCATTAACCCTCTGTCCCTCTGTCCATACACAAGGCTCAATTATCACAACTTGTGGGCTACGGTATACATTTGACTATGTGAAAGTTTATTCCCATTTTTTCACTCAATATCAGTGCCCTTGTAACTATGTCATGCATTTGAGTTCTGAAGAATATTTGCACACATATAACTTCATCTTCAATTGATTGCAGGATGGGGGCTGGGAGAAAAACAGATAGTTGCACAATTGACAGAAGTGAACCTATGCCTTCAAATTTTGTAAACGGCACATCTTATGCTAGAAACTTGGAGAAGAGTCAACTTGGGGGTGTCATTTTTGGTTGCAAGAACAATACTGTGGATGAATGTCTCTCTAAACAAATATTTGGTCAGTTATCTGCCTTTCTTCTATCTATAGCTCTTTATTTTTAGTTTTATTCTTTTTTCGCTTTTTCTACAACTCATGATTAGTACAATGCTCTATCCTTTAACTACATATTGTTTAGATCTTCCAAGAATTCTCACTATTATGACATCTAGATTTTTTTACCTGTTTCTTCATGCAAAAATAAAAATTACTATTGTTGCATACTGGCATGGTTGTCTTAGACTTGCGCTGCCTGTTAGTAAATATGGATGAATAAGAATTGAAAGGAGCATTATGAGTTAGACATACTGCACATTTATGTCAGATTTCAAAATGTTTAATTTTTCTGGGAGAATTTTAGCAGCAGATATGTGAGTCACAACGTTGTCTCCCTTATGTTTTTTTTCCCTTCAATTTGGTCAGGATTACCAGCTCTGCATTTTTCGTATGTAAAAAACATTGATCCTGGCTCGCCACTGTTTCTGTTCAACTATAGCAACAGGAAACTTCTTGGAATCTTTGAGGCTGCTAGTTCAGGCCAAATGAATATTAACCCCTATGGATGGACAACTGATGGTTCACACAGAACACAATTTCCTGCACAGGTACTATTTGAAGTTTTGCTCTTAATGGTCTAGTTCAGTCATATGATTTTAGTTGGGACATGATGGGCTATGACGAAAGGAAGGCTCTTCTACTGATGTTCTGCTAATTTTATAAGGTTCAAATTTGTGTCCGTTTACAATGCCATCCGCTGCCTGAAGAAAGGTTTAAACCAATAATTGCAGATAATTACTACATTCAGAACCGTTTCTGGTTTGAACTTGACCATGCACAAACCAGCAAGCTGATGTCACTATTTGCATCTTCACCAATTTCTCCTGGTATTTCTGTACCTGATAATACAGCAAAGTGGAAAACTATTTTGCAACCTATTTCGTTGTCTGAAAGAAGAGATGAAGGGTGCAGAGCACTTTTGGAGGTTGAAACTCATTCAAGTTTAAATTCTATGGATGGTACTTCTTTATATGGCAAGAACAAGCCTCTAGAAAATCAGTTGGACACAAACATAGTGGAACAAGATGAGAAGGACTTTACATTTCACCAACTGTCGGAATTAGCTCCTAATCATGAACATAAAGATTTGCCTTTGCGGGATTGCGTACAAGGTTCTATTGCTATGAGGGATATATGCATGGAGGAGAAAGGTACTGCAGAGGAACAAGTGAGTTTAGGAGAGAAGGATGAAGAGATGTCATGTGTCTCATCGAATTGTCAATCCATTGTAGCTAAGGTAGTAGAGGATTTCTGTTGTTTATGAATCTTTATTCTTATTGTGGCTAATGCTTTTGCAACTGTTCACTGTTGTGTCCTTATTTATTGTTTTTTCTATACATGTAGTTGGTCCAAGGGATAGAGGAGCTTAAGGCTTTTAAAGCAGAGCAAACTGTAAAGATGTGTCACTTGGAGCAGAGGCTGGTAGATTTTGTTGTTCCATTTCTTCAATATCATGGACTCTGAAGTTAATATTGCTGACTATTTCTATGTCTGTTATCCAGTGGACCTGCCTTTTTTTGTTATTATTTGAAGGAAAACAAATCATTGTATTTTTTGGGCCATTTAAGAATTGAATTTTTGAGAATTGCTGGTCCTGTTAGAATTTTTCATTTCTGTTGGTGTTTTTTTTTGTCCCTAATCCCTCTGTCAATGACGATGAATTTCCTAGAGAGATTCATCTACCTGCAATACGCTTGGATGTACCCTAGATTATATATTTCTTTTTTGCACAGTAGGATGACATGTGGGTATTTACTTAATTAGTTATGAGAGAATAGGTTCACCGTTTTCTTGTTCTATGGTGCATCTTGAAAAATACATGGAGGAGACATCTGTGCAGTCCATAAATTGAATGGATAAGATAATAGCCAAATCAGAAATGTTTTTAGAGATATTTTGGAACATTTGAGAGAGGAAGGGGACCTGGTAAGCAGTTAATCAAGTTCTTGCATCTAAGAACACTGCAAAAAAATATATCAGAAACTAGACGTTCATCAATTGCTCATTCAGTTTCTCTTGAGAACCTTACTTTACTGGATGACATAAATCTCTAGTTGTGGTTACATAAATATCTTTCAATAATATCAGCTATCACAATTTTAATGGAATTCAAGTATTTTAGGTTTGATTCACCTTAACTATCCTTGTAGTTTGGCAATTTTTGACTGGCCTAACACAGCCTTAATAGCATTTACTAGTTAGTATTGGGGTGTGAATATTTGATATATGTTAAATTTAACATGAAACTTGCTTGGGGGTAGCAATTTTGAACCTTCACAAACCCAAAGTTTAAAAAATACTTGCGGCGATTGTTTTCTATAAAAATGATGTGGATACCACATACTCTGTCCCCTAGCTATGTTTGTGACCATGTACCTGCATTGTATGATCATACCATACTGTTTCCAAGGCCTATTCGTTGTTCCAGTTTTGAGTTTTAAAGGAGCAATAACACATGCTTCAAAAATCAGTTATTGATTACTGAGGACTGCTTATAGAGAATTGTGCTTATTTTGATTTTTCCATTTTTATCATTTGCTTCATTTCAATTTTATTTATTTATTTTTGGCCTCTGGCCTTTTCAGGTTGAGGCTGAAGAACAGATTCAACAGTTGAAAGACCGCTGTAAGACATTGGAGTCCACATCTAACCTTTCCTTCCCATACATTGATGATACAACAATTGATTCTTTTGGTGAGATGCCTCTGGATACTACTAAGTCCATCTATGTAGTTGGGGGTTATGATGGTGAATCTTGGTTATCAGCTATAGATTTATATTTTCCTATTCAAGATGTTTCAAAGTCTTTGAGACCAATGAGCTATTGTCGTTCATATGCCTCCATTGTACAATTTAATGATGAGATTTTTGTCTTTGGCGGTGGCAATGGCTACTCATGGTATGACACAGGTATTAGCTCAGTAAATTTTAGATGTTCCTTACAAAAGCTTCAAATTTACTCATATCTAACATTTCTGTTTTCCTATTCATTGAAGTTGAGTCGTATGATCCAGTTAATGATCAATGGACTTTGCGGCCTTTGTTGACTAGGAAAAAGGGTAGTTTGGGTGGTGCCACTTTAAATGACAAAATATTTGCAGTTGGTGGTGGGAATGGGTTGGAATGCTTTTCAGAGGTTGAAATGCTTGATTTAGATGTTGGACGATGGATCCCCACCAGATCAATGCTAAAAAAGGTAAATTTATTGCATGACTTGTTATTTCCTTTTTTTTTTTTTAGGCATTAGCTATTTTGTTACCATATTTTCAATAAACTTGTTTAACATAAAGCTCTTTAATTGTTTGAATCTTGAGGCTTTAGCTGTGAAAATATGGAACATCATGCAGGTACTAATGCCCTGTTTGTTTCACGATGATAACTTTTCTGTGAATAATATATTCTGACAATACTATTTTTTGAGAAGATGACTTTCTTTTTTGATTGCAGGAGTGAATCAATTGAAAATTATTTTTTGGCATTTGCAGCAAAATAGAAGATGCTTTTTTGTTTTTGAAAAATTTATTTTTGGGTACTTCCATTTATTTTTGGAAATTAGTTTTTGAGAAGAAGATTCTTTTTATTGTAGTAAGGAACAATTGGAAAGTGTTTACAGGCAATTACAGCAAAATTGAAAAATTACTTTCTTTAAACAAATAAGATAAAATGCTTGGGCCTTCAAAGTTTGTAGTTAAATGTAATTTTGAAAGAAAATTATGAAAAAGGAAATTGAGGTTCTTGCTGGTGGACATGTGATGGTTGTCTATTTGGTGGTTTTTGGCAACTGGCAACTGGAAACAGTGGGTGGTTTGTGGTAGGTTGGTAGAGTAATGAGTATTTTTCTGCATTGTTCTTCTATAGGTTCTTACCCTTTTATGAGTTTGTGAACATTTTTCTCCATGGCAGTGGTAGTTTTTCCTTAGACCACTAAACATTTTTTGTTAGCCAATTTTCTTAGGCGAACATCAGAAAACATCTTTTGCTAAAAAAAATGGTACCTTAAATTTTATATAATTCTTAGTTTTCTGTCATCTTATCAATGATATCAAATAAGTTGTATCAATCTGATTACTTCAAAGTTGATCATGTTAAGGATGCTGCAACCTTATAATAAACCTAAAATAGAACAAACTACTTGTGACAAGGGTTCCACAAAAATCAAGGTTCTTCACATGGACAAGGGTTGGAATTTTCAATGTTATGACACCGATGTTATGAGGCTTTTGTTAAAATTTGACTTTTCTCATTCCAAGCCGTTCGTTATGTACTGCAAATCCCTTTTTTTTTAGGATGTTGATCTATGTTCAGGCTTCTAACCTTTATAAATTGGGTTGAAGAAATATGTATGCTTCATATTCTATGAGTATTACTATAAAAAGTATAGGAAGTGGGAAAGCTTTGCATCGAGCTGAGTATGATATCTAATAGTAAGAAAAAAGAAAATATCTGGTGCAATCCTGAGAATAAGAGGAGTGTTTTCTTTTTTTATTGAAGTTCCTATGTTCTTATGACATGGTTTTGCAATTACTTCATGACATTTTCATTCTTACTGGAGTGAAGAATTTTTATGATGACTCTATTGGGTAAGTTAATTTAATGGTTATAAAACTTTGTATTTGGTTACAAATTTTGGCTCCAAAACCTTGGTTTTTTCTTTTTTTTTTTACCTAATTTTACTTTATGTTTCATAGGAAAGCATCTTAGCATTATCTAGTTAAATTTGATGGCTTGACAACCGGAATGGCTATATACTATGTCACATTTTCATCCTGTTGACCTTGTTATTTGTCCTAATCATCTTAAAATTTACTCTATCGTTCATATTAATTGATGACAAGCTCTGCAAGATAAAAATATAGCATATGATGTGGACATTTCAGTTGCCGCATCAACTTTAGCCGGAAAATATTAGGGTCCTTGTGAAATAAAAATTAAAGTTAGATAATTAAAAAGAAGCAAATTAAAATTTTTAAACTAAATTGTAGTTTAGTATAAAGTTTGTTGACCATTCATACAATTTACCCTGACTCTATCCTTTTGGATTCCATCACTTATGTTTTCCCTTTTTCCAATTCATCTCATGAACATGTTATTGCCTATTGGAAGTTGCATATACGTTTGTTTTCTGGGTTTCTGTCTTTGCATTCTCTTCATGTCCTTGTGGAATGTTTCCATGGATCAATATGTTTGTTGTAACTGGTTGATATTTGAAGCATTGTTCTACCTTTTCTTTTCTTTTTCTTTTCTTCTTTCCAGCGATTCGCTGTTGCTGCTGTGGAACTTAATGGTGCACTTTATGCTACTGGTGGCTATGATGGGAGCGATTATCTGAGGTAACCTATGGAACGATGGGTCATAATTCTAATCATAATTTTCCACTGATTTCATATTGTAGAAGCTGCTAATATAAATGTCCCTTGTAATTCAGTTTAATAAGATTTTTATCTTTATCAGGGTTTATGAAGAGGTTCAATATTTCTTGCACTTTTATTTCCTGAAACATAGAAACCTTTCATCCTAAGGTTCTGTTTGTCCATTTGTTAAATTTGTCACCTTAAGAGCCTTGTTTGAGTTTTGATTAACCCCATATACCGGGTTCTTTCAAGTAACTGATAATTGTTAGTAATAAGAAATTACAGAAGCAAGTACTACTACTGGCTATGCATTACCAATTCATTATGTGCTCATATGATGGAACCCAGAATGTGATCATAGGTGTTAGAGGAATGCCTGAGGTGCAATGCATGCGAGGCACCAGTCCTAGTGCCTCAAACAAGAAAAGATGGGCAATATTAATGAGGTGTGCACCTTAAGCAAGGCGAGGTGCTCCCCTGTGATGTTTTAGCTTACAGCTATTTTTTCCCTTTTCTTTAACTGTTTCTTCGTCTATAAATCTCCAGTATTGATTTGAATACGGAAGTGACCTTATAAAGAGCCCATGCATGCCAAATTAAAAAAAATCTATAATTCTTCTATTTTCTTCTTTTCTGCTTCTCACATCTCTTAGGTGGATGCCTACATCTTGTACCTTTAAATTGTGGGGTTATTATATAATTATATCATGAACTTTAGTTATTTTCGCCAATCTATTCTACTCATAAAATTGTGGTGAATTGTTATATGAAATTTTCAATTTATTGCAAATCTATTCATGGTCAAAATAGCATGTGCCCATGTTGAAATGACATGCATGTGCAAATTATTTACTAAAAATAAGAATATATTTGCAGAAGAGATAGAAAGTTAATGATAGAAAAATTATTAATTTTTTTTTTAGTTTTCACATCAGTAAATAAATTTACACGTATGCCATATTAGCATGCCATGTCAGCATCGGCACATGCCACTTAGATTATGGACAGATTTGCAACAAATTGAAAAGTTTATATACTAATCCGCCAAAATTCTAAAAATAGGATAGATTGGCAAAACTGGCTAAAGTTTACGGTAGAGTTATGCAATAAACTTTAAATTGTGACATTGGTTTTGATATTTTCAGTTAGGCTTTTATTTCTAAACTGCAACTAGAGTCCAAAGACGTTAATCTTGTTGCATGAGTGTCGAGGTGGTGCTTTTCCATTTTAATTGTAGAATACTTGAGTTACGCACCAACTTGAAATTAGAATTTTTTTTAGTGATTTCTTTTTATGGCTTTTAACATTATTTGTTGATTATTTGTGCTATGGTATTTAGGCTAACTGATACATGGTCTGTTAGTCAACCTACTTATTGGCATGATAATCTGGGCTTGTGACGTGGTGGATAATTTTTTTAGAGAGGGTTATTGTGAGAAATATTTGGATGGATGCAAAGGTTATGTCACTGTAAGATTTCTTATGATTTGAACATGTTGGGAACGGGCTTCCTTTTGGAAAGTAAGCTCTGGTATGCATTAACTTAGAGAATTCTATCTGGTTAAAAATTTTTGCACACAGGTCAGCTGAAAGATTTGACCCTAGAGAACATTGTTGGACCAAAATTGCAAACATGAATACAAAGAGGGGCTGCCATTCACTGGTCGTTTTGAATGAAAAGTTGTAAGTTTATTTATTTAATTTATTTCATTGTGTTCTGTCAGACTTTATTGATGACTCTGCGCATTGTTGTCCAAGTGGAGACAATACTGTGCCTATATTAGATGAGAGATTATCACATAATTTCTGGTTTAATGTGTCCAAAGGTTAGGATCTGCCAAGGGAAGTGTGATTAGTTCTTTCTTTTTCTTTTTTATGTTTAACTTTATGCTTGTAAATTTTCTTTGGTTATGTTCCTTTTTTTTTTTCCAAAAAACAAAAATGAAGGCTTTAATATAATTGAAGGACAAGGTGACAACTGCAGTCCTTTTTGGGTGCAGCTGAAATACAAATTTTTCCAATAATTGGAGATAGAAACCTTGATTTTATGATTAACAAGTTGATTTATTGGGGCAGAAAGCAGTTTCTGAAAGAGCTTGGTCTTTCCAGAAAAGTTTGAATTATTGTTCCAAAGGTCATAATCTCCAAATGTTTAGCCTTTTAAATGTTCTTTAAATTTCATGTGAATGTCTTTGGTTTTGTAGGTATGCCCTAGGTGGTTATGATGGAAGTCAAATGGTTCCAAGCATCGAAATATTTGATCCGCGTCTTAGCATGTGGGTAGATGGGGAGCCAATGAACTACTCTAGAGGGTATTCTGCTGCTGTTGTCATTGACGAATCTATATATGTGATTGGAGGGGTTGAAGATGGTGAAGTCATTGTAGACAAGGTACATGCTGATCGCATATTCTTTGTTTGGTTGTGGATGCATAAATTTGCATAGCTGATTTTAATTCCATTTTTCAGGTTGAAAATTTCAAAGCAGGGGAGGGATGGAAAGAATTAAGGTCCACCAGGAAGAGGTGCTTCTTATCAGCTATTGTTTTCCAATGATGGAAATGGTGGCTAATGTTTTGGGGATGTGCAAATTCATTTGGCTGGCATCAGGAGGAGGTTCATCCTAGCCTTTTTTTTTTTTTTTTTTTGTGGTTATGGAATGTAAGCAAGCATGTTTTTTTGATCTTGAATGTAAAAACTTCAATCTATTCCATCCATGTTTGCAGCCAATTGTTGCTGTTCATAGTAAAAACTGTGGTACACAAAGGCCATAAATTTGCAGCCAATCGTTCCTGTCCATAGTGAAATTAAAATAGTCTCAGATTTGACAGATTCAATTGTGTGAGGGGCCTAAGGTGCACGTTAAGATGGGCGTCTAATTTGGTCGTGTCATGATTTGAATGAAGATGCCAATTTGGTAGGAAGTCATCTGTTCATCAGATAGGGTCCTGATTGCCTTTCTATTTTCGTTCTTCTGAAGTTGATATTAAAGAGTACTCCAAATTATTTGAATAGATTTCTGCAAGAAATAGTTTGTTGCTTGGTTCTGTGCAATTACGACGAATCATTGTGAAGAAAGTCGGAAGGGCAGTGTGGCAGTTTTCTGAATAGCATTTTTGGTGGCTGATGCAGATATATGTGTACATGCAATGCATTTAAAGGAGGGGCTTATGAATGCATTAATTAATGGCATGCTATGTGGAACTAACCACCCAAGGTTGGGAACTCTCTGGGTTTAAGTAGACGTGACCACGGTTCATGAATTGTCAGTTCACAATTTTAGGATCAATGAAACTGAAATAGAACCGATATAGGGTTGATTTCAGTTTTAGTTCAAACCAGTTCGATTTGGTATTATTTTTTTTATGACATAAAGTTGAAATAAATTTTATAATGACATTTTAATAAGTTATTTTTTAGTTAAAAATAAAATATAAAAAATAAAAAATTATACCTTCTTTGATTAGTTAATTTAAAATAAATTAACTAGTTAATTTTAGGTAAAAAAATTCAAAAAAATACAAATAAAATTATTTTATTTTAATTTTTATATAATATTAGTTGAAATAAAAAAATTACAATAATAAATTAAATAAGAAAAATAAAATTAAAAAAATTAAAGGATTTGAATTTAATTTTCTTATAAAAAAATTAAATTGTCTACGAATTCTCTTGGGGTATAGAGGAATCAAAGTTCACGTAATTTTGTTACTTTTTTTAAAAAATTTTAGACCCCTTTTTACTTTAAATAATTAATCACTTCCAATACTAAATGTTGAAGTTCAGTTGTGAAGTTAAATAAATTTTCATTCTCGTCCCTTTCAATTTCTTGTTGTCTTAATGTTGCTCTTGACCAATCATCCATGCATGTCTGAGCTTCCAAAGATTTAGGAGTCATGAATGATTGAGTCTCATCCAAGATACTTCCTTATGCACTAAATGCTTATTCAATGACTATCGTTGAAACCAAATTTGAAAAAAATTGTTTAGCAATTAGTGCAAGGATTAGAAAAGTATTTTGATGTCGACTCCACCATTCAAAGAAAGGAAAATCTTTTCCGGATTTGTTATCACCAAACTCAAATATAGTTAAATAAATGTTAAGTTCAGGAGATGAACTAAATGATCCATGAGCTCTTTTTTGTCTTTGTAACAAGACCCGATCACCAATACTAATTTTTGTTTGTTCATTCCCACTTGACTAGTAGGAAAAGAAGAAGAAGAACCAATATTTACCTTATCTTTATATTCATTAAATAAATCTACTAATATTTTTCTAACATTATTAATTATTGATTTTATATGTATGTCATTATCTTCTATAATACCTAAATATCCATAATATATACTTAAATATTCATATAAGCCATCTATATTAATTCTAGGATCAAAAACACATGTAACAAGATTAATTAATAAAATGAATCTAAAATAATTTAACCATTTTATTATCATTAATAAAATTGATTCTTTTAAAACAATATCATTTTCATGTTCTTGCATGGCACCAACAATATTGCAATATTTAAGTAATAATGAAAAAACCATTCATAAATAAGAATAACTTATCATTCAACATGTCATCAAAAACTTTAAATGCAATCATTCATTTTTGTAATAAAAAATTATTATCAATTAAATGACAAGTTATTCTTATATATGAATGGTTTTTTCAATGATAGAAGGAACTAGAATTTAATATTTGAGGGCTCAGCAGGGATTATTTACAATTGACAAAATTATGAGCCATTTTTTTTTTTTTTTAAAAACATTATATGGAATGGGAAAAGGTTCAATTTAGCCCGTATGGTACAAAATTAAGTTAAGTTCCTGATTTATTTTTTTAACTAAAAAACACACCTAATGTTATTCAATACGATCTTTTAACCCTTTCTAAAACTTTTGACATTTAAAAACAAATTCTATACACTAGTCCTTGAAATTGTTTTTCTATCAAAACAGTTAAGTTTTAAATTTCAACAGACCAAAATTTCTTTAATTTTTATTTATAAGCCAAAATATAGTTAGGGTTTAAGTGAGCCTCACACCATACATTAAGAGCCAACTTGAACCTTTTGTATCACTTACTTTTTTTGCTTTACACTATGCATGTCAGCTATAGAGAGAAGGAAAGAAAATATTTTTTAAAAGGAAGAAAAGAGAGGGGGAGGAAAAAGAATAAAAATTACTGATTTTGTTATATTTGGTAACTTAAAATTAATTAATAAAGGACAAAAATGAAAATGTTTAAAAGTGAAATAAGTTTTTAAATTACATTGGACTCTTGCTTTGGTACAAACATTTGTATATATACAATCGAAATTAGAATTATTAAATTATTTTTTATTTAATTATAACCATTGATTATTTTTATGTATCAATATCCATAATCTATGTCAAAGGCTATTATTAAATAAACATTAATCTAATGGTTTATAATTGTATACATACACATATTTGTATTGAAAAATAACTCATTATAATATGATTAGGAGTTGAAATATTTTACATCCTACTTGGAATGTAATCAATTTCACTTTATATAAAGAGAATGCAGAAGAATAATCCCCCCTTCAATTCCCTTCCCTCTCTATTAACTCTTAATACCCAAATAACATAAGATCTAATTCTCCTCATATTTCTTCTCCTTCCTTTTATATTCCCCTTAATTCATGTACAGTGTTAAAGGAAGTACTTGCCACTTGACTATCCAACTTCTGGCAATGTGAAAGCATTCTGCAAAGAGTCATGGGAGAAAACAGGACCTCCTGCATAATTATAACAAGGCTGGTTACGTTAGAGAACCTCTACATTCTCCCTGATTGAACAGCGTGTGTGCTTTTTTTAAAGATATCATCATTAGTACATGAATTAGGTGCTTTCTAACATTACTTGATTTTTTAAAAAGTAAGATGTACTTGATCAATAAATATCACTAGATCATGAGAAGTATGTTCATCCAATGATAATAGAAACAAAGTAAAATCAAAGTCTAAAAAAAACAAAGTTACGGTAGAATCTCCCCAAATAGTATGTCTGAACTCCGAAGCATTAAAGATTAGTGCCTCCTTTTGAAATTACAGTGGTAACAGAACATCATCATTACATTGAAAGAGCAAGGTTGTAAGCGGTGAGGTACATTGGTGTAACATGCGTAAGAAACAAGTTTACAATGCTTTCATGATAGATAACCTCAAGGTACGAACTTGTTTTCTTTTGAGCCATTTTTTGGAAACATCATATCCTAATTTCAACAAAATCTTCTATGATCCACTACCTGGAACCTGTAACATCAATTTTTCAAAACCCAAGGACATGAGCGGGAGAAGTATTAACTGCTTCTTGTAGGCTGCTCTCTCTCTCTCTCACAACATGCGCCCACACACGCACAGCATGCAAGCATGTTGAAGGTAACTTCATACACTGAATAAACACTGAAAATGTACAGAATAAAATCAAACCACTAAAGTAGGTAAATAGACATCAGTAGCGTATCAAAAGCTTCCAAAAGTTTCTAGCTTACCTCGTGTTTCAACGTGCATCCATGGAAAATGCCTTCAGTACAAGGATTCAACAAGGCAAGACATGTTTTGCTAATTCAACATGCATCCCCATCTCATTACTACAGTATGTTGGAGCGGTGGAGGGTATAAAGCAATCCAGGGAAGGTATGCCCATTCAAAATCTATTTACCTGCTATAGAAGATTTTTAAACAAATGGAAGATAACATGCATATACATTACCATCAAGAATGCATGCAAATTCTGGATGCCATCAATTAAAATTTAAAAATAAAGAGTAGAGCACTAGTGAATAAATCAAGGAAGCAATAGCAAACTCCAAAGACAGCAATTGTCGGTGATTGCATTCAAATCTGGGCATCACATCCCTTTTAAAAATTTGTGATGCACCGAAGGAAGAAAAAATAGAAAGAAAATAAAAAAAAAGGTTATTGTATAATTATGTTATAAACTTTAGTTATTTTTGCCAATTTATCCATCCTACTTTTAAAATTGTTGAAATGGTATATAAATTTATCGATTTGTTGCAAATCTATCAACCGTTAAAATAGTATGTGCCCATACCAAAATGACATGCATGTGCAGATTATTCACTCAAAGTAGAGATATATTTGTAAAAATTATGAAAGTTAAGGATAAAAAAATTACTAATTTTTTTTCTAATTTTAACATCAACAAATAAATATACATGCCATGTTAGCCTAGCATAGGCACATGTGATTTTGACTGTAGATAGATTTGCAACAAATTGAAAAGTTCATATACTAATTCGTTATGATAAATAGGATAAATTGACAAAAATGACTAAAGTTCTTGGTAGAGTTATGCAGTAATCCTAAAAAAAAACTATGGTCAAGCCTCAACGTACAATGATAAAGTTGTAAATTCCATACAAAAACTACCTTCCAAGAGCAACCAGTAGAAGTATATGATTTACAAGTCTTCAAGGCATCAATCATTCTGCTGGAAGGCAATCAATCTTTCTCCCAATTAATGACATGTATCCTTACTGCGAAAGTACCATGAAAGGTTGATCTAGACCCTTCAGCAATTTCTATGACCGCCACAAGGAACACAGCAATGAAATCATGGATGGTCATCTTTTGATGCATCAAATTTCTAACAACACTTAGATGCTTTAGAAACAGAAATTATGTATGTTTTTGAATCATTGTTGCAAGAACCTTTAGAAAATCAGTCAATCTTTAACCATGCATAGATAAACCTCATTTTCAGGGCAAAGATGCACTAATGGACGTTTTGGACCTCCATAGTTTTTGACTGAATGAACATCCTCAGACTTGCATTCCATTCCAATACAAACTCTTAGCGTGAATGAACTTGTTTTTGGTGTTCTGTAAAAGGGCACAACAAATGTAAATTTCTTGACCTCATCACAGCTTCCAAGAATATTCAAATCTAAAAAGACAAACTGAATTGATTCTTCATTCAATGCCATTCTCAGCCACAGATTAGTCTCACTAGAGATATTATGCAAAGTGATCACTAAGGGTATAGACACAGGTAGTCCTACAACAAAAGGAAGAGGGTTTTCAAAATCATTATCAGGAACATTCAATGCTGCGTATAAATGCCTTACTTCTGTGCATAAACTGAACTGCTTAAAGGAATACTGATTAACCAACTTCACAAAAGCAAAAGGATTGCAAGAAACATTTGCTAATGAAGTGCCAATCTCATGTAAAGTTTTCTTAACTTCTGCTAGAAAATTGGAGAGCTCAATAGACCCTTCATTCTGAAGAAATTCTACATGTGAAATTGTAGCAGACATCCTTTTCAAAGTAGTATAGTAGCAGCAGATTTCAACTTTGGACAACCTCAATAAACATGCCACAAGTATAAGCTCCAAAATATGCAACTCCTCTTCTTTAGAAAATCCTACAAATCTACACCTCATTTCCTCGAGCCTCCTTTCTAACTTACCAAAAAGAATCTCCAACTCTCCAATTTCATAAAACTCGACCTTCCACACAATGTGTCCCCATAACTTAGCAAGTGGTTTGATTATTTTGAGGTACTGCAACATAAATGCCAAAAAACCAGTTGATTCAGGCAATGCTGAAGCAAGCATAGCCAACTCTTCCTTGCAAGCCCTGCATGAGCAAAGAAACTGGTAGGATTTCCACAAAAAGACATCAAACCAGTCAAGGAAAAAAAAAGAAAAAGAACAAATTAAACTAGATTAGAACCTCAAAGTCTTTAATGCTGCACCAATGCACCTTGATTGTACCAAAAGCCATGCATCTTTGACCTTGGCAAGGATAAGATTCATAGATTTCCTGACTTGATCCTCTTCAAGTTGGCATTCAACACTTGAAGTCCCCAGATCCCCTGATTCAACTGACATCATAGACTGAATTTCAGAATTTCCATTTAGCAATAGTGACATTGTGACAGGATTACTAGCATCCATGCCAGTATGACTTGCACCATCAGCATTAACTACAGGCAGAGATGATTTTTCCTCTTCAAATTCAATCCCAGAAGAAATGGGGGCTCTACTGCACTGAGTTAAATATGCCAAAAGGGTGTTTTGGTTGACAATATCTTTCAGAGCAAAAGAGATGCGCCCTAGAAATGTAACTGCATAAGAGAAAAAACTGGATGGAATATTTTGGACATTATGATTATGTGAGGGTGGAGCTGAGATGGAGAGTACAAGAAATGCCGCTACCCTTGCACTATCCAGGTTCATATTTCCGTTAGAAGCTGGCTCTATCTGAATGAAATAAATAAGCAAAAGGATGGAAAAATTAGTATCTATATGCAACATATACTTGTATGAAACATCAATCAGAAAAATAAAAAAGAAATAGGTAAAGAAGAAGAAAAGAAAACACTGACACTACAATTACAAAAATTAGTACAACGGAGAAAAAAAATATTCTTGTAGAAGTCTTTTCATACAACTATACTTGAAAAGGAAAAAGAAAAGGAGACACTTGACATCATAAAAATTTAAAAAGATACTCTTCCAGAATCAGTGTGCTATATATAACTTATGATGCATGTATTAATAAGTAATCACACATGTTATCAGTGTTTGAACATGTTTGCCAAATAGCTAGATGATGAAGTATCCAAGTATCTCGCAAAATATGTTATACAGATGTCTCCACAGAAATTTGTCTGACATTTATAGAGACTACAAACCAAAGGCTACCACAAAAGTTGCTTTAAAGCAATGATTTTTGCACTTATTTAAGGAATTCAATCTAAGACTTTAACAAATTAAAAAGCAGATATTTTACTGGGGAAGTTGTTAGTATGAACAATCAAGATTGAATATCTCATAAATATTATTATGCTAACCTCCGGAGAAACTTCCTTGATAATACTGGCTGTGAAATTCTTATGGTTTCGGCCCATATAAAACAGAACACAGAGGACATCAGCTTCATCCTAGAAACAAAAGAGATTTCAACAAGTTTACAAAGATTAGTTAAAACAAGAATTTCATATCTATCAGCGATTTTTTTTCAGGACAATCTCTCTTTCTCTCATTTGTTTTTTTGCTTCTTCCCCAGTGTGCTGAGGTAGATGATTGGAATGCATCATGCAAGATACCATACAGAGGAAAATGGTAGAGAAGCAGCAGACCTGAGGATATATATCCAGACTTTTCAGAAGGCTGTCTATAGATAGTCTAAATAACTCCAAACTTGGAAGCTTCACTAATTTATGAACTTTTCTTGCTGCAGATCTGATTACATCATTATTGTCAACCAAAGTGCCAAGAAACTGCAAAATAGAGCGATGCTTACCTTACTGGGTAATAATGCATGGAGTAAATAAAGAAAAAGAAACTCTAAGCAAGTAATCATTTTCAACGATTAGAATGGCATATATATATAAAAAAAAAAATGCTGTATATCTGCAGCAGATCTAGATGATTGAAATTTCCCACTAGTAGTTACAATAAAGTTAGAAATTTAGTTAGGAATGCAGGGAATCCAAAACAATAAAAAGCTCACCATATGCATGTGCATCTCTTGTACATTTAGACAAACAGAGATTGCCATATGATGCAGTGTTTCCAGAGCTTCCAACCTGACAACCATTGAATTATCATTCAGCATGTCCATCAACAGGTCTAAGGTCCGGCCAGCAAACTCAGCAGAAAGGATAATTAGCTTACGCAATGATAAACAGGCAGACCTTCTCACCTTCAAGTAACCACAATAGCAGCATGATTAGAGTGAACAACTATTTCCAGATGATTTTGGAAAGATAAGATACAATGATAAAATTTAAAGATAGCCCTTGTTATGTTAACAACTCATAAAACCATGATGATATTTCCAGAACCCATTTATCTTCCACGCATGTACAAAATATGCAGGGACCAGGAAGAGATAGAAAGAGAGTGAAATACATAAATGGTATTTGAAGCATCAAACACGACCAGTTTAGTGGAGGTAAACGGAAAAAAAATAAAAAAATAAAAAGGCACTGTTGTCTCAGATATATCATATGTATAGACAAGTATATATTATATGTATAAACTTCATATTTGCTGCAACACCAAGACAATCCAACTCATTTACCTCGTAGAATTCATCCTCAAGCCCATGCACAAAAGCTCCAGCAGCACTTGCTACCAAGCTTTCAAACCTTTCTGCAATGTGCAGACTCAGAGATTTCTTCTCTTTCATGATTGCTAGAACCTTCTTGGATAGTGTTTGTAATAATATTTCCTCAGATATCATTTGTATCTTCCCAAGGCCATTAAAAGCTCTAACCCTTACTTTTGTACTCATATCTCTCACCACAGAACATAGCTGCAAATACATACAAACAGCACAGTTTTAGTAATAGCAAAGAACTGTTTATAGATCTTTTGGACAAGAAAGAGCTTGAATCAGAAAAATTACTAGCAATAAGAAAGCCTTTCTATAGTTTTGTACTACTGTGATAAGGGGAAAAAAAAATTACAACCAAAAAATGTTTGACCTAAAAGATATCCAAGGAGATAGTTAAGCATTCTACAACAGTCCATTAACATTATATTAATCTGTGTCTTCATGTAAGAGACCAAGCAATTTTATTTTATCTTCTGTTCTGATTTTACCAACCAAAAGATAAAATCAGAAAAAAAGATAAAATGGCATGCTGGCATCTTTAAGACCAGATACCATGATATTCCTGCATACATAATTAATAAAATATGCCATTTTACAACAGAGTGAAAATGAGATATAACTAAATAATAAACTAACTGAAAACACTGTGCTCATCATGAGTTAAAATAAAGGCAAACAAAAATCATCGAATTTGCAATAGAAACCTAAAAAAAAGGGGGGCCAGTAGAGGAGTTGTTCTACAAAAGTACCTGCATGAATATAGTATCAGCCCAATCTCTTTTATCTTCTTCTTGATTGGCTGCTATAAGCATGAGACCCCATTCACAGACCTGGATTATGAATTAAAGCACAAAAAAAAAAAAAAAAAAAAAACAATAATCAGCAGTCTATTGCTCCAAATGTCTCACTTGCGTTGAGCCTAAACCCACATCGAACAGCCATAACCCAATAGTATCATCCAAAAGGAAGTGAATAAAACTCATTATATGTAACAATAAAACACTGATATTCATAGTTCAGAGATCACATCCTCACCAGAGTAACGGCAGCAGACCGTACACAATCTTCATCATCTTTTAAAAGCTCAACACCACGCCAGTAACATCCTTCAATCACACTTTGATCCTCAAAAACTCCGTATTTGCACAAACTAACCAATCCATTCAAAGCCTCTTCCCTCAAATAAGGATACGGATCCTTCGTAAACCCGAGAAACACCGTCAACAACACGTGCACCTGTACACCAAATTTCTCTCCATTTCTAAGCAGCCACAGCCGCTCAGAAACCGGAGCACCGAAACACATCGACGCAAAGAGCCGATCGTCGAGCTCAATTTTTACACTCCGGCCGCGCTCCGAAATCGTAGCGAGTGCGGCGAGCGATTCAAAGTCAGGAGGAATTGAATGGATAGACTCGAAAATTGAAGGAGAGAGGTGAGGTCGGTGCGATGCGAGGTCGGTGAGTAGCTTGAGAATGTGGTGGCGAGTGAGTGAGTCAGTGGAGAGATTCAGCGAGCGAGTTAGGGTTTCCAGAATTGAGGAGATTGTGGAATCGGAAGTGTGAGGGTTGATTATGAGTGATCTTATCGAAGCTAGGGATTGACGCGAGAGAGGCTTTTCGGCGTCGTTTAGAGAGTGTTCGCATAAGCTCCACAGCCTATGCTCCATTGAAGATTTTGTTGCTGCCGCGATTTCAACGCAGTTTTGCTGCTACGATGAAGCTATTTTTTGAATAGATGGGCCGCCCAAATGCGCGCTGTTTGCTGTTATTATTATTAGGTATAATTACAGAAAGAGTCCCTGAAGTTTACGTATCATGAACTTTCACACCTGTTTTTTTAAAGAAACATTATTATTATCCCTAAAATTTATCATCTTTTAAGGTGAGTGCGATTATCATGGTGAGTATCTGTTACACTGTAATCCATATATATCGGCCTGTCCGACCTTCACCAATGGAGAAAACTAAGTTAATTTTTTTTTTACTTTCGAAATATTAAAAGGAGTACAAAAAATTACTAAAATTTTTAAATTTAAAATATGAATGTAAATAATTTTATAGAATAAAAAGGTAAATTATAAGTTATTGTGTTGATATTATCTACATGTCAATAAAATGAAGAAAGTAATAGATAATTTTCTAAAATTTTATGATATCAATTTCTTGTATTTATTTAAGATTAATTTAATTTCTCATTATTAAAAATACTGGATATTTTAACTTACTCTTTAATATTTTGCTACGATGGATATATTATATTTGCCTTTATATTTCTGAAATCATATTTATAATTATTAATATATAAACTACATATGACTTTATTCTATTTTTTTAGCCATTACAAATTAAGGGACGAAGAAAGAAAGAAAAAAAAATTAATATTGGATTTTTAACTATATCTATAAGAGTTTAATTATCATATCAGGGTAACACGGGTGAGATTAATTCTAATTTTTTTTTGTTAATGACATTATAGCCTATATATATATATATATATATATATATTGCCAAAAACATTACAGGCTATATCTTAGTGTAAAGACTACATCATGAATCAATGCCTAATGAAAAATAATCTTATAAGAGTCAAAAATTGACTTCAGCACAAAAAATTCAGCAATTATGCTTACTAGAAAGATGTTTTTACAAAAGAAAAAAAAAGGCATATTTTTATTCATCTGAAACAGAATTTGGAGGAAAACAAAAAGTGAACTGCTCTCCTGTTTCATATATATATATATGTATCACAAATTTAAGGTTGATTCAATTTGTTTCATTTCCTTCGTCTGTTGGGCTAGTACCTGTCTCTTGTTGAACTTCAGATTGTTCTGATTTGCTTGCAGCTTCCACGTTCTCAAGCTTTGATACACGAAACATTGCAAGGTGAATATCACCTGAAATTTTTTAAAGAAAAGTAGTACCATATTAATTATTAGATTACATACAAATTAGTGCCATATATGTAGTCTCATGCTGCTTTGGCCTAGTGGCTAAAGTCATTACCAGGATGGTGAGAAATATAATATCGAGTTCCCTTTCCCATTTAACTAAAAAACAAAAACGAAAAAAATAGTACCATATATGAGCTACACCTACTAATTATATGCCTTGTTTGTAGATACTAATTATTAATGAGGTTGAGGGTTACTAAAGTACCAAATGTGATAACACTTCCTGATGGGGCGGGGGCAGCAACTCCAGGTCTCAGCCGCTTTTGGTTGATGAATGTTCCATTGGTGCTATCTAAATCTGTTACCACTAAACTTCCACCCTTCTTCTGGATTCGGGCATGAATGCCAGAAACTGTCGAACAAATTGGTAAATTAATCAAGCCATATATATATATATATGAACTAAATTGAAACCTATTAAGACATTTGTACATTATAACAGAATTTTAACCCCTAACTTTTGATTCTTTAGGACTGATAAACCATACGATAGGAAGTAGATATAAAAATTAATTTTCAATTCCCGGATTTGAAATGTGTATTTCAGAAAGCCCTGAAAGAGAATTGCTCATTAAATTGCTCCTTCACTCACTGCTGATGAACTACACCATAGGACAATAGGATATGTTAGCTAATAACAAATTGAAAAATTTACCTGTTGCAACTGGAATCACCATATTTGCCTTTTCAGGAAGACGGCCAACAGTTACTTCACTCTACACCATTTTCCAAGAAAATTAAGTATAATCAACGGGACCTTTTTCTAATATTATGAGCAGAGACTGCATATAGATACTCACAGAAACAAGTTCAAATGCGTCTGGCATTTTAACCTTATAACCAATATGCCTTGAATCTCCATCACCTACAAATTGTTATTTCTTCACATAAAAAATAGAAAAAAAAAACTACAATAACAACAGAGAATTGAAGATAAAATAAGATAAATTGTTAAAAAGAACTGACCAACAGGTTCAAGAAGCCATCTATCCTCAACATCATTGACTGTGCTTTCACCTTCAGAAGCATGAACAGCACCAAAATTCCTATGCTTTCTTCTTTTAATGCTAAAAACATGTAATTGCGGGAAAAGGGTGGTGCTCTTTGGAGACTGAAAATGAGTTGAATTATGAGCAAGAAGAGAGGATCTGGGATGGAATACAGCAGTTGAGCGGCTTGGAAGCTTGGCATGGGACAGAGTCTGAGATGCCGTTAATGTTACATCCATTTTTTAATTAATGTTACAGTAGGAAAAAAAAAAGTGTTAATATGTGACAAAGAGAGCGATGTGAAGTGGGGTGGATAAAGAGCTTTCTGGCCACAATTTTAGAAGTATGTGGCAACCATTTAATGCCCATGACAGAGATTGTGGATAACCAAATCTTGATTTCCTGTTTTCGCCCAGATTTCATTTTGGCTTTTGAGGTTAAGGGTTAAAATTTGTATGTCAAGAATATCACCAAAATATATATATATATCAAGGAACAATTGTATTACAAATCAAATTAGTATTTGTTTAGAATGTTAAATCTTATGTGCACATGTTAAAAAAAAAAAAGAAAAAAATCTAATGTGCACATTAGTCCGTTGCTGCTACCACTTTCAAAGGGTAAATTTTGCTAATAATTTTACATCATTAATTAACCTGAGAAAGTATTTACGCAAAGAAATTCTTACCTATATCTAAAGCATATCCTCACTTATACATCAAGTTAGAGCATATTCTCATTTACACATCAAATCAATAAATAAGAGATATTTAAAAAATTAGACCCTATTTTATTCTTCTAATATTTCTTCAATATTAATTAATATTTATTTTTTTGAAATTTTAATTTTTTTAATTATAAAAAAATATATAAGAAATTATTTACAAATTATATGAATTTAAATTATTATATGACGGATTCATTTTAGTGCATCTTAAGTTATAGATATGATTCCAAAAAAATTAAAAAAATTAACAATGTAATTATAAAAAAATAAATATTAATTAACATTGGAAAAATATTAGAGTAATAAAATAAAAAAATGTCTTTTATTTATTGGCTTGGTGTATTAGTGGGGACATGCTTTAGGTGTAGATAAAAATTTCCCCCATAAACAAAGTTACATATCTTAACGTTAATATTAATTGTTTTTCTGTAATTTTTAGTATTACAGCACATTTTTACCTTTTTAGAATTACATATCTTTAACGTTAATATTAATATTAAAACCTAACTCAATTTACAAGAGTGTTTTTTCAAAAACTTATGAAACTTACTGTTTAAAGATGGTTTATAAAAATGATTTTCAAAATGCTAGTAACTAATTGTTTCTTTTCTATTCTAATAATATTAAATCTCGTACTGAGTTAAAAGTATATAAACAATGAATTCAGTGGCAATGATAATAAAAGATAATTTCATAATGCATATGGATGAAGAATTCAGTGAAAAATTTTAAAACATAAAATGGAACATCAATTTCTTTTTTGATTTTTTTTTAATAAATGGAACATCAATTTCAATAGAAAAATAATCTAGAAATTCTTCTCATCATGTTTAGATAGAGCTAGGCTATCAAGTCTCCCCGATGGAGAGGCAAGACCGATAATATACATTCAATAATCATATATATTAAAATATATTGAACATGTTCATTAAATTTTTTTAAGACTGTTTCTTGTTAGTAAGAATGAACATGCTAACAAGATTTATTTCTTACGAGCCCATTTGGCCCTTAAACTTAATATCAAAGTATTTAATTTTTTTAAGGTTAATGTGAGGTCTCGATGAACATCAAAGAGCTAATTTGATCCCTTAAGTGTTAGTGGGAGGTCACGAGAGTGGAAATTAACCAGATCAGGTCTCTGTACTCTACTATAAGATAAAAATGAACGATAAAAAACGAATGAAGCTATTGCTTAGTCACCAATATCAGTAATGGTTTCGACAAGGAGAAGGCAGTGTCGTGAACTTAACCTCTTTGAAGGAGCGCCTACAAGTCATTTCTTGCCAATGGACACGCATATATGCTCTATATTGTGAGGTTCTTGGCAAGAAAAAAGAAGAGAAAGCCTAGCATGAGAAGAAGAGAAACGGTCAGAGGCAAAGATGAATGCCCTTAAAACCGCACATAATCACACAATAAAAGCAATATAGTGGGGATTCACGGGCAATTCATCCTTGCTTCAAACTCACCAATCTCCAAACCTCATGCTATGCTGCTCTTCCTAGCTCTCTCTGATGCTGCATGCCATTTCTATTCAATGTTTGGTCCCTATTTATAGCCAGCCAGCCAGCATCTTCAGTATAAGTAAAGAATAAAAATCATTATAAAGATTAAGCTTTTGCGTAATTAATGTCAACTCTGCATCATTTTGGATGCCGATAAATGGAACATATTCTTGTTATGTATATATAATATGTTCATCATTTTTCTTTAAAGGTTGAAATGGAATTTCTGAAACAAAGAGAAACTATGTAGCTTGACCCCTCGTGTCCCTCAAAGGATATTGTATTCACACGTTTTCATTGCATGGTTTTTGTGCCTAAATTTTAGAATTTACTTTGCGTTTGTAAATGATTACGATTATAATAATGCTATAACTGGCGCAAAATTATTCTACCAAATAGCATTTTCGTGGTGCAGCACACAGATACGTTAATAATATATATTACTTCCAATGGTGGCACGCATTATGTGAGCCTTTTCTTCTAGACATAGGTTGATTACATTGAACACACTCCATATCATGCAATTAGTGGCGTTTAGCTCATTAAGGTAGTTGATATAAGTTTTTTTTGCCGATCAGTTATAATTTAATTAATTTATTATAGTTCATAATTATATTTTATAATTAATATTTAAATAATTATAATATCTATATAAAAAATAATTATACAATGATATTTATATTTTAAAAATCAAAATTCATTTATAAATAATTTCTATTAATTATTTTAATAATATATAAATCAAAGACAATAAATTATTATTTATTACTATATATTATTTTAAAATAATTTATATAACTAAAAAATATTATAAAAATATATTTATAAATAAATTATATTCTTAATAGTCATTTGACATACTAACATATTAATCCATTGCGTGATCAATCTCAATTGTTTTGATTTTGAATCATTAATACTTCGTATTTAAGTGTGCTTATAAAATTAGGTACATAATCATACTCAACAAAAAAAAAAAAAAAAGTTTAAGGTCAAATTTAGGCCCAATTTAAACCCAATTGAAGACTTCAAAGACCCCTACAAATGTTTCCTAAAGTATAAGAAGTGATTCAAGTGCAAAGGAGGTCATTTGAAGTAACAAACTTCAAGTTTTCTTCAAGTTAGTCTACGCTCACGATCCTAAGGGCACCCTCACGATCCCAAGTTGACTAGTGACCAAGACTTAAAGAAAAGGGTTGCCACCCTCACGGTCTACGCTCATAATCCTGAGCTAACCTCTCACAATCTCGAGCCGTTAGTGACTAATCTCCAACGGAAAAATTTGTGAGTAACAGTTATATTTTTCAACGCTTACAATCCTAGGGGTATGCTCATGATCTTAATGAAAGAGAGTGAGTTTTTGGATGAATTTGGATGTTTCTAACAACTATTTTTTCATCACCAACTATATAAACAAGTCTTGAAACCTTATTTATGAAGTTAGAGAGTTGGTAGAGCAAATTCATTAAACCAAATTTTGTTCTTTTACATTTATTCTTTGTATATCATTTGTATATAAACAAATTTTTATTGAGTTTATAATTACTTTTCCATTGAGATTTAGGTGAGTACTTAGTTGATAGGATTATTTCTTATACTCTTTCTTAGGGTTGAGAAGTAGGTAGTGAGGAATCAATCAACATTGGGTTAGTGTTGAGCCTTGTGAAAAATACATATTGTAAAAGGTTGAGTTAGCCTTGAAAACTCTTGTGGAAATGTTTAAGTGTGAACTTTGAAAACATTTGAGAACAGGTTTGTGTTGATCCTTGAAAAACACATGAGGTTGATTTGTGTTGAGCCAATAAAAACACAACTTATTGTAAGGTTGGTGTCGAGCCTTAAAACACATTGTTATAACAGTCTTGGTAATTATAAGATTGAGATGAGTTCAAAATCCTAATTTAAGAATAAGTTAGGTGTGAAACATAATATTAGTTGAAAATCCGAACTCCTCAAGGTTACTTATGTTCCTTTTGATCTTTTTTTATTCTCATTCTTAATCTCTATTTTTTTTAATCATTTTAATTTTCCGTCATACCTTTAATCTTTTCTAAAATTCTAATTTGCTCTATTCATCCCTTTTTAGGGCATTTTCATAATAATAATAACTAATAAAAATTTATTCATCAGTTCAAATGTATCATCAATCAAATATTATAACCAGTTATAAGTTTTTTTTTCTTTACCTAATAAAATTTAAACTCATATTTTTTTTTATCTTAATATAAGAGCATCTTATGAACTTGACACTTTTTATCAATTTATCTATCAATTTATGAACTAATCATTTAAGCACATTAATTTAATAAAAATGAAACTTATCAACATTTTTAACACTATTTCACATATTTAAATAAAAACAATCAATTTATAAATTGAAAAGATAAATAGATAAAATATTTTTACCTTTAAGAAACTGCAAATGTATTAATTTTTTTTTTTTTGGTTATACAAGTATCTTCTTGTTGCTTGATTAGACATGTAAAAAGTTTAGCAATTTCATCTTGCAGAAGAAGTTTGAATTTAAAATTTTAAATTCAAGTCTTATGTATGAGAAATATATGTTAAAAGAATTTTATCCTTTTTAAGGTTTATCTGATTCAATTCAAAATAGTTAGAATCTAAATTTATAATTATTAGATATTAAATATATATAATTAAAAAAATGATGAATTACATGAAAAAAAATAATTTTTTTTAATATCTATTTTTTTAATATATAATTAAGCTCAAATTAAAATTTTATTTAAAGAATTCAAAATTTTCATTGTTGGAATAAATATACAATAACGGATATTTATATGGTAGACTTTATCAAATTATTGTTGTATATAAAAATTTCTTTGGATGGATTCGACTTTTAAACATTTCCTTGATCCTTATCTACAAAACCTCAATATTTTGAAGTTGAGACAAAGGGTAGAGGTTACGCAGTTGACCAGCATGGATCATGAACCCAACTTGGGCAAAGCTTTCCCAATAATTGACACGATATATGTTGCCATGTTCGATTTAGATAGAGTGAAGGCAAGGAATATTTTATAGTTCATCACCCAATTGCGATGTCCTATCTTTTAGATCAAAATCAGCTCGAAAAGGAAAATGTTCCATTCAACTTGACTATTTTCTTAGGCCTGAAAATTTTGTAAGATTGAATGTTTTTTATTTTACTCGTACCACCTTGATCAAATTCATAGTTCACATTTCAATAAGCTTGCATATAGAGATAAATTTTCAGTATCTTTTTATTTTTTTTAAATTATCAATGATACCATCTAGAATGTTTCCATCTAATTAGGGGTTCTTCACCCCCTAAATAGGAACACATGGACAAAGGAGAAGACAGACTCGTCCAAGGAACTACCTCAAAGAGGAATCCTAACTGTAGTAGGAACACTCTCCCACAAGGATTCCTATTCCTCCCAGGTTTGAGTATCACTATATATAACACCATATACCCCTCATTAAGGGACATCTCATTTACACATACTCAAGCTATCTTTTATCCACCCGTTTTCTATTCCCTAACTTAGGCATCGGAGTGTTTGTGGGGATTCCCCTCACTTCTCACCTTACCCTTTGTTCAGTGTTTTGCAGGACGTTCAACCCAAGAGTTCCGGAAACCAGTTATCAAGTGGCGCTGTCTGTAGGAAACTCCTTGGGAAAAGCCATTCATTCACTTGCTAAGCTAAAGATACTTTCACCATGACTTCCAGCCCAAATTCCTGAGGGCGGCACCAATCCTTCTGCACCCATCCTTTCGACTGACCTTTCAAGCCCTTTCCTAGTAATAATACCACCGCCCACCTTGCAGCTTGTTGGGGCCACATCCGCTCATGCACCTTTACCTCCGGAAAACACTCCGAGATACCCATCCTTGGGAATAGATCTCCCATATTACCCTCCGCTGCAGCACCATCGATTAATACCCTCAATACCTTTTCCAAGCCTACTAGAAACGCCAGCAATAACCACTCCAAACCTAAACACAGTAACCCAAACACTCGGCCTTGACCAAGCAAGCAAAGATGCCATGATAAAAAATATTCAGATACAAATAACCTTGATGCAACAACAACTAAGCGCTATAATACAAAGCGAGCATACTGAACTAGCTCCAAATAATGATAATGCAGCACCCCGATAGGCTCCAGGGACAAGCACAGGGAAGGGTAAAACACCATAAAGGGAGTGTAGTTCGTCCATCCCAGCTCTCGATGATTTGAAATTAGCATAGAAGGTTGAGGAAGCAATGAACAAGGCCCGGACTAAACCTAAAAAGGAAGAAGAATGGGTGATGGATAATAGAACTTTGTTTGTCAGCAGAATAATTCAAACGGAGATTCCTAGTAAGTTCAGAATCCCGCAGCTCGATCAGTACGATGGGACAGGAGACCTTATTAGTCTTTATCTGCTTTCCGAACAAAGATGTTGCTCTAGAATGTGAATGATGGAATCATGTGCTGAGTCTTCCCAAGTACATTCACAAAAAGCGCCCAAAAATGGTTTCATTGGCTCCCGAAGAATACCGTCACGTCTTTTGAAGACTTAGCCGAGCAGTTCCATATCAGATTTATCACTAATATCCCTCATGTAAAAAACATTAACGACCTCCGGGTGTGCCGGCAGGAAGCTGACGAGTCTCTACGAAGTTACCTTGACAGTTTCAATAAAACAGCTATGCAGATTGAGCACCTCGTTGATGAAGTCGCCATATAAGCTTTGAAAAATGGCACTAGACTCGGCAAGCTAAAAGACAAATTAATGACTAAAGAATCGAGTACCTTTGCCGAGGCAATGGCGATAGAGGTTCGGATGATAAAGATGGACGAGGATAGGAGGATGCATCGGGAAGAAGATAGGCCACCAACTAGAGATGAACGGCCAAAGCAAAGATGAGTAAGCTTCCCAAAAATGAATTTCAGAGCTCTGGCAGACAGATTTGATAGGGAAGCAGATAGATACACACCCCTGAACACTTCTCGATCAAGGATCCTTATGTGGGTCAGGCAGAATGGAGTGGAAATTACACCGGCCAAAAGAATTAGCCCAAGCCAGAGATTTACTCGTGATAGAAGCCAATACTGTGAGTACCACAGAGAATATGGCCATAACACAAAAGGCTGCAAAGAACTGAAGAGTGCCATAGAAAAATCAGTGCAGCGGGGAAAGCTTGATAATTTCACTGACGCACCGAGGAGATGCGGAAACATGGAAAACCATGATCGTGACAAAGCTGAGGCAAAGAAAGCTAGGAAAGAACTGATCAGAATGATCAACATGATTGTGGGAGGAGAAAACACCGGGAAACGATTAAAACGCAGTAGAGGAAAAATGATACCTAGTAAAAGCAACAACATTCTTAACTCGGAAGATAATTCGCATATACATCACCCTCACAGTGATGCCCTGGTGATAACTGCAAGCATAAATAAGTATCAGGTCAAAAGGCTATTGGTCGATAATGGGAGTGCTATCAATGTTTTATCTTGGAATGCATACAAAGCTATGGGCGGCTCCATCACCAACCTAATGGCCATCCAAAACCCCATCACTACTTTTTATGGAGGAACGGTGCAACCAATGGGGACTGTCAATCTGGATCTAGAATTCGGAAACCAAGAGGATGAGGAAACAAAAATCGTCTAGACCCCATTCAATGTGGTAGACATACCACTAGCCTATAATGGGATAATAGGGTGACCGGTACTTTACGAAGCAGATGCAGTCACCAGCATCCGACAATTAACCATGAAAATCCCGATCAAAACGGGGACCCTTACTATCAGGGGAGATCAATAGATGGCCAGACAATGCTATTAGATGACCATGAAATCTCTGGCGGAAGCTTTTCATTTGGAAGCATGGGAAATTGAGAAGCAAGGCGCTAATCCACAACCGGTGGAAGACACAGAGACATTGCAAATTAGGGGAGGAAAATCCGTGAAAATTGGTAATGCCCTTAATCAAGACATCAAAGACACATTAAGGAACGTCCTTATTAGACATTTAGAAGATTTCGCTTCTCAAGCCTCCGAGATCATTGGCGTGGACTCGTGGGTTGCCTATCATTGCCTAAACATCAAACCAGGGGCCAAGCTAGTAGCACAGAAGAAAAGAACTTTCGCATACGAAAGATAAAAGATCATTGTCGAGGAAACAGTGAAGCTTTTAGCGGCCAGATTCATTAAAGAGGTTACTCACCCGGACTGGGTAGCCAACGTAGTACTTGTCAAGAAAGCAAATGGGAAGTACAGAATGTGTGTAGACTACACCGACCTCAACCAGGCATGCCCCAAAGACAGCTACCCGTTACCAACGATTGATCAACTCATCGATTCCACCGCTGGCCATGGCCTATACAGCTTCGTAGATGCTGCCTAAGGTAATCACCAGATCCCCATGAAAAAAGAAGACCAGGAGAAAACGTCCTTCATCACACACGAAGGGCTGTACTGCTACAAGGTGATGGCCTTCGGACTGAAAAATGCCGGAGCCACATACCAAAGAATGATGAACCAAGTCCTTCAGAGCCAGATTGGGACCAGCGTGGAGGTATATGTGGATGACATCATCATCAAAAGCAATCACTCTGAGCACCACCCAGCAGACGTGGATCAAGTCCTCCAGTTACTAAGCCAATCCAGGATCAAGTTGAATCCTGATAAATGCATTTTCGGAGTCCAAGTCAGAAAATTCCTGGGGTTCATGATTTCCCACCAAGGCATTGAAGCCAACCTAGAAAAAATGGAAGCCATACTCAACATGGCAGCACCAAAGAGCATCCGTGATATACAAAAGCTAAACGGAAGAATAACCGCACTGGGGCGCTTTATTTCTTGTTCAGCTAGGTGATGTCTACCATTGTTCCGAGCTCTCAAAAGTTCCGGCAAGTTTCAGTGGTCCGCTGATTGCAAAGCAGCATTTGAAGAAATTAAAAGATTCTTATCTTCCCCACCATTAATCAACGGTCCAATACCGAATGAGACCTTATACTTATACCTATCTGTTGGCCGAGAATGCATCACCTCAGTACTGATAAGGGAAGATGGAAGCCAGAAAAGCCCTATCTACTATGTCAGCAAGATGCTCCAAGGACCTGAAGTTCGATACCCCATGCTGGACAAATTAGCCTTAGCTATGGTTCATACTTCTCAAAAGCTTCGTCACTACTTCCAAGCTCACCATATCATGGTCCGGTCTTATTTTCCACTGCATAAAATATTACAGAGACCAGAGACTTCAGGCAGGCTAGTGCAATGGTCGGTCTTACTCGGTGAGTTCGATATTGATTACGAACCTCGACAGTAGATGAAAGCCTAGGCCTTAGTGGATTTTGTACATGAAATGGCTCCGGAAGATATAACCTTGACCAAGATGCTAGAATGGAAGCTCTATGTCGACGGAGCATCCTCAACTCACGGTTCCGGCACGGGAATAATCCTCAGGGGACCACATAAAGTTCATATCCAGTACGCAGTCCGCATAGAGTATAATGCCACCAATAATGCGACTGAATACGAAGCACTCATTACAGGGTTGAAGCTAGCCACGGAAGTCAAGGCTGAACACCTCATTATACACTCGGATTCCCAGCTAGTAGTCAACCAAGTCAACGGATCATTTCAAGTCAAAGATGCCTGCATCGCCAAATACGTAGACAAAGCCAGGCAATTTTTGCAACACATCGAGCAAGACAGAGGCCAATGGAATATCGTCCAGATTCCCAGAGAAGACAACAATGAGGCCGATTACCTTGCTAAATCCACAGTCGAGAACAGTCAAGCATTTAGGGATATGGATTTCACCGAATCACTCACCAATCCCAGCACAGAGGATAGTGAAATTTTTAGAACACAAATAGTCTCAGAATGGATACAGCCCATCATTTAATATCTTGAACATGGCACACTTCCGGAAGACAAGCTGCAAGCTCGAAAGCTCAAAGCCAAAGCAGCATACTATTCCATCCACCGAGGGGAGCTCTACCAAAAATCCCTCTCACACCCTTGGTTGAAATGCGTTTCCCCAAAGGAGGGAAATTACATACTAAGAGAAATCCATGAAGGAATCAGTGGTGCACACGAGTCCCACTATTCGCTCACTAGAAAGGCCCTGCTCCAGGGATATTACTGGCCCACTATGTCCAAGGATGCCCAGCAACTAACACAATCATGTCACCAGCGCCAGTACCACGCCTGACTTAGCCACAAATCTTCTCGGCCTTTGCATCCCATTGGTAGCCCATGGCCTTTCGCCATGTGGGGGATGGACATCTTGGGTCCTTTTCCTCTATCTACCTCACAGAAAAAGTTCTTAATCGTGGCCATTGACCATTTCACGAAATGGGTAGAAGCAGAAGCAGTCCCAACCATCACAGAGGCCTGGATACAGCACTTTTTCTGGAAGGAAATCATTTGTAGATTCGGCATCCCCCACACTTTAATTACAGACAATGGCAAACAGTTCGACAACCACAAATTCAAAAGTTTCTACTCAGACCTTGGCATAAAACTGCGCTTCACCTCAGTAGCTCACCCACAGACGAACGGACAAACTGAGGTCACAAATAGAATCCTCATGCAAGGGTTGAAGAAAAGACTCGATGATAAGAAAGGGAACTGGTTTGAAGAGCTGAACAATGTAATCTGGGCCTACAGAACCACACCCCGATCATCCACTGAAGAAACGTCATTCAGACTAACTTACGGCATGGATGCAGTAATTCCAAGAGAGGTTGGGTCCCCAAGTTATCGGGTAAGCCAAGACCTCGACCACACCATCAATAACGTCAACGCACGAATATGCCTTGACATACTAGAGGAACGAAGAGAACAAGTGGTAGCAATGGCTGAGGCACATCGGCAAAGGATAACTCGGTACCACCATCTGCGTAAACCAATAGAGAATTTCAAGACGGGTGACTGGGTACTCAGAAGAGCAGATATAGGCAAAGGTACCTCTGGTACTTGCAAGCTAGGCCCTAATTGGGAAGGTCCGTATCAGATCTCAGAATGCACAACAAAGGGGGCGTATAAACTAAGAGAGAGAGGAGGCAAAGAACTACCGAGGTTTTGAAACTCAGACTCCCTTAGAAAATATTATCAATAATCTTATATTCGAGCACATAATTTGATTCAATGAAAACTATCTTTATTAATAAAGAATATCTTTACAGCTGATTGTTAAAAAAAAAAGATACATAAAACCTATATACTATAGTATCTCTACACCCGGACCCCCCGTCCCGGAAACTGAGGGGGAAGCATCATTGGCATCCTTTGGATGCTTGCTAGACCCAGCTGTAGCAATGGCCTCTTCAGACTCCCTCACAGAAAAGGAACTGGTCTTTCGACGGGCATCATCCTCTGCAGCAAGCCTTGCCAGATCGGCTGGGGTTATCCAATCTAAGGCCCCTAGATCCAATCTTGAGTCTTGAGAGAGCAAGATCCTTTTGCATTCAGCCCGGTAAGCCTTGAGAAACCCCCCTACCATGCTTTGATATGTCTTCTTATCATTGGCATGAGATTTCTCAAGCTCAGCTAGCCTCTCATGAAGTCCAGCAATCTGAAGATCCTACTCCTCGATCCTTCTTGTCAGCTAGGCCTGGCTATGTTCCAATTTGGAAACCTTCTTCTGATTCGCCTCCGCGTCAGATTTAGCCTCCCCGTATCTTGTCTGGCAGTGCTCTAGAGCTGCTTTGGCACTATCCAATTTTTTCTCAAAATCTATAGCGATCATCCCCACCTCCGTTTCCTTCAAGCTGTACTGGCTCTTCAAGTAGAAGTACTGATCCTTAGCCAGCAGCAAGGCTTGAGTCATCTGCCAAAAACAACCAAACAACTTAGCCAAAATCCCACTACAAACAGTTATATCAAGTACTAGAAACTCCATTACCTCCAGTGACTGGCCGATCATAGAATCGAGCAATCCGTCCGGTCCCTCGTCCGACCAACGCTGCATGTCTTTGGGTAACCGCAGCGACTCGATGTACTGGTCTCGTACTTGACTGTTGGAGATGCTTGGGGGCTTCATCTTTTTCAATATCTAGCCCTGCATATCTGGACAACCAGATAATCGGGGACATTGGACATAAATCTCTTCGTCCAGCCCCTCCGCATAAGACTCTGCTTCGATCAGCCACCTTTTCCGTCATCTGACCCGCTCCGACCGCTCACATTCCATTGTTGCTTTGCCCTTAGGATCGACAGGAATGGCCTCCAGAGCAACGGGAGCCTCAGCTTCAGGGGAAGGATAATCCCGACACTCCTCCACTGCAGCTGGCTCATCTATTAGGGAAATCCCGTCGGTAAAATCAAAAAAGTCAGCCATCTACAGACGGAAAGATAAGACTAGTTAGACAAAAAAAACTCAAAACAAAATTCATACCAGGGCAATGGTTGCGACTTGGACAGACTCTCCATAGATACCTCCAGGATGCATCCTCTGCGGATCGAGCTTCAGCAAGTCCGCCTAGATGTAGCCGCAAAACTAATTCCGTATCCGGATCGAAAAGTTTCGCTGGATGAGTCACTTTGTGACACTCGTCCGACCACATCCTCCAAACATCCAGGAAGTCCGATTGATGCTTTATAACAAAAAAATGGTATCTCCACTTCTTGTGAAGATCTGGAAGTTTAACAAAAAGGGAATGGTTGGGTACAGCCGAAAGGGAGAACATCAGCTCTCCCTTCTTCCTAGTCAGCCTATACAAATACCGGAGGACGTCTAGATCGGGAACCCTACCCTCCTCATGCATCAGTTGGATGAACCCGGTCAGTATCTGATAACTATTCGGATGAAGATGACCAGGCGCAATGTTATTTCTATTAAGAAAATCCTTGATAAAGGGATCCAAGGGAAATTTTAGACCCCCCTCTAACTGGTCGAAGTACACCACTAATCTACTTAGCCCCGATATAGGGGTATGGGCCTTAAACCTTCTATCTACAGTGTGGAGGGCATAATCGATGGGGATGCAGAACCGCCGCCGGTACCACCCTAGCAATTCTCTATCTACGTTGGACATAAAAAGGTTAGAGCTAATCTCTTCCCGAGGAGCCATAGCAAAGAAGGGAACGAAAACCCAATGAAAAAAAAAGAGGGGCAAAAAGAGAAGGAAGAATGATGAAAGAATCACCTGACAACCTCAAGCGAGAGTTATGGTAGGAAGGAATAAAAATGGTGGATGCAGTAGAAACGCAGCAAAAACAGAATGAAAAAGTGAAAGAAAGAAAAATGTGCCAGTTAGCAAACGCAACAGTATTTATAAAGACATGGAAGGACCTGGAAGCACGCCATTAACTGCCCCCATTATTACTGCGCTCCTCCCTAGACCACCAAGGGCCTATTGGGAATAAAAAAAACCCATTGGGTGAAGAGTCGCGATGACGGCCGTACGAGCGTTTCGCTCATTGACACACGAAACGACGCATCAATCACATGATCTCAATAGTTGAAATGAAATCACCCTGTGTTGGCCCACTCACATTTTCGAATGGGCCGCTACATCAAGCGAATCGGGAAACGTTCCAAGCATCACTCCCAGACCATTCCATACACAGTCCAATGACTGATGCTGGCACCCTCAGGTCGCTTCCGTGGTACTGAGGATCCGAGCATGTAAGCCTCGCGCCCCTGTGCTGAGCATCTAAGGCTCGCTCACAAAGTCCAGTGACTGAAGCTGGCACCCTCAGGTCACTTTCGTAGTATTAAGGATCCGAGCATGTAAGCCTCGCGCCCCTATGCCAAGCATCCAAGTCTCGCTCATAAAGTTCAGTGACTGAAGCTGGCACCCTCAAGTCACTTTTATAGTACTGAGGATTCGAGTATGTAAGCCTCGCGCCCCTGTGCCGAGCATCCAAGTCTCGCTTATAAAGTCGAGTGATTGAAGCTGGCACCCTTAGGTCGCTTCCGTAGTACTGAGGATCCAAGTATCTAAGCCTCGTGCCCTTGTGCTGAGCATCTACAAATCCAGTAGTAACTGGTTCCGTCTTGTCTTAAAATGAACGGGTTAATCTATTGCGTTGATCATACTCCCTCATTAGGTACCCCAGTTCCACGGATTACGATTCGATGATAAATCAACCAAAGATACTCGGCACCAAGCTTTGCTTATTGCGACGAAGGCTGGCCACCTCAGCTCACTTGCATCTTATCACCCGTATAGAGGCACCACTACATCTTACTCAGACGCAATGGATATAAATATCCGCATACTCCAGGGGGGGACTCTTGATACCATCTAGAATGTTCCCACCTAATTAGGGGTCCTCCACCCCCCTAAATAGGAACACATGGACAAAGGAGAAGACAGACTCGTCCAAGGAACTACCTCAAAGAGGAATCCTAACTGAAGTAGGAACACTCTCCCACAAGGATTCCTATTCCTTCCAAGTTTGAGTATCACTATATATAACACCATATACCCCTCATTAGGGGACATCTCATTCACACATACTCAAGCTATCTTTCATCCACCCGCTTTCTATTCCCTAACTTAGGCATCAGAGTGTTTATGGGGATTCCCCCCACTTCTCACCTTGCCCTCTGTTCAGTGCTTTGCAGGACGTTCATCCCAGGAGTCCCGAAAACCAGTTATCAATCAATATTTAAAATTTATTGAATTGTAATTGATTTAATTTGATCATGATGGAATCACAATTCAGAATTAAAATGTTACTTAAACGATAACAGTTTTTTACTAGCTGATTCTAATGATTGTTGTTAGTGTATCTTTTTTAATTTTATAAAAGCCTAATGATAATAAATGGTACTTGTATAATTTTGATAAATTATTTTAACTAATTTTTACAATTTTAATATAATTTCATTTTTAGTTCTGATTCTAATGAACCTAGTTAATATAATTAATTTTAATTATAAATATGCTCTAACCAAATGGCAAAGTGTTAATTTTTTTTTTAAAGAAAACTGTAACTATTATTATTATTTCATTTCCCTTCCAAGGGTATCATATAGAAAGCATGAAGAGAATCTACCTCTCTAGCAACCAAATAAGCTAATTAACTTAACATGAATATTGTGTAGTTTTGACAAAAACTTTGGCCAATCATCAACCATCACCCCCAAAAGGAGACCTATCGTAACAATTGATTGTTGTGACTAAGTGAGTTCCAGAAAGTTAAAGATTTTATTATATATATTAGAAATTAAATTTTTAATTTATTTAGAATGTTATTTTATTCTTAATTAGTATGTAATTAAATTATATATATATATATATATATATATATATATATATATAAAATAAATGTAATTAAATTATATATATATATAAAACGAATGTAACATCTTTTATAAATATATGAAAAATAAAATTTCTATGAATTTTTCTCTTCTTTTCTCTAAATTTTATTTTTCATAGTATTAAAGCATACTTATTGAAATAAAATTTTTTGTATTGAATTCTTGAAATCATAACTAATAAAAACACATCCATTGTATTTCATGGAACATCCACCTTCATTCAAACTCTTCAAGATAATTTTCTGTTTCCTACTGGAATTATACTTGATGATACGAACTTTCCTTTATGGTCACAATTCATGGAGATGCGAATTGGAACCAGAAATAAATCTAACTTTCTTATTGGCACAATGCCAAAACCACCAGCAGGAGATAAAGCTTTGGAGATTTGACTTATTGATAATAACTGAGTCAAAGTTAGCTTATTGATTCCATGAGTCCAACATTGATGCAGAGATTCATCTGTCTTCAAACAGTAAAGGACATATGAGATTTTGTCTCAAAAACCTTATATAATGGATCTTATGAAACTCAATTGTTTGAATTAAACTAGAAATCATTCATTACACGTTAGAGTGGTAGGCCATTACCTACATACTATAATGAGCTGGTTGAGATATTTTAAGAGATTGATGTCTGGACAAGTGCTCAAAAAGAGGATATTAATGAAATAGTATCACTCCACAAGCATATTACTCGGCTTCGAACATATATTTTCCTAGTCGAACTTGATTCAGAATTTAACAATGCTTGGAGTGAAATATTGCGAAAGGATCCACCTTTTGATTTCGAGTCTAGTTATGCATATGTGTGTAGGGATCACAACTAGCGATAGACGATGGAGGAGCTGAAGATTCTACCGAACCATGCAGTATTTGTAGCAGCTCAAACTTGCCCACAATTTAAAGGGAAAGTATCGAATAAGTCCAATATATATATATATATATATATATATATATATATATATATATATATATATATATATATATATATATATATACACTTATTGTGGTGAAGTTGGACACTCTAAGGAACTGTGCTATGAAATTGTGAGCTATCTGGAATGGTGGAATTTCAATAGAATGCCTCGTAAGAAGCTCAGAAAAACTACAATTGCCACTTCAAATGTCACTAAACCAAGTAGTGATCTTGATAAAACATCAGATATGAAAAATCTTACTCAGAATAATACATGTATTATTGATACATATGCTATTGATTATATGGCAAACTCCACCCACCATCTTACATCCATTCGACCATCAACCCAATAAAATATCCTAACTGCTAATGAAGGAATAACACCCAGCACTCATAAAGGATTAATATCTAACTCTGCCTCTCTTAATCTAGATACTGTTCTTATTGTTCCATCTCTCTCTTGTAATCTATTATTTATTGGCTAAATCACTGAAACCTTAAACTGCACTATTGCATTTTGGCCAAACTATTATTTATTTCAAGACATTACAACACACCAGATTCTTGGCTCTAGTGTTAAACATGGAAAGTTGTTGTATCTTGATTTGTATAGTGATCCGAGTTAGAAATCAAGTCAAGTTAATAATGTTGGTAGAAGTCACTCGGATAAAGACCAAGTCATTTTGTGGCATCATCATCGTGGACATCTTATTTTTAATTATCTTAGACAAATAAAGCTAGAATTTTTTTGAGTATCACAGACTCCGAATTCAAGTGTGATATTTATGAATTGGCAAAGGGCCACCAAATTTCATATGTACTGAGTTATAATAAAAATTTAATTCTATTTATGACCATTCATTCTGATGTATAGGGACCTGCTCAGATTCGTACTATGTATGGTGCTCGATATTTGTAACGTTTATTGATGAATGTACCAAGATGACCTGGGTATCCCTTCATTTAAATAAGGGAGATGTGTGCTCTGCTTTTCAGGACCTGTACAAAATGGTGACCATGCAATACCAAAGTAAAATTTGAATCTTACAATCTAACAATGGTAGGGAGTATCTTAACTTGACTCTTAAAGATTTTTTCCATGAGCATGGCATTTGCCACTAAACTTCATGCATTGAAACTCCCTAATATAATGGTATAGCAGAATGGAAAAATTGGTAGTTATTAGAAGTCATTCGAGCATTATTATTTGACATGAATGTTCCTCGTGAATACTGGGGAGAGGCTGTATGATCCGCTGCATATCTTATAAACCGGACTCCCTTAAGAGTACTCGGTTTCAAAATGCCTCTTCAGAAACTTTAAGAGCTTATCTCATCTCCACCTCTAAATAATCTTGAGCCCTTAGTCTTTGG
This sequence comes from Mallotus nudiflorus, assembly GCA_947683625.1. Taxonomy (NCBI): domain Eukaryota; kingdom Viridiplantae; phylum Streptophyta; class Magnoliopsida; order Malpighiales; family Euphorbiaceae; genus Mallotus; species Mallotus nudiflorus. The sequence continues at coordinate 4,921,928 of CANTUR010000239.1, forward strand.
ATGCTTGGCATATGATCATCAAGTACTCGATAAATTAGATCTTTAAGCTATCCGGTGTATCTTTATGGGATATGCTAATCAACAAAAGGGATATCGATGTTATGATCCGAATGCTAAAAAGATGTATGTAACTCAAAATGTTCATTTCTATAAATATGCTCCCTTCTTCTCTCAATCCAAGTGTTCTCTTCAGGGGGAGAGAATTCATAGTATCTTTGAAGATAGCACTTTGAGTATCTCACCAAGTGTTCCAAGTATCTTACTAAGTGTTTCGAGTATATAACCAAGTGTTCTGGGTATCTCACTGAGTGCTTTGAGTATCTCATCAAGTGTTTCGAGTATCTCATCAAGTGTTTCGAGCATCACACCGGGACAGATAAATAAAGATAATAAGAATATCTCACTCAAACCCGAAACTAATTAAGATAGTACAACTAATCAAAACAGTACATCTTCTCAATCCATGTCAGAAGCTAAGGAAACTCTAGATGTGCACAATAAGATAAACTTGTCTCCCTTAGTAACTCCAAATACTGACCCTCGTTATCCTATTAGAATCAATAGAGGGATTCCAAAAAAATAATATGATCTGTACCTTAATACCAAAACTAAATATCCTATTAATAACTTTATATTAATAAATTGTTTATGAAAATCACATACATATACTGTAAATCAATTATCTATTGCATTTATTCCGAGTAATGTGCAAAAGGCTCTAGCTCGGAAGAAAGCCATGAATGATGAAATGGAAGCATTGCAAAAGAACTCCACATGGGAACTTGTTCCACTTCCTGAAGGAAAGAAAACAGTCAGATATAGGTGGATATTCACTGTTAAATTGAATCCAAATGGAAGCATTAATCGATAAAAAGCTCAGTTGGTTATAAATAGATATACTGAGAAGTATGGAATTGACTATAAAGATACATTTGCCCCAGTAGCAAAAATGAACACCATTCGAGTTCTTATTTCCTTAGCTGCCAACCTGGACTGGCCATTACGGTAATTTGATGTAAATAATGCCTTTTTGAATGGAACTATAGATGAATAAGTATATATAGATCCACCACTAGGAATGAGGTACACTGACCGAGTATGCAAATTTAAAAGAGCATTGTATGGACCTAAACAATCGCCTTGAGCACGGTTTGGATAACTCATAACCTTTATGAAGAAGCTCGATTATAAATAAAGTGATGTTGACCATATACTATTCATTAAACGAAAGACAGGAAAATCACTGCTCTTATTGTGTATATTGATGATATGATAATCACTACAAATGATCCAAGTGAGATAACAACTCAACAAAGACAGTTAGCAATCGAGTTTGAACTTAAGGATTTGGGTAACTTGAAGTATTTTTTGGGGATTGAAGTTGCAAGATCAGCTCAAGAAATTTCTCTCTGCCAACAAATGTATGTAATGGATCTATTGACAAAAATGAGTATGCTTGATTGTAAGGCAGTTGGGACTCCAATTGAAGTCAACCATGGACTATCCATCTGAGGATATCAAGTTCCAACTGATAAGGATTAGTATCAAAGGCTCGTGGGAAGATTAATTTATTTATCTCATACTTGGTCAGATATCGCTTATGCAGTGAGTGTTGTAAGTCAATTTATGCATTCTCCAAGTACAGAACATATGGATGCGGCATACCGAGTGTTGAGATATCTAAAGTTTTCTTTGGGCAAAGGTTTATTTTTTGGAGAAATAAGAATTATAAAATTACTAGTCATACGGATGCTGACTGGGCCGAAGATTAAACTGATAAAAAATCAACATCTAGGTACTTTACATTTGTTGTAAAGAATTTGGTCACTTTGAGAAGCAAAAAATAGAAAGTTGTGGCACGGTTAAGTGCTAAAGCTAAGTTTAGAGGAATTACTCATGGTGCATATGAGTTGCTCTGGATAAAGCGAATTGTTCAGGATCTAGAACTAAATCATCCGAAACTTATGTTGTTACATTGTGATAATAAGTTAGCCATAACTATTACAAACAATCCGGTTCAACATTATCAAACTAAGCACGTGGAAGTTGACAGACACTTCATCATAAATCATTTGAATCAAGGAACAATTGGTTTTTCATTTGTTTCTTTTTAGACTCAACTAGCTGACATTCTCACAAAGGCTATATCCAAAAAAATGTTCTACAACTTACTTGACAAGTCGAGAATGATTGACATATATTCACTAACTTAAGGAAGAGTGTTTAGGTGAGCTTTAAAAAGTCAAAAATTTGATTGTATATATTAGGAATCAAATCTCTGTATACAATTAGGAATTAAATATTTAATTTATTTAGAATATTATTTTATTTCTAATTAATATGTAATTAGATTTTTTTATCTATATATATATATATATAAGAGATGTAATCTCTCTTATAAATATATAAAAAATAAAATCTCCTTAAATTTTTTTCTTCTTTTTTCTAAATTTTTTCTTCAACCATTGCATCTGTCTCCGCTATGACCATCGACCATTGTCATTCGTTAATCCAGCTCAGCAACTTAAATCTCTACAACTTTAGCTCCATACACTCAGACGTTAACTAGTGTCTTGGCCTTGCCGCTATAAAATCGCCTATGGAGGTGGGGTCTCGAACTATACTGTTCAAAGTCATCTGATTCCTAGCTCTAAAAATTCCAGCATCCATGTTGCATTATTTTTTTTGACATTGTTACTGTTAGTGTTGCATTTCAAGTAACACAAGCCCAATTTCAATTAATTTGACTTAACAAAGTTTAAATATAAGAACCACAATTAAAATTAAAAAAAACAAAAATGAGAAAAAATAAAATCAATTTTATCTAACATGAACACAATGTTTTTGTAAATTGAAATTAACATGAAAATAGATGTTAAAAAAACTGAAAAATTAACAATTTTAATTCGATTCAGCTTTCAATTTAAAAAAAGAACTAAAAAAATCAATCGATTCGATTTTGCTCACGTTACTTGACAGGATGCCTAACCACAGTTGGTGGCATACCATCATTTGAACAATATCTGCCGCAACCAACACTACTACTGATATAACTGTTCCGTTCATTTTCCTGCTAGATTATAGATATAAGCTGCTCAATTAACCTAGATTTTGAGCCTGTTATCAGTTTTGGTGGATTGTGGTATACGTGATGCACAATTATTCAATGTTAGTTCCATTGTTATGGCTTCTTACTTATATATTTTTTTCTTTCAAAAAGAATTATACATATATATATATATATATATATATTTTAAATGTAACTTGCTCAACTTTAAGAGCAAAAAGGATGAGGTTTCTGAACATTTTAATTACATTTTCCAAGCAATATATGCAACAGATCCTTTTAATTAGGATTGAGTATCCTCGAAGCAATTCGAAAAATTAGTTTTTTTTTTTTTTTTTAAAAATGATTGAAAAGTTGGAAAATTTTAAAAAATAATTATTCAAAACCGAACAGAAATTTTGAAAATTGCTCTAAATTCTCAAAACAATTGAGAAGATTTCTTTATTCAAGTGCTTTATTTATATTATTAAATCGCGTCCAAAATTACATAGTTTTAAACAAATTAATATATTTTTCTCTTATTATTTTTATTTATCTAATGAAACTACTTCAATTTTTCATTTATATATCTAAAATTAATAATAAAAAAGTATATATTTTATACTTAAAATATTATATCAATAATAATAATATCTTTTTTTATAAATTTTATTTTTAAATTCTATTTTAATAATTCTATTTTATAATTTAAATATACAAGGCATGATGACTATAGATTTCACCATAAAAATTCTATTTACAAATTTAAGTTTTATTTTGTGATTTTAATATACATTGAAAATTGACTATAAAAATAATTTAATTGATGAGTGGATTTCCTTTATGTCAAACAATTAATTGACATTAAAAATATCAAATTATACATTAAATTAGCATGAGTGGTAGATTTTTTAAGATAAATTGTTTGAATATAATTATTAAAATGATATTAAATTTCATTTATAACATATAATTTTAAATTTCGAATCTTATCAATTACTAATTATTAACTTTATAAATATAATTAGAAAATAAGATGATAAATACTAATAAATATTATTAAACACACATATATATATAAGTCAATTAAATACTTTAACTTGTAAAAATTTTTTGATAGAGACACTTCTTTGAATATTATTTATCCATTTAAACATTTAATTAAATAAAAATTAAATATTAAAATAACAAATCTAAAATATTCATACACCATTAATTTTTTTTTCTTTTTAAATTATACAAATTGACTCAAGTCATGAAAATATTTTTACAACATAGTTTACGTTTTGATATTTTTTATATGGTCTAACAACTTAATGATTACATGTTTTTTTGAAGAAATCTATTAAAAAAAGTATGTTTAAATTATGCCAAGTTAAACAAATAACTTACAAGGATTTAAATACTAGAAAATATTAAATAATTAATAATTATTATTATTTCCAACATAATTAGAAAATACATATTATTTAACATTTCTTGTGTGGTTCCTTTAAAAAATAATAAATTAAAAATTAAAGAATCAAAATATAACTTTTATAACTGCAAGTGCAAAACTGGCTATTATGAAATCAATGTGGTGTTAACATGCTCCCTTGTTCTATTTGGTCAATTTCGTCCAATTCAGTCCTACAAAAGCCATCTCCAATCCATGACCTTTTTTTAAAAAAAAAAAATTATAGTAGGGGTAGGGGATTCAAACCCTCCTCTCTTACAAAAATACCAACGCCTTCCACCATTTGTATAGAAATATAACCGTGGGTATTGTGTATAAAATAGACAAATGATATAGAATTAGTGTGTGTATTATTAGACAAATTTATTATTTATATATTAGTTAAGAATTACATTATTTTTAATGTAATTTTATTTAAGAAAAAAATTTTAAAAAATAAAAAGTAAAAGCAAAATATTCATTTAAATATATTTTAAATTTAAAAAGAATTGGTTTTGACATTCATTGTTCAACCACACAAAAAGTATAGTAAAAATGAAACCGGATTGAGTTTTTTCAGTGATGCCAAACCAATAGAATTTAGCCATAAATTTTGGCCAGAAAAAGGCATCAAATATTTTACACTGACATTAATGTACTTTTCTAAAAAAAATTTGCTGACATGAATCTCAATAACATTTAGTTTAAAACTTTAGTTTAAATTTTTTACTTTTGACATTAACATTAATGTATTTTTATAAAAAAGTTTTACTAATTTTTTATACCCTTAAAAGTAGTTTAAAATTTGAGAATTTAAATCTCTATAATATTTAGAATCAGTGTCTTGATTGTAGCAAACTTCTTAAAATAAACTAAGTTTCTCTGTTATTTATAGTTTTTAAGTAAATAAACATAAATAAGGATGAATTTAGTATTTTAATTTTCTTTATAAGAATATAATGTTAAAGTAGTTATAAGTCCTTATAATATGAAAAAGACATACATGTAGACGTCACGAATATAAAAGATTTTTTTTATTATTCGATGTGAATCACAATGAAGTAAAGGAAGCAATTTGTCCAAATAGTGGAATGGATGGTGGATCACATGGAGGCAATTCAAAGATGGATGGATTTTATTTAAATCATGAAGATAATATTTTGAATGATGATTTGAAGCTGGCTTAAGGCCCAATAACCAGATCACGTACAAAGAAGTTCAAAGAGGCTTTACAAAGCTTTATTAGGAATATTTGAGCTAATTATGCACATAAAGACCCAATTCATTTTGAAGGTTTTAATGGAAGTCTAATTGAAGCTAAATGGACTTTATTCAACACACTTGAAGTCCAAATACTTAGTGAATGAAGATGGACTTATTTTAAGTTTATTTGGGCCAAATCATGTTTAGGCCTTATCTATTTATAATCCATTAGTTAGAATCCATTTTTAAGTAGTATTTGAATAAGTTTAGAAGCCTAAAACAATTAGGATAAGTTTTCTTTAGTTTTAAGTATTTGTTTCCTACTTTAAGAAGGAAACCTTAATAATTTAGGAGTCTTTAGTTAAATCACTCCCTTATCTCTATAAAGGAAGATTCATGTAGAAGTTTTAAGGAGTGGAATATAGAATATTTTAGTCAATATTCGATTTTAAACATAAATTGCTTATTTTCTCGTGTTCTTGAAAGAATACAAACTCGAACTTATCAAAAGAGTTGATCAAACCTTTATGACATTCAAAATTGGAGTTTAAGTCTTCTAATTGGCTGAATTTCAATTTTTTCAATCATTTAACTTGTTTCTTAGAATCTTGGGCAAAGTTATTAAATTTTGAGTGTATTTCATCAAAATGAATCACGACAATCATTCCGTGGTTTTGTTGAAGTTCATTTATAATATTTTTGGTATCAGAGTTTTGGCTCTAAGAATTAGGTTACATATCCTTATTTGTTTTCATTCTTCTTTTCATTCGTGTGCTCTCTTCTTTTACTCCCTTCTTATTCGTTTGTTTCATCATCTTTTTAGTTCATCATCTTGTTTATTACTTTTTCAAATTCATTTTTGTGTTCTTTGTTTCTTGAATTCATTTAGTTATTCTTGAACTCTTGCATTAGTATAAAAAAACAAAAAATAAAAAAAAAGAAAAAAAAAGACAAAGAAAGAAAAGAAAAGAAAAAGAAAAAGAAAAAGAAAAAGAAAAAGAAAAGAAGAACTAGGTTATTGCAACTTGTTCTTACAATCTTTAAATGTTTCTTGCATTCTTTGATCTTCATGAATCAAAATCTTGAATTCTTGATTATTTTCTTGAATTTTCTTGATTAAATTTATGGGATTCTTTAATTTTCTTTAAGTTCTTTAATCAAATCTTGATTCAAAATCTCAAATATTGAGTTTTGAAGTGGGGAAATTGGTTTTTCTTGGCTATATAGGTACAAATTCGAATTTTTCTCGTCTAATAAGGATATCTTGTGGATAAAATTAAATCTTAAGTAGATGATATCCTTATCTTATTAGAATTTGGTCATAACTTTTTTTTTTCTAATCCTTATCTTATCTTAAAGCTTTTTTTTTTTTTGTCTTAAAGGGATTAAACAACTCATTTTTCCTTATCTATCATTCCTTATCCTTATCCAATAGGATTAAATTCATTTTTTCTTTGGGCACTCCTATATTTTCTACTTATGGGCACTTTTTTTATTAAAACACTCTCAGTCATTGTCTCTACAATTTCTTAAATTTTGATTTTTGAATTTTACAAAGGGAATTAATTCTTTTGTGTTGTTCGGTTTGATTTAATTAAGAACATTAAGGGAGCAAGCTAAGTGGTGTGAGGAAAACCTTGTATGATTAAATTAAAATTGAGTGAAAACACGAGAGGCCTTTTATCTTTGAGAGTAAACAAGTGAGAGAGTGTTGTGAGGATTTTTTTTTTATTTTTTGAACCTTTATTTGCAGCTATGTCTAATACAAGTGGAGGAGATGAAAGTCCAATTACAAGGGCTAACACTACAGAAGCTTGAGAGTTTAATAGGATGCAACAAGCTATAATGGAAATTAATGATGCCTTATAAAAATTGAATACTAGGATGGACAGATACAAGCGAAAAACACCACCTCTTGAAGGAAAAAATCAACAATTCAGAGAAGGGATGGCAGAAAGACAAACTACCACATATGGTCAAGAAGAAACTGAAGAAGTGAAGGGATCCCATTAATGAATTTGGAATTTATGGTCAAAGAGGAGGATTTCAAGGAGGTCGTGGCCTTCTTAAGGAAAGAGGAGGACACATGCCAAAATATAGTGCTCAAAGGATCATTAATGAAGTAGATTGCAATCCAAGAGGCATCAAATTGGAGCTCCCAACCTTTGTGGGCAAAACTTATCTAGGTGCTTATTTAAAATGGGAGAAAAGAGTTGACTTACTCTTTAATTGCCATAATTTTCCAGAAGAAAAGAAGGTGAGGCTTGTTGTAGCATAATTCACATACTATGCTATAGTATGGTGGGATCAATTAACAGTTGCTAGGAGAAGACATATAAAGCCCCAAATTAAGACTTGGTATGAGTTAAAAAGTTTGATGAGAAGAAGACGTTATGACCCTATTTTTTAAATTAATTTATTTTAATATGAGATATGCAGTGTTAATAAATTCAAAAAAAAAATTTATATTTAAATTATTCTATTATTTTTTATTTATATATTGACATTTTATGCAAATACGTAATTTAAAAGATAGTAAGCTTACATTAGGGTTATGTTACTATTATTTTAAGAAATGATATTTTCTACAATATTAAATATTATTTAACTATTTCATAAGTATAATTTATTCTATATTACCCTTGTTATTTTCAAGGCTATTATATGTAATATATATTACTAGGGTTTTATACTAAATATATGTATATTAAAGTAGTATGTGCATGTCTGTATATATATATATATACTTGAATATACCTATACATACATGAATATACCTATACATATACACCCAAAACACCCAAAAACATCATCCTCTTCCTCTCTTCCTCGTTGCACAGTTGGACCACCACCTTTACTGTGCCTCTCTCAACTCCGACCGTCACCTATCGTCTCCTCCTCCTTCTCCCTCACCTCTGATCGCCTGGGGAGTCGTCGACAGTGCAGGAAGCGGAAGAAGCCGAGAGTGCCAATGAAACTGGCCAAGCTTTGTCTGGCCACTATTCCACACCGTTTCGATGCCATTCTCCTCCTCTTGCACCGGTGAGACTCATTCCAAGCTTAGTTTAAGCTTTGATCTTAGTTTGGTTGAGTTTTTGGTTGATTTTTGTTTTGAGCTCTAGGGTTTTGAATTTTTTTTAGCTTGATCTAGCTTGGTTCATGAAAACTCTCTTTATAAATGTGATTCTTAGTAGCTCAATCTACCTCTATGAATTTTTGTATGATTTTTGGAATTTATTTTAATTTTAGTGAATTTTTGAACATTTTATTAATTTTCATAAATTAATTATTAAAATTATAAATTTGGTATTTTTTGGTGTTATTATGAGTTAATATTAATTTTAGAATAAAGAAAATAATTTTTAGGGATATTATATAATTTCTATGAATTTTTAGAGTTTATGTGAAAATTAAATAATTAGGTTAGAATTGGATTTTTGTTGGAATATTGGTTTAAAGATGTGTTTTAATTAATATTAATAATATATATGTTGAGAAAATAATTTTTAGGCATTTGTATAATTTTTAGGGAATTTTTTAGTAACAATAGTATATTATGTAAATTTTTGTATTATAAGGGTAAAAAACGTAATTTTGTGCTAATTACTACTAAATAATATATTGTGGTTGGTTTTAATAATATTTAGGGAATTAAAAGGATTTTTACAAATTAATTACTATTTTTGACTAATTAACCCTAATTTTTGAAAATTATGTTCAATTAATATATTATGTATTATTTTTGAATATTAGGTGAGATTTGGGTATTTTGGTATTAAATTATGAATTTGATGATATATATATATATATATATATATATATATATATATATATATATATATTTATCTATTTATTTATTTATTTATTGTAGAGATTTATTAATATGAGTAATGATTTTCTAAGTTATGGATATTTATATGTAATATACATATTTTTGGGAATTAAATGATTTAATTATTAAATAAAGTTTATTATAAAGAAAATTTAGTATTTAATTTGATTTAATTTCTATAAAAATTAAGTTGCCTATTTTTTTCGCACTCTTTTAAAATAAATTTTGTGATGATTGATTGCGTTTGTAATTTCAATCGGGGCTAAGTGTAATTTTGGGAGTTCGACTTGAATGTGAATATCTGTGAATATTAGAAGTGCGTTTTATACAGGAATGGCTCTACCTATAGTAGAGAGATGTCCATTTTACAGGGGAGACTTTGTCAAAATTTTGGTAGATTTTCTCGTAAAACGTGATATCTTCCGTAACTTCCTAGTATAAATTAGGGTATTCTTGTCTCAAGTCATTCTAAAGTCTCGTAATTTTATTAATTTCCTTTTCTTATTCCATAAGTATGATTTGAAGAATAAATATGTTATTTTTATTTGTATGTTCTAGAGAATTCCGGAGTGGGATCTTCTGGATTGAGGCAGATGCGTGGTCGTCAGCCATCTCGCTCATCCTGTAAGTTAATGAATTGATTTGTGCGTGTGTTTTCTTTAAAATTTGCATGCGCTTATATTTTCAGTATTTCTTACATTGTCGAGAATTTTCATTTGCAATGTATTTATTCATTTATTTATTTTAAAAATTAGTTTTTGAGGAATTTTGGTAGAACGGGCTACCTGGTGGGTTTCACCATGACCGTGTGCACATGGTGAAAATTGAGAGATGGATCCTAAATATATATGACTTATGGTTATAAACTAGGACAGGTGCCTCAGTAGAAGCCTCTGCTCTCGGGGACCACTGGTGATATGGAAAAGTTAAAAAAAAAAAGGACTGGGATGGGTGCCTTGGTGGATGCCTTAGCTCTCGGGGACCGCCAGTGCCATGTGTTTGGATTAAGTGGATGATTGCAGCTTGGTGCCTCGGTTGATGCCTCTGCTCTCGGGGACCGGTAGTCTAGTTGGATTAAGTAGGCTTAGTTGGCCATTTAGAATTGGGTTTAGGGTTCTACCGAGATTTTTTTTTCAAAAGCTATATATATATATATATATGTATATATATTATAATTTATTTTTGATATATCTAAATGATTTTCAAAAAGGTTTTCAAACTGTACAACTCTTTAATTAACTTACTCAGTGAGGTCTGACTCCCCTCAATTTATTTTTTTTCAGGAGTTTAGGACTTTACCATTAGGCCTACCTCTCTTTGCCGGGTAGCATCGTCACCAGCTATTTTTCGTAGGTCTATTTAGTTATGTTGTGATTACTTGTGTGTACTGCAGTAGAGAAAACTGCTTAACTGAATATTTTATTTGGGTGTATTTCGTACTTATGATATTGTATAACTGATGTTTAATTACATTACGTACTACGATGCTATGGTTTAAATTATATTAAGAAAAATCAGTTTGATAATGTGTATTGTAATTTAAATATTTAATGTATGGTTTCAAAGTTTCTTTTAAGTATTTATCCCGTATTTCTTTAAGGCTTACTACGGGATTCAGTAACTTTATGCTTTCCCATTCCCTAGTGTCAGTCACGTGCCCTGGGTTCCGATAGTGAAAAAGTTAGTATCAGAGCATTGTTTAAATTATTGTCTATGTATGTCTTTTTGTGTAACTACTGCAGTACATTAGGTTGATAATTGTCTTTGTGATATCCTTGTTTCTAAATTCCGCGTATGTGTTAAACACTTTAGTCTTGTTTTGAATTCAGTTTTCTTTGTCTTTTCAGAATGAGGCGTGTGCGAATAGACCCCGTTGTCGATGCAACATTTGGGCTTGATGAGCAGTCCATGCATGATGAGGCTCTTCCTCCTGCTCCACATTGTAGGGGAAGAGGTAGAGGTAGAGTTAGGGAAGCTATAGTTGAGGTTCAAGATCAACCGCCAGTGGAGCTTGAAGCTCCAGTTGTAGACCCTACGACTTTTGCAGCTAGTTTAACAGGAATTAATCAGGGTCTTGCAACTTTGAATCAAGCAATGCCCTTAGTGTAGCAGATGCTACAGCAGCGAAATCAGGAGATGTCAGACACTGATGCAACACTTCTCTACTCCCGGATTGATAGAGTTTCTTTTAATGGTACTGGTGACACCTTAGACTTCATTAATGCTACTGAGGCACATACTAGGACAGGACATATAGACTACCAGTGGATCATGATTATTGAGCTGTCAGTCCAAGCGGCAGCCCAAAACTAGTTATACAGTTGATTCAATCGTTCATGCATGAGTTGACTTGGCTAGAGTTTAAGGACCAATTTCTAAGATTTTTTAGTCCTTCAGCCACCAAAGATGCCTACAAGTGGCAGTTGCTTCATATCACCAGAGGGGATAGGTCTGTTGAGGACTACATAGGGAGTTTAACAGGTTATTTCGACATGCAGAGGATATCATGAGAGATCCCTATAGAGCAGTCGAGTTGTATATTACTAGTTTGGGGCCAGCTTTTGTTGGTATGCATACTAAGGACCGCACCCTGAAGAGTGTGATAGAAGAGGCATGTCTGATTAAGAGGCAATACATCCATCAAGGTACCATGATAGATCCTTATATGGTCGGTGGTAGTGGATATGGTGTAGCTCCTAGGTATAAGCAACCAGTATTTCAGATTGGTAGCATGAGTCAGCAGGCTGAGGGTAGTTCACAACATGGTGGAAGAAGGTCTAGAACACATAGAGTGGGTCAACATGGTTATGCCATGAACAGAAGAAGTGGTAGAGGTCACAAATTTGGTACTGGAGTTAGCAGCAGCAGCAGTGGGCAGAGCTTCGGACAGAGTAGTTCTGGGTCTGGAGCTAGTGTATGTGCTAGTTGTGGTCAATTTCATCAAGGCCCATGTCATCTATTATCGAGTGCTTACTTTAGATGTGGGCAGGTTAGTCATATTGCTAGAGCCTGTCCTTACTCTGGATATCAGCCACAGTATGCTCAGGGTTCATCTTCATCAGTGGCTCAACCTTTCTATCCAATGCCACAACAGTATAAAGCACCAGTACAGCCACAACAAAGACCACCACAGTTTATAGGCCAGAAGGGCCAAGGTTTAGTTGGTAGACCTAGCAGTCATGGTTTTGTGCAGCCTTTGACATCTCAGCAGGCAGGTCATGGCCAGGCATGGGTTTTCACTCTGACACCACAGGATGCTCATACTTTTAATGTAGTGGTTGTAGGTATTCTCTCAGTTTGTTCTTGTGACACTAAAGTATTGTTTGACCCTAGCACTTCGCATTCCTTCATATCCCTCGTGTTTGCTTCGAGAATCAAGTGGCAGCCTTCCAAGTTATCCTTTCCTTTATCTGTATCGACTCCTCTTAGTGATGAGTTGGAGACAGATATTTTCTTTCCTTCCTATCACGTGTTAGTTGAAGGTAGAGAATTATTGACAGATTTGGTGTTGCTTAATATGTTAAAATTTGACATCATCTTGGGTATGGATTGGTTGTCGAGATATTATGCTTATGTGAATTTTTAGGAAAAAGAAGTGGTGTTCAGAATTCTAAATGAAGAAGAGTTATGTTTTAAAGGTGAAAAGAGCTCTATGCCTTGCAATCTCATTTTTGCCATTACAGCCCAGAAGATGCTTAGAAGGGTTTGTTAAGGCTACTTGGCAGTAGTAAGAGATGTTGAAACAGAGAAAGGGGTAATTGAATAAGTGCCAGTGGTGCTTGAATTTCTGGATGTTTTCCTTAAAGAATTACCGGGATTACCACCAGATAGGGAGATAGAGTTTTGTATCGATGTCATACTTGGTATAAATCCTATTTCTATACCACCCTACAGAATGGCACCAGTTGAATTACAGGAGCTGAAGGAGCAGTTACAAGAGTTTCTTGATAAGGGTTTCATAAGGCCCAGTACATCGCCTTAGGGGTGCTCCGGTGTTGTTTGTGAAGAAGAATGATGGTAGCCTTCGACTATGTATTGATTATAGGCAGTTGAACAAGGTCACCATAAAAAATAAGTATCCACTTCTTATTCGATCAGCTTCAAGGTGCTACATGCTTCTCCAAGATAGACATGAGGTTTGGATATCACCAGTTGAGGATCATAAGTGGTGATGAGCCTAAAACAACATTTTAGATGAGATATGGCCATTATAAGTTCCTGGTAATGTCCTTTGGGTTGACTAATGCTCTAGTAGCCTTTTTGGACTTAATGAATTAGGTGTTCAGGCTATACTTGGACCGGTTTGTAATAGTCTTCATTGATGACATCCTGGTTTATTCCACGAGTGAAGCTGAGCATGTTATGCATCTGAGAAGGGTGCTTCAGACTTTAAGGGAGCACAGATTGTATGCCAAGTTTTTGAAGTGCGAGTTTTGGTTGAGTCAAGTGGCATTTTTAGGCCACGTGGTTTCTAAGGATGGCATACAAGTCAATCCCAAGAAGATAGAAGCTATCACAGAATGGCCGAGGTCAACTACAGTAAAAAAAGTACAGAGTTTCCTAGGTCTAGCGGGCTACTACAGGAGATTTATGAAGGACTTCTCCAAAATTGTCGCACCTTTAACAAGGTTAACCCAGAAGAGTGCTAAGTTTGTGTGGATAGACAGATGCGAAGAGCACTTCTAGTTATTAAAGGATTTGTTGACATCAGCTCTAATTCTGACTTTGCCCTCTGGAAATAAAGGGTATACGATGTATTGTGATGCTTCTAGAGTAAGATTGGGCTGCGTATTGATGTAAAATGGCTAAGTAATTACTTATGCTTTAAGGCAGCCGAAGAAGCATGAGTAGAACTAATGGCCAAGTAATTTCTTATGCTTTAAATAAGCTGAAGAAGCATGAGCAAAACTATCCTACTCATGACCTGGAGATGGCAGTTGCTGTGTTTACTTTGAAGATATGGAGGCATTACTTGTATGGGGTTACTTGCGAGATTTACACTGATCATAAGAGCTTAAAGTATATCTTCCAGCAAAGGGACTTGAACTTAAGGCAGAGAAGGTGGATGGAACTCTTGAAGGACTATGACTATTCTATTTTGTACCATCAAGGTAAGGCGAATGTTGTTGTTGATGCCTTGAGTAGGAAGTCTGCGGGCAGTCTTGCCCACATCAGCTCGGATATGAGGCCTATTATCAAAGAGATGCATGAATTGATTGATCAAGGGTTGCAGTTGAAAGTTAATAAAAAGTGCCTTTTAGCTCAATTCAGGGTACGATCAGTATACTTGGATCGAGTTCAAGCAGCTCAGAATAGAGACCCGCAGTTGCAGAGGATTACATATGAAGTGCAACAAGGGTAGTCAAGAGATTTTGTGATTGATAGAGAAAGTGTGTTGCGTTTGGGTACTAGGATTTGTGTGTTGGATATTGATGACTTAGGGAAAGAAATAATGGAAGAGGCACATTATTCTACTTATAGTATCCATCTGGGTTCTACCAAGATGTATCATGACTTGAAAGATACATATTGGTGGAATGGAATGAAGAAGGATATTGCAGAGTTTGTATCTAGATGCTTGACTTGTCAGCAAGTGAAGCTTAAACATCAGAGACCTTTGGGATTGTTGCAACCTATGCCTATTCCCGAATGGAAATGGGACATGATAGCTATGGACTTTATGATTAGATTACCTCGAACTACAGGAGGCTATGATGCTATTTGGGTGATTGTTGATAGGCTAACTAAGTCAGCACACTTTCTACCAGTGAAGAAGACGTATTTGACTGATAGACTGGCGAGACTTTATGTCAACAGGATTGTTAGTCTACATAGGGTACCAGTAAGTATAGTGTCGGATAGAGGAGCCACATTCACCTCAATCTTTTGGCAAGAATTATATAAAGCTTTGGGCACCCAACTAGATTTCAGTATAGCCTTCCATCCTCAGACAGATGGTCAGTCAGAGAGGACCATCCAGACATTAGAAGATATACTGAGGATGTGTGTGATGGATTTTGGAGGATAGTGGGATTCGCATTTGCCATTGATTGAGTTTGCCTACAACAATAGCTATCATGCTAGTATTGAAATGGCTCCGTATGAGGCACTGTATGGTAGAAAGTGTAGATCACCATTATGTTGGGAGATTGGTGAGAGGCAGTTGACAGGTCCAAAGTTGGTACAGGTGACTTTGGAGAAAGTTCCCATCATACAACAGAGGTTGAAGACAGCCTTCAGTAGATAGAAGAGCTATGTTGACCCTAGAAGAAAGGATGTATCCTTTATGGTTGGAGACATGGTGTTCCTAAAAGTGTCTCCAATGAAAGGAGTCATGAGATTTGGCAAGAAGGGTAAGCTAGCTCCTAGATACATTAGACCGTTTGAGATTCAGTCTAGAATGGGTGAAGTGGCGTATAGGTTGGTGTTGCCACCAGAACTGTCAAGAATCCATCCTGTATTTCATGTGTTTATGTTGAGGAAATACATTCCTGACCCATCTCACATTCTGCAACCTCAAGTCGTAGAGCTTAGCGATGATCTTACCTATGAAGAGTATTCGATGGTGATTGTGGATCGCCAAATTCGATAGTTGCGAACTAAGGAGATACCAATGGTGAAAGTGTTATGGAGTAACCAAACTGTTGAGGACTGTACCTAGGAAACTTAAGCTGAGATGCGAGTTTCTTTTCCGTATCTTTTTCCCCCTTGAGCTTGTAATTCTTCTTTTCTTGAATTCGGGGACGAATTCTTATAAGGAAGGGAGACTGTTATGACCCTATTTTTTAAATTAATTTATTTTACTATGAGATATGCAGTGTTAATAAATTCAAAAAAAAATTTATATTTAAATTATTCTATTATTTGTGATTTATATATTGACATTTTATGCAAATACATAATTTAAAAGATAATAAGCTTACATTAGGGTTATGTTACTATTATTTTAAGAAATTATATTTTCTATAATATTAAATATTATTTAACTATTTCATAAGTATAATTTATTCTATATTACCCTAGTTATTTTCAAGGCTATTATATGTAATATATATTACTAGGGTTTTGTACTAAATATATGTATATTAAAGTAGTATGTATATATATATATATATACGCACAAAACACCTAAAAACATCATCCCTTTCCTCTCCTCCTTGTCGCATAGCCGGACCACCACCCTCATTGCGCCTCCCTCAACTCCGACCGTTACCCACCATCTCCACCTCCTTCTCCCTCACCTCCGATCGCTTAGGGAGTCGCCGATAGTGCAGGAAGTCAGAGAAGCCGAGAGTGTCATTAAAACCGGCCAAGCTTCGTCCGACCACCATTCCACATCATTCCAGTGCCATTCTCCTCCTCTTGCACCGGTGAGACTTATTCCAAGCTTAGTTTAAGCTTTAATCTTAGTTTGGTTGAGTTTTTGGTTGATTTTTATTTTGAGCTCTAGGGTTTTGAATTTTTTTTTAGCTGGATCTAGCTTGATCCATGCAAACTCCCTTTACAAATGTGATTCCTAGTAGCTCAATCTACCTCTATGAATTTTGTATAATTTTTGGAATTTATTTTGATTTTAGTGAATTTTTGAATATTTTATTATTATTTTATTAATTTTCGTAAATTAATTATTAAAATTATAAATTTGGTATTTTTGGTGTTATTATGAAATATTAATTTTAGAATAAAGAAAATAATTTTTAGGGATATTATATAATTTCTACGAATTTTTAGAGTTTATGTGAAAATTAAATAATTAGGCTAGAATTGGATTTTTGTTGGAATATTGGTTTAAAGATGTGTTTTAATTAATATTAGTAATATATATGTTGAGAAAATAATTTTTAGGCATTTGTATAATTTTTAGGGAATTTTTTTAGTAATAATAGTATATTATGTAAATTTTTGTATTATAAGGGTAAAAAACGTAATTTTGTACGAATTACAGCTAAATAATATATTGTGGTTGGTTTTAATAATATTTAGGGAATTAAAAGGATTTTTACAAATTAATTACTATTTTTGACTAATTAACCCTAATTTTCGAAAATTATGTTCAATTATTATATTATGTATTATTTTTGAGTATTAGGTGAGATTTGGGTATTTTGGTATTAAATTATGAATTTGATGATATATATATATATATTTATTTATTTATTGTAGAAATTTATTAATTTGAGTAATGATTTTCTAAGTTATGGATATTTATATGTAATATACATATTTTTGGGAATTAAATGATTTAATTATTAAATAAAATTTATTATAAAGAAAATTTAGTATTTAATTTGATTTAATTTCTATAAAAATTAAGTTGCCTATTTTTTCGCATTCTTTTAAAATAAATTTTGTGATGATTGGTTGCGTTTGTAATTTCAGTCGGGGCTAAGTGTAGTTTTAGGTGCTCGAGTTGAGTGTGAATATCTGTGAATATTAAAAGTGCATTTTTATGCAAGAATGACTCTACCTACAGCAGAGAGATATCCGTTTTACAGGGAAGACTCTACAGAAATTTCAGTAGATTTTCTCGTAAAACATGACATCTTCCGTAACTTCCTAGCATAAATTAAGGTATTCCAGTCTCGAGTCATTCTAGAGTCTCGTAATTTTAGTAATTTTCTTTTCTTATTCCATACGTATAATTTTAAGAATAAATATGTTATTTTTATTTATATTTTCTAGAGAATTTCGGATCGGGATCTTCTGGATTAAGGCAGACACGTGGTCGTCAGCCATCTCGCTCATCCTGTAAGTTAATGAATTGATTTGTGCATGTGTTTTCTTTAAAATTTTCATTCGCTTATATTTTCAGTATTGCTTACATTGTTGAGAGTTTTCATTTTCAATGCATTTATTCATTTATTTATTTTAAAAATTAGTTTTTGAGGAATTTTGGTAGAACGGGCTACTTGGTGGGTTTCACCAGGATCGTGTGCACATGGTGAAGATTGAGAGATGGATCCTAAATATGTATAACTTGTGGTTATAAACTGGGACGGGTGCCTCGGTAGAAGCCTCTGCTCTCGGGGGACCGCCAGTAATATGGAAAAGTTAAAAAAAAAAAGACTGGTATGGGTGCCTCGGTGGATGCCTTAACTCTCGAGGACCACCAGTGCCATGTGTTTGGATTAAGTGGATGACTACGGCTTGGTGCCTTGGTTGATGCCTTTGCTCTCAGAGACCAGCAGTCTAGTTGGATTAAATGGGCTCAGTTGGCCATTTATAATTGGGTTTAGGGTTCTACCGAGATTTTTCAAAAGCTGTATATATATATGTATATATATTATAATTTATTTTTGATATATCTAAACGGTTTTCAAAAAAGTTTTCAAACCATACAGTTCTTTAATTGTTACAACCCAAACTAGGGGCCATGACCGGCGCTAGGGAATGAGAATTCTTTCAAATCCGGAACCCGTAGCAAGCCTTAAAAATAAAAACAACAATAAATAATTAAAATATACCGTAATTAAAATTTCAATTTAATTTAAATAGATGATCTTTTTCATATCATGAAATAATTTAGTACAATATTCAATTTAAATATCTGAATTGAAATCTCATACAACAAAATAATTAAGACTCACTATTGTTACAAATACAACTACTGCAGTTTACTAGAGTACGAATAAATAATTAAGTAAGCAATTTACATAATAGGGTCGGGGCGGAAGAAATCCGGCGGATAAGCCTACTGCTGAGGTTTGAAGAGGAAGACTCTCCTATAAAAACATCAACTGAGGGGAGTCAGACCTCATTGAGTGAATTATTATAATATATATACGTGCATAACTAAATGTCAAATGCAGACACTCAAGTATATATAATAAATATATATATAGGCAAGTACACACAGATGCTAAAAATCATTTTATATATAATACTAAAAAATATCAGTTTATGAAGGATTAAATAGAACCCTAAGTTATCGCAACCTAAAATATCAATAGAAAACGCTTTAGCCGTACTGACTCACTTAATTCTAAGTAAATTCACTTAATCCAACTGGACAGTAGACTGGCCCCGAGACACTAAGTCGATCGAGCTCCAGCAGTCTGACTGTTAGTGTGATTGACCCCGAGACACTTAGTCAATCAAGCTCCAACAATAACACCATCAATTACATCACATCTCAATCAAATCAATCATATCATTCTTAATCAAATAATAATACCACAAATGATTCTCACTCAACCCTAAATCTATCGCACCGGTACGTACACGGTTCTAGTGCTGCCCACTAGGATACACGTTCTATCGATATCCTTCATTTTAAAATAAAACATACATTCGAGAATAAATAATGTATACAATGGCATTCAGAATGAGCAAATAAACCATATATATACCATAAATATATCTAAAATAAACTAATTATATTTTAGGTATATATACGTAAATTAAATTCAATTAAATCATGTAATATACTCAAAATCAACCAATAAGATACTTAAAAATAATTTGAAAGTAAATCATATAGAAAACATGCATTTATTTTAAAATATACCAAAAGTATACTAAAAATATGCCTAAGCATTTAATAAAGCAATTATGCAAATCTTTACATTTAAAACATATAATTCTAAAACATACAACCTAAACCAATGTATATATATCATAATAACTCATAGGGATGCGCTCCTCGAGACTGGTCTGACAGGCCTGGTCCGTTGGACCTCGTTCTTGGCGCAACTAAACAATAAAAATGATCACGAATCAGAACATATATATAACTTAGACTTCTAGAGACTTGATCTAGAATTACTAAATACAACAGACACGAAAATCAGAATTAGACCCGATGTCATGCTTTACGAGAATTCTAGTAAAAATTCGGCAAAACCTCCTTTGTAAAACGAACATCTTTCTACTTAAAAAGTAGAGCCGGTTTTACAAGGAAAAATACACTTTTAATACCATGATTCAAACAACCATCGGTTGGGATCCCGAACTACTAAAACCTCCAATCTCGTTCCACAATTCACCACAATCAAATACTAAAATAAAAAATATATAAATTCAATAAATACCAAAAATGCCCTTCAAATATCAAGATATAGCAATTTAAGTATTAAAACACCAAAAGTGATTATTTTCCTAATAATTATTTAAAAACCCTAATTAATAATATAATATTATTAAAAATCCATTTTCTCGATAATTCAATATAATTTAATAAAAATTGATTTTTACAAAACTAAATTACTTAATTAGTCCAAACATATATTAAAAATTACAAAAAATTCATTTATTTACAAAAATAGTATATTATATATTATTTAAAAATATTTTTCAAAAATTAGTATTAATTAGTTAAAATTAGTAAATAATTTGTAAAAAATCAATTTTATACCTTAAATAATATTAAAACCGATTAAACATAATATTTAACTAAAATTATCACCAAATTACCAAATTACCCCTAATATTTAAAAATACAAATAAATTACTAATAATACTAAAAAATTCAACAAAAATTATATAAATACACAAAAATTATTTTCTCAACATATTATTCATTAAAATAAACAAATACATTTAATTAACCAATAATTACTAACAAAATATATATGTAACCTATATTTCCAAAACTAACATAAGCTAAAAATAATTATAAAAATTATAAATTAAATTCTAAAATTACTAATAACCATCAATAACACCAAAAATCACAATGTCATAATTTATATAATTAATTTACGAAAATAATAAAATAATAATAAAAATTTTAAAAATTCACAAAAATTAAAATAATTCCCAAAAATCACACAAAAATTCAGGGATGTAGATTGAGCTAAGGGGAATAACTTTTGTGAAGGGATTTTTCATGAATCAAGCAAAAATTATCAGAAAAAAAAAATCAAAAAACCAAAAGTAGCCGAAATTGAAAATGAGCTAAAACCCTCACCAAATCTCATTTTCGAGCTAGAAGGAGCTCAGAATCTTCCTGCTTGAAGTTCCACGAGTTCAACGCCATCGAAAATGTTTGATTTGGTGGCCGGACAGAGGAGAACGGCGAGGGAGTCAACTTTCGGCCAAAATAGGAGCTGCTGTCGCTGCCAGTGCCGGGGAAGGGAGAAGAAGACGACGACAACGAGAGCTGAAGGGGGAGGCGGAGTGACAGTCAATGAACGGACTGCAGACGGTGAGGGGTAGGGATGATGATGATCGGGAAAGGGGAGACGAAAATGGGATAGGTTTTGTATTTTATGTATATATTATTTATAAAACTATATAATATACATTAATAAACTATATATTATAATGTATATTATTATATTGTACAATATTCACACACCACACACTTAAGTACACACACTTATATATACACACATATATTAATATATTACACATTAATATTAATAATATACACATAATATAGTAATATTAAACCCTAATTATATATGTGCATATGCATATATATATATATATATATATATATATATATATATATATATATATATATATATATATAAACTTATAAAATACACTTAAATAATGTAATTTATTAAAATAATAATATTAAAGTATTAATGCACTACATTAAGTATTATTAAAATAATATTTTCTGAAATAATAAACTTTAATACATACATTTACGTAGAAAATTTTAATTAAACGTATAAGTAATAATAATAATTACTCACAAAATAGTAAAACAATCAAATAAAATTTTAGAATTATTAACACTGCATATCCTATTTTAAAATAAAATAATTTAAAAACTCGGGTTATTACATTAATTAACTTACTCTGTGAGGTCTGACTCTCCTCAATTTATTTTTTTTCAAGAGTTTGGGACTTTACCATTAGGCTTACCTCTCTTCGCCAGGTAGCATCGTCACCGGCTATTCTGCGTAGGTTTACTTAGTTATGTTGTGATTACTTATGTGTACTGCAGTAGAGAAAACTGTTTAACTGAATGTTTTATTCGGGTGTATTTCGTACTTATGATATTGTATAACTGATGTTTAATTACATTACGTACTACGATGCTATGGTTTAAATTATATTAAGAAAAATTAGTTTGATAATGTGTATTGTAATTTAAATATTTAATGTATGGTTTCAAAGTTTCTTTTAAGTATTTATCCCGCATTTCTTTACTACGGGATTTGATAGCTTTATGCTTTTCTATTCCCTAATGCCGGTTACGTGCCCTGGGTTCGAGTCGTGATAAAGTTTTATCCCTAAACATATAGGGAGGTGCATAAAAAACTTCAAACGTTGAGGAAAGGCTCAAGGTGTGTAGATAATTACAATAAAGAATTTGAGGTGTTAATGACAAGAGTTGATTTGGATAAGGATCAAGAAGCAACTATGGCACATTTCTTGGCAGGTTTGAATAGAGATATAGCAAATCTAGTTAATTTACAGCCTTATAGGGATATTGTTGAGTTAGTCAACTTAGCCATCAAAGTGGAGGAGTAGCTTAGAAGCCAAGGGTTGAGTAGGCAAGTTTCCAAGTTGAATTCCAACTAAAAAATCATATAGAATAAAAATTGGAATACAAATTGGAGAAAAGACATTAAGAGTGTGAGCACTAATACCAAAGAAGTTATAAACACTAAGTCAAATGAAGTGGTTTCAAAGGATAACAAGTGACAAGAAGTGACTAAGGGGAAAAATAGAGAAATCAAGTGTTTTAAGTGCTTAGGTATAGGGCATATTGCATTATAATATCCTAATAGGTGAACTATGGTGATTAGAGAACATGGTGAGGTTGAGACCAAAAGTGAGAAAGAAGATAGTATTAATGAAATGCCACCTTTAGACAATTGTAGTGATGAAGAAATAGAAGCGCCATTGAGTGGTGGAGTTTTTGTTACAAGACGCATTCTAAGTGCACAAGGTGTAAAAGATGAAGTACAATAATAAAGAGATAATACTTTTCACACTAGGTGTTTAGTACAAGGGTGAGTTTGTAGCATGATAATTGATGGAGGGAGTTGCATTAATGTATCTAGTTAGATTATAATAGAGAGATTAGGGTTGACTAGTACTCCATATCCATATCCTTACAAGTTGTAATGGTTTACTAATTGTGGAGAATTGAAGGTTGATAGACAAGTAATTATTTTATTCATAATTAGGAAGTATTCTGATGAAGTGCTTTGTGATGTTGTGCCTATACATGCAGGTCATATACTACTTGGGAGACCATGACAATTTGATAAAAAATCAATATTCATTCATGAAGGATGGGCGTAAGTTAACTTTGACTCTATTATCACCAAGAGAAGTCTATGAAGACAATTGTAAGATGGAAAAAGATAGAAAGGAAAGAGAAAATGCTCAAAAATAAGAGATAAAAGAGATTCAGAATGAGGGTGGAAAAATAAAGAGTGAAAAGAAAAATCATGAGGAAAAAGAGCTTAGTGTGAGAAATAAAGAGAAAAATAAGAAGAATTTGAGTTTTTTAGCTAGAGAGAGTGAAGTTCAACATGCTTTCTATGAAAACAAGCTTTTATTTGTACTTTTATACAAGGAAGCTTATTTAAACACTAATGAACTTAACCCTGCTTTGCCTAGTGAATTCATTTCTCTTTTACAGCAATATAAAGATGTTTTTCCTAAGGAGATGCCGAGTGGTTTACCATCCATTAGAGGCATTGAGCATTAAATTGATTTTATTCCTAGAGCAATCATTCCAAATAAACTAGCTTATAGGAGCAACCCTAAAGAAACTAAAGAGCTATAACACTAAGTAGAGGAGTTACTTTCAAAGGGTTATGTGCATGAAAGCTTAAGTCCATATGCAGTTCCTGTGATTTTGGTACATAAAAAGGATGGTTCATAGAGAATGTGTGTTGATTATCATGTAATTAATAAAATCACTATAAAGTATTGACATCCCATTCCTAGATTAGATGACATGTTAGATGAGTTGCATAGTGCTTATATATTTACCAAAATTGATTTGCGTAATGGTTATCATCAAATTCTTATGAAAGTAGGTGATGAGTGGAAAACTACTTTTAAAACTAAATATGGTTTATATGAGTGGTTAGTAATGTCTTTTGGGTTAACAAATGCCCCTGGTACTTTTATGAGATTAATGAACTATGTTTTGCATGAATATATTAGTAAATTCGTAGTTGTGTATTTTGATGATATTTTGATATATTCTAATTCATTTGATGACCATCTTTTGTATGTTAGTTTAGTTTGAAATGTTCTTAAGAAAGAAACATTGTATGCTAACATTAAGAAGTGTTCATTCTATCTAGATAAAGTCGTTTTCTTATATTATGTTATTAGTGCTAATGGTTTAAATGTTGACATGGAAAAGGTAAAACCAATTAAGGATTGGCCTACACCTAGGTCAGTTTCTAAAACTAGGAGTGTTTAGCTAGTTTTTATAGAAGATTTATAAAGGACTTTAGCACTTTAGCTTCACTGCTTAATGAGTTAGTTAAGAAGAATGTTGCATTTGTGTGGGGTGATGCACAAGAGCATGCATTTAATGTGCTTAAAGATGAGTTGTGTAATGCTCCATTACTTGCTTTAACTAACTTTGATTTAACTTTTGAGATTGAATGTGATGCTAGTGGAATTGGAATCAGAGCTGTTTTAATGTAAAATCAAAGACCAATTTCATATTTCAGTGAGAAATTAAGTGGAGCACTATTGAAGTATCCTACTTATGATAAAGACTTATATGCCTTAGTTCGTGCTTGGCAAAATTGGCAACATTATTTGTGGCTTAAGGAATTAGTTATTCATACTGATCATAAAAGTTTAGAGCATTTAAAGGGGCAAGATAAGCTAAATCATAGGCATGCTAAGTGGATAGAGTTCATAGAGACTTTTCCTTATGTTATTCAGTATAAGCAAGGTAATGAAAATATTTTAGTTGATGCATTATCTAGAAGGTATGGTTTACTTAATACTTTTCATTCTAGGTTTTTAGGATTTGAGTTTATTAAGGAATTATATGCTAATGATCATGATTTTGGTCAAGTGTTTTTAGCATGTGTGAATGGTTCTACATTTGATGATTTTTATGTTTTTGATGGATATTTGTTTAAGAAAAATCATTTGTGCATTCCTATGTGTTCTTTGTGTGTTTTATTAGTTAAGGAAGCTCATGGTAGAGGTTTAATGGGACATTTTAGTGTACATAAGACTTATGATATTTTGATTAAGCATTTGTATTGGCCACACATGAAGCCTAATGTGCATAGAGTTTATAAGCCATGTATAGCATGTAGGAAAGTTAACTCTAAATTGCACCCACATGGTTTGTATACTCCTTTACCAATCCTTAGAGCCCCTTGGGTTGATGTATCTATAGATTTTATTCTTGGTTTACCTAGAACTATGAAGGGTAGAGATATTATATTTATTGTAGTAGATCGTTTTAGTAAAATGGCTCATTTTATCCAATGTCATAAAACTGATGATGCTTCATATATAGCTGATTTGTTCTTTAGAGAAGTTATGCATTTGCATGGAATTCCTAGGAAAATTGTTAGTGATCATGATGTTAAGTTTTAAGTCATTTTTGGCATGTGTTATGGGGTAAATTATGGACTAAATTGTTGTTTTCTACTACTTTTTATCCATAAATTGATGGACAAACTTAAGTAGTGAATAGAACTTTGGGTACTCTGATTCGTTATATTATTCAAAAGAATTTAAAGTCTTGGGAGGATTGTTTACCATTTGTGGAATTTGAATATAATAGGGTTGTTCATAATTTTACTAATTATTCACCATTTAAAGTTATTTATGGTTTTAATCCACTAATTCTTATGGATTTGTGTCCTTTACCTATTTCTAAGCTTGTGAATGTAGATGGAGAGTCTAAGGTAGAATATGTGAAACAACTACATCAACAAGTAAGGAATCGAATTAAGAAGAAAAATTCCAAAATGGTTGAGTGCATGAACAAATGATGAACAAGAATTGTATTCCAACCTGGTGATTGAGTTTGGGTGCATTTTCACAAAGAAAGGTTTCCCAACCAAAGGAAATCTAAGTTACATGCGCGTGGAGATGGACCATTTCAAGTCATTGAATGCATCAATGATAATGCTTATCGTTTAGACTTACCTGAGGACTATAATGTTAGTGCTACTTTTAATATTGCTGATTTAAGTCTATTTGATATAGGTGATGACTTTGATTTGAGGATGAATCCTTCTAAAGAAAGGGGGAATGATGTGAATCATAATGAAGTAAAGGAAGCAATTCATCTAAATAATGGAATGGATGGTGGACCATATGGAGGCAACTCAAAGATAAATGGATCTTTTTTTAAATTATGAAGATAATGTTTTGAATGATGATTTAAAGTTATCTCAAGGCCTAATAACTAGATCGCGTGCAAATAAGTTATGAGGAATATTTGGGCTAATCATGCACATGAGGACCCAATTCGTTTTGAAGGCTTTAATGGAAGTCTAATTGAAGCTAAATGGGCTTTATTCAACATACTTGAAGTCCAAATACTTAGTGAATGAAGATGGGCTTATTTTAAGCTTATTTGGGCCAAATTATGTTTAAGTCTTATCTATTTATTATCCATTAGTTAGAATCCATTTTTAATTAGTATTTGAATAAGTTTAGAGGTCTAGTCCTTGTTAGAATCGGCCTAAAACAATTAGAGTAAGTTTTCTTTAGTTTTAAGTATTTATTTCCTACTTTAAGAAGGAAACCTTAGTGATTTAGGAGTTTTTAGTTAAATCACTTCCTTATCTCTATAACAGGAAGATTCATGTAGAAGTTTTAAGGGTGGAATATAGAATATTTGAGTCAAAATTCAACATTAAGCATAAATTGCTAGTTTTCTCATGCTCTTGAAAGAATACAAATCCGAACTTATCAAATGAGTTGATCAAAACTTTGTGGCGTTCAAAATTGGAGTTTAAGTCTTGTAATTGGCTGAATTTCAATCTTTTTGATCATTTGACTTGTTTCTTAGAATCTTGGGCAAAGTTATTAAGTTTTGAGCGTATTTCATCAAGGTGAATCACGATGATCATTCCGTGCGTTTGTTGAAATTCATTCATAATAAATCTTCTCAATTAATATATAAATAAATAAGAATAATAAAAAAATTATACATACATATTAGAATAATCCTTTTTAATAATAGTTTTTTCAAATAATGTAATTTGTTTCAATAAGAAATTTTAAATTTTAGGATTGATAATTTAACTAAAAACCGTAAAAATTGAAATTTTGATGATTAAAATTTATTTTATTTTTCATGCATAAATTTTATTTATTTTCGTACATATTTTTACAGATTTTTGTGTGAAATATTTTTTTAAAAAAAAAAATACTAAATTGAAACGTAATTTGATTGATATTTAAATTCAATTTCTTAAGTGAATAAATTAATATTAGAACTATTCAAATTAAAACTAATTGCATAGATAAATTATTTGTACTAATTAATCAATTTAATTATAACTTTAATCAAATTAATAAAGTTGATCAATTCAATTTTAATACTAATTGAAAAAAAAAATCAATTATTAGTATCAATAAATCGTTTCAATTTGAGAAATAATAATCAAATCAGTAATAATTGAATAAATTGATATAATAGCAATTTATTAATTCATTAATTTGAATTGAGTTACAATCCAATTAGTATTACCCCGGATAAGTTAAATTATTAGTACTAATTCCATAAATTTAAAATAAAAAAATAGTCATATTAGTATTAATTGGATGCGTCAGTTGTTAGTAATTGTCGATAAACTTAATTTAAGTAATGATAGAATGTCTATAGTATAGGATAAATTCAATCTGATCAATATTTGTATTAATACTAAGATATAAGATATATATTTTTTGAAATAACACTAAGATATAATATTTGAATATAAGTAAATTACCAAATATGTTGCAATTAATCAGTATCATAAGATTTTATCAAATGCATACATCCCATTCCATATATCTCTAATCACACAAAATATATATTTTAATAATATTTTATTGACACTTTACATAATTAAGGTGTTGATCTATCTTAAATTACGTTTAATTTTGATTTTATTTTTATTTATTTATAAGATTAATGAAAGAACCATCAGAAGGTGCATCAAGAATCATTTGATTTTTTACACCCTTTATTAAATTGAAAAAAGAAATACAAACTGTTAGAAACAACCACCATGGACAATATAAACAAAAACAAAGAGAAAGCTTAACAAAATCTAAAATGCTATCTACCTATAGTATCATACAACATAGCGTCACGAACTTCGGTAGGAAAAGAATCCGACCAATGAATACATTAATGAATATTCGATAGTTTATTGGTAACACTATTACCTTGCCTGAAAACGTGACTGACATGAACATTAAGGCTGTTGACAACATGCAGACAAGCTTCCCAATCCTGACGTAAACTCTATGGGACTGCAGCACTTTTGTGATGCAGCAAATGAACAACGTACGCTGAGTCAAACTCCAACCACAAATTGACAAAAGGCATAGAGATGACTTTCTTCATGGCAAAAGTCACTGCAGAAATTGCGAAAGCAGAACTAAGTGAAGCAGCAAATAAAACAATGGCCAAGCCGTTATGATCACGAAAAATTCCACCTGTCCCTGTTGGACTTGGCGCACCATGAGCAGCGCCATCTGTGTTAATTTTAATCCAAATTTTGGGTGACTTTAACCAGCAAACTGGGACCTAAACTGGTAATTTTCACGGCAACCCATCAACCTGAAGCGCTTAAGAACCCACAGTTCACTGACTGAATTATTCATATGTCTAATTTTAAAAGATTCTGAAGCCTTAATGTCATTATGTTGACCATTTGCATGATCAAATTTCAAATTTTGGACTTTGACAAATAATTTTTATATTAATAATTTCAATTAAGTGTGTAGGGAATTATATACCAAACATATACACTTTTGGATAAATAGTAACTTTTTGGGCAAATTAAATCT
Source organism: Mallotus nudiflorus (assembly GCA_947683625.1). Lineage (NCBI taxonomy): Eukaryota > Viridiplantae > Streptophyta > Magnoliopsida > Malpighiales > Euphorbiaceae > Mallotus > Mallotus nudiflorus. Next base: position 4,951,367 of record CANTUR010000239.1, read on the forward strand.
CTAAAATTCAAGAAGGCTTTTAACATCTTTAGAACTCTTAAATGAGAAAATGAGATTCTTCATATTTGAAGTAGAAATCTTGAGATTTCTGAATTGGGCTTATTTGTCAAAATTCAAGTTCATTTGGTTATGCAAATTTTTAGTTGAAATCCACGTATACGTCTGCCATCTTAGACTCTCTTGCTATTTTGAACATATCTTGAGTTACAAAAATCCAATTAAGGTGATTAAAAATGATATGAAAAAATAAGTCAAATATCTAAAACTTTAATGAAGAAAGTATGGAAAAATTAAAATTTCTTCAGGAGCAAATCACGGCTTCAACTTGTGTATAGCTGTCTGACAGTATTCTGCATTTTAGATTACATAGCTCTTAGTATTTTGGACATATACTGAGCTACAGAACTCCAATTTAGGTAATTAAAAATGATATGGAAAGATAATTCAAATATCTACAGCTTTTATGAAGAAAGTATGGGAAAATTAAAATTTCTTCAGGAGCAAATAATAGATTCAGTTTGGATATAGCTGTCTGATCGTAGCCTGCATTATAGATTGCACAACCCTTAGTATTTTGGACATATCTTGAGCTACAGAATTCCAATTTAGGTGATTCAAATTGTTATGAAAAGATATTTCAAATATCTACAGATTTTATGAAGAAAGTATGGGAAAATTCAAACTTCTTGAGAAGGCAATCACGGTTTCAGTCCATAAATAGCTGTTTGATAGTATCACTCTCAATGATTCAAAATATAAACATTGGACACATCATTTGCACCCCCAACAGCTATATTTTTTTAGTATAAATATCTCTATAGCTAAATGGAAGTTAAGCAACTTGTTTATCATTCATTATTGCTTACGTATTCATTAAGCTCTCAAATTCTCTTCAACAATTCTTTGTTTGTAAAACTTTTGTGAGAGTTGGGTGTGTGTTACAAATATAATTTCTTTTCATCTTAAATATTGGGTTAGATTAGGAGGGAAGTAAGATTTATTTCTAAAGGAATTGGTTGAAGTGTTATCCATTGAAACACTTGGGTTTTGGTTTTTTGAGTGAGCCTTGAAAACTCATGTCGTAAGGTTATAAGAGTGAGCCATAAAACTCTTGTATAATCTCAATCCTGTGAATAAGATTGTGGTGATTGAAAATCCTAACTTGGGGATAAGTTAGGTGGAGACATAGGATTGTTGTTGAATCTGAACTCCTTAAATCTTTGTGTTCTTCATTCTTCCTTCTCAACTTCTATTTAATTCTTGCAAAGAATTCTTTTAATTTCTCATTTTTATTTGATAGTCCTATTCACCCCCCTCTAGCAATTTTTTCACATTATAATTCAGATGAATAGCTTGTGAAATAGCAAATGACCTGTCATTAAAAATATATTGATTCCTTACATATCAAATGCATCTTATGATAATAAAAATACCAACTCGCCAAAGAGCTTTCAACTGAGTAGAAAAATCGTGAAACCAAGCAGCTATAAAAAGACTAATAAAGTCATTAGGAATAACCAAATTAATGCCAAAAATACTAGCCAAGGATTGCCATAGAATAACAACATAGTGACATTCATAAAACAAATGATTCAGAGATTATGAAGCCTTAGTACATTAGCAATAACGAGAGGCTAAAGCCATACCCCACAAACATAAATCCTTTTCAGTGGGAAGACTAGAATGGACTGCTCTCTAAACTAAAAAAGAATGAGCTGGAGGAAGAAAAATGGCACTATGAATCTCTACCCTAAGCCCCTTTATCACGGTTTGGCTGATAGAAGTGATAAAAAGTTTTACATGAAACAAAACCATTATAAGAAGGCTGAAAAATGAAGACATCTTCTCATGAATGGGAAAAATTAATATTACCAATATCTACACATATGAAAGGATAAGCAGTTTGAAAATCACTAGAAAGATGCCAAGAATTCTGAGAAGAAAAATTAGAAATACGAGACTTCAAATGCTTGCGAAATGATAGTAGAATACTAATTTTTTTTGAAATTAAATATCCTAACTAATTTTCATTCCAAAAATGAAGATTTGAATCTCTAGAGATCAACCACTAAGAATTATCATCAATATCTTTAAAGCACTGCTTAATGGAACTCCAAATTGAAGAGTAAATATAAGTTGTCCTAGCCGATAGTGCAGTATTTAAAAATCTTGCCTAAAGAAAATTAAAAACTTAGCTTGGACTACAATGCATTTTCCAAGTTAGTTTACAAAGTATAGCTAAATTAATAAGAGACAAACGTTTCATACCAAGGCCACCCTCCTCCTTAGGGGAATAACAAATATCGTATTTAACTATTATAAACTTCTTAGAGTTAATAGAGCTAGTCCAGAGAAAATTTCAAATGGCTTTCTCCATTCTCTTAAGCATTATAATTGGAAATTTATAAATCATAAAAGAATGCAAAAAAGATCCATAAATCATTGAATTAACCAAAGCCACTCTACTTGCCATAGAAAGAAGTTTGCTTGTCCATGAATCAAACTTAACAAGCACCTTATCCATAAAACCTTGTAACTAAATTTTTTTTAGAGCTCATTGAAAAAGGGGAACTCCCATGTATATAAGAGGAAGATCCGCCCAAAGTAAATATTAGACTTGTACCAATTAACTCTTTGACCTAAAATATTACCATAACCCTAAAAAATACTAAATATTTTTTAAATATTTGCTTAAGAAGCACGACAAAAAAGCAAAATGTCATCAGCATAGAAAAAATGAGTAGGACACCAAACTCTTGAGTCCTAAAATAACTGAATGAGTTGCCAATTTAAATAGTCATCAAGTAAACAAAAGACAAGCGAAGACAACGAATCACCCTATCTAACCCCAGGAGAATAAGAAAAATAGCCCTTAGGAATGCCATTGATCAAAATAAAAATATGAGTTGATATGAAAATAGACAAAACCCAACTGCAAAACTAGACTAAAAAGCCAAAACCACAAAGCAAAGCCACAATGAAATTCCCATCCATATAGTCAAAAGCTTTTTGAATGTCAATTTTCATAGCCATGTTACTGCCCAAAAAATGCATATTAAGGATATTGACATTCTCAGAAGCAGTTGTTATACAATCTTCAACATGATGACCTTTTATAAAACCAAACTGAGGAGGGGCTATAATATCACTAATAAAAGAAGCTAGTTTATTTGCCAAGATTTTAGTAATAATTTTGAAAATAAAATTACTAAGCATATTTGGCCTGAAGTTCTCAACAAAATTGGAACCTTACAACTTAGGGATTAAAATCATAAAATTAGTATTCATACCTCCAATAATAGTGCCCAAATGAAAGAAACTCTAAACTACTTCACAAACTTGGCAACCCACAATAATCCAATAATTTTTAAAAAATAGGCTAGTAAAACCATCTGGGCCTAAAGCACTATAAAGATCAAGATAAAAAACCACATCCTTAATCTCATCAAGACTGGGCATATTACATAAAACATTAGTGTGCTCATCTGTAACTAATCTAGGAATAATAGAATTAATTGAGAAGAAGTCTTTATGCAAATCATCAGCTGAGAATAAACTAGAAAAATAATCAATAACATGGTTTTCAATATGAGAGGGATCCGAAACTATATCTCTATTAATATTTAAAAAATGAATTCCAGATTGAGGTCTCCTTCTAGCTAAAAGAGCATGATAAAATTTGGAATTCCTGTCACCTTCATGCAGCCATTTAACATGACATTTATCTCTAAGAAAATCTTCATGATTTTTAAGATGAGAAGAAAGAACCTGATTAGCTGCAAGTTCCTAAGAGTGTAATTCATTTGTAAAACCCAAACTTTCAATTATAACCTGAACCTAAAGAAGTTCTTGCTTGGCCAAAGCAATAGAAGTGTCAAGATGCCTAAAAGTGTCCTTATTCCAGGATCTCATAAAACCAAGAAGCAATTTTAGCTTTACATAAGCACCAACATAGGATGATCAAACACAAGTTGAGAGAAATCTATTATAATTGATCCACATAGAAAAAAATTTGAAAGGTCTTAGAACCTGGTGATTAAGATGCTTGCAATTTAAAAGAATCGGATTATTATCAGATTGATGGCATGCCAGAGCTGTGCACTCAATAAAATTCCAATTCTGAAGAGAAGAAGAATTACATAACACTCTATCAAACCTTATATCCACTCTATCTTTACCTCTACGATTACTAGTCTAGGTGAAGAAAGGCCCTTTAGTATTAAGATAAGTTAAATTGCAATCTTCTACAACTTTAATGAACTCAAGGCAAGACCAGTGAGGTGATGGTAAACTAGTGTTTTCAAAGGCTCTAAAGCAAGCATTATAAACACCAATATTAAAATAATTCAAAATAGGAAGGTTTAAAATATGACATAGCTCCTGCCACAACTGATAATGACTAGAAGAAAGGACATTTGCATAAATACAAGAAACAGTATTCAGAATATTACCCATGTGGAATTAAAATGTTATCTGCTGATCCAAGCTAACTAAGAGGAAAATATTCCTTGCACCCAAATTATATGAAAAAAGGACCTAAAGAGAAGGTAAAAGAATATCATTTTGAGCAAAGAAGGATAAATTCAAACTTCGCTAAAAGTTAGGAGACATAGAATCGAACATAACTTTTAGCTCAAATAAGTATAAAACATTTAAAGAATGTATTTTACAAAAATTATAGAGGGATCATTCTGTTAGAGCATTGCCAATCCCCAATGTAGTTCTAGTAGAGGACTATCATTAAGAGAGTGTCTTATGAGACCTAGTTAAAGGTCTGTTACCCGTTAATACCACAAAAGTTGAAGGCTTTTTTGGTTTCTTCTTATTGAAAACCATGATCCAAGGTTGCTCTTGTTCTGCCTAAGATTTTACTGTGATAGCTTGCATTTCCAAAGCTACATCTTTGTTAACTTCAGAAGGAGAATCCAAAGTAACAGATAATTTTTCCAAATTATCATGGTCGTGCTATTCAACAAAGGCCATATCTTTATTATAATGATGAATGACAGTTGTGTTCTTTTTAATAATCATTGGGTTAGGTTCCTCTTGGATGACAATGTTCTTTTCTATATCAATCACCTAAATAATTTCCTCCTGGGTGGATGATTCCTTGGCCGTGTCATTATTTAGCTGAGCATATGTATTTGCTATTAGAACCTCCACCACTATACCTAGTTTTGATTGTCATATTTTCCTAACTTTTGATCAACCTTATTCCTCCCACACATGTATTCAATGGTGAGTCTCTTTTCCTAGGATTTTTGGTCTTTACCTTAATATCAATAGGGGATATCAAGGACCGACGTGCATGCCAAATCTCTCAAAGCAGTAAAAGCACAGAAACAATATTTCTAGGTGTAAAAGATTAGCCCAATCTTTATTAACCTAAACAGGCTTCTAAAGTATGGGCTTGGGCCTTTATAGATAGAAATACCTCATGGCAACATTCATAAACAATTTGGGTAAATCCTAGGGGAAATAACTAAGCCAATATATGTGGTTAGGGTTGGGTAAAAGGGTCAAAGTTCCTTTAGCAAGATGCTCTCCATTATGGACTTTGAGTTACAGTCTAAGGTTAGAGGGGCCCAACATCCTTTGCAAACTCGAGAGAAGACTACCCCCTTAAGGACTTGGGTTATAGGCTTTGGTCATATAAGCCCGGTAATCTCTCTTGAACCGAGTTAAGGCTAAGAGTGATGGTTAGCCAATCTATAACTCCATGAAGCTAGTGGAATCATGGAATCATAAACCAACACCATATGTTAATAGGGACATGTAGAATGAATGCAAGAATAAAATAATAATTAATAAAATAATTCTAAAGAACACAAGTAGAATCAATATCTCTTATCCCCAATGGAGTCACCACTGTAGACGGCAGGGTTCAGCGCACATCCAAGATTTTAGCATCCGCGACACTGTTTGAGCTCAGGGATCTAGAGAACACACTAACCACTGTCATAAAGACATGACGTGGAGATGAGGAGTCGCCACCCAGAGTAATAACTGGGACAAATCGAAAAGGTGGTACTCGATTCCTTAAAAGAAAGCTAGTACCACAACCAGGAGATTCTGGATACGGAATACCAACTTCTTTCAGTCTTGTGTTCATTTAGAATTATTTTATGAATTACTATCTTATTCTCTATTTACATGCAATTTCATATAAACCCTAAAACAATCAACTCCAAGGCAAACTAGTCATGAAATATACAAGTAAATAACGCATTCAATAAATCACATAATCCCTAAGTTAGTCTAATGTATATGGATTTTAAATAAATGAGCTAAATCTACATGTTTTAATTATAAATGAACCTAAAGACCTAATTCCTTTTGATTTTAATTAAATGAACTTAAGTCTACTTGTTTTAATAAAAATGGGCATAATTCTACAAATTATAGAATATTTAAATTAGTGGGTCTAATTCTACATGTTTTAATTAAATGGTGATCTTAAATCTACAGATTATGAAAAAAGGCTTAAATTAAGTGGGCTAAGTCTAAATTAATTAAATTAAATTAGGTGGGCCCATGTCTAATTAATTAAATGGGCCTAAGGATATATCTAACCTAAAATCTAATTAATTATGGACCTAAAAATATATTTTAATTAATTAAACCTAATTAATTATTAAGTAAGATGGGCTAAAAATTACCTAAACTTAAATAAATAAATCAAAGCCTAAAATGGGTTTAAGGCCCCAAAACACATAAAAATAATAAATAAGCCCAAAAACAAATAAAAACATAAAAAACAATTAAATGAGATCAAACAAATAATTAAATTAATCCTTACTAAAATCCTAATTTTATTATCAAGCAACCTAAATTAATCTATTTCCTCCATTGATTGAAACCTAGTTTTACTAACCAATTTAATCAAAATAAACATGCAACCACACACATAATTTCACTACTCTCAATATTTGGGCTATTATATTAATTCATAAAACAGTTAATAAAATAAAAATAAAAGCAATAAATAAAATAAAATAAAATAAAAACCCTAGAAACTAAGTCTCTACGAGGCTTTATCCATTGACTTCTCATGAATTCATCCCTCCAACATGATCACTATGCGTTTTCCTCCATAATCACCACAAAAATAAAATTATGATTAATGAATAAATTATAATAATAACTAAAAAAATAAAAATAATTAATAATATCAAAAAGAAATAAATAAAAAAAATTGAATAAGAAGAAGATAATGATACTTATGAGTGATTTGGGGTACACCTCAAATATATAATTCACCGTTCTTGACAAGTCTTCGAATCTTCTTCTTCATAATTCTCCAAGGATCTTGAATTAATTGATAAATCAAAAGGGATTTTTGTAAAAAACCCTCACCAAAAGAAAAGAATTAAGAAAGCTTGCACAAAACTAAAAACTAAAAAAATACGTTCCTGCCTTCCCCTCTCCTCCTGCTCTTCATCCTCTTTATATAGTGGAAAAAGAATTAGAAAACCTAGCCCAATCCTAACGTGATTCTAATTCCTAAAAATATAAGATTAATACTTAAAATTATATTTAGGAATTTTAGATCAATTAGGATTGAGTTAAAAGCCAATTAGGAGTTTTAAACCAATTAGGATTGAATTTTACAAAAAAAATAAAAAAAAAACAGACGGAAGAATTCAATTTCGACCGAGATTGTGCAATTCTGATAAGAATTGGTGTAATTCAAATAGGTTTTTTTAATTATAAAAAGACCCCTAAAAGAATTTAAGTTTTACAATTAGGTCCTAAAAAATATTGCAATTTAGTCCTTAAAAACACTAAATCCTTCCTTTAAAAGATGCATTTAAACCCTTAGAATTTTGAAGATTAAGTATCGAAGACCTATTCATGATATTTTCATCATTGGAGTCTTTTGCTGCATTCATAACACATAATCCCGAAATTGGGTGTCTACAACATGGATAAAAAGTCAAAACCAATGAGTACTTGCTCCTCATTTTAAGCTTAGTGCATCCATGTCACCTAAGAATGATGCAGAACGGGAATACATATCAAAAGTACCGTATGCAGGTGCTATTGGTTGCTTAATGTATGTAATAGTGTGTACGATGCCAGATATTTCACAAGCAGTTGGGGTTATAAGCAGGTACATGCATGATCCTGGAAAGGAGCATTGACAAGCTGTGAAATGGATTCTATGGTATATTCTGAACACCGGAGACATTGATTTGGTATTTCAGCAGGATAGATAATATGGTCAGTGTGTAGTTAGATATTGTGATTCTGATTATATTATTGATTTGGGCAAGCGTCGATCAACTACTGATTATGTGTTTACTTTTGCAAAGGTACCAGTCAGTTGGAAGTCCACTTTATAGTCAACAGTTGCTTTGTCTACTATAGAGGCAGAGTATATGGCAGTTACTAAGGCTATAAAGAAGACAATTTAGCTTCAAGGGTTGCTTGGTAAACTGGGAATGGAGCAAAAGCACATCAAAGTGCATTGTGACAGTTAGAGTGCTATTCATTTAGCAAAGAACCAGGTTTATCATGCAAGGACAAAGCATATCGATGTTCGATATCACTTTGTACGAGAGATTATGGAAGAAGGTGAAGTCACAATCCAGAAGATTCAAACTATTGAGAATCCTACTGATATGATGATAACAGTGGTAAATGCGGTCAAGTTTAAATATTGCTTAGACTTGATCAATATTATTACAAATTGAAAGATGAAATTTGCAGACACTACTGAAAGTTGGATTTGAAAGAGAATTGTATGAAATTTTACCAAGGTGGAGATTTATTTATTTATTTTTTTTGGCAAAATTGTCAATCCCACATTGAAAATTTAAAAGAAGTGGGAGGAGTTCTAAGACTATAAATAGACTCCTTCCCCCCTTTAGTTAAATAATCTCAAATTTCCTCTTCTATATATTTAGGCAATTATATTCTTTCTCTCTCTCTTTTGTAATATTTCCTCATTTAGTATAATATTATTTTGGTGGTGTCTGAGGACGTAGGCATAATTGGCTGAATCTCGTTAAATTTTGATGTTTTCTTTTATTTCTATTTAATAGCTATTATTGGATATAGTTATTGTTAATTATTGTGCTATTAAAATTGCTTGTCTTGGTTAAATTTTGTCTAAAGAGAGCAATTTTTAAGTAGAACCATTATTATCTCTCCACTTTTTCCTGTAAATATACCTTGGGGTGATTTTTAGTACAATTATTTACACTTTAGTCATTTGTACAATAATTTTTAAGATAGCTTTTATTATTATTAATAAAAATTAATCTAAATTTCACAACAATTAAACCAACTGAACTAGAGGATGTCATTAATGAATTTGGAAAGAAACATATAGACTAGTTAATGCTGGGAAGACATGGCTGAGAAGAAAATACAAAGAAAAGACAGGATGTGCACTGGAAGCTTCTACATAGTGCTATGCTACGGTATCTTTGCTACTCTAATGTATTTGTATTATACTAAATTAAATATCAACCATATATCTAATCATTACATGTAGAATATACTAAAAAAAAATTAACATGCCTACTTGAAAATATCATTCACACCTCATTCTATTTTCAAATTTTAGTTATAATGTTATAATTGTGGAATCCGAAAGATAATGAAATTGTTAAATGTAATAAAAATTTTAGTTATAACAAATTTACATAGTATTGGTATAAGTTAGTAATGTGTTTATAAAACTATGTAATTTTAATGTAAATTAATATTATTAGTAATGAAATTCATACTGTGAATTAGTGTTTTTACTAAGAATTTGTACTAAGTAATTATAATTCAAATACTAAATAAATTTCATATAATAAAGTAAACAAAATTTAAATTATTAAGTATAATAAAAAATTATATATATTCATAATAAAACTATACAATTATGATGTAAATTAATATTAATATTAACAAAATAATGTCATTTTTTGTATAAATTAATTTTAGTAATCTAGTATTAACAAAGGTATATAATTTTAATTTATATAATTTGCATTTGTATTAAGTAAAAAAAATTATTAAATATAATAGAAATTTCATATTTATAATAAAGTTATACAATTTTAGAATACATTAATATTAGTATAATTTTAGGAGAAATTCTATAATAACTTTATTTTTTTAATTACTTTTGTTTTACTTGTCTTTATCATAATTAGATGAGAATATATTTTATTATCTAACAGTAGTTATTAAGAAAATATATTTTATTTTATAAAAAGTAAATGATAGAATCTACCTCTAATACATTAATATTAGTAATAGGGAAGTTTTAGGATTACTTTATTTTTTTAAGAACTTTAATTTTACTTTATTTTTAGCAACATAAAATGAATGGTACTCATCATCATCCAATTATATTTATTTATAAAGTAAATTCTAGTTCGTAAAAATAATATAACCTAAAAAACTACCTTAATAATAAATAATATAATACTAATATAAGATATTATGAAATATAAATTTAATACAAAATAAATATTATTTAAATTATTGTTCCTTTACAATTTAAAGTAATTTAAAATATTGATTACAATAAAAATTATATAATTTAGTGTTAAATACATGAATGCAGTAAAACAATTACGTAATTTCAACAAAATTACGTAGTGTTGTTATTTATACCTCAAACCTTTTTAACTTTAACATTGCCAATTAGGTTTTCTTCTATTAATAACAATATATATTTTTTTCCTCCAAGAACATTTGACACAAATTTATTTTTTTAATTGTATAAGAAGATATTAGTCAATTTAAATGGCATTAAATATTTCTAACTAAAATATTTTAATTAAATTCTATTATCATAGATTTATCCTTTTGTTACTCCATCTTCAAAAGTGAGGTCGGAATTGGAGATAGTCCAACCAAATGCAGTCCTTTTTCTTTTGTTTTTTCCCATCATGATAAAACAAATGTAGCTTTTTTTTTTTTTTAAAAAAAAAACATATTATTTAGTTATAAAAGTAATATTTTTATAAAACTAATATTAGATAAAATAGCATTAATTAATGGTGGAATTTTTTTTTTTCCTAGTAGGAACTTACGTGAATGCGGTGGTGATATAGTCGAATTTGGCCGTTACTATCATGGGTTTGGTGGAGGCAAACACCAAGGAAACGGTCCCCCAACATTACAATATGCAAGCAAAAACTATATACTATGTGCTAGTGGTAGGGACATTTAGTGCTTTAGATATTTCAAAAAAATTATTTCGTTCTTTCTTTTTTTCTTGGTTTGAAATGCTTTGGATATTTCTATTTGTATATTATTGATTTTGTCCTTTTGGAAATCTGTTTTATTTGGTTGTTTATTATGATTTTTGTGATGTATGTGTAAATGGTGAGGTTTAACGCAGTTTAAGATTTTAGTAACTGTAATACTATTTAGGTTCGAACCTTAGAGAATACACTAACCACTGTCATAAAGATATGATGTGGAGATAAGAAGTCGTCACGCAAGGTAATAATTGGAACAAATCGAAAAAATGATACTTGATTCCTTAAAAAAAAGTTAGCACCACAACCAACAGATTTTAGATACGGAATATTAACTTCTCTTAGTCTCGTGTTCATTTAGAATAATTTTATAAATGATTATTTTATTCTCTAATTACATGCAATTTTATTAAACCATATTTAACATTCATCTAACCCTAAGCATCTAATCAACAAAATTACATATAAAAAATACACTTAAGATCGCGTTGTCCCTAAGTCTAAATTATGTTAATTTTATTAAAAAGTTAGTTAGATTTATATTTTATTTACAAGTGAGAAAAAGACTAAAAGTGGGCCTACATTTTTAATTAGTGAGTCTAGATTTACTTATTTTATTTTGTTTAAGAAATGAGCTTATTTCTATTCAATTTTAAAGGAAAGTTAAATTAATGGGCCTAAGTCTAAGTTGGTTTTATTTTAAGTGAAATGTGAGTCTAGGTCTATTTATTTAAAAAAATGAATTTAAGTGGGTTGAGCTAAGTCTACACAAGTTTTAATTAATTAAGTGAGCCTAAAATCTAATTAACCTAATGGGTCTAAATTAATTTTAATTATTTAAAACCCTAAATCATTTTTAATCCTATTTATTAAGTGGGTTAGACCTAAACGTGAGCTTGTAGCCCAAAAGGATAACAACAGAAAAAAAAACAAGCCCAAAACAAATAAAACACAAAAAATGGATCAAACAAATATTATAATGATTTTCTAAAAACCCTAAATTAATTACATGCAAACCCTAAATTAAGCTACTGCCACCATTAATTTTAATTGATTTTTACCCAATTGAACCTAATAACTAATTGATTTTAAATGCAGAAAATTAAATTTTTTACTATTCCCACTACTGAGGCTATTACAAACTACGTACAAAAATTAAAATTAAACAATTATACACCCATAAATTAAAATAACTACACAGAAAACATAAAGGAAAAATGAAAATTAAAACCCTAATATCTACTGGAAAACAGTACAGATTATTTCATGGCATTCTATGGATCTTCTGTTCATTTAAAGACAGGCAGTATCCTCCTCAATCCACAATCGAACATCAAAAAAAAAAAAAAAATTATATTAGTGAAATTTAATACTTCAATAACAAAAAATAAAATAAAAATCATTAAGGAAAGAAAAAGAAAAAAACACTGTAATGATCATAGATGCTGTACAAATGCCCTTTTTAACCCCTAAGACTAGGATTTTTACCATTAAAATTGAAGTATTGTTGATTCTGGACTGGGATTTGATTGCTTTTGAATACACTGATAGTATCCAAAATTAGGGTTTTGAAAGACAAGGGTGTGTGCAAGGTGTTCTTCGCATCTAAATTTTTACCGTTTTTGGGTTTTTTTTTTCAGTCTTTGCGTGTGAGTTTCTCTCCGTCTCTCTGTGAGTCTAAAAATCCTCCTCTCGCACACATGTAGACTCTGCTTTTAAATGCAGAGTCTACCTGCATACTGACTTCCTCATTTGGAGGAACAGAATACATCTGATGATAGCGTTTGTTTTTTATTTCAAAAACTTACGTGTTTTGAATGCGTAAAAAAAACCTTATCAAATATTAATAATGATAAAATTGAATTTTTAACCAATCAAAATATTGAAAAAATCGATAAAAAATAAGAAAAATTACGCAAAAAATAAAAAAAAATGGGACTTTTACGTGTTGGTATTTTGCAATGCTGATCGACATTATAGAATGCCGATTGGCATTGTGTAATGCCGGTCGTCATTACACCAATGCTGACCTTTTTTTTTAACCGGCATTACACCAATGCCGACTTTTTTTTTTTAACTTTTAATTACCAAAAGACCCTTGAAAAATTAACTTCTTTGTAATCAAATCTTAAAAAATGTTGTAATTTAGTCCCTAAAGTCCAGACAACCGACAACCAAGTTCAATTTTTGAATAAATTTCATCATAGGGGCTTACGTCACAATTGTGCACAATTGCATCCCAAAATTGGGTGCTTACAGTTGTCCCCATTTGTCGCTATTTGCTTGATAAATTGTGGCAAAGCCATAGAAGCGCACAATTTCGAAAGAAAGATATTAGGAAACTTGATTATATCCTAAATGATAGATTGATGCTTAAATTGCTGAGCAAGGTATGATGTTTGACAAGTCTCACTATATTTCCTGCTAAACGTCTAGTGGACTTTGTGCAAATGAGTTTCACTATATTTCCTATGGGGCGTTTAACAATGATAAATTAAAAACTTGCTATAGTTCCTATGAAACGTCTAACAATGATGAATTTCATTATATTCCTTGTGGGACGTCTAACGATGCACACTATATTCCCTATAGGACATCTAGTGAAGTTGAATTAAAAACTTGCTATCGTTCCTGTAGAACATCTAGCACCGATGAATTTCGTTATATTCCCTATGGGACGTCTAACGATGTGCACTGTATTCCCTATAGGACGTTTAGTGATGATAAATTAAAAGCTTGCTGTAGTTCTTGTGGAACGTCTAGCACTGATGAACTTGAAAGTTTATGTCATAACTACTATGTAGTACATAACATAATGAAGGTTAAGACTACTGTGTAGCACATAACATAATCTTTTGAAATTCATATCATAGCTACTGTGCAACATATGAATCCTTTGATTAAAATGATACATGTAAAATGCAAAAAATGAATTTTGTAATCTTGTTCTATATTATGTACTTGATAGAAAATTCAGAATCACAGATTGATAATGCAGCTTTAATAATTCAATGAATTATTAATTTGATGAATGTCATGATTTAATTAGGAATATATTCTTAATCAGAATGCAATTATGGACCAAATTGCAATGAAAGAACTTGAATTCATATGCACACAAAAGTAATGGACTAAAGTGGAATACACTACACTCAATCATGTAGTGTTGATTGATCTATACGATTATGCTGCAATCCATAATTGCTCGTGATTAGCTGCAACCCTTTCATTGCTCACTGATGATGTTGTAGTTCATAACTGCTCGTGATTAGCTGCAACCCTTTCATTGCTCACTGATGATGTTGCAGTCCATAACTGCTCGCTGATGATGCTGCAATCTATAATTGCTTATAAATTGACTGCAATCCTTTCATTGTCTGCCTTTGATATTGCTATAGTCCATAACTACTTGTTGATCTTTAGTTGTTTGAGTCGAATACTTTGAATTCTTTATGTTGACTAATTTTAATTCCATTGTGCACTTCCTTCTGGTTTTATAATTCCTACAAACATATTGAAGTTAGTTTCAAACATGATGAATGTATAAAAGTACATTACAATATTGACAATTTATGAGAAAATTCATCATTTTATTATGAGATAGCATGCACTTAACGAATCTCACTATTTTTTATTTTTATGACTGTCACTTATTTGCCATTTGCAAAGGTCAAAGGCATCATTAATCATCTTATGCTGAGAGTGTATCTTTTACCAAGTGAAGAGCTTACTTCCATGCCTAATTTTAGGGAGAATTTGCTAAACAAAACTTGTGGAAATTAAGTATAAAAATGTTGAATTCGGAGTATTAAAATAGTCTTTGAATTATTTTTATGCTTTTCTTCCTTATCCAAATATTCCCTCGCCTTTTTGATATTACTCAGCATGGATATTGTTGGAAAGTTCCTTTGGATACTTATACTTTTACAGAGCATTGGAGTAAAAAGAGCAAGTTTTTTTTAACGTGGGTCCTCTTTTAGTATTCCCCCACCTTTCTTGTATTACTCAGCGTGGATACTGCCAGAGGTTCACATTGATACTCTTGCTTATTTTTGGGAATTGAAGTACATTATGCTTACTCTTATTTTGATTCTCCTCTTAGTGTTCCCCCACCTTTCCCGTATTACTCAACGTGGATACCACCAGGGGTTCACATTGATACTCTTGCTCATTTTTGGGCATTGGAGTACATTATGCTTGCTCTTATTTTGATTCTCCTCTTAGTGTTCTCCCACCTTTCTCGTATTACTCATCGTGGATACCATTGAGGGATTTGTACTTGTACTCATTTATGAGCATTGGAGTAGATTATATGCACATTTATTATTCAAAAGACTAAAATGACATTTTGAAATTCAACCAATTTATACTGCAAGTCCATAGATTTTGTCTTTGTATATTCTTCCCCTCGTTTGGGTGTAAAGTAAGCATTAGATTGATTAGAGTTTTAGAAACTCTCAACATAGAACTATCAACAAGACATCTGAATTCTGCAAGGCTAATAAAAGAAAGCCATTAAAATCAAAGGTCATGAGATAAGTTTTCACACTTGATATCATAAAGTGGATGAATTCACTCTCAATTTTATAAATTTTCTTTGTATTTTACTGCGGAATCAAAATAGATAGAGTTATACTACTTCCCTTTGCCATTTGTCAGGCTATTTGTCACACAGAGTGAGATTTTGACAAGTGATTAGCATTTGCTATCCTAGTCATTCTTATTGATGTATCGATTCTTTTCCTCTTCTTCATTCTCTTCTATTTTCCCTGCACAAAATACCATAAGTTAGTATGGTTTATTTGTAAGTAAAGAAATTTTATCAAAATGCAATGTTATTCTTTTACATTCTTCCCTTTTGATTGTGGTAATGATGTCTCGGATCATAGGGTCATGATATTCTGCCATTGAGGTTGTGGCTTTAGGCTGAATTTGTCTTTCTGCTATTCTATTGATGCTTTGATAAAGGGCCTTATTCCTCTTCCTAATGTTTCCTACAAAAGAAAAGATTTAGGAGTTAGAGGTTTTTTTTTTATTTCACCATCAAAGAAGTCTTCAGAATGCATTCATCTTAAGTTTTGAGTGCATTCTTCCCTTTTTTAGGGTCGAGCGCATGTATTGTTGACATGTTGGACCTTCTCGTTACCATATTCCAAACCCTACAATGGTCTAACTGTTATGGAGAGATATTCCAAATGATGCTCCCGATGAGACTATGGAGCTGGATACTGAGTTTGAGGAGCTTGAAAGTCTTATCCAGCCTCTTAAGGTCACCAGGATGATGCTTCTTGGTAATGTTACTCCTTTTATTTTCATTCCTTTAGATGCTTTACCTGTGAATACTCTGACTACTTTCTTGCACTTTTACAACACTAATCTTGAATGTTAGTAGCAAAGTGTTTGGATAATCTTGACTAGGCTCAAAGACTTTATTATGCAACAAATGTATGTAAGTGTATGCATGTTATGCATAACATGCATGATCCTAATAGGTCTTCTTTTTGGAGCAAAGCTATGTTCACAACTTGGAGTGTGAGAACGAGGTGCCTCATCAATAGCTTATAAGTTCAAGCACTTGATTCTTCATTGTTGGTACTTCTGATATTTGAGCTTCTGATGTAGTATATCAGACAAATAACTAGGCTAGCGAGTGGGGTCCATGGCTTTACACTGGAGCTCATGATTAACCGATGCACTATTGAACTTTTCTTTTTATTACTTCTTTTATTGTATGATAATGGTTATATCTGTATAATTGTAGTATACTCCTTTCTGCCTTGAGATCATTTTCACTAACTTTGAAGTTCTACTGTTGTATTTATCGTTTTGCCCTTAACTTGTCCCAGAGTTACATTTTGCCCCTAACTTCATTTTGAATTCATCCGAGCAATCACTTTCTTCATGTGCACAAAAGACTCGGTTTGGTCATTATTATTGTTAGCCTTTTATCTTACTAATCATATTAGCTGCAATCTCATATATTAAAAATGTGTAGGAGTGGGTGAACTGATTGAAGCGAGTTCTAGATGATGAAATCAATTGGACTTGCACTTTGAAGAATTCTTGAGTAGAATATGAGGCTTGATGTTGATGCAATAATTGATGATAGTTACAATGTATGGATTGAAAAGAAAGTTACTGAGCCACTAGGATTTTCTAGATACAAGAGGACTCAGGCTTACAAGGAAAATTATAAAAAAAAGTTACAAAAAGAAAATGTAACTAAAATAGTGATCTCATAGCTCTGATTTAGCTTTCATCATGTATTGTTTTTTCATTCAGATACTTATGCGATATGATAAAGACCAATATGCGATGTTTGAACAAAAATTTAAAATTTAATTTTAATCATTCATTAGGGCAAAAATGAGAACACTCATTACATCACATGATATAACTCCTGTTATCAATCAGTCATGAATTTTCCTCTCTAATTTTTACCATACTGTTCTTTTTTCTCTTTTTTTCTTTTTTATTCTCTCTTTGTTCTTTCTTTTTTTTATTATTTATTTTATTATTTATTTTTTTTCTCACATTTCCAATCTTTAGAAGTTACATCATGTGATATATGTATGTTCGAATATGCATTTATGCCCATGCTGAATTTATGTCAAACATACTGATCTAAATTATAATGCACAAAACTATCAGGATTACATAAGTAAGCATGACCATAATTTATATCATCAATCACTAAAACAAAATTTTTATCCTCAAACAAACCGAACGTTATTACATCAGTTTCATCATAAAAGACATCAACAAAACTATCACTAATGACAGTAGCTAAATCTTGGGGTGGCTCCTCTTCAGGTGGCAGACACAACAACTCTTCAATAGCAGCACTACCCATCCTCTCAACTACCAGCTTCATCACTTCTTCTTTGTTGTCCTTCACCAGATTCTCTATAATCTGCTCCTTGAAGATCTCAAACCTAGGGACATCTGCTCTAGCAACACTGACTGATTCCTTGGCTCCTAGATAGTATTTTCCTTCCCCTAGCTTGATGAAATTCTAACTCAAAGGACCAACTTTTGCATAAAGCTTCCTCTTTTCTGCATTGAATCTCTTCCTTGCCCTTCTACCTTTTGGCTTTGCTTCCCTTGTAAAACCCAATCCTGTTGTGTCATCTTGATTTTTGAATCCTGGGAATTCTAGACTTCCTTGGTCATTCTTCCGCAGTCCTTGTCCAAGTCGGTAATTCATGCTCTCCATCATTTTTGCTACTCTCGGATCCATTTCAGTCCCATCAAATATCCCAACAATTTGGAAACCATGGGGTGCATAAACTTGTTTATGTTTATCCAATATGGACACCACAGCAGCATTGGTCCCAACTTCTATGGTCATAACTTCTCCTTCATAAGGGAATTTTATCTTTCGATGCACAGTTGAGGGTACCCTTGCCAAGGCATGGAACCATGGCCGTCCCAATAACAAGTCATTAGTGACTGGAATGTCCAACACGGTAAACTCCATGGTTAATTCCACAAGTCCTATTTTAACCAGAGCTTGGAATGTCCCCTCTACATTTTTAGTGTTGTCATCATAAGCTCTGATTATAAGGTTTAAATCTGTTAAGTCTTCAGCTTTCAAACCTAAGTTAGACAAGATTTTCAAAGGACATACATTAATAGCAAAACCATCATCGACCATAGCAAAATTGGTTCTCTTTCCCCTCACCTCAGCTAGGATAAACAATGCCTTATTATGGTTTCTTCCTTCTAAAGGCAAGTCATCATTTGAGAACGTTATCAGCCCGTGTTTCTTTTCTGTAACCTTTGCTACCACAGCTTTTGGAGTAATGGTTGTTTCAATATTCATGTTTGATAAAGCTTTGACAAGAGCTCTTCTATGGCTGCCTGAATGTATTAGTAATTCCCAAATGCTGACATTTGCCTTGGCTTTCTTCAGTTGTTCCAAAATCATGTCCTCTTTCTGTTCTTCTTCTATCTCTGCATCTTCTGTTGCTCTTTCTGTTTTCTTTTCTGCTACTTTATAATTCTTCCCACTTCTATGACATAATTCACTTTAAGATCATCACTCCAGACATCGAAACTGCCTGGGCTTTCTTCATCAAAGTCATACCATATGTCAATAACTCCAATGATTCAGTCTCTTTTCCATCTTTCCAAACTTCCATTGTGCATGTTTCCTTCCCTTTCAAATCTCCCATATTGAGCTTACCTAAGTGTTGATTCAATAAATCTTCAACTCCTTCTTGAGACTGTTCAGGAGCTAAAGGATCATTCTCAAATTCATCACCCCACCTTATAGGCACGATTGATTTAATAAGGATATCATTTGAGGGTGGTTTCGAGTAGAATATTCTGTAATTAAACTTGCTTGAAGGTTGTCCTAACAAATCTTCAATTCCTCCTGGTGGCTACTCGGGAATTTTAAACTCTTCTTTTACCAGCTTATCATCAAACTCATCTCCCCAACCTGAGGGCTTAATTAATTTAATAGGGATATCAACAGAGGGTGGTTTTGAGTAGAATACTCTGTAATCAAACTTGCCTGAGGGCTAGCCCAGTAAATCTTCCACTTCTCTCTATGGCTATCTAAAAGGTTCTCCATTAGGTATAGGGTTAAGGTCCTTAAAGGAGCTTAGCACTTCTTCTTCGCTAACTCCTGAGTTGATCATCATGGTGGTTAGTGGTAGAACATTTCGGTAGTTTGGGAAAGGGTTGTTTCTGGTGTTTGGGTTAGAGTTGGATTTTTCAGGGTTCATGATTTTTCTAGAGTCTATCAGGTTTTGGATCTCATGATTTAGGTGGATACAATTGTCTGTGGGATGGCCAGTAGCTTGGTGGAATTTACAGTAACTATTAGGGTATAAACCAGGGACATTTGGGTTTGGTGGCTTGGAAAAGGTTAAGGGTCGGAGTTTGCCTTTTTGGATTAGTCTCTCTAGTACTTTGGAGAGTGGTTGATTAAAATTAGAGAATCTCCTAGGTTGCTGAACTACATGCACCTCCACAATCCGGCTAGTGCTCCCCTGTTGTGTGCCCCCAGTTGAGTAATTTTGGATTACTGTGCCGCTAGAACTCTTCTTTTTCTCATTCTCTATCTCTTCAGCTTGTAGACCGTCATCATATAGATTTATAAAGGTCTTTGGGTTCATCATTTGTAGTCTTTCAACTAAATTAAGTGATACATTATGAACAATCATCCTAACTTGATCCTTTTCAGCTAGTTTATTTTTCATTAGTCCTGCCTTATTCATGAATCTAGTAAGGAAATCAAAAAAGGATTCATTGGGTTTTTGCTTAGTCAACTCCAGATCCCTAATAGACACTTCCAATCGAGTGTTATAATCATATTGTTTCAAGAATGCAGTACATAGTTCCTTCCAATCAGCCCTAACAGACTTTTCTAACCATGGTACCAGTTTACAGCCATTCCTTCTAATGACAATACAAACAGCCTAGCAACTACTACTAATGGTGCTTTAGTAGTGCTCATGGTTGTTGTGTATTAGCTCAAATAAATTCTAGGGTATCCTCTCCCATCAAATTTCTGTAGTTGAGGCATTTTGAATTTTTCAGGCAGCTTATCTCCCTCCATTTGCAGCATGTCATCAAAGTCAAAAGAATATCCCATTCCTTGTCCTCTAATAAGCTCTTCCATCTTGGACATTTTCTGAGTCAGTGCTTGCATCTTCTTGGACTCATGATCATGGACCAATTCAAGTGACTTTCTCTTCGCCTTTTCTACTATGTAGTTTTCAACGTCTTCCATTCTCACATTAGTAGCAGGCACATTTCTAGTAGTAGGTTGTCCCCCCAGCATTATTAACAGTAGGTGGAGGAGCTACAACAATAGGTGGAGCTCCTACAACAGATGGTTGTTCAATAGTAGTAGTAGGTGGCTATTCAACAATAGCAGTAGGTGGTTGTTCAACAACAGCAGCAAGTAGTTGTCCAACAATAGGTTGCACTAGTCTGACCAAAGCCTGTCTTAGTTCATTTTGCATCATAGCTCTCATGTCATCCATCAAAGCTCCCTTAATTTCCTCTAAGGTCCACATCTCTAGTTATTTTTCCATTTCAGTCTATTCAGTCTGAGTTGGTTCAACTTCTAGGTATAGTGGATTGATTGGACTCTTCTCTATTTCTTAAAGGATCTTTTGAGCTATTGACTTTGGGCTTAGATCTGTTCTGGTCAATCTGCCACCTCTTCGTCCCCAGACACGAGAAGACCCAGATGAATCTATGATGGCTACAAGGTGTTAGTATGATGCATGGACTGTATGTATGCATGTGTTTATATAACAAGTAGCAAGCAAGCACTTAGCAAGTAGCAAGTATCAAGAAGCAATCAACAGGCCATCATACAGGTAAACCTTCCAACCTTATTTCTCCCACACACATATTCAATGGCGAGTCTTTTTTTCCTAGGATTTTTTGTCTTGGCCTTCATATTAATAGGGGATATTAAGAGCCAACGTGCATGGCAAATCTCTCTTTAAAACAAAAGCATAGAAATAACATTTCTAAATATAAAGGTCTAGCCTAATCCTTATTAGCCTGAATGAGCTTCAAAGGTATAGGCCTGGGCTTTTATAAATAGAAATACCTTATGGAATTCAAACAAATAAGCACTTTGGATAAAAATCCTAGGGGAAGTAACTAGGCCATTATATGTGGTTAGGGTCCGGTAAAAAGTTAAAGTTCCCTTAGCAAGATGCTCTCCATTATGGACTTTGAGTTATAGGCCAAGGTCAGAGGGGCCTAGCATCCTTTACCAACTCAAGAGAAGATTACCCCCCCCTTAAGGACTTGGGTTACAAACTCTGGTCAGATGAGCTCAGTAATCTCTCTTGAACTGAGTTAAGGCTAAGAGTGATGGTTAGCCAATCTACAACTCCATGAAGCTAGTGGAATCATGGAATCATATACCAATGCCATTGGTTTAGTAGGGATATGCAGAATGAATGCAAGAATGAAATAATAATCGATAAAATAATTCTAAAGAATACAAGTAAAATCAGTATCTCTTATCCCCAGTGGAGTCGCCATTCTAGACGACGGGATTTAGTGCATGTCTAAGATTTTAGCAACTACAACACTGTTTAGGCTCAGGGCCTTAGAGAACACACTAACCACTATCACAAAGACATGGTATGGAGATAAGAAGTCGTCACCCAGGGTAATAACTGGGATAAATAAAAAAAGTGATACTCGATTCCCTAAAAGAAAGCTAGCACCATAACTAGGAGATTCTAGATACGGAATATTAACTTCTCTTAGTATCATGTTCATTTAGAATAATTTTATAAATGATTATTTTATCCTCTAATTACATGCAATTTTATTAAACCCTATTTAATATCCATCTAACCCTAGGCATCTACTCAATAAAATTACATATAAAAAATGCACTTAAGATCGCGTTGTCCCTAAGTCTAAACTATGTTAAGTTTATTAAAAAGTTAGTTAGATTTATATTTTATTTACAAGTGAGGAAGAGACTAAAAGTGGGCCTACATTTTTAATTAGTGAGCCTAGATCTACTTATTTGAATTTGTCTAAGGAATGAGCTTAAGTCTATTCAATTTTAAAGAAAAGTTAAATTAATGGGCCTAAGTCTAATTGGTTTTATTTTAAGTGAAACGTGAGCCTAGGTCTATTTATTTTTAAAAAAATGAATTTAAGTGGGTTGAGCTAAGTCTACACAAGTTTTAATTAACTAAGTGGGCCTAAAATCTAATTAACCTAATGGATCTAAATTAATTTTAATTATTTAAAACCCTAAATCATTTTTAAGCCTATTTATTAAGTGGGTTAGACCTAAACTTGAGCTTGGGGCCCAAAAGGATAACACCATAAAAAAATAAGCTCAAAACAAATAAAATACAAAAAATGGATCAAACAAACATTACAGTGATTTTCTAGAAATCCTAAATTAATTACATGCAAACCATAAATTAAGCTATTGCCACCATTAATTTTAATTGATTTTTACCCAATTAAACATAATAACTAATTGATTTTAAATGCAGAAAATTAAATCTCTTACTATTCCCACTACTGGGGCTATTACAAACTACGTACAAAAACTAAATTTAAACAATTATACACCCATAAATTAAAATAACTACACAGAACACATAAAGGCAAAATGAAAATTAAAACCCTAATATCTACTGGAAAACAGTACAGATTATTCCATGGCATTCCATGGATCTTCTGTTCATCTAAACACAAGCAGTATCCTCCTCAATCCACAATTAAACATCAAAACAAAAAAAAACAAAAAATTAGATTAGTGAAATTTAATACTCAAATCAATAACAAAAAATAAAATAAAAATCATTAAGGAAAGAAAAAGAAAAAAACACTGTGATGATCATAGATGCTGTGCAAATGCCCTTTTTAGCCCCTAAGACTAGGATTTTCACCATTAAAATTAAAGTATTGTTGATTCTGGATTGGAATTTGATTACTTTCGAAGACACTGACAGTATCCAAAATTAGGGTTTTGAAAGACAAGGGTGTGTGTGAGGTGTTCTTTGTGTCTAAATTTTTAGGGCTTCTGGGTTTTTTTTAGTCTCTACGTGTGAGTTTCTCTCTGTCTCTTTATGAGTCTAAAAATCCTCCTCTTGCATGCATGCAAACTTTGCCTTTAAATGTAGAGTTTACCTGCATACTGACTTCCTCCTTTGGAGGAATAGAATACATCTGATGATAACATTTGTTTTTTATTTCAAAAACTTACGCGTTTTGAACGTGTAAAAAAACCCTTATCAGATAATAATAATGATAAATTTGAATTTTCAACCAATCAAAACACTGAAAAAATCGATAAAAAATAACAAACAATACATGAAAAATCAAAAAATAGGATTTTTACGCATCGACATTGTGCAATGCCAATCAGCATTATAGAATGCCGATTGGCATTGTGTAATGTCGATCGACATTACACAATGCCAGTCAGCATTACACCAATGCCGACCTTTTTTTTTAATTTTTAATTATCAAAAGACCCTTGAAAAATTGACTTCTTTGTAATTAAATCCTAAAAGATGTTGTAATTTAGTCCCTAAAGTCCAAAAAATTGACAACCAAGTTCAATTTTTAAATAAATTTCATCATAGGGGCTTACATCGCAATTGTGCACAATTACATCCTAAAATTGGGTGCTTACAGTATGCATTTATTATACATTTTTTTGTCAATGGGAATATGGATCCAAATGAATGCCAATCAGCATTACACCAATGCCGACCTTTTTTTTTTAACTTTTAATTTTCATAAGACCCTTGAAAAATTGACTTCTTTGTAATTAAATCCTAAAAAATGTTGCAATTTAGTCCCTAAATTCTAAAAAATTGACAACTAAGTTCAATTTTTAAATAAATTTCATCATAGGGACTTACGTCACAATTATGCACAATTACATCCTGAAATTAGGTGCTTATAGTATGCATTTGTTATACATTTTTTTTGTCAATGGGAATATGGATCCAAATGCATTCCAATTGCCTCAAAGAGGAACAGAAGAATAAGAACTTCCTGATAAATTAAGAGCAACCAAAATAGGAAAAAAATAAGGTTAATTATAACCTTAACTCCAACAATCTTTTGAGGTTACTTCCTAAGTAACCATTTACTTAATTATAGTAAAATTCTATCTAATTTGTCAGAATTTTGGTATGATTAGCTTACATGGAGAGAGAAAAATAAAGTTCAAGTATGATTTAAGTACAAACCATTCTTACTTAATTAAAAGAAAGTTTTAAAACCTGTATCAAAATAAACTGAATAAATTCAGTCTAGTATTTCATCCTCTAACTCCTTACTTCCAGCCTACCTTTCTGCAATTTTTGAAGCTTCCTATGCATTCTGGAGAATTTCTGGTGGCTCATCATAGTAATTTTCATTGACAACTGCTTCCCCCTTTTCCTCTTTTAGCTTGAACTTCCTCTGGCCTTTTTTTTTTTTTGCACTTTATAGGCTCAGGTTCTTATTGTTGGGCTGCTCGACCCTTTTTTGGTCCAAGTAGTGATTCTTTTATAAGGTGTTGGGCTTCAAATATGGGCTCAGTGCAGGCTCTTTCATGCTTAGGTGTCTCATCCAGGGCTTCACCCAATTTTCTTTAATCCTCCTAGATTTCCTTATTGTTGTTATAGGAATTGCTGCTACCATTGTTCTTATTTGAGTTTGTCTCTTCAGGGCACAAGTTAGTTCTTTTTCCATCCATTTCGCAAAAGTTGCTACCTTTAACATTCTCTTTTTGGCTAATGCTTAAGGCTTTGAAACTGGGGATGGGGATTAGTGTGAAAAGGTTATTGTTTGTTGTATTTTTTTCTTAATGTGGTCCATACTTCCCTGGGAATTGTCCAACTGTTTGCTCAAGAACCAACTAGTTTTGACTGATGGGTAACAACTCTACCGTTTGGACCAGTTTAAGTTTTTAGCTTGCTTACTCATTACAATATGGATTGCTGACAGTTGTTACCTTCTTTATTAGAATAGCTTCGAACCATGGTCCATAGGCTATGCTATTGGTTACCTTGTAGCTTTTTTCCTCTTCATATTCAATATTTTTGCACTATGCTATTGTATGATCAAAGAATCCAAACATGTAACAAAATGAAGGCAATCTTTTGTATTGAAAGAACACCCAACAATCTTTTCCATTTCTTCTATTGTTGAATCCCTATAGTAGTTATTTCTTAAGGTCAAGTATAGCTCTAAATCTTATTATTAGCTCTCATTCCTCATTCATAAAGTTAGAGTTCTTAACCTTGGTTATTGTCTAGCTGTTTGTTTAAAAATTAGCTAGTTTTGACTGGTGGGTAACAACTCTATTGTCTGGATTGGTTTGAGTTTGTAGTCTGCTTACTCATTCCAATACGGTTGCCATCAGCTGTTGCCTTCTTCATTAGAATAGCTTTGAACCATGGTCTATAAGCTACGTTATTGGTTACCTTTGTAGGCTTTCTCCTCTTCAGATTTAATTTTTTTTTTTACACACTGTTGTTGTGTGATTAAAGAATCCACACAAGTAGTAGAATGAAATTAATCTTTCATACTGAAAGAACATCCAATAATCTTTTCTACTTCTTTTGTTGTTGAATCCCCTTAGTAGTGGTTTTTTTAAGGTAAAGCAGAGCTCTAAATCTCATTATTAGCTCTCATTCCTCATTTATAAAGTTAGAGTTCTTAACCCATTATAAACCTAAAAATAACCTTTGAGCTATAGTTGAAGCATTTTCTTTAGCAATTTGGTTTAAGGAAAGTCCTGAGACTTAATCCTAAATACTCTTGGATGAGAGGTCAAGTTCATCTATTGTCAAGTTTTATTCTCATTCTTTGAGGATAAACAAGTTTCTATGTATTGCCTAGGGTTTACCTTCTAGGACTCTTAGTTTGTCATTCTCAAATTCAAATTTTACAAGGAATAGATTGAAGCCAATGAGCTCCTTGACATTAAAGGATTTTAAGAAAATCCTTATATGTGCTAAGATCTACAAAATGGTGTATGCAATGTATTTCCTGCTAGAGTAAGGTTTTTCGACCAGTGACAGCTTTTTTTTATGTTGTGCTTGACCTAGAGCATCAGAGTGTTTCAGCGAGAGTACTTTTATATTAATGAGACCATTTCTTTATTAATACTCTAACTCCTCTCCATTTCCCAGCTTTCACTTTGCATTAACCACAATTTTAATGGAAGGATATAAGGTTTCACTTATTTTCCTTAACTAATTGTACTATATATTAAACTACAACTCAACTAAGGCAAAGATGCCTAGAAAGAACTTTTTTGCAAGAAAACTTAACAGTCTATATGTTATACATATAGTTTTTTATGGTAATTTTTGTGATGTATGCATATGTTATATATTTAGTTATTTATTATGATTTTCTGATGTGTGCATATATGTTATTAGAATTTAGAAATAAAAAAATTAAAAGAAATAGTATTTAATTAATTAGAATGGAGGTTTAAATGCATAGTTGGTCTAGTATAAATGGTGAAATATTTTATCATAAAATCAAGGTATTTGGTTAAAAGTAGGATTCGATCCCCTAATTTCTCTTATTCTCTCATTTCCAACCATGAGACATAGCTATATAGGGTAGTTGTTAAAAAAATGGAGATTTAAACTTTTAATTTGATTATTATTAAATATTAAGTAGTATATTAATATAACTTTTTTCAATATATTAATAAATTGATAGTTGAAGTTTTATCTTCTTTTTTGTAAAATAAAAAACTCTTGCTTCAACTATTACTTTTTTTGTTTTTACTTTAATAAATATTGATTAACTAGAGTAATCATAAATTGTTTTTGATGTCTAGTTCTATTTATGTATGAAATTCTCTTTCAAATTTTGCTTGATGATTAAAAAGGTTAACTTTTAAAATAAAACTTTATTTATTTATAAACTTTATTTTTTTTTGTCAATTGCAATTCCATTCCTATTTCGATAATAGAGAGTACAACCACTGGGGAAGGATTAACCCTTCAATTACAAAGGAAAAAAATAAACAAAAAATAGTAAAAAAAATGTTGTATCTTCACTAAATCCCTAGTTGAGATTATTCACATAGTAATCACTTAGATTCATTAGAGGAACTAAGAGAAGGATAACTACTAAGTTCCTTCTATGACTAAGGCTATGAAAAACCAAACAAGGATAAAATTCTTAAACTAAACTTTCTAGCTAAAATATACAAATAATTTCATCTAATCACCATCAAACAAAACAAGCTAACCATCCACAGAATTAAAATAACAAGATTAAACTAGTAAAATAAACATCTGTGGAAATTTTTGGAGATGTTGTGCTACACTTTCTTCTTCCTTTTTACCATTTTCCTCTAGAGGGAACAAGTCTTCAATAACTCCATCAACCAAAATGTGAAGATTGGTTGTGCTTGTCATTGACAAAATGGTTAAGCTAGATCAAGATTCGGTCTTTTGATAGAAACCGAAATGGGAATAGCTTAAGAAATCTTCAAAAAGTGCTACCTCCTTTACTCTAATATGTTCTTTCATCTATAACTTCTTCTTGGGTAACAATAGCAAACTTATGATCCCCACCCAAATATTGAGTATCAAATTATTATCCTCCATTATCCATACCCATAAGATCTAAAGATCTACTCTAAAACCCATAAAACCAAGATAAAACCTAAAATGATTTGAGAAAAGATTCTCAAATCTAAAATATTTACAAACAAAACTAGAAAATAAGACAAAGAAAAGAAAAAGAACTGAGAATAAGAAATGGTAATGGTGGTTTTTGGCCAATTGATGGCCAAAAAAATTAGCCAAAAACCATATATAAATCCACTGTAAAACCAACTATCAAGAGAGAGAGTCTCTCACTAAAACCACTCTCTTAGAGAGCTCTTTGATACATAATTTTTTTCATCACAAAGTTTTGCATTATAAACTTCTATTTATGATGATTAATCATAAATTTTTTAATGTTGAATTCTATTTATAAACTTCTTAAACAAGGTTAATTTTTAAAATTTTTTTAGACCACAAAAAGTAATTAACTAAAATGAAGAATTTATAACATTAGAGTTAATTAAACATGAGTTTTTTTTTTTTAAAAAAAGTCCCAAAATATTATTTTTATTCTTTAGTTGGCTTCCCGTACAAAATTAGAAATTAGTAGAGTTTTTTTTTTGAACAATAACATAAACTATATCATTATATAATAAAAGTGATTACAACAATGGGGCCCATGATAGGAAGACTACAACAAAAATTAAAACATAAACATGACATTAGCCCGTTATATGAGAAAAACCCTATATACTTCATCTCCATCATGCTAGGGTTTTTGACATAGAGAAATAACGCCTTCACTAGAGTAAGCAGTAGTAGTTTCCATGGCTACAACAGGTAAAAGAAAAGCTCTAGATTGAGTTGCCAATAACTCATCATCCCAACAACAGTCTTGACAGTGTTGTTTTTGTTGGAGAGCATATAAGATATAGATGAAGCTTGAGTTTTAGGATAAGAAATTTTAGGACAAAAACCTATCTTTTTCCCTTTTCTCTGCTTTATAGCCACTATTCATTATTCTTATAACCACTGTTTTTCCATATATTGTTGGTAGGATTTGGGTGGTTTTTTTGAACCACCCAAATCCATTGATATCCTTAGTTTTTTTGTCATATTTAGTGTTAATAAATAAATCTTGATGTAATGCATCATCAATCTATTGCAGGAAGATTACAAACAGAAATTAGTAAAGTTGTGATAGTTTCTATTTTATCTAATCATATGATTTGTTATGCTAGCACAAATAATGTGCTTATTTTTTAATTTTATAGTTTTTTTTACGAAATTTAATTTTATAGTTTTTTAAGGTATGGAAATAACCACTATGCATTTTTAAACACACTCCATTTTTATATAAATTTAGTCAATGAAATAAATAATAATAATTAAATTATATATTTTTTTATACAAAAAATAGATTATAAAAGATTATAAAATTTGAAATTAACATAAAATTTTGTCTATGCTCAAAATATTAGATTTAAATATTAAAAAGTTTTAACCCTTTATATATACATGATTAATGAAAATATGCAAATGGCACAGTTTGAGAAAAAAATATAATATAATTCAAAAATTATAAATTAATATTTTTTTTATCTCAACTATCAATATCTAAAATTTATTAACTTTTAATTTTTTTAATTTAATTTCAATAAAATTATATTAATAATAAAAATTTATTAATAATTAATTTAATGTGCCTAATCCATCATAATTCAAATCTAAACTTTGGCTTCATGATAACCGTCTGAATTAGTTAGATTAGAAAGATTGTTGGTTAGCAAATCAATATTAGTCTGAGATATATTTAGCGATATGTCTCTGATATAGTCTCTGATATCTCTTTGACAGCTTTCTTAGCTTCTTAGCAATGGTGAAATAAAAAATGGTTTTACAGCTCTTGCTGCTTTCTTTTGCTGTGTTAAGTGCTGCTGATGAACATCACCTTCCCCACCATCACTGACTCCAAGTTGAAAACGACTCCAGTTCTCCCATTAACATTAAGATATAGTCACTCATCACTATTAGGGCTCCCAATCTGCATGATGAATGGAACTTTGCGTTGGTCTTGCAAGAACAGGACTTTAAGCTAAAGAATACTCTCATTTCCAAGCCTAAAATGGTAGAAGATGTGCTTTTAATGGCATCGAAACCCTTGAAGAAGGCTATATTCCATCTACTTTTGGTCAAGAAGGCAACTCCATCTGCTATTGCTCTTTCAAGTTCTACTGGAAAATTTTCTCTCAGTTCTGCTCCTTGACCACCAGCAGTGCGTCTCATTTAGTTGTTGTCTATTGCGTCTACTAGTGACTTCTACTGCGTCTGCTAGTGCAGTCTTCTGACGCAGCGTAATTCTCAAGTAATAGTAAATTATGTGATTGGCTTAGCTGTTACGCAGAAACATTTGCAATGTTAGTATGTAATGGCTACTGTTAATAGCCAAAATGTTTACGTCTACCCTATGATATGGAAAAATCCTTGCTGGATGTAATCTTTTCCATAATGAATTATGGTTGTTTGAAAAAAAATGTTTGTCGTGCATAAGTCACTGAATAGTATTTGAGGAGCTGTCTCATGTCAATTGTCAAGTGTGACGGCACATGAAGCAATTTTAAATACAAAAGAGTCCAGCCAAATTAAGTTGAATTTTGATAAGTTCAATTTTAATTCCTTTATAATAGAATAGAAAATTACAAATTTAGTGTATAAATTTTAGTGGTTTTTCTATTTGAGTATTTGAATTATTTTTTTTTTTATTTGAGTGTCTGAACTTTGAAAAAACATATCAATCAAATGTACCTAGCTTATTTTAAACTGATTGTGTGTTTAGTCAGCTTAGATAATGTCCACTTTTTTTCAATTATCTTTATCCTTTTTTAAGTGGACAATAGTGAGAGATGAGCTGAAAATATGGTATGTGAGATGGAAAAAGTGGATCCTATTTAAGTAGTGTATGAAGTTTAATGGTTTTTCTATTTGAGTATCTGAATTATTTTTTTCCTATTTGAGTGTCCGAACTTTGAAAAAATATATCAATTAGGCATATCCAGCTTACTTTAAATTGACTGTATACTTAGTCAACTCAAATAAGGTCCACTTTTTTTCGGCTATTTTTACGCTTTTTTAAGTGGACAATAGTAGGGGATGAGCTAAAAATATGGCATGTGAGATGGAAAAAGTGGATCTTATTTAAGCTGATTAAGCACACGGTCAGCTTAAAATAAGTTAGATACATCTTATTGATATATTTTTTCTATGTTCAGACATTCAAATGAGGATCAGCTGAAAAAAATGGCATGTGAGCTAGAAAAAAGTAGACACTGTTTGAACTAACTAAGTACACAATTAGCTTAAAATAGGTCAAATATACTTGATTGATATATTTTTCAAAGTACATACACTCAAATAAGAAAAAATAATAGTTTAGACACTCAAATAGAAAAACCACAAAAGTTCAAACACCAAATTTATAATCTTTCCTAGTAGAATTAAGTTCGAATTGAACCTATTATAACACTAAGGTTCGATTTGACCCTCAAACTTTTAAGAAAATTCAATTTGATCCAAAATGACCTTTTTCAATAATTTAGCACAAAATTTGCACTTAATGTATCATTTCGACCCCTTTTTGACAAATAATGGAGCATGTAACACACCTTTTATTAAAGGTGCGTGAA
Organism: Mallotus nudiflorus; assembly: GCA_947683625.1. Taxonomy (NCBI): domain Eukaryota; kingdom Viridiplantae; phylum Streptophyta; class Magnoliopsida; order Malpighiales; family Euphorbiaceae; genus Mallotus; species Mallotus nudiflorus. Next base: position 4,983,302 of record CANTUR010000239.1, read on the forward strand.
ACACACACAAAATTGAAATTAACAAAAAAATTAAATTATCAACTTAGTGATTTTAGTCGATGCCTTCTCCCCTACTTCTCTTCCCCTGCCATCTCCTCTACCATCACCTCTACAGCCTACCACACCACTAAGAAACATATAAGCACTTCCCTTCACAATGAGCTTCCACTTTTTTGGATAATACGTTATGAGAACTCTCATAATCAAAACCAAGAAAACCAAGAATCCACTTTTTCCTCTTCTGCAAAATTAAGAATTATCGCTGCTGCCACCACTAATCCAAATAACGGTGAGTCTGAATGTAGTCATTAGGTTTTTCAGATTTAAGGGAATATTAGATAGCCTGTCTTTACTTGCAAATTCAGTTTTGAAAATACCAACAGCCCGAATTAAAGATCTAAGTGAGTGTTTTCTTCAATTTCATTAATGATAATTATAGTGATCTTTGATGTTTATTTGGTGATTTATGTGTATATAGCAAGGAAACAATTTAACGGTATAAGGAAGGTTTAAATTATTTTTGTTATTGAATTGGTTGTTATTGTTAAAAAATATTGGCTGCAAATCGGATTAGGTCATTTTCTTAGGGAATTTCTCAGGGTTTCAGATGGTGGTGGTGGAGAGTTCAGCTCTCAGCCAAAGAAGAATATTCATAAGTAAGTCTTTTAGGACAATAATCCTGAGAAATTTCAAAGGAGACCTAAAACATAAACAAGAAAATAAAGCTTTAAATAATATCACTCTGAGAAAAGAAGCAAATGTAGAAGCAAAAACACTTATTTATTATTGTATACCATCTGAATTGGGTTTCTTGATTTATTGTTCTTTCTCCTTAAATTCATTTCAATTTTTAGGATGGATATGGTTATTTCATGGATTTTGTAGTCTAGTGTTGCTAATGAGGCTAGTGTTATAGCTAACGTGTAGCTTGATGTTGCTAAAGCTAGACATACAGAAAGCAACTGATGAAGTGAATTGCTTGAATATGGCTATAACGTCATTGCAAGCAGAGCTTGAAAAGGAAAAATATCTCTTGTATATATCCTCGTTGCAATATCATTACAAGCTGAGCATATGGAGGTGGTGGCTTTAGAGGTGGTGCATGTGGTGGAGTTGGCAAAGGTGGTGGCATTTAAGGTGTTACAGGTGGCCTTAGAGGTCTTACAACTTGAATGTATTTATGTGAATCTATGTATTCTTTCTTCAGATTAAAAAATGTGCATATATAATGAAGTTTATGTACCCTTTAATTGGAGGGAATTTATTTATAGTATCTCCCTACTTTTTTTCTTCATTTTCATTTTCTTCAATAAAGAAACATGTAATTTTTACTTCACTTCCCTTGTTATATATCTCATTGTTCTATTCTTGCTTTCTTTAACTTTCTTTTACCTTTCTTTCCCTATTAACATGAGAACTTTCACTAAAGGCCATACTGCAGAAGAGTGAAAATAACAAGCTCATAAGTAAGCCTTTTTTTTATGATTATAAAGCAATAGCATTTTTTTTGTTTTTGTTTTTCTAGTGTAATGTTATTTTGCATGTATTTATGTGATTCACTAAGCTCTAATAACATAAAGAGCTTTTCTAAAAAGCTTGAAAATATTGATAAGAATAATCCTACTCTTTGGCAACTAGTGCCATGTGATGCTCTTGAAACTCCTATTGAATCCATGGAGTTTCTTGCTCGATCATGGAGTGTTTCTGCCATAGAACTCTCTAAAGCTCTTTCCAACACTCAAGTTATTTGTGACAACATCAACAAGCCGCCTTTTGCTTCTTCTGAAGCTTAAAGGAAAGATGCAAGCAGAGTATGTGGAGGTGGTAGAGCTGGCAAAGGCAATGGCTTTAGAAGAGTTAAAGCAGAAAGGGAGTTTAATAGTGGTTATATTGATTTTTTTATGCAATTTTTATAGATTATTGTTAATGTTACTTTCTATTGTTTAATTATTTTTTAATTTCTTTTTAGCATTAAATCAGGAGGTGTATTACACTCTTCATTATTTGTCTGGGTTTAAATGATACATTAAGTGCAAGTTTTATGCTAAATCATCGAAAAAGGTCATTTTGGGCCAAATTAAACTTTCTTGAAAAGTTCGAGGACCAAATCAAACCTTATTCCTAACACTTATTATTTGAAAACTGTTTGCAAGTTTAAACGAGTTAAAAAAAATTAAAAATACAAATTATTTATTAAAAATTTAAAATAAATTATTTATTAAATAAGTTATCATAAAATGATTTTTTACATTTTTCTATGAATAGAAATTTATATATTTTATAGCTAAAATAAAATTATTAATAAATAAAAATTACGAGATAATTTATGAGCTTTTATTGGAGTTTATTCGTGAGCTTCACAAACCAAATTTTACATACTTTGAACTCAACTCATTTATTAAAAAAATTTCAATATACAGGTTCCAATTAATTTTTATTATGCTAAACTTTAAACAGTTCGCTAACAACTCAATTAATTTATAACCTTAAAAATAAATACTATAAATCCTAATATCCTATTGCAATTTTAATTATATGCTTTTAGTTTAAGGATCACACTCTGTATTTTGTATAAATGTTAATATCATCATTGAACACCCGTGGTGTCTTAGTTTATAGAGCAAATCTATTATGAGATCTACTTCCTCCCATTCTTTGATGTGTGTAGTTTATCACATGTTTTTTAGTTGAATTTTAATAAATTTTGAATAATTAATTAGTTATGTTTAGGTAGAAATTAGGTTTATTTAGGATTAATTTTACTTTATAGCTTTATTTAGGATTCTATTGTCTTTAGATTAAATTCTATTAAATTATGAGTTTTTGTTAAATATTAATAAATATTTCCCTTTTTATAGATAAGTCTAGAAAGGATTCCAAAATAATCAAGGATTGGTGCAATGTGGACTACGTCATGGCATGCTTATGGTCATGTCTTGCACCAGAAGCTGAATCAATATAGCAAGACTTATGACACAGCATACTGGAAGTCGTGTCTACTTTTGGACCTAAAGTAGTCGTAGTATGGGATAATACACGAGATCCAACACTCCATGCTGGAAACCATGCTGAAAAATGAAGGATGTGACATGGTCGTGTTAGAAGCCATGTCGAGTAGAGAAAACCTCCTTTTTGAGAAATCAAGTACAAGTAGGTTTACCATGAGACCTTGTTTATAAAAGAGGATACAAGGGAGCTTTTTGGGGAATGGCTGTGCTGGAAGCCATATTGAGCAAAGAAAACTTCCTTTTTGAGAATACAAGTGCAAGTAGGTTTACCATGAGACATTACTTATAAAAGGGGATACAGGGGACCTTTTTTAGGACATCCAACATCATCCAATTCTATTATATTCACTTCCATTCATACTTCAAAAACGTAAACAAGCACTTAACGAAGATTGAAGAAGGAGGATTTATACAAGATTCAAAAGTAACAATTGTTATTTCTTTTTCTTCTTCTTCAACTCTTTTTATTGTGTTTGTGTTTATCGCCATAACCATGTATGGCTAAACTCATTTTGGGGTTTGAATTTATGTAGCTAGTTTACTACTTGTTTGGATCTTTAATTCCTTTTAATAAATTAAGTTTCAGTCAATTTTACAAGTTATGCTTAATTGCCTTATGTTTGATTTTAGGCCTGATTGAATACATGTTTTTAGGTAGATTAAAGACAATAAAAGTTGCATAATTTATTAGCTCATAGACTCGTAAAACTTAGGAACCTCGATCATGAAGGTAGATGAATCCTTTGGGGAATAATAAATTGCTAAAGAACTTAATGAGCCTTAATTAATTGACATGACTATGAAAACAGGCTGTAATTGACTTTGGTAAGCTTGAATGATCTCGAAAGAGACTTTAAGTGATTTGAGTGGTTTACCCTTGATTGAGTTAATGAATTGAATTGTGAATTGATCTTTTAAATCAAGTAGTAGCTAGTGAAGCAAATCTAAGCTCTAGTTTTTAATTATTGAATTTTAAAAGAATTATTTCAGATTTAGGTTTTCTATTTTGGCTAGTGGATTTATTCTTTTGTTTCAATTATTTTACTTTGTTAGCTTATGGAAATACAATTAGGGCTGGTACTTGGCATCAATCTCCTCATAGGAACGATGCTTATACTCACTCTTTACTACTTGTTATGAACTATGCACTTGCAGAATTTACCTAACATTCCTGTTGTACTAAGTTCAAATATGACAACAAAATATTGTCTCTCTTCTTCTCTTTTTTTCTCTTTGTAATTTTTAATAGTTAGTGGTTTTTTATGTGGTTTTAGTCATTTTTCGCTAAGAACCACTTTTTCTATTTTTATATTAAATATATAATTACATAGATTTAGATTGAAATCTATAATATTTATTTATTTTTTCTAGTTGCTATTGTGTTTTTTTGTACTCCATAGATCTAATTATGGAAGTTTAGTTGTTGATGGTAATTTTAGCCTTAATAAATTATTTTTTCTTAGAGTTGCCATGGACTTCCTTAGAAGATGGAGATTGTTGATTCAGGGATTCAAATCCTAAGCATCTATTAATCTTTAGTAATGATAATTATTATTGTCTATGAAACACTATGGTGTTATCTACTCTATAAAATTAGAATACAATATAGATATTTGCACAAGCTATATAGTTCATGGGTACATCTGATATAAGGATTAATCGAGCTATATGTTTTTTTTGTTCTATATGTAGTTAATAGACTTAGATTTGTGCTAATTGAAGCACTACTATTCCTATATAATTGCTTTATTTTAATGAAATGAAAATTTTTGCTATTGTCCAAAAAAAAGTTCAAACAAAAATATCATTACTAAAAAAAAAAAAAATTTTATTTTTTAAAAGGTATAGTTTATTAGATTGGATGGTAATCAAAACTCCTTTTCTCTTTCGTGCTTTGTTTTCTTCTTCCTCTTTTTCTACATTGTTATCCATTGTTCATGGGTGATTTTTGGCCAAACATCACCCAAAAAAATTAGTTTTCTATAATATTATTAGTAAATCTAATCTAAAATTAATATGAGTTTTTAACCCATTTTATGAATAATTTTTTTTTTGTGTATTTGTGTGGGTTTACTCCCATTAATGGTGTGTTGGAGTTGTAAACATCCACTCCGATCAGCCCATGAATCGAAGGCGGACCACGAGTGCTCAGTTTGATTGGCCTATATCAAAGCCCAATAATGAGTTTGAATATAAGTATGAAGCCTGAATCTTTGATAGGAAATGGACTTGAGAGCCCAGGGACCCAAAACCTAGCCTAAATTGTCCAAACCTAGCCCAAAATTGTCTAAACATGCCAGTTTACCTTGGCCCACTTAGCCCAATGCAGAGTAGGGCCAAAGAGTGCCACTTCTGTGTAAAGACATGATCGCTTCTATGGTAGCAACCGCAGAGGTGATCGCCTCATCGCAGTGGTGCTGCCTCTATGGCATACCACTTGCAGTTATAGCCATAACAGTCAAGTGGGATGGGCCTCATACCCTTTTAACTTGATTTTTAAGGGAAAGAAAAAGGATTTTGAGGTTCATGATGGTCTAGGAACTTAGAGGCACGGGTTAGATTTGAGATAAAAATGGGAAAAAGAGAGAGAAGAAGGGGGAGGTTACCAACATTAAGGAGGGAACCATTAACAAGATTTAGCAAGAAAAGAACTATAAATAAGAGGTAGAGGCTCTGAAACCAGAAGGGAACATTCTTGAGAGGAAGAGGAGGGGTTCAAGTTCAAGAGTCCATTTCCTTGAGAAAAAGGAGGTAAAAGAAGCTCATTTTCAAGTGTAACTTACGTCCAAGTAAAGTTCAACATCCAAAGCAATCTCTGAGGGCCAACTACTTTGTTAAAGCTCATAATTAAATAAATCCTATTTATCTCCTTAGCAACTTGATATTAGACTTGCAAATGACTTAGTTTTTCTATTTACTTAGTGTATATTTTAAGTTTACACCACTTGTTATGCTATGTTATTAATATGATCTACTAGGGTGTTGAATGTAGTTATAAAATAACAAGTTTCTGATTGTTTACTTGCATGTCTCTTACTTAGAATAAAAGTTTAATCATTTTAAGAATTGGGTTTCCTATTGATCAGGCAATGCCTCTGTGAAGGGGTGTCACCTCTTTGCCATAAGGCAATCGCTCTATGAAGAGGTGATCGCCACTCAGACACGGTGACCCATGCCTTTATTTTAAGATTTTTGTAATATGTATGCATGATTTTCATTCCTTGGCATGTTTAAGCTCCTAATCTTCAATTATTTGCATATGACTACCTCTACCATGTCTTCTAAGTTAATTTATTTAGTTCTTAACCTCCATTTGCATGAACTTATTTTGTAAATTGGTTTGAATGCTTTCTTTTGAGAGATTTTGCATATTTCAGGACTATTCTTTGGCATTTGCAGGATCCTTGAGACTGATCTCCTTAAATCATAAAGGATTTATCCCTTAATTAGTACTTGAGAGGTTTTAATAGGTCTAAGAACTAGTTTAGTCTTGGTTTATTTTTGGTATATTTTTAGTATATTTGTTGTCTATTATACTTTTATTTGTGTAAAAATGATGTAATCCTTAATCCCTTCTCCCTTTGAATTCTAATGTATTATTTTAATTTATTATTTTGATGAGCTTTGGGACTTTAAGGCATGAAATTGAGATAATATGCAAACTCAGACTTAAGTATAAAATTGAATAATTGATTGAAGGCAATTCCAAATTACATGTAAATAAAAGAATAACCAGATTATTAAAGGTAATAAAATACAAAACACAAACGGAGGTCAATTGCAAGGTTGGGTGGGCATTCAAAAGCCCATACTCAGTTTCTGAACCTATTCTCTAATAATGGCTTGGAACCTCCATGAGATCCAGTTGCAGTATAGTGTATCCCTACTTTTATCCGGATGGCAACTTTATCTCCATTTAGGCTTAAAAGACCCAACATGTATTTCCTAATGCAGCTTAAGCCCACACAGTGCCATGGTTGCCAACACTTAGGCACGAGCTAAACCCTACCACCTACAGTTGCTACTCTACTAGGGAAAAAGAAGCTGATTCCCATGTTTTGTAACTTATCATCATTAATCATTTTTTGTTAACCATATGCATAATCAAAATCCTAATTTTGGACTTTGACAAATTAATTTTGATACTAATAATTTCAACTAAGTGTGTAGGGAATTATATACCAAGCATATACATTTTTGGATGAATAGTGATTTTTCAAGCTAATTGAACTTCTGACATTCAAAAAGACTTTTGACATCTTTAAAGCTCTAAAATAAGAAAATAATCTTCTTCACTTTTAAATTAGACATTTTAATCTTTCCAAATTAAGCTTTCTTGTCAAAATACAAGTTCATTTGGGTATGAAATCTTCATTCAAAGTCAGCATATGCAACTTGCATTTTAGTTTGCACAGCTCTTGGTATTTCAGCAATATCTTGAGCTACAGATGTTTAATTGAGGTGATTAAAATTTTTATAAAAATATAAGAAAATTATCTACAACTTTTATGAATAATGTTTTGGCTAAATCAATCATCTTCAGTCTTATTCATGAGTATCTCACGAGCTGGTCATGAGTTATCCTCTTTTTGGTGTTCTTATTGAGGAAAGGGGCAGTGCTGCTCACGAGCCAGAGTCACGAGCATTTTTTCTTATGAGTTGCTTGTGAGGGCAGTATTTTTAGCCTTAAATTGAAATATTTGAATCCAACGGATATATTCTTGCCCCTCGCGAGCCAAGGCATGACCCTCACGAGCATTGTTCACTCGTGAGTGTCATTTTGACAGCTTGAAGTCCAAGATTGATTCCAAATCAAATATAAACATTATAGACATGTTTGATACATCCAAAAACTATATTTTTTAGTGTTTTTCTATATAAACACTCCTTAGAATTCAATTGAAAGTTTAAGAAATTATCTCTTAAGCATTCAATTGAGCTCTAAAAATTCTCTTAAACAATTTTATTGTATAAACTCTTGTGAGAGTTGGTTGTGTGTTAGAAATAGAATTTCTCTTCATCTTAAATCTTAGGATAGATTAGAAGGGAAGTGAGATTTATTTCTAAGGGAATTGGTTTAAGTGTTGGCCATTAAAACACTTAGGATTTGGTTTTTAAGTGAGCCTTGAAAACTCATGTTGCAAGGTTGTAAGAGTGAGCCATAAAACTCTTATGTATTCTTAATCTTATGAATAAGATTGTGGGTGATTAAAAATCCTAACTTGGGGATAATTTAGGTGGAGACATAGGATTATTGTTGAATCAAACTCCTTAAATATTTGTGTTCTTCATTCTTCCTTCTCAATTCTTGCAAAGAATTTCTTTAATTTCCTATTTTTGTTCGATAGTCCTATTCACCCCCCCTTCTAGGATGCTTTCATTTGGTATCAGAGCTTGAATTCTATGTACTTCATTTTTAGAATACAAGATCATGGGGAGTGAATCTCAAAACATCTCTTCTCTTAGACCATTCATTAATGGTACTGACTATCGACATTAGAAATTCAAAATGAAATTATATCTTGATTTATGATTCCATTAAACTTTAAGACATTGTCCTAAGAGGTTGGGAACCACCTACAACTATCATTGATGGTGTGGTAACTACTCTTGTAAGAAGCCAATGGAGTGTTGATCTAAAGGAAGAAAATCACAAAAATAAAAAGGCTATGATTACTCTAGTCTCTTCCATAACAAGAGAAGAAGGAGATAAACTTTAACATTGTATTTAGGTTAAAGAAATTTAAGAGACCTTAGAAAACTACTATGAAGGCAACATTCAAATAAGAAGCAAAAAGGTTCAACTTCATATGTATGAATATGAACTCTTCAAAATAAAGCCTCAAGAATCAATCATGGAGATGAAAAACCATCTCAATGCTCTCCTCACAACCCTCAAGAAACTTGGAAAACATTTTTCCAAGGAAGAGGTAAATAACAAGATTCTAAGAATCCTACCTAAAAAGGATTAGGAATCTCGTGTTACCTCAATTGAGGAAGCTCAAGACCTCTTTACTCTATTAACTGATATGCTCATTGGTAAGCTCTTAACTTATGAGCTCACCATAAAGTAAAGAGGTAAATAACAAAAAGAAAAAGAAGAAAAGAAAAAGAGCAGTGCTCTAAAAGCTCTTCAAGAAGATAATGAAGAGGAAAGCATCAAAGATTTTAATGATAAAGATAATGACATTGCAATGCTCAATAGGAACTTTAAGAAGTTCTTAAGAAAGAAAAACTTTTCAAGAATAAGGGACTTCAATAAGAAGCTTGAAGGAGATGGGAGAAAGAAAACAAAAGAGGTTACTTGCTATGAATGCAAGAAACTGGGACACATTATAAGTGAATGTCCCAAACTTGAATTCAAGATCAAGGGAGCAAAAGATAAGAAGAATACATTCAAAGCTACTTGGGATGATTTCTCTGAATTCGAAGAGGAAGAGGAACAACAAAAAGTTGCCAATCTTTACTTTATGGCCATTGAAAATGAAAATGAGGTACCATCCACTTCTTATTCTTCCTTTGATGATTATGATTAATATTGTGATGATGATGATGATGATGATGATGAGAGCTTTATTATGAGCAAATTACTTATTAAATGCAAAATTTTGTTATCTAAGAAGAAACAATATAAACATGAGTTAACTAGCTTAAAAAAGGGTTTTGAATGTTTAAAAATTGATTTTGCTAAACTTGTTGCATCAAATGAAAAACTTGTTAGTAATGCTAAATCTTCTAATTCTTTGGAAGATTAACTTAAAAAAGCAAATGATGAAAATCATAAGCTGTCTAAGGAGGTCTTAGAATTAAATAATTCCATTACTAAATTTAAAAGAGGAAAAGAAACTTTAGATAGTCTTTTTGACTCTTAAAAATTTCATAGAGATACCCATGGAATTGGATATAAAAATGGAATTTCTTCATCATCTTCATCATATATTAATTTTGTTAAAGCTTCACATGATTCTACTCCTTCAGCCTCCAATGAGATTCAAGCTTTCAAAACTAAAAGATCTCATGTGCTAAATACTAAGGGAAAGTTTCATAAGATTAACCCTTCATTAACACAGAGAGGTAAGGCTCAAACAAGAGCACCTTAACCCAAGCCTGCTTATATGTACACTAGGCATAATTATAATAGGCATGCTGCACAACACAATGCATATAAACATGCTGCACAAACTTATCGAAATATTAATCACCATTGCTAATGTATGTCTCACTCAATATCAAAAAACAATAAGAGATACACACAACATGAAAGGCATTAAACTAGGAAAGCATATCATCATAGGAGAAACAAATTTGAAAATGTTGTATGTTCATATTGAATGATCAAAGGACATACCAATAATGTGTGCTTCTATAGAAAACAACACAAGAATTTTCTTCCTTTGGATTATCTTGAAACAAACCAACCTAGACCAAGAAAGGTTTGGGTTCAAAAGAACACTTAAAATATTTTATGTAGGTGTGCTTGAAATTCATAAGAAAAAAAATCAAGTGGTATCTCGATACTGGATGCTTAAGGCACATGATGGGAGACAAACATCAATTCAACAAACTTGATGCTAAGGATGGAGGACATGTTACATTCGGAGACAATGCAAAAGGAAAAATTATTAGCATTTGAGAAATAGGTAATCCTCAATCCTTAGTTATACATCATGTGTTGTTTGTTAATGGTCATTTGAAATTCATAATTTGCTACGTATAAGTTAATTATGTGACATGAGAAATAAGGTGACTTTCTATCCTAGAAATTGCTTTGTTAGTAGTCTTAATGAAGATAATGTAATTTTTAGTAGTGAAAGAGTAGATAATACTTATGTTATTAATTTGAATAAGATTAATAACAAAGACATAAAATGCTTAATGTCAATTTCCCATGACACATGAACATGGCATAAAAGGTTAGGACATGCAAATTTTAAGCTTTTGAATGATCTTTGTAAACATGAACTTGTGATTGGTTTACCTAAGCTTGAATTTACTAAGAATAATCCTAGTGATGATTGTCAAAAGGGAAAACAATCTAAGTCCTCATTTAAGTAAAAAAATGTAGTGTCCACTTCTAAACCACTTGAACTTATACCTATGGATTTGTTTGAACCAACTAGAGTTGCTAGTCTTGATGGAATGCACTATGCATATGATTGGTTAATGATTACTCTAGATTTACTTGGGTGTGTTTTTTTGCTCATAAGAATGATGCATTTAAAGCTTTTGAAAATTTTTCAAAAAGAGTTCAAAAAGAAAAAGGATTTTGTATTTCATCCATTAGAAGTGATCATGGAACCGAATTTTGAAATGAATTTTTCAAAAACTATTGTAATGAAAATGGTATTTCTCATACATTTTCATCTCCTATAACTCCTCAATAAAATGGGGTAGTAAGGAAAATAGAACTCTTGTGGAAATGGCTAGATTTATGAGTATAATTTGCCTCTATACTTTTGGGTAGAAGCCGTTAACACATCTTGTTATATTTCAAACCGAGTTTTCAAAAGACTAATTTAAAAAAAATATCTTATGAGTTATGGAACAATAGAAAACCCAAAATCTCATATCTAAGAGTATTTGGATGCAAGTGCTTTATATTAAACACCAAGGATAATCTTAGGAAATTTAATTCCAAAGCCGATGAAAGAATTTTCCTAGGCTATTCCATCTCTAGTAAAGCATATAGGGTCTTTAATAAGAGAACTCTAGTAGTGGAAGAGTCAATACATGTTGTATTTGATGAATTAAACTCACTTGATCTTAGAAAGGATGTTTGTAGTGTTGATGATCTTGTAGGTGAAAATGAGATTATGGATACACAAGAAGAAATTGCAAGCAAACCTTTGGAACTTGAAGGACCAAACAAGGAAGATAATGAGGAGACATCTCAACCTATCTTGAAGTATTAACTTCCAAAGGATAGGCAATTCAAGAAAGCTCATCCACAATACCTTATCATAGGTGACACTACAAAAGGGGTAACTACTAGATCTAAACTCAAGTCAATTGTTAATTTATCTTTCATTTCTTAAATTGAACCTAAAAATGTTAATGATGCTTTAAGTGATGAATTTTGTGTCCTTGCTATGCAATAAGAGTTTAATTAATTTGAGAGAAACAAGGTTTGGACCTTGGTTCCTAGACCTAAACATCATCTTATTACTGGCACCAAATAGGTGTTTAGAAATAAGATGATTGAACAAGGTGTAATAACTAGGAAAGAAGCTAGACTAGTAGCTAAAGGTTATAATCAAGAGGAAGGCATTGATTATGATGAAACCTTTGCCCTCGTTGCAAGTTAGAAGCTATTAGGATGCTACTTGCATTTGCATCATTCATGAATTTTAAACTTTATCAAATGGATGTTAAAAATGTATTTTTAAATGGTTTTATTGAAGAGGAGGTATATGTTGAACAACCTCTGGGTTTTGAAAATTTTGATTCTCCAAATCATGTGTTTAAACTTTTAAAAGCACTATATGGATTGAAACAAGCTCTAAGAGTTTGGTATGAAAGATTGAGTAACTTTTTACTAGAGAAAGGTTTCTCTAAAGGAAAGGTTGACATAACTCTTTTCATAAAGAAATCCAAGCACTCTTTATTAATTATTCAAATTTATGTTGATAATATTATTTTCAACGCTACTAACCATTGCTTGTGTGAGGAATTCTTAAAATTAATGCAAGGAGAATTTGAGATGAGTATGATGGGAGAACTCAAATTCTTTCTTGGACTTCAAATCAAGCAATGTAAAGATGGGATTTTCATCAATCAAACCAAATATGCAAGGGACATTATCAAGAAGTTTGGAATAGATGGAGCTAAATCAACCAAAACTCCAATGAGCACCACAAAAAAACTCAATAAGGATGAGAATGGCAAACCGGTTGATGAAAAGTGATTTAGAAATTTGATTGGATCCTTTCTTTATTTAATCGCTAGTAGACCCGATATTATGTTTGCTACGTGCTTGTGTGCTATATTTCAATCAATTCCTAGGGAATCTCATTTGAATTCTATCAAAAGAATTTTCAAATATCTGTGTGGTACAATGCATTTAGGACTTTAGTATCCTAGGAGTTCTTCTTTTAACTTGATTAGTTATTATGATGCTGACTTTGCCACTAGTTTACTAGATAGAAAAAGCACTTCCAGAATTTGTCAAATTTTAGGAAATTGCTTAGTTTCTTGGTTTAGTAAGAAACAAGTTTCGATTGCCTTGTCCACCACTGAAGCAGAATATGTGGTAGCTAGTTGTTGTTGCACCCAAGTTCTATGGCAAAAACAATAACTATTGGACTATGACATTGATATTAATCACATTCCAATTAAATGTGATAATACAAGTGCTATTAACCTTAGTAAAAATCCCATTCAACATTCTAGAACTAAGCATATTGGTATTAGACATCATTTTTTATGTGATCATGTGCAAAATGGTGATATTTTTGTTGATTTTGTTGATACTAATCATCAATTAGCAGACATCTTTACCAAGCTTCTTTGTGAGGAAGATTAAATTTTATTAAGTATGAACTTGGTATAATTGATGAATCAAGCTTGTCTTGATAACTTTCTTAATTGATGATTGAATTCTTTTGTAATTATTTTGTTTCTAATGTTTAGTTTCTGTTTATTTTTCGTATTTGATACAATTCCTAAATTCATGCTTAATCACGGTTTGTATATTTTTAGTTTATTTTTTGTTTATAATACTTCATCCTAATTATATATTAAATTAATTAAAAAAATTAAGCAAAATTATTTAATAAATTTTTTTACATATTTACAAAATTCTCTTTGCTTTTGTTAATTCTTAATGATATATGTCAAAAATATTTGTTTTTAACTATCATTTGTTTTAATTAAATAATTAATTTTATGCTCAAGGGCCTATTTATCACGTTTTTAGGACCTTATTACAATAAATTTGAAAGTGCAGGGACCTTTTTGTAATTTTTGTCACAAGTAGTTGAGCTCGTGACCATTGCAGGTCTGTTTATCCAGAACCGCTCACGAGTGGACCACTCGTGAATTGGGGTCTAACAATATATTTTTTTATTTTTTATTGTTGTTTTATTTTAATTGTTTATTTTAAACAAATGGTAACCTGCCATTTTTTAGCATTTTTAGGACTTATATTATTATTATTTTTATGTAAACTCCTCAACATCTTCCTTTCATTTACAATTAGTTGCATTTTAAAATAAATCCTTTAAAAAAAAATCTCTTTCTCTCAAAAATACTCTTCATCCTTAACCATTTCATACCTTTGTCATGGCTCCAAAGACCAAGTATGCATAAGGTGCCTCTTCATCCTCTGGAAGAGCTACCAAATATCAACCTAAGAAGCAACCTCCTTTCTCCTACACTTTAATTCAATTTAAGGAAAGGCTTACTCATTTTAAGGATAGGCAAATTATTTCTTCTAAATATATGTCTTAAACTACCTTGGAAAATATGGGTTGTTTTAATGAGGTTAGAGGTTTACTTGATAATGCGGGTTTGTATGATTTTGCATTTAATGATTTTCCTACCTATCCCACATTAGTCCATGAATTTCTCGCCTCCTATTGCTTAAGAACCCATCACTTTAACGAGCAAAATCCTATGAATAGCATGAGATTTAAATTGGGCGGGAGAGATAGATTTCTTACTTCTCAAGCTTTTAATAGCATCTTCAACTTTAAACAAGGAGGTTTAGCCTCTCTTATTTCAACTTGGCTTCCAAATCCTTTTTTGTCTCAACATTCCAAACCTAATGCAAAAAGCTTTAAAGTAGGACACACTAAAAGCATCTAATTTGGCTTCAAAATCTCTTTTATATGTATATAAGTTCAGTACCTACTCTTTTCATACTAAGGGCTTAAGTAATGAAACTATTTCCTTTAATGATCTTTTCCATCATAGATGTCTTGTTGAAGTTATAGATGTTGAGCTCAAAAGATGACTTCAATGGAGGTTTTGGTTAGCTAGTGATAGTGTGAGTGGTACCTTATGTATAGGAGGTTTTATCACTAAGATTGCTCATTACTTTGGGATTAACTTGAGGAACATCCCTTTCATTCTTCCATCCTTTCTTCATAATAAACTCATGAGAAATTCTAGGCAATTCAAGCTTGTTAGAAACTTTTGATTTTGGAAAGACGAAGTAAAAGATGAAGATGTTAATGAGGAGCAAGAATAAGATTTAGAAGATGTTGAGCAAATAGGCACTCTTAGACTTGAAAGTATTCCTATTGAAGAAGAAATTCCTCAAGAGCATACTCCTCCTCAATATCAAAGAAAAAGGGTAAGAGGACCTTCCACTTCTCAAAGTGTTGATGATGAGACTGCTTGGGTTGGTGGTTTCTTTGATCGCCTATCCATAGTGGAGTCAAACTTCAACACAAGGCTTGATCAACTAGACACTAAACTTTATCATTTTGAGTTAAGAATGGATCACATGGAATATGATATTCATCAATTGTATACTCATCATAGCATATAATGCTCTTGGCCTCCTCCTCCTCCACAAGGCTAATGTTCTTTTGTTTTTCCTCTTTGTATACTTTCCGTATCTAAGTTTTTCAATTTTTTTTATGATTATTATAACAGTTTCTGTTTGGTTTATCTTTTGGATGTTTTCTGGATATAAGCCTTAAGTTGTTAGTTTATCTACTTCACATCATTGTAACTTTACTTTTTAAATGCCATTTTTATTTATGCATGACTTTTAATTGTGCCTATACCTGCAAAATTAATATTCACGTATAAATTCTTCTTAGGAATGGTTTTTATCTTTGAAAATGAAATGACTTTTATAAAGATTTTTAGTATCTTAGCTTTAATTGTTTTGGTTCTTGATCTTTTATTCCCTCTAGTATTTTTTACTCCCTTAGGTCTATTTCCCCTTATACCTCTCTCTTTTCTTTTTGTCTTTGACAAAGGGGAGAAGAAGCTATGTGCTTAGGGGATAAATAATTGTGTTTGTGCTTAAAATATGCTAAGTACCACACGATTGTGTATGATTAATTGACTAGCTAAACTCTACATGATCATGTGATATGTACCATTTTATGATGTATTATAGTAGCACTACATGCATATATGTTTGAAATTATTTCCTTTATGTTGTCTAACATATTTTTTAATGATCATGTTATCATCATGTTATAATGTTTTTAACACATTTGTTATGTTAGGTCATATTCTTGATAACATTTTTATGTTGTCTTTATTTTTTACAAGAAAGGTAATAAAATAAATTTATATTTCTTATCATGTCCAAAAAGGAGGAGAAATAAAAAATATATATTTATTAAAGCAATATATTTATTAAACATGCTACATCAACCCTTAGACATGCTATGATAATTCATTTATTTATATACTTTGATTTATGATAAATATTGAATTTATGCATATGTTAAGGGGGAGCTATTTTAATTAACATCCTTATACATGTTATTTATTTTGTCACACTCACACACATTGTTTATTATCTTTTCAAATTGGTTGTCAAAGCTAAAAAGGGGGAGATTGTTGACCATATCCATGATCAAACTCCTAATTTTAGACTTTGATAAAAAATTTTGATACTAATAATTTCAACTAAGTGTGTAGGGATTATATACCAAGCATATACATTTTTTGATGAATAGTGATTTTCAGACTAATTGAACCTCTGAGATTCAAGAAGACTTTTGATATCTTTAGAGCTCTAAAATGAGAAAATGATCTTCTTTACTTTTAAATTAGACATTTTAATCTTT
Source organism: Mallotus nudiflorus (assembly GCA_947683625.1). NCBI lineage: Eukaryota > Viridiplantae > Streptophyta > Magnoliopsida > Malpighiales > Euphorbiaceae > Mallotus > Mallotus nudiflorus. The sequence continues at coordinate 5,000,067 of CANTUR010000239.1, forward strand.
CTAAATTGAGCTTTCTTGTCAAAATCCAAATTCATTTGGGTATGAAAATCTTTAAACAAAGTCAACATATGCAGCTTGCATTTTAGTTTGCACAACTCTTGGTATTTTAGCAATATCTTGAGCTAAAGATATCCAATTGAGGTGATTCAAAGTTTTATAAAAATATAAAATAATTATATACAACTTTTATGAATAAAATTTTGGCTAAATCAATCGTCTTTAGTCCCATTCATGAGCATCTCATGAGCCAGTCACAAGCTATCCTCTTTTTGGTGTTCTTATTGAGGAAAGGGGCAGTGTTGCTCATGAGCTAGGCTCATGAGAATTTTTTTTTTCATGATATGCTCATATTGTCAGCCTTCAATGGAAATATTTGAATCCAACAGATATATTCTTACCCCTCACGAGCCAAGGCATGACCCTTACAAGCACTGTTCACTCGTGAGCGTCATTTCGATAGCTTTAAGTCCAAGATTGATTCCAAATCAAATATAGACATTGGAGACATTTTTGATACATCAAAAAACTATATTTTTGAGTTTTTTTCTATATAAACACTCCTTATAATTCAATTGAAAGTTTAAGAAACTTATTTATTATTCATTATCTCTTAAGCATTCAATTAGGCTCTAAAAATTATCTTAAACAATTTTATTGTCTTGTGAGAGTTTTTTGTGTGTTAGAAATAGAATTTATCTTCATCTTAAATCTTAGGATAGATTAGAAGGGAAGTGAGATTTATTTTCAAAGGAATTGGTTTAAGTGTTGTCTATTGAAACACTTGGGATTTAGTTTTTGAGTGAGCCTTGAAAACTCATGTTGTAAGGTTGTAAGAGTGAGCCATAAAATTCTTGTGTATTCTCAATCTTGTGAATAAGATTATGGGTAATTAAAAATCCTAACTTGAGGATAATTTAGGTGGAGATGTAAGATTATTGTTGAATTCGAACTCCTTAAATATTTCTGTTCTTCATTCTTCCTTCTCAACTCTTACTCAATTCTTGTAAAGAATTCCTTTAATTTCCTATTTTTGTTCGATATTCCTATTCACCCCCTAGGACTCTTTCAAATTTTTTATTCCTTTTGTATTCCTATTGCATTCACTATACCTTTTGCACATAATAAGCACTATAAGTCCCTAATTAACCTAATAATAATTGTTATTTTGCCACCTATGTTTCACTCAAACCTGGTGGTGGAATAATGGATTATTATCACTCACAACATGTACCAATTCAGGTTGTTTGATCCTTAAGTGGGGAAATATATATGGACATAAATCATTGTAGGAGCTTAAGCGTAATACCTGAGACTTAAGCCCATGTGATGACCTAGTAATTTTTCTTTGGGATTCTCCCAAATAAGTCTATACTTTGCCATATAATGGATCCTTAAAATAAAATCCTAAGCCCATTAACAAATGACCTACGGTAAAATGGACCCTTATGCCCAATCCAGGCCTGTTATAAATAAACTATGTCAAAATGCGCCTTTCATGCCTATTTATAACCCATTTCAAATGGGCCTTAACAAAGTAAACTTATGATACTATAGACCTTGGCCTATTAAAAGATGGACTTGGGCTTTATTAAAAGGACCTATTAATTTTTTGAATCATTTTAAGGGATATCTTACATATATCGATTTTATTATCCCCTGTTGATAATTAAAACCCAAACCAAAAATCCTGGGATAAGAAACTCGCCAATGAACACACGTGTGGAAGAAATAATGGTGGAGGTTATCACTTTTGAGGTATCATATTTCATTTTACTGATGTGTGTAAATTAAGTGTGTTTATGTTTTTTTCTTGAACACTTTTTTCCTTCTTCCTTGCTTTAAATAATAAAATGAACTTGCATATCATGCATACACCTCATGTATATTTCTAATTTATAGCCTTTTAGTTATAGATCCTCTGAGCTCATCAGATTGGATTTGCTCCTCCGTCAATCGATTAATTAGATATCCAAAAATAGAAATGGGAGGGGACTTTAATAATGAGGTATTGAAGGCATAGTTGAATGAGGAGGTGTTCACTGAAACTCAGTCTATAATGAGGGAAATAATGGTGGAGAAAACCATGCTCATTAGAGAAAATCAACAAACATTGCCACCCAATGCACAACAAGCCAATCCTATTAATCTTGATGAGAAAATCCTAGTAAAAGAAAAGGAAGAAGACGATGTGATGGCATTAACTAACCCACCAAACCGAAGGGGTGTGAATCCGATTGAGGACATGGAACAAAAAAAGTGGACTAAGAACATGACCAAGGCAATGAGTTAAATGTAGATGATGATGAAGGAGAAAGGCTTGGATGCCCCTTTAAACTACACTGATTTAAACCTAAAAAGGGAAGATCATCCAATACCTTGGAAGTTCAAATTCCCTGATATAAAGAAGTTTTTAAGGATTGTGGATCCCCATCTACATCTGAAACAGTATGTGATCTATATGAAAGCCATTGAACTAACTACAACCTAGATAGTCAAACAATTACCTATATCATTAGAGGGTGCACTAATTCACTGGTACTACACCTTAGAACCACACATTCAGTTTGATTGGAAGGAGTTGTGTATGACTTTTATGAAGCAATATGGCCTTAATGTGCAATTGGAGGTGTCTTAGAAAGATCTATAGAATACTAGACAAAGGTTCAATGAGTCCTTCACTAAGTACCTAACCCAGTGGAGAGAGAAGTTAACTTAAATGCAGTAGAGACCTACCAAATTAGACCAATTAGTAATAGTGATATAAGGATGTGTTCCAGTACTATCTAAAAAGTTAAAAGACCTTGGGATCCAAAATTTTAAAGAACTATATAGGTTTAGAGTCCAAAAAGAATCAAATTTGGCCTAAGAAAAGAGATTCTTTGGTGGGAGGTCTAGGGGCAGAAATGAAGCTGGTTCAAGCAAAAATGTACAAATAAACTCTATTAGACAACCAAGTAGCAATACATAAACTAATGCTTTCCAATGACCTTAGCGATTCTCTAACCTCGGGCGGCCTATGTTAAAGGTCCTTAAGAAGCTAATTGAAAAGAACCTTTTGTAACCCTTGCCCTAGAGATCACCCATACTAAATACCAACCCTAAAATTTATTGCAAATTCCACCAAAACATCAGCCGTCATACTAACGAGTGCACACGATTGGGAAATTGGATTTAAGACCTTATTGATATAGGAAAAGTCATTCATCCTGATACTCAAAAACCAAAAACTCAAAATAACCCTCTACCTAATTATAGCAATGTACCACCACCTAACCCAACTATCCTTATAATTAACACGGGATTGATAGAACAACAAGTTCTAAACTCTTTCGTCGATGCCACCCCCAACTCATTAAAATTTGAACCCAATGACCTGAACTAAAATGAAAAATCCATAGAACTTATTGTGAATGTAATGGACATCTGAAGTTTTGATAACAAAGATAGGAGTCCAATGGATTTATGGAATAATAAGGAGAATGAGGGGAACCAATCAATTGAAAAAGTTAAGGAAAAAGGGAAAGAGGTTGAGACTGTGGAACCTGGATTAGTAAAAGAATGAGATCTATAAAAAGAAAAGGGAATGGAAGAAGTAAAAAAAGAAGGGGTTATTGCTAGTGTCTAGGAATTGTTAATGCATTCAAGAGATCATCGAGAAGCACTAGTCTTACCTTTGGATCAAAAAGGATTTCCACTAACTATACTCCTAAATAAATGGTGAGCTCATTAATGGAAACCCCTTGAGGAACCGTTGTATTCTCTGATGATGATCTACCCTTAGAATGAAGGAATCATCATAAGACTTTATTCATCAAGGCTGAGGTAAAAGGCAAAATGACTTGTTATATGATGGTAGATAATAGCTCCACTATTAATGTGTGCCCACTAAAGATTCTACCAAAGTTGGGATTGAGTGTAACAGACTTGAAGCCCTCTAGGGTAATCATCAAGGCCTATGATGACACAAAAAGGCCAGTCGATGGGACATTTAGAGCATTAATCAAAACTAGGCCTATTGAGACTTGGGTCAATCTGCATGTGATCAACATCCCTGTGACTTTTGCAATCCTATTAGGAAGGCCATGGTTCCATCCTCTAGGCGGTGTCCTATCCACAGTCCATTAGAAAATCAAGTTCCCGCATGAGGGTAAGGTTGTTACTATTTTGACAGAAACTAAAGTCGTTATAGCTGCATTAATACTGGCCCTTAAAGAAATCCCTATCAGCCCTAGTTTCAAGGTTTGTGTGATCTATGAAGATGAGATGGATAAAAAGGTCCTAAGCATAATGCAAAACATGAAATTCATGCTCGATATGGGATTAAAAAAGGACCAGAGTGGATCATCAGGCTTTATGAAGTGCAAAGTGCCAATTTTAAAGTACAGAGTAGGGTATAAAGGAGAAGATGATTCTGAGGGAGAATTTGATATTTGGGAACAACTTGAAAATTCAAAAAAAGAAGCTACAATAGAGAAGAAAGATCTGTGGAAGACTTTTATGAGAAAGGGTGCCAACTATCTATATTCTAGAACTCCTGAACCTTTGTTAATGGCTGGAGAAGTAATTTTGGGTTTTTAAATCTTCTCTAAGTTTTTGAATGAGGTAGAGAAAGCTGCAACTGATAAAACTCCTATGGAAGAGCTTGTTCTGACCAAGGAATAGGGACTTGAAGAGAACACTACTACTCCGAAAATGAAGGATATTGTTGATTAAGACAAGGCGTTGGATCTTGAAACTTACATCCTCAACTCCATCATGGATTTATTTTATGATGATGATTTTGATGTTTCGCTTTCTTCTTTATTTGACACTGATGACCTTTTCTTTACCAAAGTGGATGCAATGAAGTCTAACTTTTCTTGTTTATGTGAAGTGTTTCCTAATGGTTATTCTGTTTGTGATTATCATTTTATGAGTATATTTGACATTAACTCTATGCAAACTGAATCATTTAATTTAGACATAAATGAAAATCTTAAGAACATACTGCTTGCTTATGATTTAACTCATAATGAGACGGAAAAAATGAAAGACATATTAACAAAAAGATAAAAAGTGTTCGCTTAGGATTATGAGAATATGCCTGGTATCAATAGGGAGATCACATAACACAAAATCCCCACATATCCTCACATATCACCAATTAAGCAGAAATAGAAAAGGATGAGGCAAAAATGGGCTTTTTGATTAAGGAAAAAGTCAAGAAGCAGCTAAAGGCAAAGTTTGTAGAAGTGGTAGAGGACACCCAATGGTCAGCAAACATTGTACCTGCACCAAAGAAGGATGGAAGAGTCAGAGTGTGTGTGGATTATAGAGTTTTAAACAATGTAATGTATTCTTCTCTAGCTGGATTCTCAAGATACAATAAAATTATGACGGAGGTAATTGATAAGCTGAAAACATCCTTCACTATAGAATAGGGTATATATTGTTACACGGTTATGCCATCTGGGCTTAAGAATGTAGGAGCTACTTATCAGAGGATGGCTACCACTCAACTACATGACATGATTCACAGGGAGATAAAGGTGTATGTCGATGACATTAGATAAAGTCTGCGACCAAAGAGGGACATTTTAAGGCACTGGATAAGTTCTAAGCAAGGGCAAAGAAGTACAATCCAAGGCTAAACCCGAAGAAGTGTGTTTTTAGGGTAACATCTGGTAAATTGTTAGGACATATTGTTAGCCAAAAAGGGTTAGAATTAGACCCAGATCAAGTCAAAGCGATCAATGAAATGCCTACGCTAAAGAATGAGAAAAAGTTAGAGGGTTTATTGGATGGTTATAATACATCAGTAGATTCATAGCTAAGTTGACTATAATATGCGAACCAATTTTCAAACAATTGAGAAAGAATTAGCTAGTGATCTGGGAGGATAAATGTCAATGGGCTTTTTAAGCTTTTAAGAATTATTTAATGAATCCTCCAGTTCTATAACTTCCAAAGCCGGGTGTCACGACCCAAAACAGGGGCCATGACCGGCGCTAGGGAACGGGAATTCTTTCGAATCCAGAACCTTAAAAACATGCAATAATAATAATACCATAAATAAAATAACTTGCAGCAAAAATAAAAATCATAAATAAAATAAGTATAATCCATCAACTTGTTTCAACAAACAAACTCATCCTTATATATGAATATTCTTTTAATACAAAACCCAGTTCATATCTTTAAAATACATATCTCATATAAACATGATACATAAATCTCACAACCGACTACAACTACTGCAGTGTCTAGATTATAAAATAACATCAAGTAAGCTGATTATATAATGAAGCTGGGGCAGAAGAAATCTGGTATATGGGTCTGCTACTGAGGTCTAAAGACGTAGACTCTTGAAAAATGGTCAACGGAAGGGAGTCAAACCTCACTGAGTGAATTGTTATAATATATATACATGCATAGCTAAATGACAAGTGCACACATTCAATAGTATATATAATAAATATATACACAGGCAAAATCACACAAATGCAGCAAAATCATTTTATATAAATATTAAGAAATACATCCGTATATGAAGGATCAAATAGAACCCTAGAAAATTGCAACCTCAAACAGTGTTAGACAACACTCTAGCCATACAGGCTCACTTGTTCCAATAATTTCACTTGTTCCATTTGGACAGTAAACTGGCCCCGAGACACTTGGTCAACCGAGCTCCAACAGTCTGACTGTCAGTGTGATTGGCCCCGAGACCCCTGGTCAACCGAGTTCCAGCAATCACACTCCCAAATCACATCTCACATCATATAAATCAATCCAATCAATATCCACTAATAGGTTAGTAATATAGCCTAAATTTTATCGGCGTACCAGTACGTACTCGGTCCTAGTGTTGCCCACTAGGTAGCACGTTTTATGGATATCCTTCATTATTATATAAAACATACATTCATAAAACAAATGATGCATGATATTAAATAAAATAGCAACATAAACCATATATATACTAGAAATATACCGAAAATAAACCAGATATATTTCGGGTATATATACGTCAAATAAATTCAATTTATTTACAAAATAAACTATAAATATTCTTAAAACATTTTAAGAATAATTCATTAATAAAATATGCATATAATTTAAAATATGCCAATAATATACCAAAAATAAACCTAAGCAATAATTAACTTATTTATGCATAATTCATAAAATTAGTCATACATTTCTAAAACATTTTAAGAATAATTCATTAATAAAACATGCATATAATTTAAAAATATTTTAAGAATAATTCATTAATAAAACATGCATATAATTTAAAATATACCAATAATATACCAAAAATAAACCTAAGCAATAATAACTTATTTATGCATAATTCATAAAATAAGTCATACATTTCTAAAATATGCAATCCTAATACAAGTATATATAGAATAACAACTCACTGTTATTGCACTCCAAGAGACGGGTCCGACGGGCCTGTCCACTAGGCCTCGGTCTCGACACAACTAAATAAACAAATGACAACATGAATCAGAATAAGTCTATCGACATTCTAGAGACTCAATCTAAGAATAGTGGACACAAAATCAGGATAAGAATTCGAGCGGACATCACATTTTACGAGAATTCTACCAAAAATCCGATAGAACCTTCCCTGCAAAACAAACATCTCTCTACTCAAAGAGTAGAGCCGTTCCTGCAAAGAAACACACTTTGAATACACACAGGCTCACAACCCCTTGGTCGGACTCCCAAACTACAATTCCACCGACCGAGGTTCACAATTCACGAAATAATTACATAACACATGAAAAATACCAAAAATGCCCTTCAATACTCAAAATATAGATATTTAGATATTTAAACGCTAAAAATAATTATTTTACCGATAAATGCATAAAAACCCTAATTTTAACAAAATATTATTAAAAATCGATAATTCTTAATAAATTCATAAATATTGAGAAAAATACATTTTATAAATCCAAATTACATAATTAACCCTAAAACATATTAAAAATTGATAAAAACTCATTTATTTAGAAAAATAGTATATTATATATAATTTGAAAATAATTTACGAAAAATAGTTTTAATTAGTTAAAAAAACTAAATCATTTGTAGAAATCATTTTTATACCTCAAATAACTATTAAAACCAATTTAATTACATTTTTAGCCAATTTAGTGTCAAATTACCAAAATACCCCTTGTTATGTAAATTCACTATAATTAATCAAAAATTCACCAAAAAATAATATATTTATCCAAAAATTAATTTCTCAACATATAATTCAATAATATCAATATTTATACTCAATTAACTAATTAATTTCAATAAAACACATAATTAACCTAATTTTTTAAAAATTACATAAAATAAATAAATTCATAATAATTATATAAAAGTCACAAAAATTACAAATAAATTTCTAAAATTCATTTTAGCACCTATAAACACCATAAATCACAATTTCATGACTTAATTAATTAATTTTCGAAAATTAGAAAATATTAATAAAATAATCAAAAATTCACAAAAATCAAAATAATTCCCAAAAATTCTATAAAAATTCACAGAGGTAGATTAAGCTACAAGGATCAATTTTTATGAAGGAAATTTGCATGAATCAACCAAATCAAAGCTAAAAAAAATCAAAAACCCTAAATGGCCGAAATTGAAAATTCGAAACCTAGGGAAATCTAGATCACTTCAAGTGAAACAAAACTTGGAAATGCACTCACTGGAGCTCAAGGAAGAGATAGAGACCGGTAGGGCTCAAAACGGTGGCCGGAAAGTGCTTGAACGACGTTAATGGCAACTTTCGGCAATTCTCTGAAAATCCGGCCAAACCACGCCGGAGAAGGAAGCTTAGGACGTCGGGAATCGCTGGAAGGGAAGGTGGCACGCCAGGAGGCACACCAATGGGAAGAAAATGGCGTTGCAGCAACTAGAATCGGTGAAGTGACGATCGGGAGGAAGGAAGAAGATGGAATTACAAACTTATAATTCTTGTAAACTTTATTTTAGTTAATAATATTATATGTATATATGTATATATATAACTTACTTTATATTATTTTAATATATTTTATAATATACACAATAAATATGCACCACATACTTATTTTAATAATATATATGCACATACATATATACACACTTAATTAATTAATATTAAAACTATATAATTTAATATAATTTAATTAAATAAACCCTAATTTAATTTAAATGCATGTACGTATATATATTTTATTTGACACTTTAAAATTATGCATGGGCTCATGCAACTCCACAAAACTACTTAAAATAATTAATATTTAATTATTTACATTTTAATTTTTTTGAAAATAAAATTCCCGGGAAAATTTTACGTAAAAATAATAAAAATAATTAAAAATGACTTAAATAAATAATAAACTCATTAAATAATCATAAATAAATATATATATATATATATATATATATTATATATATATATATATATATATATTATTAACACTGCATATCCCGATGCAGTTTAAAATTATTTAAAAACTCGGGATATTACACCAGGAAGGCCCTTGATCCTTTATCTGGCCATCGAGAAAGATGCAATTGGTACGATGTTGGCCTAGGAAAGTGAAGGGAAGATAGAGCACACTGTGTACTATTTAAGTAAGAAGCTTCTACTATATAAAAATAGTTATAGTCTTGTAAAGAAGACATGTCTGACCATAATTTGGGCAACGAAGAAACTCCAGCACTACTTCCAATCTTATAAAGTATAAGTAGTCTCTAAACACAATCTGCTCAGATACCTTCAGTAGACCCCGTCCCTTATAGAAAAATTGGCTAAATGACTAGTTTTACTCATGGAATTTGACATAGACTATATAGCAAAGAAAGTGGTAAAAGGAAGAGCAGTAGCATACTTTCTAGCTCAAAACCCAGTAGATGACGAACAAGAGTAGGAATTGGAGTTTTTTTATGAACATTTAGGAGTAATAAAGGTGCAAGGCTGGTAAATGTAATTTGATAGAGCCACAAATAGCAAAAGAGCTAGTATCAGTGTAATCTTGATCACGTCAACGGGAGAAATGATCCCAATGGTAAAAAGACTTAAATTTGAAGTGACGAATAACCAAGCTGAGTATGAAGAATGCATTTTCAAATTAGAGGCATTGCACAGTGTAAGGGTAGAAGATGTTACTATTTATAGAGATTCTATCTTAGTTGTGAGACAGGCTTTTAGAGAATGGGAGATGAAAGAAGATAGATGTCATGACCCAAAATAGGAGGCCATGACCGGTGCAAAGGAATGGAAATTCTTTCGAATTCGGAACCCGTAGCAAGCCTTTAAAATAAAATAAAAGCATGCAATAATAATAAAATAAATAAAATATCTTGCAGCGGAAATTAAAATCTCATAAGTAAAATAATAATCCATAAACTCTTTAATAGCACAACTCCATCTCATATATATATATATATATATAAAATCTTTCAATACAATTTTCTCGGTTCAAACTTTTAAAATTCAAATCCCATACATATATAAAACATACATCCAACAAACTTAACTACTGTAGTGTCTAGAATACAAAATAAAATCAAGTAAGCAGTTTACATAATAAAGCCGGAGCAGAAGAAATCCGGCGTAAAGATCTGCTACTGACGTCTGAGGACGAAGACTCTCCTGAAAAATGAATCAACGGAAGGGAGTTAGACCTCACTGAGTGAATTGTTATAATATATATACATGCATAGCTAAATGACAAATGCACACATTCAATAGTATATATAATAAATATATATATATAGGCAAATACACACGTATACAACAAAAATCCTTTTATATAATACGGAAAATAATATCCATTTATGAAGGATCAAATAGAACCCTAAATGATCACAACCTCAAATATATGATAGACAACACTATAGCCATACAGGGTCACTTATTCCAAATAAATTCACTTGTTCCATTTGGACAGTAGACTGGCCCTGAGACACTAAGTCAACCGAGCTCCAGCAATCTGACTGTCAGTATGATTGCCCCGAGACACTTGGTCAACCGAGCTCCAGCAATCACGCTCTCAAATCACATCACACATCAATCCAATCAATCCAATTAATATCCACAATAGGTTAGTAATTTAACCTAAATTCTATCATCGTACCGGTACGTACTCAGTCCTAATGCTGCCCACTAGATAGTATGTTCTATTGATATCCTTCATTTAAAAATAAACCCATACATTCATAAAATAAATGATGCATGACATTAATTAAAATAACAATATAAACCATATATATACTAGAAATATACTAAAAATAAACCAAGTATATTTTGAGTATATATACGTCAAACATATTCAGTTTAATTATAAAGTAAACCAAAAATAAACTATATATATACTTAAAAACATTTTAAGCATAATTCAATAATAAAACATGCATTTAATTCAAAATATACCAAAAATATACCAAAATATACCTAAGCAATTATTAAATTATTTATGCATATTTCATAACATTTAAACACACATTTCTAAAACATTTAATCCTAATACATGTATATATAAAATAACAACTCACAGTTGTGCGCTCCATGAGACGGGTCTGACGGGCCTGGTCCACTAGGTCTCGGTCTCGATGCAACTAAACAAATAAATGACAACACGAAATTAGAATAAATCTAACGAAATTCCTAGAGACTCGATCTAGAATACCGGACACAGACTAGAAATAAGAATTTGATCGAAAATTCGGCAGAACCTCCCCTGTAAAATGGATATCTCTCTACTCAAAAAGTAGAGTCGGTCCTACAAGAAAACACACTTCAAGTATATAGCCACACAACCCCACGATCGGACTCCCAAACTACGATTCTACCGACTGAGGTTCACAATTCACGAAATATACATAGAATACATGAAAATATCGAAAATACCCTTTATATACCAAAATATAAAAAATTAAGGTATTTAAAACGCTAAAAATAATTATTTTACCGATAATTACATAAAAACCCTAATTTTAATAAAATATTATTAAAAATCCATAATTCTCAATAAATTCATAAATATTAACTGAAATTCATCTTATAAACCCAAATTACACAATTAGCCCAAAAACATATTAAAAATCAATAAAAACTCATTTATTTACGAAAATAGTATATTATATATAATTTGAAAATAATTTTTGAAAAAATAGTTTTAATTAGTTAAAAGTACTAAAAATTTTGTAAAAATCATTTTTATACCTCAAATAATTATTAAAACCAATTTAACTTGATTATCAACCAATTTATTACCAAATTACCAAAATACCCCTAATTATATAAATTCACATAATATACAATAATTATTCAAAAATTCAATAAAAATTATACAATTGCTCAAAAATTAATTTCTCAACATATAATTCAATAAAATCAATAATTATACTCAATTAACCAATTAATTTTAACAAAATACTTATTCAACCTAATTTTCCAAAATTCACCTAAACTAAATAAATTCATAATAATTACACAAAAATTACAAATTAATTTCTAAAATTGATTTCAACCTCTAAAAACACCATAAATCACAATTTCACAATTTATTTAATTAATTTATGAAAATTAGAAAATATTAATAAAATAATAAAAAATTCACAAAAATCAAAATAAATTCCAAAAATTCTACAAAAATTACAAGATGTAGATTGAGCTACTAGGAAAAAGTTTTGTGAAGGAAGTAAGCTTCAATCATCAATATTGAAGTTCAAAAAATTAAAGAAACCAAAATGGCCGAATTGGAAAATTGATCACCAACAAAAATCTAGACCAAAACAAGTGAAACCAAGCTTAGAAATGCACTCAGGGAGCTCAAGGAAGAGAATGAGACCGACGGTGTCCAATTTGATGGGTGGAATCACAATGAACGGAGTTGAAGTTGGATTTCGGATTCTCGGCCAAGAAATGACTAAATCACGTCGAAAAAGGAGGAAGAAGGCTGCGAAGCAGGCTGGAAGTGGAGGTGGCATGCTGGGAGGCACACCGACGATGAGAAAGTGGAGTTACAGCGGCGAGAGGGGAGGTAGGGGCGTCGGGTTTGTGAGGGAGACAAGAGGGGCATGAATTGTAAATTAAGCAAACTTTATATATATATATATATATATATATATAATAACTTTAATAACTTAATATTATAACATAACAATATTATATTCCAAATAAATGCTCACCACATGTTAAAAAAAACTAATATATACATATACATATATATATATATATATATATATATATATATATATATATATATATATATATATATATATATATCACATGTTAATTAAAATAAAGTATATATAATATATACATAAATAAAATTAATAAACCCTAAAAATACTAAATATAAATATATATGTATGTATATGTATATATATATTAATATGATAATATGATCATGCATGGAATCATGCAATTATATAAAACGGACTAATGTAAGTAAATAAATATTTATTTAGGTTTAATTTTCTCAAAAATATAATTTTTGGGAAAATTTTACGTAGGAAACTTAAAGTAATTAAAAATAACTTTAATAATTATCAAACTAATTAAATAGTCAAATATATATATTAAAATTATTAACACTACATATCCCGATGCAGTTTAAAAATATTTAAAATCTCGGGATATTACAATAGACTACGATTGTACTAGGATTGTTTGACTACTGTCTCACTATCCTTTATTCAATGCAAATTCATTCACCTACTGAGAGAACAGAATCAGATGGCAGATGCTCTAACTACATTAGCTTCTATGTGGGAGAGTGGGAAGTAAATAATAATTAAGCCTCTGATTCTAGTCAAATCTTGAACTCCTTGCTATAAAGAGATAAGGGTAATGCCAGTTGATACTATCATTGAGAAGCCTTAGTTTTATGAACTGCAAATGTATTTAGAAATGGGACAGTTTTCAGAGGATGTCAAAAAGAAAGAGAGGATGTCTTTACGAATGCTATCTTAGTAATTTATCAGTTATAATGTATCACGACCCAAAACAGGAGTCATGACCGGCGCTAGGGAACGGGAATTCTTTCGAATCCGGAACCCGTAGCAAGCCTAAAAAAATAAAATAAAAATGCAATAATAACCATAAAAATATAATATGCAGCGGAAAATAAAATCATAAATATTACAATATCATCCATAACAACTGGATATAATTCAAAACTCATCACATCACATATATAATCTCATAAATGTATAATCTTTATACAAATCCAGTTTTAACATAATACATCTCTTTAAACAAATACATAAAATCCAATACTTTAATTTACAACTACTGCAGTGTCTAGATAAAATAAATAAGACTCAAGTAGACAATTTACATAAAGAAGCCGGGGTGGAAGAAATCCGGCGTATCGACCTGCTACTGAGGTCTGAGGAAGTTGACTCTCCTGAAAAATAGTCAACGGAGGGGAGTCAGACCTCACTGAGTGAATTACTATAGTATATATACATACACTCTAAGTGATAATGCATACAGTCAACAGTATATGAGTAATATGTATATATACAGGCAAGTTCATACAGATGCAGAAAAATCATTTTATATATTTTGTCTGAAAATCAACTTTTATGAAGGATCACATAGAACCCTAGAATATCGCAACCTCAGAATAATAGTGTTAAACAACACTCTGGCCATATAGGCTCACTTATACCAAATATATCCACTTAATCCATATGGACAGTAGACTGGCCCCGAGACACTAAGTCAACCGAGCTCCAGCAGTCTGACTGCCAGTGTGATTGGCCCCGAGACACTTGGTCAACCGAGCTCCAGCAATCACACCCACAAACCACATCTCACACATCCAATAATCATAATCAAATCGATATCCACAAATAGTCAGTAATAAAGCCTAAATACTATAGGCGTACCGGTACGTACTCGGTCCTAGTGCTGCCCACTAGGTAGCACGTTCTATTGATATCCTTCAGTAATAAATAATAAAACATTCATTCACAAAAATAAATGATGCATGGATATAAATGAAATAGCAATATAAACCATATATATACCGAAAATATACCAAACATAAACCAGGTATATTTTGAGTATATATACGTCAAATAAATTCAATCAAATCATGAATTAAACTAAAAATATATTTAAAAACATTTTAAATATATTTTATTAATAAAACATGTATATAATTTATTATATACCAAAAGTATACCAAAAATATACTTGAATATAAATCATGTTATTTATGCATAATTAGTCAAAATAAAACATGCATTTTCTAAATCATGCATCCTAAGCATATATATATAATATAGTAACTCACCTAATGCGCTCCACGAGACAGGTCCGACGGGCCTGGTCCACTAACCCTCGGTCTCGGCGCAACTAAACAAGAAATAATTACTCGACATCAGAATAACCCTAACAGAAATCCTAGAATTAAATCTAGAGTATTCAACACAGAATCGAAAATTAGGGTTCGACTGGATATCACGTTTTACGAGAATTCTACCGAAAATTCGGCAGAACCTCCCCTGTAAAACGGACATCTCTCTACTCAAAAGAGTAGAGCCGACCCTGCAAAGAAAATACACTTCGAAAATAAACACCACAATCACTCACAACCCCTCGGTCGGACTCCAGACTACAATCTGTCGACCGGGGGTCCACAAACACAGAAAATATATTCAAATATACCAAAAATATCCTTAAATCATAAAAATACATTTTATAAATAAAAATTACATAATTAACCTTGAAACACTATAAAAATCGATTAAAACTCATTTTATTTGAAAAACCGTATATTATATATATAATTGAAAATAATTCACGAAAAATAGTTTTAATTAGTTAAAAATACCAAATATTTTGTAGAAATCATTTTTATACCTTAAATAAATATTAAAACCAATTAAATTACATTTTTAGACAATTTAGGGTAAAATTACCAAAATACCCCTATATATATATATATACCTAAATTTACTTCAAAAATTCACCAAAAATCATACAATTACCCAAAATTAATTTTCTCAACATATTTATCAATAACATAAATATTTAACTCAATTTACCAATTAAATTCAATTTAAAACACAATTAACTTAATTTTACAAAATCACCTAAACTTCAATAATTAAAAATAAATACTTAGAAATTCATAAAAATTCCAAATAAATTCCTATAATTCATTTCAACACCTAATTCAACCATAAACTCCAATTTCATAATTTAAATAATTAATTTCCGAAAATTCGAAAATAATATTAAAATATTCAAAAATACCCAAAAATCCAAACAATCTCCAAAAATTCTACAAAAATTCATACATGAAGATTAAGCTACCAGGAACAACATTTGTGAAGGAAGTTTCCATGAATCATCCAAATTGAAGCTCAAAAAAAATCGAAAACCAAAAGTGGCCGAAATATTCAACTCAAAACCTAAGCAATTCTAGACCGTTTTAGCTCAAACAAAAGCTAGAATAACACTCACCGGAGCTCAAGGAGAAGATAGAGACCGGCGGTGTCGAAAACGGTGGCCGGAGGAGGGAGAAACCACGGTGGGAAGATGGGTGGTCCGGCGGTCACGCACGGGAAGAAAGAAGAAGAAGAAGAAGAAAAAGAAAAAGAAAGAAAAGGAAAGAGAAAAGAAAAGAAAAAGAAAGAAAAAGGAAAAGAAAAAGAAAAAAAAAGAAAAAAGAAAAAAAATAAATTTTAATAATTTAATAATAAATAAAATAATCAAATAATAATAAATAAATAATAAAATATTAGGGTAATAATAAACCCTAATTAAATATACACACACAGGCTTTATTCAATAATTTAAAAATATGTATGAGTTCATGCAAGTCCGTAAATACATTTAAAATAATTAATAATACATTGTTTACGTGGAAATTTCCCCGAAAATGAAAGTCCCGGGAAAATTTTACGTAAAATACTGAAAATAATAGACAGTAATTAAAATAGGTTTAAAATACATATTAACTCATAAAAATATCATATAAAATACAAAAATTACTGACACTGCATATCCCGGTACAGTGTAAAAATATTTTTAAAATTACGGGATATTACAGTCTTCCCCCCTTACAAGAATTCGTCCCCGAATTCCAAAACAAGATTACAGAATCAGGAAGGAAAGAGATACGGGTAAGAAGCTCGCATCTCAGCTTCAGTCTCCCACGTATGCTCTTCAACTCTGTCGCTACGCCACAAAACCTTAACCATCGGAATCTGCTTCGATCGCAACTGTCGAACTTGAAAATCAACGATCGCCACAGGTTCTTCCACAAACGTCAAATCTTCACTCACTTCCACACTGTCAGGTTGCAACACGTGTGAAGGATCTGAGATATACTTCCTCAACATCGAGATATGAAGTACTGGATGCACCTGTGACATACTCGGAGGCAAATCCAACCGATATGCAACAGTGCCAATTCTCTCCAGAATCTCAAACGGTCCAATGTATCTCGGTGTTAACTTACCCTTCCTGCCAAATCTCATCACACCCTTCATCGGAGATGCTTTCAGAAAAACGAAATCTCCAACCTGAAACTCCACATCTCTGTGCCTAGGATCCGCATAACTCTTCTGTCTACTAACTGCGGTCTCTAATCTGTGCTTGATCACGGCGACTTTCTCTGCAGCATCCTGAACCATCTCTGGTCCAGTCAAAGCTCTCTCACCAATCTCATCCCAACTCAACGGGGATCTACACTTCCTTCCATACAACGCCTCATATGGTGCCATGCCAATACTGCTATGGTAGCTGTTATTATATGCAAACTCAACAAGCGACAAATGATCATCCCAGCTACCTCCCAAATCCAAGACACACATCCTCAACATATCTTCCAGTGTCTGGATCGTCCTCTCAGACTGGCCATCTGTCTGAGGATGAAAAGCAGTACTGAAATCCAACCTAGTGCCCATCGCTTCCTGCAACTTCTGCCAGAAACGAGAAGTAAACACTGAACCTCTATCTGACACAATGGACACAGGTACTCCATGAAGGCACACAATATGCTTCACATACAACTTGGCCAATTTAGCAACTGAATATGTGGCTTCCACGGGCAAGAAATGTGCAGACTTCGTCAATCTGTCTACAATCACCCAGATGGAATCGTATCCATCCTTCGAACGAGGTAAACCGACCACAAAATCCATAGCTATCCTTTCCCACTTCCACTCGGGAATAGGAAGAGGCTGAAGCTTCCCAGAAGGCTTCTGATGTTCGGCTTTCACTTGCTGACACGTCAAGCACTTAGCAACATAATCAGCAACATCCTTCTTCAATCCATCCCACCAGTATAGATCTCTGATACTGTGGTACATCTTGGTAACACCAGGATGAACGCTGTAGGCTGTAGAATGTGCTTCCTCTAGGATTTCTTCTCTCAAATCATCCACATCAGGAACACACAATCTACCACTGATCCACAACACACCATCATCATCGAGTGTGAAATCAGTGAACTTCCCTGCTCTGACATTCTCTGCAAGCTCTTCCAGAATAGGATCTCGGCTCTGAGCTGCTTTAATCCTATCCCTTAGTACAGATCGTACTTTAAACTGAGCTAACAGTCCACCTGATCTACTGATCTTCATCATCAGACCTTGATCCACCATCAGATGCAATTCCTGGATCAATGGTCTCCTCTCAACACTTATGTGAGCAAGACTACCTGAGGACTTCCTACTCAAGGCATCTGCTACCACATTAGCTTTACCCGGATGGTAAAGAATCTCGCAATCATAATCCTTCAACAATTCCAACCATCTTCTCTGCCTCAGATTCAAATCTCGCTGCTGGAAAATGTACTTAAGGCTCTTGTGATCAGTAAATATCTCACAAGTCACCCCGTACAAATAATGTCTCCAAATCTTCAAAGCAAAGATCACTGCAGCCATCTCCAGATCATGTGTAGGATAGTTCTGCTCATGCTTCTTTAACTGCCTCGAAGCATAGGCTATCACCCTTCCATTCTGCATCAACACACAACCAAGACCAATTCTAGAGGCATCACAGTAAACTGTGAACTTATCCACACTATTAGGCAAAGCTAATACTGGCGCTGTGGTCAACTTCTCCTTCAACAACTGAAAACTATTCTCACAAGCTTCTGACCACTCGAATCTAACATTCTTCTGAGTCAAGCGAGTCATAGGGGCTGCAATCCTGGAAAAATCCTGCACAAACCGCCTATAATACCCGGCTAAACCCAGAAAACTCTGAATCTCAGTAACTGAAGTAGGTCTAGGCCACTCAGATACTGCCTCAACCTTCTGTGGATCAACCTGAATACCTTCTTTAGACACTACGTGTCCAAGAAAAGAAACACTCTCCATCCAGAAATCACACTTCGAGAATTTAGCATAAAGCTGATGATCTCTCAGTGTCTGTAGTACAATCCTCAAGTGATATACGTGCTCTTCCATACTCCTCGAATATACCAGTATATCATCAATGAAGACTACCACAAACTGATCCACATACGGTCGGAATACTCTGTTCATCAGGTCCATAAAAGCTGCTGGTGCATTAGTCAAACCAAAAGACATCACCAGAAATTCATAATGACCATATCGAGTGCGGAAAGCTGTCTTAGGAATATCAGCTTCACTGATCCGCAGCTGATGATAACCCGACCTCAAGTCAACCTTAGAAAAGAATTGTGCACCCTGGAGCTGATCAAATAAATCATCTATCCTCGGGAGAGGATACTTGTTCTTCACTGTCACCTTATTCAACTCTCTATAGTCAATGCACAGTCTCAGGGTACCATCCTTCTTCTTCATAAACAAGACTGGTGCACCCCAAGGAGAAACACTAGGTCTGATAAAACCCTTATCCAACAACTCTTGCAATTGCTCCTTCAACTCTCTCAACTCTGCAGGAGCCATACGATAGGGTGTCATAGATATAGGAGTAATACCTGGAACCACATCAATACAGAACTCAATCTCTCTATGAGGTGGTAAACCTGGCAACTCCTCGGGAAAAACATCAGGAAACTCACAAGCAACAGGAACATCTGTGAGTGACAACTTCTCCACTGACGTATCCCTAACCAATGCCAAAAACCCCTGACAACCTTTCCTCAACAACTTCCTAGCTGAAATAACAGAAATAAGATTCTGAGGTGCTGAACTCCTATCACCCACAAACTTAAAATCTTCTTCACCAGGAATTCTAAAAATCACCTCCTTATTCCTGCAATCAACCACGGCATAGTGCTGGGATAACCAATCCATTCCCAAAATAACATCAAACTCCATCACATCCAACAAAATCAAATCAGCGGGTAATTCTCTATCTCCCACGAGAACTGGACAACCAGAAAGAACAATATCGGTGTCCAAAGAATCACTCAGAGGAGTGGCAACAGACAAAGGAAAAGCCATCCTCGAAGCTTGCCAACAAGATTTAGAAGCAAAAATGGGAGAAACAAACGAATGCGTGGCACCTGGATCAAACAAAACCAAAGCATCCAGGTAACAAACAGAAAGAATACCTGCCACGACTGCATTAGATGCCTGAGCATCCTGCTGAGTCAGATGAAAAACTCTGGCCTGGCCTCGACCTCCCTACTGACTGGTAGAAGCCTGGCCAACACCTCTAGCACCTCCTCTAGTACCTCTACCACGACTCTGCTGTGGAACAAACTGAGTAGAACTCTGATGCTGAGCTGGTGGTAACTGAAATGGCATAGGTGCAGCACTAGCAATCGACTGCTGTGGGAATCGCGAAATCTGTTGCTGCTGATATCCGGAATAAGGACACGATCTGGCAAAATGTCCTGTCTGCCCGCATCTGAAACATGTCAACGGTGTCAGATAACACGGTCCCTGATGGACTCTACCACAAGTCTGACAAACACTGGTCGCTGATCCAGAACTACGACCACTGCTGCTGCTCGAAGCACCTGACCCAAATCTGAACGATCTACGCTGACCTCCACGACCATGTCTACTGCTCCGATGCACTCGCTGCTGCTGTCTCTGACTCTGCTGAGTCGAACCTCGCTGCTGACTACTCGAACCAACATGAAAACTCGAATACGGAGTAGCCTGCAATCCACTCGACTGAACTCCCAACTGGTAATAATCAGGCATCGCTCCCTGCCTAACTAACCTCAGCTCGATCTCCTTAGTTAGCTCAATCACAGACTCCAGAGTAAGACCTGCTGTAGGCATACCAGCAAAAGCTGAACCCAAACCAGTCACATAGGTAGTAACAGCGAAATACTGATCTCGCATCAGATCCTCAGCATATCTACCCAGACGAAGGAACTCTCGGGTATATTCCTCTACTGATCGATCTCCACGAGAAATACTGGTCAATCGAAGACGATAGCTCAAACGAAGAGGCTCTGGACAAAATCTCCTCATGAATCGCTCTCGAAACTGAGCCCATGTCATCGTCATCATATAAGGCTGGATCATCTGAATGAACCAATCCAAGGCTGGTCCCTCGACAGACAACTCAACGATCATGATCCTCTGGTACTCGGTATGAGCAGTCCGAGTCCTAGTCTCAATCGCATGCAGAAAATCTAAAGGATCAGAAGTACCATCAAAAGCAATCCTGCCAACTCTGGCATAGAACAAAGCTGCCTCAGGGTCAGACATACCCTGCTGATAGGCAGGCTGAACAGGCTAAACAACTGGAGGAACAGGAACATCAAACTCAGGCTCAACAGGCTCCTCGTCCTGTAACTCTCTCTGCCTACGGCGACCTGCCGCTCCTCGAGGTCTACCCCTGCCACGACCTCTACGTCTAACTGGCTGCTCAGGAGGTAAAACCTCGTCCTGAAAAGACTCATCATCCTCGGCCTCAACGACCGGTGGAGCGACACGCGCTCGCCTCCTCATTCTGAAAAGACAAACGGAAAGATTCAGACAAAACAGACAACGAAGGAATAACGCTGAAAACTACAGCAAGGAATACTCATCAAGACATACTCGAACCTAATACACTGCAGTAGTCCAACAGAAAACACAACTTTAAAACTAGGGCCACAACTCACAAAACTAAGCCCTGACACGGAACTCCACTCAGAAACGAACTTCGCTCTGATACCAACTTTATCACGACCCAAAACAGGAGTCATGACCGGCGCTAGGGAACGGGAATTCTTTCGAATCCGGAACCCGTAGCAAGCCTAAAAAAATAAAATAAAAATGCAATAATAACCATAAAAATATAATATGCAGCGGAAAATAAAATCATAAATATTACAATATCATCCATAACAACTGGATATAATTCAAAACTCATCACATCACATATATAATCTCATAAATGTATAATCTTTATACAAATCCAGTTTTAACATAATACATCTCTTTAAACAAATACATAAAATCCAATACTTTAATTTACAACTACTGCAGTGTCTAGATAAAATAAATAAGACTCAAGTAGACAATTTACATAAAGAAGCCGGGGTGGAAGAAATCCGGCGTATCGACCTGCTACTGAGGTCTGAGGAAGTTGACTCTCCTGAAAAATAGTCAACGGAGGGGAGTCAGACCTCACTGAGTGAATTACTATAGTATATATACATACACTCTAAGTGATAATGCATACAGTCAACAGTATATGAGTAATATGTATATATACAGGCAAGTTCATACAGATGCAGAAAAATCATTTTATATATTTTGTCTGAAAATCAACTTTTATGAAGGATCACATAGAACCCTAGAATATCGCAACCTCAGAATAATAGTGTTAAACAACACTCTGGCCATATAGGCTCACTTATACCAAATATATCCACTTAATCCATATGGACAGTAGACTGGCCCCGAGACACTAAGTCAACCGAGCTCCAGCAGTCTGACTGCCAGTGTGATTGGCCCCGAGACACTTGGTCAACCGAGCTCCAGCAATCACACCCACAAACCACATCTCACACATCCAATAATCATAATCAAATCGATATCCACAAATAGTCAGTAATAAAGCCTAAATACTATAGGCGTACCGGTACGTACTCGGTCCTAGTGCTGCCCACTAGGTAGCACGTTCTATTGATATCCTTCAGTAATAAATAATAAAACATTCATTCACAAAAATAAATGATGCATGGATATAAATGAAATAGCAATATAAACCATATATATACCGAAAATATACCAAACATAAACCAGGTATATTTTGAGTATATATACGTCAAATAAATTCAATCAAA
Source organism: Mallotus nudiflorus (assembly GCA_947683625.1). NCBI lineage: Eukaryota > Viridiplantae > Streptophyta > Magnoliopsida > Malpighiales > Euphorbiaceae > Mallotus > Mallotus nudiflorus. The sequence goes on from CANTUR010000239.1 coordinate 5,023,262, forward strand.
TCATGAATTAAACTAAAAATATATTTAAAAACATTTTAAATATATTTTATTAATAAAACATGTATATAATTTATTATATACCAAAAGTATACCAAAAATATACTTGAATATAAATCATGTTATTTATGCATAATTAGTCAAAATAAAACATGCATTTTCTAAATCATGCATCCTAAGCATATATATATAATATAGTAACTCACCTAATGCGCTCCACGAGACAGGTCCGACGGGCCTGGTCCACTAACCCTCGGTCTCGGCGCAACTAAACAAGAAATAATTACTCGACATCAGAATAACCCTAACAGAAATCCTAGAATTAAATCTAGAGTATTCAACACAGAATCGAAAATTAGGGTTCGACTGGATATCACGTTTTACGAGAATTCTACCGAAAATTCGGCAGAACCTCCCCTGTAAAACGGACATCTCTCTACTCAAAAGAGTAGAGCCGACCCTGCAAAGAAAATACACTTCGAAAATAAACACCACAATCACTCACAACCCCTCGGTCGGACTCCAGACTACAATCTGTCGACCGGGGTCCACAAACACAGAAAATATATTCAAATATACCAAAAATATCCTTAAATCATAAAAATACATTTTATAAATAAAAATTACATAATTAACCTTGAAACACTATAAAAATCGATTAAAACTCATTTTATTTGAAAAACCGTATATTATATATATAATTGAAAATAATTCACGAAAAATAGTTTTAATTAGTTAAAAATACCAAATATTTTGTAGAAATCATTTTTATACCTTAAATAAATATTAAAACCAATTAAATTACATTTTTAGACAATTTAGGGTAAAATTACCAAAATACCCCTATATATATATATATACCTAAATTTACTTCAAAAATTCACCAAAAATCATACAATTACCCAAAATTAATTTTCTCAACATATTTATCAATAACATAAATATTTAACTCAATTTACCAATTAAATTCAATTTAAAACACAATTAACTTAATTTTACAAAATCACCTAAACTTCAATAATTAAAAATAAATACTTAGAAATTCATAAAAATTCCAAATAAATTCCTATAATTCATTTCAACACCTAATTCAACCATAAACTCCAATTTCATAATTTAAATAATTAATTTCCGAAAATTCGAAAATAATATTAAAATATTCAAAAATACCCAAAAATCCAAACAATCTCCAAAAATTCTACAAAAATTCATACATGAAGATTAAGCTACCAGGAACAACATTTGTGAAGGAAGTTTCCATGAATCATCCAAATTGAAGCTCAAAAAAATCGAAAACCAAAAGTGGCCGAAATATTCAACTCAAAACCTAAGCAATTCTAGACCGTTTTAGCTCAAACAAAAGCTAGAATAACACTCACCGGAGCTCAAGGAGAAGATAGAGACCGGCGGTGTCGAAAACGGTGGCCGGAGGAGGGAGAAACCACGGTGGGAAGATGGGTGGTCCGGCGGTCACGCACGGGAAGAAAGAAGAAGAAGAAGAAGAAAAAGAAAAAGAAAGAAAAGGAAAGAGAAAAGAAAAGAAAAAGAAAGAAAAAGGAAAAGAAAAAGAAAAAAAAAGAAAAAAGAAAAAAAATAAATTTTAATAATTTAATAATAAATAAAATAATCAAATAATAATAAATAAATAATAAAATATTAGGGTAATAATAAACCCTAATTAAATATACACACACAGGCTTTATTCAATAATTTAAAAATATGTATGAGTTCATGCAAGTCCGTAAATACATTTAAAATAATTAATAATACATTGTTTACGTGGAAATTTCCCCGAAAATGAAAGTCCCGGGAAAATTTTACGTAAAATACTGAAAATAATAGACAGTAATTAAAATAGGTTTAAAATACATATTAACTCATAAAAATATCATATAAAATACAAAAATTACTGACACTGCATATCCCGGTACAGTGTAAAAATATTTTTAAAATTACGGGATATTACATAATGGCATGTTATATAAAAGAATGCCTACTAGGGTTCATTTAAGATGTATTAATAAAGATAAAGCTCTGAGGTTAATGGAAGTAGTGTATAAAGGAGTCTGTGGGCCACATATGAATAGGACAGTCTTGGCAAAGAAGATAGCTCGTTAAGGTTACTTTTAGTTGACTATAGAAACAAATAATGTCAAGTTTGTGAAAAGGTGCAATAACTATCAGACTTATAGAGATGTCAGTCATCTGCCTTCTATGAAACTTCAAGGAATGACTTCTCTATGGCCCTTTGCCATTTGGGGAATTGATATTATAGGAGAGATAAGGTTGAGAGCATCAAATGGTCATCGATACATTGTAGTGGCAATCAATTATTTCTCCAAATGGGGTCGAAGTTGAGTGTTATACCACTATTGGCTTAAAACAAATGACAAGGTTCACGAGAAAAATACAATTTATAGATATGGGTTACCCTATCATGTCGTCACTGATAATGGTGTTCAGTTTTAGGCAAAGACAACTGCCCTGTTAAAGGAATACAAGATCGAACATCACCGATCATCCTCGTATAGGCCACAAGCGAATAAGGCAGTGGAGGTTACAAATAAAAATGTCAAGAGGATCCTGGCCATGATGTTAAAGACTTATCGAGATTGGGCTAATTATCTGTAATTTGGATTATAGGGTATAGGACTACTACAAGGACATAAACTGATGCCACTTCATACTCCTTAGTATATGGGTGTGAGGTAGTATTATTAGCAGAAGTGGAGATTTGATCATTAAGGGTTCTTTTGGAATCCAAAATCCTAGAATATTAATGGGTGGAGAGTCGATTAGCACAGTTGATAGTGCTGGATGTGAAAAGACTAAAAGCAATGTAACACTCCCAGTTGTATCAGAAAATGATGGCTCGAGCTTATAATAAAAAGATTAAGCCTAGAAAGATCAAAGAAGGAGATTTGGTGTTAAAACTCATGAAGCCGATCATGATTGATCCACGAGGCAAGTTCAATCCAAATTAGGAAGAGCCATATCTAGTAAAGAAACTGTTCTTCAAGGGTGTCGCTATCCTATCAGACTTGGAAGAAAATGAATTCAGAGAGCCAATCAACCTAGACAAGCTCAAGAAATACTTTCTATAAAAGTCTCGCTAGGGAGAAAACCTCACAAAGAGGTTGCTTAGGCAAAATTTAGAGACAAAAATAGAAAAAGTAAAAAGTCACACTGGGTTGAAAACCTTACAAAAAGGTGGTCTAGGAAAAATTTAGGGACATGTAAAAGGAGAGAGAGGGCGGGAAAATAGTTGGTTAGAAAACTTACAAAGGCAAGTTAACCAACAATATGAGCTATGTAAGAAGCAAAATGTATATGCATCTTGTGCTAGAGCTAAATGAAATACGATTATTGAAATTACTATTAAACATTGCATTAAATGTCTATTACAAATCATCTAAAAGTCTCGCTAGGGAGAAAACCTCACAAAGAGGTTGCTTAGGCAAAATTTAGAGACAAAAATGGAAAAAAAAAAGTCACACTGGGTTGAAAACCTTACAAAAAGGTGGTCCAGGCAAAATTTAGGGACATGTAAAAGGAGAGAGAGGGCGGGAAAATAATTGGTTAGAAAACTTACAAAGGCAAGTTAACCAACAACATGAGTTATGTAAGAAGCAAAATGTATATGCATCTTGTGCTAGAGCTAAATGAAATAAGATTATTGAAATTACTATTAAACATTGCATTAAATGTCTATTACAAATCGTCTAACTGCCATAAAGGGAAACTCTATCGAACAAAAGTGAAATAATGACTTAATTCATAAGCTAATTTTATTTCCTTTTTTTTTTTTGTTGAGCACCCCTGATACTGAATGCTTGCAACTCTATCGCTCTTTTATTTATGATAAACTTATCTTTTTCTATCTATTGCAATTGTATCCACACCTGATATTGATTATTGGTAGACAAATCTCCGTTGTAGTTGATGTTTCTCTAAATGCTTCTTCATAGCCAAGTACTAGCTAAGTTATCCAAGATGTTTTGAGAAAGAGGTCTTAGTTCAAATGCATGGACTAGTCCTATAATCAACTATTTTTTACCACACTGATGGCAGAGACGAGCAGGGTCATAAAATATGACAAAATAAAGGCCAGCTATTGGAATATAATAGGTATATGATCTGATAGTCATGAATTGTAATCTCCACCACTAACACATCCAGTGAATCAGAGTATTAAGGAATGTTGACAGCCAGCTCTAGACATCTTTAGGGATAGGGTATAACTTCTTGATTCGATAATGATTGGCCCTGTAAGCCACATATGTGAAAGTGATGAATAAATGAAAAATGCTAAGAAAATAGAGGGTGACAATGAGAAAGAAAGAATTACCTCCAGCAAGAATGGGCTTCCCGAGAAATGCCTGTTTGATGAAAGGTTATCTAGGTCGATAATAGTTTCTGCTAAGATGAGGGGGAAAGGGTTAAGTCCATTTTCCATTTAGCCCACGATATAGAGGGTTTTGGCATCACAATTGCCAAAAGTAAAGATGAGCAAGAATTAAGCATACAAGTAAAGAGCCATCATCTAAGGCCAATAGACCTTACCTCTATCTACACTCGCAGTGATGTTGAGAAATGACTCTAATTCAACCTCTGAATCGAGGATATACTATAATGAAAGTCTAGGTGGAAGGTTAAACATCCAAGCCATCTAATACTAAATGGAATGTGGATCCGGGGCTTCAAGGATAGGGATTGCGAGTTAACAAAAGGAGTCTAAGCTATAACTAAGGATAGCTTTGAATTCTTCGGACAGGGGGTAGATTTCTACTATGTTAAACTGGAAGACATGTTTGCAAGGATCTCAGAATTGAGATACAACATTAAAAAATAAAAAGTTAATTTTCCTTATATAAAGAGATTTGAAAAAGGACAAGTGAAAGGGCTCCAATCTTGCCCAAGAGTTGTCATTAAAGCTCTTTAGGATAGTTTGCAAGTGTTTAAGTCATCTTTCAGTTATAATTCAAGTTTTAGGTGATATTCATATATTCAGAATGTTTTTTAGAACATTTTAGGAGGAAAAGGAGTTCTTAAATTGAATTTGAAAATTTAAGTCGGTTACAGACTATCACTGAGGTAGTGCCTCATTGCTAAGAGGTGATCGCCTCTTCAACAGATGACACAATGGTGATCACCTCTTCAGCAAAAAAATAGACATGCATTTAATGTAAAGTTATGTGATTTCAATAGGAAATGTAAGGCTAAATCACTCAAATGTATTCATGTGGATGCAAATGAATGAATTAAATAGCAGAGGAAATGTCATCATTCAAATATTCAGCCAAAATAGAGAAATGAAATGGAAAGTTCTAAAAATCCCTAAAATAACAAGCTCCCAACTTTGTCTAAGGCCTATCTCAGCTATCCTTAGGCTAAGCATTAGATTCAATGCCCTTAGGGTCACCTCTAAAGCTACCATCTCCTCTGGTCTCCTCATTATTGCTCTCATTGTCAATCTCGAGCACCTCGATCAGCTACTCAAGAGTAGCGATCTTGGCCTGACTAGCTTCATCGTGATCCTGTTCAAAACAAAATTCAGGTCAGTAAATCATATAGGCATGCATACATATAGATGTAAGAGAGATCTTTACCCTCCATTATTGGGTGATAGCCATCATATGATCCCTCTAAGCTTCGATCATATGATACATGTATAGCCCTTAGCTTAGGGAAATCTACATCTTTAATAGGATGTTAGAGACTAATAAATGCATTGAGAATGATCTAAGATGTAGGTTAAAAGCAAACTTACGTAGGTAGCACCCCTTGGGATGCAAACAGGTGTGAGCTCATCATCCAAAGTCAAGAACTGACGGGATAGCTCTCCTGGAGGAACCCAATAATAAAAAAGCAGATCAAGAGTGTAAGCAAAGCTTCCATCAATGATCTTAGAGGTAGAAATAGTGGGAGGTCTTATTTGCTCAGTTGCAATTGAGGTCCCCTCTCTGTGTGGATCTCTATGGGATCTTTGGGTCTCTCTCTCTTGCACAAAAGGCCTAACATGAACCATCAGTCTAGTGGGTGTAGCCTGAGAATGAGGAATTATGTTAGAATGACACTATTACAAGACATGAGTTGAGCATCGAATGCTTACTTGAGAAGTAGAGGCATCAGACAAAGGTACTATCTGTAAGAGATGGGTCCAAACAAAATCCATATTCCGACTCTTGATCCACATGGTATGATCCACATCTAGTGAACCAATGATAGCCTGGGCAAGATCGTTACCCTCTAACTCATATGTCCAGAGTATGCTACTGGGAGGAGACTTAGGTACGCGCTTGGCCCTAGTGCCTTTGCTCCAATTGAGGATCTGCTCATCGAGTTACTAGACTCAACAGCCTGGCCAACACAAAAGGATCCTCCTTTAGGTCAGCGGCCTAGACCGGGTCATCTCCATATTCCACCTATCTTTGTAACCCCACAAGTCATTTCGGATCTACAAAAATACCAAAAGGTAAGCAATTTAAATTTGTGAAAATTACTAACATAGTTAATCATTATTTCAAGTACTGCATCCTGTGTCAATGAGTTCAGGTGCAGTCAATGGATATGAACTTGAGTCAGGTTTTTCTTCAAGACACAGCTAGCACCCCATCTCTAAATGGTTGAAAGCTCGTCTGCTACGCGAGTCACCCTAATGAGCAACTCTAACTCCATTGCCTAGACCTATATGAGAAACATCATTAATAAGATGTTTAGTAAACGGTAATACAAATGAATTAGTCAAGAAAGAGGATGAAACTCACCAAAATATGTGCTAAGAGCCGTAAAATCTCATGGTTCTATACACTAAATTGTCCATGTTCTTGTACAAGTCAGCCCAGGCACAGTTGCCCCAATCATAGGAGGCCACCAGATCCAAATCTTATAAGGGTTATAAGAACATCAGGTTAACTAAACTGGTGGTTTCAACAAAGAAGTGGTATGGTACCAAGCAAATAGACCAAGAAAGCCCATACCACTTGATCCACCTGGCATGGAGTGACCATCTCTGTGATCCTCTCTTAGGTGTAGAAGCTCCGGATCAAATCAAGTTTGATGGTGTGTGATCCCTTTATGTCCGGGACTATACCAAGAAAATGCTTGATGAAAGCAGCCTTCTCAGAAGTCAGCTAATGCAAACTAGCATCAAGAGGGAGGAGATCCCCAACATATGCTATCCTAGTGATGGCCGCAAAGGAAATAGGATCTAGAGTGAGCTCTTTAAAAGGGAGGTGAAAGGTATGAGTTGTCTCAAACCACCACTCCACAGCATATGGAGGGGTTGATAGTCGGTCTGACCCTACTCCACAAGAAGTGCGATGAAAAAATTATCAAATTCGGTCTCTTGGAGCCAATCCTTTTGGCCTTCCGTCAGGTCATTGAAGAAGACACAAGCCCTATGGAAGTTCCTCGCACCCTTAAATGTCTGGACATTAGCCTGTAAGAAAATTAAGGAAGTTGGAATAAATTACAGTTAAATTTATGTTGTTTCTCTAAAAAAATTAATAATATATAAAATTTAAATAGAAAAGTAGTCGCCCTACCATAAAGGCACAGCGCCTCAGCAAAGAGGTAATCACCTCATGGCTATGGCAATCACCTCTGTGAAAGAGGCAATCACCATTTCCTACTCATAGGCGAATTGCCTTTAATTGATGAAGCAATCACCTCAGTATTGAGGCGATTGCCTCATTGTAGAGGCGAATGCCTCTGCACAGTGAAGAACAATAGGACATTTTTTAATTTTTGATTAATTTCATAAAATTCAATCATAATTTGCCATAATTTTAATCCTAAATGATAAAATATCATAAATAAGTGCTAACCTAGTATAAATTGCAAGAAAAAATGAGACAATTTAGACATTAACCTCTTTAGTCGCGAGGGAGCAAATGTGGGTTTTCAAATCCACTAAGAGAGGAATTTGATTTCCCCAAGTAAATCTAAAGTTTCAAGGCATGCTAGGAGAAGGCGAAATATGATCCCACCTGAGCATGGGAGGACTCCTCTCATCATCTATTTTTAAATAAGTGTGAGCACGGGAAAAAGAAGAAAAAGAAAAAGAAAAGAGAAGGAGAAAGGAGAAGACGAAAAGGGGGGGGGAAAGAAAATCCTTTTATAAGTTAAAAAAAAGACATGGAAATTAGGAATTGAAGAGAGATGAATGAATAATGATGATGCATAATGATGACTGATGAATTTTTCATTTTGAATGAACCTGAAGCGATTAATAGATTAAGGCTTTTGATTCTGGTCGAAGCATTAGTCAATAACACCTAGTTTAATCGGCTCGTGCATCAAAGGCAAATCGCACTTTTGGTTTGATTAACCCGCATCCCGGGATAAACTATGGAATCAGAAATACCTAGTTTGGCTAGGCCATGCATTAAGGATAAATTGTGCATTCGATTTAATCTACCTGCATCTAGGGATAAGCTATGGAATCAATAACACCTAGTTTGGTTGGCCCGTGCATCAAAGGCAAATTACACATTTGGTTTGATCAACCTACATTTGGGAACAAGCTATAAAATTAGCAACACCTACTTTGGCTAGCCCGTGCATTGGGGGTAAATTGTAAGTTCAGTTTGATTAACCCACATCTAGAGATAAACTATGGATTATCTCTTATCAAAGCATCAGTAATAGAGGTGACTGACCGGATAATGAATTCCCAGAGTTTACAATGAAAAACATACTGATCAGGCAATGAATTCTTAAAGTCTATGATTTATCAAGTGATTGATTAGGCCAGGAAAACCTTTGAATCACATTTTAGATGAGTGACTGATCATGCTAGGAAAAACCATGAATCATAGTTTAGACGAGTGACTAATCGAGCTAAAAAAACCTGTGAATCACATTTCAGAAAAGTGATTAGTCGAGCTAAAAAAACTCATGAATCACATTTATTAAGTGGAAGGAGGGCTAGGAAAACCCAAGTTTCATACTAAAGCTATAATGAGTGGTTGATCAGGCTAGCAAAACCTGAGGAACTCAGTCACATTTCAAGTCGAAGCACTTACCTCTCGAGTGAAGCCCGAGATTCAGGTATGTCACCTATCTTTTGCTTTTGTTTGCATTGTGTAAGTGATTTTCTTAAAAAATTACTTTGCATGTGTTCGATTTTTTAAAAAATCAAGGGGCAAACTGTAGACACCCAATCTGATTAGCCCATAAATCAGGGCAAACCGTAGGTGCTCGATTTGATCAACCCGCATTAAAGCCCAATGATAAGAATGTGAAGCTTGAATACAAGTATGAAGCTTGAATCTTTGATTGAAAATGGACTTGAGAGCCTGAGGACTCCAAAACCTAGCCCAAATTGTCCAAACCTAGGCCAAAATTGTCTAAACAGGCCAGTAGGGCCAAAGAGGCATTGCCTCTGTGCAAAAAGGTGCTCACCTCTATGGCAGTAACCATAGAGGCAATCACTTTATCACAATGGCATCACCTCTATGGTAAACCACTTGCACCTGCAGCCATGGTGGTTAAGTGGGATGGGCCCCACACCCTCTAGACCTGATTTTTGCATAAGGAAGAGATTTTTAGGGGGAAGAAAAAAGCTATTGAGGCTTATGATAGTCTAGGAACCTAGACGTATGACTAAGATTTAAGATAAAAATAGGAAAAAGAGAGAGAAGAAGAGGGAGGTTACCAATATTGAGAAGGGAACCATTAGCAAGATTTAGCAAAAAAGAACTAGGAATAAGAGGGAGAGGCTTTGAAAATAGAAGGGGACATTCTTGAGAGGAAGAAGAGGGGTTCAAGTTTAAGAGTTCATTTTCTTGAGAAGAAGGAGGTGAAAGAAGCTTGTTCTCAAGTGTAGCTCACATCCAAGTAAAGTTCAACATCTAAAACAATCTATAAGGGCAATCTACTTTGTTAAAGCTCATACTTAAGTAAATCCTATTTATCTCCTCATCACCTTAATATTAGACTTGTATATGACTTAGTTTGTTTATTTAGTGTATATTTTGAGTTTATACCACTTGTTATGCCATATTATTAATATTATCTATTAAGGTGTTGAATATAGCTGTAAAATAGCAAGTTTCTAATTATTTACTTGCATGTCTCTTGCTTAGAATAGAAGTTTAATCATTTTGAGAATCAAGTTGCCTATTAATCAAGCAACGCCTCTGTGAAAGGGGTCACCTCTTTGAAATGAAGAGGCAATCGCCACTCAGACAGGGCGACCTACACCTTTGTTTTGAGATTTTTGTAATATGTATGCATGATTTTGATTCCCTAGCATTTTTAGGTTCTTATACTTTGTTTATTTTCATATGACTGCCTCTACCAAGTCTTCTAAGTTAATTTATTTAGTTCTTAACCTCCATTTGCATGAACTTATTTTGTAAATTGGTTTAAAGGCTTTCTATTAAGAGATTTTGCATATTTTGGGACTAATATTTGGCATTTATAAGATTTTTGAGACTGATCTCCTTGAATCGTTAGGGATTTATCCCTTAATTAGTTCTTGAGAGGTTTTCATGGGTCTAAGAACTAGTTTAGTCTTAGTTTATCTTTGGTATATTTTCAGTATATTTTTTGTTTATTATACTTTTATTTATGTAAAAATGTCGTAATCCTTAATCCTTTCCCCCTTTGAATTCCAATGTATTTTTTTAATTTATTATTTTAATGAGCTTCGGGACCTTAAAGCATGAAATTGAGCTAACATGCAAACTCAAACTTATGTGTAAAATTAAACAATTGATTAAAGGCAATTCCAAATTGCATGTAAATAAAGGAATAACTGGATAATTAAAGATCATAAAATACAAAACACAAACGGAGGCTAATAGCAAGGTCGGGTGGGCATTCAAAAGCTCATACCCAGTTTCTGAACCCGTTCTCTAATGACTGCTTTTAGGAACCTCTGCGAGATCCAGTTGTTGTACAATGTATCTTGGCTTTTATCCGGGTGGCGACTCCATCTCCATTTAGGTTTTAAAGACCTAACATGTATTTTCTAGTTGGACTTGAGCCCACATAATGACATGGTCACTAACACTTGGGTGCACACTAAACTCCGTCGCCTATAAGTGTGTTGTGGCTTCATCAATAATGTAAGGAGAAATCAAAGATTTATATCTGCTCAACTCTTCAATGTTGATGTCATATTTAATTTAGAGTTCAAATGCCTATCCCTTCGTAGAAATAGGAGGAAAACTGTGTGCATCTTTACCTCTTGGAGCTAAGCACATATAAGGTCTATGAACGATACCCACATCTGGTTTAAATGTTGAGTTTATGCTTAATGTCCTATAGTTTTCTTAGACTATCTATTCCTTTAGTCTTAAAAACTTTTTGTTAGTTGATAAACTTGGTTGGATTTACAACCATATTTTTGTAATTTCTTGTATTTCTCCTTTTTTTAATGAAGTCTCAAACTATTGTTAAAAAAAAAAGATTGGATGGTCATCATTTTTAATTTGAAAAAAGAGATAAAAAAATTCCGGCTCAACCTTGAAAATGAGTAATTTAGTAGAAAATGAGTGACATAGCCTTAATTTTTTTTATGACAATTAACTTAGATAAATGTTCCCCACTATTAACTTAAATGACAAAAGATGTGGACATCCAGTTTAAGGAGAGTAAGGTTCAAACCCCCTATTCCTCCTCTCTCCCCCCCTTGTGGTATTAGAAATTAACCATTTGTACTAGCTAAAAAAACTTAGATAAATACTTAAAAATTGATAATAGTGTTTTATGATTTTTTCTATTCTCACATTAAACAACTTTATATATATTATAGTAGATTTTATAATAGTTTTTAAGTAATTTAAAAAAATTATGTATGTTGTCATATAGTATAGCATATTTACTTTAGTAAAATTCTATATTACGAAAATAGAATATTAGCATTTATAATACGTTCCTCTATAAAAAGCTTTGTCTCTTAAACAATATTATCTTCATATTTTCTTTGTTATAAAGGGAGTGGCTAATGGTTTTTAACCAAAAATCATCCCCTATCTTTAGTTTATAGTTTATATCTATCTTAAACTATATGTTGTTGTTGATATTAGTTTTTATCGATATGTTGTTATAATAACTTTTTTATGTAGAAAGCTTTGCTTGTTTGAAGTCCTTTGTTTTACTTGGATTTAAACCTATTAGAATCATACGACGGTTGAAGATCATAATCCCTCCGTGGATCACAGAGGTCTTCTCTAGATTTGGTTCAAAACTAGTATGTTCTTTAGAGGTTAATCTTAGTCCCTCTATTTTGATTGCAACTGCTCCTCCAATGTCTGGACATAGTCTTTTGGTTTATCCACAACATCAACAGCTTAAGCATGGTTAGCTTGAAGAAGTGCATTACTTGATTGTTGTTGCCACTACCGCCATATGGCCACTTTCCTTTTCTTTTTAATATATTAGGGTTACAACCCCAAAAATTGAAGAATATGATCTTGGGCTTAATCTCAATTTTGGCCCTTTATATTGTAATAGCCTTTTAAATTTATTGGCCCATCATAATGTACTAATGCTTATTTAATATATCCTACTTTTTTTGTTATAAAAAAAAAAAGAAAATAGAATATTACTTGCCATAGCTTTTTGCTAAAAAATGTATAGGCTTAAAATAAATGATGATCCATCATGTCAAAAAATGATGAAAATCCATCTTTTGTTCAAAAAATGTAGGCCAAATACTCTTTTTCACCTATAAACTTTGCACTTTTGGTCTATTACACCCTTTAACTTTCAAATTTATTTATTGCACATTTCAACTTCTATTTTATGTCTATATCACCCATGATTTAGAAAATTAGAGTGCATATACAGAACATGTGCTGACATGTCAAATATCATGCCAACATAGTGATCCTTTTCACTTTCAAACTTTACCATTTTGGTCTATTGCACCCTTAAACTTTCAAAAAAATTACCTATTGTACATCTGAACTTCTATTTTATGCATATATCACCTATGGTGCTACAATAATAGACGTGCCTAAATTTGTTTGATTTCATTTGCTTATCCATACTAGTAATGCATGTGTTTAATAAAAAAATTGAAATGTTAAATTATGGATGATATAGACACAAAATAGAAATTGAAATATATAATAAATAAATTTAAAAGTTAAGAAATGTCATATATCAAAAGGGTAAAGTTCAAGAGTGAAAAGGAGCATTAGGCCAAAAATGTATCTAGCTTTTGTTAAAAAACAATGATGATCCATGTTGTCAATAAAAAAACGAAATGTGCATGCCACGATGTAAACTTCATAAGCTAGCTCCTTGAGTTTAAGGGTGTGCAAACGGTTAATCGATCGGTTAATTGAACTGAAATTTTATCAAATATATCAAAACCGTAAATGAAAAGTGGAAGGTGGTTAGTTTTCAGTTAACCGACTTTATAATAAAATTATATTAGCAAAACAAAAACCATAATTCCCTTGTGTGATGTAGTGGTTGCATCTCTTCCAAAAGAGCCATTCAACCTCGGCTCGAGTTCCAGCAGCTACAAAAGTGCATTTTTTTCAATTAAAATAGGAAATGAAAGTGGAAAAATCATGGTAACACTCAAGGTTCAAACCGGGTCATCTAGTAAGCCTATTAAAACGCATACCATCGAGCTACACATGCATGTTTGCTTACTGTCAACATGAAATATATATAATATTTTTTATTATTCGGGTATCGATTTTAATTGATTTTTTTAAATCTTCAAAAACTCAAAAATTGAAATTGAACCGAACCATTTATTTCGATTAATCGGTCTGGTTCGGTTTTTACTTACCCCTACTTGAGTTCCCACTATACCCAAGTAACCAGTGACATGCAAAAACGATTGGTTACATCACACATTTGGGATGTAAGGTTATCTTCAATTGAAAACATTAAAATGGTGCAAATTTTATAGTAATTTGATCTTCAATTTATAATATTAATTTATATCTCTTATTTTTATTATTTTCTTACTTTTTTTATTATTTTTACAAATTATAACCATGTCACGACCCAACTAGGAGTCATGACCGGCACTAGGGGACAGGAATTCTTTCGAATCCGGAACCCGTAGCAAGCCTAAGAAAAATAAAATCATACAATAAATAAATAAAAGTATGACCGAATTAAAATTTTTCTGAATCAATATATAAAATAAATACTCCAAATCCTTTTTTATAAATGAATACATATTCATACAATGTTCAAATACAAATTCTCAGAGTATTTAATATCAAAACAAAATAATAAACTTCCAAAAATTATAACACTACTACTGCAGTTTCTAGAATACAATTCAAAGTTCAGAATATACATTTGCATAAAATAGCCGGGACTGAAGAACACCGACAAGGAACTCTACAACTAAGGTCTGACGATATGGGATCTCCTGAAAAAAAAAATAATTGAGGGGGGTCAGACCTTATACTATATATATACATGCAAACTAAACCATAACAATAAGGCATTCTTAGATATATATGTATATACACACATTTCACACGAATGTCAAACTTTGCTTTTATAAATATACTAAATGTAGAAAATATTTGTGTTTAATTCATGAAGGATCCATAGAACCCTAAATAATAACAATCTCAAATAATCTCATCATAACTCTAGCCATACAGGCTCACTTGATCCCAAATAGAACACTTATTCCAATCTGGACAGCAGACTGGCCCCGAGACACTAAGTCGACCGAGCTCCAGCAGTCTGGCTGTCAGTGTGATTGGCCCCGAGACACTTGGTCAACTGAGCTCCAGCAATCACACTATTTATCACCTCACTTCTCAATCAACCCAATAGATCATTCAATTCACTTATGGACAGTAGACTGGCCCCGAGACACTAAGTCAACCGAGCTCTAGCAGTCTAACTGTTAGTGTGATTGGCCCCGCAATCACACTATCTAACATACCATTAATCTTAGTCAAATCAATTAAATCAATTATAATCACCCAAATTTAACTCTCACTCAATCCTTATCTATTGTACCGGTACGTATACAATCCTAGTACTGCCCACTAGGTAGCACGTTCTATTGATATCCTTCACTTCGAATAAATCATTCATTCGAAAAATAATTAATGTAGAGCAATATTCATAATAGTAAAACCAACTATATATAAATGTCAAATAAAATATAAAATAAACTAAAAATAAATCATTAATATAGTTAAAAACAATTTAAATGAGTAACAATAATATAACATGCATTATCTTAAAAAAATATACTTAAATATACAAAAGATATACCCTAAGTACACAAATCATTTAATAAAACATTTATGTATAAATATTCATTTAAATATGTGTCTGGGTTTAACATATATTCACAAATATACTAAAAATAAACCTAATTATCTAGCATGCATATATCAAAAATAAACCCTAAATATACCACTAATGTGCTAGGTTTAACTTAATAATAAAACATTTATTTATTTGGAAATAAATAAAAATACACCAAAAATAAACTTAAAAATAATTTAAGTGTAGGTATATGATTTAACATGCAATTATTTAAGAATAAACCTAAAATCTACTAAAACTATACCTAAGGTATACTAATCATTTAATAAAATAATTATGTCTAAGTGTACATTTTAAAACATGTATATATTACTCAAATGTATTAAACCTAAACCTAATTGCTTAATGTGCATATATATACAGTATAATAACTCACATGTTAGCGCTCCACGAGACAAACTCGGCGGACCTGATCCGTTAGGCCTCGGTCTCGGTGCAACTAAACAAACAAATGACAATATGAAATCAGAATAAATTTAACGGAAATTCTAAAGACTCGATCTAGAATTTTAGACACAGAATTAGAATAGGAATTTGACCGGATATCACGTTTTACGAGAATTCTATCGAAAATCCGGCAGAACCTCCCCTGTAAAATGGACATCTCTCTACTCAAAGAGTAGAGCCGGTCCTGCAAAAAAAACACACTTCAAATATAATATTCTCCCAATTCCTCGGTCGAGATCCCAAACTATAATTTTTCCCGACCGAGATCCACAATTCACCACAAGATACAATAAAATATATATAAATTCAACAAATACCAAAAATACCCTTTAAATATCAAAATTTGGCAATTTAAGCATTAAAAACATTAAAAATAATTATTTTATCCGTAATTACTTAAAAATCATAATGATAATATAATATAAGTAAAAATCGATATTTCTCGAAAAATACACCAATATTAATAAAATTCATTTTCTAAATCCAAATTACTTAATTAATCCATAGACATACTAAAAGTTACTAAAAACACATTTATTTACAAAAATAATATATCATATATAATTTGAAAATAATTTTTAAAAAATAGTATTAATTAGTTAAAAATAGTAATTAATTTGTAAAAATCATTTTTATACTTTAAATAATCATTAAAACCAATTAAATTTAATATTTAGCTAAAATCACTATCAAATTACCAAAATGCCCCTAATATACAAAAATACTCATAAAATAATAATAATATTCAAAAATTCAATAAAAATTATGTAATTACTCAAAATTTATTTCTTCAACATATTATTCACTAAAATCAACAATTACACCTAATTAACCAGTAATTTCTATAAAAATACATGTTTAATCTATTAATCCCAAAATACACATAACCTATATAAAATTTCATAAACATTATATAAATTCATAAACATTATTTTATAAATAATTAACATTTTAATATCAACTCAAACACACAATTAACCTTTAAATTCATCCAAAATACTCATTTAATTCAATACTTCAAAATTTACATAAACTATAAATATTTCTGAAAATTATATAATAATTCTCAAAAATTAATTTCTCAACATTATAATTACCAACAATATATAGCATCAATAATTTAACCAAATTTATAATTAAAATACTTAATTAACAAAAGTTTTAATAATTAATAATTAAATATAAAATAATAAAAAAAAATTAACCAAAACAACTTGGATCAACTCAAAGTTAACCAAATAATTAAACTAAATACTGAATAATTAAATATATAATATGTAAATTAACTAAACTCAAAATCAACCTAAAAACTACCAAAAACAACCACCTAACAACTACCCTTTCCTAACACCAACCCATACTTACCAAGCAAGAAAATCAACAACTGAAGGATGTTGGAGCTACTGCCATGTCCGGTGACAGCAGATGGAGGTGGTGGCGGAGCTGGCGTCGCGACAGAGGGTTGCTGCTGTAGGCGACCATCGTGCGAGGAGGAGCTGCCGCAGCTGATGCTGTTGTCCCACGGCTTCAACAGCCCTCTCCAGCGGTTGCCGGCGTCCAGAGGAAGGTGGAGATGGTGGTGGTGGGGAGAAGCAATCCGGCGAGAAGCATACCGACAGGGGAGGTCGGGCAGTGACGTGCGGAGGGGGAGAATGAAGCTCTGCAAATTTTCTTTCTTTCTCTTCTAAATAATTGAGTGTATATATATACTTTTATCAATCTTAGGTTATAAATAATATTATTTTATGTCTAAAGAAATTTCCACCACACAAAACTAAACACTATTTCATTTATATATATATATATATATATATATATATATATATATATATATATATATATATATACACACACATACATAATCTCACACAATATTAATAATAATACACACAATAGAATGTAATATAAAATAACACTCAAAATAACATTAATAAAATATCACTATCAAAATTAATAAATATTAACAAAGTAAATTAATAGAATAAAATAATAATGAGGTACTCACAATATTAAAAATGCTCAAAATCATGTCAACTAAGAAAATAATATTAGTGTTTAAAAATAATAATATTAAAATAACCATGCACTAAGTTAACATTATTAAAATGATAGAATTCAAAAATAATAAACATACATAATAGAATTTTAAACGTCCAAAATAATAAATTCAAATTAATATATTTACGTAGAAAATTCAATTAAACTTAAAATAATGATAATAAATCATAAATTAGTGAAATAATTAAATATAATTTTTAAAGTTTATTAACACTGCATATCTCAATATTTAATAAAATAATTTAAAACCAGGATTATCACAAACCATACTTTATATTTTGTATATATTTATCTAATTTAAATATGATTATATATAAGTAAAATGTAATTAAATATTATAATTATATTAATACAAATAATATTAGTTGATTTGAAACTGATCTATTAGTAATGTTATTCTATATTCATGTGAATAAATTATTATTTATGTACATATAATTAATAATTATGTAATTAATATAAATAAACATATTAATTTTGAAAATATAAATAATAATACATTCAAATAATTTTATATTTTTTAATAAATAAATAAAATAATTATCATGAAAAGAAAAATAAAATATTGTAAAATTGAATTTGATTTAAAATCATTCAAATGTCATTCCATATATAACTTATTTTATAATTATACAAAAAATGGACGAACAGTATTTAATGATGTGAACAGTATCATAATAAATTTATTGTGACACTATTTACACACAATAATTTGTTGTGTGAATTGATGTGAAATTGGAGAGAATCCCACGCCAATTTATGCCTCTCCAATGCAAGATAGAAATGCATATTGGAGATGGCCTAACTCAAGTGACAATGTTTTTCAAAAGAAAGATTTTGAATTTTATGGCAAACACATTGTACAATACGACCAACAAAGAAACCATATGTGTTTTTCATTTTTATTATTAGTAATGCATATTGGAAATGGCCTAACTCAAGTGACAATGTTTTTCAAAAGAAAGATTTTGAATTTTATGACAAACACATTGTACAATACAACCAACAAACAAACCTTAAGTGTTTTTCAATTATATTGTTAGGTGTGGAAATCATTTACTTTTTCTCTTCCATTTGTTTTTCTCTCATTTTCAAGTACTTTTCATCATCTTCTATCTTAATTTTCACCGGATTTGAATGATTTTTTTGTCATTTTAACCATAAAATCATTCAAATACCAATTTTATTTTAATATTTATATATAAATAATTCTATTATGAGTTTATAACTTAAGTTTATATGGGTAATCCCTTCTATATGTTGTATTTTAAGATATTTTAGTAATAACAATAGATATTTTGATAATATTTCGACTCAACCTTAAAAATTCTAATATGAGAAGGAGTCATTCAAATAAAAACTACTAGAGATGAAAGGAAAGAACAATGCAGTTGTCATGTTCAAGCTTTGATGTCGCTAGATTGAACTGATACCTATGGTTATTTTTAAATTTTTATATAATATTAGTCATATTTTACTTTTACCATTGATGTTTTTGTAAAAGTAAAACTTCTCAATTTTCTAACTTCCTATATTTGAGCCACTGATGTAATCTTTATGTTTCTTTCTAATGGATGAATTGTTGTTTGAAAAAAAAAAAATTATATTGTTTCCCACTATGAACAGCATTTGGATGCTTGGAGTCTTCTATCGATGAAAGTGTAACATGCCTTGTTATGTGTATTGGTGATTCAATAATAAAATGTAAAATATTTTATATAATAAAATTATTTTTTATTTTAAAAACTGATGGCTACCAATAATTTTTTTTAATAAAAGTAATTTTAATTTATATATATGGACAATTCAAATTTTGGATAATAATTAAAAGTTATTAAAAAAATTTAGAATTTTAATATTATCATAATTTAAATTTTTTAATGGTAACACTAAATTACTAAATATAAGATATTATTTCTAAAAATATCATCATTCTATAGTTTGATTATTAATTGTAATGACAATACTAATTTCATCTCCTTAGTTTATCAAATCAGAATATAAAATGACAATAATTAATAGAGATTATAATATGATGCCATATTTAAAATTTATATAAATGTATTTACTTTAACGTGCTTTGTTAGCTTAATTCGCATAGGTATTATAGAACCATTTAGATCTCATCCGAGGTTAAAATCCTTTCCCGTGATAGCTAATGACTGACGAGCGTTTGGTTTAACTGATAAGGTTTTTTTTTTTTTTTTCTTCATTCACTTATAATTTAGGTATTTGGTAATCAGGGCTGGTCTAAAGATATTTCTGGCCTAGATAATTTTTTTTTTTAGATTTAAAATTATTAATTAACTATATTTAAAATTATTTATGGCCTATATAAATTTTATATTAATTATTTTATGTTTTTAAAATTAAATAAATTAAAAAACAGTTTGAAATTAGTAACAATATTGATCCTAATTTAAAAGCACAAAATTTTAAATTTTTTCAATT
Organism: Mallotus nudiflorus; assembly: GCA_947683625.1. NCBI lineage: Eukaryota > Viridiplantae > Streptophyta > Magnoliopsida > Malpighiales > Euphorbiaceae > Mallotus > Mallotus nudiflorus. The sequence goes on from CANTUR010000239.1 coordinate 5,043,503, forward strand.
AAAAAAATTATATATATATTTAATTTATTATATTAAAAGTATGAAAAATCTAATAAAATTTAATTAGTTAAAATAAGGTAGTAACTTATATTTGTCATTTTCCCTCTAGTTTCAGTTTTAATTAGTGTATAATAAATTTTTAAAAATATTTTTAATATAAAAATAAAAATAAAATTATCTAGTAAATAATTTAAGTGAAAAGCAACAAAATACAACACAAAAAAAAGATTAATAAATTAAAACTATAATTTTATTTATATTTCCTTTTAATACTGTTGAATAAAATTTATTTTACATATTTAATAGTAAAATTAATTAAAAAATAAATTTTATTTTATAAATAAAATAGAATGACTAATTCTAAAAAAATACAATAGGATAAAAAAATTATTTAAAGAGCAAGCGCATAATATATATATATTCGGGGACCATATTTGAAGGGACCGTAAAATTAATTAATTGTTATTGTTGTTGTATGAAAAAAAACTTCAAAATAGAGTTTATAAAATCAATTGCTATTTTAAATAAAATTAATTATCAGTTACTGATTTTAGGTATTACTAATAGGCTTGACCTTAGGCATAAGTCACTAATGCATGTGACTAATATCAAATAACTTTATTTAAATTCAAATTAAATGTATGTAATTAATTTTTTATAGTTTATAATTAAATAAATATTATTGTAAATTATAATTAATAATTATTATATTTATACCTAAAATTATTTTTTTTAAGTATACAATAATACTTATATTTAAAATTTTATTTTAAATTAATTTATATTAATTATTTTAATAATATATAAATTAAAGATAATAAATTACTATATATATATATAATTTGTATAACTAAAAAATATTTACAAGAAATGTATGAAATTATATTTACAAATAAAATATATCTTTAATGGTCATTTAACATACAAACAACAACTAATAAAATTTTATTAAACACTTTATATTTTATCAGCTAGCACTTATGTTTAAAAAGACAATATTATTAATTTCTCATTTTGGAAAGCATTTGAATAAAGATATCATAAACAAGGATGATAATTGTGGTTTTATTTGTCATCAACATTTGAAGAATATGCTCCCTCATCAGCAGTTGAAGTATAAAAATCATAGACATTATTTTGAAAAAAGTAAAATTCGAATTCTTCATTTTGGAAACAACCATCGTTACTAGTGGTTAAAAAAAGGGTCCAAATGTGAACATAGACTTGCATATCCTCAAATTGTCGCTCTTTTCGGCTCATCTGTTTGTCCAATTATTTGTTGTCTATGGAACAATAATGCCAAGTGCTTTTATGTCACAGCAGTGAGAGCCATGCCTTGGCTCCAATGTGCACACTAAAATCATCCATGGACCGCATTTCTGTGGACCATCATTAATAAGCAGATTTTTTTTAAAATATTCCATGCCTATTAATAAATGAATAATAGAAGAAGATATAATTCTTATTTTTGTAATTTTAATTTGTGATAAAATTATTTTTATATTTTTTTATATTTAAATACTATATATTTTATAAATTTTATTTTTAAAAAGTATTTTTTATTTGTAATAAAATAAAAAATATATCAAATAAATGATTTTACTATTAAATATTAAAAATTATATTTATTTATATTGAGTTGAATGTTATATCATTTAATAAATAATTTTTACTATTAAATATTTATGGTTTTTAACAATAAATTTTAAATTTTTTATCATATCATTTAAAAATTATGATATACATAATATTTTAAGCGTTATAAAAAAGACAAAACTAATTTATGACAAAAACTTATGGAAATAAATGGTAAGAACATTTGCTTTTAGAGGAGAAATCTCAATTTAAATCTTATCTCCTGATACCCACATATATATATTCTTATTTAATTAAATTTTTTGTTTCCTATATATGTTACTCGGAAAGGGAAGATCATCAAATTCATTCAGGAAAAGGTTCCTACCACAGAAGACTCCCAAAAGAAAAAGGAATACTCTCATAATTGACCTAAAACTCCTATCCAAAAATAAATTTTACTCCTTTCATGTTTAAGTATCACTACCACTATAAATAGGACCTCATATCTCTTATTCTCATTCATTTTATTCTCGCATATTCTTATTGTTTTCCTTCTCTCTCTAATTCCCTCTATATACTGTGACTTAGGCATTAGAAGGTTTGTAGGGATCCTTCCCACCTCTCATCTTGCCCTTCGTTGACCACTTGTAAGGTTCCAGCTCAAGAGTTTCGAAAAGCAAGTTATCAAGTGGCGCCGTTTGTGGGAACTCTTGAGAAAAGCCATCCATGCATCTACCAAATTGAGACGTCAACATCATGACTTCCAGCCCGCCACCAATCTCGACTCTTGACACTTACACCAACCTCTCTATCCCCATTCCTCCAATCACTCTGACAGCACCTCTCCCAATGGCGGTTCCTCTAGCCACTTTCCCGTGTGTTGGACCTTCATTTGGTAATATGCACATTTCTTTTGGAAACACCCAGGGATGGCTGGCTCCCGGCATTGACTTCCTGTATTATGCCCCCTTACAATATTATCACCAACCTATACCTTTCGTACCTTTTCCAAATCTAACAGAAACACCAACCATAACTATGCTAAACCTAAACACTATGACTCAAACACTCAACCTAACCCAAACAAACAAGGAAGCAATGATACAAAACATCCAAGCCTAGATAACCTTAATGCAACAACAATTGAATACCTTGATTCAAAATGGCAACCCTAGACCAACTAACATAGAAAACATGACACCTCCGAAATTGCCTAGAGGGAGCAAGGGAAAAAGTAAAGCTCCATAAGAAGAATCCAGCTCCACAATTTTGGCTCTCGATGATTCAAAATTAACCCAAAAGTTTGAAGAGGTTATACACAAAGCCCGCACAAGATCAAGGAAGGAAGATGAATGTATTATGGAAGGCATAACGCCCTTCATAGAGAGGATAATCCAGACAGAAATCCCAACCAAGTTCAGGATGCCACAACTAGATCAATATAATGGAACTAAAGATCCTATCAACCACATATCCTCGTTTAGAACAAGAATGTTGCTCCAAAACATAAATGATGGCATCAAGTGTAGAGTTTTCCTAAGCATGCTCATAAAGAATGCTAAAAAATGGTTTCACTGACTTCCTAAAAACTCCATCACTTCTTTTGAAGACTTGGTAGAGAAGTTTCAAACTAGGTTTTTTACCAACATTCCTCCAATAAAAAACATCAATGACCTCTGAATGTGCCGGCAACAGGTTGATGAATCACTACGAAGCTACCTAGATCAATTCAACAAAGTGGCTATGCAAATCAAAAATCTTATAAATGAAGTTGCTATCAAAGCCCTCAAGAATGGCACTAGACTCGGAAAACTCAAAGATAAGATAATGATAAAAGAACCCAGCACTTTCGCGAAGGTGATGCACATGGTAGTTAAAATGATAAAAATGGATGAAGATAAAAGGATGCAAAAGGAGGAGGAAAAAGCACCAGCCACAGAAGAAAAATCAAGGCCCAGAAGAGTAAACTTCCTACGAATAAATTTTAGAAACCAGGTGGAAAATTTTGAAAAGGAAGCCGATAAATACACACCTTTAAATACCTCTAAATCTAGGATCCTCATGTGGGTTAGATAGAATGGGGTGGGAATTACCCTAGCCAGAAGAATAAGCTCAAACTAGAGAGCCACATAAAATAGAGGACACTATTGCCAATATCATCAGGACTATGGGCCCGACACCAAGGCCTGTTAAGAATTAAAAAATGCCATAGAAAGACTAATGCATAACAGCAGACTCAGCAATTTTACTGACACATCTAGAGGAACCAGGAATCTGGATGTGCAAGGACGAGATAGGCCATAACCAAAAAAGCCACAAACTGAACCAGCCGGGGTTATTAATATGATAGTCTAAGGAGAAAATACTGAGAAAAGATCTAAGAGAAGCTGGGGAGAAGGACCACCCCACAAGAAAAGAGAGGTCATCGTGTTTGATTCTGAGGATGGGGAGCATGTTCGGCACCTACACAATGATGCCCTAGTGGTAAGCACATACATTAATAATTACCTATTAAAGATATTACTGGTAAACAACGGGAGCGCCATCAATGCACTGTCTTAGAATGCTTACAAAGCGATGGGGGGTTCTGTCACTAACCTAAAAGCTATCCAAAATCTCATTACAAGCTTCTGTGGAGGAACCATACAACTAATGGGAATTAAAGAGCTAAGTCTATAATTCATAAACTAAGAAATTGAAGATATGAAAGTCATTAAAGCCCTATTCAATAAAGTGGATCTCCTATTGGCATATAACAACATTATAGGACAACCAACCTTTTATGAAATTGGTGTAGTCACAAGTATCTAACACCTAACTATAAAGATTCCAATCGAGGGCAGAACTCTTACAATCTATAGAGATTATCACATGGTCATGCAATGTTACCAAATGGCAATCAAACCTTAAATGGAAGTATTCCCCCTAAAGACTTGGAATATAGAGAAACAAGGAGCCAAACCTGAACCAATCAACGACACTCAAACATTATAAATTGATGTTGGGAAGACGGTAAAGATCGGTAATGAACTTAACTCTAAAACTAAGCAAGGAATAAGTGAAGTCCACACCAAGCACTCAGGAGGTTTTGCCTCTCGTGCATCAACATGCAATAATAATAACAATATATAATGCAGTGGAAATAAAAATTATAAATATAATAATAGCATATGCACCAACTAGATTTAAATCAAATCCTTATCTCATATATATATATAAACTCTTTTAATACAAATCCAGTTCAAATATAATACAACATCTCTTTAAATATTTAATGACTACTGCAGTGTCTAGATAAAATAAACCCAAGACTCAGAGAAGCAGTTTACACAAAGAAGCCGGGGCGGAAGAAATCCGGAGTACAGGCCTGCTACTGAGGTCTGAAGACGATGACTCTCCTGAAAAATAGTCAACGGAGGGGAGTCAGACCTCACTGAGTGAATTACTATAATATATATACATGCATACTAAATGGCAATGCATACAGTCAATAGTATATATATAGATATATATACAGGAAAATACACACATATGCTGTAAAATCATTTTATATATATTTTACTGAAAATCATCGTTTATGAAGGATCAAATAGAACCCTATGATATCGCAACCTCAAAGCAGTGTTAGACAACACTCTAGCCATACAGTCTCACTTAATCCAAATATATCCACTTAATCCATTTGGACAGTAGACTAGCCCCGAGACACTAAGTCAACCGAGCTCCAGCAGTCTAACTGCCAGTGTGATTGGCCCCGAGACACTTGGTCAACCGAGCTCCAGCAATCACACCCAAATCACATCACACATCAGATAAATCAATTCTAATCAATATCCACAAATAGGTTAGTAATATAGCCTAAATGCTATAAGTGTACTGGTACGTACTCGGTCCTAGTGCTGCCCACTAGGTAGCACGTTCTATTGATATCCTTCATTAATAATATAAAACATTTATTCATAAATAAATGATGCATGAATTTAAATAAAATAACAATATAAACCACATATATATACTGGAAATATACCAAAAATAAACCAGGTATATTTCGAGTGTATATACGTCAAATAAATATAATCAAATTACAAATTAAGCTAGAAATATATTTAAAAACATTTTAAATATAATTTATTAACAAAACATGCATATAATTCAAAATATACATGAAATAAACCAAAATAAATTAAAAATATACTTAGGTAATAACTGAATTATTCATGCATAAACAATCGAAATAAAACATATTTTTCTAAATCATGCACCCTAAACATATATATATAATACAGTAACTCACACTTAGTGCGCTCCACGAGAGGGGTTCGACGGGCCTGGTCCACTAGGCCTCGGTCTCAGCGCAACTAGACAAACAATAACGACAGAAATCAGAATAAACCTAACAGAAAATCCTAGAACTCAATCTAGAATATTAAACACAGAATCGAAATTAGGGTTCGACCGGACATCACGTTTTACAAGAATTCTACCGAAAATTCGACAGAACCTCCCCTGTAAAATGGACATCTCTCTACTCAAAGAGTAGAGCCGACCCTGCAAAGAAACACACTTCGAAAAACAGGCTCAACTACTCATCCACAACCCCTCGGTCGGACTCCAAACTACAGTCTACCGATCGGGGTCCACAATCACAGAATAATTTCAGAAATACCAAAAATACCCTTATAACATAGAAATTCATTTTATAAGTAAAAATTACATAATTAACCTTTAAACACAGTAAAAACCGATAAAAACTCATTTTATTAGTAAAATTGTATATTATATATATAATTGAAAATAATTCACGAAAAATAGTTTTAATTAGTTAAAAATACTAAATAATTTGTGAAAATAATTTTTATACCTTAAATAAGTATTAAAATCAATTAAATTACATTTTTAGCCAATTTAGGGTAAAATTACCAAAATACCCCTATATATATAAATATACTAAAATTCATTCAAAAATTCACTAAAAATTATATAAGTACTCAAAATTAATTTTATCAACATATTTATCAATAATATCAATAATTAAACTCAATTAACCAATTAATTTCAATTTAAAACACAATTAACCCTAATTTTCCAAAATTACATAAACTTAAATAATTCAAAATAAATACATAGAAATTCATAAAAAAACCAAATAAATTCCTATAATTCATTTCAACACCTATAATTATCCTAAAACACAATTTCATAATTTATTTAATTAATTTTTTAAAAAAAGAAAATAATATTAAAATATTCAAAAATACCCAAAAATCCAAATAATCTCCAAAAATTCCAAAAAAAATCATAAATGTAGATTAACTAAGGGAAACAACATTTGTGAAGTAATTTTTCATGAATCAAACAATTCAAAGTTCAAAAAAATCAAAAACCCTAATATGGCCGAAATTGAAAATTCAAAACCTAAGCAAATCAAGACCATTTCAGCTCAAACCAAAGCTAGAATCACACTCACCGGAGCTCAAGGAGAAGAAAGAGACTGGCAGTGTTGAAAATGGTGGACGGAATCGTCGTGATCGATGGTGAAGAAGAATTCGGCTTCTCCAGCCAAAATCGATCTCCAGACGCCGGAAACGGCTGCTACAGGCGACGAGGAAGGCTAGGGAAGGTGGTGGCACGCCGAACGGCATACCAACGGCAAGGAAACGGCATGACAGGCGGCAGACGGCGTGGGGAAGTGATCGAGGAAGAAGAGAGAAATCGGGGGCAATTCAGTAATTTTCCAAAAAAACTTGATTTTTGACATATTATATGTATATATATATATACTTTATACTATATAATAAAATAATATTAAATTACACACATTAAATATACACCACACACTTAATATTTAATATTCTAAAATTTAATAATAAATAACAATAATTAAATAACAATAAAATTAATAAACAAATAATAAAATATTAGGGTAATAAATTAAACCCTAATTAAATAAATATATACACACATAGGCTTTATTTAGTAATTTAAAAATACGTATGAGTTCATGCAAGTCCGTAAATATATTTAATATAATTAATAATGAATTATTTACGTGAAAATTTCCCTGAAAATGAAAGTCTCCGGAAAATTTTACATAAGGCACTTAAAATAATACTAAACAATTAAAATTCAATTTAAATTAAACGAAGGCTCATGAAATATCAATATCATATTTAAAAATTATTAACACTGCATATCCCGATACAGTGTAAAAATATTTTAAAATACGGGATATTACATATACAGATCAACACCCTGCGGATCTAGATCAAGTCCTTTAATTGTTGAACAAGTCCAGGATCAAGTTGAATCCAAAAAAGTGCATCTTTGGAGTCAAGGCAAGAAAATTCTTAGGTTCATGATATCCCACATAGGTATTGAGGCCAACACAGAAAAGATGGAAGCCATTCTCAACATAAAGGCTCCGAAAACATCCACAAACAACAAAAGCTCAATGGCAAGGTGTCATGACCCAAAACAGGGGCCATGATCGGCGCTAGGGAACGGGAATTCTTTCGAATCCGGAACCCGTAGCAAGCCTAAAAATAAAATAAAACATGCAATAATAACAATAATAGTAATATATATGCAGCGGAAATAAAATCATAAATATACTAATAACATTCTCATCAACTGGATTTAAATCAAATCTCATCTCATATATATAAATCTTTCAGTACAAATCCAGTTTCAATATAATACATCTCTTTAAATAAAATACATGAAATCCCATATTTTAATTCATAACTACTGCAGTGTCTATATTATAAAAATAAGACTCAAGTAAATAATTTACACAACTCAATGTCTGTAGTACAATCCTCAAGTGATATACATGTTCTTTCATACTCCTTGAATATACCAGTATATCATCAATGAAGACTACTACAAACTGATCCACATATGGTCTGAATACCCTGTTCATCAGGTCCATAAAAGTTGCTGGTGCATTAGTCAAACCAAAAGACATCACCAGAAACTCATAATGGCCATATCGAGTGTGGAACGCTGTCTTAGGAATATCGGCTTCACTGATACGCAGCTGATGATAACCCAACCTCAAGTCAACCTTAGAAAAGAACTGTGCACCCTGTAACTGATCAAACAAATCATCTATCCTCGGGAGAGGATACTTGTTCTTCACTGTCACCTTATTCAGCTCTCTGTAGTCAATGCACAGTCTCAGGGTACCATCCTTCTTCTTCACAAACAGGACTGGTGCACCCCAAGGAGAAATACTAGGTCTTATGAAACCTTTATCCAACAACTCTTGCAACTGCTCCTTCAACTCTTTCAACTCTGCAGGAGCCATTTGATAGGGTGGCATAGATATAGGAGTAGTACCTGGTACCACATCTATACAGAACTGAATCTCTCTATGAGGTGGTAAACCTGGCAACTCCTCGGGAAAAACATCAGGAAACTCACAAGCAACAGGAACATCTGTGAGTGACAACTTCTCCACTGAAGTATCCCTGACCAATGCCAAATATCCCTGACATCCTTTCCTCAATAACTTCCTAGCTGTAATAGCAGAAATAAGATTCTGAGGTGCTGAACTCCTATCACCCACAAACTTAAATTCTACTTCACCAGGAATTCTGAACGTCACCTCTTTATTCCTGCAATCTACCACGGCATAGTGCTGAGATAACCAATTCATTCCCAGAATGACATCAAACTCCATCACATCCAATAAAATCAAATTAGCGGGTAATTCTCTATCTCCCATGAGAACTGGACAACCAGAAAGAACAATATCGGTGTCCAAAGAATCGCTCAGAGGAGTGGCAATGGACAAAGGAAAAGTCATCCTCGAAACTTGCCAACAAGATTTTGAAGCAAAAACAGGAGAAATGAATGAATGCGTGGCACCCAGATCAAACAAAACCCATGTATCCAGGGAACAAACAGAAATAATACCTGCCACGACTGCATTAGATGCCTAAGCATCCTGCTGAGTGAGATGGAAAACTCTGGCCTGACCACGACCTCCCTGCTGACTGGTAGAAGCCTGGCCAACACCTCTGGCACCTCCTTTAGTACCTCTACCACGACTCTGCTGTGGAACAAACTGAGTGGAACTCTGATGCTGGGCTGGTGGCAACTGAAATGGCATGGGTCAGCACTAGCAATCAACTGCTGTGGGAATCGTGGAATCTGCTGCTGCTGATAATCAGAATAAGGACATGATCTGGCAAAATGTCCTGTCTGCCCACATCTGAAGCATGTCAGTGGTGTCAGATAACACGGTCCCTGATGAACTCTACCATAAGTCTGACAAACACTGGCCGCTGATCCAAAACTACGACCACTGCTGCTGCTCGAAGCACCTGATCCAAATCTAAACGATCTACGCTGACCTCTATGGCCATGTCTACTGCTCCGATGCACTCGTTGCTGCTATCTCTGACTCTGCTGAGTCGGACCTCGCTGCTGACTACTCGATCCAACATGAAAACTCGAATACGGAGTAGCCTGCAATCCACTCGACTGAACTCCTAACTGGTAACAATCAGGCATCGCTCCCTACCTAACTAGCCTCAGCTCAATCTCCTTAGCTAATTCGATCATAGACTCCAGAGTCAGACCTGCTGTAGGCATACCAGCAAAAGCTGAACCCAAACCAGTAACATAGGTAGTGACTGCGAAGTACTGATCTCACATCAAATCCTCAGCATATCTACCCAGACGAAGAAACTCTCGAGTATACTCCTCTACAGATCGATCTCCATGAGAAATACTGGTCAAACGGAGACGATAGCTCAAACAAAGAGGCTCTGGACAGAATCTCCTCACAAACCGCTCTCGGAACTGAGCCCAGGTCATCGTCATCATATAGGGCTGGATCATCTGAATGAACCAATCTAGGGCTGGTCCCTCGACAGAAAACTCGACGATCATGATCCACTGGTACTCGGTATGAGTAGTCCGAGTCCTAGTCTCAATCGTATGCAGAAAATCTAACGAATCGGAAGTACCATCAAACGCAATCCTGCCAACTCGGGCATAGAACAAAGCTGCCTCAGGGTCAGACATACCCTGCTGATAGGCAGGCTGAACAACTGGAGGAACAGGAACATCAAATTCAAGCTCAACAGGCTCCTCATCCTGTAACTCTCTCTGCCTACGGTGACCTGCCACTCCTCGAGGTCTACCTCTGCCATGACCTCTACGTCTAATTAGCGGCTCAGGAGGTAAAACCTCATCCTGAAAAGACTCATCATCCTCGGCCTCAACGACCGGTGGAGCGACACGCGCTCGCCTCCTCATACTGAAAAGACAAATGGAAAGATTCAGATAAAATAGACAACGGAGGAATAACGCTGAAAACTACAGCAAGGAATACTTATCAAGACATACTCGAACCTAATACACTGCAGTAGTTCAACAGAAAACACAACTTTAAAACTAGGGCCACAACTCACATAACTAAGCCCTGACACAGAACTCCGCTCTGATACCAACTTTGTCACGACCCAAAACAGGGGCCATGACCGGCGCTAGGGAACGGGAATTCTTTCGAATTCGGAACCCGTAGCAAGCCTAAAAATAAAATAAAACATGCAATAATAACAATAATAGTAATATATATGCAGCGAAAATAAAATCATAAATATACTAATAACATTCTCATCAACTGGATTTAAATCAAATCTCATCTCATATATATAAATCTTTCAGTACAAATCTAGTTTCAATATAATACATCTCTTTAAATAAAATACATGAAATCCCACATTTTAATTCACAACTACTGCAGTGTCTAGATTATAAAAATAAGACTCAAGTAAATAATTTACACAAAGAAGCCGGGGCGGAAGAAATCTGGCGTATCGACCTGCTACTGAGGTCTGAAGATGTTGACTCTCCTGAAAAATAGTCAACGGAGGGGAGTCAAACCTCACTGAGTGAATTACTATAATATATATATACACACTAAATGATAATGCATACAATCAACAGTATATATATATCTAATATATATACAGGCAAATACACACAGATGCAATAAAATCATTTTATATATATTTTATTGAAAATCATCTTTTATGAAGGATCACATAGAACCCTATGATATCGAAAACCTCAGATAGTGTTAGACAACACTCTAGCCACACAGGCTCACTTATTCCAAATATATCCACTTAATCCATTTGGACAGTAGACTGGCCCCGAGACACTAAGTCAACCGAGCTCCAGCAGTCTGACTGCCAGTGTGATTGGCCCCGAGACACTTGGTCAATCGAGCTCCAGCAATCACACCCAAAACACATCACACATATCAATAATCACATTAAATCACTATCCATAAATAAGTTAGTAATATAGCCTAAATACTATAGGCGTACCGGTACGTACTCGGTCCTAGTGCTACCCACTAGGTAGCACGTTCTATCGATATCCTTCATTAATAATATAAAACATTCATTCACAAAAATAAATGATGCATGAAGTTCAATAAAATATCAACATAAACCATATATATACTAGAAATATATCAAAAGTAAACCAGGTATATTTCGAGTATATATACGTCAAATAAATCCAATTAAATCATAAATTAAGCTCGAAATATATTTAAAAACATTTTAAATATAATTTATTCATAAAACATGCATATAATTTAATATATACCAAAAATAAACCAAAATAAACTAAATATAAACTTAAGAAATAATCAAATTATTTTTGCATATTTAATCAACATAAAACATGCATTTCTAAATCATGCATCCTAAGCATATATAAATAGTATAATAACTCACCTAGTGCGCTCCACGAGACGAGTCCGACAGGCCTGGTCCACTAGCCCTCGGTCTCGGCGCAACTAAACAAGCAATAAATAACCGACATCAGAATAAACCTAATAGAAATCCTAGAATTTGATCTAGAGTATTAAACACAAAATCGATATCAGGGTTCGATCGGATATCACGTTTTACGAGAATTCTATCAAAAATTCGATAAAACCTCCCCTGTAAAACGGACATCTCTCTACTCAAAAGAGTAGAGCCGACCCTGCAAAGAAACACACTTTCAAAAATAGGCTCAACACAAATCCACAACCCCTCAGTCGGACTCCAAACTACAGTCTACCGACCGGGGTCCACAAACACAGAAAAATTCCAGAAATACCAAAAATACCCTTATAACATAGAAATTCATTTTATACATAGAAATTACATAATTAACCTTAAAACACTGTAAAAACCGATAAAAACTCATTTTATTTGAAAAACCGTATATTATATATATAATTGAAAATAATTTACGAAAAATAGTTTTAATTAGTTAAAAATACCAAATAATTTGTAGAAATCATTTTTATACCTTAAATAACTATTTAAACCAATTAAATTACATTTTTAGCCAATTTAGGGTAAAATTACCAAAATACCCCTATATATATAAATATACTATAATTACTTAAAAATTCACCAAAAATAGTATAATTATCCAAAATTAATTTTATCAACATATTTATCAATAATATCAATAATTAGGCCCAATTAACCAATTAATTTCAAATAAAAACACATTTAACCTAATTTTCCCAAAATTCCATAAACTTCAATAATTCAAAATAAATACTTAGAAATTCATAAAAATTCCAAATAAATTCCTATAATTCATTTCAACACCTAATTTAACCATAAAACACAATTTCATAATTTAAATAATTAATTTCCAAAAATTAGAAAATAATATTAAAATATTCAAAAATACCCAAAAATCCAAACAATCTCCAAAAATTCCACAAAAATTCATACATGTATATTAAGCTACTAGGATAAACATTTGTGAAGGGAGTTTTCATGAATCAATCAATTCGAAGCTCAAAAAAAATCAAAAACCCTAATGTGACCGAAATTGAAAATTCAAAACCTAAGCAATTCTAGACCATTTAAGCTCAAACCAAAGCTAGAATCACACTCACCGGAGCTCAAGGAGAAGAAAGAGACCGGCGGTGTCGAAAATGGTGGCCGGAAGAGGGAGAACGGCGTGAAGCTCGACTTTCGGCCTCTCAAGCTATTTCCGGCCAAACTCGACGGGAAAGGGAGCTGCTGGCGGCGGGGAACGGCTGGGGACGAAGGTGGCTCACCGAGAGGCACTCTAAACGGCGACGAACGGAAGTTACAGACGGTGGAGGTGGGGGTCGCGTCCGAAGAAGAAGAAGAGAAGGGAGGGGCAGTTTTGTAAATAAGTTAAACTTTATTATTTTGATAATTTTTAATGTATATATGTATATATATATACTTTACACTACATATTAAAATAATATAAAATTGCACACATTAAATATACACCACACACATAAAATTTAATATTTTAATAATTTAATAATAAATAAAATAATTAAATAACAATAAATTAATAAACAAATAATAAAATATTAGGGTAATATATTAAACCCTAATTAAATAAATATACACACACATAGGCTTTATTTAATAATTTAAAAATACGCATGAGTTCATGCAAATCCGAAAATATATTTAAAATAATTAATATTAAAATATTTACGTGAAAATTTCCCCGAAGATGCAAGTCCCGGGAAAATTTTACGTAAAGCACTGTAAATAATACACAATAATTAAAATAGGTTTTAAATACATATCAACTCGTAAAAATATCATATGATATACAGAAATTATTAACACTGCATATCTCGGTACAGTGTAAAAATATTTCAAAACACGGGATATTACACAAGGTCACAACTTTGGGGCGTTTCATCTCTTGCTTAGCCAAGTGATGCCTACCGTTATTTTAAACTTTAAAAAGTTCTAATAAATTTTTTTGGATGGGAGACAACCAGAGGGCTTTTAAAGATACTAAAAAATTCATTTCCTCCCCACCTTTGCTTAACATACCGATTTCGGAAGAGACGTTGTACTTATACCTTTCGGTGGGCCAAGAATGTATAACTCTGGTATTGATAAGGGAGGAAGAGAGCCAGCAAAGCCCGGTATACTATGTCCGCAAAGAACTTCGAAGATCTAATATTTGGTACCCAACACTGGATAAACTGGCTATGGCCATCATCCATGCATCTCGAAAACTAAGACACTACTTCCAGGCTCATCCCATTATTATAAGAACCAGCTTCCCCTTGTGGAAAATTTTACAAAGACCTGAGACTTCAGGCATATTAGTCTAATGGTCAGTATTACTCAGAGAATTCAATATTGATTATGAGTCCTAGCAGCAGGTGAAAGCTCAAGCACTAGCAGATTTTGTTTAAGAAATAACGTCGAAAGACCTCATCACCACTAAAGCACCAGAATGGAAGCTCTATGTCTACGGGGCATCCTCCACTCAGGGATCCAGTGTCGGGATCATCTTTAAAGGACTATATAAAGTTCATATCAAATATGCAATTTGAATAGAGTATAACGTAACAATTAATTCCATGGAATATGAGGCACTCATCATAGGACTAAAGTTAGCCATAGAAGTTAAAGCCGAGCATCTCACGATACACTCAAACTCCCAATTGGTAGTAAACTAGGTCAACAAGACATTCCAGATTAAAGATTCAAGCATTGCCAGATACGCAGGAAAAGTTATGCAACTCCTAAAGAAGATTGAGCAAGACGAGGAATAGTGGGAGATAGTCCAAATACCCTAAAATGAAAACTCTGAGATTGACCTCTTAGCCAAGTTAGTAGCTGAAGATAATTAGGCATTTAAAGGTATGGAGCTCACCAAAACACTAACAAGACCCAGTTTGAGGATCCAGAAATCCTAGAGGTATAGGAAGTCTCGAAATGGATGAAATCGATAGTCCAATATTTGAAAAATGGGACGCTTCCAAAAGATAATCTAAAATCTCAAAAACTAAAGATGAAGGCAGCCCACTACTCTATCCATTATGGGGAACTCTACAGAAAATCCCTTTCACACCTATGGTCTAAATGTGTATCCCTAAAGGAAGGGAATTACGTACTCAGGGAAATCCATGAAGGAATTTGTGGAGTGCAGGAATCACACTACACACTATCTAAGAAAGCATTACTGTAAGGATATTATTGGCCCACCATGTCCAATGATGCCCAAAATCTAACTCATGAATGTCATAAATGCTAGCAGTTCGCTTATTTCAACCACAAACCCTCCAACCCTCAGCATCCAATTGGTAGCCCTTGGCCCTTCGCTGTATGGGGAATGGACATTCTTGGTCCCTTTCGGCCTCCAGATTATAGAAAAATTTCTTAATTATGGCCATAAACCATTTCACTAAGTGGATAAAAGTGGAAGCAGTGTTGACCATCACAGAAGCCCAGATTCAACACTTCTTCTAGAGAGAAATCATCTGTAGATTCGAAATATCACATACACTGATCATAGATAACGAGAAGCAGTTTGATAACAAGAAGTTCAAAAGGTTATGCTCTAACCTTGGAATAAAGCTTTATTTCACATTGGTAGCTCACCCCAAGACGAACGGGCAAATGGAGGTCAACAACAAGATTATCATGCAATGATTAAAGAAGAGGCTCGATGAAAAAAAGGGAAACTAGGTCAAAAAACTTAATAACATAATTTAGGCTTATAGGACCACTCCCAGATCATCCACAGAGAAAATACCATTCAAACTAACCTATGATATGGACACCGTGATACCAGTAGAAATTGAATCCCCAAGTTACAGGGTCAATAAAGAGTTAGATTATGATATCAACAACATTGATACCCAGATATGTCTGCATCTACTAGAAGAAAGAAGGGAGTGGGCATCCACTGTAGCAGAAGCGTATAGGCAGAAGGTAGGACAATATCACCTCCAGTATATCCACTAAGGTAGTATAAGATTGGAGACTGGGTACTCATAAGGGCAGATGTTGGCAAAGGCAACTATGGCACCAGCAAACTTGGACCCAAATGGGAGGGCCCCTATCAGGTTACAGAATGAACATCTAAAGGGGCATACAAAATAAAAGACAGACAAGGCAAGGAACTACAATGATATTGGAACTTAAATTGCATTCAAAAATATTACCAATAAATGTACTTGAAATACTATTAAATAAAGTATTTTCATTCATTAGGGAAAATTTATATTACAAAAGCCAGTCAGCATAAAAAAATCCATAGTCTAATAATTGAGCGCTAGACAGCTCAGGTTCAAAAATTGGAGGGGGAGCAACGTTTATGGCACTAATAGAGGCAAGTGAATCAAAAGACGGACCCACAACTGGTTTGGAAACATCTCTCGGATGGAGGGGGGCGGCCTTGTTCTGAGCTTCCTCTTCGGTAACAATCCTAGCCAAGTCAGCCAGCGTTATTTAGTCTAAGTCAGCTAAATCTAGCACCAGATTTTGGAAAAGTAGGACCCTCATACATTCAAACCTATAGGCATTAAGAAACCCTCCCACCATGTTCTGATAGGATCTCTTATCATTTTCCTAGGATTTCTCAACCTCGCCCAGCTTTCTCTCCAGATCTGCAATTCGGGAGTCCTGCTCTTTGATCCTCTTTGTTAGATAATCCTAAATATGCTCCAATTTGGCCACCTTCTTCTGACTCGCTTCTACTTCAGACTTAGCCTTTACATATTTGGTCTGACAAAGCTCCAGTGCCACCTCTGCATTGTCCAACTTCTTCTTGAAATTGATTGTTATAGTCTCGAACTCCATCTCTTTTAGGCTATAATGGCTCTTTAAGAAGAAATATTAGTCCTTCGCCAGCAATAAAGCTTAGGTCATCTGTGAAAAAAGAAACTCGGGTTGTTACCTTGAAACTCAAAGCATAAAAAGCCAAACAAGTGTTCAAAACTTACTTCTAATGAATGCCCAATTAGGGAGCTAAACAACTCCTCGTGACCCTCATCTGTCCAGCGTTGCATATCGGCTAATAACCTCAAGGACTCAACATATTGGTCTCTGACCTGGGCGTTTGAAACAATTGGAGGTTTCACTTTGTTCAAGATCCACACCCTCATATCTGGACACCTAGAGAACCTTGGACATTGGATGAATATCTCCTCATCCAGTTTCTCAGCATCAGAGTCTCGGGCTATCAGCCGCCTCTTTTACCGCCCTTCCCTTTCAGTCCATGAAGACTCGACCATAGTTTTTCCCACCAAATTGTTGGCAGCTTCCTTTGGGACCATAGGCACTATAGGCTTGGGCGAGGGGAAGGAGATTTAAGCTTCTTCCTACCTCGTTGGCTCATTAACTACAAGCCAGATTCTATCTGTAAATGCAAAAATGTTAGTCATCTATAAATAAAAAATAAAAACAAAAGTCAAAGAGATACCTTTCAATAATCAAAATGTACCAATGGTTTGGATACGATATGGGCAGACTCTCCATAAGTATCTTCTTGATACATCATCTTCAGCTGACCGAGCATTGGCCAGGCCATTAAGATAAAGTCTCAAGTCCATCTCTATATTATGGTCGGATAAATTTAAAGGACAGTTCACCTTATGGCACTCATCGAACCACATGTGCTAGACATTCAAGAAGTCTGAATGGTGCTCAACAATAAAAAACTTATGCCCCTATTTCTTGTGAAGATTCGGAAGCTTTATAAAAAGGCTATGGTTGGTTGGGGTATGGTTGGGGATGGCCGACAATAAGAATATCAACTCCCCTCTCTTTTTAGTCAAGCTATACAAATATCGTAAGACGTCTAAGCTCAACTCCCTACCCTCCTCATGCATTAACTCTATAAACCCAGTCAGCAACTAATAACTATTGGGATGAAGCTAACTAGGTGCTATATTATACCTATTCAGAAATGATTTTACAAAAGGATCCAAAAGGAACTTCAAACCCCCCCTCTAGTTGGTTAAAATACACAACTAACCTATTGAGGCCTAACATGGGAGTATGAGCTCTAAACTTCTTATCAACAGTGGGTAGGACGAAATCGATGGGAATACTAAAATGCCTCTGATACCACCCTATCAACTCCTCATCTACTATAGAAATGAACAAATAAGAACTAATTTATTCTCTTAGTGCCATGAACTTATCTAATAAGCAAAAAAACTATGAGAAGAAATGTATAGAGGAAGGAAAAGATCACTTGGTTATAGAACTGTCACGATCCAAAACAGGGGCCATGACTGGCGTTAGGGAACGGGAATTCTTTCCAATCCGAAACTCGTAGCAAGCCTTGAAAATAAAATAAAAGTATGCAATATATATTAAAATAAATAAAAAATTATGCAGCGGAATTAAATCTCATAAATAAAATAATAATCCATTAACTCTTTAATAACACAAGTCCACCTCATATATATATAATCTTTTAATAAAAATTCTCGGTTCAAACTTTTAAAATTTAAATCTAATACAAACAGCTCACTGAAACAACTACTACAGTGTCTAGAATACAAAATAAAACTCAGGTAAGTAGTTTACACAATAAGGCCGAAGCGAAAGAAATCTGGCGTAAAGGTCTACTACTGAGGTCTGAGGACGAAGACTCTCTTGAAAAATGTCAACAGAGGGGAGTCATACCTCATTGAGTAAATTGTTATAATATATATACATGCATAACTAAATGACAACGCAAACACTCAACAGAGTATATATAATAAATATATATACAGGCAAATACACACAGACGCAGCAAAAATCATTTTATATATATATCATTGAAAAATATTCATTTATGAAGGATCAAATAGAACTCTAAATGATCGCAACCTCAAATAGTATTAGACAACACTCTAGCCATACAGGCTCACTTATTCCAAATAAATTCACTTATTCCATTTGGACAGTAGATTGGCCCTGAGACACTAAGTCAACCGAGCTCCAACAGTCTGACTGTCAGTGTGATTGGCCCCGAGACACTTGGTCAACCGAGCTCCAGCAATTACACTCTCAAATCACATCACACATCAATCAAATTAATCCAATCAATATTCATAAATAGGTTAGTAATTTAACCTACAATCTATCATCGTACCAGTACGTATTCGGTCCTAGTGCTGGCCACTAGGTAGCATGTTTTATTGATATCCTTCATTTAACATAAACCCATACATTCATAAAATAAATGATGCATAACATTAATTAAAATGACAATATAAACCATATATATACTAGAAATATACCAAAAATAAACCAAGTATATTTCAAGTATATATATGTCAAAACAAATTCAGTTTAATTACAAAATAAACCAGAAATAAACTATATATATACTTAAAACAATTTAAGTATAAATCATGGATAAAACATGTATTTAATTCAAAATATACCAAAACTATACTAAAATATACCTAAAGTATACCTAAGCATTTATTAAATCATTTATGCATAATTCATAAAATTTAAACATACATTTCTAAAAACATGCATCCTAATACACGTATATATAAAATAACAACTCACAGTTGTGTGCTCCACGAGACAGGTCCGACGGGCCTAGTCCATTAGGCCTCGGTCTCAGCGTAACTAAACAAATAAATGACAACATGAAATTAAAATAAATCTAACGAAATTCATAGAGACTCGATCTAAAATTCTGAACACAGACTAGGAATAGGGATTTGACCAAATGTCACATTTTACAAGAATTCTACTGAAAATTCGGTAGAACCTCCCCAGTAAAACGGACATCTCTCTACTCAGAAAGTAGAGCCGATCCTACAAAAAAACACACTTTGAATATAGGATAACCACAACACTCCTCAGTCGGATTCCCAAACTACAATTCCACTGACCGAGCTTCACAATTCACGAGATATACACAGAATATGTTAAAAATTCAAAAATACCCTTTATATAACAAATATAGCAATTTAGATATTAAAACTCTAAAAATAATTATTTTACCAATTTTTAGTTAAAAACCCTAATATTAATGTAATATTACTAAAAATCAATAATTCTCGATAAATTCACAAATATTAACAGAAATTCATTTAATAAATCCAAATTACTTAATTAGCCCAAAAACATATTAAAAATCACTAAAAACTCTTTAATTTACAAAAAAAAAAGTATATTATATATAATTTAAAATTAAATTTCAAAAAATAGTTTTAATTAGTTAAAAATACTAAATATTTTTTAAAAATCATTTTTATACCTCAAATAATTATTAAAACCAATTTAACTTAATATTCAACCAAATTATTACTAAATTACCAAAATACCCCTAATATATATAAATTCAAATAATATACAATAATTATTAAAAAATTCACTAAAAATTATATAATTACTCAAAAATTATTTTCTCAATATATAATTCAATAAAATCAATAATTATACTCAATTAACCAATTAATTTTAACAAAATACTCATTTAACCTAATTTTCCAAAATTCACCTAAACTAAATAAAATCATAATAATTACACAAAAATTACAAATTAATTTCTAAAATCAATTTCAACCTCTATAAACACCATAAATCACAATTTCATAAATTATTTAATTAATTTACGAAAATTAGAAAATATTAATAAAATAATTAAAATTTCACAAAAATCAAAATAAATTCCAAAAATTCTACAAAAATTACAGGATGTAGATTAGCTACTAGAAGTAACTTTTGTGAAGTAATTAAGCTTGAATCATCAAGATTTAAGTTCAAAAAAATCAAGAAGCAAAAGAGGCCGAAATTGAAACCAAGCTTAAATCCTTACCAATTCGAGTTTTCAAGCTTCCAGAAGCTTAGAATCGACTTCTATGGAGTTTTAAGAGTAAAACCACACCGGAATCATCAAGAACAGTGGCCAGACGAAGGAGAATGGAAATAATGGAGTCTCTCAGGTTTTCCGACCAAACAACGCCAGAGAAGATGGTAGGAGGTGGCAGAGCAGTTAGAAAAGGTGGTGGCACGCCGAAAAGCACACTGAAAAGAGGGGATCGGCGTTTTGCATAGTGATGGTGAAGGGAAGGCATCGGGAATGGAGGTTAGAGGGGGATGACACAAATTGTAAATTTGCAAAAGTTATATATATATATATATATATATATATATATATATATATATATATATATATATATATATATATATATATATATATATATATATATATTAATATGCAAAATATAATCATGCATGATGCCATGCGATTTAATAAAACGAGCTAGCTTAAATAAATAAATAATTATTTAGGTTTTATTTTCCTAAAAATATAAATCTCGGGAAAATTTTACGTAGGAAACTTAAAATAATTAAAAATTAACTTTAATTATTAAAAAATTAATTAAATAGTCAAATATATTTATTAAAATTATTAATAATGTATGTCCCGATGTAGTTTAAAAATATATAAAATCTCGGGTTTTTACAAGAACGCAGGGGTTGTTGCAGAAAAAGCCTGATAAAAGTAGCAAGAGGAACCAAAAAGATCGAAAAATCAACAAGATAGCAAGAAACAAAAATGCAACACATCAAAGGAACAAAGATACTTATAGAGTAAAAGAAGGCTCTGGAAAAGACCATTAACTACATTTATAAAATAATCTAGTTCTTCTTACATCATTGAGGGCAGTATGGAAAATAGGAAAACCGATTAATCGAGCAATCATCATTATGGCAGTAGAAACATCTCATCTTTTGACACACGAACAGACACGACGGTCACGTAATTCAAATTTCAAAAAAAAAATGAGGCATCGAAACGACATAAAAGTTATCCGTCCCAGATACTTCACTGCTAGTTGTTCTACCACACCGAGCATCTAAGCCTCGCGCATTTAAGTCCAGTGATTGAAGCTGGCACCTTTAGGTCACTTTTATAGTACTGAGGTTCTTAGTATGTAAGCCTTGTGTCCTTGCACTGAGCATCTAGGCCTTACGCATTTAAGTTTAGTGACTGAATTTGACATCCTCAAGTCGCTTCTATAGTACTAAGGTTCTAAGCATGTAAGCCTCGTATCCTTGCACTAAGCATTTAAGCCTCACACATTTAAGTCTAGTAACTGAAGCTGACACCCTTAGGTTGCTTTTATAGTACTAAGGTTCTAAGCATGTAAGTCTCGCGTTCTTGCACCGAGCATTTAAGTCTCGCGCATTTAAGTCTAATAACTGAAGCTGGCACAGTTAGGTTGCTTCTATAGTACTGAGGTTCCAAACATGTAAGCCTCATGTCCTTGTACCGAGCATCTAAGCCTCGCGCATTTAAGTGCAGTGACTGAAGCTGGCACCCTCAAGTTGCTTTTATAGTACTAAGGTTCCGAGCATATAAGTCTAACGTCCTTGAACTGAGCATTTAAGCCTCACGCATTTAAGTGCACTGACTGAAGTTGGCAACCTCAGGTTGCTTCTATAGTATAGAGGATTGGCACTCGGGCCGCGCTTTTAATGCACTGAACATCAAAACTCCAATGATGACTAATTTCGTCACGTTGTCTTCACACTGACGGGTTAATCCATTTCATATCCTTTTTTACTATAGATTTTGTGCACTTAAGTCTAGCTGGCACTTCAACGATGTTCTTATCCGATGATCTCAAAACTCAGTTCCAAGCATCACCTTTTCTTATGACTAAGGCAGGCCACCTCAGCTCACCCTTTCGCACTGACACTATGTAGGCTGCACATTTATAAAACTACAAGGGGTAAATGTTAAAAAAGATTAATTTTTTTATTTGTTGTTAATTTTTTTATTTGTTGTAAATTTAATTTATTATTTTAATTTTGATATAAAAATTTTAATTTGATAATATATTAAAATATAGTTTATTATTGATTTTGATAAAAAAAAATTAAGTCTATAATTAAGTGCTAATATGATATTTTAAATTTTTAAATTTTTTAAGTATAAATATTTTAAAATACATTATAATTTACTATTGAATATGTAAAGTTTAACAATTAATTGTAATGTCTAAATATATATACCATTCATTTAATATTAAAATGCATCAATTTTAATCAATAAAATTATATATATATATAGTAGACTGAATTTGCAACAATATAGTTTTAAAATATATTCTTAAATTAGAAATGGTTTATTTTGGGAATTTTCTAGAATTTTTAAATAATCTTTTTTTTTTTTTAAATTTGAAAACACTTATTGATGAAATTTCGGTGCATTCTTAAGTAATGACATTATTCATTCTAAGAATTCATGCCACAATATATATATATATATATATAAATTATTCACCACTTACTTCACATTAAGTATGATATGGTTATTTAAAATTGTCATAGAAGAAACACATGTTTTGTGTGTGCAATTGCGTTCAACAGTTGCCTTGCGTTAATTAGATGTCAGTCCAATAAGCAAAGTAGGCCATTTGGTGCTGAAACAGCCACAGTTGGGTGGTTCAAGTGCAACAGCTTCGACGCTAGCTAGCTGCTATTTTCATGCACACCAACAAAATGACTCAGTTTGAGGCTTTGCAGATGCTCGTCCCCAAGTGTAGCATGTATGGTGTTGCCGAGGTTAAAGTAGGAGCATACATACCTTAATTAACCTCGACAAAGGACCAGAATTGGAGGAATGTAATGGTGGATACATGTATGTCACATATTCTTTATGCTCTGTAGTCCAAGAATTGTACCAGCCAACCAGCAATAATAAAGCAAGGTATAATAATGTTGTGAATAACTCATTTTTTTAATGTTGTGAATGAGTTTGTTTTTTTTTTAAATTGAAAGATTATATAATTTTTTAATTTTTTTAATATTATAGAACGGTAGCAATTAAATTTTATATCTTAAAATGTTCGTTAGAGAAAAATTACTATTTAACTATTTATTCATTGAAATAAATAATTCTATTTCAAATACTAATATTAATATAAAAAGCTTGTCACGTTTGGCTAGTGGTCAAACAAAAAGTATCATTTGGACTATATTTTCAATTATAATAAAAAAAAGTGCAAATAAGATGAAAATTTTAGCAAGTTGTTTAATTTATTATAGAATTAGACATGAAAATAAAATTGATATTAATATTATTAAAATATTTTTATATATTAAAATAAACCATTATTATTATTTTAGTAAATAATTTTGTTAAATAGATTTTAATAACTATTCTTTAATACGCTAATCTTTAAATATTTAATAAATTTAACTTAATTTTAATATAGACAGATGAAAATTCTGATTTTTTTTTCGATATAAATTTTATAGAACTAATCATTTTAATTTTAATATTCATTCTTATTTTTTACTGCCTAAATAAATTCTCTTGTCCTATCTATGACTTGCAGTCGGCACAACTGAATTAAGCCAGCGAAATTATTACAACAAGAAGTAAAAGTAAACAATTTGAGAACAAAAATCAGATATATGTTTTAATTGATCAATTAATATGACCTACAGTAAAAATTAACTAATAAAAATTTATTTTTTTAACTGAAAATGGGAGAATAAGGAGTTGAGAAGTTGAACTTACTCTTAATTAAATATTTTGACCCTATAATAATTTTTTTTATCATTAATTTTAAACGGATTAAAAAATAAAAATTTATTTTAAGACATTTTTTGTTGAATTTAATTTCTGATAAACCCCACAAACAAAATTTCACTTCTAAATTAAGGGAAAAAAAATGTAAAGGGTCCATAGGTTATAATTAAAAATTAGGCTAAACTTGTGTCATTTTGTGATTTCGTGGTCCACGCTTTGCTTTACTCTGCTAAGCGCACAGTTGGTCCAATATGGTGGTGAGGAAAATCACTCTAGTTGATTAAAAGCAATGTCGATCATCTACTTTGCTCTATTATATAAGCCAACCCAAACCATCGCACTTGCATTGAACAGCGCACCAGCCATTTTTTGGATTTTTCCCAATATACTAAAATTCCCCTTCTTCCCCGCAGCCGCAACCTCCTGTATACCCATATATATATATATAGCAGGCATCTATTGAAGAAGACACACAGCAACAGCCGCAGCTGCAGCAAAAATAGATTTATAATAAGCTCACCATGCCTTGTCTTTACATCTCTACTAACGTTAACCTTGAGGGTGTGGATACCGATCCTATCTTCTCTCAGGCCACGAAAGCCGTCGCTACCATCATCGGCAAACCCGAACATGTATGTACAACTCTAAACACTACTAATTTTTTCTCGATTACCTTTTCTTTAAATCGTTAATTGTTTCTTTTGATGTTGCTTTATAGTTTTGCGATGAATTAAATGCATATTATTATAAGTAGATGAATGGTTTCAGCAGCAATATGTAGCTGACAAAAGACCAAAAAGAAGACGGCCACTTTCATGGAGATAAGATTAGGTTTAGACCACATGACAACTTATTGTCGACCCCATTCTAGTGGAACAGGTTTAGAACCTACAAGGATGGCATGTCCCAGGGAAATTTAAAAAATAACCCATTTAAAAAATAACCCATGTGTCCTATATTAGAAGAAAATTCTTCTTTTTTAATAAAAACCTAAACTGTAATTTTAGATGGATGACAACTCAGATGACACGCGTTACGACGTCTATTATTTTCTTTTAGTTTAATGATTGACATCTATGCTTTGTCAAAAAGGGAAGAATGATGATTCATACCAATCCCTTCTTCTGCAGCTAGAGAGCTGTATTCGTTTAATTGCAGTGTTTATAGTTATATTAAACTAATTATTATTAAGTACTTATTGAATTGGTTAGAGTTTTTAAATATGGATAGTGTAAAAAAATAATAATAATTTAGGAAAATTAGAAATTAATTATTCCAGAAATATGCAAGTATAATAATATCACAATATTTGGAGAAAAAGTCTCCTATATTGGGCCATGCTCTCTATTGTTTGTGGAGATTTAGGACATGCATCACTACTTGTGGATCATGCGTATTTTTGTGAGTTGCTTTCAAAATAGCGATAACCCATTGCTATTAAAAAATTAAGAATTTGTGATTTTTTATTATTTTATTTTAATATTAGTAAAAATATTTAAATTTGATTAATTTTTCATAATTTTAATGTACATAATTATTTCCAGTAAAATTAAATAAAAATATTGATGCAATATTTATAAAATATGCCAATATATATATATTTTTTAAATTGTTAAATTTATAGTTATATTAACATAAAAAATTATATGTTTGGAATTTTCTATAATTTTATTCTTATTTTATAATTTTAATAAGAATATTTAAATTAAAAATTTTTGGTGTAAATTAATAAAAAGTACTAATATAGTGATTAAAAAATTACATCATTTTTTTTTATAAGTTTTTAAATTTACCGATATTGAAAAAAAATAATCACATGGTGGGCAAGTGGAAGCAATTATTCGAGAGTAAAATGGAGTATAATAAGTTGCCCCCACTGCCCTAATTCACCACTAATCTAAAAGGACACATAACATTTTAGAAATACAATCCAAATTGTTTTGTTCCTGAGTCATTTTCATGCGTTATCATGCATGTTTGAACGTTGATCCTTTTCGGTTCAGACCCTTTTCTTAGCATGCTATAATTGACATTATAGAAGCTTTATGCTAAAATATTTGAGACGTGGGATTATTCATGTATCGAACAGTAATAAATGTATCTTTTGGTGCAGTTTGTGATGGTGATATTAAAGGGGTCAATAAGCATATCGTTCAATGGGAACAAGGAACCAGCAGCATATGCAGAGGTAGTGTCAATGGGTGGAATTAACAGAGAAGTGAAGAGAAATCTTATAGCTACTTTAGGCACTATTCTTCAGAACAACTTATCCATTCCACGAGCTCGCTTCTTCCTTAAGGTTTATGATACGACAGCTGGCCAAAACACACCCAACTCCAAATTATAATCTTTTTCTTTCTTATCCATTTCTAATTTTTTTGTCTTTCTTTTAATTTTCGATTTTCTATTAATCGTCCATGAGGTCTAATTGTAATGAAGTCAAATTGTAATCAGTTGAGTTCTGTCTTAATTAATAAGTTTTTATTATTAATGACCTACAATGAATCATCACTCAGATTGCTCTTTTGATGTATATATTTTTAAGGTATAATGCCAGGTGTTGTGACAGTTAGACCATAACTTGATAAAAGTTAGTTTTTAAAACTATATTTGTATAAACTTAAATTTTTTAGTTTTTCATTTGAATATTAAAATATTACATTTTTTAAAAAATAAAAATAAAAATATTAAGCAACAAATGAGAGAAAATTCATAAAAACTAAGAAAATATAACCACAAGATCTCTAGTTCAAAATCTTTATACGCCATTCAGCAACCACAAAAACATTTCACGCTTTCTACTTTTGAGGCTCGTTTGTCTTTCCTACATTCATTGAAAAATTTGTTCATAAACTGCACACGATAAGTTGTTTATCTCTGTTAAAATCTGAGATAAAAAGCTTCAAGAACTCTCCTTGAGGCTCACACCTCTCAGTATAACTTCAAATGACTTGTACATATCTTTGCATTTCATCCCTTGGTTTCAATACTTTCACTAATTGCTATGCTGACTTATATAAACCATGTCAGATCAATAATACTCACACCCACAACTCATACTCATAGATAGGCTTGGCCTTCTTTTCACGGTTCCGTTTCATGAATTAACGGTTCACGGTTTCAAAGTTAAAAGAATTGGATTAAAGGGTCAATTTCAACACTGGATTAGTTCCAATTCGAATCAACTTATTTGATTTGGTTCAATTTCTTATAATATATTTAAAAAATTAATTTTTAGGGTAAATAAATTACATTAAAGTTGAAATAAAAATTTATTATGACATTTTAATAAGATTTTTTTACTTAAAAATTAAAATATAAAAAATAAAAATTATACTTCATTTTGACTAATTAACTTAAAATAAATTAACTAGTTAATTTGAAATAAAAAATTCAAAAAAGTTGAAATAAAATTATCTTAAGTTAGTTTTATAAATAATATTGGTTCAAATAAAAAAAGTTACAAGAATGAATTAATAAATTAAATTAGAAAAATAAAATTAAAAATTAAAGAATTTGAAGTTAATTTTTTTATTAAAAATTAAGTTGCCTACATATTTTCTTGGGTAAAGGAATCAAAACCTACGTAGTTCTCTTACCTTTTTTAAAAAAAATTAGACCCTTTTCACCTTAAATAGTTAATCACTTCCAACATTGGATATTGAAGTTCTCGTTACTCTATCGGTTGCGAAGTCAAATAAATCTTTATTTTCACCCTTTTGAATTTGTTGTTATCTTAATACCACTCTTGACCAATTATCCACGTATGTTTAAGTCTCCAATGATTTGGGAGCCATGAATGATCGAGTCACATCCAAAATACTTGCTCCCACACTAAATGCTTGTTCAATGGCTATTGTTGAAACCGGATTTGAAACAATTTGTTTAGCAATTAGTATAAGGGTTGAAAATGTATTTTGGTGTTGACTCTATCATTCAAGGACTGAAAAATCTTTTTTGAATTTGCTATTTCCAAACTTAAAATAGTTGTTAAACAAATGTCAAGTTCGAAAGATGAACGAATAATTCTCGAGATCTTTTTTGACTTTGCAACAAGACCCGATCAGATCACCAATACTAATTGATAATTGGTTTCCGAAACTCTTGGGCTTGGTGTCTTGCAATCCACGAACATAAGGCAAGGTGAGAGGTGGGGAGGGTCCCTACGAACACTTTGATGCCTAAGTCAGAGAACAGAAGCAAAGAGAATGCAAGATAGCTAGCATATGTGAGAATAAGATGATCCCTTGTGAGGCATGTAGGGCTCTATATATAGTAATACTCAAACTTGGAAGGAATCAGATTCCGTGTGGAATAGTGAATCATAATTTTGGTAGGAGAGTGTTCCTTTTGTGCTTAGGACTTCACTTTGGGGTAGTCCCTATTCCAGACGGTTCTGCCTTCTTGCTAATCCAAGTGTCCCTATTTAAGGGGTAAGGGGCCCCTAATTAGGCGAGAACATTCTGGATGGTATCAAGAGTCCCCCCTGGGGTATTCAGATATTTATGTCCGTTGCATCCGGGTAGGATACTGATGCTCTCATAAGAGAATAATACGATAATAGAGGCCAGTGAGCTGAGGTGGCCAGCCTCAGTCATGAGTAAAGCTCGATGCTGAGTATCTGGATGGTCATCACTGAATCGTAATCTGTAGAGCTGGGATATCCGCCAAGTGCGTAGGAGCACAACAATAGATTAACCCATCAGTTTGGAAACGATATGACGGAACCAGTCGTCATTGGATTTTTGATGCTCAGTTGAGGTCGGTGTAGTCTACGCACATTCTGTATTTCCCGTTTGCTTTTCTAATGAGTACCACGTTGGCTACCCATTTCGGGTGAGTAATCTCTTTAATGAACCTAGCTGCTAACAGCTTCGTTGTTTCTTCAGTAATGATCGTCTGTCTTTCATAGGCAAAGGTTCTTTTTTTTTGTGCTACTGGCTTGGCTCCCGATTTAATGTTTAGGCAGTGACAGGTAACCTGTGAGTCCATGCCGACGATCTCGGAGGCTTATGAAGCGAAATCCTCTAAGTGTCCGATAAGGACTTCCCTTATTTTATCTCTGATGTTTTGGTTGAGTGCATTGCCAATTTTCACTGTCTTTTCTTCCGTGATTTGTAATGTCTCTGTTTCTTCCACTGGTTGTGGATCAGCACCTTGCTTCTCAACTTCCCATGCCTATAAAGGAAAAGCCTCCGCTTGAGGCTTCATGGCCATCTGATAACACTGTCTAGCCATGTGCTGATCTCCCCGAATAGTAAGGGTCCCATTCTTAATCAGAATTTTCATGGTTAAGCACTGGATGCTGGTGACTGCATCTGCCTCATAAAGTGTCGACCGTCCTATAATCCCATTATAGGTTAGTGGTATATCTACCACGTTGAATAGAGTTTGGATGACTTTTATCTCCTCATCATCTTAGTTTCCAAATTCTAGGTTCAGCTTGACAATCCCCATTGGTTGCATGATTCCCCATAAAAACTCATGATGGGGTTCTGGATGGCTTTCAGGTTGGTGACGGAGTCGCCCATTGCTTTGTATGCGTTCCAGGATAATACATTAATAGCACTCCCATTATCCACCAGTAACCTTTTGACCCGATACTTATTTATGCATGCAGTTATCACCAGAGCATCATAATAGGGGTGGTATACATAAGAATCATCTTCCGAATTGAAAACAACATTGCTTCTCCCAGGTACCAATTTTTCTCCTTTACTACACTTTAATCTTTTTTCGGTATTTTCTCCCCCTATGATCATGTTGATTATTCTAATCGGCTCCTTCTGGGATTTCTTTGCTTCAACTCTGTCCCGTTCTAAGCTTTCAGAGTTTTTGCTCCTCCTTGGTACGTCTGTGAAATTACCAAGCTTTCCCCTCTGCACCAATCTTTCTATGGCATTCTTCAGCTCTCTGTAGCCCTCTGTGTCATGCTTGTATTCTCGGTGGTACTCACAGTACAGGCCACTATCCTGGGTAAATCTCCGATTTGGGCTGATTCTTTTGGCTGGGGTGATCCCCACTCCATTTTTCCTGACCCACATAAGGATTTTGGATCGAGAGGTGTTCAAGGGTGTATATCTGTCTACTTCCCTGTCAAATCTCTCTCCTGAATTTTTGAAATTCATTTTTGGGAAGCTTGCTCGTCTTTATTTCGGTCGTTCATCCTTGATCGATGGCATGTCTTCTTTCTGACGCATCCTTCTGTCTTCGTCCATTTTTATCATCTGGACCGCCATTGATATTGCTTCTGTAAAGGTACTCGGTTCTTTAGTCATTATTTTGTCTTTAAACCTTCCGAGTCTTATGCCATTTTTCAAAGCTTCTATGGTGACTTCATCAATAAAATGCTCAATCTGCATGGATGTTTTATTGAAATGATCAAGGTAACTTCGTAAAGATTCATCAACTTCTTGCCAGCACATCCGAAGATCGTTAATGTTCTTTACTGGGGGAATATTGGTATGAATCTAATATGAAATTGCTCCACCAGATCCTCAAATGAAGTGATTAAATTTTTCGGGAGCCGATAAAACCATTTTTGAGCATTCTTTACAAGCGTGCTGGGAAAGACTCTACATATGATTCCATCATTTACATTCTGGAGTAGCATATTTGTTCAGAATGCTGATATATGACTGATGGGGTCTCCCATCCCATTGTATTGATCAAACAGCGGGATTTTGAACTTACTAGGAATCTCCGCTTAAATTATTCTGCTGATAAACGGAGTTCTACTATCCATAACACATTCCTCTTCCTTTCTAGGTTTGGTCCGGGCTTTGCATATTGCTTCTTCAACCTTCTGAGATAATTTTGAATCATCAAGGGCCAGAATGGTTAAATTGCACTCCCCTTCTGGCGCTTTACCCTTCCCCATGCTCGTCCCTGGGGCCTGCCGGGGTGTTGTGTTATTATCATTTTGAGCTGGCTCAGAGCGCCCACTCTGTATTATAGCATTTAGCTGTTGTTGCATCAAAGCTATCTGCGCCTGAATATTTTTTATTATGGCTTCCTTGCTAGTTTGATCAAGGCTGAGGGTTTGGTTCATAATGTTTAAATTTGGAGTGGTTATTGCTGGTGTTTCCGGTAGATTTGGAAAAGGTATAGAAGGTATTGATCAATGGTGTTGTAATGGAGCATAAGACGGGAGGTCCGTACCCAAAGACGGGTATCTTGGAGTGTTGTCTGGAAGTGAAGGTATATGTCTAGATGAGGCTCCAACATGTTATAAAGTGGGTGGAAGTATTATTGCTAAGAGAGGGTCTGAGAGGCCAGTCAAAAGGATTAGTGCGGAAGGGTTGGTGCCTGCTTCAGGAGTCAAGGCTGGGTGTGCTAGAAGTCATAGTGAAGATGTCTTTAGCTTAGCAAGTAAATGAATGGCTTTTCCCAAGGAGTTCCCACAAATGGCGCTACTTGATAATTGATTTCTGGAACTCTTGGGCTTGGTGTCCTGCAATCCACGAATAGAAGGCAAAGTAAGAGGTGGGGAGGGTCCCCACGAACACTCTGATGCCTAAGTTAAAGAACAGAAGTAAGGAGAATGCAAGATAGCTAGAATATGTGAGAATAAGATGATCCCTTGTGAGGGATGTAGGGCTCTATATATAGTAATACTCAAACCTGGAAGGAGTCAAATTTCATGTGGAATAGTGAATCATAATCTTGGTAAGAGAGTGTTCCTTTTGTGCTTAGGACTCCACTTTGGGGTAGTCCCCATTCCGAACGGTTCTGCCTTCTTGCTAATCCAAGTGTCCCTATTTAGGGGATAAGGGGCCCCTAATTAGGCGGGAACATTCTGGAAGGTATCACTAATTTTTTCTTGTTCATCTTCCACTTGACTAGTAGAAAAAGAAGAAGAAGAAACAATATTTACATTATCTTTATATTCATTAAATAATCCTACTAATATTTTTCTAACATTATTAATTATTAATTCTATATCTATATCATTATCTTCCATAAGACCTAAACATCCATAATCTAAACTTAAGTAATCATATAACCCATCTATTTTAATTTTAGGATAAAAAACACATACAATAAGATTAATTAATGGAATGAATTTAAAATAATTTAACCATTTTATTTTTATTATTAAAATTTATTCTTTTAAAACAATATTATTTTCATATTCTTGCATTGCACTAACAATATTGTAACATTCAATTAATAATAAATGTGATATAGGATAATAAACACCACTTAAAACATAAGTTGCATCATTAAAAACTTTTAAAATATCTAAGAGTTTTGTGCATACTTCTCAATTTTGTGGATATAAATGAAGTTGATGCACATTATTAAAAATAAATGTGCACTATAAATCTCTATATGCAAATAACTTGTTTAATAATTCATAGGTTTAATTCCAATGAGTTGAAACATCTCTTGGGAATTTTTTTTGGTCTTTTACCATTTTCTTTACAAAATTTTTCCAAGATTTCATTACTTGTGGATGTGTCGATAAAAATGAAATTTCTTTTTAAATTGATGATAGGAGCACATCTAATGATCTTAAATCATCTTGTACATATAAATTTAAAACATGACATGCACATCTGACATGGAAAAATTCTTCTCCAATATTTGGTTGACAAATAAATTGGATATCATTAATTGATATAGTATTTGTTGTCGCATTACCAAATTAAATTGAAAAAAAAATTGCTAATTAAGATATATTCTTCTAAAATATTTTTAATCATTATAAAAATATTATTGGCGGTATACCGGTCATCAAAAACTCTAAATGCAATAGTTTTTTTTTTTTAATAATAACCACTCATTGTCAATTCAATGACAAGTTATTCTCATATATGAGTGATTTTACTAATAATCACTCCAAATATCACTATAAATGCATACATGTCCATTAAAATTCGTAAATAATTTTTGTAATTCTTATTTTCTTGTTTATATAAATTAAATAATGCACATTTTAATATATTTTTACTACATTTTAATTAAATTATAAAAAAATAAAAAAACAAAAATAAATATTAAATAACTTAAAAAAATCACTACAAAATAGGCTCATAAAAGTGAAAAAGAACTAACAAAAAAAAGTAACTGACAAAACAAAAAAAAAACCACCAAAATAAACAATGCAAAATAATCTTATAAAACCAAAAAATAATTAAAAAATAACTAAAATAACAAAACACAACTACTACAAAACAACCTTATATAAAAGAAAATTGAAGCAACAAAAAAAAAAGGACAAAAACAACTAAAAAAATTTAACCTAACAACATATAATAAAGGCATTAAAAGATTAATTTTTTTGCAATGTGTTATCTTGTCTCTATGGCAAGGGTATGTGTCTTATTCTGCTGACAAGTAACTAATAGACTTAGTGTTTTTCTTTAACTGTTTTAGTTTTCTCTTCAATTTTGTCTTCATTATGGATTCTGGTCTAGTCGAAAATGGTGATTTAGATTGTCTATCGTGGAGGATGACAAAGACAGGTTGATTGTGGGAGGAGAGGATTTGGTGAATACATCTCAGAACTTTTAACTTTGCTTGGTTGGAAAATTTCTTTTAGTGAAAATAATCAACTTCCCTGTTATGCAAAATACATTAGCATCTCTATGGTGACCAATAAGAGATGTTATTATTTTTTATATGGGCAATCAAATTTAACTATTCCAATTCTTCCATAAGATGGACATGGAAAGAGTAGTTGATTTTGGTCGTTGGGCATTTGATCAAAACTTCCTTATTCTGAGGAATTATGATGGCACCACACCCTTTCATGAGTTGGTATTTAACAAATCTGCATTCTGGGTTTAAATATATAATCTTCCAGTGGGATTCCATTCTAAGAAGATTTTATAGCAGATTAGTAACTATGTAGGTGTCTCATAAGTGTATGACGCCAGTTTGTTTGGGTTAGGGTCCAAGTTGATATTCTAAAACCACTTAAATAAAGAATGAAGATGAAGCAAGCAGGCGATGATTGGTTTGAGTGAATTTTAAATTTGAATGACTCCCTACCTTTTGTTTTGTGTGTGGGTTGGTGGGACAGTTAAAAAGATTATATGAGAAGGTGTCTCAGTCATCAAAATTACTTAATAACAAGTTGTATGGCAATTGGTTGCGTGCATTTTCTCGTCGCCTTTAGAATAATATCAGCAAAAGGTGGCTCTGCCTAAATAGTGATCAGGTTTGTTAAAGGCTAATCAAACTAGAGATCTAGGTGGCATTAAATATGATGGCAAGATCTCGATAGATAATTCAAGAACATGCATGTGGGAGGTGTTTAAGGCAAGTAATATGGTCAGTGGAGGGAAAATAGTTATTTCCAATAAATCAGGGAGTGGTGGGATTAGTTCTAATGACATGGTGCCTAATAATGATTCTAATTTGGATATTGTGCTGGTTATGGATTCTAAATGAAGACATAAAAATGAGGTGGGGAAGTACGGGCTGGATTTTAATGAAGATATAATTATTGTGTCTAATCAAATGCAAGTGGACTTTTTACGCTTAATTGGACCATAGGCGGGACCTGACTCTCAAACCCACTTATCACAATGAGTCTTTAGCTTACAATTATCATGGACTAGCCAACTCATATGCAATTCAGGTTCTTAAAGACTTAGTCTGAAAGACTAAGCCTAATATGTTATTTCTTAGAGAAACTATAGCCAAATTGGATAAAGTAAATAGGCTAAAGTCTTAGTTGGGCTTTAATGGCTTTGAAGTAGTTGATTGTGTTAGGAGAAGTGGGGGCTTAACCTTTCTCTGGGATGATAATATGGTTGTTTCTAGCTTAGATAAAGATAGAAATTTTATTGATATTACTGTTACTATTGCATGCTTAGGTACGCGGAGAGTGACATGTTTTTATGGGATTCTAGATAGGAGTAAAAGATAGGAGTCTTGGCAAATCCTATGTTCTTTAGCAACTTTTACCTCCCTTCCTTTATGTGTTTTAGAGGGCCTTTAATGACTTGCTTTCTATGTTTGAGAAATTTAGTGCAATTATTAATGGTTTTTATAACACAATTTTAACTTATGGTTTATCTAAAATTCCATCATTGGGTCGATTTTTTACTTAAGAATGGTGAAGAGGTATAGCTAATTTGATTCAAGAAAAGCTGGATAAAGGATTAGCAATAGAGTCTTAGTTTAGCATTTTTAATTCTTCGATGATTAGAGTTTTGAATTTTCTTCTTCTAACCATCTCTTAATTTTCCTCAATGTGCACAGGGATAATATTGTGTCTCAAAATAGGAGGTTTCATTTTGAGAATTCTTAGCTTGCCTATGAGGAGTGCCAGTTTGTTACTACTTAGTGCTAGCAAGTTAATAAGGTTTTTTTATTCAAGATAAGTTATCACAATGTGGTTTTGCTTCATCAAGATAGGGGAATAATTTAATCAGGATTTTTTGGGCAGAATTGACTTCCTATTTTAACAAATTGAAGTGTCTTCATTCTCATGTTGATCCTTAAGGATTAATAGAGTTTAACAATGCCCAACACCTTTATAATGATTTGTTAGAATAGCAGGAGATATTTTTGAGATAAAGAGCTAAGAAATTATGGTTATAGGATAACGATGCCAATATGAGATTTTTTCACTCATTTGCATCGGGTTGTAGATGAAGTAATATAATACATTCCATTAAAAATGAGGAAGGCATCTAACAACATCATCAATCCCAAATTCATTAGGTGGTTATTGAGTACTTAAGTACCATTTTCAAATCTTATAGTACTTTAGTTAATGGTGTTGTTGATTGCATAAATACTTGAGTTACCAAAGCTCAGAATGAGCTACTCTTATACGCAATTTTAGTAGATAAAGTAAAAGTGGATGCTTTTAATAAACCCCTATTTCTTTTAGAAGTTTTGGTTGTGGTGGGTGATGATGTTGTTCAACTTTGTGATCAGTTCATGACTCATGGTAGCTTTCCAATTGAGCTTAATGAGACATTAATAACTTTAATTCTAAAGAACAAATAAGTGGAGAGGAAGTCTAATTTAAGGCTGATTGTATTATGTAATGTAGTCTATAAGATTTTTTCCAAGCTCTTTACTAGTCGGCAAAAATAGGTGTTGTCAGGTCTTATATCAGAATGTCAAGGTACTATTACTGGAGGCCACTAATTTTGGACAATATCATGCTAGCTTTTAAAATTTCTCACACTATAAAACATAGGCGTTAAGGTAGACATGAAGTGGTAACCCTTAAACTAGATATCTTCAAAGCATATGACCGAATAAAATGGGTTTTTCTTAAGGAAATAATGATTAAAATAGGCTTTCATAAAACCTAGGTGGCTCTTCGGTGACTTATATAGTTTGTCATAATGGTGAACTGATTGGTAGTGTTGTCTCCATACTTATTTATCATTTGTGCAGAGGGTTTAAGCACTTTGTTATAAGTGAAACTTGATCAAGGTCTGATTCATAATTATTCTATAGCACGAAAAGCTCCTCAGATCAATCACCTATTCTTTATAGATGATAGTTATTTTTTTAGAGCTAATACTGTAGAATGTCAAACAATCTCTCAGTGTCTTTAAGTTTATGAGGCAGCTTCGGGACAATCAATTAACTTCTCAAAATCATCTCTCTTGTTTAGTAGAAATGTTGATGCTTCTCTCCAGGTAGAAATTTCTAGTTTATTCATATACCTATGGTTCAAAATCAAGGTATGTATCTTGGTTTACCTATTACATCAGTAGAAATAAATAGGAAGTTTTTCAGTTCATCAAAGATCGCATTTAGAAGCAATTAAATTCTTGGCATTCAAATGTGTTATCTAGTGGAGGGAAAGAAATACCGTTGAAGACGGTCACCCAAGGTATTCCCAATTACAATGAATGTTTTTCTTTTTCCTTCTTTATTATATGATGAAATTGAAAGGATGTTGAATAGGTTTTTGTGAGGAGGAGATAGCTTAAGGAAAGGGATTAATTGGCTTAGTTATAATAAGATGTGTATGCCAAAATGTTATGGTCGTCATAGGTTCAAGAAATTTTGGGACTTCAACTTAGCCATGATTTTTAAACAAGCCTAGAAGTTGGTAGAAAATCTTAGCCATGATTTCTAAACAAGCTTGGAAGTTGGTTGAAAATCCATATTCTCTTATTACTAGGGTTTATAAAGTTAAACATTTCCCTTCTTCGTCATTTTTTAAAGCTTGGACAAGGTCTAATCCAAGCTTTATTTGGAAAAGCTTGATGGTAGTGCAAGATATTCTGAAATGGGGAGCTAGAATACAAATTGGTGATGGTCAGTCTACTAAAATTTAGGGTGATCCATGGTTGAGTAATGCTGATGGTGGATACTTGATGACCTCAATAGTGGATGATTTAAAGCAATGTATTGTTTATAGTCTGTTTAGTCCGGGTTGCATGACCTCAGATCGAGATTTAGTGGTGGATATATTTAATGGCCATGACAGTGCTATTATTCTTCAATTGCCTTTAAGTACTATAAATGTATCTGATTATTGATATTGGTTACCTTCACCTAATGGAGCATTTACAGTGAAGAGCTCTTATAGGTTCATCATAAGTGAATGTCATTCTTATCTACATCTAGATTGGAACAAGTTTTGGAATTTAAGAGTCCCTGTGAAGATTCAAAATTTTTTATGCCGATGTGCTTGGGAATGTCTTCCTCCCGAATTGCCCTCAGGTCAAGAGGGATGCCTATTGATGATCTACTCATATACAAAGACTGTTACTCATTTTTTATTCTCTTATCCTGCTGCCAATGATTGCTGGAAGCTAGCTCGATTGAATTTTATTGTTGATGCTCATAATAATCCTCGGGACATGTTGAATGATGGTCTTTTTCAACTTTCTTCAGATGATTCAGTGACCTTTGCCACTATTCACTATCAGAATTCTTCTTATATTGAACCAATTCTACCACATTAACTTATCTATTATCACCCTTTTTCATTTTGCTTAAAACCTAAAAACAAATTTCAAATCACTATACATTGATAAAAACAAACAAATTTCAAATAACTATACATTGATAATGCCAATCTCCAAAATGAAAGATTGGCAAGAAAACGAAGAGAATACGAAAATTTCATATAAGAAGGGAAAGCGACGAAATGAAAAAAATAATAATAAAGCAGGAGCTAAAAAAATACCTAAAAAACAACCCACTAAAGAACACCATCAAATTGAAAAAGAAAAAAACGGTACCAATTAAAAAAAAAAAAAAAAAAAAAGCTTTAAAAAAATAACTGGCAGTAAAAGTAAAAAAGTTTTGGTGAAACGTTGCGAAGGCTGTAATTTTCCAAATCATTTTCCCTTGCAGGGGGCATTTTGGACAATTCGATCTTCCAGCTTTTTGTGGATGCGGTCTGGAAGCAGCAGAAGCAGTAGTACTCGAAGTTGGTGAAGTATCGGCCGAGAGCTGTTGTTACTCGTGTTGCGTACTGACAGCGAGCGAAAAGAGACGAAAACATGCCTTGCCTCAATCTTTCAACCAACGTCTCCCTCGACGGCATCGACACCTCAGCCATCCTCTCCGAAGCCACCTCCACCGTCGGCAAAATCGTCGGCAAGCCTGAGGCTGTAAGACACGCACTCTCTATCTTTTGAATAAATTTCTTTTTGATTTTCTTTTTTTTTTTTTTTTTTGTTTTGATGCATAAATCACTTCACTATCTTCATGCTTTACTGAGAAAGAAAAAAAATCAATCTTGATTCAGGAGAAGAGAGTTAGAGTTTAGGTCACTCAGGCATGATTTGTTGGTGTGACCTAAGGGGTTTTGGTTTGTGTTTATGATGCTAAAGTCACTCTATGACGATGAATTCCTTGACTTCGAAGTATATTTTGTTACTTCTTGACTTGTGTGTGATGATATCTATTGCCGATTTGGTTTCAGCTTTTGCATTAGTGGGTGTTAGAAGTTTTTGTTCATATGAGTACTGCTGAAGGGAAACTTATGCGTTTGCATTTAATGTATGGTACTGGAATTTTACTTGTGGTGATCCTTTATCTACAAATCCAAGCTTAAATTTTGTTAGATTGAAGCTTACAAATAGGAAGCACAATGTGGTTGCTTGGGCAGGGTAAAAATAGAAAAAAGGATGAGGATGGGATTTGGTTATCCTGGAATTTTATAGTAGTTAAAGAAATTCATGATTTTAACGTACTTTCATAAAAATTGTACTCATATTTATAGTAAGTTTGAATGTTAATGGTGGGAAAAAAACTATGAAATTGAGTAATGAGTGTTGTGTTTTTAAAGAGTTTTTTTTTTTTTTTTTTTTTGGGTTTCATATTGCTTAAAATTGTATTGTAAAAGTTTTGACTACTTGCTAGGCAGCTAGACTCAATACTGTCTCAGCCCCAGTACCATTGATAGGTTGGGATGGGTTGCCCATTTGGGGAGATTAGGTTTTGCCTTTCTACTTACATTTGCAATTTGCAATTGAAAATGCAGGAATGTGATGGTGCTTCCATGACTATTGAGTCTCTCTCTCTCTCTCTCATCCTCTTCTTGCATTCATCTGTCTTCTTTTCTTTTACATTTTTTTTTTTACAGTTGAAGTAATGTTCCTATATATTTATTTTTTTCAAAATGCTAGGTTTTAGGGGTTATATCCTGAAACACGTTTTAAACCATATTATGTTTGTTCATGTTTGTTATTGTGCAGTATGTGATGATTGTGTTGAAGGGATCAGTGCCCATGGCATTTGGTGGAACTGAACAGCCAGCAGCCTATGGTGAGTTGGTGTCCATTGGTGGCATTAACCCTGACACAAACAAGAAACTGAGTGCTGCAATTGCTGCAATCCTTGAGGCAAAGTTGTCAGTTCCCAAGTCTAGATTCTATCTCAAGTTCTATGACGCCAAGGCAAGCCATCTCAACTTCTAATTGTGAACAAGAGTCACAGCCATGTGCATGTTTCATCTCATTGCATTCTTCCTTTTTGTTTAGGCCCATCAAATCCAAGAATATGCACAGTGTTTGCACGCTTTACACCAGCATTAGAAAATGTAAATAAATAAATCCTTACTGTTTACAACTGTGAGCATAGTTATTAACTTCCATCAGTATCCCGGCGTTGCTTATTGTTCAATTTTCTCGACTTTAGCAGCCCCTTTTTTTTCTCAGTGGTGCTGATGTATTGGTACTGATTCGTTCACTTTATTTTTCAGGGTTCCAACCTTGGCTGGAATGGTTCGACCTTCTAGTCCAGCTTTTTGTTGTGGTTGCAACCAATAGTTCCGTGGTAATTTGGTATCATAAAAACCTGGCTACATAGGATATGAAGTTACTGTTTGCTAAAATTATGATATGTGAAACATTAGATGCATCATCTCCATTTCGGACTTTTTAGTTTATTTGGCATTAGCCAGTGCTGTTGTGGTAGTTGTGACAGATGATATAGACTTGGGAGTGAATGCATTGTGTATGTATTCTATTTAAATAACTTTTGCCTTGCCTTGCGCTGTGAGAACTAAAAACTGGATGCATTTCTAGAGTCTATAATCCAGGTGTTGTGAAGTGTTTGTAGGATCTTGTACCATTGTTGTTTTATTTCCACTTCCAATAGCATGCAGTTTATCCAGGTGAGGAAATAAGTTTGAAACGTCCAGAAATATACCAACATAAAGTTGCAAGCCTCTGGTGCTTTGTGATTTGGGTGTTCATAAATTATAGGTATGGGCTCATTTGAAGCCTTAAGCCTTTATTATCACTTCAATGCATGATCCAAAAACAGATCCCCATATGGGCAGTCGGTGGGTGGTCCTGGATCACGTTACTCAAAACAATAAGAGAAATCTCTGCTCTGCTCGTGAATGATTTGAGTTTTAACAAGGTTAACTCAGTTTTTTTTTTCTCTATTGCTGGTTAAAATGGAAAAGGTATCTTTTGAATAATGTTTTCTTTTTCTGGGGAAATTTTAATTTGATATATTTAGGAATTAAAAATATTCAATTCATGAAAGCAATCCAAGGCCATGGGGAGGTTTGCTTGGGCTTGCAAATTTTGAAGGTTTATTGAACTGAATTCTGAAGGTAGGAAGAACCCATCCATCAATGACCAAAAAAACAAGAAGCCTGGCGGGATGTTCTTAAATGCTGACTTGTCATCTTCTAATTGGCCACTGAACCACTGCCCCGTTGAGCCAGGAAAAAAATAATAATA
Organism: Mallotus nudiflorus; assembly: GCA_947683625.1. Classification (NCBI taxonomy): domain Eukaryota; kingdom Viridiplantae; phylum Streptophyta; class Magnoliopsida; order Malpighiales; family Euphorbiaceae; genus Mallotus; species Mallotus nudiflorus. The sequence continues at coordinate 5,085,577 of CANTUR010000239.1, forward strand.
AAAATCTTAAGGAGCACGGTAAAACGTCCCTTTCCCATTCATTTCTTCGCTCTCCACGCTAAAACCCACACGGACACACAATCTCTTCGCAGCTCTGCCTCTATATTCTCCGATCCCTCAAAATTCCCCAATTTCTCAACACCAACAACAACCCCCGTAATTAGATCCAATCTACTAAAAATGGCATCCTCTCCACCAATCCTCCCAATTTCCAATCCCCGACCGACCACCGCTACCACCACTTCCTCCTCCCAACCTCCCATCGCCACCCCAGCTTTCCGCGCTTTTATCAATCACATCTCCGACTCCGTCCGCAACGGCTTCTCCCAGCGCCGCCCATGGGCCGAACTCGTCGACCGCTCCGCCTTCTCCAAACCTGAATCTTTCTCCGAAGCCGCCATCCGTGTCCGTAAAAATTATTCGTATTTCCGCGTCAATTACCTGTCCGTGATCGGCCTGATCCTGGCGTTTTCGCTGCTTTCTAATCCTTTATCTCTGTTGCTCCTTCTTGTACTCCTTTCCTCTTGGATGTTTCTTTATCTTTTCCGTCCCTCTGATCAGCCTCTCGTCCTCTTCGGCCGTACTTTTAGTGATCGTGAAACCCTAGGCCTGCTCATTGTGTTCAGTGTCGTTGTGGTTTTCCTTACTAGTGTTGGATCTGTTCTCATTTCTGCTCTTATGGTGGGATTGGCTGTTGTCTTTGCTCACGGTGCTTTTAGGGCCCCTGAAGATCTCTTCTTGGATGAACAAGAACCTGCCGCTTCTACTGGCTTCCTTTCCTTCCTTGGTGGTGCTGCCTCTAATGCCGCCGCTGCCGCTGCTCCTGCAGTTGCTGCACGCGTTTGATATAATGGATCGACGGTAAAGAAGTACCCATTTCGTAATTTTGGAGACTTCTCCTTTATAATTAGGGTAAATACTGGTGATATTTTGTATGGATCTATTATCTCTTGCATGCGTTTTTATCTTCTGTTGTTGATGAATCTATTATAAATGCCCTTATATTTAGGATGGTAATCTTAGATGATACAATTTGTAATTGATTTTACGTTTATGGATCATTACAATAAAATTTTTTAATTTTTTTTTGGGTTAAAAATAATGTTCAAGTAGCCTCTGCAATGTATGGAATACAATCTATCATATGATCTGCGGTTGCTCAAATTCAGTTTTTGTTTTATTTCTTTGGTTTGTTAATTTTATATCTATATAGATCCATCCTCTGTATGGAATTTTGATGATGCTTAATGTAGTGGTTTTGCCGGCATTACCTGTAAGCTCTTTGTTTGTTCCTTTGATGTTTTTGTAGCTGGCTATTAATTTGAAACATTTACATGGTGCTTCGCGCTGTCAGAAAATTTATGAGGTATTGTTTTTCATCTGATCTTTGTTGATAAATGATCAGTCTATGTTATTTGTGGGTTGCTTGTGATTTATTCCATGCTTTGCCCCCAAGATTTTATGAGCTAGGTTCATTCTGCAGTTCATCCTTTTAGATGGCTATTAGCTTGGAACATTTACATGTTACTTTCAGTGTCTAGCACCTTGATGGTTCAATTGGTAGTGTTGCCAGCAGACTCCCTTATGGCCTAAAGGATCTGCGAGACATCAAGACCTATACTTATTGAACTTGATGCGCATCATTATCTGGATATATGCCTATTTTGAGTGTGCTTAGATAGTAGCATATGGTACCGATCTATATAATCTAAGATCATACATCCCTCCCTCAGTTCCCTTTAGCGCTGCTTATGCTCAGCAATTGATCAATCACACCTTGAAATTGTGCAATACTGTGTAGACTACTTGTTATTGATACTGTGTAGTCTACTTGTTATTTCATCAATCTTGCAAAGATGGGGAAGGCTTATGGGCAATGATGATACCTGATCAAGTTGTTTCATATCTTACAACTTTATTCTCCAATTTGTGTTATTTAGAGGCATACAGTGAACAATTGTTCAAGGTTGAATCATACGCATAATTCTTTTGATAGTTATTAGCACCAGCTTATTGATGCATTCCTTAATTAGATGCTGCTAACTTCTGCACATCATAAGCTTAACTTCGGGCTTCAGCTTTTGGGTACTAACTCTATATATTGGGGCTGAAAGCCTGTATATATTATTTCTGTTGACCTGAGTTATTCTTTTTGGACTGACAAGTGAACGGAACCAAAACTCAAAAAGCATGTGAATTCTAGTCTTATTGTTTGTACACTGCCAGTCTTCTGTGCGCAAAAGAAAAGCTGATTAATTTGATAACCAGGCATTCTTTTTGTTTTTGTTTGGCTGTCCTTTCGTATCGTACTACGGTAATAGGGTTTTTTTTTTTTAATGACGTGTCCAAATTTGGCTTTGATTGAATTTGAATCGGACTTCATTTTAATCAGATCAAATTTGAGTAGCTCAAATTACAATCAAATGGAATACTTTGCCTTTTAATATATGGGAAATGTTGTCCTACACCAGTGTAATACAGTCATTAGCTGTTATTATAATTTAATGTCCTAATCCTTTACCTTCTCTCCCACTTTTCACATTGGAGAGCAACGAGCGGGCAAAAAAACGTTCAAATTCATTTAAAAAATGTATCAACAATTAATTAACAACACTAAATCAGCGCATAACTCAATTATAAAATGGAAGGAACTACAAAAGATATGCAAGCAAAATTGATCTCAAAATTTTTTAGAGTCCATCAGGCTGAAAAAATTGATCCTTTTTCCTTAATTGTGGTTGTAAGGTTATAGATCACGATTGTAAATAGTTTTGAGTATGAAAAAAGAAAGCGGTACATATATGTTAAAAATTAACCTGATTATTAATTGTGTTAGAAATAAAAAGACTAGCGACCAGGTCAAGTCAAAGTGGCGGCAGTAGTAGGAGGTATGGTAATTAGGGACCACAGAAGACATATGGCCGTTGGAGAAGGAGGGAGGACCTACCAGGGAAAAAAGAACTATATGGCCGTTAGGTGGTAAGGCCTCTGCTTCTTCTGCTACATTATTCAGCAACACATTGTAAAAGTAGCCGTTACCCAATCAGTCCAACTCAACTGAAAACTAAAACCAAAAAGAAAACCCATCTCTTCTTCTCCAATATATGCTCTCTCTCTCTCTTTCATTTCTTTACCTGAAACATAACACTATTTCTTTTGCATTTCTATATCCTTCGACATCACCTTCTGCTTCTCTCTTTTCTTGTTCATGGAAAAGAACAAGAACCTCTTCTTCTTCAGCTTTTTCTTGTTTCTACTAGTAGCCCAGCTCGCTTCATGCCAGAGATGGGATGGAGTCATTGTAACCCAATCAGATTATAAAGCTCTTCGAGCTATAAAGAATGAACTTATTGACTTTAGAGGGCACTTACGCAGCTGGAATGATTCTGGGTATGGAGTTTGTTCTGGTGGATGGGCTGGTATCAAATGTGTTCAAGGACAAGTTATTGCTATCCAGCTTCCTTGGAAAGGACTTGGTGGTAGACTCTCTGAAAGTATTGGTCAGCTTCAAGCTCTTCGAAAGATTAGCTTGCATGACAATGTTCTTGCTGGTTCTATCCCTACGTCTCTTGGCTATCTTTCTGAGCTAAGAGGTGTTTACCTTTTCAACAACCGCCTTTCGGGTTCTATCCCTCCTTCTATTGGTAATTGTCCTATGCTTCAGGGTCTTGATGTTAGCAATAATTCACTTACCGGTGTAATTCCTCCTACTCTTGCTAATTCTACTAGGTTGTTTAGGCTTAATTTGAGCTTTAATTCTTTGAAAGGTTCTATTCCTTCTAGTCTTACTCGTTCTCCTTCTCTTGTCATTCTCGCTTTGCAACACAACAATCTTTCTGGTTCTATACCAGATTCTTGGGGTGAACCAGGGGATAAATCTTATAAACTTCAGTTCTTGACTGTTGATCATAATTTCATTACTGGAAACATTCCAGTGAGTTTTAGTAATTTGGGTTTGCTCCAAGAGCTTTCTTTTAGTCATAATCAGATTTCTGGCAGCATTCCTACAGAACTTGGCAAGCTTTCAGGTATGCAAAAAATTGATTTTTCAAACAATGCTATCAATGGAAGCTTGCCTCTCAGCCTTTCCAACCTTTCCTCTCTAGTCGTACTGAATGCTGAGGGCAATCACATTGGCGACCGCATCCCAGAAATTTTTGACAGATTACACAACCTTTCCATGTTAAACCTGAAAAATAATCAATTCACAGGTCTTATCCCGGCAAGTATTGGAAACATCTCTAGTATCAATCTACTTGATTTGGCACAAAATAATTTTTCTGGAGAAATTCCAACTTCACTTGCTGCTCTAGACAACCTCACTTATTTCAATGTTTCTTATAACAATCTGTCTGGTGCTGTTCCCTCTTTGCTCTCTAAACATTTCAATTCAAGTTCCTTTGTGGGAAACCTTCAGCTTTGCGGTTACAGCATTTCAACTCCTTGCCCTTCACCACCACCGGTTATTCAACCATCTCCAACTGTATCAGGGCCGCCCAAACGTCATCACAAGAAGCTTAGCACCAGGGACATTATCCTGATAGTGGCTGGTGCCCTATTAGGAGTGCTACTACTTTTACTCTGCTGCATTCTGATGTGTTGTTTGATGAGGAAAAAAGCTGCTCTGAAACATCACAATGGCAAAACTGCAGCGCAGCAAGCTGTAGGGAAGACTGAGAAGTCAGGAGGAGTAGCTGCAGATGTTGCATCAAGCCGTGAAATGGGTGGAAAGCTAGTTCATTTTGATGGACCATTTGTGTTTACAGCCGATGATTTATTGTGTGCAACTGCAGAAATAATGGGAAAAAGTACCTACGGAACGGCATACAAGGCAACACTAGAGGATGGTAATCAAGTTGCTGTGAAAAGGTTGAGGGAGAAGACCACAAAGGGGCAGAAGGAGTTTGAATCTGAGGCCGCAGCACTTGGAAAGATCCGTCATCCTAATCTCTTAGCATTAAGGGCCTATTACTTGGGACCCAAAGGAGAGAAGCTTCTTGTTTTTGACTATATGCCCAATGGGAGTCTTGCATCTTTCCTACATGGTAAAGTGCATTAAACCAATTCTGAAATTATATTGTACATAGTCTGCAATTGAGTAAAGTTCTAATCAAGTTAAGTTAACCATCAATCAATTCTTGGGTTGTTTTGTGCAGCTCGTGGGCCGGAGAGTGCCATCAATTGGCCGACAAGGATGAACATAGCCATAGGTATTGCGCGCGGACTGAACTACCTCCACACCGAGGAGAACATAATCCATGGAAATTTGACATCAAGCAACATACTACTAGATGACCAAACCAATGCTCACATTGCAGACTATGGCCTCGCCAAGCTAATGACTACTGCTGCCAACACCAATATCATAGCTACTGCTGGAGCACTTGGCTACCGCGCACCAGAACTCGAAAAGCTCAAGAATGCCAGCACAAAGACTGATGTATACAGCCTTGGAGTGATCATTCTTGAACTGTTGACAGGGAAATCACCTGGTGAGCCAACAAATGGGATGGATTTACCACAGTGGGTAGCATCTATAGTGAAAGAGGAGTGGACTAATGAAGTGTTTGATTTGGAGCTTATGAACGATGCACCCACTATAGGTGACGAGTTGCTTAACACATTGAAATTAGCTCTGCATTGTGTTGATCCCTCACCTTCAGCTCGTCCTGAAGTTCAACAAGTTGTTCAACAGCTTGAGGAAATCAAACCTGATCTTGCTGCTAGTTGTTGTGCTGATGAAGGAGCCAAAGCCCCACCACCATCAACAAGTGAATAAAAGAAGAGTCTTTTGTTACATTACACTATCATAATTTTTGAGAGTGCACAAATAAAGGGTCAATCAATTGGGTTGCTTTTGTTTTACACAAAGGTGTTTAGAGAAGAGTAATCTTCATTCAGATTCTTTCATTCATAGTGTTTATTTGTTAGTAATGCATGTAAATATAAGTTAGTGTGGGGTTTCATTTAGAGAGAGTATTATTATTATTATTCTTTTTGCCTCAAACAATAATAATTGTATAAGAAATTATGAAATTGCACAATTTTTTTTCTTTTTTTTTTTTTTAACATATATTTCTTTCTTTTTCCTATCAAATTTGCTTAAAGTGAATGTTTAAACTAAAATGACATGAAATATGCATATAAAAACAGATGATAAAGTCCTTTTGTGTCTTCATTCCCCTGATCTATCCTAAACATATCATATCTATCAAATTGAGTTATATGTATATTCCATGCGTGACATCAACTTGGTGAGCGAGAGATATAAATGTCTCACCTTCCAATTTATAAAAAAAGAATTAAAAACTTCATAAATCAACTCAATTACCCAAAATCAAAATATTTAGCTAATTTTTATTACAAGTAAAATGATAAAAGGTGTAAATGTTTTATTAATTTCTCACCTCATTTTTTCTTTTAAAATTTAACCATCTTTATTGATTGTTAAAAAATAATATTTAATGACTTAAAAAAATATTAATTAATTTAACAATAGATTTCCATTGTAAATTATACTCTCTTTTTTTTTTTTTTACATTTTTTATATAACTCAAAGTTAATATTATCTTATTTTATTTATTATTAATAATGAATTTCTCATAAAATTTATTTACAAGAAACTGTACCGTAACATTTTAATTAATCTCATTCAATAAAGTAAATATATAACTTTTTTATTGCAGGGATGAGATTAAGACCAATTTGATCGCCAAGAATTTATCTTGGATTTTATTGAAGCTTAAAATTGTTTAGGAAGTGTAATCAAATGTACATATCTTTAATATGCCCTAATACGATGTCGTTTAAGACAAAAACAACATCAAAATTCCCCCGATATGTGCTTAAGATACGTTCTGCTCTCTTCTTCTTTTCTCCTTTGTGCGCTATCTGTGTGCTGCGTGCCGCCATGGAAGACCTACCAATACAGAAGGTAGCGATATCAGGTCCTACATTAGCCTCCATCATGCAACGCATCTCCTCATCGTTGGGTGACGTGGACGGCCTCTTATTCGGCCACGTCACATACATAACTCCCTCAACTCTCTCCGACGACTCCTCCTCCTCCTCCGATACTGGTTTCTCTCACCTCATCGCCACGGTCACGTCCTTCCTCTGCCCTAACTATCCTCTCTCTTTCTACGACTCACTTGGCCGAGTCGACTCGTCCTCTCTCCTCCGATTCCTCCCTTCTCAAACTCCTCACAACAACAATCACTTCATCGGCTGGTTCAACTGCCGCCGGAAAACACCTCTCCGTCCTTCAATGCGAGAGTTCTCCGTTTCACGTTCCCTCTCCTCCGTCACAAACTCCCGATTCTTCTTCCCTGTCAAGGACTCCGAAACTCACGGAAATCTGATAAAAAAGCTCCCTCCCTCTATTTTTCTCCTATTTTCTACTCCTGTACAAGATCAACTAATCCACACGCACGAGTACCGATCGTACCAGTTCCGTGCAAAAACGCTGTCGTTTGATCCGAAACCCGTTGATATTGTTAACATAGGGCCGGCTTTCCGAGCGCATTATGGAAATTTTAGCCCTAATAATTCAGGGTTTCCGATGTTGAACTGCGAGACGAATGGATTATCAGCGATGAATGAGGACAGGAGTGAAGTGAGGTTGAGTGAAATGAAGCAGGTCGGGAAGGATCAGAAGGAGTTAGATTTGTATGCTGAGGATTTTGAAATTAAAAAATTGAGTAGATTGATTGGACCGGAGGCTTCGAATTATACTTTAGGGTTGGAGAATTTGTACGAGAAAATGTTGGGTAAAGTTGAGAGTTTGGCTAGACAAGTTGAGATGAGTAATGCTAAGGTTCTTGAGCTGGTGAGTGAGTATGTTTGATTTGATTACTTTAGCGACAGATGTTGCTTGCTAATCTTTGTGTTCTTTGCAGGAAAATCATAACAGCAAGTTAAGGCACAAAGTTGCCCGCGCTGGACTAGAGTGACCATCTTTTGCTCTTGCTTGTATTCTTAAGGTTGCTTCAGGTATTTTCTTTTCGCCCTTCTTTACCACAGTGGTAGAATGAGATTATGTATGCCCCGTGAATAAGTAGTTTTTGTGATGCAAGTACATTATGTCTTTGCATACATAAGTTAATCATTTTTTATTTACGAGTCCTCTGTCCCAGATTATGCCTCTCTTTGTTAGTGACATTGTCTGTGTACCCAAGGGTAAAAATATGATGATGTTTATTGGCTTTTTAGCTGGACTAAGAGTTCATTATATGGGAATTTATAAAATTACATTTTTCATTTATTGAACTCTCAGAAGCATCCATGTTGAAAGTTTGCACCACTGTGTAAGCTTGTGATCTTCTGAGTGCATTGTGTTCATTTATTTATTTTTTGCACTACATGCAAGTTTTCACTTCTGTTTCCTCTTTTGCACTTGCTCTGAATATTTGTATGTCCTTTGAAATGGAATACTAAAATATTACTCTCTTTTTATATGTCAAATTGCTACATGAGCCCTACATATAGAGTAGGGTAAATCACACTGACTAGCGTTATGGTAGCTTTGAGTCACACACCCAACTTTTTGTTTTGGGTAAATATATTATGGAAATCACTTTTTGAAATGAATAATGTATTTCAACAAATTTGTATTGAAAGGCCTTAGTATTAGCAAGCTGCCGCTGCTAGAGCAACAAAACAAATAGCATCACTATTGAACAAAAGGCATGCCACATAATATGTAGTCATGGAAGTTTATGCAATTGTTCAAACCGGAGAGCACCTTGTGAACCTTTGTAACCCATCAATGAATGTTAGGCTGCAACTCTCATAAGTAGACTTTGAAGAAAATCTTCATTATGCAGAGTTGTAATAGACAGATTGATGTAATGGAGATACTTGGCCTGCTTGTTTCTTAGAACCATGTTAGACACAAAATGGTAAAACAGTGAAATGCGTGCTTATGACCCATTAATTATTGAAAAGTTTGAGCTATACTAATTGACCACTGTCATTTCAAGGAGCGTGTTGCTAGTTAGATGAATGTAGGTTTTCTGGTTTATGACAATTCCCAAAAATTATGACATTAATAACTATTGATTACGTTTTGATCAGATAGATATTTATGGTTATTAAGGTGTCTGAATTTGTTGACTTTGCATGTGGGAATAAGAGATTTGTTATTTTTAACATTGTATGATATGAAAGTATTGATGATAATATGGAGATGCAAAATGCTGGAGATGGTTAGTATCCATAGTTATATAAGGGTCAAATCTCAAGTAAGACTATATCATAATGTTTGAAAACCATGCAAGTACGAATTAGATGAATAATATTAAAAATAAAAGAAGAGAATGCAATAGCAAACTGTTGTGCTTTGTCTTTGTGAGGGAAATAATAATTCATGAGTTTTTTAATGAAGAATCATGATGAAGATATTAACGATCAGACCATAAGAATAAAGATAAAATCCATAAACCATGAATAGTGCATTATTGAACATTGATCTAAAAGCAGAAGTTGTAAGCCACTTATTGTGACTAGTTTTACGAATAGGATTTCATAACTTGTGGTGGCCAGAACAAATGGTTGTTAAGACAGTTATAATTTGTGTGGGTAGATTGCCCTTAGTCTCTCTCATTCTGTAAACTGCAAATAAGATTATATATCTTGATAGAGTTATTTTGTGTGTGTGTGTGTGTTGGAAAGGCCTGATACTGCATGGATGATAATAGAAAAAGATGCAAATTTACCTGTTTTAGGATAATTCTTTGACCATTGCTCTTCTTTATTCTTTGTGGCAATCTTGGACAACAGTGGAGCGATTCATTTTGTGGTCAAAGTGTTAAAGATCTGGTAATCAAGGGAATTTTCTGTCGATGCTTCTTGTGGTTGGATATTCGTGGCCGTTAGGAGCTGAAGACAAGATAGCTGAGTATTACGGAACCGCTGCTGATACCAATTTCTTTTAGGGATTCCAGGCGGCTTGTAAAGTGGCTTGCCATTGCCTCCTTCGGGAGTACTGTGTACACTGCTATGTATTGTATTAATTCATTTTCTTTGTGCTCATTGCACTTTTGAAATACTTAAGAGAGGCTCTACAAGGTTGGTAGGAAAAGGAAAAAGGAAAGGAAATCAACGATCATGCTGTGAATAGGATTTTTTTTTTTTTTTTCTGAAAGGATTTTAGCCGCCACGAGGACTTGATTCACACTGACTACCACAACTTTTAATCAACTACAACAACTATATATATGTGTGCATGTGCGAGTGGGTGTTCGACATTCTTTATGCTACCGACGATTGAACTGATGACCTTCAAGACATGGGGCCTCTATTTTAACCATTTGATCTAGATGGTCAAGGCGTTATCGGCTTTTCCAAATTGAATTTGAAATGTGGCTTCTATGAAATTTGATTTTCAGCCATTGCTTCCGATCCTGTTTGCCTAATCCAACAGGAAAAAAAATCTCATGCATTCAGAATTAGTTTCCATTTAAAATTATATGCATGTCCTTAGATTACTGCAGCAACTCATGGAGACTGCGTCTAGCTGATATTGGAGATTAGGACACTGAAATTGGGCCCCGCTTGAGTTAAATGTTGCTTAGCAAATGCGTATATAGATGATCAGTTGGCAATGCTGAACTAGATTACACTAGAAAATGATGCAACAAGAAGTATTGTTCTTCTAGGCGTTAGCGGGGGACCTCATTGGCCCCATATATGTCTTTTAAATCGTCAGGCCTCAGGAAGTGTGGCCAGCTAGTGGAATTAATCATACTTTAGCCTCTTCATATGACCTGAAAATTTTAAAGAACTACGCAATCTCAGTGATAATATTACCTCAGAATCAAACGATATGTAAGGACCACCAAACTCCAAGTTAGGATTTTGAAGTTCTGAGGCCTCTCAAGGTGTGGGGCTTTTAAACAAGACTAACTTCCAATTTGCTTGCCCAATGAAAATAGCATTTTCATTGTTTAAATAAAATTAAAGATGGGAGGTGATTGTTGTGTCAATGGTCTTATAAAAAAATAATTTATAATCGCTATAGTATCTGCATTTGAATTGATATGGTTGTAGAAAAATATGAAATTTTTATTGGTAATTTTTTTTAATAATATATTTTCCATTAGAATATAATCCAAAAATTTTATCAAAGTTACTTATAAATTAAATAATCATTTTTTTTCAATTTGTGTTTGTAGGGCATTTCTAATTAGTTACTGACAATCAATTACTTGAATCAATTAAATTAAATAATTTTGATTGTGTAAACGCTAATGATATATTTTCCAAAGTTTATTAAAAATAAAAAAAATTCACACATATTATAGAAAAGAAAACAACTTTCATAAAAAAAAAAAATACAGGGTGTTTTAGCTATTGAGATGTAGCTGTTCAATTCCCAATAACTACAAAAATCCATTTGGTTAACTTTTTTAAAAAGGAACTAGTAGTTATCATATATTCAAATTGCATCAGTTCATATAAGCTTCAATTTGAAATTTTTCACCAACAAATTTTATTTTTAAAATTATATTTACTATCTTACACTTACTATTTTAACTTTAACTAATTATTATTTGAATCATTATTTAAATATTAATATTATAGTTATTAAAAATAGTAACCATACAAATAAAAATATTAAAAATTATATTAATAAAAAATTTTACAACAAATTATTTCTAATATTAATAATAGTAATAATATTAGTATCTTATTTAAAATAGATTGTCTAATAGTAGATATATTTATTTTTTGAAATTATATAAATAAAATCATTTACAACATTTTTTATTATAAGTATTAAATAAATTTTTTATCAAACATACTATTGTTAATATTTATATCATATACTGTATGTATAATGTCTATATGTAATTAAAGACACTATCAATAACCATTATTAGAATTTTATCAAGGACTTATGTTATTTATAAAAAAAAAAAAAAAAACCACCTATATAACAAGATACCAAAAAAAAAATAAAAGAGCAACTTTTAATCTTTATTTTATTACAAGAGAAAAAGTACACTCAACTATTAAAGAAACTAGTACATAACTTTTCAGATTTTTTTTTTGGAACAAAACTTTTCAGATTTTAGAAGAGTGGGAAAGAAGGCAATTTTTCTATTTTTATTTGGTCAAAGGTCTAAATTGGACCCTGAATTTTGGCTCAAAGTTTGGATTGTACCCTATTGTTTTTTTTGTTCCCATTTAAAATTTTATTGTCCATTTTCATCTCAAATTGGACCTCACCCAGACGAACCTCCAAACAAACGTTAGAAAGCGCATTGATGGACTTGTGGGACCCACCAAACCATTCTGTCTCAGGTGCCACGTCAAAGAAGAGCACTCCACCACCTACCCACTTGACTTGTTAGATTCATGAGACCCACCAATTTTGTTTGACTTATGTACCACGTCATAACAAAAAAAAAAAATTCCATTTTCTTTCTTTTTCATCAACTTCACTGTATCTTTTTTATGCTTTACTCCTTTGCTTGTCGTTGGTCATTGTCATCTCTACCACCGTCTCCGTGACCATCAACATCCCGACCACCATCATCTCACTATAACACCTCTTCATTTTGCTCCTCTCTAGGAACTATACTTCAACCAAACTCCAAAACAACTCTTTAAGATCTATATCCATGCAGACCCGAGTCACATTTATGACCCACCATTTTCCGGTGTGTTCTACAATCGGGTTATTCACTCCAAACACACTCAACACCATTCCCTTACTCTTATCTTGGTAGCGTGTTGTTTGCTTGCGCACGACCTGTTGCATAACCCTTTTGATGCCATGTTTGCCCTTCTTTCTCCTTCTTTCACTAACCCACTTGGAGCTGCCATCAAACAACAAAATAGAGAGAAGATGTGAGCTTTTGGTGCGGGTTTCTCTTTGGATTTATGGGTTTCTTTCTCATACCTTTTGCAAAGCATTCAACAATAATGATTTTTTTTTTTTTTGAAAATTGAATTTGATTTGATGCATGTGTTTGTGCAGTTTGAATATTATGAATATGAAGAATCGATGGTGGATTTTGCTCTGTTTTATTAATTACAGAGTCGTGAAAAACGGAGAGGGCAATTCGGGGGATGGAGTCTTTCCATGGTGTGAAAGATTGGTAGAGGTGGTAAAGAAGGGTTCTTGAATGTTTAACAATAAGAAAATTTGTTGCATGGACTTTGGCATCACAGTCCCAACAAAGACTTGCTTGATCGGATTCACAGTACATTTTTTCTAAAGAGTTGCAAAGCTCACACTTTTTCATTTTCTTGTTTTGGTATGGTTTTTGGGGTGGAGCAGTTAAAAGTTCCTGGGTAAAATTGTTTGGTTAGAAGTGCGGGGGGTTAATTCGAGATTATTGTGGCCAATGGAAAGGTGGGGTGGTAATGGACCTAGGCATGGCTTCAGTAACAAGTGCAATGTTCGAAAGCCTCTCACTTGCTTAGGATTTGGATTCAAAAGAATTATTCTTAAGGTGGACAGTCTTTGTGTGGTGAATTTTCTGACCCAGGATGAAAATAGAGCTTATGCAAATGTTTCCTTGGTTTGGGCGATAAAAGAATGTTTAAGCAAGGATTGGACGGTCAAGATGGAACACATCTATAACGAAACAAATTGTGCAGCATATTATATGGCCTCTTGTGCGGACGTGAGGCAAGAAGGTCAAACAAGAGCAAAATTGTCGACTGGCTGGATTGCTTTTGCAAAGGAAAACAACTTGAAAGTTGATGATGCATGTGTCTTTGAACTGATTAAGAGAATTGGGATTGTACTCAGAATTGCTATATTTAGAGATGAGTGTTGTGACTCCTTACCAGGTGAGTGAGCAAATCTGTAAATGCTTGATTTGATCTATGCATCACTCTGTTGCTTGTTTGTTCTACAAGGAAGAAAGTTGACTGTTTTAATGCTCCTGTCAAAATTTTGTCATTTAAGAACTTAAATCTCTTCTTGAAAAGACATTGGGTACTAGATATGATCATGCATATAAGTAAGTTCAATGCTTCAATATAAAGAATCTACACACTCCCTTGTTGATAATTATAATGCAGGCAAGGACTAAAGATTGAGGGATGAGATCATTGGTGATAGTTTTGTTTCTACCTCACAGTACCGCCAACTCTTCTCAGCTGAAACATAGAAGATTATGTGACCTCCATTGTTGTTCATATATTTCTTGCAAAGCTTTGGCAAATTCTGAACACATAACAAACTCAAAAAAGATGGAGATTGCTAAATAAGAATTTTCACTTCTTATTTCAAGAAAGTTTAAGATTTCAATTGTGACTACTTACCAGTCTAGTGTACCCAGATCTAGAAGGGATATATGATGATCTCATAGTGCGCATGAACAATGAAACACTGAGGATTGCTAGTATTGGCACATTATCTTTACTTTGGAATCTTGAGAAGTAGAGAACTTTAAGCTTTTTTTTTTTTCTTTTTTTATTTTTCTTTTATATGTTATTAAATAATGAAATAAAAATCATGGCTTTTTGTTAATCTTCTATTACCGACGATCTTTTTGGAGATGATGATTCGAAGATGCCTCTGTCTTTCTTTTTTCAGTATCTGTCTTTATTTGGGTAAAAGAGGGAATGGGGTAGGTTTGTTGTGGCATGGGAGCTGAGTAAGACACGAGTGGTGAGTCCAACATATTAAATTTAACGTCCGTTTGGAAGTTCGTCTGGGTAAGGTCCAATTTGAGACGAAAATGGATAATAAAATTCCAAATGGGAACCAAAAAAACATGAAGGTCCAATCCAGTCTTTGGGCCAAAAAACAAGGTCAAATTTGTATCTCGGGCCTTTTTATTTCAACTTCTACATAAGGACCCACAGACTGTCTCATCCTAATGTTAATTGATTTTTTTTTTTTTTTTGATGAATCAAAATGTTAATTGAGTTCACTTTGCTTTTGAAAAAGCAAGTGCAAAGAACCTTCCAAGAAGCAAAAGAGAAAAAAGAAAACTAAAAGTGTCGTAGGGTATTGTTGTTGTTTATTAAGATAACAGCCGCAATGTTGTCTTTTTGTTTTTTTTTTTATTTTTATTTTTTGTATTTCTGGGGATTGTAAAGTCTTCAAGCCCAAGATACAGATACATGAAAAACGACAAAATAAGGTAAATGGGGTTTTGACACGTTTACAAATGATCCACCATAAGCATGCCACGACATGTCATGAATCCAAACGTCATCGATATACCATATAAGGCAAAAATTTATCATAAAATCTTATTATCATTTCCCAACGTTCGTTTCTTAATCCCTAAGGTAACTATTATCCCCTACTGTCTCTGTCTCTAACCCAAAACTAAAGTTGACAACTTGCAACAAAAGTTCTCTTCTTCATTTCTTCATAAACCCTTCATTAACAAAAACCCTTCTTTAACAAGTTCAGGAACATCTGATGGTCAACATTTTTTTATGACTGAGTCTCCCTTCTTCTCTTTCAATCTTCACAGACTGATTGGTTCAACGTCTTAAGTTTATAGCAATCAAAGTACTCCTCTCAAATTCTTGAATTTGTTTCAAGAATCTTTCAAGAAACTAGCTTTTTTTCAGCTACTTCTGGTGGGTTTTAAAAAGTTGCTTTTTTAAAACTTGCTTTTTCTTTAATTAGTTCTCCCCCCAAAAAAAAGAGGTTGAAATCTTGAAGCCCTTAGTGATGAGTGGTGAAACAGGGGATGCAGAGAAAGAGATCTCTTTTCAGGAAATGAGTAGCAAAAGCAAGAACAGTGTTAGTGAATCGCTGGGGCATGCAGTTTCCCAGTGGAAGAAGCAAAACCCTCTTCATGTAATCTGTAGACTTCAATCAAAGGGTTCGAGAAAAGGTTGTATGCCAGGAAAAGGCGGCCCCGAGAACCAGAGTTGCAGATACAGAGGTGTTAGACAGAGAACTTGGGGTAAATGGGTTGCAGAGATTCGAGAACCTGCAGGAAAAAAGAGCAATTTAACCAATCGAACTGGGGACAGAAATCGACATTGGCTTGGTACATTTTCTACAGCAATTGAAGCAGCTCTTGCATATGATAAGGCAGCAAGGACTATATATGGTCCTAATGCTATCCTCAATTTTCCTGACCACTCTTCAGAAACATCATCATCAACTCAGTTAACAAGAATAGTAAATAGCTTTGAGGATTATGAGACTGATAAATCAAAACCAAACCTTTTATCCATTCTGGAGAAAACCTATCGTTCCAAAGAAGTTGGGGACTTTAAAGAGGAAATTGAAAATTTAGGCTCTTCTGGGGTTTCTGTTGCTGAGGAGTCAAAAGCGAAGCTTGAAAAATCTCAGGTGGCAGGAGGCAATATTTCAGGTGATTTTGAACAAAAAGAATGTTCTCGAAAACCTATTTGCAGAAGTTATAATGATATCAAAGCTGAATCATCCATATGGCTGGAGGAAGAAATGAAAACAGAATCTGCAGATGCTGCAAAGTATCCTGAACATTGTCAGTATGACTGCTTTCAGGGTATCCAGAAAGTGAAATCTGAATTAAGCTCTGATTACAAGTATTCTAATGAAGTGGAAGACCAGACACACACTAAACATGAAGAGCCGAGGGGAAGAATGGACTCCATCCAACGTGATGGCTTCAATTTGCATAAGCCTTCCAATGTTTCGTCAGATATGGATAGTCATTTAAGAGCTAACTATAATAAGTCTTCCAATGATACCCAGAAGCTGATTATGAGCAAACTAAAAGAGGAAGATATTTCAAGAATGGGGTCCCAATTGGAGGGTAGACATGATGGCATAAGCAATGTTGCAGTGGGTATGAACTGGTACACAGATATTGATGTTAAGCCCTTTATGCACATAGATGACACTGAGAATTCAGCATTGAAAGGAAAGATGAACAAAGACCATTATCACATTTTAGAGTCTATGAATTGGTATCAGGGCGACAAGCCATCTAATATCACATTTCAGTTGCAAAATCCAAAAGCCGATCAGTCAGCTGGCAGCTCAAATCATACAGTAGAAGCAAACAGAAATGAGGATATCGAATTCAATTTTTTGGAGTCTGACTTGAACTGGGGTTTAATGGAAGAGCTAGGCTTATTTGAACAATGGTTCTCTGAATTTGGATCGTAGAAATGCTTAGTAACTTGATGATTGTTTTCACTAATAATATCTGAGGACCATGATCAGAAGCAGATTTAGTTTGATTTTTTTTTTTAGTTCTCCGAGCAAGAATGGATGGATGCAGTTTGCACACATGTAGGTCATATCTGCGTAGTTGCAAGTACATTATCTTTATCTTCAAAACAGTTTTGGAGATATCGTATTAGTAGTGATATAGGTAGTTCCTCATCATTCTTTATAGAACTTGTATTTGTCCTTATGCATCTTTTGTTAATACATTCAGTTGCTATTTTGATGATATTTGCTCTTTTTTTTGTTCTTTCTTACTTAATTTAGCCATTGCTATTGGGGACTATTGGAATTGGCCTGCTAAGTGCTAACTGAGAGCAGGTTTACAATTTATAAAATTGTGCATAGCATACTAATAATAATAATAATGACAATGATAATATTAGTGAGGAAATAGTCTAATAGTGTTTCTTATATGGAGCTGGCGATTTCTGTTTCAAGACCTCTTCATTAATTTCTTGTGGCTTTGCCACCATCTTACAGTGCAATGGCATGGGACACTTAGTGGTTCATCAGGATAAAATTTTACATATACTTTCTCTCCTCTACTAACTCACTAATTATTAACAAGAAATCTTTATGGTTAATACAGTAGCAGGTAAAAAAAAATACGTACTAACTATTAACAACGAGTAATTATGGTCCACATGATAACAAGTTAAACAAAAAAAAAAAGGGAAATGGCCTAAGCGACCACACTAACTATTGACAAGAAACCAAAAATACATACTAGCTACTAACGACGAATAATTATGGTCCACATGTTATTAAGTTAAAAAAATTATAGTGTAATAGCTATTCCTTTTCAACGAGTAAAATTTAAATTTTACCAAACTATGATTATTAATTTAATTTCTTCCTGATATAAATGAGTAAAACCATTCTTATATTATACAGTCCTCTAATCTCCTCCCATTATTTATATTCTACCAAATATGTATATATTTAAATTATTAATAAAAATATATAGAAATGTGTTTTTAATATAAGAACTAAAAGAAATGAAATTGGATATATCCAAAAGCATCCACATGTAATGAATGAAATGGTGTCACCTCAAGAGAGGTTTTATAAGTGCCATCCCACCCTCTGCCTAATAATATAATAAATCTCATCTTAAAAGAAGATATCCAATACAAAATTGGGTCTTTTCATCTTTTTGGCAAATTTATATCAAGAAAGAAGTTACTAATAAATATGTGCAGAGAATTCTAACTAAACTTTTTTTCTTTTTGCATCATAGTATCTGCATTTTGATATTTGAAGTTGACAGTTCATAAGTTTTCTTTGAGTGATCAAATAAAATTCACTGCACAAAACCTTCATGTGAGTCTAAACTTCAACTATCCAAGAAAAAGACATCATTTCATATCTGTCTCAAACATGTTGTCAACAGCATTCATGAAGAAAACTATTTGGCTTGTTTCAATTAAATTTACCAGGTTGAACCTGTTTTGCATATGCAACAGATAAGACAGCTCTGTCAATTTTATTTATCTGTCATATCGTTTCTGCTTTAGAAATGTATGCGTTCTTGCGAAAAAGCAGCCTAAACAAATTTACTTAAGTGGAAAAATACAAACTCTTTCAAAATCTCCATTACAGGTTTCTATGAAATAAATAACTCTGCTCAAATTCAAGCATTTAAATTATTCACAAAAATTCCAATTATAATTACCGTGATTTACACCTTTTACACCTATCGTACAACATGAATTATAGTGATTTCCACCTCTAGCTCTCATGTGCTCAATGCTCAAGTAATTAGAGTGATTCTTGCCACAATTTGTCAAACCTGGAGCTTTATTCTAGCCCCCTTCTGAAAAACAAGCCACATCTTGACTGATGGCAGATGTTAGTCACCCTCCAAAGAATCCAGCTAGCCTCGATAACAAGATCAAATATTGAATATGATGAGGATCATGCAACGGAGAGCTGATAAAAGTTGCTCATGTGGCCTTAAGTTTTAAGCGTTTTACTGCACTGTGTCCGTGTCCCAGGTCGCTACCCTCATTTAATTATGAGCATAATCTCACTCGCCTTCCTGCTCCCCTTTTTGCCAAAGCATTTTCCATGGCCCAGTTTTTGCGCCCAACCTGGAAGAAAATAAACGTTTAACAAAAACCTGGTGCAAGCTGGGAACAAAAGTGCAGCTCGATACTATAGCTACCTTAATTAATAGATTGAAACACCTTACTAAGGATAATGATAATCACACTGGAAAATTGATGATAAGAATGAATCGATGAATGATAATGCTGGAGGACAAGAATTATTACCTCCATATTCCAGCCACAACCCGCAAGGTCATGAAGAGAAATAATCCTGTCCAGACTCCAGGAAGGCCATATACAGGAGCAGCCACAAATATGAATGCCGAAGAGATCAGTCCTACTAGTACCTACACATTACAGATTAGTAGCTGAGAAATAGAAGAGTGCATCCCACTTATCAAAATTACACTAAGGGGGCGTTTAGATGGTGTTTCGGAATTGGAAGAAAAGGGAAAAGGAAGGAAAAGTTATAAAAAATGTTTGATTCACCATAGAATGGGAATAAGAATCAACATCATTCATCACTTAAAATACTTTTACAATTATTTTTATATACAAAAATTATAATTATAATTATTTTTATACATTAAAAATTAATATTATAATTATCCATTAAAAATATTTGTTCATCAAAATATTATTGTAATTTTAAAAAAAATTATTGTAAAAATGATTTATTTTTTATAAATATTTTTATTCAAACATTTAATATGTAATTTTATTAATTTATATGTTTTATTTATAAATTTTAAATATTTAAATGTTTAACCAATTTATAATTAGTTTGACTTGATTCCCACGGAAATCAAAACTCATTCCTTAAGAATACAAGGGAATGACAATTCTTCTTAATGGGGGAATCACAATCTTATTCCCATTCTCATGTTCAATTTTAGCCAACCAACTACTAGAAATCAAAATTGTCCATTCCGATTCCGATTCTCATTCTTATTTTTTATCAAATAAAAAGATTTTAAAAGGGATAAGAACAAACCATAGAGTATGCAGCATATCCAAAGTCTGAAACGCCATAATAGAGACCATCAAGAACAAAAGCAATAGCATTCATTGGTTGAGACCCAGCAACAAACTGCAACATAGTGTCAACTATATAATAAGCTTACCAATATTATGTATATCAATCACTTGAACATTCAACACAGCAAAATAAAATAAAAAAGAATTACATGATCCCCTTTTAGGAGATTCATCATAGAAAAAATCTACATTGTCTTCAAATTTTTAGTATTATTTCATGAGCCAAAGGACCCTCAACTATACTCCAAAGTTAATATTGGACCTTAAAGTTTTTTTTGGTCCTAATAGAAACTTTTTCTTCTAAAATTGGATCATATTGGACCTTATCTCAAAAAATTTTACAATTAAGTTCTATAAATCAAACAAAATTTTAAATTTAAGTTTAACTAATAAAAAATCATTTAGATTAATAAATAAAATTGATAAATTTTTTTCTAAAAAATATATATCATCTAATTATAAAGTTTTAAAAAGTTTTAAGCCTATATAATAATTTTTAGAAAACATTTAAAATTCTTTTTTTTTTTAAATTTTTCTAAACAAATTAGACTTAAAATTTTAAAAACTTTGAAATCAAGTGATATACATATAAAAACTTCATCAAATTTATTCATAATTTAATTTTAACAGTTCAATAATAAATTTTTATTTATCAATTTAATTTTAATAGTTGACTAACCAAAAATTATTTAAATTAATAATTAAAACTAATGAATTTTTTTTAAATGTATATTATTTAATTGTAAAGTTTTAAAAATTTTTAGATTTATAAAAAATTTTAAGAAAATTTTAAAGAAATTTTTAAGAAAAGTTAAAAAAAATAAAAAATTAGTATGTAGTCTTATATATTTTTAAAATTTATAATCAGGTGGTATATATTTTTTTTTTAAAAAATATCAATTTATTTATTAGTCTAAATAATTTTCTCTTAATTAACCATTAAAATTAATATTTTATTTCACTTACCGGACTTAATTATAAAAGTTTTTTCAGATAAAATCCAATATGATCTTAATTGTAAAAGAAAAAGTTCCTATTAGGAACCAAAAAAATTTTAACGTCCAATGTTGACTTTGGGGCACAAATTGAGGGTCCAATTTGACCATTTGTCCTTATTTCATTCCCCAACCCATAAGGATTTATCCATTAAAGGTAATGAATGGTGGGGGATGGCACAACTGAAATCAAATTCAAGCTAACATCATTTGGAATTGAGTGAACATGATAACATTTCACCCAAGAAACAAGCGGTTAATTGCAGTTGTCAAATAATGTCATTGGCCTAAATTTGGATGATGAAAATAGTCGGTGAACTTTGTATGAATCCATTACAGACTCTTAGGTGGAACCTGAGTGCATGTATAGTATATGGTTACTTAAAAATTGGAAGCATAATAAAATGCATTGACTACTACTGAGACACATTAAAGAATGACAACTGCAAACAGTTGGAAACTCTAGTTTCTTAAAACAGACATGGGCCAAATACTATCATGGGAAACTAAATGTTCACTGCAGAAGATCCACTCACCAGGTAATATATAGTATGGTTCTTAGATTAATGCCCTAAAACTTTACTACTGAAATTTTTTTTAAGCCAGATGTGTCCTACAAAGGGATAGAAGAACTCAGACAAACAACCTCATCTTCTCTGCAAATGAGCTTCCTAGTCCATGCGTATCAGGGAACAAAGTTACACAGTATCTTATTGCCCCATATACTGATTTTGAAATTTACACGTTAAATGAAAGGAAACTATCTTCCACACCCCAGGGGAAAGCAATTGCATGACCTGTGCTCGAAACTCAACATGCCAAGCATCTTGAGCTTCAAATACCCAAATCTCTGGCCCAACCAAAAAGCCAGCACTACAAATTTAAAAGAGGTTCCTAACCATGTGTCTATTGAACTTGAGAACCTATATATTCAGAGTCCGAAGGTGTAACAGGAATGAAAAAAGGTAAGGAAAAAAATAAACAGTACCTTAAAGCAATGCAAAGATGAGCAACCTTAAGGAACCAAATTTTAAGCAGAACTTCGAATCAGGCAGCATAACCTGAATTGAAGGCTTTCATTGCAAGCACTGGAATTTTAAACCAGCAGCGCATGACAGCATGAAGTACAAGACATTTTTTATTGTGTATCTTACAATTACTCAATTTCCAGGGAATGGCTAGGGAACCTGTACTTTATTTAGGGAGCTCGAACAGAACCATCAACCCGTTTCCTTCTTTTATTTTTTTAGTACAGCTTATCTTCATTTTCTCTTTTATTTTTCATATGTTTATGTTAAACTCTCTACAACTTATTAGGCTATAATAATAAAATTACTAGTTTAAATTCCATCTTAACTAACTGTTTTATCACATAAGAAAGCATAATATCTGCCCCTTTCTGTTTCCAAATTAGTAGAGCTAACAACTCATGAGGCATATGTCTAGCCTAGCAACCATCAACATCTTGCCCTCTGTTTATCTTTTAAAAATTTCTGCACTTGTAAATGCCATATTTGTTTAAAAAAAAATAAGACATAATATGTTTTGCAACAAGATACTTAGAAGAATAATCCTTACCAAAATACCAGACCAGGCAATCTCTAAAACTTCTGAATCCGTACTAAACAAAGTAGAAAATGCTCCAAACCCAAGGGACAATATCACACCCAAAGCAATTCCAGTTGCTGCACCAATCTGCTTGACAATCAAGTATTAGCAAACAGAACAGAATCAGGTAATTTTCAATTTCAAACAATAAAAACCGCTGATCTAAACTGAAAATGATGCAATAGATAGGAAAACCATAAACCTGAAGAACTCTGTATACAACTTGGCGTGCTTCTTCGTAGTTTCCTTGCGCAAAACTGCTGGCCAAAAGAGCCTGCAAAATAATTATTTAATAACTAACAATAACACCAAATAACCTTGGGATGGAAAGACTGTGACCATTGCCTCAGTGCATATTTTGTGTAATATGAAGTATGCAAGCAGCTCAAGTACTATTTGCTGGATACCTTGCTCCTATGTGTAACAGTCTTCCTTCCAAGACTACAGGAAAGGTAATTCCCCAAGCATTTAGCTATATATATATATATATATATAACCATATTATTTCCAATTTTCAGTAATTTTATTCCTCTTTGTTCCAGTTGACCCTTACTTCAGGAAATTACCAAGACTCTCAAAAGTGGCATAGATTGCTGTCTCATTCAGAGTTGAAAATGCCAAAGAAAAGAAATCAATTGTAGAAAAGAAATCAAAACAATTGATAATAGAGTTATAATGCAGATAAGATCTTGAGTTTGCAAACAACATGAACTGCAAACTTATTGTCCTCTTCTTTCTCAATTAGCACGCATTAAGGCATGCATCATGGAGAAGACATGATTAAAATGATGGAAACTCGTCCTCAATGAAACTCATCTGGCATATCCATGAATGCAACTGGCATTTGGTTTTACAAATGATGCCAAAACATTAACAACTGTATTAAGTTATTCAAGGGAAAAAGAAAGGAAAGAAAAAAAACTTCCAAGCAAAAGATCACTTGGCTTTATAACTGTAGCAACATCCCGTATTTCAGTTACATGGAGAACTAGATGTGCATGGGCTTTCATCTCTACTCACTTGTGCAAAACATAGACTAAAGACAAAATTCTATGCTACTTACCTGACCAGATAGAGCTAAAGCATCATTAAGCAGTGATACAGCTAACCAAACTTGCATACAAATTTGATGACCAGCCATAGGTATTGGCCCCTCCCTGGCTGCCATGGATGTGGATAGTGTCATCGTTAAAAGCACTGCTATGGTCCGGCCAATAAGGAGACCGCCTGCAAGTTCAAGAGAGAATAACATCTAGTTGATTCAGAAAATTGGGTTAGAGCTAGTTCATGATTGCACAAAGTGTATTTCCAGCTAAGTTGCAGTTTCATTTATAAATCCAATAGATGTAGTGACCAGCAATCTTTTCCTCTGGAATCTATGGAAATCATATAACACTCTTTGATGCATCTCTATGCTCACCAGTAGTCAAGCTTTTCCCATTTGAAATATTACATTTTGAATTATTTTGTGCAGATGATTGGCTCAACGGATAATTGAGTTTGACATGGTTCCAAAAAGCAGAATTTTTCTAATAACTCATATGGATAGTGCAGCTTCTGAAGGAAGCTATAAAACTTGGCAAGAAAGTATACCAGAATTTAAATAGCTGAGAACTCCTCTCCCATCAATATTTGGAGAGATCAATGACACTTTGCTGTTCAATTTCCATAGGAGGATAAAAGCAATAAGATATCTGGAAAATAAGAAGAGTAAATTGGTTGTGAGAGAACAGTTAACCCCAAGTTTCTAAAATTGATAATACCATGCATGAACGGCACTGGTATTATTAAGTTTACCACATTACTGACATACTCAGAAGTCACTGTAGCAATTGCAGAGCCACCAACGCCAAAACCAAGTGCAAATATAAATATTGGAACCAATATTGCATTGACCAAGTTGCCAGCACCTGATAATCCAGAAAACAGCATTGTTTTATGCATGGTTAACAATAAGATAGCAGAGTCTATAGTGTATATTTTAAAATTATTTATATGCATTGCTGTATTTTGTTTAGGAAAAGAAAATCGCAAATTCTGTAGTTTAAAGTTTTCTAGCTCTACATGCAACATGTACTTTGAAATTATTTGTGAGCATGTTATTAACCTTCTTAGCAACATAATAGCATAAAAAAACAAATGTGTTTGTATCTTACCAAATTTATAAAGATAAGAACAAAGAAACAGGAAAAAAGAAAAAGGACAGTGCCATACCAATGGCATAAAGAGGTGTCTTTGTATCTTTAAATCCACGAAAAGTGCCTTGTGCAGCAAGTGCAATTACAATGGGGGGAGCACCAAAGGCCCTCCAAGTAAGAAAAATCTCAGCTGGAACTCGCATTGGTGAATCCTATAACATAGAGAATTTGAAAGAAATTTTCAGATGGCATTCTTTGTCATGACAAAATATTTACAATACAAGACGACCCACAAGTTCACGATGCAAAACATGCATTATTAATGTTCTAGGAAAAATCGTGTGAGAAGTCATGGTGTTTTACAGACACTCTTTTCGCTCAAGAAAAATGTTCAACTACATGATTTTTAAACTTTTTCTTCTTAGAACAACCATCTTACTTATGCAAGTGATCAAAGCTAGCAGTCAAAATGCATGACAGAGGCCATCTTCCCCAAAAAAATAAAATAAAATAAACAAATAAATGTACTGCAGAAGAGTATATCCAAGGCCTCTAAACCATCTATTCCACCCATAAACACCACAACCATACTACAAGTCACCCAAATCTAGCAGCAACAGGCTTTGCAAAGAATGTGAGTGCTTTTTTCTAATTCTTATGGCTTACGTTAGAACAAAAACCAAAGTGCTTAATGAAGTACCAACCTTTAGAGAATCTGCATCAGTTTGGTTATTCCATGATACAAATAAAATCTAAAGAATCTAAGAATGCTTAAATCAACATCGTAATCATTATAAATCTTTCCTCCACCACTTGTATGTCTAGAACTAAGGACTTAAAAAAAAATAAATAAGTTGTGAAGATTGTGGTTGTCATTAAAGAAAATAAAAAACCATCTTATAGATAAGATGAGCTTAAGGGAGTCACCAAAAAAAAAGTAAGTTCCATAGCTTAGCACAAATAACAAATCAGCAATTTGTTGAATAGCACAGATGTGGAGACCACAAAAAAAGAAGAAAAAAAACGTAAAATTCATAAACAAGTATGACGTACAACAGGTATACCCATGATATTCATTAAAACATCCGAGCCAAAAAAGATTGCAACAGCTTCAGCAATACCAACACAAGCAGCAAGCGCCAAAGAAGTTGACACAGCTGGAAGGTATATTTTTCTCTGGTTCTGATTCTTCTCAAAATCTAAATTACAGCAAAAACATAAAATTCCACAATGAGCATAAAACAAAGTTTCTCAAACGATGTTTCTATAAAAAAAATTAAAAAAAAAGCCAAAAAATATCTATTACCACCATCATCATTGACTTTGCCTTTGCTACCAAGCTTTGCTTGTTCTTCAGCAACAAATGAAGTAGTGACATTGAGTAAAGGAACATTAAACAATTTTGATACCAAATTAAATACAGAAGCAGCTACACCAACAGCCGCCAATTCAACAGATCCTATAATCAATCAAACAACCAAAAAATTGTAACTAACAGTTAATAATCTACCATCAAAGAGCTTAGAATAATTGAACTAAAAACATAAACAAGAAATTACCTAAATGACCAACAAAAACGGTGTCAACTAATGAGGTAATAGGATCAGCAGCAAGAGCCAGTGCAGCAGGGAGTGCGATTGATAAAATCTCCAAACCAATGTCATCAACCCTAAATAATGATCCATCACTGAAGAAAATAAAAACACAAACACACGCAAAAGACTTAGAAAGGAGACATGCATATACATATGTATACTAAATTGAACCATTTTTACAGTTAATTAACAAGTTAATGCACCTTAAACGCCTAATGAAGCCAGAAAACGAAGCGGAATTAGGAATTGAGCGTCGCTTAGGAGAAATTGAGGGCTTATGTTTCGGAGGCGGAGGAGTTTCGACGGAAGAGGGCGGAGTAGCGGTTTTTGGAGGCGATGGTGATGATTTAGGAGCAGTTGCACGCAAACGAACCGCATATTTGGGGATTGAAATGAGAGAGTGAGATTTGGTGGTAGTGATGAATGTGTAATTGAGGAAGTTCTGCGATGACAGGATAGTTGCAGTTGTAGCAGCTGCAGCCATTGTTCAGAGATTGGCTTGCTACTGTAAAATGTAAAATGTAAACTGTAGTGGTGAAAGCTCTACAACCATGAGTTCTGAATTTTGTGCGTTCACAATCACAACTATTTTAACGGAAAGATAGCGCGCTTCATGCACAAAACATTCCAACATAAAAATATCTTCCGTAACACTTGGCCACGTTTTTTACAACTTTATTTAGGTATCTTTACATAAAATGTACCTAAAATGGAAAAAAACAAAAAACAAAAAACAAAAAAAAAAGCCATTGGCTTGAACAATTTTTAAAATGATTTTTTGTAACCTTTTTTTTTTTAAAATATATCTCATTTTTCTTAATCTTTACTATCTAAACCCTTAATTTTAGAGTTGTATTTTTTTCAATATTTTTTCTTTTTTCTGATTTTTTTACTTTATACTTTTTTTTCAACATTTTATTTATTTTCCTTTTTTAACAATTTTTTTACTTTATATTGTTTCTATCTATTTTTTATTTTTTATTTTTTTACTCAATATTTTTTTACTATCTTCTTCTAATTTTTTTATTTTTTCTAAACATTTTTTACTAATTTTTTTCTACTCTTCATTATTTTCTCAATGTATTTATAACATCAACAAAAAAAAACTCGAAAAAATAAAAAAACAACAAAAATTAAAAACAACAAAAATCAACAAAATTTTACATTTGTTGATTGTCAGTTATTGATTGTTGTTTATTTTTGTTGATTATTATTGATTTTTGTTGTTTTTTATTATTTTTTAAATTATTTTTTCATTAGTAATGACAAAATTAAGGTCATAAATAAATTTTTTTTTATTATTATTAATGATAAAAATAACAAATTTTTTGACATATTTCATAATTTTTATTATTTTTTGTTGTTATTTTTTTAATTTTTAACAAATATAAATAACAAAAAACAATTAAAAACAACAACAACAAAAATCACCTAAAACCAACATAAAAAAAATTTACAGTTGTTGATTTTTGTTCTTTTTCAGTTTTTTTATTATTAATAATAAAATTATGACCATAAATATAATTTTTACTTTTATTAGTATCAATAATAAAAATAATAATTTATTTGATATATTTCATAATTTTTTTTATTTTTTTTATTAAAAAATTAATTATTAAATACTATAGATAATTTTTACTTTAATTAGTTTAATTTCTAAATTATAAAATAAATAATTATTGAATACTATGAGAATTTTTTATTTAATTAACTTAATTTTTATATTTTGAATAATAGTAAATTTTAAAATTTTAAAAAAAATTGTTATTTAGAATATAAAATTAAATTACTTAAAATATACAAATCAAATAAATATATATAATAAATTTAAATTAAATTAAAAAAAAGGACTTCAAAAATAATAAATAAGTAAAAAAGAATTAACAAAAAAAAAAACAGAATTCCCCAAAGTTTGGGATATTTTTTCAAAAATGTCCCCAAACAATAACAAAAGTGAAAGCAGAACAAGTAAAACTGGAAGAAAGAATACGGTCATGCCACAAAAAAAATAAAAAGTGTTGACTGGGCACATATTTTATATACCAAAAATCAAAAAAAATTTCAAAAATGTCATTAACTTTAAAAATTTTTAAAACTAACTATTTTAACTTTTTTTTCAAGTATAGTTTACTCCTCTTATTACTCTTATTTTTAGGGTTACTTTTTTCCTTTTTATTGATTTGTTCAATTTTATTTTTTACTTTATACTTTTTTTTAATATTTTATCTGTTTTCTTTCTTTTTTCAACAATTTTTTTTACTTTATACTGTTTTTGTTTATTTTTTCTCAATATTTTTTTACTACTTTCAACTATTTTTTTCTCATTATTTTTTTCTCAACATTTTTTTCTAATATTTTTTTTATTGTCTTCATTTTTTTTCAATATTTTTTTCTAAACTTTTTTTTTCTATTTTTGTAGTAATATATTTATCTTTTTTTTCTCAACATTTATTTTTCTAATGTCTTTATCTTCTTTTCTCAAATTTCTTTTTTTGCTCAATGTTATTTTTTAATTTTTAAAGTATTGTCTTCAATTTATTCTCAATATTTTCTTTTTTTGCATAATATGTTTTTCTCTTAAGACTTCTTTTTTTTTTTTCAAATGAATAATTATGAACTAAACATCTTCAATTGTTGTTAAATCAAGTAATAAATATCTTCAATTGTTGTAATAATAATAAATAAAACAAAATTTTCTCTTTCTATATTTTTAAAGAATAAGATTTTACTCTTTTCACTTTAATTTGTTTATTAAAATGTCTAACAACTTCTTTTTTAAAAAATTATTTGATACTTATTAATCATTAATATGTAACTAGTTTACAATTTTTATGATATATTTGTAACATCAACCAAAAAAAAACCCGAAAAAATAACAAAAACAACAAAAAATTAACAACAACAACTGAAACTACAAAAATAACAAAATTCTATGTTGTTGATTGTTGTTGATTTTTGTTAATTGTCAGTTGTTGATTGTTGATTTTTGTTATTTTTTATTATTTTTAAATTATTTTTTCATTATTAATGATAAAATTAAGGTTGTAAATACAATTTTTACTTTTATTAGTATTAATAATAAAAATAATAATTTTTTATATATCTCATATTTTTTATTGTTATTTTTTATTTTTAACAAAAATTAACAAATATAAACAAAAAAAACAAAAAAAAACAATTAAAAACCTACAATTGAAATAACAAAATCAAAAAAAAATTGCAGTTGTTGATTTGTGTTAATTTTTGTTCTTTTTTCAGCTTTTTCATCATTAATAATTAAATTAAAATCATAAATATAATTTTTACTTTTATTAGTATTAATTAAAAATAATAATTTATTTGATATATTTCATAATTTTTTTATTGAAAAAATAATTATTGAATACTATGGGTAATTTTTAGTTTAATTAGTTTAATTTCTAAATTCTAAATAATTATGAAAAAAAATTATTGAAGACTATGGGTAATTTTTAGTTTAATTTGATTAATTTTTATATTTAAATAATAGTAAATTTAAAAATTTTAAAAATGGTTATTTAGAATACAAAATTAAAATTATTTAAAATATACAAATTAAATAAATACATACAATTAACTTCAATAAAAATAACTTTAAAAATAATAATAATAAGTAAAAAAATTACAGAAAAATATGGAAAACACAAAAATAAGGAATGAAAACACGAAGTAAATTTGAGAAGAAAAGTAAAAAGAAGGAAAATATAACTGAAAAAAAAAGTACAACCACCAACGAAAAGATGTGTGTTGACTTAATACATTAATGTAATTAACCTAAAATTATATTTTAGGATTCTTTTAATATTTGTTATACCATGAACTTTGTTCATATTGTAATATAGGTCACACACAAGTGAATGGAGTTTTAACTTGAGCAAGAAGAAGAAAATTGATAGTAAAAAGAGACTTGCATCACTTTAAGAAAAAAGCCTGCCAGACATCAAACTTCACATGAAGAATATTTTTTTAATGAATAAAAATTTTTATTCATTACAAATTTTTTTATTTTTTTTAATTATAATA
This sequence comes from Mallotus nudiflorus, assembly GCA_947683625.1. NCBI lineage: Eukaryota > Viridiplantae > Streptophyta > Magnoliopsida > Malpighiales > Euphorbiaceae > Mallotus > Mallotus nudiflorus. The sequence continues at coordinate 5,116,198 of CANTUR010000239.1, forward strand.
AATAATTTTTTACTTGAATTTTATTTTAATTAAATAATATAGATTTATTTCTTAAATAATGTATATTCATATGATAAAAACATGTAGTTTCATTATTTAAATAATATATGATTATATAATAAAACATGTAAGGTCATTATTTAAATAATGCATGTTTATTGAATTTCACATGCATATTCATTGATTCTTACCTGTAAGATTATTGACCTTTGAACTTACAAGTTCATTAATCTTCACTTGCATATTCATTGAAAATGTAAATAAAGGTTAATGAACCCTCATTATTTAAGTAATGAAAATAATATATGTTCATTACTGATACATATATAATAACTTCGAATTTTACCTTTTGATAACTAGTTTTCGGAACTCCTGAGCTAACAACTTTGCAAGGGATCAGAGAAGGGTAAGGTAAGAGGTGGAGAGGAACCCTATAAACCCTTCAATGCCTAAGTCAGAGAATGTAAAAAGAGAGTTTAAAGAGATAAAAAGAACAAAGAGTATAAGAGAATATAATGAAAGGGAATAAGGGATACAAGCCCTATTTATAAGGATAATGATGCTCAAACTTTAGAAGAATTAGATTCCTCTTTGCTGAAAGTCCTATACATGTTAAGAGAGTGTTTCTTCCTATTCGGGAGTTTTCTTAGTTTGGAATCTTTTCCTATTTGGCTTGGGTGTCCTCCTTCTACAAGCAACCCTATATAAGAAAATAAAAACTTTAATTAAATAGGAATATGCATATAGGGTATCAAGAGTCCCCCCCAAAAGTATATTCGGATATTTATGTACGATATATCCGGGTCTATAAGGTAAGGAAAAACGTCATTGCATCTGATATGGAAGGGTGAACAGAGATGGCCAGCCTCAGTTACAAAAGAAAAAATGAAGCTCGGTACCGAGTCTTGAAATCATAGTATAAAAACATCGTTGAGGTGCTAACTAGACTTGAGTGCACAGAACCTGCAATAAAAAATGCTTGGTGTGAGGGATTAACCCACTAGTATGGAGACAACTTAGCAAAACTAGTTGTCGCTGGAGTTTTGATGCTCGGTGCATTAAAAGTGCGGCCCGAGTGCCTAGGTGTGGCCATGGGCCAGTTCGAAAAGAGAATCGGCCTTGAACCGAACTGACTCAGGGCAATTATGGTCATTACAGAACCTTCCGTTGTGCTTTAAATAGACCAGACCCATTTGTTTACCACACTTTTCACTTTACTTGTTGTCTTCTTTCCTTGCTAAGTTGTCTCTTGCTTGTTTTAAAGCCTTTTCTTAACAAGCTTACATCATTCTTTTCCAGGTGAAATATTTTCTCTGCTCCATATTCTTCTTCTTCTTGTTTATGGAATAGAATCTATGGCTCTATAAAAGCAAGTTAGCTTTGACTTATTTGTCTCTAGGATAGATAAGGATTTGCTAAAATGGTACTGGAGTCATTTTAGCATTCGTGCAAACTTCACTCTGCACACTGTAGATAAGAACTTCAAAGCCCATACCCCTATATTAGATTTTGATAGATTAGTTATGTACTTTGATCAATTATAGGGGGGATTGAAGTTCCCCTTAGACCCTTTTGTTAAGAGCTTTCTAAATAGGTACACTATAGCTCCTGGACAACTCCATCCCAATAACCACCAGATATTAACTGATTTTCATAGAATTGTTGCATGAGGAGGGTAGAGTTGGACTTGGATGTCCTACGATACCTCTATAACTTGAATAAGAAAAAGGAAGAGTTTATGTTCTCTCTATCAGCTATTCCAAATCATAGCCTCTTCGTAAAGCTTCTGAATCTCCATAAGAAGTAGAGACATAGGTTTTTTATTATTGAACATCCTTCAAACTTTATCCATGTCCGACGAATGTGGTCTGATGACTACCACAAGGTGAAGCGACCCCTAAATCTATTTGACAGGGATACAAAGATGGTCATGAGGCTTTATTTTCATGGCATAGCTAATATAAGATCCACCAATAATTTATCTAAGAGATATATTTAGAGAGTTTTTCCTGACTGCATATAACTTTATAGTAAGTTCTTAAATTCAGAAGGTATTCTTTGACATATGTTTTTTCTTTTTCATCTGTAAATGGCTGACTTTTTTAACTTAGTGAATGAGATTCAACTTATAAATCATGAGCTAGAGACTCAGGAGGATGTGTAGATATCTTCTCCTATTTTTGAGCCTCTTGCTCCAGAGGTCTCCTCTGAGGTTGTACCCAGCCAGAAAGGAAAAGTTATAGCAAAATCTTCTTATGTGGATAAATCTGAGGGTCGGAAGAAGCAAGCCCTGAACAAAGACTCAGATACTAAAGAGTTATACGAGGAGGTCTTTAGTAAGCGACCAAAGCTATCTGGGTGTCCAGACATGAGGTTCTGGATCCTGAAAAAGATGAAGCCTCTGAGCATCCTAAATGCACAAGTGAGGGATCAATATACCGAGTCTCTACAACTTCCTGAAGACATCCAGCACTAGACGGATGTAGATAAAGAGGAGTTGTACAATGCCCTGATCGGGCACTCACTAGAGGTAACCATCTTCCACTCTATTTAATTTATGTTTATAAGTTCTTCAGTTGATAATGCTCGTCTCTCCTTTTTTTTTCAAATGACTCAAGCTTTATTACTGGTGAAGGACAACTATTATTATCTTAAGAGTTAGTATAGTTTAAAGGAGATAGAGGTTAGCACCATAGCCATTGATTTTGAAAATAAATTGAAAAAGGTAAAGGCAGCACTGGAGCTCTACCAAACTAAGACACAGAGGCAAGATTTGAAGCTGAGGTGAGCCAGAAAAGGGTGGAGGAGTTAGAGCATAACCAAGCTCAACTTATACTAAAAATTGAAGGGCAATACTCCCAGATTACGGCTTTGGAGGAGAAGCTTACTGAGGCTGAGAAATCCCTTGAAGATGACAAAAGAAGCTACCAGAACATGGTTACGGGGTTTCTCAAAGCCTACAAGTCTAAATGTTGAAAAGACTTGCTTGCCCAAAACCTGAATTTGGACTTCACAAACTTGGATAAAATAACACCCGCTGATCTGGCCAGGGTAGCTACTAAAGAGGATGCTCGGAGTAATGCTTCTTCCAAACGATCGAAGAATTTTAAGAAATCAACTAAGACTACTGTCAATAAATCATCTACTGAGCAACCAAAGGATTTGAGGCTTATTTAGGAGATGTCTGCTAATGCCATCTCTGCTGGACCTGATCTAGCTTTTGTGTCTAGGTCTCATGATATGAGACTTCCTTTTTTTTAGCTTCCCGATACTCAATTGTAAATTACTTGGTAGATAATTTTTCTTTTATTTTTAGAATACTTTGTAATACAATATTTCCATTGATAAATGAAGTATTTTATTTCTCAAAATTCTGAGTACATTTATTGATAATATCTCTAGAGACTATTTAAGTTCCAATATCACTGTAACTTTTTTTCCTGTCTATCTTTGATCTTATTTGCCCCTTTGGTTATCTTCTCGATGACTTGATAAGGACCTTTCCAATTAGGTATGAGCTTGCCTATGCCAGAGTTACCTTTGCCAATGTTAGCCCTTCTAAGTACCCAGACTCTGATTTTAAAGTGTTTTAGTCGGATGTGTTGATTGTGATATTTGATGACCCTCTGAATCTAGGCTTTTACAATGATAGATGCCCGCTCTCTTCTCTCTTCAAGTAAGTCTAGACATATCCGAGCATTGATGTTATTGACTTATTGATCTAGATTCTTATTGACCCAGTAATTTGCTGATCCAATCTCCGCTGGGATTAAAGCATCTATCCCATAAGTTAGTCTAAAGGGTGTTTCTCCAGTGGAAGTTCTAGGTGTAGTTCTATAGGCCTAGACAATATTATTGAGTTCGTCAACCCAGTTCGTTTTCTTTTTATAAAGTATTTTCTTTAGCCCTTGTATGATGATTTTATTGGTAACCTCTGTCTGTCCATTTATTTACGGATGAGCTATTGAGGTCAATTGGAGCTTTATTCTAAGATCTGAATAGAAATTTTTAAACTTCTCGTTGTCAAATTGCTTCCCATTATCTATTATCAAGGTGTGTGGTATTTCAAATCTGCGGATGATTTCTTTCCATAAAAAGTGTTGGATCCTAGCCTTAATGATGGTTAGTACAACTTCAACTTCTATCCTCTTGGTGAAGTGGTCTATAGCCATGATCAGGAACTTTTTCTAGGAGGTTGAGGTAGGAAATGGATGCAGGATGTCCATCCCCTACACTACAAAAGGCTAAGGACTCCCAATTGGATGCTGAGGGTTAGAAGGCTTATAGTTGAGGGGGGAAAATTGTTGACATTTATGGCATTCTTGAGTTAGTTTCTGAGCATCTCGAGACATAGTAGGCTAATAGTATCCTTGTAGCAATGCCTTTCTGACTAATGAATGATGAAATTTATGCGCTCCATAAATTCCTTCATGGATTTCCCTAAGCATATAATTTCCTTTGTTTAAGGATACACATATAGACTATGGATGTGAGAGAGACATTCTGTAAAGTTTCTCATGCCGAATAGAGTAGTGTGCAACTTTTATCTTCAAATTATCTTATGGAAGTACCCTATGTTTAAAATACTAAATGATCAATTTCATCCATTCTGTAATGTCTTATATGTCCATGATTTCTGCTTCCTCGGTACTTAGTTTCATTAATGCCTTAGTGAGCTCAAGTTCTTTAAATGTCTTACTATCTTCGGCCACTTAATTGGCTAACATATCTACTTTGGAATTTTCACTTCTGGGGATTTAGATGATTTCTCATTGTCCCCCATCTTGCTCGAGAATTTAAGAGTTGTTTAACTTTCTTGACATACTTGGCGATGCTTGGGTCTTTGATCTAGAATGTTCCTTTAACTTACCAATAGTTGTGAGTCCAAGTATATCTTGAGATGCTCGGCTTTGACCTCGGTGGCTAACTTTAATCCTGTGATGAGTGCTTCATACTCGATTGTAGTATTAGTGGCATTGTATTTTATCTGAACTGCATATCAGATAGTGACTTTATGTGGCCCTTTGAGAATGATTCCGGCACCAGATCCTTAGATGGATGAGGTTGCATCGACATATAACTTCCATTATGGACACTCAAAAAGGGCGAGATCTCCCACTGTCATCTATTGTACAAAGTCTGCTAGGGTTTGAGCTTTTATCTGTTGCTAAGGTTCATAGCTGATGTCAAATTCTCTAAGCAATTTGACCATTGAACTAGTATATCAAATGTTTCAGGTCTTTGTAAGATTTTTTTTAGAGGGAAAATAAATCTTACAATAATTGAATGGGCCTAAAAATAGTGTAAGAGTTTGCAGGATGTATGGACGATGGCCATAACTAACTTATCCAGTTTGGGATATCGAATTTCTGAACCTCTGAGTATTTGCTGGTGTAGTATACTAAACTTTATTGACTTCCTTCTTCCTTCATTAGTATCGAGGAAATTGACTCCTACCCAATAGAGAGGTATAAGTACAATATTTCTCCGGGAATTGGCCTGTTGAGTAGAGGTGGAGAGGACTGGAATTTTTTATGTCTTCAAAAGCTATCTGGCATTCTTCATTCCATACAAACTTCTTAGAATTTTTCAATGCTTAGAACATTGGTAGACACAGCTTGGCTAAGCAAGAGATGAAATGCCCTAAGACTGTTATTCTGTCATTTAACTTCTACAACTTATTGATTGTTGTCGAAGCTTTCATTTTAAGAATGGCCTCTATCTTCTCGAGGTTAGATTCGATTCCTCTATGGGATATCATGAAGCCCAAGAATTTTCCTACTTTACTCTAAAAATGTACTTTTCTAGATTTAGCTTGATCTGGTATTAGTTTAGTGTTTGAAGGATTTGGTCGAGTTCGTCAGGATGCTACTCCGTATTTTGGCTCTTAATGATGATGTCATCCACATATACCTCCATGTTCTTTCCAATTTAATCTTGAAAGACATGGTTCATCAGCCTTTGATTTGTTGCTCTGATATTCTTCAAGCCAAAGGGTATAACTTTGAAGCAATAAAGACCTTCATGGGTATTTGATGGTACCCTTGTGCAGCATCCACAAAGCTATATAAACAGTGACCGATAATGGAGTCTACCAGTTGATTTATTATTAGTAATAAATAGCTATCTTTGGGGCATGCTCTGTTGAGGTCGGTATAATCCACACACATCATGTATTTGCCATTGGACTTCTTTACTAGCACCACATTTTCTACCCATTCTAGGTGTGTTACTTCTTTAATGAATCCTGCTTCCAGCAGCTTCTTTGTTTCTTTAGCGATTACCTTTTATCTTTCATACGCAAAGGTCCTCTTTTTTTAGACAACTGGCTTTACTCTTGATTTGATATTTAGACTATGTGAAGCAATATGAGGGTCTACTCCAATAATCTCAGATGCTTAAGAGGCAAAGATGCCTGAGTGTTTAATGAGGACTTTGTTTATTTCATGCTTAACTTCATTATCAAGCTTATTGCCCATCCTCACTGTCTTTCCTTCGGTGATCTGTAAGGTTTGACCCTGGTTAACTGGCTCGGGGTTGGCTCCTTATTTCTCTATTTCCCAAGATTCTAAAGGAAATGCCTCTATCTGAGGTTTCATTGCCATCTGGCAACATTGCTTGGCCATATTTTGATCTCCATGAATTATTAAGATCTAGCCTTTAATAGGAATCTTCATGGTTACGCATCAGATACTAGTGACTACATCGATCTCATAAAGTATTGGTCAACCAATGATGCCATTGTATGTAAGAGGAAGATCCACATTGAATTGAGAGTTAATAATTTTCACTTCTTTAGTATCTCAATCACTGAACTCTAGACTTAGCTCTATTAACCCTATTGGTTAGGTGGTTCCTCCATAAAAGCTTGTAATGAGATTTTGAATAGCTTTCAAATCAATAACAAAACCTCTCATTACTTTTTAGGCATTCTAAGAGAGTGCGTTGACAATACTTCCATTATCGATTAACAATCTTCTTACCAGGTAATTGTTAATGAAAGCACTTATCACGAGTGCATCATTGTGAGGGTGCTGAATATATTTCCTATCTTCTGGAACAAATATGATAGTCTGCTTCCTTTCATAGGCAGACCTTTCTTCTCTACGAGATCTCTTAGGCCTCTTTTCCGTGGCTTCTCCTCCGATAATCATGTTAATAACTCCGGCTAATTCATTTTAGGCATTCTTTAGTTTCGACTTATCTCAGTTTTGATCATCCGAATCTCTGTTCCTTCTAGCTGTGTTAATGAAGTTGCTGAGTTTACCATTCTGTATTAATCTTTCTATAGCGATCTTTAATTCTCGATATGCATCGATTTCATGCTCATAATCCCAGTGATATTGATAGTAGTACCTCTTATCTTGTATGGCTCTCTTGGTCGGCCTCAATCTTCTAGCTGGAGTTATACCCATACCATTTTTTCTGAACCACATGAGGATCTTAGATCTAAAGGTGCTCAATGGCGTATATTTCTTAACCTCCTTTTCAAATCCTTATGTCGAGTTTTTAAAGTTTGATTACTAGAAGCTCGACCTTTAGGGTATTGACCTTGGCCTTTCATCTCTCTTAGTAGGTGCTTTCTCATCATCCCGACACATCCTCCTGTCTTTGTCCATTTTTATCATCTTTATTGCCATTGTCATTACCTTAGCAAAGGTGCTGGGTTCTTTTGTCATTGTCTTATCTTTTAACTTTCTGATTCAAGTCCCATTCCTCAAAGCTTCTATGGCTACCTCATTAACCAAATTTTCAATATGCATGGCTACTTTGTTAAATCAATCCAAATAGCTTCAAAGTGATTTAGTGGCCTCTTGTCTACACATCTGGAGATCATTGATGTTTTGGCTAGAGGGACGTTGGTGATGAACTGAGTTTGAAATTTCTCGGATAATTCTTCAAAGTAGGAGATAGAAGTCTTGGGAAGTCGGTGGAACTACTTCTAGGCATTCTTGATGAGTGTACTAGGAAAGACTCGGCACACGATTCCATCATTCACATTTTAGAGTAACATTTTAGTCCTGAACGAGGATATGTGATTAATTGAATCTTCAGTTCCATCGAACTGATCTAACTGAGGCATTCTGAATTTAGTTAGAATCTCCATCCAAATTATTCTGCTTACAAAGGGAGTCTTTCCTTCCATAACACATTCGTCTTCTTTCTTTGGCCTAGTATAAGCTTTCTATATGACTTCTTCAACTTTTTGAGCTATCTTTGAATCATCTAAGGCAGGATTATCAAGCTGGATTCTCCTTTTAGGGCTTTATGTTTTCCTATATTTCCTCTAAGTACCTCCGGATCTGCTGAAGGAGATGTTGTATTATCTCCCATGTGAGTTGCTCTGGGATTACCACTTTGGATCAAGGCATTCAACTGTTATTGCATTAGGGTTATCTAGGTTTGAATATTTTGGATCATCACTTCTTTACTCATTGGGGATAGGTTAAGTGTCTGGGTTACTATGTTTAGGTTTAGTGTGTTTATAATAGGAGTTTCTGGTGTCTTGAAAAAGGTATGGAAGGTTTGTGTCTGTTATTATGCTGAAGAGGGGCATAATAAGGAAAGTTGGTGCATATAATTTGCCACCCCTGAGTATTACCAAGGAGAATGTATGATCCAATTGGGGCTTAAGACGAGGGTCTAACATGTTGAAAAGAAGTCGATGGAATTATTGTTTAAAAAGGTGCTGATGGGTTAATCAGAAGGAGAGGAGCAGATGGATTGATTGGAGGAATGGGGCAGATAGATCGATCGGAGGAATGGGGGCAAATGGATTGATATGCTTGTCGGGAGTTAAGATTTGTGGTGGAATAAAACTTCCTCTTGTTCACACCTTTTTTTTTTCTTGTTCCTCTCTCTCTCTCTCTCTCTCTCACTCACACATACACACACACATATATATATAGTATTTTTTATTTATCAAAAAAATTTTATTTTTTATTTTTTTAGTTACAATGGTTGAATGTAATTTTTTATTCATGATTTTAGTCAAAATAACATTTTTATTCATTAAAAAATATTTAATTTTTTATTTTTAATTATAATAAATAAACTTTTACTTGTATTTTTTATTTTTAGTTAAATAATATATGTTCATTACATAAATAATGTATATTCATAAAATATGTAGAGTTATGATTTAAATAATACATGTTCATTAACTTTCACCTACGTGTTCATTAATCTTCACTTGCAGATTCATTAAACCTGCAAATGAAGATCAATAAACTTACAGGTTTTCACCTAGATGTTGCCTTTAGCATCAAACATTAACCCATAACTCTTGGTTATTGCCTTCTCTTAGCCTTCCTTAGCAGTCGTTTCTCTTCAGAAAATGCAAGTTCTGATGAAACTTTTTTCCACATAAATAATCTTTTTTCTCCCTGCTAATCATGACTCAAGCTAAAAATTCAATTCAATATTGACTCTTACATTAAAATTGACTTCATCTTCAAGCAAGTATGATTTAATGGGCCTATCATAGTATGTTTTGTTTACAAAACTCAACTTGTCAATTAGCTACGTAAGTTTTGTCAATTTGAGCTGTAAACAAAAACTTATGATATTAGATTCTTCACCTTTTTGGATCTTATTAGCTACCTACATACCATTACCACTAGCAATCAAATCTTGATCAATGCGCAGCAAAACTTGTAGCTCTTTTATTCTCTCGGAGATGTCAAGCTGTTTCTGATTCAAACATTCAGTTAAAAAAAGAGGTCATAGATTGCAGTAATGGTGAGAAAATAAGAAGAAGAACAAGAATGAGAAGATAGAAAAAGCAGAAGAAAGAAACTTAAAAAAAATAAGAAGAAGAAGAAAGTGTAGAATAAAAAAGACAAAGAGACGCGTTTTACACTGTGTGATGGACCCCTATTCCATGTTGCAATGTGGACAGGGGTCCATGATATAATTTGTGCTCTTTAAAAAAAACCAAAAAAAAGGGCAATAACATGGGCAAATTATATCATGGATCCCTAGTCCATATTTCCATCACACATGTGAGTGAAACACATTTTTTTTTAATGCTCCAATGCTTTCTTTTTTAATACTTCCCTCTTACATCTTCCTCATCCTCTCTTCCTTTCTTCTCATCACATAATAGAGAAAAAAAAAACTCACTACTATCTAGAAGTCATTTAAGCCTACTACCATACATTATATACTACTACTTGCACCACCATTTTTCAGCCTTAGTCAAGCCATAAATATATTTACTCCAAAAATAAATTAACAAAAAAGGAATAGGAAAAAAATCTAATCTTTGAAGCAAGGCAAGAGAAAGAGATGGAGATAGAGCTTACAAATGGGATCCATAAGTAAGTGATAGAGAAGAAGGTAAACTCTAGTGGTCGCACATGTTTTCTCTCCATTTTTTCTCTTTTAATACTTCTAAATTTAGCTTATTTACTAATTTTCCCTTTTCTTTATTTATCATTTTGTTCAATTATATTTTCTTTTAATTATAGATCGTTCATTTCTTACTTACTTCCTTGTCTTTATTTTCTTTTCAATTTCTCCTTCTCTTTTCACTTCTAGGTACTTTTTTTTGTCTTCTTCTTGTTGATGTTTTGTTTGAATGATGTTTAATAATTAGTTCAAATTTCCAATTTTAATGATTCTATAAAAAAAATCAACCGTGAAGTATTAGGTGACACACATAAACCTGCAGGTGAAGGTCAATAAATCTTTAGGTGAAGGTCAATGAACCTGCAGGTAAAGGTCAATAAACTTACATGAAAAAATAAAAGAAGTTTGACAAAAAAAAGAAAGACTCGCATTTTTTTTTATCTCACACGTGTAATGAGCCCTATCCATATTGCTATATGGAGAAGGGTCCATGATATAAAAATTGAATAACATGTAATGTCTCATTTTTTTCAAAATATTAAATATGTGCCCTATCTTTTTAAAATATTATACACATGTCCTTTATTCACTATTTTCCCTTTGATTGTCATCTTTTTCCTTCAGCTTAATGATTTCTTCGCCAAACCTCTTCAAAATTGTTTTTTTTTTCAGTGGTGCAACCCAACTTCCATCATCTTTTAGCTTAATCTCAACTCCAAAAAACAAAATCTTCTTTTTCTGATTTACATCCTTCATTACAAATAGAAATTTCCTAAAAAAATCTTAAAAAATCTCCTAAAAACCAAAACACCAAATCTAATAGAATCAAAATAAAAAAAAAAAAAAAAAACAAATTACATCTAGATCTCATTTTGAATCATTCAATCAACATATATTATAGCCTCAATCATTCAACATCAATAGAGAAAGCAACAAACAACCAAAAAAGAGCAAAATCAAAGATCCACAAGTACACTATTCAATTTTTTTAAAAAACTGAGATTCATTCATATTTATCTTCACAATATTTAAATACCTAACAACATGCATATAAGATTTTACCTTTTGAAATAAAAAAAATTAAAATAATTAATTGTTGATTTAGTATATTTTAAGTATATTATTGATTTCAGTTACAAATTTCTACATGGTATTTACAATTTAATTTACTTTAACTAAATTTTTGTTTTATAACACAATTCTTTATATGTTACGTAAAAAATAGTATATTGGAAGTATATTATTCATTTTGAATAAGATATTGTAAGATATATTACTTAGATGTTATTCTGTATATGTTAAGAAGAATTAGGAATATTATAGGCATATTATTAGTTTCCTATACCATTCTTTGCATCTTATTTTATAAATTAGTATATAATATGAATATTATTTATTTCTGATACAATTTAATATATGTAATTTGTGAATTTTAGTATATTATTAGTTTCTAATGAAATGGAAAAACTTATAGTTTTTATACATTATGAAAGAGAGTGAACTGATGATTTAATGTACAGAAATTTCAAAGTAACTGGCATACAAATTTCAAAGGATTGCAACTATGAAATACTTATCATAACCATTTAAGAACGTCTGAAATTTGAAAAAAAAAATGAGTTACAAATCTCATACCAAGTTAAATAAGAGTATCCAGCTTTATAAATTGAAGATGATTCAAGTTTGTTGTTTTATATCCAGTTAAATAATAGAGAAGTTGATTACATAAAATACCCTTTGCGCATCTCATTGCAATAAATAGAAAATGATAGTAACATTTTGCTAAACAAACCAACAACAACAACAACAACATCACAAAATCGGTCAATAGAAATAAGGACAACAATAATAAATTCATATATTATGCAATATACAAGAGACTTAGGAAAAATAATCATTGAAGAGAGTTCCTAGAAATATGATAAAATACAGAGTCCCCTTTCTCTACTTTGTTATAACAACCGACATAAATTCAAAAGAAGTGAAAGATGGTTAACTATTTAAGGACAAGGAGATATTAAGCACATTCTTAATCTTGTATGCATTATCAAACAAGTTTTAATACAAAGTCATTAAATCTTGGTTTTAGCCTACCCGGATAGTCATATTCAGTTGTCAATGCAATCACTTTGCTTCAGCTTTTCGTATATGTATAAGCTAACTACATAATGACTTTTCATCTCCTTAATATTTAAATCAATCAAACCATCCAACACATACTTAGCAAATGCCACTATAAAAACTCCACAATCACCACATAAATAAAAAAAATAAGAACTATATAAAAAAACTAAAAAATAAAGAAACTTACTTATTTTACTGTGGAGGCAGTTCATCAAGCATAATAATTTCAAACGGCTCACCCAAATTCTTTGAATAGATATCAACAATTAGATCGATGCTCCCACAAATTGCCAACATAAAAAAATAATGGCAAAAGAACACTATAGCTTCTCAAACAATCTAACACCACTCGATCATTCCTTCCACTTTACAAAAAATTATAGACATATATACAACAATCTTTAAAGTTCAACACTCCCAAAATCCAATGCTTCTCTTTGACAATATGGATAAGAAATAAAACGTAATCAACATTGAACCAAGCAGTGTTACACATCATAAAATACCCAATAATGTACTCTGCCACAAAATGATTTATAGTCATAAGTGAGAGATTTTTTTGCCAAATATCTTGAATAAAGACTTTGAATACATTGGTCAAACTTATTATCAGTTGTGGTAAAAGTAACACAACAATCTTTGAAAATCTTTCCTTTCTTCCTTAAGTAATAAAACAACACATCAATATGCTGAAAATGAGAAAAAAAAAATCACTTTTACATAAAAATACAATATTTGTATAACGACTACAAAAAGAATATTATCTGAATATTATATGTATCTGTAATTAAAAAATAGTATCTGAAACTAAAAAAATATTAATAGTATCTAATAAAGGAAACAACATTCATAACTTAAAAATAATATATCAAACTAAGAATCATAGTATATTATTTAAAAATAACAAATAGAAATAAGCATCTATAAATTACAAAAAAAATAGGAAACTTACAGAAGATGATAATGAATAACTGTAATAATTCAAAACATGAAACTAAGTCTTTGAGGCAATAGTACTAACTCCAAGATTAAAAGTAGGATAAATAACACCATCATTGGCTTACAACCTTTTCCCATAAAAATAAAATAAAAACTCAATAAATATTTTTAAAAAAATTAAAAAAATACTTGTTTTTCTTTTTCAACTCAACTTTAATCCAATAATCAAAGTCAAAATGATAGTGATAATTTAACAACTCTTCAATATTTTTACTCAACAGACATAAATCCTTAACAATAGTAGCAACTTTCCTCTTCTTTTCTCCAAACTATGATAAACCAAATTCATTTAAAAAGGGAAATTTCATTATATATGGAACCTTAATCTCCTTTTTAGTTGGAGCAGAGGTTACAAAATCATCAACATTATCTCTTTCGGAATCTCTCATTGTAAAGCTTTACAAAGCCTGTTACTACCCTGATTATTCTCTTTTAGAGGTTGGTATCGGATATAATCTGAGTTTTATTTGGCGAAGTCTTCAATCTACTCAACAACTGTTGAAAATGGGGTGTATTAAACGTATCAGAGATGGTAGTATTCAAGTTTAGAGGGATCCATGGTTGACTGTTTCAGCTAATCCTTTTGTTAGTAGTGTGTGTGATGTGGAGTGTGAAGATATGGCTGTTGTTGATTTTAGGGTTCCAAGTGAACTTCGATGGAACAGAACTTTAGTACAAGCTCTGTTTAATGAAAGAGACAAAATAAATATTCTTTCTATTCCTTTAAGTATTCGTAACCACAAAAGATCACTGGTTTTAGTCTCTTAATATTAAGGGGCTTTACACAACGAAAAGTGGTTACAAGGTTTTGTGAGATATGCATGCTCATCATCTGGGTGTTAGTGACAGTTCATTTTAAAAGAAACTCTAGAAATTAAAGTTCCTTCGAAAGTAAAGACCTTTTTGTGGCGGGCTGTGCAAGAGTGTTTACCTACCGAAGATCACTTACAAAATAGAGGTATGGATTTTGATGCTTTCTGCCCTGTCTGTGGAGGTAGTCAAGAATTTACTCTATATATTTTAGTTGAATGTCCATTTACCTCTAATTTATAGTGTCTTAGTTGACTGTCCAATGTTGCTTCTATTCGTCAATGGTGGAATTTATTGTTTTCCTAGTGTTCTTCAAATGAAATTTTGTTGGCAGTTATGTTATGTAGGAATTTTTGGCGAAATCGTAATAACATTATTTAGAATCATTGCTTTAAGACAATCCATTTTATCCTCTCAAAAAGCAATGAATTTCTTATTAGTTAGCAAAATGCTCATCAAAAAATAGACACTCCATCTAGGACCATTCAGTGCTGGGAAAAGCCATGTCATGGTTGGTTAAAATACAATCTGGATGCTACTTTATTCAACCATAATAATCATCTAGGTTTTGGTTTGGTGGTTCATGATGATGATGGTCAATTTAGAGCTGTTAAAAATGGTTTATGTATGGCCCTTTTAATCTTGCTATTGTGGAAGCTCTAAGCCTTCATCAAGCCATGCTTTGGATAAAGTCGTTAGACTAAAATTATATTATTTTTGAATCCGATTGCCTCTTATTAGTCTAGGCTATTAATGGTAACTTGGTTGATGGTTCTATTTTTAATTCTTTGATTGATGATTGTAAATCTCTTATGAATGAGATTAATTGTTAAAGTTATCTATGCTAGAAGATTTGTGAATTATATTGCCCATGCCTTAGCAAGGCTGACAAATTCTTAAACTGATATTGGAGAATGGTTTTCTAGACCTCCTCCATTCCTTATTAATGTATTAAGTTCTGATGTTCATGTTTAATGACATATTTAGTTACTTTAAAAAGTAATTTTTTTTTACCCTAACATAAAGAAATACAACATAATAAAAAAATAATAATATCACAACAAACAAAAGAATAAAAATACAATAAAAAAAAATATTATACCTCAACATCATGCTTCTTAACATCATCAGCACCTATAATAATAAAAACATCAAGTTCTTTTCCAACAAGCTTTTCAAAATTAATAAAACAAAGCAAAATGACCAATAAAAAAAAAATAAAAACTACACAAAATTAAAGGTTTTTATAAAGAAAAACGTATACAACATCACCACTTATTTCACTAACAACTTTAATAGCTGATTTAACAAAGTAAAAAACATAAGCAAAATCATCTATATCATACTTCTCAACCTAACATAAATTAAACAATATATAAAATAGTATAAAAAATTAAACAAATACCAATAATATACAAATATCGGAATCCTTTAAGCCATAAAGCCTAATAAAAATAATATTAGAATCCCTTAAACAGAGTCTACTACATCAAAATCCTTAGCAACACCATCACTACTATCTTTCTTCTCATCTCTATCATCACTTTTATATTTATCTTCAACTCTAGCGTGAGAAGAACTAGAACATCTAACACCATCACTACCTTCACATGCAGAAAAAAAATTATTCAATCTCAATTTAACAAAAATAATAAAAACACAACAATGACCTATAAAACCTAAACCACCACCATCAATGTCTCCATTACCATCAATGTCTCCATCACCATCTTTATCCTTCTTTAAATTATCAACACCCTCAAAACACTCTTCTTCATTGTCTTCTTCTTGTTCTTTATTTTTTTCCCTCTACTTTATCACCAATCTAATAAAAACAAATCATATGAAACTATAAAACACGAAAAAAAAAAAAAGAAGTATATGATAGGTATCTATATAGTATGTTATCAAAATATAATATTCAATAAAATTAAAACATACTTCACCGTCATGCTCGGTCTTCCAAACAATATTAAAACTATAATTAGAATCTTCATGATCATCACGTTGTTCTCATAAACTAACATCCCTTCCGCCTACATTCTCAACCTGAAAGAATTTATCAAATCAGAATATATTCAGTATATAATCTAAATAACTCACTGAAAAATTAAAAAACAATCCCAAAAAAAAATCAGACCTCATCATCATAAGCAACTCCTAGTTTCTCCATAACTAAATTAAAATAAGCAAACACATTATCAAACTTAGCAAAAATATCTTTCTTCAAAAACACAATCTCTTTAGCCAAAATAAATTGTCTTTCAATAAATTTTTTCAAATATGATCCATAAACTCGAGATGATTCTTAAATTCACCACCATCAGAGCTTTACCCACTCTTTCCAACTGGTGATCAATCAAAAAATCATCATCAGAGTCTTTCTTATGAAAACTTGTCTCTTTCACCAACAGTTAGTGTGATATTTGTTAACTTTAAGTGCAAAAAAAAAACATTATACAACAAAAAAATGAAACAAAAATAGAACAAAGAAAAAGAAAATCAATCACCTTCTTTACAGATTCCCTGAAGATGTTGCGCCACAACACCTTAAAACTTAGTGTAGAGTTGCATGACCAATTCAAAATATAAGGGACATGACCATTAGAAAAATTAATTATATGACCAACAACATAGGGACAACACTCATAAAATTAGACTTGAAATGCATACGGAAATCCATTCAAACGATAAAAAGAACCCATTATGTAATTTTTTGCCCTTACCAATAAATTTCCTTTAAGTGACTCCATAGTAATATCAAAAACATTTAAACCCCAACAATAATGTCCAATTTTTTTCTAAAATCTATTTTATCCCAAGGGGAAGAAAATAAAAACAACTCAATAAAGTACAAAACAATAATTTTTAAGTAGTCATCATTATTCTCTCAACTTTTTGCTATAAAGCACTCTTGAACTGACTGTTTATTAATCTTGCTTAACCCACCAAAATATCTCTCAATAAGAACATTATCTTCATAACAAACACCAACATTCTTAAAATTAATTACAAATTCAGACCACTAACTAAAGCAAATTACTCCAAACCAAACTTCAATTAACACCACAAACATCAAACTATAACTCTTTAAAATTAGGCTTCCTCAATTCCCTAAGGAATAAAGATTGAATTAATTGACATTAAACTTCAATTTTTAGAATGTCAAGAAAATACCCAAAAGATGTAGCTTTATACATAGCCAATTGATCATCATTCAAAGTCTTTTTAAAGTTATCAATAACATTATAACTCAAACAACATCCAATTTTTGAAACAAAATAATCTTCACAAAGAATCAATAGCTAACAATCCTACAAAAAATATATATCTTTTATAAAGAAAACACCAAAAATAATAAAAATAATAACCATAAAAAATAAGATCCAAATTAAATAAAAATAATATGCAAAAAACTTATTTAAATAAAATATACCTTCAAATGAACAATTTCATAAGGCTCCTCAATAGTACCTTTAATCCTCTTCGTCAATCTCTTATTAACAACATCAACATTATCAAAAATCCTCTTTTTTTTAGAAGGTGATTTAGGAAAAACAAATTTAGTTTTTCCTTCAGAAGTTAATTTCATTTTTTTTTAACACCACCTTGCTCCTCCACTGTTGCTTTATTAACCACATTTTCCTCACTCACACTAACATCCTTGTTGAGTGTAATTTTATACATGTTTTAGAGTTGAATTTTAATAAAATTTTGAATAAATAATTAGTAATAATTGGGAAGAATTTAAGTTTAATTAGACATTTGTTTAAGTTGGACCTTTATTCTAATTTCCTATTATTTTTAGTTTCTTTAGGAGTTGTTAATTAATATTTATAAGAGTTTCCCCTTTTATAGGAAAGATTGAAAATGAAGCCTAAAATAGTCAAGGAATGCTAAACATGGCCATGACATGGGCGTGCTTGTGCCCATGTCACGTTTTGAAAGAAGAATCAAAGCAGCATGGCTTAAGCACAGCCATGCTGAAAGCCATGTCAATCAATGGAATTGAAAGAGTTGTGACACGGGATGGGGCACGAGCATGCTCAAAATTGTGCCATCTTCTGTGCGAATAGAAGAATTTACAAAGGACCATACAGCTTAAGCATGGTCATGCTTAAAACCGTGACCACTTTTATTCAAGTTGAAGAAAATTTAAAAGCTCAGTATAGCTTAAGCATGGTCATGCTTGAAGTCGTGCCCTAAAAGTGAGGATGTGTATGGTCGTGCTTAGACCATTTCAAGCAGAAAAATATTACTTTTTGGTGGAAACTTAGGAATTTAAGTGCAAGTAGGTTTTCCATTAAACCTTTCCTATAAAAGGGGATACAAATAAGCCATTGGGGAGAACACCACTGCCAAGGGAGGTGAAGTGCGGAATTGAAGAGCTTAACAAGGATTGAAGATTGAAGCGTGCTTTCACTAAGTTTTATCTTTCCTTCTTCTTCTTTTTTTATGAATAGCTAAATTAATTAGAGTTTGGTTTTGGAGTAGCTAGTTAATACTTGTTGGGATTTTTATTTTTTATTAATGATTTGATTTTCAGTCAATTTTATGAGTTGCACTTAATATCTTGTATTTATTTAAGGGCCCAATTGTTTGCATGTATGTGGATAGATTAGAGACAACGAAAGTTGCATGATTTAGCAGCTCATAGACTTATAAAACTTAGGAACCTCAATAACGAAAGTAGACGAATCCTTTAAGGATCAATAAATTGCTAAGAAACTTAATAAGCCTTAATTAATTGACGTGACCATGAAAATAGACTGTAATTAACTTTGGTATTCTTAAATGATCTCGAAAAAGACTTTAGATAATTTGAGTGGTCTACCATTGATTGTGATCAATGAAATAAATTAACTTAATTCCATAATTCAAATCCTAACTAGTGAAACAAAACTAATCTCTATTTTATCCCCATTTATTTAATTAGATTAAATAGTTTATTTTTATTTATTTAATTTAATTCTTGCAATTTATATTGATTTGTGCAAGATAGGGAAAATCGATTAATAGTTAATGCTTGGTACCCTTTTCTCATGAGAACGATACTCTACTTATCACTTTATTACTTGTCACAATCCGTACACTTGCGGAGTTGTGCTAACAATCCTCTACACATTTTTCTTAACCAACAGATTTAATAGAACCATATTCTCCCTTTGGTTTTTTCCCTTTTTTAGATTCTTACAAACACTCTTTCTAACCATTTCGACTTCAAAGTCTTTTTCCTTCACCAACTCACTATCAAAGTGCACAAATTTATGAGATTTTTCAATGGATTTAAAAGAACCAAGACAAGTTTCTACCATTTTATAAGAAATTTCATAACAGTTATAAATTAGAAAAGAAAAATGACGTCATTTAAAATTTCAATTCAACACTATAAAAGAAAATAACATTTTTTGCAAAAGAGCACGTTTTAGATGATGGAAATCGCAAAAGTAGGAAAAGAAATTACTAAAACCAATATAAAAAAAAACCTAAAAAAACAAAGGAATATAGAAAAAGAAGGAAAATAGGCAAAATAGAAAAAGAAATGAAAAAGGGCACAGATGAAAAGGTAAATGGGCATGCACGTAATTAATCTAAAACTAAGGCAATTGTATGTAAACCAGCCACAAAACTAGTCTAATTTTATAATTTTCTCTATATTCTATACTATATTAAGCAAAATGTTTTCAAAAATACAATTTCCTTTTTTTTTTCCTTCACACGTATGGATTTGCTTTTCAATTTGACGTAATTCTAGTGTGGACTCCTTTCTTTTTCACTTGCTTCTTTCTTTCTTTGCTTCTTTTTTTTATTTTCTATTTATTTTTATTTCTCTCCTTTTTCTTTTTTACTTTTTTTCTTTTTCTGGTTGTTTTTTGTTGTTTCATTTTATTCATTTTTTAGTTTTTATGAACTTGTTTTTCTCGTTGTTTTTAGTTCTTGTCATTTTTCTAGTTTTTTTTTTGTTTTTCTAGTTGTTTTAGTTGGTTCATTTTTAGTTTTACAAGATTGTTTTTAGTTTATGATTGTTTTTTTATCCTGATTGTTTTTCTAGTTATTTTTGTTTTTCTTTGTTTTTCTGTTGGTTTTTTCAAAATTTATGAGCTTGTTTTGTAATGATTTTTTATTGTTGTTTGTCTAATTATTTTAGTGATTATTTTTCTTGTTGATTTTGGTTGTTTTCTTTTCGGTTGGTTTTTTTCAATTTTATGAGCTTCTTTTGTGGTGATTTTTCTAGTTGTTTATTATTGTTTTAGCGGTAATTTTTTTGTTGGTTTTTCTCAATTTTATGAGTTTTTTTTGTAGTAGTTTTTCTAGTTGTTTTAATAGTCATTTTGACATTTTTTTTGTTTTAGCAGTTGTTTTTTTTGTTGTTTTGGTTGGCTCATTTTAAGTTTTATGAGGTTGTTTTTCTTGTTATTTTTCAGGATTTTTTTTTGTTTTTGGTTCTTGATTTTTTCAGTTGTTTTTGTTCTGTTTTAGTTTTATAAACTTGCTTTATAGTGGTTTTTTTATTGTTTTCCTGATTATTTTTCTTGTTTTTTTTTTTCAATTGGTTCTTTTTCATTTTTATGAGTTTTCAATTTATGAACTTGTTTTGTAATGATTTTTTTTGCTCTTTTCATTGTTGTTTTTTTTTTTTTGGTTTTTGGTAGTTATCGTTTGTTATTTTAGTCAGTTTATTTTCAATTTTATGAGATTATTTTTTTTGTTGTTTTTAGATCCTAATTGTTTTTTTTTTTTTGGTGTTATGGCACTTGTTTTTTTTTTTGTTGGTTCTTTTTCAGTTTTATGGGTTTTTCTTTTAGTGATTTTTTGTTGTTGTTTTGGCAGTTGTTTTTTGTTGTGTTGACGGTTATTTTTTTCGATTGGTTCTTTTTCAGTTTTATCAGTTTCTTTTGTAGTGGTTTTTATGATTTTTTTTTTTTGTAGTTTTAGCGGTTGGTTTTTTTTTTGTTAGTATTCAATTTTATGAGCTTGATTTATAGTGATTTTTTTTATTGTTTTTATGGTTGTTTTGGCAGTTATTTTTTTCATGGTTTTTGGTTGTTTTGGTAGTTATTTTTTATTGTTTTGGTTGGTTCATTTTTAGTTTTATGAGATTATTTTTCTTATTGTTTTTTAGGATATTTTTTGGTTGTTTTTAGTTCCTAATAGTTTTTTCTTGTTGTTTTTTGTGTTTTGGCACTTGTTTTTATTTTTTTGTTCATTATTTTTCAATTTTATGAGTTTTTTTTTGTTGTTTTTCTTATTTTTTTGGTAGTTATTTTTTTGTTGTGTTGACGGTTTTTTTTTTTTTGTTAGTTTTTTTTCATTTTTATGATTTTATGAGTTTCTTTTGCAATGGTTTTTTTAGTTATTTTTTTGTAGTTTTGGTTGTTAGTTTTTTTGTTAGTATTCAATTTTATGAGCTTGTTTTGTAGTGAGTTTTTTGATTGTTTTCATAGCTGTTTTGATGATTTTTTTGGTTTTTTTAATTGTTTTGGCTTTTTTTTGTTGGTTCATTTTTAGTGTTATGACGTTTTTCTTGTTATTTTTTGGTTGTTTTTGGTTCGTAGTTGTTTTTAATCGTTTTAGCTGTTGTTTTTTGTTGGTTCATTTTCTATTTTATGGGGTTGTTTTTAGTTGTTTCAACTTACTTTCTACAATTTTTTTTTTAGAATCCTTATAACTCCTATTTAACGGTCAAGAAAAAAAATGAAAAATTTAGAAACAAAGAAAAAATAAAAGAGAAGAAGAAGCATGACAATATATAAAAAATATAGAAGAGAGCACCAGAGATATAGAGACGTGGAGATACAAGGAAAAAAAAATAAAAGATTTGCAAATAAAGAAAAAAAATAGGAGAAGAGAAAGAAGAAGAAATAATACAATATAATTAAAAGAAAAAAAGAAAGGAGAGAAGAAGAAGAAGAAGAAGAAAATCATATTTTTAAAAACGTTTTTATATTTTTACATAGTTTTGAAAAAAAAAATTTAATGAAATGTATTTATTAAAAAGTTTTCCCTTTTTTTATACATTTGAGAAAATGTCCCTAAAAAAATTGATTTAATATTAGAAAGTGGTGAAATAAGAAATTTCTAACAACTGCTATCGTAAGGTTCCATCTAAAAAAAATTATTTGAGTTTCAATTATAATATATACAATCACATTAAATTAGTTACCAAGAGATTTTTACTATCTTTGTAATTTTATTCAAATCTAATTGAATTAATTAAAATTTAATAGATATTAAATATTTGATAGTTAAAACAAAAAAAAAATTGAGAAAATGAGTATTGAAATAATTAGAACTATTACTTAATTGATTGAACATTGATATTAGAAACGAGACAAATGTAGAGCTCATGAATAAATACGAGAAAAAAATGGGTCTTATTTTCTATTTAATAGAGTGAATCTCTAGATTTGATTTTTATTGTTCATGTTTACTTTTATAAAAAAATATTTTCGCTGGAAATTTATGCGCCTTTCTATATGAAAGTCTTACTATTCTCATCAATTCATACATGTGCAATTTTAATATTAACAGAATTATCAGTAATGTTTCCAGAATTGAACTCATTTAAAAATAAGAAAATAATTTTAAGTTAAATGAATATTTACGGATTAATTATAAATATTTTATCAAATCAACTAAAGAATATATGCAATTTTTTATAATTTGCAAATTTTGTACTTCTGAATTATAATATTTTCAAATGTACCATCTTTGTATAAGATTTATATTTTTTAAAAAAAAAGGGAAAATGGCCCTGAATTTTTTGACAATGCTTATTTTGGACCTGCCTGCGCATTTCTTTCAAGAACAGTGGCGTTCACGTTATTTCTGTTCTCGGTCATTTTTCATGCAGCAAGAGCTCCTATCTCAACCATACAACAAAACGTTTACTCACACTGAGGATTCATCGTTTTTGGGCTCATCTTGGCATCATTTCCTAAGAATACCATCAAATTTACATATTTACTTTCAAAAAGAGATTCAAATTAGTTATGGAAGATTAAGCAGTTCACGTAGCAACAATTCACTAGTAAAATTAGGAACTTGTTGCCAAAAAGAGGGACAAGCATTAGAATTAGAATCAGAGGCCTTTGCAATTACATGAGCCACCCTCATTAGCTTGTTACCGTACAAAAGAAACCATCACATTCTGAATCTCTAAAGCAATTGATCGATCTACTACTCTAACAATGCAACCAAACTCTGAATGATCGACATAAGAAACATTAAAATCATCGACCACTACCTTAGCATCTGATTCCACAACAACTTTCTTTAAGGTACCAGTTCAATTCATAATAATGTAAGTGATGAAACTCTAATCCCTTGTCTCTCTTTGATACGTATAATTATAAACATATGTAACCCAAATACAATTATCAACAATTACAAATGATCCAAGGTTATTTATTCCAGCTTTGCTCAAAAGCTCATTACAATTTTAACTCAAATTTAATTTAAACTCCAACTTCAATATAATTCGAACTCAAATTGATCAGAATTCGAAACTTCTCATAATTCTGAATCGAATCCAACCAACAAAAAACATGAACTAACCCCACCAGATTGTCACCTCAAAACAAAAATCAAAAATATAGATCACAATATCACATCACATCCAAAAACAAAATGTTCCTAAACATTAGTAGTACAAGTAGAAAAAGGTGAGTAATGAGATAATGTATTGGAGACCCCTCTGCTTTTTAATTTAAATTGGGGGCTTGGGTCCCTTGCAACTGAAAATGTCTCAGACTTACCCTTCAGCACTCTGTGAAATGCTTGTGGCTAGACATTTCCCTGCAATCCCTCCATAGTGACAATTCACTGATATTCACAAGGAAATCTCTTTTTTTTTAAAAAAAAAAAAACAAATATATATAGGAATATGGTTAGAAACTATAAAATTCTAATTACTTGTACGTGGATTGAAAATGACACAGAAGAAGAAAAAAAATGTCCATTGCAGCTGGCACTGCCTGGAGAATACCAAAAATAATGCTTATAGGGTACATTTCCCTGACATCCCATTTAATACATTTGTTTTTAAATAATAATAATAATTTGTACTGGCTTTATCACTTCTGCTCTGATAAATGCATTAATGGGGACATTTATATCAAGAGAATTAAGTGAAGAAATTATAAAAGTAAACAATATTAGTAGCTCAAGCAACAAGCATCCTTACCAATGCTGATATATTTTCATTTCTGGACAATATACAGCATATCTATCATATGAAAACAAAAAATTATTGACCGGATGTATGTGAATAGACATCATCATTCATGTTAGAATGGCTCTAATCGAGAAACCCTTTTTTTTCTTTTCTTTTCTTGAAAAGCAATAAAAAGGCATAAGAGGGCTCACGCAATAAAAACAAAACATGGGGTAGTAGGGGGGGGCAATATATAAGAGATATTTTAGTGGAAGCAGGAAAGGAAGCGTGGAAATAGAGTCACCCTGAAAAGGGGGCAAAATATCAGAGAAAAGTAAGACATCAGTGCAGATTTTGCAGATCCATTGGAGACAGTTTTACCCAGCAATTTTTTTTCTTTTTTTTTTTTTAAAGGGTATATCAAATATGGACTCAAAAGCCAAGGTGGAAAAGACAGTAAGAAAAGTGGTGAAGAAGAAGAAGAAAAAGATGATGACGATGAAGATAATGAAGAAGAAGAAGAAGAATCAGAAGTCGACATCCTTCAGTCCAACTTTTCATAATGGATAATAAGCCAATATCTTACCTTTTTTCACATTTTCTTGAACAGTAATTATCTTATCTATCAACCGCATCTTGTTACAAGGTGAGATAATGGGGAACAGATTCTGCTACTACCAGTCTCCCCACCACCAGAACCCAATATAGCAAAGTAAAATCAAAAGAAAGATTTCAAGAATATTGCATGAACAGAGAACACACACAGCGCACACACACACACACACACATATATATATATAATTAAAGGAAAGGCTATAATAATCTTTCTAAGTGCTCATCATGATACTCCTCAAAATAGTTATATTTTCTTTTTCTTTAATTTGCTCCTATGAGCTTTCCTTTTCCTCAAAAAGACGAAGAAGAAGAAGCTATAGAGCACATATAGACATACTCCATTATAATTAGCCCTAACAGTTCAAGAAAGATCGAGTTGTATAGATACATACATACCTGAAGCAAATGAGGAAGCAAAGGGGGGAATTATATATTGATGATGTAGAGCAAGAAGAACCGATGAAACTCAGGATGGATAGCGCTATAGAAGAGATCAAACACAACCTATTAATGAATAAAACACCATCATCGAACAAAAGAAGAAGAAGAATAAGATCATGATCGTATTATACACATCCATGGCGCTATCCCTCCTGAGCTTAACAGATTCTTCCATACTTCTTCATATGGTGTGTGTGTATATATATATATATATATATACATCAAACAAAAATGAAGGGTAAGAGTAAAATGGTGGGGAAAAGTGAAGAGGGATGCACTTGTATTTATAGCAAAAACTGAGAAACGTTGGGGGTGGGGATTGGGATATGCACACAAACGTCACCACCTCCTGGAGCCATGAGAAACTTGACTAAATACCC
Source organism: Mallotus nudiflorus (assembly GCA_947683625.1). NCBI lineage: Eukaryota > Viridiplantae > Streptophyta > Magnoliopsida > Malpighiales > Euphorbiaceae > Mallotus > Mallotus nudiflorus. The sequence continues at coordinate 5,142,076 of CANTUR010000239.1, forward strand.
TTCTTATTTATTTATTCATTTATTTTGTTTATTTATTTTGAACTAGTTTATTTATTTATTTGAGCTAAGATCCATTTCATTGATCACATAAATAAAATACCTTCTTATTGGACTTTTTATATCTTACAATTAAAATATATTTTCATATCACTTTCAAAACTAGCCGATAGAAAATTAATTTTTATGTGATATTTTAAATTTATATTGTAATATATGAATGTATTAAATTAATTGTTGAGATATATTTTATCGTTCTTATGACTTTATTGTAATCCTTTCGAATCATTTTTTTTAATATTATCCTCATATTAAGACTTTTAAAGGGAAATCACGAGAAAATAAAGATTAAATTCATAAGTTATATCAATATATTAGCTCCGTAATAAGATAGTAAATCACTTTAGGAAATAAGATAGTAAATCACTCTTCCTAAATGGGTTATGCAATTAAATTAATAAAAAGTAAAAAAAAGTTAATTATCAAAAAAAAGTAAAATAAGTTTTGAATACTCATAATTTAGAAATATATATATATATAACTAAAACTCATATTGAGGTCTCCTAAAGTTATCAATTTTTTAGTTTTAAATTCTTAAAGTTTTATTTTGTTTATCAAGGTTCTCAAACTTTATGGATTTAAACCTATCTGTCAATTTTTTAATAAAAATTATTTCTTTTTAATTCTTAAAATTTTATATTTCTAACATTTATATCACTTTTAAAATTTTTTCTCTAGTAAAAAAATAAATTTATTTATTTTAATTTTTAATAATTTAAATTAAAAACATGAATTTATATACATTTTTAAATACTTTTAAATTTTAAAAATAAATAAACAAGTTAATGTTAAGATTAAAAAAATTATAATAAAACTACTGTTTTTTAAAATAAAATATTATATGTTCAAAATAAAATATTTTGATAAAAAGAACACCATAATTAAAAAGAAATTATGATGAAAAATATTTTATAATTTTTCAAAATTTAATTTTATATTTTCAATACATTTTTTAGTTTTTTTGTACAAAATTTTAATTAAATTATTGTGAAATTTTTTTTATAATATAACTTTTATAAATAATGGATACCAATGCATGATTATTCATCACCAAAAAATAGTGATAGATTTTCCAACAATCTCAAAGTTTTATAATTATTATCTTAACCTTTATTTTTACATGAAAAAAGTTCATTTTATAAAAATTTATTCCCAATAATTTAAAATATTGTGAAAAACATTAATATTATTATAATTTTTTAAAAAATTTAGCATAATAGCATTAACTTGTTTGTTTATTTTTAAAATTTAAAATATTAGTAATAAAAATAAATAAATTTATTCTTTACCAGTGAAAAAAATTTAAATATGATATAAATGTTAAAAATATAAAATTTTAAGAACTAAAAGAAAACAATTTGTGTTAAAAATTTGACAAAAAATTTTTAAATTTCAAATCTATAAAATTTAAAGGCTTAAATATACAAAATAAAATTTTAAAGGCTTAAAACTTAAAAATCGATAAATTTAGGGGCTTAATATGGTTATATATATATATATATATATATATGCGCTTAACTTCTATGACAATTTTGATTATGCTTTGTTTGGTATTTAATTAATTAAATACTATATATATATGTAGTTAGATAGTGCATCTGCCGACTACGATGCGAATACAAATAGCCGAATGGTTGATTATTTTTGGTAGTATGGCGAGAGAAGAGAAGTATATGGAAAATGAAATATGAAAAGTATATGTTTGGTGAAAAAGTACCCTTTATAATTTCTTTCCTTCATCATTACTTTCTACTTTTTAGTTAATCTTCTGGCTAATGATTACCTTTCGTACATAACTTATACTAGTATTAATCACTTCATTTTATTCAACATGTTGGACTAATTTAAGGTGAAAAAAATATTTGTTAGCTGTATATTGCAATAGATATTATGAATTGTCAATTATGATTACCATGTTGTTAGCTGGCAATGCCATGTTAGGCCCAAATACATAATTTTATGCATACCTTTCTAGATTTTACACCAAATATTTCGTTTTATAAGGAGCCAAATAGTCATAATTTCAACTCAAAATTTTAAAAGGGTTAATTCCTTACTTGTTCAAAATTATTTTTATCATTATTTTATTTTTTAATGATTTATTTAATGTGTTTTAAATAAATAGTAGAAATATATATTATCAATTTTTGCAAAATTTATTCACATTCAAACTTCTAAATTTTTTTTAAAAAATTAATTTTTCTTTATGATAGCTTGGCTGTATTAACTTTTTAGGGTTAGAATGTGTGGCATGTCAAATTGGTAGTTGAGGTATGACTTATGACTTTGCTCGTTCAATATTTTACCGTTCGAAGTTTTATATTTTTAATGACTAAATTAAATTGATTCATCAATGAGCAATGACCATTGATGTGTTCTTAAACATTTAAAATAGGCCTATTTTGATTGAAATTCTCATATTATGTTTGGTACAAAAAGTATATAAAAAAAAATCAGTCTTTTTATTCACCAAGTGAATATTGGAAGAAATTTATCACTTTTATAATAAGCAATTTAAAAACATAAGCAGATTATTTTATTGCGTGGCTTATAAATTTCTATCCATGCATATTCAAATAATAAAAAATATTTAAAATAAAGGTGGCAATCAAACTATTTGCATAAAATATGAATTATTTTTTTCGACATTTTTAAAAATTATTTTGGTGAATTTATATGTATTTTTTAGCAGCCTATCACACTGGTGATATAGCTTTTTGCATCCACTAATTTGAATATTTTATCCATTAGTATTGAAAATTTAATATTTTCTTAATTTGCAATTTTAAAAGAAATTATCATTTTTCAATAAGAAGGCCATAAATTTTGACGCATTGAATCTCCGTAATAAAAAATTAATAACAATAATAATAAAGACAAAACTTCAACAATTGTTTGGTAAAATTATAATATATTATTGGAATAATATGATGAAAAATTTGTGTGATTCAATCAATTTACCATATTTAAAATAATAATAATAATTAAATATAAAAATATTATATTTAAGAATACGAAAAAAGAATAAAAACATGGAAAAATATTTTTATTTCCCACAACTTACTTTTTTAATTTGAAAAAATGTTAAAAAATGAATACAATTATATATTTATTCTTATATATTTTTAAGACAAAGGGTTAATAGCTAAAAAACAATTTTATTTATTATATAATCATTTATTTTTTAAAATATTTTATTCAAATAAGTAGAGAAAAATAAAATTAACTTTCATTCATAATTTTTTCTTTTTCGTATTTAACTTTTTTTTCCACGGTTTTCAACATATATTTTAGTGTACTCTTGACTTGTAAGCTATGAACTATGCATGCATCTTGAAATTTAGAAATCAGGATATTGATTCCAAATTAAATCATATCTTACTCCATTAAAGAGCCATTATAACTTACAAGTTGATGGAAGTATTATCTTTGATTAATTAAAAGTCTAAACCTTGATGTGTCTAGAAAGAGGCAAAACACATGGAGCTTGATAAGTGAATTTTGAATTGTATGTGGGAAATGGATGTGTATCATGTTGTGCCTGCAATTCAAGAAATTAACTCAAAATTAGGTTAAAAAAAAATTCAACTACATGGCTAGGAATAGTTTGTTTTACCTAGATGACGATCTATTGGTACTCAATGATCTTCTTAAAAAAAAAAATTTGCTTAACGAAATAGTTAGAGTATATCTCGTCTACTCTTTATTTAATCCAAATTTTTTATTATAAAGAGTGATTATAAAAAATAGAACTCCAATCCACTCTCTAAATCTAAATTGTAGATTAGAGAGTAAATATGACTCTCTACATGTAAACAGCTAAAATTCATTTTTTATACAAAAGTTAATTAATGCACTGCTATTTTCCATACATATTCTTGTCTCCTATTCGTTTCTTTTCTTGTAAATTTTTTTTTCTTTCTTCCCACAATATTAAATTAAATGCTTCAAGATAAAACAAAATAAAGAGTGCATTGAATTTAAATAAAATATTTATTCTTTATATTTTAAGATGCTCTTTATACTCTATATATATATAAAAAAAATGGATTTCAATTAAGTAGATACTGAATAATAATAAAAAATTTATAGAAATGTCTTTGTCGGGTGGATGGAAAGTCTCTAAAGGAAAAGGATCAAATTGCAAGGAGCAACTAGAAAGTTAAGCAAGGTTTGGAGGAGTTAGGAGAGAATGTAGTTGCACTGGCAATAGCAGATGGTATGGAGGGCATTGAAGAGTGTTAGTTGATTATGAATCCTAATCCAGTTTCATTCAAAGAAAAGTTAATAGATACTGGCTATTTAGATATAGGGATTAAAGGACTTGCGGAGGAGGAATGGTGCTAGGATGATGATTTTGATATAGAGGAGAAAATGGAGGGATGCCCTGTTATTAGGGTTTTTAAAGAGGAGAAAAGAAGGATGCGCAAACCTTAGTCTAAGATGTTGATTATTAAACTTATGGGGAAATCTATTGGATACAATTTCATGCAACGTAAGATTAAGGATCTATGGAAACCTATGTCACCATTTTCCTTAGTTGCTTTGGAGAATGATTTTTTTCTAGTCCAATTAAATTTCGATGAAGACTATAATTATATATTTAGTGGTGATCCTTGGATGATTTGGGATCATTACTTAATAGTGAGGCAATGGTACCTAAATTTTTATCCTTATGAGGCCAATATTAATAGGGTAATGGTTTGGGTTCGTATACTATGTCTTCCTATAGAAGATTATGATGGAAGTTTTCTTATAAAACTTGGGTCACAATTGGGTCGTCCAATCAAGATTGATAATGTAACCTTCGATGTATCCAAAGGGAAGTTTGTACGTATTTATGTGGAAATTGACTTAAATAAGTCGCTAGTCTACTGATTCATATTGAAGAAAAGAACCCGTCAAGTTGAATATGAGGGAATTCATATGGTTTGTTTTCAGTGTAGGAAATATGGCTACAGGACAGAAGATTATCCATTAAACAAACCAGTGGTAGAGGAGGAAGTAGCAAAGGTGCCCAATCTGAAAGATGCTACTAATAAGGGACTAGAATTTGAAACTAATGATCATTTTGGTACATGGATGGTAGTGAAGAAAAAATATCGGAATAATGATTTTGGTAAAAATAATTCTTGGTAATTGGAACTAACAAAGGGAAATATGATGATACTAAACATGAGAGGAATGAAAGATTTGATATTCTTACAGAGGAAGATGGTCAACAATAAGATACTGGTGAGGAAGTTAGCAGGGATGATGGGAATTTAAATATGGAAAGATGGCATGAGGTTCAAGGATTTAGTAAAAAGAGAGGCCGTAATGGGCTTATTAGAGGAAGAGGCCGTAGACCCAATGTCCAAATTGTTGAGTCCAATAATCGACAGGTGGGCTTAGGCCATAATACTACTTCTAAAGGAAAAGAGATTATGGTTGCTAGCAAGGGCAAACATTCTCAGAAAGCTATATTTTTTTTAAAGCATATAGTAGTCACTGGGGTTTAGGAGGGGCAAGTGGTCACTACTTCGGTGGTCAATAATAAGAAGCCTATATAGCTGGTGTTTAATAAAAATATTATTCTAGGTACTAGTAAGCATAATGATCCTGCGAACCCTCACCCTCCTGAACTACCTTATGGCTTCGATAATGGTAAGGAAGTGGGTGTTGATTATAAGAGTTTTATCCTTAAAGATGGAGAGTGGATGGATAATGAAGATCCAGATGATTGGATTGTGGATAGAGGAGCCATCACTTGATATGATATCTCCAATAGCCTTAGTATTGTGCACTTTATTTTCTTTATGTTTATATTATTATGGAATTTCCAAGAAGATACAAGTAGGGGCTTTATCCGTACTTTTAAAAATCTTTTTAGGGTTCATCGGCATTCTATCTTAGGGTTGGTAGAATAAAAAATTAGTGGCAATCAGGCTAATCATGTTTGTTGGCAACTTAGTTTTGCAAAATGGGTAAAAGTTGAAGTTGTTGGGTATAGTGGAGGCATCTGGCTTTTCTAGGATAAAGGAAAAATCCATTTTTAAGTCTTAGCTACCAGTCCCTAGTTCATCCACTGTTCTGTTAAGGAAGGTAATCTTGCTCTCTGGTTGTTATCTGTGGTCTATGGTAGCCTGAATCTGAGTTTAAGAAGAATGCTATGGTAGGATTTATCTATCTAAAATCTAAAAATCTCTTAACCTTAGATTGCAATAGGGGATTTTAATGTTGTTTTCTCACAAGAAGAAATTTAGGGTAGTACTCAGCATTTCACTCAACACTCTGCCTCTTTTATTCAATGGATTAATGACAACACTTTTGTCGGTCTTGGGTTTTCAATGTTTACTTGGGGTCAGGGTGACAATCCTATTTTTAGGAAGGGAGTTCAACTGGATAATGCACTACATTCTTTGAACTGGAAGCTTTTATTTCCTAATGTTAATGTCACTCATTTGCTAAAGCTATGCTTTGACCACTCCCCTCTTTTGTTGAATTTCAGCCTGTATTGTCTATTCCGATGAGTTGGCCGTTTCGCTTCCAAGCAGCATGGCAAACTCACTCTTAATTTAATAATCTAGTTAGCAAGAATTAGCACCATAATAAAGGATTGGTTATTACTCTTAATTCTTTTTTTAGGTGCTTGAATAACTGGAATCGAACTACTTTTGGTAATATCTTTATTAGGAAAAGAAGATTATAGGCTAGGCTTGCTGGGGTGCAAAAGCTCCTTGATACCTCAATTACTAGTAAGCATTTGAAGCTTAAGCAAAAGTTAAAATGAGAGTTGGGTGAGGTTTTACATCAAGAAGAAATTCTGTGGTATCAAAAATCTCTTGAGGAGTGGATTAAGTCGGGTGATTGCAACACGAGATTTTTTCATACTAGCACTCTTATTAAGCATAGTAAGAATCGAATTCAAGGCTTAAAGAATGATATGGGGGACTGTATTATGGATGATCATGTGCTTAAAGGTATGGCAAGATAATTTTTTTTACCAATTATATACAATAAATCCTTTGGTTGAACCTTAATCTTTATATCAAGGTCAAATTCCTCCTCTTTCTATGGATTTTTTAGATAGTCTCAACAAGCCTTTCTCATTAGAAGAAGTTAGGTTGGCTCTCTTTGATATGACTCCTTGGAAGTCTCTAAGACTTGACGATTTTCATGCTAGATTCTTTCAACACTCTTGGAGCATTATTAGTCAGATGCTTTGTAATAATGTTCTAAGGTACTTACAGGGTGGGGAAATGTATAATCAACTCAATGACACTCTCCTCATTCTTCTTCCAAAGGTTTCTAACCTAGAGAACCTATCCCAGTTTCGTCCTATTAGTTTTTGCAACGTGGCTTACAAAGTCATCACAAAAAATATGGTTAATAGGATTAAACCCATTTTTCCTAATTTGGTATCTCTATTTCAAAGTAGCTTTGTGCTTGGCAGACAGATTTATGATAATGTAGTTATTTTCCAAGAGGTGATGTATACTATGCAAATTAAAAAGGGAGATTCAAGGTTTATGGTCCTCAAAATTGATTTTGCTAAAGCCTATGATAGCTTTCATAGGACTTTGTTCATGATACACTTTAAGACATCGGCCTTAATTGTTGTAACCCGAGTTTTTAAATGATTTTATTTTAAAACGGGATATGCAGTGTTAATAATTTTAGACAATATTTAAATATTTATCGATTTTAAGTTGATTATTATTAATTTATGTTAATTAGGGTTTCAATATATATATATAATAATTAGTATTTCGATAGTTCATTTGTGTAATATATATATATATATATATGTAACAGCCCAGACCAACCCACATCAGATATTGTCCACTTTGCCCAAGCCCAGCCCGCAGCGCACGATTTTAAAATGCTTCTGATGGGAGAAGGTATCCACACCCTTATAAGGCGTGCTTCGTTCTCCTTCCCAATCGATGTGGGATATCACAATCCACCCCCCTTAGGGCCCAGCTTCCACGCTGGCACACCGATCCGGGCTCTGGCTCTGATACCACTGTAACAGCCTAGACCAACCCGCATCAGATATTGTCCGCTTTGCCCAAGCCCAGCCCACAACGCACGATTTTAAAACACGTCTGATGGGAGAAGGTATCCACACCCTTATAAGGCGTGCTTCGTTCTCCTTCCCAATCGATGTGGGATATCATAATAAAAATTTATACCATTTCTCGATTTATGCGTGTCATCCTTGCGCAGACAATATCTGATGCGGGTTGATCTGGGCTGTTACAATGGTATCAGAGCCGAAGCCCGGATCGGTGTGCCAACATGGACGCTGGGCCCTAAGGGGGGTGGATTATGATATCCCACATCGGTTGGGAAAGAGAACGAAGCACGCCTTATAAGGGTGTGGATACCTTCTCCCATCAGACGCGTTTTAAATCTTAAATAATAGCATTAAATTAAATAAACCATATAATCAATATTAAAAGCCCCGAAGGTTGGACTTTGAGCGGCAATTTCCTGGCTCACCCATTCCAAATTGAGAGTTAAGCTTTGGGACTTAGGCGAAGGCTCGAGTCTCAAAGCTCCTATAGTGGAGGGCACAGCGTGAGGCTGGTTTAATAGAGCAGTGAAAACCTCCCAGTCTCGGTGGTGGGAAGGATAACGAGCCGGTGCCGCTTGGGTTCACATGACCTGACGGATTGGGCCACCCGAACCATCATCATTGTAATGGCCCAGACCAACCTGCATCAGATATTGTCCGCTTTGCCCAAGCCCAGCCCGCAGTGCACGGTTTTAAAACGCGTCTGATGGGAGAAGGTATCCACACCCTTATAAGGCGTGCTTCGTTCTCCTTCCCAACCGATGTGGGATATCACAATCCACCCCCCTTAGGGCCCAACGTCCACGCTGGCACACCGATCCGGGCTCCGGCTTTGATACCATTGTAACAGCCCAGACCAACCCGCATCAGATATTGTCCGCTTTGCCCAAGCCCAGCCTGCAGCGCACGATTTTAAAACGCGTCTAATGGGAGAAGGTATCCACACCCTTATAAGGCGTGCTTCATTCTCCTTCCCAACCAATGTGGGATATCGCATTTTAAAATCGTGCACTGCGGGCTGGGCTTGGGTAAAGCGGACAATATCTGATGCGGGTTGGTCTGGGCTGTTACAATGGCATCAGAGTCGAAGCCTGGATCGGTGTGTCAGCATGGACGCTGGGCCCTAAGGGGGGTGGATTATGATATCCCACATCAGTTGGGAAGGAGAACGAAGCACGCCTTATAAGGGTGTGGATACCTTCTCCCATCAGACGCGTTTTAAAATCGTGCGCTGCGGGCTGGGCTTGGGCAAAGCGGACAATATCTAATGCGGGTTGGTCTGGGCTGTTACAATGGCATCAGAGTCGGAGCCTGGATCGGTGTGTCAGCATGGACGCTGGGCCCTAAGGGGGGTGGATTGTGATATCCCACATCAGTTGGGAAGGAGAACGAAGCACACCTTATAAGGGTGTGGATACCTTCTCCCATCAGACGCGTTTTAAAATAGTGCGCTGCGGGCTGGGCTTGGGCAAAGCGGACAATATCTGATGCGGGTTGGTCTGGACTGTTACAATGGTAGAGCCCGGATCGGTGTGCCAGCGTGGACGCTGGGCCCTAAGGGGGGTGGATTGTGATATCCCATATCGGTTGGGAAGGAGAACGAAGCACGCCTTATAAGGGTGTGGATACCTTCTCCCATCAGACGCGTTTTAAAATCGTGCACTGCGGGTTGGGCTTAGGCAAAGCGGACAATATCTAATGCGGGTTGGTCTGGGCTGTTACAATGGTATCAGAGCCAGAGCCCGGATCGATGTGCCAGTGTGGACGCTGGGCCCTAAGGGGGGTGGATTGTGATATCCCACTTTGGTTGGGAAGGAGAATGAAGCATGCCTTATAAGGGTGTGGATACCTTCTCCCATCAGACGCATTTTAAAACCGTGCGCTGCGGGCTGGGCTTGGGCAAAGCGGACAATATCTGATGCGGGTTGGTCTGGGCTGTTACAATGGTATCAGAGCCGGAGCCCGGATCGGTGTGCCAGCGTGGACGCTGGGCCCTAAGGGGGGTGGATTGTGATATCCCACATCGATTGGGAAGGAGAACGAAGCACGCCTTATAAGGGTGTGGATACCTTCTCCCATAAGACGCGTTTTAAATCTTAAATAACAGCATTAAATTAAATAAACCATATAATCCCGAAGGTTGGACTTTGTGCGATAATTTCCTGGCTCGCCCGTTCCAAATTGAGAGTTAAGCTTTGGGACTTAGGCGAAGGCTCGAGTCTCGAAGCTCCTGTAGTGGAGGGCACAGCGTGAGGCTGGTTTAACAGAGCAACGAAAACCTCCCGGTCTCGACAGTGGGAAGGATAACGAGCCGGTGCTGCTTAGGTTCACATAACCTGACGGATTGGGCCACCCAGACCATCATCATTGTAACAGCCCAGACCAACCCGCATCAGATATTATCCGCTTTGCCCAAGCCCAGCCCGCAACGCACGATTTTAAAACGCGTCTGATAGGAGAAGGTATCCATACCCTTATAAGGCGTGCTTCGTTCTCCTTCCCAACCGATGTGGGATATCACAATCCACCCCCCTTAGGGCCCAGCGTCCACGCTGGCACACCGATCCGGGCTTCGGCTCTGATACCATTGTAACAGCCCAGACCAACCCGCATCAGATATTGTCCGCTTTGCCCAAGCCCAGCCCGCAGCGCACGATTTTAAAACGCGTCTGATGGGAGAAGGTATCCACACCCTTATAAGGCGTGCTTCGTTCTCCTTCCCAACCGATGTGGGATATCACTATATATATATATATATATATATATATATATATCTTGTTCTAATTAATTTTTAACTTAATATATTTTATTTTGTTTAGGGTTTATTGTTTCATGCATTATTATTATTTTATGTATATATATATATATATATACATGCATATATTTAGGGTTTATTGTTTATTTAAAAGTATATATAAATATATATATGTGTGTGTGTGTGTATATATATATATATATAGGTGTATATATAAGTGTGTGTATTAAAAATGTGTGGTGTGTGTTTAATATGTATATACCTAAACATAAAACAAAAACATTTTCTTCTTCCCTTCGTCCTGATCCCTACCCTCACTATTGCCCTCTCCGCTGCAACTCCGGTCGCTACTATCGGTGTGCCTCCCGGACGTCCACCCTCTTCCTCCAGCAGCTCCACCGCCTCCCGTCATCCCCTCCAGCGCCGGTGAAGTTGAAGGACACGATTTGGCCGAAAGTTGGCCTCTCCTCCATTCCTCACGATTCCGGCTACCATTTCGTGCACCGCCAGTCTCCATTAACTCCCTGAGCTCCGATGGTTCTTATTCCAAGCTCTTTTTGGCCGGAAAACGTGTGGTTGTGAAGGTTCGAGCTTATTTTCATTTTGGCCATTCTTGAGTTTTTGATTTTTTTTTTCGATAATTCTTGTTTGATTCAGGCTTAGTTCCTTCACAAATTATGTTTCCCTTAGCTTAATCTACCTCTGGGAATTTTTGTGTAATTTTTGAAATTTATTTTGATTTTTATGAATTTTTTATTATTTTCTAATTTTCATAAATTAATTAAATAAATTGTGAAATTGTGATTTTTAGTGTCTTTGGTGGTTGAAATTAATTTTAGAATCTAATTTATAATTTTTGTGATTTTTGGGTAATTATTATAATTTTATTTAGTTTATGTCAATTTTGGAAATATAGGTTATATATGTATTTTGTTAAAATTAATTGGTTGAATTTAATATGTTTTGAGATTTATTTAAGTTAATTATACGTATACATACCTGAAATATACTTAGTTTATTTTAGGTATATTTCTGGTATATATATAGTATATTTGTTTATTTTAAATATCATTATGCATGATTTATTTTCTTGAATGTATGTTTTATATTAAAATGAATGAAATTGATAGAATGTGCTTCATAGTGGGCAGCACTAGGACAGAGTACGTACCGATACGATAGATCGTAAGGTTAATTACTAACTTATTTAAGGAAATATGACATGATTGAGGGTTTGATTGTTGGAGCTCGGTTGACAAGTATCTTAGGGCTAATCACACTAACAGTCAGACTGTTGGAGCTCGATTGACTTAGTGTCTCGGGGCCAGTCTACTGTCCAGTTGGACTAAGTGAATTATTTGGAACTAAGTGGGTCTGTATGGCTTAAGTGAGTTCTATTGATATTTGAGGCTGCGAAAATATAAGATTCTATTTGATCCTTCATAAATCGACGATTTTTATTATAAATTGATTTCCTTTGCATTTGTGTGTATTTGCCTATATATATATATATATATATATATTTATTATATATACTATTGAGTGTTTGCATTTGACATTTAGCTATGCATGTATATATATTATAATAATTCACTCAGTGAGGTCTGACTCCCCTCTATTGATTTTTTTCATGAGAGTCCTCTTTTTCAGACCTCAGCAGTAGACTTGTCTGCCGAATTTCTTCTGCTTCAGCTTTATTATGTAAATCACTTACTTGAGTTTTATTTTGAACTATAGACATTGTAGTAGTTGTTGTTTTTAAATCTGTTGTGGGTTGAGTTTATAATTATACTTGTATGAGATTTTAAATTCAGAGTGTTACTCTGAAAATTTGTATTTAAAGATTTCTATTTATAATATGTGAGATGTGAATTATGTTATTAAATAAAGTTGAGAAATTATTTTATTATTCGAGATTTAATTTCCACTGCATAATATTTTATTTATTTTATTTTATTACATGTTTTTCTTTTAAGGCTTGCTATAAGTTCCAGATTTGAAAGAATTCTCGTTCCTTAGCGCCAGTCATGGCCCCTATTTTGGGTCATGATATTAATAGTTCTTGGTGTCACAATATCATGGATTATTTAAATTCCAGTAGAATGGTAATTCTTTGGAATGGTGAAAAGCTTGCTAATTTTTCTCCTTTAAAGGGGATCCGTTAAGGAGACCCTATTTCTCACTACTTATTTATGTTATGCATAGAGAGGCTTTCCTATTTAATTAATGAAGTTATGGTGGATAATGCTTGGAAGCCAATTAAAGTTTCACGTTGAGGCCCCTCCTTGTCTCACATGTTCTTTGCTGATGATATGGTGTTATTTGTTGAGGCCAGTTTAGATCAAATTTATGTTATTAAGAGTTGTCTGGATAAGTTTTACAAGGCATTTAGTCAACTAGTTAATTTTTAAAAGTCAAGTTTAATGGTGTCAGCAAATGTTGATATTTCCTTAGCTAAGGAATTATTGAATATGGTTAATATTCCCTTGGTGAATGATATGGGAATGTATTTGGGTACTATTATTATCCATGGTAGATTTATGAATCACACTTTTCAGTTCATCCTTGATCATATAAGTTCTAAGCTTATTGGTTAGAAAGCTAAACAACTTTCCCTTGCAAGGAGGGTTACTTTGATTCAGCCTACATTATCCTCTATGCCTTACTATATTATACAAACCATGCTTTTTTTAAAGGGATTTGTGAGGCCATGGAAAAAAAGTATCGTCAATTTCTTTGGGGTTCGAATGATACTATAAGATGTATTAGTCTTGTTAAGTAGGATATGGTGACTTTGCCTAAACATCAAGGTGGTCTAAGTATAAAGAGTATGTGTCTCATGAACTAAGCTTTCCTCACCAAGCTTGCATGGTGAATAAGAGAAAATCCAACTTCCTTATAGTCTACTATGTTAAAGAATAAATATCTTGCTGGAGACACAATGGTTAGTAATGCTCAGTCTAGGAAGTAAGTCTCTTGTGTTTAGAGGGCAGTTAAAAATGGTTTTGCCCTTATCTTTATAGGTTTGAAGTAAAAAGTTCGGAATGGGTTAGTAACCAATTTTTGGCTTGATCATTAGCTTACTAATGAACCACTCATCTCTTATATCTTGGGTAGTATTTCTCTTGATGACCAATGTAAATGTGTGGCAGATTACTGGATTCAGGGTGTTGGGTGGAATTGGATGCTTCTCCAAGGTTTACTTCTAAAGGGTATTAAACAAAAACTCTCATCGGTTCTTATCAATGAGAGTGAAGTAGCCCAAGATAAAGAAATCTAGAAATTTTCTAAGACTTATAAGTTTAGCATGAAATCTGCCTATGAAGCTCTTCAGAACCCTAATTTGTTACTTTTAACTCCCATTTGGAAGATTATTTGGAAAGCATAAATTCCCTAAAGGAATTGTGTTTTCTTATGGTTAGTTGCCCAGGGTTAAATTCTTAGCAATGAGGAAATGAGTAAATGTAGCTTTATAGCTAATCCTCATTGTCATTTGTGTAGCAATGTTATTGAATCTCCCCTCCATATCCTTTGTGATTGTATTAATACAAAGGATATATGGTATGCTTGCATTCCTTGAGAGGTTTTTTTATCAGGAGCTGAATTTAAGTCTTATGGATTGGATGTAGAGCAATCTTAAATCTCGCTCGAAGAATGACTATGATGGGCAGTGGGGTACATTTTTTGCTGTTACTCTATGGTGGATATGGCGGTGGAGGAATGCTAAAATTATTAAGAACTAATAATTGTTGCTTATTAATAAGCTTCATTTCCTCGAACAATATGTTGTGCAAGTGGAGCAAGCCATGAAGTTGCCTCCTATGATGGGTAAGTATGAATACAGACTTATCGAATGGGCTTGCCCTCCTTATAACTAGGTTAAGCTGAATATTGATGAATGTTCTAAAGGTAATCCTAGTTGCTCAAGTGGTGGTGGTTTATTTCGAGACGACAATGGTGACTAAATTTATGGGTTTGTGGTTAATATTGGGTTTTGTAGTGCTGCTGAGGTAGAATTGTAGGCAATCCTTAAGGGGTTGGGTATTGCTCAAGACCAGGGATTCAATCAGGTTATCCTTAAGGTGGATTCAAAGTTGGTTGTGCATTAGTTGAAGATGGGTAGTGCTTTATGACGGACCCTTGTCTAACCTAGTGCATACATGCTGCTCTCTTATGCAAAAAGTGGGGAATGTTAAAGTTCAACATGTTTTTAAAGAAGGAAATATGGTTGTGGACTAGCTTTCTAATGAGGCTCTTTGATATTCTAGGGATGTCATTGATCTTCTAAAAGCTCCAGCAAGGATCAGACATCTGTTGATTAATGATCTTGTGGGTGTTTCTTGGAGTAGGAGGGTTATTGTTTAGTCTTGTTTAATTTTCATTGTGTTTCTTCTGTTTGTTAGGGTCTCCCCCTCCCTTTTGATAAAAAAAAATGTTGTTAAAGTGTTAGCATGTTAACATTAGTGTTTTGAAAGAAATAGGGATCGCATTGTGAACTTCTCAAATTTCATATTCACCCCAAGTATTCAATGATCGATAACTATTATAAAGAGAATTAAATATACAATGATTTATTAGTATTCAACGGTCAATAATTTTTTATATGAAAAAATTAAATATAAAATTTAAATAATAAATTTTTGGTAATTAAAATGCACTAGAGTCTAGTTAAATTCTATTCGATTTAGGTAGAATTACAAGGACGATAAAAAATTTTCAACTACTTAAACGTAAATGTCCCTTCAAGTTAACACTATAATTAAGTGAGATGTCATCTCCAACCCAAAACGGCAAGTTGCAACAAATTGTTGTATATACAATATTTTATCTCCAACATGTAATATCAATTTTGTATGTACAGTATTTTATCTTTACAAATTGCATTCATACTTTTTATTTTTTACATATTGATCCAAGTATAATGTTTTTAATAGTTATTTATAAATAATCTATAATTAGATATTATATTTATTTAAATCATAATTTAGTTTAATAATTAATTATCTTAATTCAAATTTTATATAAGTGCAACTAAAATTTTGTGAATATAATTGAAATATTTTATATTTATGTAACTAGATTATTAAAATATTTTATATTTATGTATTTTTTAGTAATTGTGTGATGTTTTAATATTTATGTAATGGTAAGTAATGTTAATAAAATTTGTTCAATGTTATTATATATTCATGTGAATATAATTAATAATGTAATTAATATAAATAATTATGTACATAACAAAAATATATATAATAAGACATTAAATTAATTTTATTTTTTGTTAATTAAAAATTTAACAAAATAAATATAATGTAAAAGGAAACAAAATAATTATGATGAAATTAATCTAAAATATTAGACATATAAAAGTATAAGATTATTATATTAAAAAAAGATAAATAATATCTACTGTGATAATTAATGGCCAATAAAATTACTAGAATATTATGCAAAATAGCAAAATAGACTAGTGATTTATTGTTTGGATTGGAGCGAAAATTTACTGCAAAACAACAAATTGATGCCTTGGTTAGAGATGACCTAACAAATGCACTTGGTAATTTTGTAGTGCTAATTTTTTTTTTTTTTTTAACGTTTCATGGAATTTTGTATAATTTTCTGATTTAAGGCCAAACATTAATAACTTTTTTAACATCGTGTCGGTATGTTCATGGTAATCAAGCTCTGTAATTCATCAAAATTGATTATAATTGTCCTCTCCATTAATTATAGCAATTATAACTGATGATCATAACACAGTATCAGAGATGTGGGCCAATCCATATCTAAATCAATTTTTATGAAAAAAGGCATATGATTTAAAAAAAAAAAAAAAAAAAACTCTTTCCAAATTGTTTGGTGTCGGCCTAAAAAATCTTTAAAATTTTATCATTGATTTGAGAAGTTTCTTACCTTGCCCCATGATAATTGCATTGACCAAAACAGGTTTTAAGCTTTCTTATTATCACCATTACCGGATCCCCATAATTAAACCATTTTTGTCAATTTTTTTTCTTTTTGGTCTTACCTGTTTTAAGTAGATCATGACGCTTTCCACTTCCAATACGTAAATAGGGTTGAAATTTAATAATTTTAGTGGAGGAAAATAAGTATTTTTTACAATAAAACTTATTAATTCAACTTTTTTAAAAAAAAAAAAAAGAAGTGAGAGTTTTCTCAATGTGGCAGTTTAAAACTAAACCAATAATTTATGACGTCTCGAAGAAAATTTTTATTATTTAACTATTTAACTTTCGGTCTTATTTCTCATTTATAAGTGAGAGTTTTTTCCGTATGATGGTTTAAAACTGAATCAACAACTTATGATAGCTTGAAGAAAATTTTTATTATTTGATTATTCAATTTTTTATCTTACTTTTCATTTATAAGTGAGAGTTTTCTCCGTGTAGTGGTTTAAAATTGAACCAATAGCTTATGATGACTTGAAGAAAATTTTTATTATTTGACTATTCAATATTCGGTCTTACTTTTCAATTATACATTGATGACTTAATATATAAGTTTAATATTTTATATGTATACATTAAATAATTGAGACGTATTTTAATTATTTAATACTTCTATGCATTTGTAAAATATATAAATATTTTTCAATTTTACATGTTAAAAAAAATCATTAAGTTTTTTTCTCAAATTTAATGCAATGCATTTAAGTCTTTAAATTGGTCTAAATACATCACCAACCCTTGAACTTGATTTTTTCTTTTTTAGTCAATTTATCCCTTAATAAGCTGACTTAAACATTTTAAATTGTCAAAAATAAATTTTATAAACACTTTTAATACTATATAAGATATCTAAATGATATTTTTAAAAATTAAAATAATTATTTATTAAAAAAAATATTTTTAATAAATTATTATATTATAATGATTAATTTATAAATAAAAAAATGAAACCGATAGAAGACATCAAGTTTAAAAAGCCACAAGTATATTAAGCGTTTCAAAATTTATCAGCTTAGCATGACATCTTGTCATTTGTCGCAATTAGAGTGTAGCAAATTTCACATCTATTCATCAATGATTAATAATGATTTTGGCCACATAAAACCCTTCGAAGTAATTCTTAGTTGGAGCTCAAACATCAGGTTTACATTAATGAAACCTCCCCCACAAAAAATTAGCTAGAAAGGGCATATCTACATCATGATGATAAAGCAGGGAGGCAGTGTTGGACATGATTGCTCTGCTGTGGCTGTGGTTAAGAATTTATTAAGATGGTGCACAGTCTCCACCGCCAACAAACAAAAGGTCCGATATAGGCAAGCTCTCTATGACTATGCATGTGTTCACCGTATCATCAAACGGGAATACGCCCTGCCATTGCCATTTTAGCTCTCTGCCTCTAAGTGCATACTCACAACTACTACTGCCCTCAATTGCCAATAACGCTAACCACAGCGACCTTGCAGTTGCAGGCAGCTGGTTACCCCCCACCACACCCACATCCACATTTTCCCTTTTTATGTTGTTTGAGATGACAACACATACCAACTCTTCTTACCCTTTAAATTAACCAATCAATGTTTTCGAACTGGTGATTTTTACTTTTGCATGACACTTCGCAAACATTCAATCTGACATTTCTCAACCACTTCTTTTCACTTTTTTTTTTTTTTTTTCATTAGCTAAAACTCAAAAAGAAGAAAACTCCATCCATCACCAATTCGTTGGATTTTCTGTTCTTCGTATATTTTTTTTACGGTTTTGGAGGTCAATTTTAGTTCCTTTCTTGGGTATAATCTGGTCAAATACAATTACTATTAATGTATCAAAATTAGTTCAATCAAATCCTAAACATCGGACCTTCAGTGTGTTCGATCTGAGCTTCCATCTAATTTCTCTTTTAAAGCTTAAATATAAATAAAAAATATTTTTTTTCTTCATTTTTAGAAATCATTTACATATTTAAACTGTTTTTTATTTATTAAGTTGATATTAAAATTTTCCTTCTAATATTTTACTCATTTAAATTTATAATTTTACTGATAGACTCTTGAAATTTATATAAAATGCTGTAAAATTACTTGTATACAAATTTTAAAAAATCATTACATATGTGATTTATTATAAATTTATTTTAATATTTGATGAAATATTTGTAATTTTACATTGTTATCGAAATATATATATATCCCCATGACTTTCTTAAACAACAATCACTAGAAATGTCACACATTCGCTTATTTATTTTTTTTTTAAATTGAGATGTCTCATAATTTTAATATTAATGGATCGCATAAAAAAAATAATTTTCTTTTTAAATCAATGACGGTATGAATTAAACTTTTCATTTTTAGATATAATTAGAAAAAAATTACTTTTTAACTACTCTCTTATTGATATTTATGCCTATTTTATTGAACCAGTAATACATATTCTGCAGTGTATCATCTAGTTTAAAAAAAATTGCAGTTTATAAAGAAAAAAAGAAAGAAAAATATCTCGTCCAAGAAAATGTTTCAGTATCGTCCTAATAAAGTTCCCCTGCGGATAGGAATAAAAATTAAATGAAAAGGAGCCAAAAATTTATTACAGAATGGTACAGTTTGGTCCATTACATAATAAAAAGTGTCCACCTCCATGTGGGATTGCTGAGATTGACAATGATGCAAATGTTAATGTTAATGTACCCCATAAACCATAAATATATATTTATGGGCAAAATACATATCTAACCCTTGAAAAATTGATTAACTCTCGATATTTAAAATGTAATTTTATAAATATTTCAATTTATAAAATTTGACCTCAAAGACATATCTGTATTGAGTATTGACAGTAATAACACTTACTTCTGCTGAGATTTTGCTCAATTTACTTTTTATTGGCAAATTTATTGTCCTTAAATTTATATTTAAAGTTCAAATAGGATCAAACTGGTTATTGTATCCAAAAAAAATTATTTAAACTTTTAGTTCAATTAACTTTATAATCTAATAAAATAATAAAAAAATATTATTTACACCTTCTTACAAATAAATAAGTAATTTTAAAAAACATGAAAATAACTTAAACAAAATTTTAAAAATATTTAAATATTTATAAAAAATAATAAATTCAATTACAAAAATAATAAATTTTAAAAAATTATAAATTCTGCATTGTAAATTATAAAAATTTAAATTAATAATAAAATAACTAACAAAGGTTGATTATGTAAATATAAATTTTAAATCGAAATTATTCAAAACTACACATAAATAGAATATTTTAAATAAGTGAATATTATAAAGTTATATTGACAATTTATAACTCAAATTCAATTAATTACTATAAATAAAAATACTTTTAAATTTTTAATTTCTCTTAATTAAGTTAATAACCTAAAAATGATAATTATTAATTCATAATTTTTATTTATAAATATTTTATTCTAATTAACAATTAATATCTTCAAAAAATTTTAAAGTTGTAAATCATATTTTCATCTACCATCTGACTGAATAATTATTTATTTTATTATTTACTTGTGTAGAACCAATATATCTATATTAAACTATTTATAATCTAATAATTTTTATTTATTAATAATTTTTAAATTATAACTACAAATAAAAAATAAAATTAATAATATTTGGAGACTTATATTTATAAATCTTATAAATACGTTAAATTATAAAATTTTTAAAAAATGAACTAAATAATCAATAAAATTATTTATAAAAATATAATTTTCATTTTACTTTTAAATATACATTATTTAAGTATATGTATATAAATAAAATATTTTAAATTTTAAAATTAAAATAACTAAATATAAAAAAATTAAAAATATATTTGTCATTCTAATTTCAATATAATTAGAATATATAAGTGTAAATAAATTAATAATATTAATAATAATTATGCCTTAAAATAATAAAAATGTTACAAAATAAGAGAATTAAAATGATAATTTATAAAACTATGAGGATTCAAAGAAAATTTTTTTAATTAAGGAGTGCATAACAAAAAGAAAAGATAAATGTGTTTAAAGAATATAAATTTTATAAGTTTAAGTGTCTGTAATGTTAAATTTTAAAAGTTGAGATATTTATAAAGGTAAACTTTAAGTATAGGGAGCTAACGGCTTTTCACTATAAATACAAGGGCTAGATATGTACTGCACCTATATTTATGTTTATCATGGTCATGGCCATTGTTGCAGCAAGAGCAGCAGCAGCAGAAGGTTTGGCAGGAAAGAATTGAATAAATTATATATTGGGGTGGTGATAAAAGTAAATGTTGAAAAGTTGAGGGGGTTGATTAAAAAAGGATATGAAATTTTTATTGAAGTGGAAAATCCCAAAATTCTGTGAAAGTAGCGACTGAATCTGCCACCCCAAATAAACTCTACACTGACTTCGAAAGAAGTGCGTTGGAAATTGTACCCAAAAGGAAGGAAGGGGAAGCCCCCACCTCTTCTTACCCTATCATTTACTGCAGAACCCACTTGACCCCACCATCTCTCTATTCCTCTTTATTCATTTTTCTGACTTCTTCCTTTTCATTTACGTTTCTGACCCCCCCCCCCCCCCCCCCCCCCCTCTCGCATCTTTTTCTTTTTTTGCCTTATTTTTTTTTATTTAAAATTACCAATCATATTAAAGTTTTATTAAATTATATTAAATTTATAACTGAATTGAATAATTTTAATTTAAATCTTAATTAAATAAATATTTTGATGTGACTCCAAAATCTTTTGTAAACTTGCAAAAAAATAAAATATTAGTATATATATATGTATATATAATTATTTAATATCAAAATATATATGTATAATGTGTTCTCAAAAAAAATATATAATTATTGTTACATTAAATATATATTTAAATTATAGGGGAAAGGTCCAATTAACCCCTTCGATTTGTAACCTAGGAACACATTTCACCCTATGTGTTTTTTTTTTTTTTAACCTAATTGGAACTCGACAAAAAAAAAAATCAGATAAAAAACACATTGCCGTTAACTATCTTGTAACTTTCATTTTTTCTTGCCACCTTGGACATTATAGCCAATCAGATGCTACCTACATGGATTGCATGGGTCCCACATCAACTGTTGAAGAAACCTTGCAACCGTTATATGCTAATGATAGAAAACAATTTCCCAAATCCAAAATCCAAATCCCTAAAAACTCTCATCCCTCTTTCTTCGAATTCTATCAACATCACTCAATTTCTCCTCAGCCAAAGCTTCATTCCCTTTTTCAATCTATCAATCTCTAAGAAATATCCAAATCCCTAAGCAAAACATTTGAAATATTTGTGTGTTCTCGTCAAAATAATCACAGATTAAGAGCAATGTCATCATCTTCAACTGGAAGAAGATATGGACAACACGAGACAGAGAAATGTTATGGTGGTGTTAATTGTGTCACACTGACATCAATGATTGATCGAAACCCTCGAAAGAGGTTTTATGCGCGCCCAAAGCATAGAGTAAGTTCAACGAAAGGGTTGAATATTCAACTACGGTGAATATATAAATATTTGCTTATGTTTTATGAATGAGAAAATTGTGAAATTTTTTACTTGTATTTGCAAGCAAATGATGGATTACAAATTAATGGATGTGATTATTTTGCTTGGTATAATGAAGAGATGTGTGAAAGAGCTAAACAATTGATGAATAAAATAAAAGTAGAAAGGAAGGGTTTACTGAAGGAAAACTTAATGTTGAAGAGCATATTAAAGGCAATTTATAAAAGAGAAGTGTGAAATGAAATAGATAAATTGATAGAAGAATTTGGAGAACTAAAAGCTCTGTCAACTGAAGTAACAACAGAGATCGGCCTAACAAGGAAGAAGCTAAGATATGTATATATAGGTCTTGGCTTTTTGTGTATTTTGGTTATTTTCTTACGTTGTTTGACAATGTGAATCACTTATGACTTGTAATGGCAAAAAAACTTAAAATCAATGGAATGTGGAACTTATTATGTGTTCGACCTCTTCTATAGCAATTTCAAATCTCATAAACTAGTAATAAACAAGGAAAGAGTTGTTGAAGTACAAGGAAATAGATAAATAACTTTATACAAAACATGAGTATATCCTAAAGCAACTACACCTTGTAATGTATCCAAAATACATGTCAGCTTGTAACTAAGCAACTAATTGAAGTCCAAAAAGACAAAATACATATCCTGAAGTCATATAACAAATAAGCATCATCTATTCAGGCATGTAGTTCTTGAGGAACTTGATCTTCTGTATTATGTTAATAAGTTCCTTTAAGAACTATATCCTTATTGCTCAAGAAGTAGTCTGCCTCGATCTTCAATTAAAGTCACCTCTCATTTTTTTCAGTTTGATCTTGCAGCTGCCTTGTTGTTAAACAAGGTTGGCCTTGCCACTGTAGACTAGGGGCCTTGAATGGTAAATCTTTTAGGATTAAAACATTTGCCTCATTCCTTTGATTGTTATTGGCCTTATCCCCAAACTATTAGTGACTTGAGCTTATTTTTTAGCTTTTCTCAGGTCTCTCTCATTTGGAATTACGTACTTAGTTTGAGATTTTTGGCTCAAGTCCTTGATATTATAGCTTTCACTTTGAGAGATAAATCTCTCACTTGGTTGTCCAAGCTGCATTAACCAAAATTGCACTTGTAATTTACATCAATGATTTAGTGCAAGATGTACATTCAATATGAAACCTCCTGTTGACTTAACCAAGAAACAACCATGCCCTACATTTATTTTTTTACCTCTGATGTTGCTTGCACTTGAGCAGAGCTTTTGCTTTTGCTTTCCTTTTTGCTAAAAAAAATTTTGAACAATACTCAGAAAACTAATAATCTACACAAGCTCAATCATCATGTCCAATAATGCTTTAAATAAAAGTACATAGCACATTTTGAACCTTTTCAATCATAGTTCTTGGTACAGTTATAGACTTAATCTCTATTGGTGCCTACCTCACTAAAGGCTAACAAAAAAAAAATGAAAAGTCATACATGATTAATAAGTCCAATCACAAAATAATGTTGTACTAATTATCAACTAATTACGCACATGAGTGGACCTCACACTTATAGCAGAGGCAAACCTGAATTCCTTAGATTAGAAGAGTTTATCTAAAAGCAAAAAATAAAATAACTAATTAGTATTCAACATATTACTAATATTAACCTAATAAGACCTTATGACTATAATAACACTTTAGACATACCTGAGGCATTTTCACTTGGCAGCTTTTTTTGTTGTGCCCAGGAATATGAAAATTACTACATGTATAAGGAATTCCTTTGATTGAGAGTTTACAGGACAAGCTTCCTTTTTTTGATTTAAGCTTATTTCATGCTCTAACTCTTTTAGTCTTCGATCTACTTGGCATTTTGGTAACTGGTGGGGGCTTAATGGCTATAAAATCATCAACATTCATAAATTTCTTACTTGCCATTGGTTGTATAGCATGATAGTATAATGCTATATAGGTGTTCTTGTGGTACCAAGGAGAAATTTGACTCAAGGGATTAATTTGTGCATGATCATGTGATCGAATAACAAGTGAGTATGGGATTCCAGTCAACTCCCATGCTTTACATGTACACATCTTCTTATCCAAAAACATTGTGTGTCTATCTTAACCTTCGATAATCTTATACCCATAATCCCCATTGAATAACACTTCATAATTTAAAGCCTCCTCCTTTTTTTGTTGAAATCTAGCAAGGCATATGGGACTTCATTCTGAATTCCATCCATCTACCAACATTTTATTGTGAGCTAACCTTTCCATTACAAACTCTCTAATTTCATCTAATATGCTAACAATTAGTTTAAACCTTGCATTCAATATTATGAAATTAAAACTCTCACACATGTTGTTATCAACCAAATCAGACTTGCACCTATTACTAAAAAAAGCCCTGCACCAATTTGATAGATGGTAATTCATCAAGTCCTCAACACCATTGCTCTTCACCTCAGCCAATAGCTTCAAGTTATCTTGAAATTCTTCCTTCTATGTGCTCCAAGCACATATCCAGAACCATTTCTTCAGTTCACCTCTATGATACTTTTTTAACCAATTAAAGTAGATCTCCCTTGCATACAATCTATGTTCAACTAGAGGAAGCATATTAAACACTGCACCAATAAGACCCTGCATGATATATCAAAAAAGTATAAGTAACATGGTTGATAAATAAATGATCAATGTAATGAAATTACATTATTATGGAATACCTTTTATATATCTCAAATCAATGTTAGTTTACTTCCAGCTTCAAGTTCAAGCTCCTTAACCAACCATTGGAGAAACCATTTTCAATTAACTTTGTTCTCTTTACTGACAACTAAAGCGGGTAGAATTGTATAACCTTAGTCTCTAGGACTTAGTATAGAGTAAGTAAGGTGTCGAACACTCAGAAATTTTTGGGCAATTCTATATTAACTGGAGAGTTACTTAGATGGATAGGCAAAACTAAATCAAAATAAATTAAAGAATCCAATTACTACTAATTTACTATAATGCTAAACATAAATAAAATGTAAATATATATAAGAGAAGCACAATTCAGAATATAAATAAGAACTTATAAAAGATTATCATAAAACATATTGATTAGAAATTAGTGCATATAATCTTTAAAAGCAATTCTCATTGTCAATTTAAAGTTAGAGTCTCTAAAGGTCACTCTCGTTATCAATTAAAAGTATTTCCCCTTAGAGTCTGTAAGCCCTCTCATTATATTGTAGAGATAAGATAAAATCATAAATCATATTATACCAATAAATCCTTAAAAGCAACTCTCATTGTCGATCAAGGATGATTCCGTCTAGAGTCTACAATTACTCTCGTGTTTTTGTAGAGATAGACAAAAATCATAAAGTAATTATACTAATTCTTTTCCCTTAAAATGAATTCCTTATCTCCAAGTAAATCCAATTCTTAAGTAATTTCAATTATATGTCCACCAAATTACTCCAACTCTCATTGTAAGTAATTTTAATTAAAATAAGTTACATATAGTGATTAATCATAAATAACTTAATTAAGCACTAATTGAAATTAAATCATAAACAAAATAAGATAGAAAATGTAGTTCTTATGTAATTCATCATTGTTTCTCAAACAAGACTTAGCCAAGAAATATAGTTAAAGAATAATAAGAAAAGAAGAAAGAGAATTGATAAAACCCTTTTTACTATATCTTCCAACACTTGCTTGATGTAGAGCAATCTTCTCTTCTTGCTTTTTACTTGATCTTCTTCTAGTTGATCTTCAAACATTAAGTCTAAACAATAATTGCTCTAATTAAGTTATATATTTTTTTAAATCCTCCTTTGTCTTGTGTCATAATTGATCTATATATAGACCCTATAGGTGGTTAAAAGGAGTTATAATTGGAAAGGTACCCTTTTAAACGAAGGGTCTATGTAAATATAGTAATTTCTAGGGCATTTTTTTCCTTCCATATGACCTTATCTTAAGAATTTCCATTATGAAAGTTCTAGATCTATGAGTTATCTTTCCAAAGAAACTTGAATCACCTCATTTGGATGTCTGTAGAGGAAGTTATGGCCAAAATATGAAAACTGCTCAAAGTTGGAAAGTTGCAACCCTTTGGTAAGACATCACTGGGACGACTCGTGATTGGCTATGACTCGGTACAGCATGCCTTTGTCATGAATCATTCCTAATGTAATGACTTGTTCCAGTATTAATTCAACTTCCTTTTGCTTCTCAAGCTTCATACTTCATTCTAACAAATCCAAAGTCCTTCCCATACATCAATTGAACTTAAAAACATATATAAAACATACAAACTACCATAAAAAGCAATTGGAACTAAAAATAGTATTTGTATAACTAAATAAACACACAAACTAAACTAAAATTAAACAAAACAATACTTATAATACCTAAATAACTATGCATATTTGCATTGTATCAAACTCCCTCACACTTAAACCTTGCTTGCCCTCAAGCAAGTATAGATCAAATATAAAGAAATTAAAAAAATTATCATTTACTCCAAAATAAGGGTAGCATCTTTATCAAGTCATTTTAATCATGAATGAAGTTATAAAAGGATCAATAAGTGAATTTTCAATGCTCAACAATGATAGAATAAACAAGTCTCATAGCATAGGCAACAAGTTTACGAATCTATCTCAATTTACTAAGGATGAAATAAAAAATGCAAAGTCAAAGTTCTAACCAAGCTATTTAGCCAAAATAGTCATACTTCAAACTTAGGAATTTTAGAGGCAAAAACAACCTTGAGACAATATTAAGCACACAAATCAACATACTTTTCTCATGGCATTTTTAGACATTTTATTCATAAGCATACTTACTAGATGTACTCTTTCCAAATGAATGTAAATGAGGAGCAAACACAAACGCACTCAACTTACTCGAGATCCATCTACTTGTGACATTATACATCTCTTTTCGAATGAATGCAACTAAGGAGCATACTCAATTGCACACAACTTACTCAAGATGCATCAAGTTACAAGGATTATTAATATTTTATTTTTCTTCTTTTTTTTAAAGTCTTTATCCATTATTGAAAAGCAATTTTCATATATATTATAGCTATAGTTTCCCTAAGGTTACCTAAGTTTCTAAAAAACTTAAGCTTAAATCATTACTACCTAGCCTTAAGTATAGTTAGCAAGTTAACTAAAGCATTTTTTAAACTTTAAAAATAATAAAAAAAAGATAAAAAAAAACATAAACTTACTACTTATACTACATGAGACTTAAACTTCTACCAATTGAGTAATAAGAAATTCATTATTAACAAAACATATTGACTTCATCAAAATTAAAAAGACTATTAAGGATGGCTACTTATTTAATATAGGAGCAAAATGAATAATAAAATTAATGCAAATACACAAAAATATAGCACAAACACACAAACTAATATAACATCCTAATATATAAATGATTAATATACTAATACTAATATATATCCCTTCCCCCACACTTAAGAGCATGCATTGTCCTCAATGTAAAGAAAAGAAAGCAAAGGAAAGGATCTGGATTGAGCAAAGTATTGGTTCAACTTGTACTCCATTTTTCGTTGACGACGAGCTAATTGTTTTTAGTGAAACTCCATCTTAGTCAATTGCCCTTGCATGATAATTTGATTGTGCAGAATTTGGTCCCCAATAGGACGGTGATCACGTGAAGAGCTCGGTGCACTTTAAAGAGGATAGGTTAGTAAAGGAACATCTCCAAATAGTTAATATTGAGGAAGTTCTTCCTCCGGTTCACTTTTAGTTAGATAAGCAATTGGAGACTCCTCAACCTGAGATGATCCAACAAGTCCACACCAACATGAACGTGATCGGGCAAGAATAAATCAAAATCCTGCATCAACAACTTCCCCTCTCACAAAAGCATAGTTAGTAAAATAAGATCATTCAACCCTACGAGTATAACTAGCAAGATCAACATTCAAAGCCTTAACTACTATTGTGATCACATGTCCATGTGTTAAAGGTGAATCCTCACATGGAGCACGGACAATAACTGATTGAATATCCAATAAGTCCAATAAATTTGCTTCTTATTATAAATACACCATATAAGAAACATTTCTTGTGCAGAAACCCTATTGAACTCAAACTTGTGAAAAATAACATATGCTAGGACCTTATGCAACAACCAGTATTTTATGTCTTTAATGAACATTTCCTTGGCTTTTTTAGGTTGAAAAGGTGTTTGTAAATAAAATAAAAATGTCTAAAATTCATTCAACTTGAAGTTAGATAGGGGATCATATAACCCATCCTTTTTAAAACCAAACACACGATGCATGAAAGAATAATTTAATTGGTGTTTCTTTCCTTCCATCCTAAATTCCAGAATTTGGGAATTATTCTCATTAACATCCAAGGTAGTGTAGAATTTAGTAATTAAATCAACATAGGTGTCCTCATGCATAGAAACAAATTTCTTAAGGCCACATTGAGTTAACATTTAATCAAACACCTCAAGCATACCCACATTGTTCAAGAGAAAGTTAGGAATATACTTACGACCTAAGATTTCTCTAAACCTGATTGTTGTCAACTTAGCACCTTCTGCATGTGAAAGGATTAGAAACTTAGCCTTGTAAGTCTTGATTAGATTTTCTTCCTCCTCTTAATAGGACTCTTCAATGTGTGGCCTCTTGGATGATAATCCTCTAGTCTTTCTCATTGTGTTAGTGTTGATTAAATGAAGTTAAGAAGTGTAAAAATATATAGAGAGTAAGAAATGAAAATGGAAAAAATAGAGTAAAAAAGATGGAATAGGAAGGGTGGTGTTGACTCAGATAGGGTTTGATTTAGAGAAGAAATGAAGAGTCTTATGTTTATGGAAGAGAGAATAAATAAGATGAAGGAATATGAGGTGTTTGAGTATATTTAAGTGTTAAAATTCATTTGGAAATTTAAGAATGGAAGATATGGGAGATTGAGTGGTCAAAAGGGTGTATTTATAGATAGTGTAGGGGTGTAAGAGATGGTGAAAGGTTTGTAAGAGAAATGTGAAAAGGTGTGTATAGATATGAAAAGACATGACCTCTTTAAAAGAAAAATATAACTTTTCAAATCTAAAACTAAATTAAGAATAAATAAACAGTAATAAAAAGATGTAAAAAGGTGTTAACTTATGGCTGCTACAAGTGTGTGTAACTGGATGTGTAAAATGCACATAAGTATGTTGATGGGATGACTCGGCATAGGGTGTCGAGTCGGCACGGAAACTTTCCATATCGAGTCGTTCAGCAAGAACGACTTATTACAGCTTCCTGCATGAGGGATCAAGTCGTTCCAAGCATAATGACTCGGCACGATGACTCTCTATAATGACTCGTCCCTCTGTAACGACTCGTTATGATGTCTTGTATTCCTAGGTCGAGTCATCCATTGCAAAACGACTCGGCACATTATCTTTCTGTAATGACTTGTGACTATGTAATAAGTCGTAGCAGTATGCTAATGTGCAAATACAATTTCAATGAAACAATATATGAAAGAATGCATAAAAATAAGAAACTAATCATAAACCAAATGTGTACTAAAACTAATCATAAAGAGATGTGAATAAATAAGTGAAATAAACTAAGAAAAAGAAATAGTATGAAATAATTAAAAAAATGTGTGAATTCAAAAATATTGTAAATAGAACTTTTGCTAACTAAAATAAACTGAAATAAGAATGAAATTGAAGCATAGAATATAAAAATGTGTAATAAAATAAAAGAAAAAATGTGTTTAGTCTTACCATGCTAAATTTAAAGGTCTATAGTTTGACCTTACCTTCATTTCATTAAGATGTAGAAAGGGAGATAGAGATAGATCGGGTTGGATCAATAGCATCACTGATCAAGTAAGGTTTCAGATGATGTCCATTTACCTTAAAGATTTTCCCTTTATTATTATCAATTTCCATTGCACCATGAGAATATACCTTAACAACTTTAAATGGACCTGACCACCATGATTTTAACTTTCTCGGAAATAACTTCAGTATTGAATTAAAAAGGAGAATAAGCTCACCCTCATGAAATTCCTTCTTAGTTAAATGCTTATCATGCCATAACTTAGTACGATCCTTGTATAGCTTAGCATTTTCATAAGCATTTATTCTCAATTCATCTAATTCATTGAGTTAAAGTAAATTTTTTCTCACCTGCCTTCATCATATCAAAATTCAGAGCTCTTGTTGCCCAATATGCTTTGTGCTCAAGCTTAACGGGTAGGTGACATGATTTCCTGTATATCAATTAATAAGGAGTAAGGCCAATTGGGGTTTAGAAAGTTATCCTATATGCCCACAATGCATCGTCCAACTTCAATGCCAAATCTTTCCTTGAAGAAGACATTGTTTTCTCAAGAATCCATTTAATTTCTCTATTACTTACCTCAACTTGCCCACTTGTTTATGGGTGATATGGAGTAGTAACCTTGTGTGTTACTCCATACTTTTTCAAGAGAGCTTCAATCACATGGTTACAAAAATGGGAACCTCCATCACTTATCAATGCTCTAGGGGTACCAAATCTTGGAAAAAATATTTTCTTAATCATTTTCTTAACCACTCTAGCATCATTTGTCAAGGTTGGCATGGCTTCTACCCACTTGGAGACGTAATCAACCATGACCAAAATATATTTGTAACCCAAGGAACTAGGAAATAGACCCATAAAGTCTATTCCCCAAACATCAAAGATCTTAATTTCAAGAATCCCTTTCAAAGGCATCTTGTGTTTCTTTGATATATTTTCCATCCTTTGACATCTATCACATATAAGCACATATTCTCTAGCATCCTTAAACAAAGTAGGCCACTAAAATTTAGATTGAAGTACCTTAGATGCTGTCTTTGATGCTCCAAAATGTCCACCAACCTTCAAAGAATGACAATGCTTCAAAACATCTTGGACTTCATTTTGGGGAATGCATCGTCTAATCAAGCCATCTGCAACCTTTTGTAAAGTAACGACTCCTTGCAATAGTAGAAGTTATTGTCATGTAAAAACTTTTTCCTTTGTCCATAATCCATGCCATAAGGAAGATTACCACTTACAAGATAATTTATAATATCTGCAAACCATGGAAGTTCTTTTGATGCAATAGTTAGGAGATATTCATTATGAAATGTCTCATTAATTGACACACCATCATTATTCTTTTTCAATCCATCATGATCAAGCCTTGATAGGTGATCAGCAATAAGGTTCTTACTTCTTTTCTTGTCTCTCACTTCCCAATCAAATTCTTAAAGCATTAAGATCCATCGTAGGAGTTTAGATTTTGCATCTTTCTTGCTTAAAAGATACTTAAGAGCAGTATGATCTGAATAAACAATCACCTTTTGCCCTACAAGGTATGCTCTAAACTTATCAAATGCATAAACAATAGCCAGCAACTCCTTTTTTGTAGTGGTGTAGTTAATCTGAGTATCATCAAGTAATTTGCTAGAATAGTAAATTAACATAAGGCTTACTTTCCTTTTTTTACCCCAAAACAGCCCCCACTGCAAAGTTACTAGCATCACACATTATCTCAAATGGTTAGTGCCAATTAAGTGGTTGCAAAATAAGTGCTGAAATAAAAACCTTCTTCAAAATTTGAAATGCTTTTAGGCATGCATCATTAAACTTAAAAGTAACATCCTTAGCAAGCAATTTAAAAAGTGGCTTTATAATTTTAGAAAAATCTTTAATAAACCTTTTTTTAAAAGCCAACATGTCCAAGAAAGCTTCTTATATCCTTAACACATTTTGGAGGCAGAAAATTAGCAATTACTTCGATCTTTGCCCTATCAACTTCAATGCCTCTCTTTGAAACTAAATGTCCAAGAACTATGCCTTCTTGTGCCATGAAATGGCACTTTTCCTAATTCAGAACTAATCCATGCTCAATACACCTATCAAGAACTTTAGATATATTATCTAGATAATTAGAAAAGTCAGTACCATAGACACTAAAGTCATCCATAAAAACTTTTACACAATTATCACGTAAATCACTAAATATGGAAAACATGCATCTTTGAAAAGTTACAAACACATTTCATAAACCAAAAGGCATACACTTAAAAGTAAAAGTACCATATGGACATGTAAAGGTAGTCTTAGCTTGATCTTCAGGATGAATAGGAATTTGATAGAACCCACTAAGTCCATCCAAATAATAAAAATAAGAATTAGCTAACCTCTCAAGAACTTGGTCAATAAAAGGCAATGGGAAGTGATCCTTCCTAGTTGCTTTATTTCGTTTTTTATAGTCAATACACATACGCCATCCTATGACAGTTCTAGTAGGTATCAAGTTATTAGATTCAATCTTAATAATGGTTAAGCCTCCTTTTTTTTGGTACAACATGAATGGGGCTCACCCATTTACTATCACTAATGGAATATATGATTCCATTATCAAGCAGCTTAGTCACTTCTTTTCTTACCACTTCTTTGAGAATAGGGTTTAATCGTCTTTGACCTTCAATGGAAGGCTTAGCATTATCTTCTAAAGAATTCTATGCATACATATATAAAGACTAATACCCTTTAAATCACTTATAGAATAACCAATGGCATTCTTATGTCTATTCAACTCATCACATAAGGCATTAACATTATCACTAGGCAAAGATGAATTAACAATAAAAGGAAATTTAAAATTAGAGTCAAGAGATGCATATATAAGATTTGATAGTGGAGGCTTGAGCTCTAACTCAACTTCTTCACTTAATGTAGTATCTTTTGGATCATCCTCTCTCCTTGAAGGTTCAAATCTTGATGTCCTTTGAAAAGGTTGATATGGAATTACCTCCAAAATTTGCTCATTAGCTTCTTCCATCATGTATAGCTCCATAGAATCATTCCTCAAACACTCATGAATTACATCTTTAATGCATTCATCAATAACATCAATAGAATCAATTCTACTTGCCACTTCTACTGGTGTTGACTTCATTATATTCAGCACATCGAATTCCATACATTCAATATCCACCTCTAATATGATTTTTCCTTTCTTCATATCAATTATTGCTCGTGCTGTCCTAAAAAATGGTCTTCCAAAAAAAATTAAGATCTCAAGATCCTCCTCCATTTCCAACTCAATAAAGTTAGTTGGTATTATAAACTTACCCACTTTAGTTGGCACATTTTCTAGAATGCCAAGTGGATATGTAACAGATTTATCTACCATGGAAAGACACATATTGGTAGGCTTGAGCTCATCTAAATTTAGCTTTTTATAAATAGAATAAGGCATAAGGCTAAAACTAGCACCAATATAATATAATGCTTTATCAAAATACGTACCTCCAATTATACAAGGAACTATAAAAGAACTGGGATCCTTAAGCTTTGATGGAGACTTGGAGTACACAGCTTTGGGTTCTTCAACAAAAGATACTAAACCATAATTTTCAAGCTTGCTTTTATGAGTACTAATATCTTTCAAGAATTTACCCCAAGCTAGCATATCTCTAATAGCATCCGCAAATGATATGGTGATAGTAATTTCTTAAGATAATCAAGGAATTTTCCAAATTGCTTGTCTAAGTTACACCTTATAAACCTTTAAGAAAAAGGAAGAGTTTTAATATCCACCATTGATTCCTCATTCTTTAATGGTAAGGCATCTTCCTTATTACTTTGCTTCTCACACTTTTCATCATTTTTACTTCTAACATCCACCTCCTCAATCTCTACCCCTTCATCCTCATTATTAACTACTATCTTTTTCTTATTGAGATCTTTTTCAACCTCCTTACCATTGCGCAAGGTAATTGCTTGATAAGACTCCTTTTGTACATACTTTAGTTGGCTAGGGAGCTTTCCCAAAGGTTTAGTGTTGGATGAAGAGGCTTGTTGAGAAATTTGGATTTCAAGGATACAATTATAAGTAGCAATTTGTTCAAGTTTAGAATTTAGTTGCTTAAATTTCTCCTCATTTTTTTTGTTTATGGACATTTGTTTATTAACAAATTACTTTATAAGACTTTCAAGAGTAGGTTTATGATGGGTAGGACTAAAGGTTTATTATTTCATAGGAAATCCAGGTGGGTTTTGAAGTTTGGTGTTTGGGTTATATGGAGGGTTTAATTGAGAGGATGGGTTTAACCATGAGAATCTGGGATGGTTCCTCCACTAAAGGTTATAATTATTGGAATTCAGCACCATTCATTGGTTAAAACCTCCTTGCACATAATTCACATCCTCATTTGCAGTTACATTGCATTGAGAATATGAATGAGGTCCTCTACAAGTCTCACAAACAACATTGGCACATTCTAATGAATTAATTTGAGAATTACTTACCAATTTGGTGAAAGCATCTACCTTTGCATTCAGTATTTTAATTGTGTCAAGTTTCAAAACTCCTCTTGCTTTTACCATTGTGGTTTCATCACCTATATACCCTTGAGATGCAAGTTCTTCTAGTAAGGTTACGGCTTCTCTAGCCATTTTATCCATCCATTTTCCATCGGACACCGCATTGACGATGTTTTTATTTTCATCCATCAATCGATTATAAAAAATTTAAGGAATCATCCATTCCGGCAAACCATGATGTGGACACCGCCGTTAAAGTTCCTTAAACCTCTCCCAAGTTGAATAGATTGTCTCACTTTCACTTTGCTTAAAAGTAGTGATCTCATTTCAAAACTTGGTTATCTTATGTGGTGGAAAATATTTGTGCAGAAATGTTTGCTTTAATTGATCCCATGTTGTTATTTATTCATTTGGCAAACTAGCAAGCTAAAGTTGTGCTTTGTCCTTGACTGAAAATGGAAAGAGTCATAGCCTTATAGCATCATCTGTCACACTATTAATCTTGAAGGTTGCACACACATTAAGGAAAGTCAAAATGTGAGCATAAGGATCTTCTCCTTGTAAGCCTCCAAACTGATTATTTTGCACCATTTATATAATACTTGGCTTGATCTCAAAATTGTTATTAGCAATAGTTGGTGCCACTATTCCACCAAAACTACCCAAGATGTCGGGCATCCCAAAATTGTTTAACGTCCTTCTCTCTAGTTGAGCCATTCTATTCAAATTAAGTTGGTTCTCTCTTCTTTGTCTTTGTTCGCTGTGTAAAGTATGTAAAGTTAAATTAATTTCAAGATCAAAGTTCAAATTACTATCACTAGTACTTCTAGTGAGCATGTAAATTCACAATCAAACAAATAATAAAAATAACTAGAAAATAAAAATAAAAAATAAAAAAATAAAGAAATAAAAATTAAAATAAGGCCTAAAACAACCTTTCACTACCCTAAGTTAATAACAATTACTAATCCAAAAATTCACCCGCAACGGCGCCAAATTCTAAAGTAGGTGGAATTGTATAACCCTAGTCTCTAAGGCTTAGTATAGAGTAAGTAAGGTGTTGAACACTCAAAAATTTTTGGGCAATTCTATATTAACCGAATAGTTACTTAGATGGATAGGTAAAACTAAATCAAAATAAATTAAAGAATCTAATTACTACTAATTTACTATAATGCTAAATAGAAATAAAATGTAAATATTTATAAGAGAAGCACAATTCAGAATGTAAATAAGAACTAATAAAAGATTATCATAAAACATATTGATTAGAAATTAGTGCATATAATCTTTAAAAGTAATTATCATTGTCAATTTAAAGTTATAGTCTCTAAAGATAACTCTCATTATCAATTAAAAGTATTTCCTCTTAGAGTCTGCAAGCCCTCTCGTTGTATTATAGAGATAAGATAAAATCATAAATCATATTATACCAATAAATCCTTAAAAGCAACTGTCATTGTCGATCAAGGATGATTTCGTCTAGAATCTACAATCACTCTCATGTCTTTGTAGAGATAGACAAAAATTATAAAGTAATTATACTAATTCTTTTCCTTTAAAATGAATTCCTTGTCTCCAAGTAAAACCAATTCTTAAGTAATTTTAATTATATGTCCACCAAATTACTCCAACTCTCATTGTAAGTAATTTTAATTAAAACAAGTTACATATGGTGATCAATCATAAATAACTTAATTAAGAACTAATTGAAATTAAATCATAAACAAAATAAGATAGAAAATGTAGTTATTATTTAATTCATCATTGTTTCTCAAACAAGACTTAGCCAAGAAACATAGTTAGAGAATAATAAGAAAAGAAGAAAGAGAATTGATAAAACTCTTTTTACTAAATCTTCCAACACTTGCTTGATGTAGAGCAATCTTCTCTTCTTGCTTTTTACTTGATCTCCTTCTAGTTGATCTTCAAACATTAAGTTTAAGCAATAATTACTCTAATGAAGTTATATATTTTTTTGAATCCTTCCCTATCTCAGGTTATAATTGATCTATACATAGATCCTATAGGTGGTTAAAAGGAGTTACAATTGGAAAGGTACCCTTTTAAACGAAGGGTCACAACTCTATATAAATATGGTAACTTCCAAGGCATTTTTTTCCTTCCAGATGACCTTATCTTGAGAATGTCCCCTCATAAAAGTTCTAGATCTCTGAGTTATCTTTCCATAGTAACTTGAATCACCTTATTTGGATATCTGTATAGAAAGTTATAAATAAAATATAAAAACTGCTCAAAGCTAGAAAGTTGCAACCCTTTGGTGAGACATCATTGGGATGACTCATGACTGGCTATGACTCAGCACGGCATGCCTCTGTCATGACTCATTCCCACTATAATGACTTGTGCCAGTATCAATTCAACTTCCTTTTTCTTTTCAAGCTTCATACTTCATTCTAACAAGTCCAAAGTCCTTCCTATACGTCAATTGAACCTAAAAACATATATAAAACATACAAACTACCATAAAAGAAATTGGAACTAAAAATAGCATTTGCATAACTAAATAAACACACAAACTAAACTAAAATTAAATAAAACAATACTTATAATACCTAAATAACTATGCATATTTGCATTGTATCAACAACTCCCCAAATAATAGGAAATAACTGATTCATTGCATCTTTCCCTATAGCCACTAACACTTGCCCTTTCACAATGCCTTTAAGGAAATAACCATCCAAACACTACCATAGTTACTTGCCTTCACAGCAGCAGCATATGCTACCAAATAGCTAAATTCCTCAATGTAACTACCAACAAGTGCAGTCTTGATTTTCTTTTTAGCCCTCTTACATTTTGATGTATTAACTTTCAGCTTCAATTCTTTTTTATTTTTTTTTTTTACATTTCAAACATTTCCTTGATGGACATTTTTTATTTCTTTTGAATCTTTTCTTTGAAGTACTTAGCTAAGAAAGTGGTTGAAGCTCTTGAGTTAAGTGAAGTTCTATAGCAAGTGTGCATCGAGTTAAGTGTTTTAACACACATTCCACCTCTATTCCCATCTTTTGACACAAATAATACAAATGGGTAGCCAAGATATTTGCATGTTGCCTTTACCCTAGTTTTTTCATTTGGTTTTAGTTTTATGTCATAACCCTTTGCAACAGCATATTTGGCTATAGCTTCTCTCACTTCATATGCATCCTTGAATGTGATTCCATATTGATTATTGTCATACACATCATACCTTACTCTCTTTATACTTTGCAAGATTAACTCTCTGTCAGTTTTAACTTCCTCAATTGACTGACTATCTCCAGTATCTTCACTGTCATTTTCAGTGTCATCTTCATTATCCTCAGTGTAGTCATTGTCTTTACTATCATCCAAGTCATCACTATTATCACTAGTCTCATTAGACTCAAAATTTATAAGTATATCACTATTTCTATCTTCATCAATATTCCTCATACCCTCTCTTACATCAAGATCATCAGTGTTGAGATTGTTGGCAACTCTATCACTCAAAATCTATAAAAAATGCATATTTGCTAAAGTCTTTTTAAACAAATCACCCAACTAAACATTAAAAGTTAATTGTGTGCTAAAGGACTTATTTCACACCTGTTTCTATAATGCATTCATCTAACTTCCTAATGTCATTATCATTGGTTATGGTAAACAGGCCCTTAGATAGACATGTCCCAGGTTTCAAAATATACAATTTACTACTAACTTCAATACCTAATTCATGACTATACTTCTTCATTATATGTGTAAAGCATAAGCAATCTATGTCTAAATCATATATAATTTCAGCTTCTCCCCCATGATATGCTACCTTAGATGTATGTTCCCATTTATCCCTATAGTACAAAACCAAATCCATTGTCTTCATCCTATGTATATTGTTATATATGTGCATATAAAAGCCAAAAAAAAGCAATAAACAACCAAAACAAAGACACGAAGTTAGGGACCACATGTATTCAACAAAGGCAACAATAATAAAGTAACCAAACACTAATAAAACAAGTTCATTATTTAACAATTAGCTCATTTTGTTTATTATCCATCAACCACCAGTCAACTATTAAACAAGTAAAAGAAAAAACCCTTACTTTTAACAGAAGAATCCAATGCAAATTCCTTGTTCTTTATGCTACTTTCTTTACCCCTGCTTAGTTTATTTTTTCTATTTCTTTACCCCTTATTAATGTCTTCAAGCATTAATTAATGGACACATTTTGTAAAAAATACCATCTTCTAAGGTTTGTTTCTTGGACATGAAAATGTAGTTGAGAGAAATCAATGGAATTTTCTTTTTGTTGATAGCCCATGTCCCTAAAGAATAAACCCTTGTATTATGCATTTTGGAGGCAATTTTCACGCCCAAATTATGTGGCAAGGTTTCTTCAATAGTTGATGTGAGACCCATGCATCCATGTAGGCAACATTTTATTAGTTATAATGTCCAAAGTGGCAAGAAAAAATGGAAGTTAGAAGACAGTTAATGGTAAGGTTTTCTTTATCTGATTTTTTTTGTTGAGTTTCGATTGGGCTAAAAAAAAACACATAAAGTGAAATGTGTTCATAAGGTTATAAACCCAGGGGGCTAATTGGACCGTTCCCCTTAAATTATAACTAAATATATTGAGATTTATACATTGAAATACCTATTAAACATTCATTTTATAAGAAATAATATATTAAAATGTTTTTTTGAAAAGAAAATTAATTTTATTAATTCAAACTAGCAATATATTAATAGAAATACATACAAATTTGTTCAAAACCATAGATGATGAAACAACACCTAGGTTAATAATATAATAAATCAGCTCAAAGCCTACAAATTTAACAATATTATAGTGACTAGAATATCTATGACTTCAGTTCTGCAATATACTGATGATCATAATCTGATTTGTTGTCTTTGTCTAATTGAATATGTTTTGTCCATCTGAATCGTCCATAAACTAATAAAAAGCCACAACAAGACAATAAAAAATAAAATGTTGT
Organism: Mallotus nudiflorus; assembly: GCA_947683625.1. Lineage (NCBI taxonomy): Eukaryota > Viridiplantae > Streptophyta > Magnoliopsida > Malpighiales > Euphorbiaceae > Mallotus > Mallotus nudiflorus. The sequence goes on from CANTUR010000239.1 coordinate 5,181,753, forward strand.
AACAAGATGATGAAAATAAAATAACGCAACACGACGAAATCATGAAAAATAAAATAAAACCTATATCTATGTGGAATAACCACTTATTTAAGAAATAAATTGATAAAAAAGATGTAGATGAGTGATTTCAGGCTAAAAATGACAAAAAAAAAATACCTCTCTTTATTTAAGAAAGATGAGTGGTTAAAAAAAAATTGAGAGAAAATAAAGTTAGGGTTTTTCTTCTCTGACCAACTTGATATTATAAAATATATATTTTTAAAAAATTAGTTTTCATACTAGATATAAAATTGATTGTTAATTTTTATTTAAATTTTTTTATGTTGTATTTTTTAAAAATTAGTTATGATATTATTTATTTAAAATACAAATTTTTAAGTGCTAAAATTGTTTAATTTTTGAATACCTGTGTTAAATTATACAATACTATATCGTTCTAAAAAATTCAAAATTTTAAACCAAGCCCTATTGAAAAATAAAATGATATAATACAAAAATTTTAAATTTAGTATAGTATTTAAAGTTTTATTTTAAAATCTCGAAAAATTTCCTTCAAAATAAAACTTTAAAACTTACATTTTGTTTGGTTTAATTCCATTAAAAAATTCATTTCATTTCTAAATGAATTTTAAATAGAATTCCAAATTCATTTGAACTAAACACATGATATCTCATATACATTTTCTTATTTTGCTAATGGTTTATTTTACCATGCAGGGTTACTTGCAGACAAAGAATACCCAAATGTGATAGGAGAAGGATTCCCAATTAATGAGACTCTCAGAGAGGAAAAAATACTTTTCAAATAGACATATGACCTTCATCAAAGAGGAATCATATTCCTCTCAAGTTTGAACATCACTATCCCTAAAAATAGAATCTCACATCACTCATTTTCATTCATTCTAATCTCTTATACATTTTGTTCTCTTTATCTTTATAAACTCTCTCTTTCTACATTTTTTGACTTAAGCATCAAAGGATTTGTGAGAATCCTCCTTACCTCTCACCTTACCCTTTGTTGATTCTTTATAGAGCTTAGACTCAGAGGTTTCGGAAATAAGTTATCAACACATTTCATCAATAACAATATATTTAGTATCAAACAATTACACAAAATTAAAAAAGTTAGAATTGTAAAAAAAATTACAAAATTTACATTTAAACTAAATATATTCATTTAGATTTACAAATAAATTACATAAATTTTTGTGAATTCATTTAAGTAAACACACTTAGCAAAATTTTGAAAAGTTTTGTAGAGTAGTATATTTTGTTAGTATGAATGTAATACATTTGTAAATGGTAGTATACTTGTCAATATATATTTTTTATTTAAATTAAAAGTAGAATCGAATTTGGACAAATAAAATAATAAATAAAGGTTATTAAACAGATTCGGAACAAATATGAATAATAAAAAATATTAATTATATCTAAAAAATTTCAAATAGATAATTTATAAAAAGGTTTAGAATTGAATTTTTTGTATGGTTTTAGTTAAGTTGTTTTTATAGAAGGTTCTTTCTATTTTCTTATATATTTCATCAAATCATTTGTAGTTACTTCAAATTCAAAAAACATTTTTTTCTTATGAATAGATATTTATTTCAAATGAATATTAATTTTTATTTTATCTCAATTGAATTTCTCCATAAAAGCTTGAATTTGTAATTTTATTTAGAGATTCATAAATGATGTGACAATTTTCATATAAGTCTAATGCATTGTATAACTTTAATATAAAAGCCTTCTTAAAGAAATTTCATATTATTGCAATAATAATGTCTCTCACAATTTTTTTTGAGAGAATGGGAAAAAGATGTAACTTACATTCATTGAAAATTAAGAGTACATTTTAATAAAATAATAATAAGAATAATATCATAATTAAGAAATATCAAAATGAAATCTCATTGAAATTATAAGTTTTCTAGTTATTATTTTTCAATCGCATTGATAGAACTCTTTAAATTTGCAACTCAGTGATCCGTACACTCCACTCGATAGTTTTATTTAGTCGTAAATCGACTTTTTGGTTTTTGAATGAGTATGATTGCAAAAATATCGGCAAAAAATTCACAATAAGAAGATATCCAAATTTTATAAAGGAAAATTGTAAAAATTTCACTAAAGGCAAGAATTCTTAGAAAATCTCATTAAGGGTAAGAACTCCATGAAAGAGGATTCAAAATTTCAATCAAAAGACAAATTGAGTAAAAATCTGTATTTATTCAATGTAAAGAAAACAAAATAAAGCAGATAGAATATAAATCAAAGGCACCATCATCAATCGAAAAAGAGAGAAAAAAAGGTGGTTGGAATTTTACAGGATGTGCTTATTAGGTAACATTTCTCAGAATTAAGATTATGAAAAATTATAATTATAATTATTGTCTTGATTAATTTCCTTTTTAATGTTTCTTCCTCTTAAAATAACATTTACATCAAGAATTTTTTTAGGAAAAATGATCAATTTTATCCTGAACTATAAGCTAATTATCGATCTAATCATAATTTCAAAATCGTATCAATTTACTCTTCCAATTTTTCAAGTTGTTTCAAATCTATACAAACGATATTGAGCTTGTGTCAGATATGACGTGGCATAAGAGTGTTTTTAACATGACAATAAATTAAAAGTTTTTTATCAATTATATCATGAACTATAGGCTAATTATCAATTTAATCCTAATTTAAAAAATTGTTTCAATTTTCTCCTTCAAATTTTTGAGTTGTTCCAAATCTATTTAGACCACATTAAACTTATGCTAGAGATGACGTGACATAAGAGTGTCTGACATAATAAAAAAAATTAAAAAACCTAAAACTTATAGCTTCACTTTTCCAAAACAGTGTCACTTTGAGTTATAAAATGGCCGAACTAATTTCTCAAAAATGAAATGCCATCTTCTCCAAATAACTCAAATCTAGGATTTTTTTGTTCACCTTTAACCTTCTTTCTTTGAATAAAATTGCAGAAATTTTAAAATAATTGAGTGAAGTATAGATGTAATCGGAATTGGAAGACAAAATAATATATTAGTGAATATATTCTTTTGTCTTGCGATTCTTATTACATCTGTACTTCATTCAACTATTTTAGAATTTCTGTAATTTTGTTTAGAAAAAGAAGTGGTTAATATATTTTTGTGTAATTTTGTACTTCACTCAACAATTTTAGAATTTATGCAATTTTATTCAGAGAAAGAAGGTTGAAGGTGAACAAAAAAAAACCTTAGATTTGAGTTATTTGAAGAAGATGACATTTAATTTTTGAAAAATTTGTTTGGTCGTTTTATAACTCAAAGCAATATTGTTTTAGAAAAATGAAACGTCAGACACTCTTGTACTACGTCAGATTGCCACGTCATCTTAGATACAAGTTCAATGTCGTTTGGATTGATTTAAAACAACTCAAAAATTTGGAGGAGTAAATTAAAATGATTTTTGAAATTAGAATTGGATTGATAATTAGCTTATAGTTCATGATAGAATTGATCATTTTCCCTACGCTTTTATGCAATGTCAAATTGTCACATCATCTCTTGTACAAGTTGAATATAGTTTGAATAGATTTGAAACAATTTAAAAATTTGAAGGAGCAAATTGATACGATTTTAAAATTAGGATTAAATTGATAATTAATCTTTAATTCAAGATAAAACTGTTCATTTTTCCTTTTTTCTATTATCACATACTTTAACATCTATTTTTATATTTTTTATCTTAAAAATGATTATTACACATCTTTAATAAAAATACATATTAAATTAATTGTATTAAAAATAAAAATCATTGTCACATCTAAAATAAAAAGTACATATAGAAAATATTATATTAGTTTCATTTTTAATTTTTTATTTATTTTTAAAAATTAAATTTAATAAATCTTTATGCTAAAAAAATTTAAAATAAGATAAAATATAGGAATTATAAAAACTAAGGGTGAAATTACTTTTTTTTTTTTTTTTTTGAAAAGGAAAGGGTGAAATTACTTAATTTGGCGAAAATAATATAAAATGTGTAGGGGTAATTAGGGAAATTAAAAAGGCCACCTGGCACACGCACTAATGGTAGCAGATTTTTGCAGCACCTTTTGGTACCTTTTGACACGAGTTACGGGGCAAATGTTAGGCCATTCCTGGGCCGTAGGATATTTTCTGTCAGATTTCTTTTTCTGGAAAAAATTCATAATTTGCCCCTAATCTTTCTTTTTTTTACTACTGGACCCTTTGAATAAAAGAAGCGTGCTCGCAGCTTCTGAGCTGTACTAGGCTACTAGCTGTCGCCGCAATGGAAATTTTAGTCCCAACGGAGGTGTCATCTAATGAAAAATATATATATATATATATATATTTCACACCGTTATCGTCTAATTAATATGTTCCAAATTGAATAGAATTATAATTTATAAAGATTTTCTAACAATAAATTTAATATAATTTAATATATTACAATAATTGTAATTGAATATTAAAAAAAATATTAATCATTTAAATGAATGAAAAAATAATACTAAAACAGAATATTGCTCATAAAAATTATATGTTTTAGGCTAATTGATATAAAAATTTACGCACTAAGCACTCTAGTAATTTTAGGCTTTTTCTAATTTTAATAGAAATATTTTAGTGTAACTAAATTTTTAGCATTTTCAATATAATTAATATTTGAAATACGTCAAATCAAATTTGTATGCTGTCAAATCGGGATTTTATGGTATCCCATATTTGAAAAGAATGTTTTTGAAGCCATTAAATTGTTGAAGAGTGGATATTTTTTTATTTTTTTATTATTTTACTTTATGAATGATAAAAATATATACATCGACTATAAATAAAAGAACTCTGACAAATTTTTATCATTTTTAGGGATTTTTATTCTGAAATAAAAAAAATTGTCGTATTTAGATTTAATAAATTGAAACTCGTCGATTAATATTTTCAAATAAAATTTAAGCAATTTTATGGATGCTTTAAGCGAGTTCAATATTATTTATATCGAAATTGCTAAGTATTAATTGAGTTAGAATAATTTTTTTCTAAAATCCAAAATTAATCTAAATTATTATAAGTTTCACGTGTTTAGTTTTATGTGTATATAAATCCACTTTTTATTATTATATTATTTCCGGAAATAGAATCAAATTCTTTGTTACCCTTTTTTAAAAGTGAAAGGTGAACATACTTTTTTTTTTTTAAACGAAAGTTGAACATACTTTTATTGACACAAAATAAATTGTATAATTATATAATTATAGACTGCTTTTGAAAAAAAAATAATAATTATATTTACCTTCTTGAAATTTGACTTAATTTACACTTGTCTTCTTTTTATTTGAAAATTAAACATTTATATCTTTCTTTTTTAATTCTATTGACATTTAAGTCTCTACATTAACTTTTCCATTAAGTTTTAAAAGACATTTCACTCCCTTTGTTTATAAAAATAAAACAGTTTAATCACTAAATTCTAATAAAAAAAATATTTTAATCCTTCAATTTTTAAATTATTAAAACTTAAAATTTCAATACTAACTAAATTTTAGACACGTACATATGTTTTTATCAATATATTTTTTACAAACTAATTCAAAAGTCAAGTTGTAATTTTAATAAATCTATAAATTAATATTCATAAATTTATTTTATATTCATTCTTTTACTTAATTTTTTAATTTTTGTTCCATTCAAAATTAGTATTATCTAAAACTAAAGTAATATATAAAATGAATTACTTTAAAAAAAGGTAAAATTAATGAAATCAAACATAAAAATAAATATAAAATAAATTTGATAAAAATTAATGAATTTATTAAAATTATAATTTGATTTTTAATTGAAAATTTTGTAAAAATTGTGATTTAAATTTGAAATAATTAAGAAATTAAAAAAACAACTATTTTGTATTTTATTAAAATAAAAAGGATTAAAGTGTTACATTTTATAAAATATAGGGAGTAAAATGTTAATAAAATTAAAGCTGAATAATGTAAATATTTGATTTTCAAATAAGAGAGATGTGAATGTAAATTAAATCAAAGCTCAGGGAAATAAATGTTATTTTCTCAAAAAATTGCAATTTAAGGATATATATATATATAATTAGAATTGTCTGACGGCAAAACCCAACCCAGTCGGTGAGAAGTAGGTGAAGAGACCTTATCAAGCATTCATAATATAGATTTATTTTTGACAATTGCAAATCTAACATTTTATTTAATGGTAAGGTTAACTTAATGCCAAAAAGATAATTTAGTTACATTCAAAAGAATTATTTTTTTAGTGATAATTTAGTTACATTCAAAAGAAATATTTTTTTAGTAAAAAAAATTGAAAATTTTTGTGGGCTATTCTATATTATTATTTAATGGTTAAAATGTTATGGAACACTTATTTATTTCTATATAAAGATTCAATTTCTCCAAGAAAAAAATAAATAGTTTTTGCAAGTTTTAACTTCATTGGAGTCCATTAAATGGAAAAATATGGACAGATTTCTATTTTTTCTCATTTTTTTAATAACTTTATTCATTTTATCTGCCAAATGGATTTATTGAAAATTATTAGGATTTGGTCATAATCAAATATGATGTAAGAAAAATAATAAATAACACTTAAAAAAAAGTGTGCATTATACTAGTAAAAATTTAATTCTTCTAGTCATGTTGTATATATTGCTTGGTTTTATTGTCATAATATTTATATAATCACGAGGAAATTGAATTTTTTTTTCATATAGTAATGTGCCAAATATATATTATTTTTGAAATTTCATCTAATAATTTATATTGAGTGATTTTAAAGAATTTGTGAATCTTACATTTATTAATAAACAATAATATACTTTAATACAAAAATATCGTTACACCTTAATACAAAAATATTGTCATACCTTGATAAAAAAAAATATTGCTATACATACAATCAGTAAATATATAACTAAAAATCTTACTCAATTATTAGTGGTTCAAATGTTCTTCAAGATAATTCGTATTTATTTGCTAAAAAAAAAAGTGCAGCTAGATGAATAACATGCTTCATTTTGGGGCTTAAAGGTATATTTTTTTTATTCTCAACCAAAGTTATTCAAAATATATTAAATTCTAACTAATTCATTCGATTAATTTATTAATAACTAATTTAACACAATAATATACTTCATGATTTAAACTCAAAAATGTCACTTAAAGGAACCAACATGGCCACTGCACCCTAGCAAAACATAATTTTTATATAGTTTTTTGTTAGAATTTCTCATAATTTAAATTATAGCTCTCCAAATTTTAATTGGTTGCCCCCTCAGTCCTCATAAAATGATTTTTCTTTCATATATATATTTATAATTTTTTTGTTTGAGAAAAAATTTTGAAACTTTACTTCTTAATTTAAAAGTTTAATTCTGCCATTAAACGAAAACAACTCTTAGCGACTGATCTTAAAAGTTATTAGTTTTAAGTTTTATTTATTGATAAGTGTCCCAACTTTATCCATAAACACTACTGTTGATTTATTTTTTCTATAAAAGTGATAATATTAATGAGTTAAAAATGAAGTATTTATGGTACGTGAATCTTGAGTAAGTGTATGTAAGCAATTGCACTCAAAAAAAAAAAAAAAAAAAAAAGGCTTGTGTTAATGTCAACCATGAAAATAATTATTAGAGATGTGTAAAAAGAAAAAAAGATACGAATCTTATGTCAAATTAGATTTTATTTAATCTCAAGGTGATAGGATTTGTGGAAAAGATGTTAAACCTTCTTCATGCTGTAGATTAATCAATAAGGTTGTTGAATAAAAAATGTACACTTGCATCGCTAGTACAATGCTGTTAAGACATCAAACCATATATAATTCTTCAGCCGATAATAGTGAAGATTAGAAATTGATGGAAAACGAATATATCCTTTGATGTCTTTCATAGAATGAAGCATATATTGACATCAAAGTTGATTTAATAGGTTATTAATGTTGCTACCATAAAATAATGATATTGACTTTATGCTTTCTTAGAGAATGAATTCTACATGTATTTTACGATGAAAAGGATTTGATGATGGATTTGTATTTGATAACTATATAGATTAATAAATTTACAATGTTCATTTAATAAGGAATTAAAAAAGCATTTATCTTGTTTGGTTCAATTACATTAAGAAATTTATTTCATTTTTAAATAAATTTTAAATAAAATTTATTTATAAATTAATTTTAAATTCATTTGAATCAAATACATTTTATCAATAAGAATAATATTAATATTAAATAAATCCACAAAATTAAGAAGTTTAAATTGAAAATAAATTTTATAAAATTTTTATTTCAACCATACTTATCTTAATTTGTAAATGAATTCTATAAAATTTTATAGAATTCATTTGAACTAAATACACTCTTAATTACATATTATTTGAAATTTAATGTTTAAATTACATGCTTACATTAGAACACAACCTATGAATTCTTCTCTAACCAACATTTTAAGTTGCCCAAATGGTAAAAAAAATAAAATAAAATAATTTCATTAAAGTAAATTTTTAAATTTAATTTTTATATATGAAAAATATATACTAAAAGAATTTTGTAATTCTTTTAGAGTTTACATAGTCCAAACCCATATAATTGTCAAAAAAAAATATAAAATAAAAAAATCTTTTCAAAAATTTTAGCACATACATGCATTGCATATTGTAAAATAATGCTGCTATCATTTTATAAAATAAATTTGCATTTTAATTTTTAAAAAATAACCAATCACTTTTAGCAAATTGCAGCTAAAGTAATTAAATAATAAAGTTGAAGAAAATATGAAACATATAAATTTTACATGAAAAATTATAAATAAATCAGAAAAAACTATGGATAAAATTAAAAAAAAATTTACTATAAAAAATTATAGGAATTATAATTTTTCTCTCTATATCACCCAATGAGAGAATAATAAGACTCTCTATTAAAATAAGATAAAACTCACTCACTTTTCTTTCTGTTAGATAAATAGAATAATAATAGTAATACTCTCTTTTAAAATAGGATAAAACTTACTTTTTATATTTTTTCTCACAAGAAAATTGTTTTCACAAATCACTCATTAACTTACTTTTCTCTTTAGTGACCCATCACCACCAACACAAATACAAACCAATCAAGCTTATTTATAAGTTATACACTTTTAAAAGCTAAATAATTTAAAGTCGAATTAGTCTTTTTTTCCTTTTTCAATAAAATAAGTTAGTTAACATTTTTTAATCAATATTTTAACGCACGCACGTTATTTTTAAATTATCTAAATTTTATATATTTTTTAAATTAACAATTATAGTTATTATTAAGTTTTCAAGTTTGTATTTTAATAAAATGTTAATTTAATTATAAAAAATTAGGCCCTTATAGCATTAACATGTCGAAAACGTATATTAGATTTTCAAATGAAATTTTTAAAAAAATAATTTTAATATCCCAAGCACTAAATTGTTGATATCAATTATATGTTTGGGCATTCAAATATGTATGAACTCATAATCAAAGGGAACCGAAATTCTCCTTATGTCTCGTACAGTGTGGTACGTGACAATATTTTCTTTGTGAAACATACAGTGTGTGACAATTTGAAGACATGCAAAGTGATGAATGCTGATGCATCATCATGCATGGTGGTGGGCAAGGGTTCTTTTTTAATGGTGTGTGCTGTGTACTACTCATTACTGTATTAGTTTATTCATAAACATGGGATCTGAATCAAATGGTTCACCTTCTCAATTCCATTTGGACACAACCCAAACACAGCCACATGTTGTTTATGGTTGTTCATATAAAAAATAAATTAATTAATAAGTAATGTGAGGCCGGAATATCAATAGAAGAATAGGAAAAAAGAAAGGGTGGTGTTGTTTTGTTGATCACATGTTGTTACATTACAGTGAAAGAACAGGTTCCTAATTTAATATTCGAAAGCTCATATAATAATGGAGTTTGGTATAGAAACTTTCTTTTTTTTTGTGGATTTGTGGCGTGGGTGTGGCTACTGGCTAGCCGGCAGGGCCAATGTTAGTGAGGAATGCGGTGGTGGTGGTAGTGGTCACATCACAGTCTTCTCATTCGTTCTTAACGCACCACTTGGGGGCCAATGGTTTGCCCTCATCAGCCCCCCACCCCACCCTATACTGCCTTTTGCTCTTCCCAAGTCCTACATGTCTCGTTTATGCTTTCGTAGCTCCTGCAGCAAACTTGCTTAGGTTATAACTTTTAGGGATAATTAAAAAATATATAATGCGATTTAGAATGTATTTTGTATAAATAAATTCTATAATATTTTATAAAATTTATTTTTGATATTTAATTTAAATAAATTTTATATAAAATTCATTTATAATTTTAAATTTGTAAAATTAATTAAAATTAAATCAAATTTTATTAAAATAATTGAAATTTTTAAATAAATTTTACAAATTTTAAGTTTATATTTTTAAATGATTAAAACACCTTTTCTTATTTATATTTTTAAAAATATCATTATATTTAAAAAGGTATTTTTGATAAAAATTTGTATTTAAAATTTATACCAAATATGATATAATAAAATATAAAATTTATATAAATTTCATAAACTATTCATTTAAATCAAATATATTTTATTTATAAAAATTTATTTGTAAATGAATTTCATTTGAAATTTATTTTCAAATTAAATAAATTTTTTGATGAAATTGAACTACATATGGACTTAACATTCTTTTTATTTATGGATATATAATTTTTTCGTGACATTTTAAGTATCATGTGATATTTATTTTGAGTAAAATTAAATCAAATTTACTAATATTATTAATTATGATAATATGCATATTAGTACCGGTATCTATGTCAGGACATTAACATCCACATTAACATTTACATCTTCATGTCAACACTCATATGGACATTTATGTCATTATGTCAATATAGTTAATGGAGTTATTAAATTTAACCTAAATTTGTTAACAAAAAATATCATAAAATATTAAAGTATCAAAACAAAAAAAAACTATAAACCTATAAATAAAAATGTGCTAAATTACAATATACTTTTTTTTATTTATTCTTAACTTTTATTTATGCATTATTTTATTGTTCCATTTTTTTTTTTTGGCGTAGAAGAAATGATTGATTGATTTGTATTAGTATGTTCATATTTTGAGGGAGCAGGGATTAGTCCTCAGATACTACAATAGCATTCTCAACATGAATGCCTATGCTCTACACGCGTACAGGCATTTTTATTATTTTAGGTTATTTTATATTAATTTATTATTATTTTCGATAAATATTTTAGGTTATTTATAATTAAACAGAAGGCGTAATAATTTGTAGAAATAATTAATTGTTTCACTTATATCTATTCTTCATATTTATATTATTTTTTAACATGTATCTATTTTGTGCATATAAATAATTAGAGAAATTTTTTAGTCAAAGTATAAAATAATTAAAATGTGTACAAAATCCTCAAGCCTAATACACTCAATGTTCATAAAAAATTTTTACCAACTAATTTCATGTAGGACACTTTTTTATAATACTTAAAAAGAATTCGGTAAAATTTGAACTCTGACATGTTGATGACCACTTCTAAGATTCTAAGATAATGTAATCTTATAATTAAATTAAATATTGATTTAAAATTTTTTGAAATTAAAAGGGAAATTTAACTCGGACACTAAATATTTACAATTTTAATACTCAATTTTCTGTATCTTAATTAACTCATTTCTTTCCATTGCAACATACGAAATTTATTTATTTAAAAAAAAAAATAGAAGATGCAATAACATATTGTATTCATAATAATACATGAGTTGATCCCAGGGTTACTAGCTAGCATGTTGTAATATTACAACAAGATTATAACAACAATTCTGAATATTTTCAAAAATAAACTTTTGGAAAAAGAAAAGGGGAAGAAGTCAAAGCAGGGAATTGAAGAGGGTGCATATATTTAAGTGATGAATAAATAATTGCGATAGATTTTAGGTGCAGGATGATCATGGCAATAAGGGCCTACTACGACAACCCGACACATCTTTCATTTTGATATGGATGCTGTCCCATTACGGCTAATGCACCCAACGCCAGAACCGGATCAACTTGCACAAATCCTTCACACTTATCTTTTATTTTTATGTAGTGCCGAATCTTGCGATCATGTCTACGTATATATATATGGTGCCTATAGCTAAGCTCCTCCACCTCCTACTGCTGCTTGCTGCCATGAATTTTTAAAGGGCACCTTACTTTTTATCTGATTTTTTCAAGATTTTGTAGTTATATATCTAAATCCAATCTTATTCCCTACGGTCGGCCAAATAATTATTGTTTGTTTCTATAATTATAGCATGCATGTATTGGGTATGATTAGGTTAATCCATCGATATCTTCTTGTTCTTTTATGCATCATGGATATTTTCAATTGGATTGAATATTTCTTGGCCTCATATCATATAATAAAAGATATGCATTTGATGATTTTAATACTTTGTCAATCATCTTTTGACTTATAGTTTTGGTCTTACATGTATATGGTTTATGTTTAATATAATCAACCTAATAACTTATACGTCTATATGCATTTTCTTCCGATGTGTCTAATATATTTTTTATATGAATACATATTAGATATGTGAAAATGTAAACCTTCTAAAGTGTCTATACAACCAAATATATATGTAATTTTTACTTTTATAAAGCACTCACCATATAAGTTATAAATTTATTTATTTATTTATTTTTGAACTTGTAACATTCAATATTATAAGAATAGACTAATTAAAATCATATATAGAAATATTATCAATATTAATAATATATATTTTTTCTAATAGGAAAATCATATAACTCATATTTCCATGACTGTATAATATAATACAATTCTCTTTTTTTAATTTGATAATAATAAAAATTAAATTCTATATTTTAAAATATTTTTAAAAATAAATTACCATTTAAATATTCGTTATTTGTATATTAATAATATTTTTTAGCATGCGGATTCTCCGCTACATCATTTACATTTAATAATGGAATGCATGTATTCATAAAGATGTATAAAGAAAGTAAACATTGTGACGTGATATACTCACAATGATCTCAAGATCATGTTTAAATAGTAAGAAAAAGGAGAACTATGATTTAAACCATTTTTATTTGGGTTAATTACTATCACCTCCCTCAAGATTTTACCTATTATACTACTAGGTCCTTATATTTTCAATAATTAATTTAAATATTTTTGAGATTTTACTCTATTAAACTATTACATCATTATCATTTAATTTACTCTTAAATTGATCAATTTAAAAAATTAAAATTTTTATTTGGTCCCTAAACTTACAATATAATTTCAAATTTATTCAATTTTTTTTATCAAATTATCATTGATTTTTTAGTTCTTTTATTGTTATAATAATTATGATATCTAAATAATTTTTATTTTAACATACAAATAAATTTAAAACATATTTATTTAGAATTGCTACAATGTTAATATGATTATCTAATCAATACGATATTAATAGAATTTATCATATTGATATACATTTAAATTTTAAATCTTATTAAAATTATTTAGTGTATATATATATACACACACAAACATTGTTTATAAATCCTTAGAGAATTAAAATTATTAAATTTCATTAAAAATTTACTTCAGCATGACAAGTCTCATTTAGAGTGCAATAACAATCATAAAAATTGAGTTCATATTAGAATGGTAAACCTTAATTGATGGACATCAATTACATAAATCACATTAGTACGATGTCAATTACAAAATTGAGTACATGCCAATATGATAAATTATAATCAGTGAAATACCGTTACATAAGTTGTATTAGCAAGATAATAATTAGTGAAATTGAGTGAAAATCAATATGATAAATCTTAATTAATACAATATTTATTATATATTCCTATTGGAGTAGTGTTAATTTTAAATTGGTTCAAATTTATTTTAATGTTAAAAATAAAAATTTAACTATTGTAATAAGAATGCAATGAATTAAAAATTTATAGTAATTGAATAAAAGAATTGGATGAATTTATAACTATATTATTATTTAGAAAAATTTCAATTTTTTTAAAATTATTCTATTTAACAGTAAATTAAACAGTAAAAATATAATAGTTTAATGAAACAAAACCTGTAGCATGTTATAATAATTATTGAAAATGCAAACACCTTGTAGTATAATAGATAAAGTTTTAAGGATATTATTGTAATTAACCAATTTTGTTTTTATACACCTCTTTTTCGGCCAAGGGGTCCTCTTAAATAATTAATTACCTCGATGTAATAGAGACTTTTTGGCCTTATTCCCAAGGAGACTTGGTTAAGCATGAGATTAAGAGCTTTCACGTGAAAAAAATGTTAAAAAAGGGTGGTTACTTGATTAGCAGCATGCATTGCTTCTGAATGTCATGCGATTAATCGTTGAGTGTTTTTTTTAAAGCTATATATATATTGTATTTGAATGGATCCATAAAAGTGAACCTCTTCTAATATATATTTTCTCACACAAAAGAAATAAAATCTTACTTAAGTATATATACTCAACTTTCTTGGCATTTTAACTAATACATATTGATTCAAAAGCAACATATTTACATAACAATAAATAATTTAAATAAAAAACTCAATCGATAAATAAACATCCAACAACGCAAATAAATAAATAACTCTAAAAATACGTAAATTTATCAATATTTATTGGTTCAATTGATAAGTAATTTAATTTTTTAAATAAAATTTTGAATTTAAATTTTTATATGTAAAAAAAATGGATGCTGAATATTTTTATTTTTTTATAAAATTTATTGGACTTAAAGCTGAAAATAATTAAAATTTCAATAGCCATCAAATATGGAGAGCATCAAAATAAAGATTAGACAAAAGCTTGAGTAGTATTATTGATGATGTTTTTTTTTTTTTTTATTACCAAAATGCATGGGGGCAATTTTTCAACGGTAGAGCCGAAACAATACTTGATCTGCGGGAAGTATGTCTGAAATGTGCGCACGATGCTTAACCCTCAAGTTACGTAATCTCTCGACAGTATAATCTTTTAATTTTTAAATACAGAGGCATTGGCAAGTACAAATGGAAGTGTAGTAAGTAAGTGACTTATTGCTTACTGCGGGCGTCACTCTTTTCGAGTTCTTTCTTGTTCTTCTTCATCGATCGGGAGAGGAGTATATGAACTCTTGCCTTGAAAGGGCGTCAATTTTATAATTGAAATAATTCAAATCTAAATGAATTGGCATTAATATCTTTTTATTTAAAAAAAGTATCGTTCATATAATTTAAACTCATGACTTTTAAAATTATAGACCCTTTTCTTTTCATCCCAACGAGACAAGAGAAGACACTTTACTTTCATTGATGATTAGTATTTGTTTACTAGCTTATTAATTGCAGCTGGAGTACTCAAAATTTAAGGACTGATACACTTCTCTCAGCACTCTCGAGCGGCCATGAGGTCGGGCGAGCAGCTGGGAGGCGGCTCTTGTGATTACTGTTCTCACCTCTTTAACTATTTTATATTGCTGCCACAAATCCAAATACGTACATTTTCTTTGTTCAAAATAACTCAATACTACAATGGGCGGAGGCATAATTTCAAGAAAAAGTTTTTTTTTTTTTTTAAATTTGATGGAAATATATAATTAATCTTTTAATTTTTCTAATTTGGTTAAACTTTTAAATTTAGACTTTTGTAGTCTATTTAATTCATACAATATAAAAATAAATAATTTTAAACACATAAAATATCGAAATTTATCTTCAAGTTAGTAAGAGTAAAATTTAAAACTGACATAAAAAGTTAAAAAATTTTAATTAAATTATCTTTTTGAGTTATACATTATTTTATTCAAACCAGTATTAATTTACGAAGTATATTTATTTTCTTCATGTAATGTGTAGATTAAATATATTTAAAATATAATTTTAAATACTGATATGAAAATTTTAAATTGATGTCCACATTGTCTGATGTGAAAATTTATTTAGTTAAGCGCTCTACCAATACTGTAGCTCATAAATATATATATATATATCCATAATACAATCAATAGATAGACAATGCTCATGATTTTTTGCTCTGGTAGCAAAAGTTTTCATATTTATTTTCAATTATTATATTTTTTATAACTATATCTTGATATATAAAAGTTTAATTTTTATTTATACACTTAGTTTTTGTTTATATAAAAATGTTTTATTGTATAATTTTAAAATGATCTATTTTATATTTGGTGCATTTGATTCATTTTATGGCAGCAAATGATTTAATACAGATGATTTCAATTTGAGATATTATTTAAACAAATACCTGATTTCAACGGTTGGAGCATTTATATTTTAACAATAGATGAAACACACAACTTATTTCTTGTAAAACTTTACAGCTAAAGACCATAGAAAGCCCAAATGTGTACGAAAGTGATAAAAGGACCAAGTTTCCTTTCACAGAGACTTATTTGGGGCCCAATCTTGATAAAATTTGTACTTAATTAAAAGGGGTTTTTTTAAAAATATCTAAAAAATTTCAATAATATAGTTGATTTTTTTTATTTTAAATATATAATATTTAATAGTAATTATTTCAGAAATATGGTGATTATTTTAATATACAATAAAACACTTGAAACAATCAAATAAACAGATAAATATTACTTTAAATTTTTTTCAAGCCAATCCAATGTATATAGAAATATAATAACTAAAAAACATATTAAAATAATCCAACAAGATGAAACAACCAAATAAAATAATAAATTTTTTAAATTTTTTCAAATCAATCTAATAGAAACAAAAATATAACAACTGAAATAACTAAAATAATTAAATAAAATAACAAATAACACTTTAAATATTTTAAGCTAATCCAATAAAAATGTAATTATAATAAAAACTCAATCAAAATAGAATAAAGAAAAGAAGAAAAAAAAATCCAATCAAAATAGAAAAAAAAAACCCATCAAAATAAAATAAGAAAAAGAATAATAAGGAATTGAAAAATAATCCAAATATTAACAACAAAAAATTAATGAAATTTAACATTTATCTTTTTTTTTTTTTGACAACTGAAAGGTTAAGGGGAAGTGTGAGATTAAACTCATGACATCATCTTATAATGTTCATCACCTGAGCCACTAAGTTACAAATATAGAACAACATTTAACTATTATAATTTAATTGTACATTGTGTTTTCAATATAAAAAAATAATATGAAAAAGTGGAGATTTGTGAGATGTAAGAAGAAAATTTAATTAAAAAGTTTATGGGTTTGTTCAGACATGCAACATATTTTAATTAATCTATAATTACTAAAACTAATTTTAGATTGGCCAAATACTTTTTTTCACCCTTGAACTTTAACCATTTAGTCTATTGCATCCCTCAACTTTAAATTTCGCTTATTACACATATCAACTTTTATTTTATGCTTATATCATATATGTTCAAAGCATTAGAGTGACTGCACAATACATTTGTTGACGTGTCAAATGTTATGTCAATATGGATGTATTTCAGTGTATATTTTGACTTTTTTTTACCAAGGTAAAAAATAAAAATGGTCGTTTGCTTTCTCTTTCCCTAACCTCTGACCCTTTGTTGTCTTTTAACCTTTTTTTAACTCTCATTCTCTCATTCACTCTCTTCTTCTTCTTTTTTTTCTTAATCCTTCTCTTAACTATTGTATCTCATCCATAGTACTCTTATATCTTATTATTACTACTGCATTAGTTTGCTAAGTTATTATTTAATAGTGAGACTAGTTTTTGTTATTTATTTTATGGTACTTATGGTTTTAGGTAGTTGCAGTTGATAGAAAAAATGGCCATAAGTTCATATCCTTTCAAGAGCTATCTTTAAGGGAGAGAGGGAGCAAAGATTCATCGATCACTTTTAATAAAATAAAGGTGCATGCCAACTATAACATGCTCCACTGAATATTTATGTATGATAGTGTAATCCTTGGTATTTTATTTGAGTTAAATATATGGTTCAAGTGTGTGTGTATGAGAGCAAGTTTGATATTCTCTTTATGAAGTAGTTCTAATGGAAGTTTAATTACAAGTTACATGATATTGTACATGCATATTGCTCATGTACAAATGTAGAAATAAGTAGTGAAAACATTATAGAACTATAGCACTATCAATGCTTATTCAATATGATACTACAAGCAATTGTCGATATAAATTCATATTTATATTTAGAAAGGCTTGCATTTATATATGAGTTTGAGAAAATTTTGCTTTCAGCAAGCTTGAACAAAACAAAAATATAAGATAAAAATGAATTATATTTTCATTGATTTATGCAAGAATTACAAGTTACAAATATATACACTTATATTACTTGTTCACTAAGTATAAATGAGCCTTTTACACACTTAACTAACCACCTCAACATAATTTATTGTTATCCAGCTATCACTAATGATTGGAGAATGACTAAGTGCTAAGTTTCCCATCTGTATAAACAATACACCCTAGTATGCTTGAGTCTATATATCCCCCCTTAAGTTGGAGGTTGGAATGGATCATAAAAGCCCAACTTGGATACTAAAAAGTGAAATTGAGGCCGAGTAAGTGGTTTAGTAAGAACATTGACAACTTGATTAATACTTGAAACATGTTTGTGAAGAATGAACCCATTTTTGAATTGCCCCCTCACAATGTGGCAATAATATCCAAATGTTTTGTTCTTTCATAGAACATTGGGTTAGCGGTGATCTGAAAGGCTGCCTTATTATCACACCAAAAATCAATAAGGAATGAAACTGGAACATCAAAATCTCAAAGAATGTATAAGATCCATTGAAGCTTACATATCATGGCTATTATGCTTTGGTCTTCAGCCTTTGTAGAAGACCGAGAGACGATGGTTTATTTCTTCATTTTTTAAGAGATTAAATCCTTTCCTAAGAAAATACAATAGTCAGTCAATGATTTTTGTGTTTCCAAAAAAATAACCTTGTCGGTATCATAAAAGGCTTTAAGAGTGAAAATGTTATGAGTTGAATAATATATCCTTAAAGGAGTGCCCTTGAGATATTGTAGCAAATATAGGTCCACTTCCAATGATCGTGAAAAGGCGAAGTAACATATTGACTGAGTTATTTAATGATGTAGGAAATATCTGGGCACGTTATACACAGATAGAGAAGTTATCCCACAAGGCATCGGTATTGTTCTAGATGTTCAAGAGAAGGTCCTTTATTAAGAAACAACTTATGACCATTTTCAATTGGAGTAGCAACATGCATTGTACCTATAAGGCCCGTATTTTAAAGTAGGTCTAGAATAAATTTTCTTTGGTTTATTGTTGTCCTATGAGCATCTCATTGCCTCAACCCATCTCCCATCGGTACATGCCTCTTTATAAGTCGTTGGCTCGTGGATATTTGAAACATTTACCAAAAAGATGCATAATGAGAAGAGATGTTAGATGATTTTAAAAATGGGTAAGTGGGTGGTGTGCATGGAGATCTATTAAGTATAAATGCATATTGATGGACATTGATAATAGGCATTCCATTAGAGGAAATAAAATTGGTGACATAATCGTTCAACTAAGTGGGCTGATAGTGATATGAACCCACTAGATAACCTGCTTTAGGAACTCGTTCAACATGAACCCAAACCCACATTATCAAGGAAAGTTTAAATAAAGTTCCAATTCATACATAAGAAACCTTTACCTTATGTTTAGTTAGTCTAAATAATCAAAGCTATATCAAAACTTTAACCTTTTGAACAATAACAAATAAGCAACAAAGGCTATTAAGAAGATGCCACAATTTACTGTCTGAAAGATAAATTGATAAGTCATAATGATTATCACATGGTTAACCACCAAGTAACCAAAGAGAATCCTCTTTAAATTTTATTAATCATCCATGATTGCATCCTTTTATATTACATAAAATAAGGCCTCTATATTGACTTAAAAAAACCTAAAAGAAACATAATTAATATCCTAACTAAACAAGAAAACAAAATCCAAATTAACTAAGAAAATATAATTTTACTTAAATAAGAAAATATAATCCTAGTCAAATTTGAATTTATAATATATAGCATGTTGTAGCACGCTTTTCACCATGATGAAGGCCTAATTGACTCAAGCCAAACATAAAACTTTTAGCTCTTGATGTTGGCTTTAATCATCATCTTAAGTCACTTTATTTATATATATATTAAGTGAGATATGACCCATTTACTGATGTATGTGCAATCTATCCAGGTTTATTCACAATCTAATATTCTTTCATAATTTTATCTTAGGATGATGGCCGAAATGACACTAGCTATCTTTATTAAAGTTGTATATCTCTTTCTTATCTTTCCACAACTTCTTAAATAGTCTTAATCCGAGTTTTAAAGAGTGAGTTATGGCCAAAATACTAAAGTATGTTATACAAAATATGAATTTATGCAAATTGCTCTTTTATTGAATGAAAGTTGACTTATTGGCATAAATAAATCTTAAAATCTTCCTCTTTAGAACCTAGGATCATATCAGGTGCCTACCTCTAATGCTATGTCTTGTAGTGTCATATAAAGACTCTTGGATATTAGTAGGACATTGATCTTGATAACCAAGTTCACTAAATGGTATAAGCTTGTAAAAATTGTCATGGTCATCTAAAGTAGGTGTAGGTAGAGGAACATTATATTGTGGTGGTTGTTGACTTGAATTTTTAAAAGGAAATTTTTTTCATAAAAGATCACATCCCTTGAAATAAGGATTTTATGGGACTCTATGTGAAAGACCCTATAACCTTTTTGTCCAGGCTTATAGCTAAGAAAAATACATTTGAAAGATCTTTGGTCAAATTTGGATTTGTGTAGAATCGTATTGCTCACATAACACAAACAATTGAACACTTTTAAAGAAGTGAGGTCTAAGGGTTTTTAGTTTAAAAGCTCAAAGGTAGTTTTCCATTTTAACACCTTAGTTAGTAATCGATTGATAATATGGGTTGCCATCAAAATTGAAAAACTCCAAAAATGGTAGGGCAAACATAAATGCTCTAGCAACTTCCAAAAGGTACTTATATTTTCTTTATACTCTTCCATTTTATTGTGGAGAATATACGCAACTTTTTTTATGAAAAATTCTTGAGTTAAACAAAAAAGAGCAAATTCATTATTAATGAATTCACTGCCATTATTGGTTCTAATGGTTTTAACTTTTGAATCAAATTGGTTTTGGACTTGGTTGTAAAAATGGGTAAAAATGGACAAGGTTTGGTGTTTATTTTTCATTAAATATGTCCAAGTTACTTGAGTGTCATCATCTACTATGGTAAAAAAATATTGAGCACCATCAATGGAGATTTCTTTGTAAGGGTCCTATAAGTTAATGTGTAGCAATTCAAAGGGTTTAATGGCAATTTAAGTGTTACTTGGAAAAAAAAGGCAATGTTGTTTGGCCTTATGGCATACATCACATGCATTCAAAAATGAATTAAATGATGAAAAAGAGCTTATATGTTTTAGTGAATGTAAAGATGCATGACCAAACCTTTTGTGCCCTAAAACCAATGTGTCATAATTTAAATAAATATCAACCTTTTTTGCACTATATTAAAAAATAAGAGGTGCAGTAACATCCATTTTTTATTTAAGACTTTATTTCTGATGTAGAAAAAAGACTTTATTTTTTATATAGAAAATCTTCATCTAAAATATATAAATTTCCTAATAGCTTGCCTATAGCCAATGTCATATCAGTCTGAAGGTCCTGCACCAAGCAATAATTGGGTAAGAAAATGAACTTTAACTGTGTGGTTTTAACTAGTCTGCTAACCGAAAGAAGATTAAATTTTAAATTGGGCATGTAAAAAGTATCTTGAAAAGTGAGTGTATGAGGTAGTTTAACAATGCCAATTTGTTTAATAATTCTAATGGTACCATCTAGAAGAGAAACAGATAAATGAGTGGGTAAAAAATATAAATCATTAAACAAACTCTTCTCAACACACATATGGTTAGTGGCATCTGTGTTAAGTATCCTAACTTTAGACCTCATCAAATTGGATGTACTTAATGCAATATGAAGTGCATGATTTAAGCAAGCTAAATTACCTGCATATCCATCCAAATTTGAAATTGAATCGAGTTACCTTCAATTGAGAGCTTTCTTTTCATTATATTTATAATCTCTTAATGAATCAGGTTTGATAAATCAACTTTTGGTTCAGATTTTTTATCATGAACCTTATCTTTAAGAAGAGAGTTTGCCATATTTACTATTGTCATAGTCTTCTTCTAATGGTTCTTGAGGTCTCTATACCAATTTGTCACTCTATGGATTTTAAAACAGGTGTCTTTGCTATGTCCTTTTGAATTACAAAAATCACAAAACCTATCCTCTTTCTCCTTTTTGTCATTTCTTTAAGCAACTTGTCTGCCAACTCTTTTTTTTTTTAATTATTTGTTTTGGGTATTGTGCTCTTGCCATTAGTGCATTACCTTTAATAACATCTCTATGCACCATATTAACTTCTCTTTACTTTTCAACCTATTAGATCATAGAGTATGCTTTGTTTACTAAGGGAAGTGGCTCCATTACAAGGATCTAATTTTTCACATGATTATAACACTCATTTAACCCCATGAAAAATTGCATAAGCATGTTTGAAGAGTGTAAATTTGCCATTTGCTTTATTAAACCATGTGAGCAAACATGCATAGGCATGAGACATGTTCATTCTATAATTTTTTCAAATGAGTATAATATTTTGCAACAAAGTTGTTTCTTTAAGAGATTGAAATGATCTCCCTTTGTATTTGATAGAGTAAAGGACCATTGCTTCCTCCATAGTGTTCTTTAATCTCTTTCCATAATTCTTTTAATGAAGTAGTGTAAAGAAATATTTCCACTATCTTTTTTGAGACTATATTTATAATCCATGAAGTCACCATGTAATTCATATGGGTCCATTGCTTATACTCGTTGGTACCTTTTACTGGTTGTTTGATTCAACCATTAATGAATTTGAGTTTAAGTTTTACAAAAATAATAATTTTTATAGACCTCCTCAATGACAGATAATTAGTGCTTATTAATAGTTCAGTAAAAAGAATCATGCCCGAATGATTCGAGCGATATAAGTAGAAAGAGTCATTATATGAATTATTTGTTAGAGTATTTAAAGTATTGGTAGTATTAGTCTCCATTAATGAAGGTTTAGTAATAGGAAAATGGTGTTATGGAATGTTGTCGCTTTGATACCATGAACAAAAGAAACATATGAGATAAAAATGAATTATATTTTCATTAATTTATAAAAGAATTGTAGGTTACAAATATATACACTTATATTGCTTGTTCACCAAGTACAAAGGAACCTTCTACACACTCAAATAACCACCTTAACAAAATTTGTTATTATCCAACTGTCACTAGTGATTGAAGGATGATTAGGTGTTGAGCTTCCCATATGTATAAACAATACACCCGTAACATTCTTGAGTCTACAAAGTTGACCTTAATTATTTTTAGTGTTCTATGGTGTTTCTTAAGTGGGTTAAATAAAGAACTTAGCTTTGAAGCGAAAAAGGTTCGAAGGTTCATTTATAATTAATAGGAGATAGTTGTGGTGGCAATATAACCCATCATGTGGCAAGAATATACTTCTTTATCCAACTTTTGGTGGGCAAGAAAGGACAAAATTAAAGATAAAATGACACCCACACGTTTGAATTTGTTTGATTTCAAATGTTTATCTAGGCTAGCGAATGCATGTGTTTAATGGAAATTAAAATTGTTTAATCATGTGTGATATAGACATAAAATATAAGTTGAGATGTATAATAAAAAAAATTAAAAATTGAGAGGTGCAATAGACCAAATGAGTAAAGTTAAGGGTGAAATAAGGTATTCAGTCATTTTAGATTTGAGAGAAGAATTGAAGAGAATAGAGTGAATGAGAAAACAAAGAGATAAACAAAATAAGAAGGAGAAAATAAAAGGAGACACAACTGAAATAATTTAAAAATGAAAAAAATTATATTATTAAAATACGAAGAGGTACAACTAACAAAATAATTGTGTATTTAAAAATAATTAGATTAAAATTGGTATAGGGTGTAATTTTACCTTGTTAAGACCAAAGGGTGGAGCCAAAGGCTGAATGCACAAGCCCAAAATCATCCTTCTATGTCTTGACTAGGGATTGTTATATCATGAACCCTTGTTCATATTGCAATATGAACTAATAGCCATTGCACGTGTGAAATAAAAAATGCACGCATCTTTTGTTTTTTCCGTCAACATTTTTTTTTTCGCGCAGATTCATTGACCTTTACCTGTAGATTCAATGAACTTACAAGTGAAGATCAATAAGTATATAATATGTTTATTGACCTTTACCTACATGTTCATTAATCTTCATATGAAAATTCATTAATCTTCTCCTACAGATTCATGTCCATTTACAAAGCCAAAACCCAAAACATCAAAAATAAAAAATTAATTACACTATCTCTAACTTACTTCATCATCACTATCAATTTACAGAGATAATAATGGGCATACAAAAGCCAAAAATGCTATTCAAATAAACTTGACTATATAATTCAGAATGAAAAAAAAGAAAAAAAAAATCCAACCCATGACTTTCTCTATCCATAACTATGATCTTCTATCAAAAGAAGAAGTGTGGTGATGATTTTAATTATGTGAAGGAGAAAATAATGCAAAGAGAGTGCATTAGACTAGGGGTTAAACTTTGTGTTAAATTTTGTTTTAATTAGTTAATTTCTCTTTATACTTGTAGTAATTAATAGGTTAATTGATCAAAACAATGAAGTTTATTAATCTTCACTTGTATGTTAATGAGAATCAATGAATATTCAAGTCAAAATCAATAAGTCTGCTGCAAGTTTATTGACATTTGTTTATAGGTTCAAATGAACATTTTTGACTTTAGTAATAATCAATCTTAATTTTGATCTTAAAAAACTCAATTTTGAGTATTTAATTTGTTTGTTTAAGTGTGTATAAGTTAGGACTCTATTGGAAGTTAAAATGAAGTATGATTATCTTGGGCTGATTCAACCTCTAAGATTTAAAGAGACTTTTGACATCCTTAGAGCCTTATAATGAAAAAATTATCTTCTTCACATTTGAATTAGACATCTTGAGCTTTCTAAATTGGGCTTATTTGTCAAAATACAAGTTCATTTAGGTATGTAAACATTGAGTTGAAATCAACATATATGTCTATCATTTCAGATTGCACAACTCTTAGTATTTTGGACATATCTTGAGTTACAGAAGTCTAATTAAGGTGATTAAAAATGATATAAAAAGATAAGTCAAATATATACAACTTTCATGGAGAAAGTATAGGCAAATTCAAAATTTTTAGGAGCAAATCACGGCTTCAACTTGTGTATAGTTGTCTAACAATATTATGCATTTTAGATTGCACAACTCTTAGTATTTTGAACATATCTTGAGCTATAGAAGTTAAATTTAGGTGATTCAAAATAATATAGAAATATAACTCAGATATCTATAACTTTCATGAAAAAAGTATAGGCAAATTCAAATTTCTTCAATAGTAAATCATGGGTTTAACTTGGATATAGTTGTTTAACAGTATTCTACATTTCAGATTGCATAGCTCTTAGTATTTTGGATATATCTTGAGCTACAAAAGTCCAATTTAGAAGATTTAAAATGATATGGAAAGTAATTCAAATATCTACAGCTTCTATGAAGAAAGTCTGAGAAAGTTCAAATGTCTTGAGCAGCCAATCACGGTTTTAATCTATGAATAACTGTTTGACAACATCACTTTCAATGATTCAAAATATAAACATTGGACACATCATTTGCACCTCCAAAAGCTATATTTTTAAGTATAAATACCTCTAGAGCTGAATGGAAGTTAAAGAAAAAGAAACTTGTTTATCATTCATTATTTTTTAAGCATTCATTAAGCTCTCAAATTCTCTTAAATAATTCTTTGTTTGTATAACTCTTGTGAGAGTTGGGTGTGTGTTAGAAATAGAATTTCTTTTCATCTTAAATCTTGGGTTAGATCAAAAGGGAATTGAGATTTATTTCTAAATGAATTGATTTAAGTGTTGTTCATTGAAACACTTGGGTTTTGATTTTTTTAAATGAGCCTTAAAAACTCATGTTGTAAGGTTATAAGAGTGAGTCATAAAACTCTTGTGTAATCTCAATCTTATGAATAACATTGTGGGTGATTGAAAATCCTAACTTGGGGATAAATTAGATGGAGACGTAGGATTGTTATTGACTTCGAACTCCTTAAATCTTTGTGTTATTCATTTTTCTTTCTCAACTTCCATTCAATTCTTGTAAAGAATTCTTTTAACTTCTCATTTTTATTTGATAATCCTATTTACCCCATCTATTGGACTCTTTTTAAACATGCATGTTAAGACCAATGAATTTTGCAATAGATTCACTGATCTTCACTTGCAGGTTCACTGACTTTCATTTGTAAGTTCACTGAACTTTTTTTGCAAGTTCACACACCTTCACCTGCAGGGTCACATTCAATTTAATCTTTATTTAATAATATATGAATCTTTCCATTACATCTAATGAATTTATATGCACAAAATTAAACAAATACAACAAAATTAAATCTTAAAAAATACAAAAAAGAAGAAGAAGAAGAAGGAAAAATTGTATATCCTGGATACTTTACTCTTAAAGAGTTTATGATATTAAGGATGATAAACTCATAATTAGAGCATACGTATTTTTCAATAATTTACACATATTCAAACAAATATATATAAGCACCGCATACACCATGAAATGTATGGCTCATTTTCCGATTATTCATTTATAACAAGTTTTATAATAGCGAGAAAAAAAGAACACGTCCGCAAAAGAAAAAATAGAAAAAGTGTAAAAAAAAAATGCGAATTAAAATCATACGCTTAAGACACACGCAGCATTATGAACAAGAGGGCGCATCGTATAATTTGCGCTCGACTAGTCCACCGCCCCTTTTTAACTTTCCCGCTCTCGCTGAACCTAAACAAATAAATTTAAAAACAAACAAAAAAGGCACCGCACCAGGTACGGAAAAATAAACCAAAAGCCCTAACTGTATCAAATCATCCGCCAAATGTCCACGTGGCAGTTATTCTCCGACGCCGGAAATAGTTTCCGGTGGGAGTCCTCAGGCCAAGTCATCCCCTGCAAGCAACCAAAGGATGTCCCGATTCAACATCATTGCTCCAGTGCTGGTGCAGCTGCTCCTCTTCCTTCAATGGCTGATCTCCTAGTTCAAAGTCTCTCTCTCTCTATACATAGAGCAAAATGTATATAAAAACCTACACTTATGTTTTATGTATTTATTGTTAGCTATGTTTTCTTTGATAGGCTGTTCGAAACTTCTAGAGACCGGCGATGGAGATGTTGGGACGTTCCGTACAGGATTAGGGAAGTCTGTTGCGTTTCAACAATCTTCTATTGCGAAAGCACTGTCTGTTCTCGGTGATGATTATGACGATGATGATGGAATCGGCTCAGGTGCGTGATTTGTGCTATTTTTTTCTTTACTTCTATTGCTAATTTTGCTAGCTCAGATCAGGGTGGTCTTCAGCATTTTTTTAAGTATTCAGTAGATTGACTCCAGAAATTTCGTGGCCATATATGTGTAATAATTATTTGGCTTAGCAGCAGTATATCATTAATTATTTAGAAATTTGGTTAAGTCAATGAATTCGTTGCTTGATTCCTAATATATCATGGCTACATTTAGCTCCTTCTGATCGTGGAAACCTAACATACATGGAATTTAAATTGTTTTCTATTTGCTTCAAGAATAAATTGAATAACTTGAATTTTAGGTGGGAATGAAATGACATCTTCTTTTATACGTATGGAGATTGTATCAAATTTTGTAAAATTTGAATTAAAATGGACCTTTTTTTTTTTTTTTACTATAATACATCCAGAATCGTCTATTTCTATTTCCATAACTAATGGGTCGGTGTTGTGTAAGTTATAATTGTCTTTGTTCCTGAGAATATGAAAACACATGACATGATAATTGAGCTTTTTGCTGGTACTACTGGTTCATTTTTTCCCTTTTACAAATGTAAATGATTTATAATTTTAGGTGCCAACTGTAAATTTTTGTTTTCCTATACCTTAATGTCTTCCATTGGTTTATCCACATATAATTTGTTTGTTTATACTTGATAAGTTGCGCTTGCACTTGCATTATTGTTGGTAATACAAAACATTGAATTAAATCTACAATGACCTGCAGTGATTCAGTATTTTTGGCAGGTGCAACACATGATGGATTCACCAACTCCCTTTTCTGCACTGGTTCTGGGAAGTCTGTCAATATATCACCCACTGGCCTGGTCAGAGCTAAGACATTGTTGGGCGTGGAAAACAGTATTGATTTTTCTTGTTCTCAAGGCTTTCAACATCCTAGGAAATTATCTAATGTCCATGAACAAAACGAATGGCAAAATTTATCACATTCAAGAATGAAAGATGGCATGAAAAGTAGTACAATGCATGATGCTATGCCAGGTCAGAGGCCATCTTTAGTTTCTATGTCTAGTTTAAATGGATGCAAGCTATCAAATATGGTCAATCCAAACTTGTTGCAACCTGAACTACATAATTCCATACCCAGACCACCTTCAATCAAATTCCACACCGCAGGTGGAAGATCATTGTCAGTTTCCAGTGATGCATTAGCACGTGCAAAGAGCCTTCTTGGTGACCCTGATTTAGGAACTTTCTCAAATGAGGAGGATATAGTAGATCCAGCCCTTTCATTTTCTAGAGAGAGCATAATCAATGATGCTTCATCCACCAAGGAAACATATTTTAAGTCTGCTTTTACCTATCCAGGAGCTGCAAAGAGCAAGCACATCTCAAAAAGTTTTTTTATATCTCCTCTTAAATCGTCTTCACACCAAGTTCAGCCTTCTTTCAATGCAGAAAATTCTATTTTGGGAGTTAGCTTGATCAAGAAATTTGATGCAGTTGATGATGATAAATGTCTTGGGTTAAGTACTTTATCATCCAAGAAGAACCCTTTATGTAATAGGCCTTGCAAACCTGATGCGGTTGAGAATAATTCCTTGGCATATGGTATTGGTTCAAGGATTAATCCACTTGCAGGATCATCTAGTGGTATGTTGGTTGACATTTCAAACACAATCAGTACAGGTATCACAAATCACAGACACAGCAATTGTGAAAAAAAGAGACTTGGAAGGAGAACTTCTACTCCTCCATTCAAGAGGCCCCGCAGTTCAAAATTTACCACCCCTTTGAACAGGAATGCTGCATATGCTTGTTGTGGTAACTTTATGAAGGATGTTGAACTAAGTTTCTACTTTTCTCCTTTTTTTATTTTTGGCTACAAGCAACTTTTGGTTCTCATTTAAGGTCTTTTAGCAGGATTATCTGCTTCATCATCTGCAAATTCCTCCTGTAGACGAACTGTTTCCACTAGATTTCCTTTTCAAGGTCCAAGAATGTATATAAGAGAGTATTTTGGAATGCCTTCTTTTGACAAAAGCATGGTATAGACTTGAACCCTATTTTTTCTTTTCCGTCTGTTTAAAGTTGTGCTTACTCCTGAAAAATTTTATGTTTAGGAGGGGCACTGCACAGACCAAGGAAGATGTATTAAACCATATACTGCAGAGAAGTATGCATTTTGTGATGAATCTGGCCAGAACTGCATTGGATCTGAAGCTTTTCTTCAAATGTTGGTCCAATTGGGAGCTTCAGTACAATATGCTTCTCAAGAGTAATTTTCCAATTGTTGATTTTATTTTTCTTTCACTTCAAAGCTTGGAGTTATTTAAGTCATATAATTTTCTATTCTGCTGATATATACTGTGTTAATATTTTGTTTTTGAGAAATTGGTGTCAAACTTGTTCTTGAAATTTGTATCTGCATATTAGAATAGCAATGATTGCTTTAGCTTATACCTACTTGTAATTTAACTGCTCTTATGATTGACCTATTGATGATGTTCTCATTTTATATTAGACCTCCCTGTAAACATGGCTACTCTTTATGATTGGCCTATGGATGTTGCTCTCATATAAGTGCCAAATTTGAAAAGAGTGATTGCATGTTGCACTGTGAAACTATATTCCATTTTATGCTTATGGGTGTGTCTATAACCATACAATCAATTCTTTTATCTAAAATAATAGTAATTTCTAAGTTGTTTGACATCTAAATGACCAATTTTATTTTCTCATGGTTGTGAAGGTGGGTTACAAATCATTACAAGTGGATAGTTTGGAAACTTGCATGTTATGAGAGATTCTATACTTTGAAATTTTCTACAAGATTTTTGACAGTCTCTAATGTTCTCGAAGAACTGAAATATAGGTATATCCAAACTCTGAACTTTATTAACTTTATGTTTTAACTTTGGTTTTACTAGAAAATGATGAAAACAAAATATGATTCATTACATAGATATGAAAGAGAAGTGAATCATGGCCACCGTTCTGCAATTAAGAGAATTCTGGAAGGAGATGCGCTGCCTTCCTCAATGTTGGTCCTTTGCATTTCGGCTATTGGTACCAGTTCTAAATCAAACAGTGAGAGTCCAGTGTTAAGTGAGAGTGATTGGAGTAATGCTGAAAAGGTGGAACTAACTGATGGGTGGTAAGAAAATGCCAAAGTTAATCTTTGGTCTATGTTCAATACTCTTATAAGTCTGAATGCATCTTTGGCTCACAGGTATTCAGTAGATGCTGTTTTGGATGCACCGTTGTTGAAGCAATTAGCAGTGGGAAAATTATTTGTGGGACAGAAACTTAGAGTGAGATGTTTGCTTATTTACTTTTTCTTTTCCATTATATGATTCGAACATCTTGGACAAAATGCCTACTGCTTATAATTTGGTATTTTGCACTTTGTAGATTTGGGGAGCAGGATTACGTGGTTGGGTTGGCCCTGTTTCACCCCTTGAGAATCTTGTAAGCTTAGGTATCTGGATGAATTTCAATTCTTTGGATCTTAATTTTCTTTCATGACTGAACTTTTTCGTGTTTTGGCTTAATTTCAGGCAAGGTCAGTTAGTTTGTCATTGCATATAAATGGAACCTACAGAGCTCACTGGGCCGACCGACTAGGATTTTGTAAGCATCTCTTGATTATTTAAATTTGCATTCTTTATTCATAATATTGAGCGATATTTCATATTTGTATTTTATCTGCTTCTTTGTTACCTTATGCATGTTTTTCAAATTAATGTCCATAGGTAAGGGTGCTGGTCCTCCTCTATCTTTCAGGTGCATCAAAAGTAATGGGGGTCCTATCCCTCAGACATTGGTTGGAGTCACACGAATGTACCCTATTCTATACAAAGAGAAGTAATCTGAAACTAATAATGTCTACCCATATAATTGAAATGGATATCATAACCAGTTTGGTAATAACCATTTTCTTTTTGTTTCCTTGTAGATTAAGTAATGGTGGATCTATTGTGAGATCAGAGAGAATGGAGGCTAACGCAATACAACTGTACAACCAGAGGTGAATTCTGTTTTGCTGGACTAGCCAACTATGACTTGCTTTTTTTCCCCCTTCCTCTGAAATACATGGATCCTTTTTCCTCAAGGGGAAAGCATCACATTCTTGACTCTTGTTATGGTTTTTATATTGAATCCTCATCTTTACAGTCTATAAGTCAAGATGTAAATTCAGGATTTCTTTCCCGACAATTATTTTCTACATGCTAATTTCATAAATGAAGTTTGGAGCTTCGATGCAAGTGTTATTGAGGACATGTAATTAAGTATGAATGATAAATAAATAAGTCACTTGTTATTTCTCAGACGACTAGATTGTAAAAGGTTTTGGATTTTTGGCATCTGAAAGATGGTAGGATGTTGATTATACATTTGATTTAGAGTCTCAAGAAAGTAAAATTTACAAATTTACTTAGTTGCTTTCAGTCTTTTCACTTAGTTGCTACTAGTGCCATACGTAATAGAGTAATAACAAGGAAAGTAAGTAAGCTTCTCTTGCATGGATTAAAGGCATCCTTGCACGGTATTGTTATGGTGTGGTGCAGTGGTTCTCTATCATTACAGCCATGAGTCTGAAATTCTCAAGACAAAATCTTCATGCTCACTCTTTTTCGGGTTACAGGCACTCTGCTGTGGTAGAAGGCATTGTTTCCGAATTCCAAAGAGAGATAAAAGGGCCCCATACATACAATGATAGTGACACTGAAGAAGGTGCTAAGATTTTAAAGATTCTTGAGGCAGCATCAGAACCAGAAGTTATAATGGCAGAGATGAGTCCGGAGCAACTAACTTCATTTGCATCTTATCAAGCAAAATTAGAGGTTGGCCTCAGATGACTTTCTTTAGTCATTAATTTTTATGCGGAAAGAGATTATTAACCATACCAGATCTGATTTTAGGCTACTAAGCAGTTGGACATGGAGAAAGCAATTAAGAAAGCTTTGCAAGATTCTGGCTTGAGGGAACGAGAGGTGACTCCATTTATGAGGGTTAGAGTTGTTGGGTTAACTAGTATCCAGGAAAAAGGAGTCTCTAAAGAAGGCTTAATAACAATTTGGAACCCAACTGAAAAGCAGGTGTTTAGTTCTGCCCTTATTTCTTTAGATCTCGTCTCTCTCTGTATGTGACTGTGCGTATTGTGTGACTATCCTGGTAAACACTGTAATGCTCTTTCTGGACTTCTCTTAGTGTCTTTAATATTCTGTTCCAGCTCATTTAATACTGTGAACTTCTATTCAAGTATTATACCAAGCATTCAATTGAATTTACTTTCTTCTGTAACAGCAAAGTGAGCTGGTTGAGGGACATGCATATGCTGTAGCAGGACTGTTACCTGTGAACTCCGACTCAAATACACTTTACTTGCAAGCAAGAGGATCCACAATCAAATGGGAGCCCTTATCTTCCCAAGCAATCCAACTCTTTCGGTAACTTTCCTTGCAATTCATCAATTACCCCAGCAGCTATCATGTTGCTAATTGCTGTCTTTTGTAGACCTTTTTTCAGTCCTAGAGTGTCGGCATCATTATCAAATTTGGGTGAAGTTCCCCTTTCCAGGTAAGTTGCACACAACCTTTTTATACTGATGCCTCTGAATTTTCTTCTTAGAAAAGTTCGAAAGCTTGTGAAGTCACTCTTCATATCGTATTTGTTCTTTTGGTTATGCAGTGAATTTGATATTGCTGCATATGTGGTGTATGTTGGAGAGGTTTATACAACTGCTCAATGGAAGAAACAATGGATTTTTGTCACTGACAGCTCCATTTCAACCTTAAAGTCAGAAGAAATATCAAGTTGCTTACTTGCCATCAGCTTCTGCTCACCATATGTAAATGATGATTCGTTTACACCAATCAACTGTAATCTTGCAGGGACCACTGTGAGTGCATTGAATTTCTTTTTTGTGGACAAACTTCAAAATATTCTAATTTTCGGAACAGTAACAATAATATTGTTTGCTTCGCCATGAATATTGACAAATCAGGCACATGAATGTCCTAACAATAATGTCTTAAGAGGATGGAAAAATTTCTATCATTCACCTTTGATCACCTAGACAATGTGAAAGAAAATTAGATTTCTTATGTCAACGGACTCGATTCAATTAATGCACTGTCCCTTTGTTCCCTTGGCTCAAACATTACTATATCGGATAGAAGGGTATAACTGCCAACATACTTCCTGAATTTGTTAAATTGTTTTATAATCTAGACAATGTTTAATCTATAATCCACAATTTATTGCTGAAACTTACTGATTTTGGAACTTCTCCTTGCTGTTTGATTTGCTTCTCAATGTTGATTATTTTCTTTTTCTTTTACGTGGTGTGATTTTAAATGACTGCTACTCTAATCATGGGTTGCAACTATAGTTGTATATATAAATGACCATAAACCCTCAATGCCACCCACCTCCATATCTGTCAAAATGAAGCAACTTCCTTTCTCTGACCTTTTATTCTTTAGCTTGTTTCTTTTACTGAAATTACATGCCTGAACTCTGCAGGTTGGCTTCTTTAATCTCATCAAGAAAGCAAAGGACCAAATGAATCATGTGTGGACTGCAGAAGCAACTGAAAATTCAAAATATTCATCAAGTTTTGTTTCTCCAAATTGTTCTCACCTCAAAAATGCCGCGACCACTGCTCAAAGCTGGGCAAAGACCTCTGGCATGGTGTGTAACCTGTTGAATTTAGATTCTGATGATCTCAGCTTCTTGTAATGATGCTTTCTATTTGTTAATCATGCTGTTGCATTTTGTTTAGATTATTGAACAACTCAAGGAGAAAGTTCTATATATTGTTGGTAATTGTAAAGGCTAGAAGTTTAAGAGGGAGCCTACTTGACTGGTAAGCATAAGCCTCTTTACAT
Source organism: Mallotus nudiflorus (assembly GCA_947683625.1). NCBI lineage: Eukaryota > Viridiplantae > Streptophyta > Magnoliopsida > Malpighiales > Euphorbiaceae > Mallotus > Mallotus nudiflorus. Next base: position 5,216,217 of record CANTUR010000239.1, read on the forward strand.
ATCAATTGGATCCTCTATAACTTGAAAACGATGGGGAGTATTATGATCTCCAGTCTCCACTGTGGGCTGCACCCTTACTGTATGATCATAAAGTTTACTTTTGAGGGTGTGAAAATGCAGGTGTTATTGGAATAATAAATTGATAATTCCTTAAAATTTATATGCTTTTGCTTACATATGCTTCTCACTTTTTTCACTCATGGTTTCATTGACTGAAATGCAGATATTTCCTGTTCTAGGTCCTAAGGCAGTTAAAGTCGGCATCCTGAATGTACATGTGCAGATCCTAGATCATAGATATTGATTCACGTGCAAAAGGAGTGCACCGAGTGTCACTAGTTGCAAGCTGCCACGTGCTCAACATCTATTCAAATGCTTGATTAGTGCCAACATATTTATTGGTACTGGAATTGTCGGTGGTAGTCGAGTAATTGGACTGTTGTTTTTAAATAATGCCTGTAACTATGACATTCTCCCTTCAGGTCTTTGATTTGCCGCTGAACCTTTAGCAACTGAAGCAGTGGGGAAGAGGTACGTAAATGCAATTCAAGCTTGCAAGGTGGTACTAGAGGCACCTTCATCAGTTTGGAACCATTCAAACTACTTCACAGGAATTGGACAATCGTACATGCGGCATCCTGTTCAAATTTAGCAATTCAAACCACGTAGCTGCGGCAATATAATGATGTTTCTTAAACATTTTGAGCAATTTGGTCCTTTTGCCCATTCTCAGGCAGCTGTCTGCGGAGGAGAGATCGAGAACGGCATCATGGTAGGGAAATGGTGGTATTATTAGTGTGTAATCTTGGAACTACAGCGGGTGTGCCATTAATGCATGTGTAAATATGGAACTCGGGTACAATTACAGAAATGTCGTGTATAATATTTCCTGAAGAGAGAAATTTACATAAAGTGCACTTAAGTTTTAAATTCCTAAAATGAAATTAAATTTAATGAAGGCGTATTGCAATTGTAGGAATTGGATGATAGCTGTGTTACACTTGGTGTTTGGACCACTCTTGCACGGAGTGGGTTCTATATTTACGGCTTTTTTTTTTTTTTTTTTTTTCGTTTTGTTTTTCTGTTTTTGTTTTTGTTTTTTTTACTTAGCATAGGAATTTCATTTTGGCAGTGGTAAAGAATTGAATTTATCATCTTTTATTGTCATAAGGGAAGTTTTTATCATGTTTCTATTGAACTTTATGTATAATGTGTTGCCACGTGAATGGTAGTGCATGTAGTGGTAAAAAATTGAACCTATAATCTTTTAATGGCAGGAGGGAGGTTTTAATATATAATTACTCAACTTTTTGGCAGTTTGTAAATGGTGTTACTACTTGAGTGGTGTTGCATACATTCTCACTGCTTAGTGAGTCAGTATGGATAAGGATTTTTCACAGAAATTGAAAACAGTTGCTTCAGTTTCAATTGAAAAAGAATGGGAGATTCTATCTACTAAGAAACATCTTGTGTGACAAATAGGATTTGTAGTCATAAAGTGAAACTTCTGATCAGTGTCTACAATTATTTCTATTAAGAGCATAAAGTGCTCTCCTTTATATAGGCTGCGGGTTCTGCATGTTTGTCCCTTCAGTACTTCATAATTGCCCATGCGATGCGACTGTATTACTTGCTTAAAACTGTTAAAAAAACATTAAGACACTTGCCATATAGTTTTTTTTCCCCACAATTTCTGCCTTCCAAGTTCCAAAGGACTGGATCAAAATGTCCCAATTTTTTTTGTTTAACGTTGCAAATAGAGCCTTAACCATTGGGTAAATCTCAATCTTTTGGGTCAAACCGAAACCAAGCATGCATGAGAAACCTGTTCATTATTGCTAACACTTTTCCATAATTTCCTTCTTTTCACCTTTGTTTCGAAAAAGATAAAATTAAATCCTTATTTGCAGTCTTGCTCCCTTTTAGCTTGTTTCTTCCAAAGAGCACAGCATTGGAATTTCTTTGTACAAAGAACTGAAATAAGTACAACTTTTGCATGGAATCTCAGGTATCAATATGCTTCGTAGATGTACGGTTTTAAGACCAAGCTGACTACAGCAGTCACACACATGAACTTATGACAAAATTATCCTCCAACTCATACATGAAATTTCAAATGGAGCAGAATCGTTGGAACCCTTATTGGTAAATATGGTCACACGCTATGGTAGCCTCATCTCAAGCACGTTATGAGGACAATATAATAACATGCTAGCAGCTGGGGTTTTTTATGTAGTTCGATTCCTTTCTTGTAGTAAAGTGAACCTTGTTCAAAAAGAGAAGATAAAAAATGGGTGATCATGAAAAGAAAAGAACGGCAATGATGGGATGCATCAAGAACAGCAGAGGGCCTTGGATAGTTCACAGAACTACTAAAGATGGTGGCATTGTGACAAAATATAGGTTCCCTACTGATAAAGAGCGAGCAAACAACAAGCAAAGGGAACGTAAACGGCGAGCAGTGACTAGGAACATCTTTGCGGGGCTTAGACAGCACGGAAACTACAAGCTTCCTAAACATGCTGATAGCAATGACCTTCTCAAGGCTCTTTGTGATGAAGCTGGTTGGCATGTTGAAAAAGATGGGACTATTTATAGGAAGGTTAAGTTGTGCATATATATTATATATCATCCCCTCCATCGTTTACTACACAGAGTGATCTTTTTTTTTTTATGTTCTTTTTATCGATGAACTGATTTTTATTTTTTCCATTTGATTTGCAGGAGGTTATGTCCAGAATGCCAAGCTTGGTTAATGTCAGTCCAAATTTTGCTCAGCCAGAGACTGGTGATTGTTTTATAAGCAAAAGTCATGTAGGTTTAGAAAATGGAGCGTTTCCATCAAGCTCATCAGTTGAACATTGCCATGGAAATGGAGGACATGGTCTTAATCTCTCACTTTCACTGTCACTCTCAAGCTTGTCGTGAAAAAAGAAATAAGAGGATGGTAAGGAATATTGTGTGGATATCTCTTGGGCTGGCTGCTTTTACTACAAGCATCAACATTATATAATACATAAATATATCCAGTCCTGACTGGAAACAAAGAAACACTATGTCCTTCACATGTATGTACAACATAGTTAATGTGATATGATATGATATGATATGATAGTTCAACAGTTTGATGCAGGCAGAATAAGCACTCATATACCTATCATTATACCATTTCTTAGTTACTAAAATGACCATCCCTGTATACGAAATTCGTGTTTCTTGTGTTTTGTCATTTCTTCACTCATAGCAACTTTAAATCTCTAACGTGCATTCTGACCATGGAAATCTCTTGGTGAATGGGTCTCTTGACAAAGGACCATACCACAGAATTAATCTTTGATAACTTTGTATTGATCTGAATTTTCATTACACAATCTAAAAAAAACCAGCAATGCCAGCTTGTTCTGCTGTGATTCCTGTAAACTAATGTTGAACCCAATCGAACTTTTTTGTGCAAGGCATTCTCTACATGTATGAATACTACACAATCAGTACTTGTACAATATTGAAAAAAATTGCTTGGCTGCAGAACAAAAATCAATAGTGTAAGCAGTGCTTTATGCCGTTCCTTTCCATTGATTCATATGAACTCCAATGAACTTCTCCTGTTGCTATTTGAAAGTGCTAAGACCTTTGAAGGATGTATCTACTTTACAAAAAATGGAACAGCAATTCATTCCAAACATCAGGTACACCGGGTAAGCACCAATGTATGCAGTCAGAGTAAGATGATGGCTTTGACAACTGTTCAGGGCTCAGTGTCTCCCAAAACTTTCGGTAGATAGAAGGGTGACCATCTTTTCGATACTCTGACAGCTGCGTAACATTGAGAACAGTAACCTTTGAACCCAATTTCTGTAGGACACTGTCCACCATGCGCATTGTTGGCAAGTCAGAACCACTTCCCCAGTAGCCCTCCCATTCAATAGGGGTCTTCTCATTATAGCAATTTCCTTCACTTCCAGGCTCCCACTCCCGGCTCCTGAAAAACAAAAATAATTTAATAAAAATAAAAGGATTGTTCTTGTTAGATTTTACAAAGTGATGATGACAAACTACAAGTAGATTAACCTATGGAAGCATCTTCATGTATTGGCAAACAAAAGCTTGGAAATTATGAATCACATGAGGTTATGACACATTTCTATTGTTTTTCTAGAACTGTTAAACAGGTTTCAGGCATTCAGAGCTGTCTATTATTCATGGGGAGATGATTGGCAAAAACTCTTATTAGAGACTGCAATTTTGATCTTCGCTAACTAAGAGCAAAGATGATGATGAAGAGTATTCAGACAGATGCACGGCCTGCTAAAAGCTTATCATAAACAATCTGAATCAGTTCATTCTAGTTCAACCTCATTCATCTTGTAAGTTGATCAAACCAAGAAAGCTTAGACACCCTAGGTTGTCTACTCAAGTCAAGTATATAAGATCTAAAAACCAGGGATACATGATATAGGTTAACTTTTTAATGTCAAACATAAGCCAACAACAAGCACTGTTCAAATTATCTTTGGCAAAGAATAATAGAAACAGTTGTAATGGCACTGTGTTTAAATCTCAAGCCCAAGTATTTTAGGGTCAAGAAGCAAAATAACATCTATTTTACTAATTGCATATCTTAATAATGAGAATTTAGGAAAGTGGTTCATACTCACCAGAGATGTGTTGGAGACATGGTAACAAAGAAGATCTGTTTCTCTTGGGATTTAACGCTAGAAGCTACCCAGTCTGCCCAGGTTTTCATCACCATCTCCATAGCTCCTAACCCATCCAACTCTTCACAAACCCCATTTTCTTCATTACTCCATCTGCAGAAGTAATGATACATGATTATAGACCACATTGTGATAATGTATTAGTGCATTAGAACTCATATATCCTAAAATTAAAAGCTGCATGAAATTGTGCTTACAACAACTTAACAGGACCCTGTCTCCACCACAGGTATGTGTTAAAAACTAATATATCGGCGTCCTCCCACTTCGCTGAATGTTTTAGAACTGAATCTGGACGAATTATCCGCTCACTCAATCTATGATTCACAGGGTCATCAGAATTAGAATCAACAAGAAGTGGGGCCCAGAGAAACTCCACAGTAGCATTGTATTCCTGTAGATGACAACAACATAAAAAGAGATATATCATACATACCCATTGACAGCAGTTAATGGATTGCAAAGAAAAGGAACAGATTACAAATGCATTTTCTTCTCCTTTCATAATAAGTTTTACTTAGGGTTAGTGTCTTTGGCTTACCTCTGCCCTGAAAATGGTAAGAGGAGCATTGGGTGACATAGATCTCTTATCTGCTGGAATCGCTGACTGTAACAAACACACCATTGATATCCATTGACCTCTATTCAGTGAATCCCCCACAAACATCAGTCTCTTGCCTCTTAGCTTCTCCCACATGTCAGTCACATTCCATCTATTGCACAAAACAACAATTCTCATTTAACAGAAAAAGCCCCAACACTCAACAAAGTTGCACATCTAGCAAGGCTACATTTAGTTCAACAAAATTTAAATTCAGCAGCCCAAACAAAGAGAAGTAAAAATTCATGTTCACAGACTAAAAGGAAAAAAACAATCAAGAAATAAAATAATAATAATAGTAATAAAGCGTACCTCTTCAAGTTGCAATTGTGAGGTTGCCACCTCCAGTACTGATATCCCAAATCGGACCTTCCATGCTTGTGACATGCTAGTTGGTCCGACATGTACGGGCAATGAGACTCGTTGTAAAGTGGATGTGATGCATTATCAAATACCCATTTACCAGAAAACACATCACATCTCCCCAAATTGTCTCCCCGGCGATCCAATTTTCGTTTTGGTTCAGCCCACTGGATTTTCTTGCCACTGTACTCCTTAGTCGAGTTACATGTAACAAATCTATCCAAAAACTCTGAAATTCCACAAGAACATGGTTAAATTCTAAGGTTATAATTTCAAGAACTTCCACAGCTTGAAGGAAAAAGAAATAGCTCAAGAAAGTACAAAATTCAAGTAAAGATTGAATTTAAAAGATCCCACTAAAGAAAGAATAATATAAATCTTGACTAAAAATCAAGAACTTTCCCAACTTAAAAGAATTTAACCCAATAAAGGAAAAGATATAGTAAAGAATAAAACTCAAGAAATCCCAGAATAGAAGAGCATACCTGGAGCATTATTAACAAGATTCGGTTTAATGTAAGTAAAGGCAGGTTCTTGTTGATGAGAGACATGAACTGGGTCATCATGGATTCTTGGAATGCGACTTTCGTCATAAAGAATTAAAAATCCAATAAAGCTCAACAAAACCAATGCTGCAAACTGAAAATGGGATCTTTTTCTGCTCCATCTCTGCATCATGATTGATTCTTGAATTCTTGAACCCTATAAAAGCTAATACTACGAAGAGGATGTTTGAAAAATTAAAAAAAAAAAGAAGAAGAACAGCCCAATAAATGAAAAGACTCAAGGAAAGATTAAACCCAGTAAAAGAATCATTGAAACAGAGACGTTTAAGTGGGAATCCATATAAAGACAGTGATCATATGCATTTGACCAGTGTAGTGGTGTGCAAATGCCAGTTATAGGGTGCTGCCAGTGCCACCACTAGCGAGAACAACGGTGATTTTAGAAATATTTCCCAGCTGTAGGTGTTAACGATGTTTGTGAGTATTGTGAGCAGTTGGGTCAGGTCCTACAAATTTCATTGATTTGGTTTGAATATTGATGAGTCGTGTGTAGATAATTGGTGATGAAAATGGCTGTTACTAGAAACATTGTATATTTGTCGGTTGACTAATCATACCGCAATTTTGCCAAAAATGATGCTTATAAATTGACTCTTCGATAAATGAAACTATTATTACAATATATATTAGTTACAAAAGAAAATTATATTAGTTGAATTTTAAGATATAAGGAATAGAGCAAAATTTTACAAAATATATTAGTTATAACACTTGATCTTATTCTTGAAGGATACAACATAAAAAAAGAGAAGAAAAAATAACACGTACAAGTACAATAATACTGTATAAATAGAATTTTGATGGACAAATAGATTAAAGCTATAATATGACCTAAAATAATATAACTTTCATATGATAGACTGGAATAAAACTTCATCATCCTTTGCTCTCCATCAAGGAATCAAGTCTTCTCCTCCTTTTTTAGTGAAGTATCTACCCACAAAACCTCCTTGCATACCTAGAGAGAACAAAAATCCTAACTAAGCAGAGTAGAAGAGGGATAAAACCCTAGTTGATATGCTAATTATTTTACTAAAAGAAGCAAAACTATATATAAGAAGAGAAGAAGAAAATACTTTCCAGTCAAAAATTGGTTGGAGAAAGTAACGACTAAAAAGGATGCTAACAAAAGAAAGCACCGACTATTATTACATTTTGTTTAAAGAAAAACTATTATTACGCCTAAGACTATATAGTTTTATAGGGCTTTTCATGACATGGACTGTTTCACAAACATTGTTTTTCTTAAATTAAAAGATTTTTTTTTTCTATTTTTTCTATTTTCCACACTAAGTTGAGGATTCAATATGATTATTTGTAAAATTAGTAAATGGTAACAAAAATATTTTGATATTTATCCTCAAATGTAATTTGATGTATATTATTTTAAAAATTAATTATTTCAATACAATTATTTATTAACAATTCTATCTATTTTATCGAAGATTCACGTATCAATTGATGAATGTGTTAAGACTTAAAAAATGACGTACTCAGCTAGTTTTAGTTTAATATTGTAGTGGTTTATAGTTTGTTGAGGTATTTGATCCCAATCCTTGTGTGTGTTGTAGTGGTTTATAATTTGTTTTGGATGACATAATGATGTATGTGTAATGATAACTGGATTTAAAAAGAAAAACTCTACATATTTTTAATTGGAAAAATATAAATTTTTATTTTATATTTTTTTTAATAACTGTAAGTACAAAGAGAAGTGAATAATCGAATCTATTATTTTATTTTATAATATTTATTATCTAAAGGACTTTAATTTTTTTTTTATATTGGATAGTACTTAAATATTTTAATGTATTTTTAATTCTAAAATCATGTCTATTTTGATTTTCACACTAGTGAAAAATATAATTTATTAATATAATTAAAAATTTGATATTTTTAATATATTTTAATTAATATTAAATAATTTATAGTATTTCATTAAAATTAGATAATTCAAGTAATGTATATATTAAATAGAAAATTATTAATAAAACCAGCAAATTAAATATTATTTTAAGACAAAAATAACCTAAATTAAAAAAAATCAAAATTACATGAACAGTTGTTAGCATAAGTCATAGATTAAAGAAAAAGCAATTTTTTTTTAAAAAAAAATTTTCCATATGAGTACTCAGATGGAAACATGTTACAAGTAAGGAACCTGAGTCACCTTAACCTTAGGATCAAATTAACTCCCAAACCTGTATATCAATTAATAATGTGGGCATAAAGAAGCTCATTCCAGACATCAGGAACTCCAGGAAGGCACCAATGTATGCAATCTGCATAGCTTCTGGGGTTCGAAATCTGTTCTTCAGTGAGAGTGACCCATTGCTTTCTGTAAATTGATGGGTGCCCTTCTTTTCTGTATTCTGATAGCTGTGTGATGTTGATCATTTGCACATTTAAGCCTCTTGTCTTCAATTCTTCAAGTGTTTTGTCCACTACATGCATCATTTCTCGACATGTTGCTTTCCCTCTGTATCCTTCTTTTAAGATTTGTTCTGTTTCATTGTAACAATTCTCATCTTCTCCTCCTCCCCATTCCTTAGCTCTGCAAGCATTGCCAATTAGAAGATCAAGCTGCTTTATTACCATGCACATCTTGATCTTTAGGCTCATGGAATGATAGTACATTGCCTTTTGAAGAACATATTGTAACTATATAAATTCCTAAGTTATTGTTCCACATGTAAATTTAAATAAATAAAATTTATGTATAAATAATTGACATATTATAAGGATAATATATAATATAACGGTTGAAATCTTAGCCGTATCATCGCGATCCATAATATTTATTGAAATGTCTTCTATATTATGATCCATAAAAAAATTAAAAATTTTGTCTTCTAATAGTTTGCGACTAATGCGGATTGTAACATTTATTGATGTTCATATTATAATATATATTTAAAATTACAATGAATAAAAATAACTCTTTTAATTTTATAATTTCTTATTTTATGAAAATTTGATTTCAAATCTCTCTCTTTTTTTGTTTTAAAAAGGATTGCTCTATCGGCAAAAAGTGTGTATTGATTAAATGAAAATATTGTATTGGAAGCATATGATTTACATACTTTTGGTGAGTTGGTGAAATGCCCATGAAGAACAACTGCTGTCTTGTTGGGTCAATGTGCACCTCCAACCAATCAGACCATGTCTTTAAAGCCATCTCATAAACTCTTGGCATTTTTACAAATTTGTAAATTCCATCATCTGGGCTATCAAACGATCCCCATCTGATAAAAAACAACACCCAAATTAAATCTCAAATCCATAATCAAACTAAGATTAAGATAATTATACTTACAGAACATTCATTTGGGACCTTCTCCACCAAAGATAGCCATTGAAAACAAGTATATCTGCATCAGTCCAATGCCTGGCGTGCTTCTCAATTCCTTGAACTCTAACAGTCCTTTCAGCTACTCTGTGGTTTACTGGATCATCTGAATTTGATTCCACCAGCAATGGTGCCCAGTAGAACTCGATTGTTGCATTATATTCCTTTATTCAATCACACATGAATAGCATTGTTATAAATAAATTTATAAAAATTAATATGAAAATCACATAAATATTTAATTAATCATATATTAAGCTCCATTTTTGCATTATATTCTTTTATTCAAATACATGTAAATTAATAACATTATTACAAGAATTAATCTGAAATCATATGAATCGATGTTTAATTAATATTTTAAAGTAAATTTATAGAAATTGTGTGAAATCATATTGATATTTAATTAATCATATATTCATTCAATCCACATAAATAATATTGTTACAAATAAATTTATAGAAAAATATGAAATCATATGGATATTTAATTAATCCTGTATTAATTAATGACATTTTTTTAATTAAAAATATTTAAATTTGTATTTATAGAAACTGAGGCTTCAAATAAAAAAGAAAAAGAATTGTTGAGAGTGGGATTTGAACCCACGCCCTTTCGGACCAGAACCTTAATCTGGCGCCTTAGACCAACTCGGCCATCTCAACTTTGTGGCAACCTAGTGATTACTCCGTTATAGAAAAAGAAAAAAAAACTCACAATGGCTTTCACGATGGCCAAAGAACCATTCTGGTGCATGGATTTTTGGAGTGAAGGAATAGATGAATCGACGAGACAAACCATAGAAACCCATTGTCCTCTATTCAATGAATCTCCAACAAACATAAGTCTCTTGTTCCTTAGCCTCTCCAGCAATGCAGTTGCGTTGAACCTTTGCTTAGAAGAAGAAGAAGAGGAAAAACATTCCACAAAACTCATAAAAACATACCCAAAACATCATAACCTGTACTGTCCATAATCAGTCACCACATAACAAAAAACATATATTAACGCAAACACATAATATATGAACAATGATAAAACCTTGGAAGATCACACTGGTGAGGTTGCCATCTCCAGTTCTGATAGCTCAAGTCTTTTCTACCGAACTTCTCGCAAGCCAACTGATCAGACATGAAACTACATTGTTGTTCCTTGTACAAAGGGTAAGATTTGTTATCAAACACCCACTTCCCAGAAAACAAATTACACCTAGACAGTAAGTCACCTGAAGTTTTACTTGTTGTTCTGTCCTCTATTAGATTACCACTGTTTTGTGTTAGATAAACTGCTCCTACTAGAAGAAGAGCAAAGAGGAGGGCAACGAGGGAGTGGAAGGTGTTTCTGATTCCCCAAGAGTAATATGCAACAACTCCATGAGGAGGTGTTGCAGGAGCAAGAGGAAGCATTTGGTTTTGGAGTTGGCTTTTCTTTGTCATTGAGGAATATTGCAAGTTTTGATAATGTTGTTTGAGTGTTGATCATAATATGTATCCTTTATGAAGTTTCTAAAAAGGTAGTTGTAAATCCTTGTCATGATTACCTTTCCCAAATTAGGAGTGGAGGAATTGGATTTCTTGGTGGTTATCTGAAAGTGATAGATTCAATACAATAGCAACTTTAATTAGAAGGCTCCATATCTGCCTTTTCTTCACCACACTACCCTTCCTTTTCTTTTTCTTCAAGCTCTTCTTTTCCTATATATATTCATCAAGAATTAAAGTAACGGATTGAAATTATGAACGGCAACAGGAATAATTCTCAGTCTTAATTAGTTTTGGAAATAAAATTTGAAATAATATCGAGCTTATTTAAAAGATTTTTCTTGATAATATTTGGTGTTCTATCAACATAAATGAAGAATATTTATTTAATACGCTTTAGATATGTACTTGGTATGTTAAATTTATATTCATTTAAATGTACTACTGATGAAAGAAATGTAACTTGTTTTAAATCATAATATGACCCAATTCACACATAGTTAAAGTCCATGAGAAAGAAAGCTCATTTCATATCGTTCATAAAATGAAGAATTATAGCTGGTTTTATGATCCTAACCCTTAAAGTAAGATTGTGACATACAAGCACCCTATTTAATTAACTGTTAATTAGATTATTTTTTAATATAAATGTCCTTATGGTTTTCAACAATAAAAGCCACCTAGAGATTCAAGTTTCTACTTGAATTATTAAAGTTTTGCCCTTTTTAATATATCAAAATAAAATTGCAATTTTTTTTTTAAAGAGTAAACACTTTGATAGGGTCAACATCCAATGAACACTAACCCTTGAAGTTAAATAGATGGAGATTAGTTGGTATATATTAAATTTATAGTTAGAAGACATTTTGGTGTCCTTATGATCCTATGTGAGTCGAATTAAATTAATTAGAATTTAATAGATTTTGAATATCGATAATTTATTAGATCAAAAAATAATTGAGTTACTCTATCGTATTTAACATTAAAATTAAAATTACATTCTAAAAAATTGGAATAAAAATAGATAAAACCTCAAACACTTGATTAATTTTGAAGTAGCCAAAACTAAAAATAATTGAATTTTACCAGTCACTTGTATATATCAACTGGTTGCTTTTGTACCTTCAAGGTGCGTGTGATTATAATTTGCTTCTCATTTCTCAACATAAGACTCAATACATAATAACATTAAAGGATTAATCATCTATACATCAAAAGGTCATCATAAATGTAAATGTTTAAGTGAGACTGAGAAAAATAAAAATGACATTTTTCAATATATCCAGAAACATTAAAATGAGTGATGATTGTATGTGCATTAAGGGATTATTTTGTAACTTAACAAGAAACAAGTTGAAACCCAATATTTAATCTTTTGCACCATAATTGTTTGGTCAAATAAAATAAACGGCATTAGGTCAGAGTGGTTGATGTCTCCGCATCAACAACCGTTGCCTTGAAGATTCCTCAATACCTTCAATTCAAAACCTTTATTAATCTGTAAATAAAAGAAGTATATATATACACCCACACCACATCCATACATATTTTTTCCAACACCTATATATATATATATAGGACCGCTCCTCTATCTGATGAAAATTATAAACTTATAATTTGAACATGTAACATACTTGATAGAAACTTATAAAATAAACTATAAAAATTGAAATTTATTGATTCGTCCACGATTATTAAAAAATTACTTTTAAAACTTGTTGAATTTAGAATTATTAGGAATTAAATATCAAATTCATTAATTTAAAAAGAATACCAAAAATTTTAAAATCAAAGAAAATGTTTCTTTTCAATTCAATTAAAATTACTTTCCAAAAATAAGACAAAACATATTTATATCATTTAACAACTGAAATCCTAAAAATAAAAAATCGAAATAAAGTTTAACAAAAGGGCCATAAAGAAAATAATTTAAAACACAAAACATAAAAAATATTCAGAGCCTTCAAAACTGCTTCAAACGATCAAATTTGATCATGAAACTGGTTACAACAAGCAAGTATATTATCAGCTATATAACTCATCCGAAAAAAAAATTATGGCCTTTTAATGTCTGTATGTACTCGTAATTGATATCCAACTGCTCGAGATACTCCAAAGTGTGCTTATCTACGCACAGGCCCATATCAATACCACAACCTAAGTTTTGTTCTGAAGCTATGTATTAATAAAATTTAACACTATTTATATGTTTGTATTTAGGGTCATATCTAATATTATCTGTTTGTATTAATAAGTTTTAACTGAAAACTGAATCATATGCTGCCATTGGCCCATAAATTCTGAACCTTTCAATTTCATAGGGAGGAGGACAGCATCCATCAACGTTGGCTTTCAAGCTCTCTAACAATGTAGATGTTGTTAATTAATATTATCCAATTCATTTGAAGATACCCGAAACTCACTTCAATGGATAAACTCTTTCTAACAATTGTTACATTGATGTCTAAACAGAAGTTAATTAATGTGCATTAGAGCTAGCAAAAAGCTAAGGCATCATTGGTGAGCAGAACTACCAGAGGATGTGCATCCTTCACCAACTACACTTTAGATTTTTTTCTTGCAAACTGTGGTAACTTGATAAGAAAAGCAAAAAAAAAAATCATAATTTGGGAAAGGGGAAAGGGGAGGAGTGAGATATTGAGGTAGATGCTATGTTTTATCGAATAAGAACCTGTTATCATCTTATGGTTCACAGCTTGATACTTGTAGTGTGGTGACCACTGACCACTCATCATCATCATCATCATTTCAATTCGTTATCATGTCAAGTTTTGGATATAAATGTTTGGTGTTACATATTATACGTACCCTATTGAATTGCTATCTTGTCTATGAACAAAGCTTATCTAATATGGAAGAAGTTATTTTGAACAAATTAACATTACAATTGAACAAGAAAAATTATCCTAGTGAATTGCAAATTATGCTATATTGAATTTTAATATTTCGGAAATATTTTTGTTGTTGTTTGGATTTTTTTTTTTAATAATAACTTTTCAAAAATCAATTGTTACGTTATGATATTATAAATACACAATATGAAATTTGCACTATTTTAATAATATGTGAAAAGACACCAGGGTAGCCCATAAAAATGTTGGCCTATACCAAATTAACCAACATTCCAACCAAAATCTTTGTTTTTCTTAAAAAAATAAAACTGTAATTTTATTAAAATGAAAAAAAAAATACAAGAAAAAAATTACACTAATAACAAAATACCCACTTTCAAACATAATAAGAAATCTCTTGTTTTCAAAATATGGACTTATAAAACTTCAGTGTTTTGTTTGAATAACTTAGCAAAAATTTATAATATTGAATATTAAATTAAAATTATATTTTATATGTCAGAATAAATTTCCACTAACACGTATATCCGAGAGGGTTAAACTTTGGTATATGCGCATTTTTTATAAAGGAGAAAAAACATATTAATTTTTGTTTTTGCTACGAAAATATTCTCTTTTGTAGTACTGTATACTCTTTAAGGATTCTGTTCAATTAAGGTTGACTGTATTTGTATATTACGGACACTGGACAGGATTCTTCACTAGTACTGAATTCTCTAATTAGCCCATTGGATGATCTGAATTACAAGTATATTATCTTGGAATCAGACAATCAGTGTGTGGTGGATTCGATTCAAGGGAATTACAACATTCCTCTGAGATATATGGCTCTATTTAATGAGATCAAGCACTTAATCCGGAGAAATTTGGAAGTTAGAGTTATCCACATATTCAGAGAAGGCAATAGCTGTGCGGACTTCATGGCGACTTATGCTCTCAATTTTCCTGTTAGTTTCACCATGATTAATAGCCTTACTCAAGGACTGCTTCCCTTACTTTTCAAATATAGGGTAGGACTGTCCGATCCTACTCATTAGTTTCTAATTTTCCAGCTTTGGCCTTGCCTTTTATGTAAAAAAACAATTAGCCCATTGGATGTTGTTGTTACCCCGCAACTGTTGCCGTCATTGTTATTATTACCTTTGCCATCGGTTGAAACTACATAGTTTAAAATTTTATCATAAAAAATAAATATTAATTGCACAAATAAAAATTAATTAAAAAATTATAAATTTTTATTTATAATATCTAACTTCTAACGAAAGTTCCATTACAGTAACTCACTTTTAATGAAAGTTGTATTGTATTAATGTATCATATATGCAAATGTTACATTAATATCATGTTTGCTACATTATAAAAGTGTGCCATGTGTCACTACACTAGCACCATGCAGTACTATATCACGTAAGTGGCACATGACATCACGTCATATAAATGTGATACATGGCATCACGTTAGCACCATGTGGTACCACACAATTAAAGTGTGATATGTAGCACTATATTAAATGTCATGCGATATGCCACATGATTAATTTTTATCTGAAATCGAGTTCAAACACTTTATTGATGATAAAAAAAAGTTGTATATTATATTTTAAAAGATAGATACTTGATGCGGACCAAAAAATCCTTAATTTCATGGAGCGTTTGGATCTTGAAAAAAAAGGCTAAAGTACGCAATACGATTTTAAATATGTCAAATTAGAGTTGACTTCTAGACTCATATTTATTTTATGGTTTACTTGTAACAGTCCATGTTGTAGGCCCAAATTCAATTGTTTAAGGTCTCAAATTTGGCTTTAAAGTTTTATGTTTGATTTATTGTGTTTTTGGTCTTTTTGCCTTTTCTTTTAGGTTTTTTTTTTTCCTTGAACAATATTTATTTGTCATATTTTGGATATTTGAGACCGTTTTGTTGAATTCTAATAGAATTATCTATTTTTCCTAATTTTCAGGTATTTTTTGAGAATCAACGAATTTTGATGCCAATTTTTTGACATTCATGGTAAATCAACAGGAAATAGAAGGTTATTTGATCGGTATTCATACACAAATCAGTGACATTCAACAGTTATCCATTTTCTTACAGGCTTCTGCTACGTTAATACTTCAACAATATTTGATAAAAAAGTTGAGTATTATCAATACAAATAGCCCTAAAATAGAGTCTCTTTGTATAAGGGCTTCTGACATTTTAAAGTTGCTAAAAAAAATTTCTATTTCAATCTAACGTGATCTTGACTTCTAAATTTGTACAAGTGCATATTTTAATTTATAACGTTAAAAAAAAAAAAAGAACTTTGTTGAATCATTTGTATGAATAACAAAACGCTGGTACTTAACATATAGATGCTTAATCGATACATAATCAAAACAGTTATATGAAAAATATAGTTTTAAGATAAAGAATTGCATGGTTTATTTGTTGTCTTCTAAGTGATAAAATTTTAAACTTTTTTTTGTCTATACATATATATATGTATGTATGTATGTATATTTCTTTATAAACAAAATAAGAGTAAAGAAAAAATAGAGAAGAAAAGACACAGAAATTTAATGAGATACGGCAATGAGTGTATGTCTTCGTAAGCAAAGCGGCTAAATCATTTTTTATTAATTAAAAATTGCATCCACTAGGGTTTTATATATATATATATATATATAAGATGTATGATAGATATTTTACAAAATCACCCCTACACCATATTGCGAGGGCGTTGCTCCTGCACCCCCAACCCATTTAAATCATAACCTCCTTCAAAGGAAAAATGTTGTTGCTTCGCTCTGCTCCAGCATCTATCCACTTAATAGTGTATATAAGCCATACATAATAATCTCCACCTTGTGTGAAATATCAAACCCCTTAGAAGATAAAATCCTAAGTTCCTTTCATATCAAATGAGTTGGGGTAAACATGCTTGTTTAGCATCTAGAAAAACATTCAACTTGTCACTAAATACCTAGAAATCTATTTGACTGCTTCCCAATGTTGCCCACCTAGTTTTAAGATAAACTTGCTAACTTAACTAACATCATGAGCCAAATAAGGTCTAGTGCAAACCGTTGCATACATTAAACAACCAACTACACTAGTATATGGTACCTTTGCTATGTCTTTAATCTCTCTATTTGACTTTGGGCACTGATTTGAAGAAATCTTAAAGTGATTTACCAACAGAGTACTCAGTGGTTTAGCACTAGTCATCCTAAATCTATCTAACACCTTCTCAATATAACTTTATTGAGATAACCACAGTTTTGTATAGCCCCTATCCCTGTGAATCTCTATGTAAATCTGCTCCTCTAGATCACCATAAATAAATGTTATCTTCATATCCATCTGCTCCAAGTACATGTCCCAGTTGGCTGCCAATGCTAATACTACCCTGATGGAAGTATGTCTAACCATAGGGGAAAATCCCCTTCTGTTGTGAGTACCCTTTTACTACTAGCCGAACCTTGAACTTTTTCCTTTCTCTTTTTGATACTACTAGTCTTCTCTTATATACCCATTTGCATCTTATAGCCTTATTTCCCTCGAGTAGTTGAGCAAGCTCTTATGTTTGATTTTTATGCAAAGACTCCATCTTCTTTACCATAGCATCTATCCATCTATCTTTCTCCTCACAAATTATAGCCTTATAAAAAGGAAGTAGATTTCTATTACTAACAAGGAGAGCAAAGGTAGCCAAATCTTCACACCCAAACCTGTTTAGAGACTTTATGGTGCGTGTCTCTCTATCTTTAGCTAGATTATAATCATGTTCTTCACATGAATTAAAGCTTCTAGACCTTGAATTAGAACTTTTAGCCCTCCTATTGTTTATGACTAGGGGTTCTAAGTTCACTAGCATTACTTTTGAGCCGAAACTATTTCCTTTAACTGTTGGTACATCACTTTTATTATTTTTCTATAACAGACTGCTCATCAAATATAGCATCCCTACTAGTTACCACTTTTTTTGACACTGTATCCTAAAACTTGTATGCTTTTACACCTTTCATATAGCCTAAAAAAATACACTTTTTAGACTTTGGATCAAGTTTAGATCTTTCATTATTGGATATATGCATATAAGCATAACGACAAAATTTTTTAAAAAATTTTAAAATCAACTGGATTACCTGTCCATACCTCTTTTACAACCTTTCCTCCTAATGATGCCCGTGGTGATATATTAAGGAGGTAACACATCATAATCACAGTTTCTACCCATAAATACTTAGGAAGACATGCATTCAGTCTCAGGTACTTTACCCTTTCCATAATAGATTTATTCATCCTCCCTGCCACACTATTTAGCTATGGTGTTTTATGAACTAAAAAGTGTCTTTGAATACCATGTTCCGAATAAAAATTCTTAAACTGTGAATCAGTGTATTATATACCATTTTTAGATCTCAAATATTTAATTTTTCTCTATCTCTAATTTTCCACCTCTATTTTCCACTGCTTGAACTTAACAAAGACTTTATATTTCAGTTTTTAATAATACACCTAGACTTTTTTTGAAAAATCATCAGTAAAAGTAATAAAATATTAAGATCCACCCAATGACAATTCTCTTCTAGGCCCTCATACATGAGAATGCACATAATCAAGAATTCCCTCAATTTTATTCTTACCAGTTATAAATCTGACTCTAGACTATTTCCCAAGCAAACAAAACTCATAAAAATCTAACTTATAGCTTTTAACACCTTTTAACAAATTTCTTTTATGCAATTCAATTATCCCACGCTCATTAAGATGACCTAAACGCATGTGCCAAGGTTTTGTACTATCATCATATGACTCTATTGTTGTAACTTCATCTACAACAATATTCTTTAGCAGTTTATAAATATTCCTTGCAATTCTTTTCCCTTTCATCATAGTCAATGCACCTTTACTTACTTTAATGTTATCCCTAACTCCATCAATTTTATATGAAAAACCATTAGCATGTGAGGTGCTTGAGTCAAAAGTGCAAATAGGCAATGTATATTTCACAAAAAAGAAAATTTATTTTTGTTATTTGGGTTTTCATTGACTGATGATCTTCCGAGAAAAATGATCTATTGATGAAAAAAAAGATAATAAAAATAGCAATTGAACAATTACATAGACGAAAAGGTGAGTGATTTCAATTTTGAAATTACAAAGTAAGAAATTATAAGACAACGAGTGAGGAGAGAGCAAGAGATTATAAAAAATAGTTTTTATCGAATTCAATTCTTATTGTTATGAAATTGAGAATAGAGAAAATATAACCAAAAAAAAAAGAGGTAAAAAGACTGGAAGTAATAAATGGTTGCTTTTAAGATATGAGAAAGATGAAAGGATGTAACTCTTTGGTTTCCTTTTTTTAAATATCAATGGAACAAGCAAAATACTCAAAGATTGGTATATGACTATTAACAAAAGCATGAAAATACTAAAAGTAGAGAGTGCCACGTGCCAAACATGGTGCATCCTTCTCTCTTTCAGCTTTAATATATATATATGATTATTGTTGCTTTAGGATTGCATTAATAATAAAAATATTTGGTTAACAAAAATTATTTTGGTTAGTATAAATTTTTATTAATTAAAATTTTTTTATATATTAAAAAGTTGCATTAATTACAAATATTTAAATAAAATTTTAAATTAGTGAAATCACAAAATTTATTTATAAAGTATAGAAATTATAGTAGCTAACTAAAATATTTTTGGAACAAAAATGTGTGTGTATATATACATATATATATGTCCGAAGGGAGGGGGCACAAATAAAATCATACAAAAGTCTTTCCTTATTATTATATTAAAATTAGATAATTTAGTTATTTACTAATAAAATAAAATAAAATAAAATATAAATTTAATTTGATTGAAAGTCTATTTCTTTTTTTAATTAGGTTAACTTATATTTTATCTCTAATAAAAATTGAATTAACTAAAATATAATTCTAATTTAATTGAAATGTGTTTCCTGCTTTAATTAAGTCAACTTCTATGTTATCTCTAACAAAAATTTTAATTTAATTGAAAATATATTTCTATTATGGTTAGGTTAACTTTACTTTATCTCTAATAAAAATTAATTTAATTAAAATATAATTCTAATATAATTGAAAATGTGTTTCCAATTTTAATTAAGTTAACTCCTATTTTATATCTAACAAAATTAAATTAATTAAAATGTAATTTTAATTTAATTGAAAGTATATTTTCTATTATAATTAGGTTAACTTCTATTTTATCTCTAATAAAAAATGAAATTAATTAACATGTAATTCTAATTTAATTGAAAGTATATTTCCTATTTTAATTATGTTAATTTATATTTTATCTCTAATAAAATTTAATTAATTACAATTTTAGTGATAATTTTGTTAAAAATATATTTTTTTTCTAGTCAATCAAATTAGAGAACATAATTTTATAAGTTTTATTAAAATCAAAATTAATAAATTTTATGAAAATAGGAAAAGTATATAAATTTTTTCAAAAGTAGATATTTTTATAAATTAAAAATTAATAAATAAAAAAAGAGCATATAGTTTGTTTAGAAGTACATTTTTTGTAAGAAAAGTAATATAATTATTCTTTTTAGATATTTTTATAAAATTTAACAAAAAAAAGATAAAATTAAATTAATTAATATTTACAATTTAATTATTAGTTGAAGTTAAAAAAATTACAATAATTTAATTTTTGTGTAAGTAAAAGTATTAATATTAAAAATATTGAAGAAATAAAGTGTCATATTTCAAATAAAAAATTTACTAAAATTATAATAAATTATAAGTTTAATAGAGTTGTAGTATTTAAATTGTTATATAAAAAAATATAATTTTTATTATTTTTAAAATTTTGATTAACAAATACTTAATGATTGTTTATTATCTTATGATTAATTTTGACTATAATATTTTTTATATGAAGTCAATATAGAGTTGAGAAAAACTAATTATAAAAAATATTGAAATAATATCATATAATTATTTAAATAAAAAATTTATAAAAATTGTAATGAATTATAACTATATAAGGTTAATATCAAATTGTTATATAAATAAATAATATTGTTATTATTTTTAAAACCTTTTATTTAATAATAATAATAATAATAATAAATAATAATATCTTTAATTATTTATTTACTATATAACTGTAATATCTCGAGTTTTTAAATAATTTTAAACTGCATCGGGATATGCAATGTTAATAATTTATATATATATATTTGATTATTTAATTAGTTTGTTATTTATTAAAATCATATTTAACTACTTTTAATTATTTTTTAAAGTTATTTACGTAAAGTTTTTCCGAAAATTTTATTTTCGGAAAAATTAAGACGTAAATAATTAAATATTAACTATTTTAAACAGTTTTATGAATTTGCATGAACTCATACGTGATTTTAAAGTGCCAAATAAAATACATGTTCGTGCATGCATTTAAAGTTAAAATTAGGGTTTATTTAATTGAATTAAATTATAATATATAGTTTTAATATTAATTAAGTAGGTGTGTATATATGTATATATTATTAAAATGTGTGTGTGGTGGACATTTATTATGTATAAGATTTATAGATTTACTTTATTTTTTTTTTTTATAGATTTACTTTCTTTATTTATTTTTTATTTTTTTCTATAGATTTTCTATAGATTGGATTTCAAAGAAATATATCATCTTTTTGTATCTATAACCGAATAAAAAAATTGGATTGATTAATGATAATTTTTCAATTTTATTTGATAAAATTTTGAATTAGTAACTTGAATTACTAACATAAATAATAAATATAATAAAATTATGTATTAAATATTAATATAATATAAAGTAGGATATATATATATACATATATACATATAAAATCATTATCAAAAATCAAGTTTGAGAAAATTATAGAATTGCCATTGCCATTGCCAGCATCCCTTCCTTCCCGATCGTCTTCCTTATGTCTCCGGCCACTGCAACTCCTTCCTCTTGTTGTCGGTGTGCCTCTCAGCCTTCCTCCTCTATCTCTAGCCATTCTCGCCGCCCCTAGCTCCCTTCTCCGGTGTGTTTTGGCCGGATTTTTTAAGAGAAGCCGAAACTTAAAGTCACCGTTGATCAACACATTTATGGCCACCAAACTTGATGCCACAGGTCTCTATCTTCTCCTTGAGCTCCGGTGAGTTCATTTTCAAGCTTTGTTTCACTTGAAACGATCTAGATTTCCCTAGGTTTCAATTTATCATTTTCGGCCATTTAGGGTTCTTGAATTTTTTGAGCTTTGATTTGAATGATTCATGCAAACTCCCTTCAAAAAAATTTATCCTAGTAGCTTAATCTACCTCTGTGAATTTTTGTGACATTTTTGGGAATTATTTGATTTTTGTGAATTTTTTATTATTTTATTAATATTTTCTAATTTTCAAAAATTAATTAATTAAATTATGAAATTGTGTTTTATGGTGTTTAGAGGTGTTAAAATGAATTTTATAAATTTATTTTTAATTTTTGTGAATTTTATATATTTATTTTGAATTTATTTAGTTTATGTAATTTTGGGAAAATTAGGTTAATTATGTTTTTTTAGTGAAATTAATTGGTTAATTGAGTATATTTATTGATATTATTGAATTATATGTTGAGAAATTAATTTTTGAGTAATTATACTATTTTTGGTGAATTTTTGAACATTTATAGTGAATTTATATATACTAGGGGTATTTTGGTAATTTGGCACTAAAATGGCTAAAAATATAATTAAATTGGTTTTAATAGTTATTTAAGGTATAAAAATGATTTCTACAAATTATTTAGTATTTTTAACTAATTAAAACTATTTTTCGTAAATTATTTTCAAATAATATATAATATACAATTTTTCTAAATAAATGGGTTTTTATCGATTTTTAGTAAGTTTTAGGGTTAATTATGTAATTTGGATTTATAAAATGTATTTTGGTTAATATTTATGAATTTATTGAGAATTATCGATTTTTAATAATATTTTATTAAAATTAGGGTTTTTATGTATTTATCGATTAAATAAATATTTTAAGCGTTGGAATATTTAAATTTGCTACATTTTGAGTATTGAAGGGTATTTTGGTATTTTTGATATTTTTCAGTATTTCTGTAATTATTTTGTGAATTGTGAACCTCGGTCGGTGAATTGTAGTTTGGAGTCCGACCAAGGGATTGTGAATTGTGTTCTGTATATATTCAAAGTGTACTTCTTTGCAAGATCAGCTCTACCCTTTGAGTAGAGAGATGTTCGTTTTACAGGGGAGGTTCTGCCGGATTTTCGGTAGAATTCTTGTAAAACATGTTGTCCGGTCAAATTCTGATTTTAATTCTGTGTCTAAGATTCTAGATCGAGTCTTTAGAATTTCTGTTAGAATTATTTTGATTTTCTATTATCGTTTGTTTATTTAGTTGTGCCGAGACCGAGACCTAGTGGACCAGGCCCGTCGGACCCATCTCGTGGAGCGCAATAACAGTGAGTTGTTGTTTTATATATATGTGTTATAGGATGCATGTTTTTAGAAATGTATGATTTATTTCATAAGTTATGCATAAATGATTTAATTATTACTTAGGTTTATTTTCGGTATATTTTGGTATATTTTAAACTAAATGCATGTTTAATTAATAAATTATTCTTAAAATGTTTTTAGGTATATTTATGGTTTATTTCTAGTTTATTTTGTAATTAAATTGAATTTATTTGACGTATATATACTCGGAATATACCTGGTTTATTTTTGGTATATTTCTAGTATATATATGGTTTATGTTGCTATTTTATTCAAATTCATGTATCATTTATTTATGAATGTATGTTTTTATATATTAATGAAGGATATCAATAGAACGTGCTACTTAGTGGGCAGCACTAGGACCGAGTACATACCGGTACGCTGATAGCACTAGGCTATATTACTAACCTATTTGTGGATTATAATTGGATTGATTTATTTGATGTGAGAAGTGATTTGGGAGTGTGATTGCTGGAGCTCGGTTGACCAAGTGTCTTGGGGCCAATCACACTGACAGTCAGACTACTGGAGCTCGGTTGATTTAGTGTCTCGGGGCTAGTCTACTGTTTAAATGGAACAAGTGAATTTATTCGGAATAAGTGAGCCTGTATGGTTAGAGTGTTGTCTAACATTGTTTGAGGTTGCGATTTTCTAGGGTTCTATTTGATCCTTCATATACGAATGTATTTCTTAATATTTATAAAATGGTTCTGCTGCATCTGTATGTAATTGCTTGTATATATATTTATTATATATACCATTGAATGTGTGCATTATCATTTAGTTATGCATGTATATATATTATAACAATTCACTCAGTGAGGTCTGACTCCCCTCTGTTGACTATTTTTCAGGAGAGTCATCGTCTTCAAACCTCAGTAGCAGACCCATACGTCGGATTTCTTTCGCCCTGGCTTCGCTATGTAAAATGATCACTTGAGTTTATTTTATAATCTAGACACTACAGTAGTTGTAAACAGTTGTGAGGTTTGTGTATTATATTTGTGTGAGTTATGTATTTTAAAGATTTGAACTGGAATTTGTATTAAAGGATTAATTATATATAAGATGAGGATGTTCATCTAATTCAATTGGCGGATTATTATTTTATTATTATTTATTTATGATTTTATTTCTGCTACAAAATATTTTAATTATGTTATTATTATTGCATGTTTTATTTTATTTTTAAGGTTTACTATGAGTTCCAGATTCGAAAGAATTTTTTGTTCCCTAGTGCCGGTCATGGCCCCAGTTTTGGGTCATGACAATAACACGAGTCAAATAATTTTTTTTATTCATATGTGAAACATGTGGTTGTTTACTAGTATATAAATATATGTGTACAAAGGGGGGACAAACAAAATTATGAAATAGTCTTCACTCATTATTATATAAAAATTGGATAATTTAGTCATTAACTAATAAAGGTAAAATTAAATTAATTAAAATATAATTTTAATCTGATTGAAAGTGTATTTTCTATCTTAATTAGGTTAACTTCTATTTTATCTCTAATAAAAATTAAATTAA
This sequence comes from Mallotus nudiflorus, assembly GCA_947683625.1. Lineage (NCBI taxonomy): Eukaryota > Viridiplantae > Streptophyta > Magnoliopsida > Malpighiales > Euphorbiaceae > Mallotus > Mallotus nudiflorus. The sequence goes on from CANTUR010000239.1 coordinate 5,241,213, forward strand.
CTAAAATATAATTTAATTGAAAGTATGTTTCCTATTTGAATTATGTTAACTTTTATCTTATCTCTAACAAAAATTCTAATTTAATTGAAAGTTTATTGTCTATTCTTATTAGATTAAATTTCATTTTATCTTTTATAAAAATTAATTTAACTAAAATATAATTATAATATAATTGAAAGTATGTTTTATATTTTAATTAAGTTAACTTCTATTTTATCTATATTAAATTATAAAAATTGTAATGAATTATAAAAATATCAAATTGTTATATAAATAATTATATTAATGGATTGTAATGAATTATAAAAATATCAAAATTATTATATAAATAACTATATTAATAAAAGTATATTTTTTATTTTAATTAGATTAACTTTCTATTCTAATGAATTATAAAAGATTTATAAAATTTTTAATAAATTATAACTATATTTAATTAATATTAAATTGTTATATAAATACATAATACTGTTATTATTTTTAAAATTTTTATTTTTTAATAATAATAATAATAATAAATTTAATTATTTATTTACAATATATTATGAGTCTAATAAATTTTTTATTTACGTGTAAAACACATGCTTATTTACTAATATATATATATATATATATAAAGTGATGATCTGTATTTTTAATTAGATAAAACTAATGAATGAATTTAAGATTTTAATTATTAAGTTAAAAATATTTAAACTAAGAATTTTTTGGCTAAAAATAAAAATTATAAATATTTAATAAGTATAATTTAAAAATATATAGATTTAATTATACATTTTATAAAAATTTATTAGATGTATTATTAAAATATAAGAATTAATAATTTGACGGAAGAATTCAAACAATTGAAAAATAATAATTGAGGGAGACAAACTGTGAAAAGATTGACAAGGCTCGGAGACGAAATAATGGGTTTAGCCTATCTTTATATGCTTGTTTAGGAATGGGACTTTCGTTGGGAACTAATTGGATCACTCGACCACGAATAAAAATGGATTTTTTTTTTTGGGAAAAGTTACAGATATCCGCGTTTAGACCAAAACTTTTTTATGCTTACTTTACATATATATATTTTTAGGTATAATTTTTTCGCTTTTCATTTTTATAATTTTTTTATTCTTATTTTTTATTACTATTATTATTTCATAATTATTTTATTACTATTTATTTTATTTTTATTTATTCTTTTCTCTTTTTTCTTTTATTTTTTTTAACTCTCAATTTCACTTACTTTGCTCTTTTTTTTGCTTTCTCTTTTTGCTCTCTTTTAAATTGATCCATCATATGTTTTTTTTTTTTTTAAATATGGATTAGGTGTGAGTTTTTTTTTAAATATGGATTAGGTGTAAATTTTTTTAGTACAGTGATGAGATCTAATGAGTTTTTTTTTTGAATATAGTGATGAAATCTAACGTAAAAAAAACAAAAAAAAAACTGAATTTTCGAAAAAAAAATTTCCATGTTTAAGTGTTTTTTCAAAGTTTTTTTTGGTCAAACATGTATGTGAAAAAGTTTTTCGTTTTATATACGTTTATGAAAAAATTCCTTTTTTTTTTTTTAAATAGAATACAATGGATATAGCTCCTTTTCTTAAAAAAAAAAAAGGGATATTGCCTCTTAAAAAGCCCTAGCCATTCATGAATTCCTATTAAGATCAGAGTTTTGAATTCTTCGTTCTTTACCGGTTTGAATCTGTCTTAGCAATGAATTCATTCCTACTACAAGGTGAGGCTATATGTCTTTTCCCTAAAATTTACTCTGGATCGGAGGAGCAGCTAATGAAATTTAAAAAAAAAAATAGAAACTCTATTCTACTAGCTAGAAATTTACTAAATTATCACTAGTAGGTTGCAATCTGAATCTGATATCAAATTCTTACTTTATGAAAAAATATCAAAATTTTGTAAATTTTTAAAAATAGAAATATTTTAATTAAATTTTGACTGAAGTTTGTTTGTTTTTTTTTCTTGATTGATTTTAAAAAATATATCCCTACATCATGAGTATGCTACGATAATGTTATACCTCACGAACATTACATAGGCTCATTGGAGGAGTTGTTACTTACTCGGTAAGAAAGGTGTAAACATCAAGAATTTGCAAAACCTGCATACCCTACAAATGGACTGACTTAAATTAAGCGGACGAATGGATGTGCGAGTTTGAGATTCGAATAAAGATTCAAATGTCAAGCAAAACCCAAAATTAATTAAAAAAAAAAGAAATTATATATAAATATGATGAAATGGGTGTGTGTGGTGCGGTAGCGTGAAAGCATTGAAAAGCAGACAGTAGTACACGAGAACATTAAAATCAGCCATTTCTTCTCCTGCCCACTTGCATTCCAACTTGCTAAGCAGTCCTATTCTAAAACAACTAAATAATAATAATAATTATTAATATATACCACACCATTATGTAATACTAATAATTAAACTTAAGGAAGGGACAGAGAAAATAGAGACTGCAACTTGCGATTTTATTTTTCTAAATTTTCTTTAATATGTGTCACAATAAAGAAAATGTTGTTGCAAGTTGCTTCCATCTTTTAACAGCTACTTGAGTTATCAAAGTCAAGTTGAAGGAGGCAGCTTTAGATTCCCTTCATGTTACTTGTAGGTACCCTTTTTTTTTTCTTTCATATATATATATATATATATAATTGCAACATTCACCCATTCCCATCCTTTTGCTTACTATTCAATTTTTATTATGCCGTTCAACTCGCAACTTCCAAGTTAGACCCTTTTTTATATTCGTCTATTACTGCTAATTTGATGGCCAGATTTATGATAACTTGACGTATATTTTGCAGTCTTACTAATTGAATATAATCCATTCAAAGTAGATTATTATCTTTTTTTAAATAATAATAAAATTCTCTATTATATATTAAAAAAAAAGGGTGCATTAGTATATTATATGCACTAAACTTCTGTTGATAACAAATTCACTTGATAATTAAGGGTTAATTATAGTTTGCCACCCAATGCACCACTATCCTTTAAATTAAAGCAATACTTATCCATATATATGTAAATATATGATCATTGAGTGGTGGCTCAAAGATTAATGCTTAACACAAGAATTCTAACTTTCAGAAAACGCCAACGGTAGAAATATTATTGAACAACACGAAAAGTTTTTTTTTAAAAAAAAGCAATTGCTATTCGTTGTGGCTTATTGAAAAAATATTTTCAATCAAATGAAATGTGAGGGAGAATTGTTCGACCTTTAAGAAGGAATTAAGGCGCTGCCACACCCTATATCCATTTTCCTTGTTGCTCCCTTATAAGATCAGCTTGAATAGACGCTGGAATGCTATTAATTAACTAATTAAGGCACGTAAATGGCTTCAAGAGCAGTCCAATATTAACCTAATTACTTATTGTTATTATTAAGAATTTGCTACCAAAAACAACAATGTAGTTTAATTTTTAATTAATTAAAACTAAACAACCGGAAATGAAATGACCGCACAAGATCAATATACAAATGCTACAATTAGATTAAAAAAAAAAAAAACAACACACCGATACATATTACATTGAAAAATTTATTGTTTACAATCTATAATATTACATTCAACTGTTAAATATGTGATACGTAATTTGAGCATTTTATATTTAACGAATAAAATATACAACTTATGAGATAAGTATCATAAATTCAACCGCGCATGCAATATCGTTGAGAAGTAGACAAAAAAATTTTATAAGATGAAAGCCTAAGCAGTAAATATTACAGAAAAATTAAAAAAGAAAAGAAAGAACTGTTTTTCATTGGCAAAGTCGCATCAATCGGATACTCACAAAAACGACGGCGTATTACTTTGAATTCATATGTTTTATATGTATATCCCTCATGAAGATGAAGATGAAGAAGAAGAAGTGGTGTTGCGTCTGGCTAAGTTTTCAGCGATCTGAGCAAGTGACTGCAGGTTGCACCGAACGATAGTATCTACAAACACACACGTGTCCTCCTTGGTGTTCCCGGGAGGAACATCCACCACGTACGATTCCACCACTACAGTGCCGTTACCCGCAGGAGAAGGATGGAGTGTGGTGACAGACTTGTAATTCTCAAGGCGATGAACCCCTCCCACAACGCTGAAGCTGATGACATGTCTATCGTCGTCGAGAATTTCTAATCTTTCCGTGCTATGCTCTGCAGGGAGTCCAGATATGACGTGGACTTCACGGAGAGTTCCCACATCGCCGTCTCCATTGATGACGTTGCAGCTTTTGACGAAGTGTTTGTACCCTTGAGGGTTATCGAATCGTCTGACAACAGACCAGACAGTGGATACAGGGGCCGCGATCTGTTGCACAAAGGCTGAGCAGCACTGGTTGGGGCATGCTGCGTGGGTGTGGTACCTTGACACAGCGTCTGGGAGTGGGGTGGTGAAGGGCATAGGAGACCAGCGCTTCTGGCAAGCTGATGATGCTGAGTTAGATGGGGTGGTGTTGATCCGATGAAGAAGCGAGGATTTAGGAGGATTAGCAGGTATATTGGATGGTTGGAGAAGGTGGGTTTTAGCTTTCTTGAAAGGAGGTTTAGTGATAACTTTTTGGTTGTATTATATGAGAACGTGTGTGTGCGCGCGCGTATATATATATATATTTGAGATAAAAGTGGAGGAGGATGAATGTCCTATAATGCGAGAAGGTGTGAAATGTTGTTTCAAGTGGATCAAAGAAGATGTTTTTATTCTGAGAGAGAAGATGTTGGGATGGGGTTTCAGTTGGATTTTTCAGAGAAGAAAATGACCAAGTTTTTTTTTTATATTTATAATTTGAATAATGTATTTCAAGATGTTAAAAAAAATGTCTACTAAATATTTTCCTCATCTAAAAGAAAAAATTTAATAAAATTTTAACGAATGAAAATATTTTATCATGGAAAGTAAACTAAAAATATTAATAAAAGGAATAGGACCTGGTTGGTCTTCTTCAAACTTCAAAGTAAGCAACTTGACCTGCAATTTGAAGCAGCTTAATTTACTATCAACACCCTAAAAAAATGAATTCCATCTATAATCTAGTTTTCGTACATGTGATTCTTTTTTTGAACAAAAAAAGAAAACGAGAATGAACAATGTATGTCCTGTATTGCAAATAGGTGAAAATCTTTAATGATCAGAGGCCACTTGAGAAACAGTTCACAGTTAAATTCCAAAAAATTTATAAAAATTAGGATCTAACATTAGATAGCCATTATACAATATAATTATATACATTTGATTCAATTTCTGTTATTTTCTCATATTAATTTTGCAATCAATTTAATTACACTACCGTATCTGAGTTTTCAATTTTACAATTATCGTCTTTTACTTTAATTTTTTATAAAAAATTATATTCCTCAGATTTAGAAGGGAAGTCTTGATCCGGAAATCCGAAACCTCCCACTTAGGGAGGTTTTAACTTGTCTTTTATACTAAATTTAAATGAGATTATTCTTAGTATATTATTAAGATCATTTTATAAAATATTTCTTTGCACATTATAAAGATCGTTTTATATTATTTTTGCACTTATTATTTTAAGTTTTTATTTTCGTAAATATAAAAATTAGAAAAAATATTGATTTATAACAAAATTATTTTATTATGCAGACAAGATTCTTAATTATGTATTTAATTATTTCTATATTTATTATAATATTTATCAAAAAAAATTTATTACTTTCATTTTTATTATTTCAATATTTAATGTAATATCAAAATTTTAGATTTAGGTGTTTTAGAAAATTTAATCTCAAGGAGTAAATAATCGTCAAATTTGAAAAATTAGTTTAATATATTTTAGCTTGAGCAATACTGAACCATATCATTGAAACCCAAAGCAAAGAAACAAAGTTATCAACAACTCTCAACACCATAGAAACATCTTGCCTTATTACGAGATATAACAACATAATCAAAGGAAATAAAATTTTTTAAATTGTTAATTTAATTTATCACTGCATATCAAATTTCCTATAGTGCGTAGTCCACTTAAAAATAGTGTATAAGTGGAGTTCATAAAATGATTTAAAAAGTTTGCAAACAAACACAACATTACCTATATATTAAATTAAATTAAATTAAAGTTTAAAATAACATATATTATACATGAATTGAAATCTTATTAATTAAAAAAATGGTAAGGGCACTAGAGTCATTTCGTTTCCTAGTAGAATTTTCTTTCAAATTTGTAAAAAAAAAAAGGGAAAGGAGCAAGTTGCAAGAGAAGCGTAAGCCAAAGGATAAGATAAAGCATTAAAAAACTTCTACCAAAAGACAAAATAATGTTAATAAAGAATAATATGCATATAGTTAATTTAATTAAAATAATATTTTAAATTTGAATTATAATATATAATTATATTAAATTAATTATTAATAAATTTTTATTTTTTATAATTTTTTACTAATTAAATAAGATTAGTTAGAATTTAATATAATTTGAAAATCGGTAATTTAAATAAAAAATTTAGTTAAACTAAAATAATATATAAAGCAACTGGCTCTACCTTCTGCGTTTACTCTTCCAAGTCAGGCCCAATTAGCCTTGCCTAATTCTTTAATGTTAAATTATTAGTAAAAAAAATTCTTTTAAAATGATAATTTTTTTTTTTACCAATATTAACAACTTTATGGAAGCAATTTTAATAGATAAGACTATTAATTAATGGTGAAGGAGAAATGATGTACTCATATGCTGCATATTAGTATTAGGCATAACTGTTAAATGAATATTTAATTTAAGTAATTTATATTTATCTAATAAAAATTTAAATAATGAACTTCTCTTTATAGCTCAATGACTTATGTAAAAAATATTGTAATGTATAGTTATAAATTTGATTTTCCACCCCACTTGGCTTTTCATGTTGTTAAAAATAATAAAAATTTAAATAAATAATCTAATATTATAATTATTTATTTCTATTTACCAAAAATTTTATAGATTGATTTAATGGAAACATAAAAGAAAAGTTGGCGGTAAAGGGTGCATTTCAATATGGACAAAAGAACAACTACTTGGACCCCTTAGCACATGATCCTCCTCGGGCTCCCATTTGGAGCTAGTGGGATGTTTTGGGTCCCCTTCTGGCTGATTTCGACGTCCACACAGTTTCTCGTGCATGGACTGTTTTCTCTGTCTTACTGTTCTTCTACCAACTGAATGTTTATCTTAAAATGTAATGCTACACAGTACACACTGAGACACACTCACTGACTGATCAGATCAAGATTAATGCCTTTTTTTTTTTTTTTTTCTTTTGTAATATTCGTTAAAATTTCATGAGAAAAAGATGCACTTTTTTTTTTTTTTGGTGTTCGAAATTTTTGATATTCGGTAGTTAGGCAGTTACATGGAATTTAGTTGTTTTAAAAATTGAATTAGATTAAATTTATAGGAGAGATAAAATTCTCAAGAAATAATATATTTCGAACTTAAGAATTTATTTAAAAAATTCAAAATTTTTTTTAACAACTTAAAACAGAAGATATGCTCTGAGAAAAATAAAATCAAAGACAAAATAGCTATGTAACATGTTGTAATTTGTAGAAATTTTGGGATTTTTTCGCATAATATTGACTTGGCTTTAGCTGTCTTGTGGGTATTGCAATCTTTTGATTTTTGGATAGTTGTAGCTTTTAAAAATATACGATAAATGCTTCCTCAACTCTCACGATTTCTGTTTTATTTTTTCTGTAGACCGATCGTGATTGGCTCTTTGTCGACTAAAATATTCTGTAATATCACTGCCTTCATATTCCACTTGACATTTAAAATATATGTGTAGCTAGGCATACACCTTTTCAAGGTCTCTGTCTATAGGATATAAACGAACCCACATAAAGATGGGTTTTCATTTCATTTATATTTAAATCCAAATTGCCATGGTCATGAATATAAAGCACATCTATACGTAATGAAAATAATCTTGTACTTATTCACTTCTAAATTATTATGAATTTGAGTGAATAATATATTATTTGTGAATTAATAATATATTGATTGTGAGAGAATAATTTTCAATAAGTGAAAAGAAAATCTTTATATAAAAAGATTAAAATAGAGAAAAAAATAAATTATTTTTTAAATTCTTTCAAAATATTATAGTTCTCCAAATTCTCTTTAAATTATTCTACTATAAAATATTTTTTTCTAATTAAATACTATTAAATTTAAATTTAGTTCTATAACAAACTAAGTAATTCAATCTTAATTCTACAACACGTTATTAACATAAAAAACTCTCGATCAAAATAATAAGATACATATTTTTTAATATTTAATATTTATGAATATATTATTTGATTATATATTATTACGGATGACTATGTCTCCTACTAATTTATATTTATTTCTTCCATCTAACTTTATATTAATTGTTATTTTTATTTTGTTTTACTAACTACACCATTGATGCAAAAATTGCTAAAAATGATTCTAACTTTATGAATGACTATGTCTTTTATCAATTTATATTTATGCATATTTATATTTTTTTTATTATTTATATTAATGAAATGCTATACCTCATTTTATAGGGCGGTTTTACCTCATATTTATACATATCGTTATGTTAACTCACGTACTATAAATAATCATATCAACATTATTTATTAATTTTATTTTATATAATTTATTTCTTAATATATTATATTAAAAAAAAATTCTAACGGCTATATTTTTATTACCAACGGTAACAAATGACTATATTTTTATTATAAATAGACAAGCTATAAATTTTATTTATTCACACAAATTCATACATTTTCTCTTTCTCTCTTTATTCTAAATTGTAAACATGATTTGATATATTTATATTTATGTTTTGATCATAACTATTATAATAGATTTTGGAATAATTCATACAGAAAATGATTTTCTATTTGATATAAATTTAAGTATTATTGTATAATTTTTTGTACCGCTATATTTTTTGTAATATTCATTTATAATATAATTAATTAGTAAATTCTGATTATGTTTGATTTTTTTAATAGTCATCAAATTTATGAATTCTAATTGAGTTATATTTTTTTTATTAGTTATCATAATGACAAATCTAGCAAAGCTTGAGTTCGTTGCTCTTGATATCACAGGAAAAAATTATATGTCTTAGATTCTAGATGTAGAACTGTATATTTAATCAATGGGGTTAATTGATACCATAAAAGAAAATTATAACACCTCATTGCAAGATAAGACCAAGTACATAATTTTTCTCCGTCGTCATCTTGATGAAGGATTAAAATGTGAATATTTGACTGTCAAAGATCCAAGTGTTCTTTGGAAGGATTTAAAAGACTGATATGATCATCAAAGAGAAGTAATACTACCAGTAGTCACTGATGAATGAAGAGCTTTACGCTTTTAAATATTTCAAAAAAGTGAGTGATTATAATTCTGCAATGTTCAGAATAGTATCACAATTAAAATTTTGTGGACAGACAGTTATAGACGAGGATATGCTGGAGAAAACTTACTTCACATTTTATGCATCAAATGTTACACTACAACAACAATATAAGATGTAGAGATTTAAACAATATTCTGAACTAATTTCATGCCTATTGGTAGCTGAGAAAAATAATGAACTCTTGATGAAAAATCATCAGTCTCATCCCACTGGCTCAGTAGTATTTCCAGAAACAAATACTACAAATTATTTCAGATATAAAAATTATAATAGTCATGGACGCGGGAGAGGTAGAGATCGTGAATGTGAAAGAGATTAATTCTTTAGCTGTAATTGTAAAAATAAATATAATAATACTTTACAATAAACTCAGATTTAACTTAAAAGAAGTTAAAATCAGTTATCAATGATGTACCACTGGCTTCATATTCCACTTGGCATTTAAAATATATGTGTAGCTAGGCATGGTGGTTGTCTAACTAGACCTTTTCAAGGTCTCTGTCTATAGGATATAAACGAACCCACATAAAGATAGGCTTTCATTTCATTTATATTTAAAACCAAATTGCCTTGGTCATGAATATAAAGCAAATCTATACGTAATGAAAATAATCTTGTGCTTATTCACTTCCAAATAATGTTATTATTGTTTTCAAAATTATAATTTTTTTGAGTTCAACTAATAGCTTGGTTTTAACTGTATATATTATAATTTAAATTTTAAAATATTATTTAAGATAGAACAGTTTTTTATCAATTAATTTCAATTGTTATTAGTAAAATAAAATAATTTTTTTAATATATGTTGCTATGTTTAGAATTTATTTTTAAAATAATTTATATTTAATATTTTTTAAAAAATAAAATATTAAATGTTAAATACACTTTTCCTTAAAAAAAATAAAAACTTACCTGTGTTCTTGAAATACATATAGTGTTTGTTGTCAAAAAAAAAAAAAAAAAAAAAAAAACAGGTAATGTTAAATCATTTTGATGACCGTCAAATCAAGAAAGGTAGGACTATAAAAAGAGCTCTTTAATTTGCTGAATCCGATTCTCAAAATTTTGAAGACTGTTTTGGCATATTTCGTTTCCAAAAAAAAAAAAAAAGTGATATTTTATGTGACATTTCCGTAAAAATATATGCAATTGTCACATACAATTCTTGCAGTAAGGTGGATCGATGAGATTCGAATCCTGATATTCGTTCTTGCCATTATATTAAATTACCAATTTAAAAATGTGAATGTGGAACTGCACTTATCCAATATTTTTCTTGTCCTTACTGGTTTGAAAATGATAAACAAACTCTAACTTAAACTCAAATAATTTTCCAAATAAAGAAATAGGTTACGGAATATATATATATATATAATCTAAATCTTTTTTTTTTTTTATTTTGGTGTGGTGTGTAAATAATTTTTTTTTTACAATTAAATATTTGAGTCGATAAAAAAATTATAAAATGTTGTTTCTAACTGCTTTTACAAATTTAAATGCTTATATGTCTTATTTTAAATAGTAAATTATCTTAAATATCTTTTTTTTATATTAGATTTTATTTTTTATTTTTTTAAATTAAAAAATTTATTTTAGCACTTATATATATTAAGTTTTAAAAAATATACTGAGTATTATTAAAATAAAATAAACAATAAAATTTTACTATTGTTATTGAAAAATAAAAATATTCAATTTATTTTTAAAATTTATCTGAAAGAGTGAAAAAAAATATAATTTTATCTATTTTAACTAAAAATAAAAAATAAAAAAAATTTAATGAATAAAAATAAAAAACATTTGACTAAAATCATGAATAAAAATCAAATTTAACTACTATAATTAATAAAATAAATTTTCTTAAAAATAACATTTATTTTTTTTAGTTTACTTTGGTAACTAAAAATTACTTTTTTTGCTAATAATGTTTTAAAAAATAATTAGAATAAAAAAGAAAATAATATTAAATTTAAAAGAAAGATATTTAAGTTAATTTACTATTTTAATTAATACATATAAATACTTTAACATATAAGATTTATTTTATTAGAGGTGAAAATTTTTATAGGTTTACAAACTTATTTGTTAAAAAAAAATTATTTGAACACCAAAATAATAAAAGTGAAAAAGTTACCTAATGGTAAAAACATATTCGACCAATTGTAAATGTAGCCCAATTTTAAAATTTTGTTAAAAATATTTCAATTTAGTAAATTTGTAACAAATATAGTTCAAAATTAATTTTGATCAAAATTGAATGTGAAGGTGCTGATGTGACATTTTTAGAGAGCACAATTGATCCAAGGTGTATTGCCACATAAAATATTTGCATAAAAAGACCAAAATTTTCCCAAATTTTTTATTTTGATATGAATATTTTAATTTCTCTAAATAATAATAATTTTGAAATCAAGTTAATATAATACAATTTAATTTTTTTATTGTATCATGTTTCTGATTATTATTATTTTTTTATCAACTACATTAAATTTTTGTTAAAATTAAAAAATTTAAAATGAATGAAAAAAGAATATATATATATATATATATATATATATATATATATATATATATATATATATATATATATATATATATATATATATATATATATAATATATAATTTTAAAAATTGAACTCAAATAAATTAATAAACTATTAGGACCTCTATTTAATTATTATTATTATTATTTTTATTCTTTATTTGGTTATTACTTTATTGATAAAAAGTAACCAAATAAAATTATTATAATAATTTTTAAATTTATGCAATGCACGAATTAAGGACAAATGCTTTTAATTCTTTCGTTCTTAACCAAATTTTATTAGTATAAACTGATGAGATAATGATAAACTATGAGAGAATCAACTTAAATTTGAAATTTAAAGAAATAAAAGCATATTAAATACCTATTAATTAAATACTGTTTTAACAAAAAAGTAATGTATTGAAATATATTTTCATAAATTAATATTTGCACTAGATATATATATATATATATATATATATATATATATATATATATATATATATATATATATATATATATATATATATATATATATATATATATATATATATATATATATATATATATATAATTTATTATATAATATTATAATTTATTTTCTTACTTTTTACTTTTTTTTATAAATACTTATTATTTATTTATAACATTAAAAATGTTCCCGCCTAATTAGGAGCTCCTAATCCAGAATATTTTTGTCTAATTAGGGGCTCCTTACCCTCTAAATAGGAACACTTGAATTAGCAAGAAAACAGATCCGTCCGGAATGGGGACTACCCCAAAGTGGAGTCCTAAGCACAAAAGGAACACTCTCATACCAAGATTATGATTCACTATCCCACACGGAATCTGATTCCTTTCAGGTTTGAGTATTACTATATATAGAGCCCTACATCCCTCACAAAGGAACATCTCAGTCTCATATATTTTAGCTATTTTGTATTCTCCTTGCTTCTGTTCTCTAACTTAGGCATCAGAGTGTTCGTGGGGACTCTTCCCACCTCTCACCTTGCCTTCTGTTCGTGGATTGCAGGACACCAAGCCTAAGAGTTCCGAAAACCAATTATCAAGTGGCATCGTTTGTGGGAAACTCCTTGGGAAAAGACATTCATTTACTTGCTAAGCTAAAGACATCTTCACTATAACTTCTAGCCCACCACCAGCCCTGACTCCTGAAGCCGGCACCAACCCTTCCGCACCTATCCTTTTGACCGACCTCTCAGACCCTCTCCCAGCAATAATACTTTCACCCACCTTACAGCATGCTGGAGCCTCATCTGGACATATACCTTCACTTTCGGAGAACACTCCAAGATACCCGTCCTTGGGCACAGACCTCCCGTATTACGCTCCGCTACAACACCATCGATCAATACCTTTTATACCTTTTCCAAGTCTACCAGAAACACCAGCAATAACCACTCCAAATTTAAACACTGTGAATCAAACACTCAGCCTTGATTAAACTAGTAGGGAAGCCATGATAAAAAATATTCAGGCACATATAGCTTTGATGCAACAATAACTAAATGCTATAATATAGAGCGGGCACTCTGAGTCGGCTCAAAATGATGATAACACAACACCTCGGCAGGCCCCAGGGACGAGCATGGGGAAGGGTAAAGTGCCAGAAGGGGAGTGCAGTTCAACCATTATGGCCCTTGATGATTCAAAATTAGCTCAGAAGGTTGAAGAAGTAATATGCAAAGCTCAGACTAACCTAGAAAGGAAGAGGAATGTGTTATGGATAGTAGAACTCAGTTTGTCAGCAAAATAATTCAAATGGAGATTCCTAGTAAGTTTAAAATCCCGCAGCTTGATCAGTACGATGGGACGGGAGACCCCATCAGTCATATATCAGCGTTCCAAATAAAGATGCTGCTCTAGAATGTAAATGATGGAATCATATGCAGAGTCTTTCCAAGCACGCTCGTAAAGAATGCTAAAAAATGGTTTCATCGACTCCCGAAAAATTCAGTCACTTCGTTTGAGGATCTGGCGGAGCAGTTTCGTATTAAATTCATCATCAATATTCCCCCAACAAAAAACATTAACGATCTTTGGATGTGCCAGCAAGAAGTTGATGAATCTTTATGAAGTTACCTTGACTGTTTCAGTAAAACAACCATGCAGATTGAGCATCTTGTTGATGAAGTCGCTATAGAAGCTTTGAAAAATGGCACCACACTCGGAAAGCTTAAAGACAAAATAATGACTAAAGAACCAAGTACCTTTGCAGAAGCAATGGCGATGGCTGTCCGGATGATAAAAATGGACGAAGAGAGCAGGATGCGTCGAGAAGAAGACAGGCCATCGATCAAAGATGAACGAAAAAAATAGAGACGAGCAAGCTTCCCAAAAATGAATTTTAGAAATTCGGCATAGAGATTTGATAGGGAAGCAGAAAGATATACACCCTTGAACACCTCTCGATCCAAAATCCTTATGTGGGTTAGGCAAAATGGAGTGGGATCACCCCAGCCAGAGAATCAGCCCAAGTCGGAGATTTACTCGGGACAGAGGCCAGTACTGTGAGTACCACCAAGAATACGGGCACGACACGGAGGGCTACAGAGAGCTGAAGAATGCCATAGAAAGATCAGTGTAGAGGGGAAAGCTTGATAATTTCATAGACACACTGAGGAGAAGCGAAAACTCCAAAAGCCAGGAACATGATAGAGCCGAAGCAAAGAAAACCTGGAAGGAGCCAATTGGAACGATCAACATGATCATAGGGGGAGAAAACACCGAAAAGAGATTAAAGCGTAGTAGAGGAGAAAAATTGGTACCTAGGAGAAGCGACATTGTTTTCAATTCGGAAGATGATTTGCATGTACACCACCCCCATTGTGATGCTCTAGTGATAACTGTGTGCATAAATAAGTATCGGGTCAAAAGGCTATTGGTGGATAATGGGAGTGCTATCAATGTATTATCCTGGAATGCGTACAAAGCAATGGGCAACTTTGTCACCAACTTGAAAGCCATCTAGAACCCCATCACGAGTTTTTATGGGGGAACCGTGCAACCAATGAGGATTGTTGAGCTAAACCTAGAATTTGGAAACCAAGATGATGAGGAGACAAAAGTCGTTCGAACTCTATTCAATGTGGTAGATATACCACTAGCCTATAATGGGATTATAGGATGGCCGACACTTTATGAGGCAAATGCAGTCACCAGCATCTGATGCTTAACCATGAAAATTTTGGTCAAGAATGGGACCTTTACTATTCGGGGAGATCAGGACATGGCTAGACAGTGTTATTAGATGGCCATGAAGCCTCAAGCGAAGGCTTTTCCTATAGAGGCATGGGAAGTTGAGAAGCAAGGCGCTAATCCACAACCAGTGGAAGACACAGAGACGTTACAAATCATAGAAGAAAAGATCGTAAAAATTAGCAACGCACTCAACCAAAACATCAGAGACAAAATAAGGGAAGTCCTTACCAGACACTCAGAGGATTTCACTTCATAAGCCTTCGAGATCATCGGCGTGGACCCACAATTGCCTGTCACTTCCTAAACACTAAACCGGGAGCCAAGCCAATAGCACAGAAAAAAAAACCATTGCCTATGAAAGACAGAAGATCATTGCTGAAGAAACAACGAAGCTATTAGCAGCTAGGTTCATTAAAGAGGTTACTCACTCGAAATGGGTAGCCAACGTGGTACTCGTTAGAAAAGCAAATGGGAAGTACATAATGAGTGTAGACTACACCGACCTTAACCGAGCATGCCCTAAGGACAGCTACCCATTGCCCACGATTGATCAACTCGTTAATTCCATCGTTGGTCACGGATTATACAGTTTCATTGATGCGACACAAGGTTATCACCAGATTCAGATAAAGGAAGAGGATCAGGAGAAAACGTCCTTCATCACTCATGAAGGGTTGTATTGCTATAAGGTAATGCCCTTCGGACAGAAAAATATTGGGGCCACGTATCAAAGAATGATGAACCAAGTCCTCCAAGACCATATTGGAACAAGTGTAGAAGTATATGTGGACGACATCATCATCAAGAGCAAACATTCGGAGTATCACCCAATAGACGTGGATCAAGTTTTCTAGCTATTGAGTAAATCCAGGATCAAGTTGAATCCTAAGAAATGCATTTTCGGAGTCCAAGTAGGCAAGTTCCTAGGGTTCATGATATCTCATCGGGGCATTGAAGCCAATCTAGAAAAGATGGAAGCCATACTCAACATGGAGGCATCGAAGAACATCTATAAGGTACAAAAGTTAAATGGTAGAATTATCGCATTAGGGCATTTCATTTATTGCTCGGCTAGGCGGTGTCTACCATTATTCCGAGCTCTTAAAAATTTTAGAAAGTTTCAATGGTCCACTGATTGCCAGGCGGTATTCAAAGACATTAAAAGATTCTTATCTTTACCACCCTTACTTAACCAGTCAGTACTAGATGAGACCTTGTATTTGTACCTTTCTATTAGCCGATTTAGTACTAGTAAAAGAAAAAGGAAGCTAGTAAAGCCCTGTCTATTATGTCAGTAAGATGCTCCGAGGACCTGAAATTCGGTATCCCATGTTGGACAAATTAACCATAGTCGTGGTCCACGCCTCTCAAAAGCTTTGACATTACTTCCAAGCTCACTATATCGTGGTCTGATCCTACTTCTCGCTATGGAAAATCTTACAGAGACTGGAGACTTTGGGCAGGCTAGTGCAATGGTCGGTCTTACTCAGTGAATTCGATATTGACTATGAGCCCCGACAACAAATGAAAGCCCAGGCGTTAGCAGATTTTGTGCAAGAAATGGCTCTAGAAGATATAGCCTTGACCAAAGCACCAGAATGGAAGCTCTATATTGATGGAGCATCCTCAGCTCAAGGTTTCGGTGCTGGAATAATCCTTAGGGGGCTGCACAAGGTTCATATCCGGTACACAGTCCGTATCGAGTATAACGCCACGAACAATGTAGCTGAGTACGAAGCACTTATTACAGGTTTGAAGTTGGCCACTGAAGTCAGGGTTGAACACCTCATCATATACTTGGATTCCCAACTGTAGTCAACCAAGTCAGCGAAGCATTTCAAGTCAAAGACACCTGCATTGCCAAATACGTAGACAAGGCCAAACGACTTTTACAACACATCAAATGGGACAGAGGCCGATGGAAGATCATCTAGATTCCTAGGGAAGAAAATAGTGAGATCGGCTATCTTGTGAAATTCGTAGTCAAAAAAAGTCAAGCATTCCAGGATATGAATTTTATCGAGTTACTAATCAGTCCCAGCACATAAGACACTGAAGTTTTGGAGACACAAGTAGTCTCGAAATGGATATGATCGATAATCCAATATCTGGAGGATGGAAAGCTCCTAGAAGATAAGCTGTAGGCTCAAAAGCTCAGGACCAAGGCTGCCCACTATTCCATCCATCGAGGGGAGCTCTACCAAAAATCCCTCTCACACCTATGGTTGAAGTGCGTTTCCCCGAAGGAAGGAAATTACATACTTTGAGAAATCCATGAAGGAATTTATAGAGTGCATGAATCCCACTATTCACTCACTAGAAAGGCACTACTCCAAGGGTATTACTAGCCCACCATGTCCAAAGATGCCCAACAGCTAGCGCAAGCATGTCCCCAGTGCCAACACTATGCCCGACTCAGTCACAAATCTTCTCGGCCCCTGCATCCCATCAGCAGCCCTTGGCCATTCGCCATGTGGGGGATGGACATCCTTGGTCCTTTCCCTCCCTCTACCTCACAGAAAATTTTTTTAATTGTGGCCATCGACCATTTCATCAAGTGGGTAGAAGTAAAAGTGGTCCCAACCATTACAGAAGCTCAGATACAACACTTCTTCTAGAACTAGTTCATTTCTAGGTTTGGCATCCCCTACACTTTAATTACGGACAACGACAAACAGTTCGATAATAACAAATTCAGAGTTTTCTGCTCGGACCTTGGTATAAAGCTATGCTTCACGTCAGTAGTTTACCCGTAGACAAACGGACAAACGGAAGTCACAAACAAAATTCTCATACAAGGATTGAAGAAGAGACTTAATGAGAAAAAGGGAAATTGGGTCAAAGAACTCAATAACGTAATCTAGGCCTATAGAACCACACCCCGATCATCCACTGGCAAGACACCATTTAGACTGACTTATGACATGGATGCGGTAATTTTCATGGAAGTTGGGTCACCAACTTACTGGGTAAGCCAGGATCTCGATCACACCATCAACAACGCTGACACCCAGATATGCTTAGACCTACTAGAGGAACGAAGAGAACAAGTTGCAGCCATAGTTGAGGCACATTAGCAAAGAGTAACATGATACCATTGCCAACGGCATTGAACAAAATAATTGGAGTTAGGAGACTGGGTACTCAGGAGAGCAGGTATTGGCAAAAGCACCTCAGGAACCGGCAAGTTAGGTCCAAACTGGGAAGGTCCGTACCAAATCTCAGCATGCACAATGAAGGGAGCATACAGACTAAGAGAAGGAGAAGGCAAAGAACTACCACGATTTTGAAACTCAGACTCTCTCAGAAAATACTATCAGTAAAACTGTATTCAATATATGATTTAATAAAGTCTCTCTTCATTAATAAAAATGCCTTTACATGTGATCAGTTACAAAAAAAAAGAGAAAAGGAACCTATACATATCTACTCTACTATATGTACACCTGAGCCCCTAGGCCTGGAAATAGAGGGGGAGACCTCATCGGCAGTCTCTAAATGCTTTACGGACCCAGTAGCAATAACGGCCTTTATAGACTCCCTCGCAGGAACAAAACTAGCCTTTCGACGGGCGTCCTCCTCCATAGTAAGTTTGACAAGGTCTGCTGGAGTTATCAGGTCCAACGCCCCCAGATCCAGTCCCGAGTCTTGAGAGATCAGGATCCTCTTACACTCAGCCCAATAGGCTTTGAGAAACCCCCCTACCATGCCTTGGTACGCCTTCTTATCATTTGCTCAGGATTTCTCATACTCCGCCAACCTCCCCTGGACCTTAGTGATTTGAAGATCCTGCTCCTTGATCCTCCTCATCAGTTGGGCTTGGCTATGTTCCAGCTCAAAAACTTTCTTCTGATTCTCCTCAGCATCGGACTTGGCCTCAACATATCTTGTCTAGTAGTGCTCCAGGGCTACCTTCGCACCATCTAGCTTCTTTTCAAAATTGATGGCTATGGTCCCCACCTCCGTTTCCTTTAAGCTGTACTGGCTCTTCAGGTAGAAGTATTGATCCTTCGCCGGCAGCAAGGCCTGAGTCATCTACCAAAAAACCAACAGTTAGCTTTAACAAGAAACATGTATGATAACCATATTAGTGGTAGAAGCTAGCTTACCTCTAGTGACTGGCCAATCATGGAGTCCAACAACCCATCCGGGCCCTCATCAGACCAACGCTGCATATCACTGGGCAGCCTTAGTGACTCTGCATACTGATCCCACACTTGGCTATTGGAGATACTCGGGGGCTTTATCCGCTTTAATATCTAGCCCTTCATATCCGGACACCCAGATAATCACGGGCGTTGAACATAAATCTCTTTATCTAGCCCCTTCGCATTAGACCCCGGATCAATTAGCCGCCTCTTTCTTCGACCAACCCGCTCTGGCTATTCACTTTCCACCGGCGCTTTGCCCTTGGGGTCAGCGGGAATCACTTTAGGGGCCACAGGAACTTCAGGTTCAGGGGAAGGAGAGACTTGCACTTCCTCCGCAGCAGTCGGCTCATCAATTAAGGAAATCCTGCCCGCAAAATAAAAACAGTTAACCATGTACAGTTGGAAAAATAGAGCAAGTAAAAAAAATAGCTCAAAGTAAAATAAATGTACTAGGGGAGTGATCACGACTCAGACAAATTCTCCATAGGTACCTCCAGGACGCATCCTCCGCCGATCGAGCTTCGGCAAGCCCATCGAGATGTAGTCATAAAACCAGCTTTGTATCATAGTCAAAAAGTTTCGCTGGACGGGTCACCTTATGACACTCGTCCGACCATATCCTTCAAACGTCCAAGAAGTCCGACTGATGCTCCATAATAAAAAAATGGTGTCTCCACTTCTTGTGGAGATACGGAAGCTTTACAAAAAGGGTATGATTGGGTACAACCGATAGGGAGAACATCAGCTCCCCCTTCTTTCTAGTCAGTCTATACAAATATCGGAAGACATCTAAATCGGGTTCCCTCCCCTCTTCATACATCAGTTGGATGAACTCGGTCAGTATCTTATAGCTATTCGGATGAAACTGACCGGATGCTATGTTATTCCTATTCAGAAATTCTTTTACGAAGGGATCTAGATGAAATTTCAAACCCCCTCTAATTGGTAAAAATACACTACTAATTTACTTAGCCTTAACGAGGGGGTATGGGCCATAAACCTCCTATCTACGGTATGAAGGGCATAATCAGTGGGGATATAAAATTACCTCTGATACTACCCCAGTAACTCACTATCTACATTGGAGACAAAAAGGTTAGAACTAACTTCTTCCCTTGGGGCCATAGTGGAGAAAGGAAACACACAATAGCAAAAAGGAGCAAAAAGAGGAAGAAGAAAGATAAAAGAATCACCTGGTCGCCATAAGCAAGAACTACGGTAGGCAGAAATGGAAACAGCAGAGGCGATATCAA
This sequence comes from Mallotus nudiflorus, assembly GCA_947683625.1. Lineage (NCBI taxonomy): Eukaryota > Viridiplantae > Streptophyta > Magnoliopsida > Malpighiales > Euphorbiaceae > Mallotus > Mallotus nudiflorus. The sequence goes on from CANTUR010000239.1 coordinate 5,261,790, forward strand.
CGCAGTGAAGGCAAGAACAATAGAAAATCAAAGAAGCAAAATATGCCAGTTAACAAGCGTAGCAGTATTTATAAAGACATGAAAGGATTTGGAAGCACACCATTAATTACCTTCATTATTGTTGTGTTCCTCCCTAGCCCACCCGGGGCCGTTTGGGAATAAAAAAGCCCATTAAACGAGGAATCGCGATAACAGCGGCATAAAATGCTTTGTTTATCGACATACAAAATGATGCATCACTCACGCGATTTCAATTACGAATCCCTAAGAGTTGAAGCGATGCCACCACCTGTTGGCCCGCCCATATTTTGGTTGGGCCGCTTCATCAAGCGACTCGGAAGGCATTTTTAGCAGTGTTCTCAGCCCATTCCGGGTATCTGAGCATCTAAGTGTCGCACATCTAAGTCCAGTGACTGAAGCTGGCACCCTTAGGTCACTTCTATAGTACTGAGGTTTTGAGTATGTAAGCCTCGCGTCCTTGAATTGAGCATCTAAGTCCAGTGACTAAAGCTGGCACCCTCAGGTTGCTTTTGTAGTACTGAGGATTCGAGCTCATAAAACCTCGTGTCCATGCACCGAGCATCAAAAATCCAGTGACGACTGGTTCCGTCATATCATTTCCAAACGGACGAGTTAATCTATTGTTGTGCTCATACGCACTTGGCAAATATCCTAGCTCTATAGATTATGATTCAGCGACGACCATCTAGATACTCGACACCGAGCTCTACTCATTGTGACTGAGGCTAGCCACCTTAGCTCACTTGCTTCTATTATCGTATTATATCCCTTATGAGAGCATCAACATCCTACTTGAACGCGGAGGACATAAATATTCGAATGCCCCAGGGGGGACTCTTGATATCATCCAGAATGTTCCCGCCTAATTAGGGGCCCCTTACCCCCTAAATAGGGACACTTGGATTAGCAAGAAGGCAGATCTGTCCGGAATGGGGACTACCCCAAAGTGGAGTTCTAAGCACAAAAGGAACACTCTCCTACCAAGATTATGATTCACTATCCCACACGGAATCTGACTCCTTCCAGGTTTAAGTATTACTATATATAGAGCCCTACATCCCTCATAAAGGGACATCTCATTCTTACATATTCTAGCTATCTTGTATTCTCCTTGCTTTTGTTCTCTAACTTAGGCATCAGAGTGTTCGTGAGGACTCTCCCCACCTCTCACCTTGCCTTCTGTTCGTGGATTGCAAGACATTAAGCCCAAGAGTTCTAGAAACCAATTATCAATGAATGTTAATATGTAGACCAAAGAAGGCTTTAAAATAATAAGACATATTAAATGAAAAATGATACCAAATAAGAGATACCAAATGCAAAATATTAAAAAATAATGTGAAAATAGCATGTCAAAATTATATAATTTTGAGAAGCATTTTGATCATGTAGAGGGTCAAATTCTCTTGGAACATCTTAATGTTTATTTGTCTATTGACCAACTATATAAATTTATTTATTTTTTTTTTTTGAACAACCAAGAGATCAAAGGAGGAGAGTGGGGATCGAACTCATGACCTCACCTTAAAATGTCCATCATCTGAACCACTGGGCTGCAAAGGGAGTGCTAAATTGATTTCATTAGTTTATGAACAATTAGCACAAAATAGCCAAACAATTAAGTAACCTTTTGAACTCAAACCTTAATTGGTCTAGATTTATAACTCTTAAAGTAGTCAATAGTTAGAAGGTTGAGATGAAGTTTTTTCTATAGTAATATACATTATCTAGTATGTTCAAATTTCATGCAATGAAAACATTTAATTTTTGAAAATTTATTTTGCCTGCCAACATATGCATGGTTATGACAGTTGATAACTTTTCTAGATATAAATAATCTAGGATAAATATGCAATTCTCAACAACAATAATGCATGAATTTTTTAGTTTTAATATGCATATGTGTGTCTCTCTTATTACAATATATGTTTAGCTTTGAAACTTGGAGTTTTGAAAATTTTAGCCTTTAGAGAATTTTCCTTGGCACTTAGATTCATAAAAACTCTTGCTCTTAAAATCTTGAGTTTTATAACTCTCATAAGGAATGCGAGATGAAGTAAGAGTGATCTTAATAAACTTAGAGGGACTTAATGATGTATGGGCTCCATTAGTATAGTCAAGTGCAAATTTCAAATCATGAGACCTTTAACTATCTAGGAGATGATCAAGAGTCTCTTTTCCTTTTTGAAATTTGAAAATGGTGCATTGTAGTTCTAAAATTTCTTTTGAAAACAACTTACTTTCTTTTTTTAATTTTATCAAAATCACTTTTCAAAGATATAGAAACTTTTAAATCATGAGGTAGCTTTTTATTTGAGAAAATAACACTTGAAAATTTTAATTTCAAATCCTTAAAACTCTTTGGAAAATTTTGAAAACTTTTGTACGGTTTCTAATTTTATAATATGTTAAATTATTTTTTATTTGTTTTACATTTTATTGATTTTCAATTTAATTTTTAATGGGATCTTGATTTTGTACTTTAGATAAATTTATTTAAACTTTTGAATTTACGTGTTTAATCGTACCATATCAATTTGTTATGAAAAAATCAAACTTCTGTATTAAACCGTTCCAAAAAGTAGGATGGTACTAGTATGAAATTTTTTAAATTTGATACGCTATTAAAAGTTTTTTATTTTTGAAATCTCTAAAATTTAATTTAGTTTCAAAAGTTTTAAATCCCCAAATATTCTCAATTCATGCTAACCCCTACTTAGAGAGAATTTATTATTTAACTACTCTCTCACTTTCATTTAATTACTATTTTTAGAAAACCTAAATTAACTAATTATTATTGAATAATCAAATGTTAAGTAATTTAATGATATAACTTTTTTCAAAGTTATATCATTAGACAAGAGGCTCTCACTATGTGTATACCTCTTCCAAAAACTGTAAACAAATAAATAAATAAATGTTCTTATAACCTTTTGAGACGAAAAAAGAACAAGAGATGCATATATACTGCCTTTCCAGGTAGACTAAGGATCGACCGAGCTTAAATTGGTTATATTCTTCCCTTTAAGGATAGGAAAAGACATGCATGAAGGGAACATGACGAAAACAAAAATGAACAACAAAAAAAAAAACTTAATTTAGACTTCAGACGGCGGAGAGATACATGTGAGAACTTGATAGAACATTTTGAAAGATGTTCGATTCAAGTTGCAGTGCTATGCGTCAAAATCATTAGACCTCATCATAAGTTAAAGATCGATGACTTTTAATTTCTTAATCACCTTCAGCATTTGATAATTATTAAAATTTTTCACCCTCAGCATCTGATAATTATTAAAATTTTATCTAATTTATATTGATGAATTAGTAGAACTCATAAAGGTAAAAAAATTTCTAATATATAAAACTTAAGATTTAAAATTTTATTTAAGAAAATCTACATTTATTATCACTTGAACTAAAAATATTAAAAAAGAATGATAGATTTTTCTTTTTAAGAATTTAAATGAAAAACCCAAGTTAATACTATTTCAATATTTCACTTCATGAAAAAATTCAATAACATTTAGAATTATCAAAATAAGATTTAAAATAAGATGATACAAATAAATTACAATCAAATAATATCCTTTGGTAATGAAAAAAATTATACATTTTATTATTTATAAAACAAATAATAATTTTTTTTTTCATAAAAGTTAATAAAGTGAGTGAGTAAGTGATCCAATAACTACTTTTCTATAAGCATATTTCAAAAGACAAAAGTTATTAATTTGTAAAATTAAATTCTTTATTGATACCCACATACATATATTTCTATTTAATTAAAAATTTTTGTTTCCTATATAGGTTACTCAGAAAGGGAAGACATTCAAATCTATTTAAGAAAAGGTACCTGCCTTAAGAAAACTTCCAAATGAAAAAGGAATACTCTCCTATTTGATATAGGATTTCTATTCAAAAAGGAATCCTACTCCTTTCAGATTTAAGTATCACTATCACTATAAATAAAACCCCATATCCCTCATTCTCATTCATCTTATTCTTTTATATTCTATTGCTCTCCTTTTCTCTATAAACTCTCTTTATATACTCTGACTTAGGCATCAGAGGGTTTGTGGGGATCTTTCCCACCTCTCACCTTACTCTTTGTTGATCACCTGCAGGATTCCAAACTTAAGAGTTTTGAAAACAAGTTATCAAGTGGTGCCGTCTATGGGGGACTCTTGGGAAAAGCCATTTGTGCATCTGCGAAGTACATTGATGCCATGACTTCCAGCCCACCACCAATCTCGACTCCTGACACTCATATCAACCTCTTGGCATCCATTCCTCCAATCAATCTATCAACACCTCTCCAAACAATAGTACATCCATCACCTTTCTAGTATGTCGGACCCTCATCCGGAGGTATGCACTTTTCTCTTGGAAATACCTAGGGGTGGTCAACTTTGAGCACCGACTTTCCATATTATGCCCCATTACAACACCATCACTGACTAGTACCTTCTGTTCCTTTTCCAAGCCTAACAGATACATCGACTGTAACTACGATTAACCTAAACATTGTAACCCAAACACTCAACCTTACCCCAACAAACAAGGAAGCAATGATACAAAACATCCAAGCTTAGATAGCCCTAATGCAACAACAATTGAACTCCTTAGTTTAAAGTGGCAACCTTGGGCCAACTCACATAGACAACAACATAACACCTCCGGAGATACCTGAGGCGAACAAATGGAAGAATAAATTTCTAAAAGGGGAATTAAGAATTTCGATTCTTAATGACTCGAAGCTAACCCAGAGGGTTGAAGAAGTTATGCTCAAAGCTCGCATAAGACTAAGGAAAGAAGATGAATGTATTATAGAAGGCAGAACACCATTCGTAAAAAAGGATAATTTAAACAAAGATCCCAACCAAGTTCGGAGTCCCACAACTAAATCAATATGATGGAATCGAAGATCCCGTCAACCACTTATCCTCGTTTAGAATAAGAATGTTGCTTTAGAATGTGAATGACAGAATCATGTGTAGGGTCTTCCCAAACACACTCACAAAGAATGCTTAAAAATAGTTTCACCGTCTCTTAAAGAACTCTATCACTTCTTTTGAGGACCTAGTAGAGAAATTCTATACCAGGTTCATCAATAACGTTCCCCCTATTAAAAACATCAATGATCTCTGGATGTACCAACAAGAGGTCGATGAGTCCCTATGAAGCTACCTTAATTGATTAAAAAAGGTAGCCATGCTAATTAAAAACCTTATAGATAAAGTTGCTATAAAAGCCCTAAAAAGTGGCACTAGACTCAGAAAGCTCAAAGACAAGATAATGACAAAAGAACTTGGCACTTTTGCAGAAGTAATGGCTATAAAGTCAAAATGATAAAGATGGATGAAGATAGAAGGATGTGAAAGGAAAAAGAAAAACCACCAACTAAAGAGGAATGATCAAGATCCAAATGAGCAAACTTCCCATGAATAAATTTCAGAAACCTAGTAGAAAGATTTGAGAAGGAAGCAGATAGATACACACCTCTAAATACCTCTAGATCTAGAATCCTCATATGGGTTAGACATAATGGCATAGGAATTACTCCAGCCAAAAGAGTAAGCCCAAGTCAGAGAGCCACGCAAGATAGGGGACACTATTGCTAGTATCAACGAGAATACAGGCACTACACTGAGGCCTGTAGAGAACTGAAGAATGCCATAGAAAGATTAGTGCATAATGGTAAACTTAACAATTGCACTGACGCATCCAAAAGAACCAGGAATTTAGATGCATGGGCGAGACAAGCCAGAACCAAAGAGGGCTCGGAATGAGCCAGTCGGCGTCATCAATATGATTATCAAAGGAGAAAACACTGAGAAGAAACCTAAAAGAAGCCGTGGAGCGGGACTAGCCTTTAAGAAAAGAGAGATCATATTTGATTTAGAAGATGAGGTTCATGTTTGCCACCTCCACTGTGATGCCCTGGTGATAAGTGTATACATTAATAATTATCTGGTGAAGAGGTTATTAGTTGATAATGGAAGCGCCATCAACACACTGTCTTGGAATGCTTACGAAGCAATAGGAGGCTCCATCACAAACTTAAAAGCCATCCAGAATCCCATTACAAGCTTTTATGGAGGAACCATACAACTGATGGAAATTATAGAGTTAAATATGGAATTTGGGAATCGGGATGATGAAGAAATAAAAGTTGTTAAAGCTCTATTCAATGTAGTGCATCTCCCACTGGCATATAACGACATCATAGGATGGCCAACGCTTTACGAAATAGATGCAGTCACAAGCATTCGACACTTGACTATGAAGATTCCAATGGAGGGTGGAACTCTCACGATTTGCGGAGATCAGCACATAGCCAGACAGTGCTACTAGATGGCAATCAATCCTTAAACAAAAGCCTTCCACCTAGAAACTTGGGAAATATAGAAGTAAAGTGCCAGACTTTAACTAGTCAATGACACTAAAATATTATAAATTATTGATGGAAAAACAGTAAAGATCCGAAATGAGCTTGACTATGACACCAAGAAAGGAATAAGGGAAGTCCTCACTAGGCACTCAGAGGACATCGCTTCTTGGGCATCTGAAATAACTGAGGTAGATCCCCAGATTACCTCACACAACTTGAACATCAGACCAGGGGCAAAGCCAGTAATCTAGAAGAAAAGAACCTTTATGTACGAGAGGCAGAAGATAATCGCTGAGGAAACGAAGAAGTTGTTAAAGGCTAGATTTATCAAAGAAGTTACCCACCTAGAATGGTTAGCCAACGTGGTGCTAGTTAAGAAATCAAATGATAAGTATAGGATGTGTGTGGACTATACTGACCTTAATCGTGCATGCCTTAAGGATAGTGACCCACTACCAACAATTGACTAACTAGTAGACTCCACTGCTAGCCACAGTCTATACAGTTTTATTGATGCAGCGCAAGGATATCATCAGATATCGATAAAGAAAAAAGACCAAAAGAAGACATCATTCATCACCCACGAAGGTCTTTACTACTACAAGGTAATGCCCTTCAGACTAAAGAATGCCGAAGCAACATATCAGAGGATGATGAATAATGTACTTTAGGACCAGATTGGGAAGAATGTGGAAGTATATGTGGATGACATTATTATCAAGAGCAAGCATGTAGAGCAACACCTGACAGATTTGGATTAGGTCCTCCAATTACTGAGCAAGTCCAGAATTATGTTGAATCCAGAAAAATGCATCTTTAGAGACAAAGTAGATAAATTCCTGAGATTCATGATATCCCATAGAGGAATTGAGGCCAACCTAGAAAAGATGGAGGCCATTCTTAATATGAAATCTCCAAAGACTATCCACGAGTTACAAAAGCTAAATAGTAGAATCACGACTTTGGGATGTTTCATCCCCTGCTCAGCCAAATGGTGCCTACCACTATTCCAAGCTTGAAAAAATTCCAAGAAATTTTTTTGGACTGAAGACTGCCAAACGAATTTTGAAGATGTTAAAAAATTCCTATGCTCGTCACCTCTACTCAGTAGGCTAGTCCTCAAGAAACGCTATACTTATTGTTAGTATAAGGTATGCCCTAGTGGCATTATTATAATTATTTAGATATTGTATATAATCCTTATGGTAATAAAATATTCTTTTAAATAAATATGTTATTTTGTTGAGTATTGTTTCTTTAGTATTATGTTGAATAAATTTATTATCAAAGAGTTAATAATATGAGTTACAAATTTATTTAGTACATTTACTATAAATTATTCATAGTCAATTAATTATTATTTGAATAATATTAATTACCTCTATCTATTTTCCTTGATTAGTGTAAGAAACTAATAGTGGGAGGTAGTGAATCTCATGCTACTTGATATGAGTGATCAGAATAGACATGTGGATACTCATTGGATGGGTTAATCTAACAGTGATATTAGTATTATGATTGCAAGGATATTCACATATAATCAACAATCACAATCTAAATTATAATGGTGCATATAGTCCTTAAACTTGAGGTGACATAGTCATCCAAATTTAGGTGGTTAGAGTTTGTTATCGCTTACATACTTGTGTTAATCATCACATGGGTATATGGCGTGTGGTGACTCTAATTAGTTAAATGTAGGGATAAATGTTTAACCAAGATGGGATTTTATTACCTGGTGTGAACCGGGATAGATCCTATGCTATCTAAGTTTATTCTTGACGAATAAATTCTTGGCCAGGATAAATACAACACAATCTGAAAAAGAGTTTCAGTACTAGAAAAAGTTCTAGTATTTGTTGTATTTTATCAAGAATTAAAACTTAAGTTGAGGTCATATAATAAAGTTATTAGAGTTTGATAATACCTCGACTTTAGGCTATATTGGGATATTTAATGAAAGGAATTTAATTCACGATAATTATGATCAGGTTCGTGTGAATCATAATATGCATTCATTTCTAATTGGGTAGCTGTGATATCAATACTAGGGTTCACTCACAACTTATGAGAACTAAATGTGAATAATTGAGATTTTCACATTTAAAATTGAAAAGAGTTTCAAATAATATTAAATGTTAATATTATATTTTCTGATTGCCATTTGGACATGAACCTAGTAAGTCACACCTAATAAAGTTTTATTTATTCACTATAATATTAATCTAATTATTGATTAAAAGAGTTTAATCAATTAATCAAGATTAATAAAATTAGATTTATGTTTTGAACAATGATTCTAGTATATCATGAAATCTAATTCAAATAAGAGTATTATTGATCAATTAATATTTAATTAATATTGGATATTAATTAATATATATTAAATTAATAAATATATATATGTTGTTATTTATTTATGGACTTATATTAATGGTCCAAATTGGTTTGGACATAGGCCAAAATTTATTTTGGACCAAAGATTAATTAAAGTCCATATCTATGTATATGTATAATTTAATATGCAAAATAATACATTTGATGTATACTTTACATACAAATTTATACATTAATATGTGTAGGTGGCAAGCTCAATTATTGAATTAAGCAAGATGACATATTAATTAAGTGGATATTTCTAAAGTATGCCTAAGGTATCATTTTTAATCATTTGGATGGTTAGGTGTATACCTAAGGTGGCATACTTAATAATCACTTAATTAATTAATGCATACTTTTCCTTAGTGGAAAATTACTACACATATATCATTTCATATATCTAAGGCAAGTCAAGTGACTTGGTAAGAGAAGGAAGAGGCAAAATAATGCTTAAGTGAGTTTTTGCTTAAAGAGTTAAGAAAAATCACTAAGTGATTTTAGTTATGATAAGATCATAAACCAAAAATAAACACAACATATACTAAACATATACTCTATACTTGTGCTCTTAATTATATTAGTACAAGTTACTAAGTTTAATTAACACAAGCAAGTGATAGATAAGGCTTTGGTGTTTCAAAGTAGAGGCCTTACATTTGGAGGACTAAGCATTTGATTCAAGGAATTGAACAAAAGGACGGCTAAGTTCTACAACAAGTAAGTTTACAAACTTATAATTAATTAATTATTTGTTTGTATATTGCTTAATTTATTTAGTTGTGTATTTCAATGCAATTTGAATCCTGGGCAAATGAAATTCTTCATTTTATGAAGGGTTATGATGAGTAAATTTTTTAAATTTACTCTATTTAGACTTGTGCTTACTACACATGTATTTATGTCTAAATACCATAATTGATTTCTAACACTTATACCTCTCGGTGGGTCCAGAATGCATAGCTTTGGTACTAGTAAAGGAAGAAGAAAGTCAGCAAAGCTCGGTATACTATGTTAGTAAAATACTCAGAGGGTCTGAGGTTTGCTACCCAACACTAGATAAGCTGGCCATGGCCGTCGTCCATGCGTTGTAAAAGCTCAGACACTACTTTTAGGCTCATCCTATTATTGTAAGAACTAGCTTCTCTTTGTAAAAAATTTTACAAAGGCTTGACACTTCAGGCAGATTGGTCCAATTGTCAATATTACTTGGAGAATTTAACATCGACTATAAGCCCCGAAAGCAGGTGAAAGCTCAATCATTAGCATATTTCATTTAAGAAATGATGTTGGAAGATCTCACCATCACCAAAGCACTAGAATAGAAGCTTTATATCGATGGAGCATCCTCCACTCAAGGATCCGATGCTGGGGTTATCTTTAAAAGACCATTTAAAATTCACATCCAGAATGCAGTTCGAATATAGTATAACACAACCAATAATGATGCAGAATATAAGGCACTCATCATAAAATTAAAGTTGGCTACCGAAGTTAAAGCCAAGCACCTCACAATACACTCAGACTCTCAAGTAGTAGTAAACCAGGTCAATAAGACATTCCAAAATAAAGATTCGAGCATCGTTAGATACTCAAGAAAAGTCACATAACTCCTAAAGAAGATCGAACAAGATGGTGGACAGTGAAAGATAGTCCAAATACCCTGACACACAAATTTTGAGGCTGACCTTTTAACCAAATCAATAACTAAAGATAATCAAATGTTTAGGGGAATAGAGTTCTCTGAAGCACTAAAAAGACCCAGTACCGAGGACTTAGATATCATGGAGGTACGGGAAGTCTCGGAATGGATGAAACCGATAGTCCAATACCTGAAAAATGGAACACTCCCTGAAGATAAACTGAAGGCTTGAAAATTGAAGATGAAGGCAGCCCACTACTTTATCCATCATGGGGAGCTCTACAGGAAATCCCTCTCACACCCATGGTCCAAATGCGTATCCCTAAAAGAAGGGAATTACATACTCAGGGAAATCCATGAAGGAATTTATGGAGCACATGAATCCCATTACACACTAATTAAGAAAGCACTACTATAAGGATACTACTGGCCCACCATGTCTAATGATGCCCATAAGCTAACTCAAGAATGTTATAAGTGCCAACATTTTTCTCATCTCAATCACAAACCTTCCAACCCCCTGCATCCGATTGGCAGCCCTTGGCCCTTCATCATGTGGGGAATGGACATCCTGGGTCCCTTCTCAGCCTCTACTTCATAGAAAAAGCTCTTAATTGTGGCTATAAATCATTTCATTAAGTGGGTAGAAGTGGAAGCAGTGCCAACAATCACAGAAGCTTGGATTCAACACTTCTTCTGGAGAGAAATCATCTGCAGATTTGGCATACTGCACAGCCTTATCACAGACAATAACAAGCAATTCGATAATAAGAAGTTCAAAAGGTTCTACTTTGACCTTGAAATAAAGCTTCATTTTACCTTGGTTGCTCACCCACAGATAAATGGGCAAACGGAGGTCACCAATAGGACTATCATGCAAGGGTTAAAAAAGATGCTCGATGAGAAAAAGGGAAACTGGGTCAAAGAACTTAACAATGTAATATGGGCCTCCAGGACCACCCCCAAATCATCCACAAAGGAAACACCATTTAGGCTAACTTATGGTATAAACACAGTAATACTAGTAGAAATTGGATCACCAAGTTATAGGGTTAGTAGAGACTTAGATAAAGACATCAATAACATTGACACCTTGATATGCCTAGACTTATTAGAAGAAAGAAGAGAACGGGCGTCTGTTGTTGCTCAAGCACATAGGGGGAAGATAGTGTAATATCACCTCCGGCGTAGTCATTTAAGACAGTTCAAGATAGGAGACCGGGTACTCAGAAGGGCGGATATTGGCAAAGGCAATTCCAGCACTAGAAAACTTGGTCCTAATTAGGAAGGCCCCTATCAGGTTATAAAGCACACATCTAAAGGGGCATACAAAATAAAAGACAGAGAAGGCAAAAAACTACAACGATTTTGGAACTCGGACTGACTTCAAAAATATTACCAATAAATGTACTTAGAATAATATTGAATAAATTATTTTCATTCATTGAGGAAAAATTATATTACAAAAGTCAATTATAAAAAAAAATCTCTAGTTTACTAAATGTACATTGTACAGTTCGGACTTAGAGACAGGATGACAAACAACATTGATAGCACTAACAGGTGTTAGAGGCTCAGAAGAGGACCCTTCAACTGATTTAGAAATATTCCTTGCATGAAGGGAAGAGGCCTTATGTCGGGCATCCTCTTCGAAGACAATCATAGCCAAGTCAGTTAGCGTTTGATCTAGGTTAGCCAAGTCTAGCTCCAGATTCTGAGAGAGCAGGACCCTTCTATATTCGGACCTATAGGCCTTAAGAAACCCCCCACCATGTTCTGATAAGATCTTTTGTCATTCTCTCAGGATTTCTCAGCCTTGCTAAACTTTCTCTCCAGATCTATAATCCAGGAGTCTTGCTCCTTAATCCTCTTGGTTAACTGAGGTTGACTATACTCCAGCTCATCCACCTTATTCTGAGTTGCCTCTACTTCAGACTTGACCTTTGCATATTTGGTATGGCAGAGTTCTAGCACTACCTTTGCGTTGTTCAACTTTTTCTCAAAATCGATCACTATAGTCTCAACCTTTGTCTCCTTTAAGCTGTATTGGCTCTTAAGGTAGAAATACTAGTCCTTTGCCAGTAGTAAAGCCTGGGTCATCTGCAAAAGGAGAAACTCATGTCAATACCTTAATTCCTAAAACATAAAAGATTAGATAAAAATTGTTCAGTGCTTACTTCCAATAAATGCTCGATCATGAAACTAAACAACTCCTCCCGACCCTCCTCAGTCTAGTGCTGCATATCCATTTGCAACCTTAGTGACTCAACATATTGATCTCGGACCTGGGCATTTGAGACACTCAGAGGTTTCACTTTATTTCGGATCCATGCCCTCATGTTTGAACACTTAGAGAGCCTTAGATGCTGGACGTATATCTCCTTATCTAGCTCCTCAACATTCGAGTCTTGATCGATCAGTCGCCTCTTTTATCGGCCTTCTATTTTAAATTGTGAAGACCTGACCATAACTTTTCCCTTCGAATTGATGGTTGCTTCCTTTGGGACCACAGGTACTTCAGGCTTGGGAGAAGGGGAGGAGATCTGCACTTTTTCTGGCCTTGCTGACTCGTCAACTATAAGCTGAATTTCATTTATAAAGGTAAAAAGTCAGCCATCTACAATTGAAAAGATAAAAATAGAAGTCAGAAAGATACCTTTTGATAATCAAAATATACCAGTAGATTGAATATGGTCTGGGCAGACTCTCCACAAGTATCTTTTTGATATGTCTTCAGTTGACCGAGCATTGGCCAAGCCATCGAGATGAAGTCTCAAGAGCATCTTCATATCGTGGTCAGTTAACTTCGGAGGCCATTTCACGCTATGGCACTTGTCAAACCATATTCGTCAGACATCCAAGAAGTACGAATGGTTCTCGATGATTAAAAACTTATGCCTCCACTTCTTGTGAAGATCCGAAAGCTTCATAAATAGGCTTTGGTTGGGGATGGTAGATACGGGGAACATTAGCTTCCCTTTCTTCCTAGTTAGGCTATACAAATATTGCAGGACATTTAAGTCTGGTTCCCTACCCTTCTTGTGCATCAGCTGAATAAACCCAATCAAAATCTGGTAACTATTGGGGTGCAACTGACCGAGAGCTATGTTATATCTATTTAGAAATCTTTTTACAAAAGGATCCAATAGGAACTTCAAACCCCCTTCCAGTTGGTCAAAATACACTACTAACCTATTGAGGTATAGTATGGGGGTATGGGCTCTAAACTTCCTATCTATGGTGTGCAGGGTGTAATAAGTGGGAATGTTAAACCACCTTTGATACCACCCTAACAACTCATTGTCTATTCTAGACACAAATAAATAAGAACTAACTTTCTCTTTTGGTGCCATGGATTTATCTAACAAAAGCACAAAAAAAAGCTAAACTGCAAGAAGAAATGTATGGAGGAAAGAAGAGATAACTTATTGACAGAACGTAGGGGTTGCTGCAAAAAAAGGAAAAACTTGATAACATAAGTAAGATGAAGCACAGAAGATCAAAAAGCCAACAAATAGCAAAAAGATCAAATGCCACACATCAGAGGAACAAAGATACTTATAAAGACAACATAAGGCTCTAGAAATGATCATTAACTACTGTCATAATTATTTTGGTTCTCTCCACATGATTAAGGGTAGTCTGGGACATAGAAAAACTCATTAATCGAGCAGTCATCATTATGGCAGCAAAAATGTCTCATCTTCTGACACACGAATAGACGCGATGGTTACTCAATTCAAATTTCAAAAATCGAGGCGTCGAGGAGACATAAAAGTTACTTATCTTGGGCGTATCGCTGCCAACTGCTCTTCCAGACTCGACATTGCAAGATTTAGTGTCAAAGTCTAATAACTAAAGCTAGCTCCCTCAAGTTGCTTCTATAGTACTGAGGGTTGGCATCTGAGCCATACTTCTAAGACACCCAGACCGACACTTAGGCCGCGCTTCTAATGCACCAAAATTAAGCCCAGTGACTGAAGCTGGCACCCTCAGGTCACTTCTATAGTACTGAGGTTTCGAGCATGTAAGCCACGTGTCCTTGCACTGAGCATCTAAGCCTCGCGCATTAAGTCTAGTGACTAAAGTTAGAACCCTCAGGTCACTTCTATAGTATTGAGGATCGGCACTCAGGCCGCATTTTTAATGCACCGAGTATCAAAACTCCAATGAAGACTGGTTTCCTCATGTTATTTTCACACTGACGGGTTAAACCTTTACATATCCTTTATTATTGTAGATTTTATGCACTCAAGCCTAGCTAACACTCTAACGACGTTTATATTCGATGATCTTCAGACTCGGCATTGAGCATTACCTTTTCTTGTGACTGAGGTTGGCCATCTCAGCTCACCCTTCCACGACACGTGTCATTACTCAGGTGGTCCCTCCCTCGACGGGAAGGCACTGTCCTCCTCGCCTCACAAACCTGGATATCACGGACATAAATATCCGAACAGACTCACAGGGGGACTCTTGATACCCTACATACATATATTCTTGTTTAATTAAAATTTTTATTTCCTATACAGGTTACTCGGAAAAGGGAAGGTAGCCAAATCCATTTAGGAAAAGGTTCCTGCCTCAAAAAAACTCCCAAACAAAGAAGGAATACTCTTCTATTTGGTATAGAATTCTTATCCAAAGAGGAATCCTACTTTTTTCAAGTTTAAGTATCACTATCACTATAAATAGAACCCTATATCTCTCATTCTCATTCATCTTATTTTTTCATATTCTATTGCTCTCCTTTTCTCTATAAACTCCCTTTATATACTCTGACTTAGGCATCAGAGGGTTTGTGGAGATTTTCCTCATCTTTCACCTTATCCTTTATTGATAATTTGCAGGATTCCAAATTTAAAAGTTCCTGAAATAAGTTATCATTTATATTGTATAATATATCAATATTTATATTATTTGGTTTTGCATGTAATGTATTGATATTTAAAGTTTTTTAAATTTTAATTAATTTAATTTAATTTAAATAAAATTGTAAGAAGAATAAAAAATTTTTAACAATTAATTTAATATTTTTACATAAATCACAATTCGAATCCAAACATTATTTAAGTAAAATCAACTCTTACCAATAAATTCTAATGGTTGTTGGTTGGTCAAGGATATCTTTAAGACAAAAAAAAAAAAAAAACCTGCATGCATGTGAAAATGGTAAATATTATAGCTAAGCTTAGGCTGGTTGTGAATGAAAGTGAAATGGGGGTTGAACGTTGAAGAAAGACAAAGGTGGAAAACTCATAACATTCAAGACTGAAAGTGTTATCTCTCGCCTGAAAAATCAAAAAGATAAAATGTGACAATAACGATATGAACGTTGTCTCCACGAACCTTCCATGCCTTGTTGAAAAGTATTATAATAACAGGTGGTGTCTAATAATGAAATATAGATATTGTTTTTGAACAAAATTATTAGTTAACTAACTGATATTTGAAAAAAAAAATTCATATAAAAAAGTAAATTTAAAATTATAAGACATATATTTTTATTTTTAAATAATAAAAACAAAAAATTATTTTTGTGAATTTATATTTTTTAATCTTAATTACATAGTTATGAAAATTTTTAAATTTTTTTAACCACTGTTGTACAGAGATTATGAAATTCTAACTAATTCGATTTGATCAAAATATAACTATAAAAATGATAAATAATTTTTAATAAATAATTTAAAAATAACCACATATATCACAATTTAAATTTAAAACACAACAATTCTTATCGACTGATTCCAATAAATTAAGCATATTTATGAAAAATTAATTATTCAGTGCTTTTACATGAAGAAGTCTATAACAGAAATGCAACCAACGACTACAACTCGAGTAATTTAACTTTACTGCATCATATATATATATATATATTTGAAAAATTTTCATTTGTTTCAAACTAATAATGAAATGTATAAATTAACACATAAAATTTAAACCTTTTGTAAAAATAATATGGAAGAAAAAGAGTTGGGGACAAAAATAGTATAATTTCTCTAGTAAAGTGTTTACAAGCTATGCATGGAGAATATTCACAACTCTTCTTCTTTATTCATTTTTATCATTGCATTAAACACAATTTGGACTCTTCTTCTTATTTTTTTTTTTTTTATGAACATCAGTCATTTTCAGTAGAAAGTTCACATGTCTTAGGACCCGTGCACATATAATTCATCTTTTTTTAACTTTAATTGAACTTTTGCATCGCAACTTGGCTTTCTTTAAACTTAGAGATAACATAAAAGATAGATTCTAACGACTTTTCAAAGTTTTTATTTTACGATGTCTACAAATTAAGTTTTTTTTTCCTGTGCATATATTTATAAAAATAAAGTTAAAAATTATTAAATTAATTTTTATTTAATTATAATCATTAATATATATTATATCTAACAATTTTTATCCTATATAAATATATATTGTACCATAATAAGAGCTCTACAAATTATCTTGATTAATATTTTTATACATATTTTATTTTAGTTTCATTGTCACATTCAATTTGTATTAGCATCACTCATTTTACCAATAAAAAAAAAAACAAATTTGACAATTTTCTGGATAAAGTGTACTGATGCTCACTAAACCTTACTGATTGATCATAATTTTGATTATAAAACTCATTTCAATTTAGGTTTTGCGTGTAATCTTATAAAATTTTTATAAATAATCTAATATTACTATTTTAATCTAAAATTTAATTTAAAAAACATAAAAATAATTTCATATTTTTTGTATTTTTATGTAAATTAATGGAAAAAATAAAAATGATCTTGAAGGATAAACACCGGTAAATTATAGTTATAAATTATTTAAATAAAATGTGATATAAAATATTTATTATTAGTATATAATTTATTATACGTATAAAACTATATAATATTTCAATAAAAATAAAAAATTATTTAAATAATATAATATATAGTTTATTATATAAAAATTAAAAATTAAGAATAAATATTAACATTTGCTTTGTTCTCTAATCTAATAATATTTTTAAATTATTTTAAGCTATAAGATATTCATCTCTTAAGATAATTTTAATTAGTTTTTCTATTAATTTTTATATAAATATAGAAGCTATTTCTAAATTTTAGAATAAAATAATATTACTAGATTATTTGTATACCAAAAAATATTATAAATACTACTTATAAAATTTAAATAGAAATATAATAACTAAGAATATATAAATTAAACTTTTATAATCAAATCATGATAAATACAAAATTTAGTCAACAGATATATCTTCTATATAATTTATTCATAATTTTCAAATTGATTATAAAATTTTGTCGAGCAGCCTCCTTTTTTTTTTTTTTTTTTTTTTCATATGCCCAGATTTTCTAATTAAAAGATAGTCTAATAAATTCATTTTTCAATTTTGTGGGTAAATATTTTGGTGGTAATCTAACTTTACATTAATTTCACTTTAGGTACTAAACTTCAAATAGTTTTCTTTCAATAACTACACTTTAATTTAAATATCATCAATAGGTCATCTGATAACATTTTACTGATGAAATAGCCGAACTTGAAATATTGAAAAAAATATTATCCTCATCAACATACAAGTCAAATACCAACTCAAATTAACGACTGAAATGAAACTAATTGAAATTTAATGTCCAAAATAAAATAAGTACAAAGTTCAATAACAACCAATATATTTAACCTATTAATTAATTTTGTAAAAAAAATTATTTGACCTATGTTATGGCCTTAAAGGGGAGTGAATATGGCTAATTGAGGTTTATAGACAAAATTGAAAACTAAAGGAAAATAAAAGGTGATTTAGGGAAGAACAAATATGAACAAGAATAAGAAAGAGAAGTTAAACACAGGAAAAAGAGTTCGGTTCCTCAATAAAGCTACACCTCAACCTAACTTATTTCCAAGTTAGGATTTTGAACTCACCCCTATCTTATTATTAAGATCGTTACAGGGAGTTTTAAAACTCAACACCAACTTTACAACTTGAATTTTCAAGGCTTGGATTGTTGACCTTTCACTACTAGAATTTATCGATTTAGTAACAGATTTTAGAAACGAAAAGTATCTGTTTCTAATTAGAAACAAAATTGAAACGGAATTGAAACGAAAAAAAGATAACATCATTATGAATATAAATTAAAAATGAAATTTCAATTTTGTTTCTAAATTAGAAATAGAACCTTATTTCCATTTCTAAATTAGAAACGAAACCTTATTTCCATTTCTAATTTAGAAATAGAATTGATATCGATTTTAAATTTTGAAATGAATTTTTTTTTGTTTTTAAATTTGAAATGGAATTAATATCAAATTAATATCTATTTCTAAATTAGAAAATAAAATTTGATTATGTATCTAAATCAGAAACGGAACTAATATCCGTTTCTAATTTAGAAACAAAATTTGGTTCCATTTCTAGTGTTATGATGTTAAATAGAAAAAATATATAATCCATTTCTAAATTGAAATGGAATTTATATCCATTCCTAATGGAAAAATAAACCCTAAAATCCTATCTTTTTTTCCTTTTTAATCTTTATTTTCTCTTTAATCCATAAACCCTAACTTCCTTTACTCATATTCCACTAAAATCCTCTCCTTTTCAAAGCTTCTCCACTATAACCAATCGTCTCTGTCACTTATGAGGAGGAGCATCACCACCGGAGTTGGTAGAATTGAAAACAAAATCTGGCGACTTCACTAACCTACCATCTTCTTTTTAATAGAAGCATTAAAAGAAGATGGTAGCAAAACTAGAGCAAGAGAAGCAGATACTAAAAGAAAAACCTCAAACATTTTGAATCCTCTTACTTTTAACCCTCAATTTCCATGCCATACCCTTCTCTTCTCCCTTTCTTCTAGATTGTTGTTGCACATATGTTGGGTTAAGTTAGATCGGTTTGACTTGTAGATGAACCCATTCAATTCATCACCAAACATGTTCAAATAGCAGCAGCTCATAGAAAACCCAAGCTTCCATTGGTAATAGCTTTTGTTTCAAGTGAACCTACTGAATTTTTTTATTATATTTTATGCAAGTTAGATTGTGTTTGAAGGGGATTCATTTTCTATCTACAAATTGTAGAAATTGATTTTCTGTGGAGTTACTGCGTTGCCTCCTCCTATCACATTCACTATCTCAGACCTTTTACAATCATCTCAGGGTATGGGCTGACTAGTGTTAGTGGTTTGATTTCCTTTTTTTTTAAGCTACTTTATAGTGATAGATTCATTCAAATGTTTTTACGATATTCTTAATATTATTTTTCCTTTTCAAAAACTAATAGAGAGCTAGAGTCCCTATGGCTTTGAGAAAATGATATGATTAATAAAGCAACTTCTAAAATTTATGTAATTGGAATTCAAAATTTTATTGTTATGATCTATAGGTTGAACAGTTGGAGCAAGAGGTATTTTGAGTCGCGGAGGGCTTTTTCTGATAAGCAAAAATAAGAAAATGTCATGCTTCGAGTTTAATTGTTATCCTATTTGATATGTTAGCCATTTAAGTCTTCTTTAAAACAGTTTGATGCTCATGTTCAGATCTCTGAAACAATAAGGGAGATGGGGAAATAGAATCTTAGTTTTTTCTATCAAGTTTATATTGGTATTTACTCTAGTTAAATGTTAACTTTGATGTATGGGCTCATACTTTGTAGAATTATTGTAATTTTTATGTAATCATATTTTTCATTAAAATTTAGTTGCGTATGGTTAATATTATTGAATAATATTTTACTCAAATTGATTTAAATAGTTTTGTCTTTTAGGAAACTACACATATTAAAAAAAAAAAGAATTTTGAAATTAGAAACGAATTATAAATTTTTTTTTCTAAATTAGAAATAAAATTTTTGTTGTTGCTAAAATAGAAACGGAATCAATTTCTGAATATAGAGTTGTGATCTCTTGAAATTAGAAACGGAATGTCGTATTCCATTTGTAATTTAGAAATGGAACATGACATTCCATTTCTAAATTAGAAACATAAATATTCCGTTTCTAATTTAGAAATGGAAGCCTTCCATTATAATTCCAATTCTAATTAGAGACAAAACTTTAAATTGCGTTTTTAAACTGAATTGCAACGAGCAATATACCAACAGTTGAATTCTGTTTGTAAATCCTTCTAAAGTAATTAGAAATGAAATTATTAATATTAGAAACAAAATTTTCCCGTTTCTAAACACTTTTTTTCTTATAGTGTTTGCATGATCAATCTTTAATTACCCTTGGTTTTGACTTTAACATTTAATTTTAGTCTACTAATATGTGTTTAAGTGTTTATTTTAGTTAGGTTTAAGCCCATAGTCAATTGGTGAAGTTTTGAAGTCAAATTAAATTCATTTGGGAGTTATAAGACTCCTTACAATCTTGGTCATGATCGTAAGGAGTATCACGAGTCAAAGGAGAGTTGAATTCATTTCATCAAAAGTGTTAGTGCCCCTCACGGTCCTCTTCATGCTCATGAGCATCCCAATCATGAGCCCGATCAAGTAAATTCAAGTGAAGAAAAAGGGCAACATTGCTCACAGTCGTGAGTATGGTTGGTTGAGAAATTTATTGTTAGATGGTTGGTTAAGAAAATTTATTATGCTCCTACAAGCTTTGTATTTTTATTTCTTAATAATTTCCTGTTGACCATTTTTATCATTAAGGCTTAATCACCATTATTTTAACTTTAAGAACTCAATTTTGAGTCATTAATAGGTTTAATTTAGGTGTGTATAAGTTAGGTTCAAGTTATAGCTCATTCAATGGTTAAAAAATAAGTTATACATAAAGGCGGGGATGCTCATGAGTTGAGTCATGACTGTGAGCATCCCTACGATCTAATTTCTTTAAAATTCTTAAGTAAAGAAAAGGGACAGAGACTCTCTTGGTCTTAATCACAATTGTGAGTATGGAAGAACGATCGTGAGATGAATGATGCTAATTCAATAATTCAAGCAGTGACCCTCATGATTAAGGGGTCATAATCGTGAGGAGCAGGTCACGCTCGTGATTAAGGATAATCATAGTCACGAGGATGATTAGATGAGAAGAGTTATAGAAGGCAGTGACTCTCATGATCCAAGGTCACAATCATGAGGGTGGTCACGATCCATATATTAACTCTCTAACTGTAAAAATTAAATTATAACAATTATTAAGGGTCATGATCATGATGAGGGTAGCC
Source organism: Mallotus nudiflorus (assembly GCA_947683625.1). NCBI lineage: Eukaryota > Viridiplantae > Streptophyta > Magnoliopsida > Malpighiales > Euphorbiaceae > Mallotus > Mallotus nudiflorus. Next base: position 5,283,405 of record CANTUR010000239.1, read on the forward strand.
AAGATCGTGAATAGCCAATTCTCTACAAAAAGAAAAAGAAACATCTAATGAAGATAGAGAAGAATGAGGATGGAATTATGACTTACTAATAACTAGTTTTGCATTCCAATTATAAAATATATGTTATCAAACCTCATTTAAAAGGTTAGAGACTTTTGGTGAACATTAATATCTTTAAAATTCATTGTGCTATGGTAAATTCATTTTTTGAGTGTTATTAGGGTGTGTTAGTGATCAGGTGATCTTCATCTGCTCCTTTATTAGGTTAAATTAAAGGGTAATAAGGTTCTAATTCACTAAAGGTTTAAGATTTAGCCTTGCAAAACTTTTAGTTGTATATTAGTTATGAGTTAGCGAAAAAACTCAATTATAAAAGTTTGAGTTTAACTTAGAAAAACTCTTATTGTAAATAATCTAAGTTAATATATTAGTGTGAGGTTTAAAATCTTAACTTGGGGATAATTTAGGTGGAGATATGAGCTTAGCATGAAAAGATAATTTATGAATGAAGTAATTTTTCATTAAAGAATCAAGAAATAATATGGTAAATTTATATACAACATTTTGCTTGTTACCCAATCTCTATCGAATATTCTACACACTCCCAAATATAACAAACTCAACTAACAATCTAACAAAAATTATTCCTTCTCCAGCTGGATGCTTTTAGATTGTGATGAATAATATGGTACTGCAGAATGTACATGAATTCATTTGGCTATATATCCCCTCCTCAGGTTGGAGGTTGGAAGGAGTTAAATAACCCCAACTTTAAAAGGAGAGATTAAAATTGAGACTTGGCGAGGGCTTTAGTGAAGATATCTACAACTTGATTAGAGAAAAAGATGTATTTGGGCAAAATGAATCTCTTGTTAAACTATTCTCTTACAATATGGCAATCTATATCAAGGTGCATGGTACGTTCATGAAATATTAGATTGGCAGTGATATGAAGAGCAGTTTTATTTTCACACCAGAATTAAATAGGGAGAGGAACATGAATATCAAAGTCTCTTAAACTATAAGAAATCTATAGTGAAAGGATTATCACATTAGTTATAATTTTTAATATTTAAATGTAGATACTATGTTTCTATAATAAGATATTCTATTTTTATAACCACCCGATGTAACAACCTTAACAAAGGTTATCTCTTATGTGTAATAACCTTAACAAAAGTTATCTCTTGTACTTTATTTATAATTAATTAATGAATAGAAAATGGTATGGCTCAATAATTGTTATTATGGTATCAGAGCTCACTATAGTCTAACAACCAAAAACTCAAATTTAATTTTGTTTATCATGTTGACCTCTAGTGCTACCAACACTGAAGTTACGCCTGCTTTTTCATTTAATTCATTACCCATCACTTTTCCTAATGTAGGATATCAGTTATCATTAAAACTCACATCCACTAATTTCTTGTTATGGCAAACTCAGATATTGCCATTACTATGAGATTACAACCTAATGTGTCATATTGATGGTAGTCCACCATCATTCGAGTTCAAAATAGATCAGACACCAAATTCTAATTTTCTCACTTAGTTCAGTAGGGATCAAATTATTCTTAGTTGGATAATGAGTTCTCTATCCGAGGCTATTCTTCCTCAAATTTTTGGTGCTTCAACAACCTATGCTGCTTGGAAAAGGCTCACCGCTGCACATGCCTTAGGCTTGAAAGTTTAAATTTGTCAACTTAAAACAAAACTACACACCTTAAAATGTGATAATTACAACATTCAAAAATACATGTAGTGAGAAAAATTAATTTTTTGGTCAATTAGTGGCTTTAAATAGTTCAGTATAAGAGGATGATGTTTGTCATGCCATCTTGGCAGGTTTAGGTTCTGTTTATAGTCCCTTTGTTTGAGCTCTTGAGGTTAGGATTGACTCTGTCTCTTTTGATGATTTTTTTGGATTATTATTAAGTGAAGAAATTCAGCTCTCAGTTGAAAATCTCTCTTCTAATATTTCTCTCCTAACGACTCATTTTTCTGCTCATGGTCGAAGTTGAGGTAGAGGTCGTGGTCGAGGTCATAATTCCTTTTCTCCCCGCCCAAACCCAGAATCTTACGATCACTTTTCTCATAGTTTATCAATAGTAACTTGTTACAGCTACCATGGTCATGGTCATATTTCTCGTCAGTGTCTATCTCTACCCACAGCAATAGCCATCTCCACCCATGGCAACACTTATCTCCTACACCAACTATATATATAGCTGCTCATACTTCCACCACCAAACCATAAAAACCATGGATTATCGTTACTGGTGTTACTCATCATTGTATTGCAGACATGGAAAATCTTGCTCTTCATCTGAATACACTAGACTTGAGGAAGTTATGGTTAGCAATGGTAAAACCCTTATGATATCTCATACTGGTGCTAATTATTTTCCATTAAATGGAAAATTTTTCCATTTAAATGATATTCTTTATATTCCTAATGCTTGTGAAAATGTATTGCTTGTTAGCTTTTTCATTACTACTAATTCAGTTTCTATTGAATTCTTTCCTGCCTATTTTTTGGTAAAGGATTTGCACACAAGGAACATACTTTACCAAGGCAAGAGTGCTAATGGCCTTTACTCCATGGTGCTTGACTCCATTCACACTACACCATCCATTCAAGGTCATCTCATATCTCTTTCAACTTGGCATACGAGAATAAGGCACGTGTCATTATCTACCATTAAGAAAGCCTTAAATGATTATGCTATTTCCTTTTCATTGCCTAATGTTTCTTCCTTTTGTCATGCTAGTAGTATTAGTAAAATAACCAAATTGCCTTTTTCTTCTTCTAGTTTCAAGGCATTTGGGCCTTTAAACCTCATTTGTTTTGATTTGTGAGGACCTTCTCTTATTAATTCAATAATTGCTTCTTGCTATTATGTTCTCTTTTTTTTTTATCATTATAGCAAATATTCCTGGCTTTCTTTTATGAAATTTAAATATAAGGTATTAAATTTCATACCACAGTGGAAAATTTTTTTGGTCGTTTAATTAAACCTTTTCAAGTCGATTGGGGTAGTGAGTTTTAAGCTTTGAAAAAATATTTTTCTGATAGTGGGATTGTCCACGCAATTCTTACCCTTATACTATTGAATAAAATGGATGTACTGAGCAAAAGCATCACCATATTATTGAAATTGCTTTTATGCATCATTCCTCCGTCTTTAAGCATTTTTGGGATCATGCCTTTGAAGCTGCTATTTACAGTATCAATAGATTACCTACACCTCATTTGGATCATAAATCCCTATAGAAATTCTTATTTAATAAAAAACTTGATTATAATTTTCTAAAAATTTTTAGTTTGTCTATGCTACCCTTGGCTTCACCCTATTGCTCTTAATAAATTAGCACCACATTTCTACACCTTGTCTTTTTCTTAGTTATAGTTCAATTCATAAGGGTTATAAATGCTTTAATCTTTAGACCAATAAAATTCATTACTCACGTCATGTTCTCTTGATGAATAGGTTTTCCCATTTCTCTCAACCTTTATCCTGATTTACTACATCAATCCCACTCTAACACTACCACTACATTCCACTTTTCCCACTCTACTTACCACACTTAATATAATTCTTCCATTGGCCACTACATCTTCTTCTCTTGTTCCTCTATTAAATATGACACTAATGTTTGAAACTACTTCCACTCATCTAATGGTCACCCGCTCTAAAACTGATAGTTTAAAACCTCACATTTTTTCTCTTCACATGTTGCTGACGATTATAAGCCTTCTTGTTACTCACAAGCTGTCAAAATTGAACATTAGCACAAAGCCATAGGCTATCCCAATCTACTACATCAATTCCTACTCCAACACTACCACTACATTCTACTCTTCCGACTCTATCCACCATACTTAATATAATTCTTCCATTGGCCACTATGTCTTCTTCTCCTGCTCCTCCTTCAAATATGACACTAATGTCTAAAATTACTTCCACTCATCCAATGGTTACCCACTTTAAAATTGGCAGTTTAAAACCTCATGTTTTCTCTTCACACGTTGTTGACGATTATGAGCCTTTTTGTTACTCATAAGCTGTCAAAATTGAACATTGGCGTAAAGCCATGGGTGAGGAGATAGATGACTTACTCATTAATGGTACATAGGAATTGGTCCCTAGATCACAAGCTCGTAATATTATTAGGTATAAATGGGTGTATCGAGTTAAAAAGCACTTCGATGGTTCTACTGTTGTTTACAAGGCGAGATTAGTTGCAAAGGGTTTTCACTAATGAATCGATATTGATTATTTTGACACTTTTAGTCTAGTGGTAAAGCCTGCTGTGGTACATTTACTTTTTTGTATTGATATCTCTCAATGTTGGCAAGTTCACTAATTGGATGTATCTAATGCTTTCTGTATGGCCACTTAATTGAGGAAGTTTTTATAAGCCAACCTCAAACATATGTTGATTATGAACATCCTTCTTATGTTTATAAATTGAGGCATTCTTTATATGGCCTTAAACAGGCTCCGCGGACATGGTATCATCATCTCACTACTGCTCTTAAGACTCTCGAATTTCATAGGTCTAAAGTCTATAATTCTTTCTTCTATGATTTATGTTGATGATATCCTAACTATTAATAATGATGAACACTTCACTTCCTTTATTATTAATTCATTGCAATATGAATTTGACTTGAAAGACTTATCATGCTTACACTATTTTCTAGGCATTGAAGCCACTTGGTTTGATGATTCTCTTTTGTTAACTCAAACCAAATACATCAATGAATTGCTTAATAAAACTCAGATGCAAGATGCTAATATTATTTCCACTCCCATTAATGTCACTTGTTTACATGGTGCTTAGGGTGAAAATTTTCATTATGCTTCTCTTTTTCGTAGTGTAGTTAGTTGCCTTCAATATTTGGCTATGACTTGGCCATATATCTTTTTTTCTATTAATCAGGTTTACTAACATATACATGATCCAAGAATAGAACATTGGGTTGCTATCAAAAGAATTCTGCTTATTTAAAGGCCACTTCTTTTGATGGTTTATTACTTCATCCAACTAATTCTCCTATTCTTTAAGCCCATTCTGACTCTGATTAGGGTAGTGATTTACTGTATAGGAAGAGTACCATAGGCTTTATGATCTATTTCAGTCTTAATCTTGTCTCATGGGGTTCTAGAAAATAGAAAACGATTGTTGAATCTTTAACTGATGTTGAATATCGAGCTTTTGCTACCACATGCTCAGAATTATTATGGCTACACTCTTTACTTAAAGAAATTGGGTTTTATTCCTCTTAACTACCAGTTATACAGTATGACAATGTATCTGCCATAAACTTAACTATAAATCCAATTTTTGATTCCCGCTTTAAATATTTGGACGTTGATTTTTTCACTTTGTTCGGGACAAGGTCAGTTAAAGTGCTCTCTACAAGTTTGCTATATTAGCACAAAGGATCAAATTGCAGATATGTTAACTAAGGCCTTTTCCAAGCAATGGTTTTTATTCATGCGAGGCAAACTTATAGTCTTTGATATAGTTGCTAAGTTTGAGGGAGGGTGAAAGGATGATCACATTAGTTATGATATTTTAATATTCAAATGTAAATACTCTATTTTTATAATAAGATATTCTATTTTTGTAACCATATGATGTAACAACCTTAACAAAGGTTATCTCTTGTGTGTAATAACCTTAACAACAGTTATCTCTTGTACTCTACTTATAATTCATTAATAATTAGAAAATAGTATGGCTCAATGATTATTATCATATAGGAGTTCAAAGACTATAGAAGCCATACTTCAATATTCTGCCTCTACGAATGACTTTGAAATGGTGTTCTATTTTTTTATCTTGCAAGAAAGCAAAGCCTTGCCTAAATAAACATAAAATCCAGTTAAGGACTTACGAATCTCAATGTAGGCTGCCTAATCGGGATCACTGTATACTTCAAGAGTGAGTGAGTGATGAGAAGGGTAAAATAACCCTAATGAAGGAGTGTCTTTTAAATAACGAAGCAAGTATATAGTAGCTTCCCAATACACTTGACATGGTGTAGTAACATACTGACTCCATTATTACATAATATAGGTTATATCAGGGCAAGTGATGCATCAATAAAGAAAGTGACTAACAAGATGTCAGTAACTATCAAGATCATATAGTTAAGGGCCTTAATCATGAACTAATTTATGTCCCTTTGAAAGGGGTGTAGCTACAAGTTTGGCAGCTAGAAGACCTGCATTTGAAAGAATATCAAGAGTGAATTTGCACTGATTAATTGATGGTGCCATGAACATCTCTTGCAATCTCCAAGCCAAGAAAATATTTAGCATGCCCTAAGTCTTTAATGGTGAAGAGGGTATCCAAATATTTTTTAACTGCCAATATTTCAGCTTCAAAATTTCTTGTAATTGAGACATTATCCATATACATAAGTAGAGTTATAAAAGATTAAAGAGTCTTTTTTATAAAAAGATAATGATCATGGGGTGATTGAAGAAAGCTAAACTCTTGAATTTTGATGCTAAATTTTGAATTCCATTGTCTTGAAGCTTGTTTGAGCCCATATAAAGACTGTTTAAGTTTGTAAACTTGATCATCTAAGTATCCATGTAGGAAAACATTATTAATGTCTAATTGGTGTAGAGGCCATGAATATGTAGTAGCAATATTAATAAATGGCCGGACAGTGACTATTTTTACAACATGAGAAAAACTATCCATATAGTCTATGCCTTCTATTTGATGAAAACCCTTAGCCACTAGCCTTGCTTTATACCTCTTAATGGTTCCATAAAGATTAGTTTTAACTTTGAACATCCATTTGGAGCCAATTGCCTTCTTCCCTTTTGGAAGCTGAGTTAACTCCTAAGTATGATTTCTTTTAAGGGCATAGAGCTCTTGCTGCATGGCTTGAACCCAATATGGGTTGGCACTTACTTCTTTGTAAGAGATTGGTTCATGGATCATTGACACATTTACTAAGAATAAAGCATGATGAGAAGAAATGATAGAGGAAGAGAAAGAAAGGTATGTTCATAAAGTATAAGTGGAGCTTGTGGGTGTAGTGGAAAATTGCATGACATTAAGAATAAGCATGCCATTAGTTGAGGTGAAATTAGTGATATAATCACTAAGCCATTGGGGCCTATTTCTATGCCTAGTGTTGTGCCTAGTGGTAGTGGAGATAAACTCTTAGTTATTAGTATGAATAATGGGTAAAGACTTATGAACATTGGACTCATTGTGTTGTGTATGTTTAGTGGGTAATGACTCATGGGTATTAGGTTCATTATGGAGTGTGTGATCAATGTGATAATCTAAAAAGGATTGATCAAGAAAAGGTAAGGGTGAAGGCACATTTTTGAAAGGTTCTTGACCAATGTCATTGTAAGGGAAGATGTGCTCATAAAAAACAATGTCACATGAAATGTGGAACTTTTTTTACTCCATTTCAAAAATTTTATATCCTTTTTGACCTAGAGCATAACCAAGAAAAACATATTTGAATTTTCTTTAATCAAATTTTAATTTATATGGATTGACATTTGCCACATAGCATAAACATCTAAAAGTCTTTAGGGAGGATAAGTTGGGTACTTTATTATGTAAAAGTTCATAAGGGGATTTCCATTTTAATATTTTAGATGGTAATCTATTTATGATGTGTATTGCCATTAAAATGGAATACCTCCATAAATGCATGGGTAAGTGAGATTGAAACATCATGGATTTGGCTACTTCAAGTAATTGTCTATGTTTTCTTTTAACCTAATATTTTATTATGGGTGTAAACACAAATTTTTGATGAAAAATTCCTAAATTTGAAAGATATTGGAAAAATTCTTTATTAGTAAACTCATTCCCATTATCTGTTCTAATAAATTTAATTTGCTATCAAATTGGTTTTGAATTTGGTTGCAAAAATGAATAAAGGTGTTCATGGTTTGGAATTTATGTTTCAATAAAAAGGTCCAAGTTACTCAAGTACATTCATCAATAATGGTTAAAAAAATATTAAGAACCATCTATTGAAGTTTCTTTGTAAGGTCCCTATAAATCTAGATGAATCAATTCGAAAGGTTTGGTTGAAAAATGATGGCTAATGGGAAAGGGTAAGTGGTGTTGTTTTTCTTTGTGGCAAATATCACACACATTTAAATTTTGATCAAGTAAATAAGAAACAACATCAATATATTGTAAAGTATAAAAAGAGACATGACCAAGGCGTCTGTGCTATAACTCAAGATTTTCATCATGTAATGAAGTAAAAGCTAAATTAAACTTGTTTTTGGAAACAAAAATTTGATGAGCATTTGAAATAAAATTCTATGTAAAAATTTCATTGTGAAGTGAGTCCTTATCTAGGATATATAGGCTTCCCAATAGCTTGCCTACTGCTAATGTCTTGGTAGCTTGCAGGTCCTGTAAAACACAATAACTAGGTAAGAAAATAAATTTAATTTGGGCAATTTTTACCAATTTTCTCACTGATAACAAGTTAAATTTAAAATTAGGCATGTAAAGGGTATTTTCAAAATGTCTATTGCCGAGTTTGACGTCCGCCTTTTTATGAACCATTTTGTTAGTTCCATCATGTAAAAATATAGGAAAAGGACATGATAAAAGGTTTAGGTCATGGAATAGACTTTTTTCAGCACACATATGATTAGAAGCTCTTGTGTCAAGGATCTATGCACTATGACTTATCAAATTAATAGTGCCTAGTGTTATGCTAAGTGCATATTTCAAGAGGGCCATACCTGTATATCCTTCTATATCAGCAAAGTTATGGGCATTACCATCAATAGGCAACTTTCTCTTTATAATTTTCATAACTTCCTTTTGCACTAAAGCTGCTAAGTTCATGTTTTGTTCAACCTTTTCATCATACACTTCATCTTCATTAATGTTAAGAGGTATGATTGCCATATTAACAATAGCCCTTGATTGCTTTTGTTGATTGTTTAACTCTTTGTACCAATTGGGCACTCCATGAAGCTTGAAAAAAAGACTTTTTATCATGTCCTTTAGTTTTACAAAAAACACAAAACCTGTCATCTTTGTCTTTCTTCTCAAATCTTCTTGGCATTTGTTTCCCTTGAATCTCCATTTTAAAGCTAACCGATGGTGTCTTTATAAGCAAAGCATTCTTCTCATGAAAGATGATGTTTACCTGCCTTTGCTTTTCAACCTAAAGAACTATAGAGTATGTTTGGCTCACACTTGGTAATGGATCTATGACCAAAATCTGGTTCTTCACATGCTTAAAGCCATCACTTAACCCTATAAGAAATTGAATCAGCTTATTTGATGAGTTAATATCCACCATTTGTTTACCTAAACCATATGTACAAGTCAGAATGGGTATAAGGCAACTCAATTCATCCCACAATTTCTTGAGTCTTGTGAAATATTTGGCAACTGAGTTATTTCTTTGAGATATAGAGCTTATCTCCCTTTGTATTTGATATAACAATGGCCCATTACTTTCCCCATACCTCTCTTTAATTTCATCCTACAACTTTTTAGCTGATGTAATGTAAAGGAAGGCTTTTACAATGTCTTTTGATATAGAGTTTAATATCCACGATATGACCATGTAATTAACCCTAGTCCACTGTTTATACTTAGTTGTTCCTTCTTCAGGCTAAGTGATATAACTGTTAATGAAGCTGAGTTTTAGTTTGGCACCAAGTGTAATTTTCATGGACCTGCTCCAAAAGAGGTAATTCTTTCCTGTCAATGGCATTGTGACAAGAGCCATGCCTAGACTATCCGAGCTTTGTAAGAGAAATGAATCATTATAAGAGTTGTTTGTAATGTTTTTTCCTGCCATTAAAGCAGTAGGTGAGTAGGAAGCAATATATGAATTATAAGGAACAGAGCAAGATGATCATCATTTGCTCTAATACCATATGCTTAGCATGAAAAGATAATTTGTGAATGAAGTAATTTTTCAGTAAAGAATCAAGAAATAATATGATATATTTATATATACAACATTTTGCTTGTTCCCCAATCTTTATTGAATATTCTACACACTCCCAAATATAATAAACTCAGTTAACAATCTAATAGAAATTATTCCTTCTCCAGCTAGATGCTTCTAGATTGTGATGAATAATATGGTACTGCAAAATGCACATGAATTTGTTTGGCTACAAGATATAGGTTTGTTGATAAATTGAACTTCTTAAATTTTTTATATGAACCCTTTTTCTATTATTTTTCAATTTCTTTTAATCTCTTAATTCCCCTTTTAATCTCCATCTAAATCACAATTAGCCTAATTAACCCCCTCTAAGGATTTTCATTTTATTTATAAATATTCAATTCTTTGTAAATAAACTCTTGTTGAGTTTGTATCTACCACTCTTGTGAGATTTGGAGTGAGTTAGTGATAGGATTTTTTCACCTACTCTTTCTTAAGGTTAAGAAGTAGGTAATAAGGATCTTGATCGTTGAAGTTTAGGTGTTAGCGTTATTGAAACACTTAATTGAGAGGCTTAAGAGTGAGCCTTGGATAAAACTCATGTGGATTGATGTAAGGGATGAGTTTTAGCCTAGGAAAAATACTTGGTTGTGAGTGAGCCTTGAAAACTCAAGTTGTAATATTGATGTTGAGCCTTAAAACACCTTATTATAACAATCTTGGTAATACGATTGAGGTGAGTTTAAAATCCAAATTCTTGAGGGCTCTAATAACCTATATTAAAACAGTCCATATCTAATTACTGAAAACAATAAAAACATCATTTTACAATTTTTATATGGAACATATGTTATCTTAAATAAAAAATAAAATAATTTAAACAAAAATTAAAAAAATATTTTAATATTTATAAAATCATTAAAAAAATGAGATTATGAAAATAATAAATTTATAAAATAATATGAATTCTACATTTCATATTGTAAAAATTTAAAATTCATAATTTTATAATCAACAAAAGTTGATTATGCTAACATAAACATTATAATAATTTATTCAAAGCTATACATATAAATAAATATTTTTTAAAATTTTAAAATTCGTAATTAAATAATCAATGAAAATTGATTATGTAAATGTAAATGTAACTTTTATTTTAATTTTAAAGTGATATAAAAATCTCTTAAAAATTAAGAGACTTTTATAGTTTTGAATAATATCAATTTAAAATTAAAATAAAGGTTACATTTACAAAAAAATTAAGATAAGACACAAGAGATTTTTAAGATTAAAATTAAAATAAGATCGTGTTTGGATGCAAATATTTGATTTGAAATATTAAATTTCAAATGACATGTAGTTAAATGTCATTTCTGAAATGCTTTAAAAAGAGGTGAATATGGCTAATTTGATTTAAAAGTAAATTAAAAGAAATTGAAGAAAATTGACAAGTGATTAAAAAAACAAATTATGATAAGACACAAGAGATTTTTAAGAGTCCAATTTATCAACAAATCTACATTTCCACTCTCCACCTAACTTATTCTTAAGTTAGGATTTTTAACCCTACACTAATATATTAATTTAGATTGTCTACAACAAGAGTTTTTCTAGGCTAAATTCAAACATTTACAATTGTATTTTCTTGACTAACTCACAACCAAATTACAACAGAGTGTTTTATAAGGCTAACACTTAAACCTTGGTGAATAAGAACCTTACTACCCTTTAATCTAACCTAAGAAAGGAGTGGATGAAGATTGCCTAGTCACTAATTAATACACCCCAATAACTCTCACAAAATGATTTTTTATGTAATTAGCTTTAAGCACAATGAATATCAAAGCAATAAATGTTCACCACAACTCTTTAACCTTTTAAATGAGGTTTGGATATAAGTATTTATAGTTGGGGATAAAATTCTTGCTTTTAGGAACCCATTCCACCATTCCTAAACTTTTTTTCCTTCATTAATTATTTCTTCCACTTTTTGTAGGAATTCAAAGACTCATGATTATGACATATAAGAAAAGTAGCCATTGTAAGCAGGTTCTGATCGTTTAAGGTTTGACAACTATATCATGATTGCCTTCACGAGCATGAGGTTCACTGCCTTCATCCTTCTCTTTAACCTTAACCATCATGAGCATGATTCCTTAATCATGACTATGATCACACTCCTTATAATCGTGGCAGGATCATGAGGGTTATTATCTTTTTTAACCCTTCAAGTTAGCTCTTCATCATAATCGTGATAATTCTTAATCACGAGTATAACTTGCTCCTCATAATCGTGATCAAGATTGTGAGGGTTATTGCTTAAAATCCTTAAATTAATTCAATTTCCTTACAATTATGATTCTTTGCTTACGATCATTAGCATGCTCCTTATAGGTAGCCTCATATTTGTGACTTAGACCATGATGGTCTTTACCCTCTACTCATGAGCATCCTTGCCATTTGGAGAAACTTGAGTTTTTTACATCCTCAAATGAACATTATTTTGAACCTAACTTATACACACTTAAACTACATACATTAATAACTCAAAATTGGGTTATTAAAATAAAAAATAGAGGTGCTTAGACCTTAATCATGCAAATGGTTAACAATTTTAAATTCTTATCAAATAAATTTTTAAATTCATTGTAGATTTGTTTAAAATTCTTATGGATACAAATCTATATAGTCTCTACCCTCTACTTGTGAGCATCCTTGCCACTTGGAGAAACTTGAGTTTTTTACATCTTAAAATGAACATTATTTTGAACCTAACTTATACACATTTAAACCACATACATTCATTGTAGATTTATTTCAAATTCTCATGGATACAAATCTATATAGTTCCTAAATAAGAGATTTCATTGAAATTCAAATCCATGTTCAAATCCCGTGCATCCAAACATAAAATATTAAAAAATTTTATTAACTATTTAATTATAACTCAAAATAATTATTGTAAATAAAAATATTTCAAATTTGTACTTTTTTATATGGATCAAATAAATTTCTTAGCAAGGTTAATGAATAGGTTAATTATATTGGTGATCACAAAACTTTGCACTTATTCCATTTTAGATACTAAATTTCAAATTAATTTTATTTCAGTCACCAATTTCAGTTGGAATTTAACTTGTATACTGATGTGATAAATATTTTTTTGAATATTCCAAATTTGACTACAACATTAGTAAAGTGCCATAGATGACATGTTGATAATATTTAAATTAAAGTTTAGTTACTAAAAAAATTAATTACAATTTAGTATCTAAAATGAAATTAGTGGAAAATTAGGTGACCATTAAAATATTTAACCCTCAATTTCCTACACTACTTGATGACAAGCTATTGAGAGACCGTTGATCGAGCTTGTTCCTGTAAGGTAAGAGAGAAAGTGTTAGGTGGTCACCGATAGGGCCACTCCAATGCTCAAGTCAATGGGAGTTCAACATTGCAGAGAATAAAGTTATATAGTATGTGGTAGTAGAGTATTCTTAATGTCTTACCTCTCTTTTCCATTCCTTATATATGCTAGCTTAGATTGCTCACCAAGTTCTATTTGGGAGACTATTCCTCGGGTAGATAGAACACCTGGTAGTCAGTGATAACAACTCTTATTAGAGGCATGGTGCCAGTTAATGCATGCCTTCTAGATCATTTAATGTGGGTGAGGTCATTCTTGAGGGTTGAGCTTGGCTTTCCTACTTAGCTGAAGGTCAGGTCATTTTGGTCGACCGAGTTAGCCTAATTCAGTCTTCTTTATGGATTTATTGTTGGTCACTTGGTCACTCGATCATTCATCAGTCATCTGCTCGGGTCTATTGGTTGTCCTAGGTCTCTCTATCATTATAGTTTCCCTCGAAAAAAGTTCGGACATTTATGTCCAACAAAAGTGTATCTAAGGGTTTTGTCATCTCATATTTCTGGAGCATGGGTGAATTGTTAAAATTTAAATAGTATCATCTCATGGAGATTATATTGGGCAATAATAATAAGATGGGTATACTTATTTCACTTTTATGGTGTTGACTGTTAGGTGGTCTTTAGTCTATAAGCTTTATGGTTTAAGGCCTCTTACTCTTTATTTCAACATTGTTATCAACCTACTTTTTCTTTATTATTATTCATTCAACATTGTTATAAAGCGATCTCAGGTTGACAATGTAGGCTAGGATCAAGGAGTTAGAGAAAGGGGTGGTTGGCTTAAAAGAGGCTCATCACGTGCAGTAAGAATATCGAATTCAACAATCATTTGGGGTCTATGATTGTGTAGAAGACCTGACGACCAAGCCATTCCAGACTTTGTAGTTGAACCTTAATAGTTCCTCTATAGAGAGGGTGTAGTCTAACATAGATCTGGACGTCATTATTGGTCGCCCTAGTGTGCTATCTTCCCTATCAAAGTAAAAGGGACCTCCTCCTCAAGCGACCATTGATGGGATCATTGATATGACCACTGAAGAGATTGAGGACCATACTATTAAAGATATTAGCATTCTATTAATAGGGTGATTGGTCCCTTTATTTATGTATTTTTAGAACAATTGTATTCTCTTTCTTTCTCTTTATGAACTATAAAGTTGATGGGTTTAGTTGTACTAACCTTTGGATTAATTTTGGTTTCAATTGTTATTATTTTTCATGTCATCTTTTTATCTTTGAATAGTGTCATGTGACCAAGGTAATGAATTCATAGTTGACCTAAGAGGTCTTTTACCATTGATACATTGGGGACATGCCTCTACAGAGTGCCACTCTCAGATTACGTTGGTCCTTTATTATCTACCCAGTATTTCTCATGCCCATGCACGTTCCATTTAAAAAGGGGTATTTGGGCCAAAACTATCCAAATATGGGGAGACCACCTTATTAGTCCCTCTACTAGAATAACCTGTTGTGGAGGCTACCTATCTAGCCATTTGGAAGGTCTACGACTAGTGTGCTTATAAATTTTAGACGTTCACAGATGTGGAGACCAAGTGGTTCTTCACCGCTTATATGATTTAAAGAATTTTTTTATTCACTAATGTTGGAGAATAAGTAGGTCTTCATCGCTTTTTTGTAATTCATGCATTTAATTTTTTTTTATCATTCATCTACATTAAAAACCAAGTGGGTCTTTATCACCATGTGACTCAAATAATTGGGAATTTTTGTCATTTATCTATACTGGAGACCAAGTGGGTCTTCATCGTCTTTGCGGTTCATGCACTTGGGTTTAATATTTTTTATATTAAAGATAAAGTGGGTTTTCATCGCTATGCAACTTGTGCACTTGGAAATTTTTGTCATTTATCTATATTAGAGACCAAGTTGGTCTTCGTCATTCTTGGGACTTATGCACTTGAATTTAATATTTTTTATATTGGAGACCAAGTGGGTCTTTATCACCATGTGACCTATGCACTTGGAAGTTTTTGTCATTAATCTATATTGGAGACTAAATGAGTTTTTGTCTTTATGCAACTCATGCACTTGGATTTTCATTTTCATTTATATTAAAGACCTCTTTGTCATTATATGACTCATGCACTTTGAAATTTGTGTCATTTATTTATATTGGAGACCAAGTGGGTCTTCATCGTCTTTACGACTCATGCACTTAAGTTTAATATCTTTTATATTAGAGACCAAGTGGGTCATTATTGCCATGTGACTTGTGCACTTGGATTTTTTTTTTACTTATATTGGAGACCAAGTGGGTCTTCATCATTATGCAACTCATCCACTCTTGTTTTTGAGATGCAAGTAGTCCTTTTTGTGACATGCATATCTATAAGGAATAGTTATCTTTATGATCATATGGCTTTACTTTTAATTATTCTAATGCTGGGAGATCGAATATTACCATTTCCATCCTTACAGCTTCAGCACATATTTTTTGGAGATCGATAATCTTTTCTTTATTTGGTGTGTACCTTAGCTTCATGATTGTGTGTCATGACCCAAAATAGGGGCCATGACCGGCACTAGGGAATGGGAATTCTTTCGAATCCGGAACCCGTAGCAAGCCTAAAATAAAATAAAACATGCAATAGTAATACTAACAACACATTTAAGTAAAATATTATGCAGCGGAATAAAATCATAAATATCAAAATAATAATCCACCATCACAGGATTTAAATCAAATTCTCATCTTATATATAAATAAACTCTTTTAATACAAATCCAGTTCAAATTCTTAAAATACATAATTCATACAAATATAATACAATATCTTTTAACAATTTTACGACTACTGCAGTGTCTAGATCATAAAATAAAACTCAAGTGAGCAGTTTACACAAAGAAGCCGGGGCAGAAGAAATCCAGCATACAGGCCTACTGCTGAGGTCTGATGAAGATGACTCTCTTGAAAAATAGTCAACGGAGGGGAGTCAGACCTCACTGAGTGAATTACTATAGTATATATACATGCATACTAAATGCCAATGCACACAATCAAAATATATATAATATGTATATATATAAGAAAATACACACAGATGCAATAAAATCATTTTATATATTTTTATTGAAAATCACTATTTATGAAGGATCAAATAGAACCCTAGGAAATCGCAACCTTAAACAGTGTTAGACAACACTCTAGCCATACCGGCTCACTTATTCCAAATATATTCACTTATTCCATTTAAACAGTAGACTGGCCCCGAGACACTAAGTCAATCGAGCTCCAGCAGTCTGACTGTCAATGTGATTGGCCCCGAGACACTTGGTCAACCGAGCTCCAGCAATCACACTCCCAAATCATATCATACACATCAAATAATCATATCCAATCAATATCCACAAATGGTTAGTAATATAGCCTAAATGCTATAAGCGTACCGGTACGTACTCGGTCCTAGTGCTGCCCACTAGGGAGCACGTTCTATTGATATCCTTCATTAAAATATAAAGCATACATTCATAAAACTAAATGATGCATGAATTTGAAATAAGTAGCAACATAAACCATATATATACTAGAAATATACCAAAAGTAAACCATGTATATTTCGAGTATATATACGTCAAATAAATCCAATATAATTGTAAAATAAACTAAATATATATTTAAAAACATTTTAAATATGAATTTTTAATAAAGCATGCATATAATTGAAAATATATTGAAAATAAACTAAAAATAAACCAAAATAAACTTAAATACTAATTAAGTTATTTCTGCATATTTAATCAAAATAAAATATACATTTCTAAATCATGTACCCTAAAACATATATATATATATAATAGTAACTCACACTTAGTGTGCTCCTCGAGATGGGTCTGATGGGCCTAGTCCACTAGGCCTCAGTCTCGGTGCAACTAAACAAATAAAAATAATAGACATTAGAATAAACCTAACAGAAAATCCTAGAAACTCGATCTAGAATATTAGACACAGAATCAGAATTAGGGTTCGACCGGACATCACATTTTATGAGAATTCTACAGAAAATTCGGCAGAACCTCCCCTGTAAAATGGACATCTCTCTACTCAAAGAGTAGAACTGGCCCTGCAAAGAAACACACTTCGAAAAATAGACACAGAATTATAATCACAACCCCTCAGTCGGACTCCAAACTACAGTTCACCGATCGAGGTCCACAATTCACAAAACGATACAGAAATACCGAAAATACCCTTATATACCAAAAATATATTTAATAAGTAGAAATTACGTAATTAACCCTAAAACACAGTAAAAACCGATGAAAACTCATTTATTTAGAAAAATCGTATATTATATATATAAATTGAAAATAATTTATGAAAAATAGTTTTAATTAGTTAAAAATACTAAATAATTTGTAGAAATAATTTTTATACCCTAAATAACTATTAAAACCAATTTAATTACAATTTTAGCCAATTTAGGGTAAAATTACCAAAATGCCCCTATATATATAAATATACTAAAATTAATCCAAAAATTCACCAAAAATAATATAATTGCAAAAAATTAATTTTCTCAACATATTTATCAATAATATAAATAAATAAACTCAATTAACTAATTAATTTCAATTAAACACACAATTAACCCTATTTTTCAAAAATTACATAAACTAATTAAATTCAAAATAAATACATAGAAATTCATAAAAATTCCAAATAAATTTCTATAATCAATTTCAACACATTTATTTACCATAAAACACAATTTCATAATTTAATTAATTAATTTTCAAAAATTAGAAAATAATAATAAAATATTCAAAATTACCCAAAAATCAAAATAAATTCCAAAAATTCTAAAAAAATTAACACATGAATATTAGCCTAAGGGGAACAACATTTGTGAAGGATTTTTTTATGAATCAATCAATTTGAAGTTCAAAAAAATCAAGAACCCTAAAATGGCCGAATTGCAAAAATCAAAACCTAGGCAAATCTAGACCATATTAAGTGAAACAAAGCTTGGAATCACACTCACCGGAGCTCAAGGAGAAGATAGAGATTGGCGATGTCAAAAACGGTGATCGAAAACACTATGAACGACGGTGACTCAAGTTTCGGCTTCTCCGGCCAAAACGAGCTTCCCGATGCCGGAAATGGGCTCTGCTGGCGACAGAACAGCTGGAGGAAGGAGGTGGCACACCGGGAGGCACACCGACGGCAAGGGAACGGCGTGATAGACGATGGTTGGCAATGGGAGGTGATCGGGGAAGAAGGAGAAGCTTCGATAGCAAACTCGTAAATAACTCAAACTTTATATTTTGTTTAAATAATAAATGTATATGTATATATATATACATTTACACTATATATTAAAATAATATAAACTCACACACATTAAATATACACCACACACATATAATTTAATATTTTTAATAATTTATACACTAAAAACAATTAATTAAATAATATTAAAACTAATAATAAATAATAAAAATATTAGGGTAATTAATTAAACCCTAGTTAAATAAATAAATACACATATATACACTCTATCTAGTACTTTTAAAATACATATGAGTTCATGCAAGTCCGTAAAATTGTTTAAAATAATTAATATTAAATATTTTACGTATTAATTTCCCCGAAAATAAAATTCCCGGGAAAATTTTACGTAAAGTACTTAAAATAACATAAAATAATTAAAAATCAATTTTAATTAAATAACAACTCATGAAATATCATAAATATATACAAAAATTATTAACACTGTATATCCCGATGCAGTATAAAACTATTTAAAAACACGAGATATTATATTGTATAAGGACCAAGTGTTTGTTATTCTCATGATTTCACATATACATTCTTTAAAGACCAGTTGTTTATGGTATATGTGGCTTTAGCCTCAATTTCTCAGTTATTTGGACAATGAGTATTGTCTTAGTTATGCTTGTAACATCATCATTCAAGTTTAGAGATCAACTGTTTTTACCATTTGTGGCTTTAGTTTAGCTTTCCTTTTTTTTATAAAAAAAAAGAATTACTTAGAGACTCGGTGTGGTCTATATCATTTTTATGGTTCCAATACTCATGTTTTATTATTAGTCATAAATAAAGTACTTATGGGTCATTAGATACATAGATTCCATTCAACTAAAACTGCTCTTTAGTCATTTTGCTTACTTGTTTAGTTATTTTTCCATTTAATAGCTTGGTCTCCTATGTCTTTAGCATGGTCATTATTCTTAAAAGATACTATAAGTAATTATTCCACATGTAATAAATGTTATTGTAATAAAGAAAGAGAATAACACAGTAATGTTCAAGCAAATCTTCACATAATTGAAGCCATTTTTTGGAGAAACTAATAAATTGATATACGATACTCATTTTATTTTTTCTTGGAATAAGGTTTGATTTGGCCCTCAAACTTTTTGCAAAAGTTCAATTTGGCTCAAAATGACTTTTTTTACCAATTTAACCCAAAACTTGCACTTAATGTGCCATTTAAACCCATTTTTGACAAATAATGGACAGTGTAATACACCTTATAATTAAACACTTATTAAATAAAAAAATTAATAAAAAAAGGTTAAACAATAGAATTAACATTGAGAATAAAAAATGTTATGAGCACTATTCTCATCTCTCTTTCTGCTTTTACTCTTTCAAAGTCACTACCTCTATTAGCTCCACCACCTTCAAGGCCACTACTCAGTACTCACTACCTCCTCCAACAACACCATAATGCAATAACACCACTACTAATAGCAGCATTGACAGACCAAGAATAAGTTCATTATCATCATTAATAATAAAATCAACTTTTTGGTATCGAATCACCACTACCACAACTATAACTTTGACCTCCTACAACTTGTTGAGGATTTATCTCCAAACACATATAAATAGCTTCTTAGAGATCCACCGCCTCTACCTTAAGAGTTAAGTTAAAACCATAGCACACCTTCATCTTTCCTTAGAACCATGCACCTAGATAATCATAAATAAGAATCCTAATCCAAAAAAAAAATGTTATGTGTTGATGTTGTAATGTCTATTTTACACTTATACCATCCTAAAGGAGGCATTTTCCATCACAGACATTGTTGAATAGTATAAGAGCCTGACACACGACAATTGCTCTTAATTATAGCATTAGTCCATGCATAAAAGTTATGAAAATCTTAGCACACCACCTACTCTTTTGTGAGATAATTATTAGTCTAGAGATTGTTGTTTCTTTGGTTCTAGATAGCCCATAAAATCATAACCACTCTTTGAATTATACTAGCAAACAACGTGTCCAAATAATACAAAAGCCATTACTATAAAGTTTCAATTAAAACCTAGCAAACGACCAATAATTTTTGGCAAAAGAGCAGTCATAAAATAGATGCTAGCAATGTTCGACATCTTGACTATAGAAAACACAATTAAGAGGAGTATGAACACCATTATGAACTAAATTCGAAGTAGAAGATGAAGAAGTAACGACAGCAACAATGACTAACCATGAAGTAAGTTGTAAAGAGCTAAAAATTTCAATGGCATTACTATAGTGATGCTCCATAACTCCAAAAGCTTTCATAAAAAAATTTATAAGCCCATCTCCTAAACTATGGATGGTTATATAAAACTTTATAAAGTAATTGAAGATCCATTCAATAACACCTACATCAAAATCAATGGCCCCAGTTCAACTAACAACCATAACAATATGCTTATTATCAATAATAGCTTGATTACTGTCAATAAAAACTAATTTTTATCAACAACATAGGCCTGTGCCTCTTTTAGGCTTTTTGCTCTACACATTTTTTATTCTGGTGAGACTGACCACCAACGCAGGGCACTTATCCTCTTCTGCTTGAGGATGGTTCAGTAAATGCTGTAGTTGTGCTGGCACCACCATAACTATAACTCTAACAATGCTATTGCATGATTTATATACTTATAATTATGGATCTTAAATGCCAAAATTTACATAATTCCCAAAATTTTGATCAGAAGTTAATTCATTATCTACTATAAGTTTATCATTTGCATCCTAAATGAACCTGAACTTGAAATGGTTACTTCAATTCTAATTATAGATCTCCTTTTAGGCCCAACAGCTGATGAAAGAACACCAAAGTTAGAGTTCTTAAGGGCCGAAATGCTAGACAAGAATTATTTTATAGATGAAAAGGATTGAGACAAGAAAATGGATTGATTCCCTATACTGCCTTGAGATAAGGAAAAGGATTCCTTGTGTTGCTTTCTCTCCTTCATCATCATCATCATCTTCTTCTTCAACATGAAAATTAGTTGGGTTTTGCATAATTAGGGTTAATATAAAGCTTGAACTGGACAACGCTTTTAGGATTATTAGAATCTAAGGTGGGTTATTATTGAGACTTTGTTTTAAGCTTAGGGATGGAAGAAAAAATCATGAAGGTGGATTTGGTTCTGGAAACAGCAAACACAACTAAAACAAAAAGAAAAGGAAATAAGGAAATTAAAGTGAAGGAAAAGAAAGATAAGGAAACACCTTTCTGAATTTTAATCGGTTGCTTAGGCTTAATGTATTGATAATCCATTTTTTTTAATTGTGGATGCACTTTCAAATGGAAGTGTGTTACGTGCTCCTTAAATGGTGTGAAAATGTGTTTAAATGGCACATTAAGTGCAAGTTTTAGGTTAAATTGGCAAAAAAAGGTCATTTTGGGCCAAATTGAACTTTTGTGAAAAGTTTGAAGGCCAAATCGAGCCTTATTCCTTTTTTCTTTAACTATATAAAAGTGATTAAAGAGAGAAGTTCAAAATAGTTTAGTAATTGAATTTTATACTTTACCTTAGTCAGATTCTCAATCTCCATAACTAAGTCTTCGATAACATCTCTTCGATCATCGGTTTCTCCACCCATCTCTACGTTAGTGCTGGTTTACTGATACTTTCCCCTATCCTTTCTATTGGTTTGCCTAATCTTGTAGATTCTTTTAAGTTTTGGGGTTCTTTTATCCAAAGTCTTTTAATCTATGATCTGTGTTTTCTCTAAACATATGTGGCGACGAGCCCTCATCATTAACTCAGTGAAGCTTTTATTATAAAGGAGCTTGGAAGTGGTCCTAGGTGTGAAAGCCTTAATGGCAAGCATGTGATTTAGGTCTTCAATTTGCACAACGTCCCAGTTATATAGTTTCGAAAGAGTTCATCCTCTCTTTGGTACCTTTTTTGCAAATCTGATGAGTCTTCCTTAATCAAAATGCTAATGATGAAATGCGCATTAAAAATCTTATCCAATTTCATGAATGAGTTTATTGAGTTTAATATTAAGCCTTGGTACCATTCTTGGGTGACCCTATTGACGATGGTACGAAAAATCTTGCATAAGACTAAGTCTTGAGTGGTCTGTAAGTAAATCATAGTGCAAAAGTTTTGAATATGGTTAATTTGGTCATCCCATTAAATATTTTGAGCAAAGGCATTTTGAATTTGAGCTGTAATAGTTCGCTGATTAGATGGTCAACGAGAGGAGAGGCGTCAGTCTTATTGGTTTCAAGGGTTAGATTTTTCACGATTTCTTTGACTCTTTTATTCAGGTCGACCTTATCAATATGTCTGCTCACCCTGGAGTGTTTTGAGGATGAGTTAACCTATTCATCTTCGGTCTTATCTTCATGTTTCTTTTTGCTTGATCTCCAGTCATCATCTTCCCTTCCAAATAGATTCGTTTTGTTTCTTAGGGTGCCAAGGTCAGCTTGGGTTTTGTTTGATTTTTCCTTGGTAGATTTGCTCTTTTTATCTTCTTCTGTGCTTTTCTTTTATTTGTATTAACCGCTTTAGCTTTCTTTTAACTTTCGTGGATGTCTTCTATCATGGATTTAAGCTTTTTTAAAGAGGATAGAATGGTGGTGTTGTCAATAGGTTATGGTGTGATCTAAGGATCTTGAGTGGTTATTCAATTGATGAGATCTGAAGGGCTATTTTTTTAGTATTTTTTATAGTTGAGGTGGTATATATAGGCGTGATGGTGTTTAGATCTTTGCCCTTTTCATTCTCTATACCTCCTGCCATTCCACACTTATTGCACCACTAATGACAGGCTATTGAGAGATCATCAATCGAGCTTGGTCTTGTAAGGCAAGAGATGAAGCATTAGGTGGTTATCAGTGGTGGTCATCAGTGGGGCCACTCAGATGCTTAAGTCAATGGGAGTTTAACTTTGCAGAGAATAAAGGTACAAAGTATATGGTAGTAAAATATTCTTATTATCTTACGTCTCTTTTCTATTCCTTTTATATGCTAGCTTATCTTGCTTACTAAGTGTTGTCTAGGAGACTGTTCCTCAAGTGGAACACCTGGCAAGTCAACATTAATAGCTTTTGTTAGAGGCATGGTGTCAGCTAATGCATGCCTTTTAGATCATTTAATATGGGTGAGGTCATTCTTAAGGGTCAAGCTTAGCTTTCTTGCTTAGCTGAAGGTTGGGTCATTTCGGTCGACTAGGTCGAGCCTAAGTTGATCTTCTTTGTGGATTTATTGTTGGTTGCTTGGTCACTTGTTTAGTCATTCACTTAGGTTTACTGGTTATCCTAGGTCTCTTTATCATCACAACTCAAACAAGTGTATTCCTTTCTTGTTGAATTAAAAAATATCTATTCAAATAACATTATACATTTATATTATATTTGTGGTTATATTTCATAATTTTTTTTGATTTTTTGAACATATTTGTAATTTTATTTTATTTTTAAGTTTTTCTCCTAGTATTTACTAAGAAAAACTTTAATTTGCTCACGCTACACAATGTTTATTTGTGAAAAATTATTTAAATTGTATTGAATATATTTTCAAGCCTTAATTTACAATTTTATTTCATTATTTTCAAAAAAGATATTGCATTTTTAAATGATAATTAGATAGATAAATAATGCCTTAAAAGAATGCTAAATGATTAATGGTGCTTTGCACTTAAGTTACGTGAACACGGGATATACAAAAACAGAAAACACAAAAATGGATATGGGGAGACATTATTTTTCAAAAATATCTGATTTTAAAATGTTGAAAAACATATAAATTTTAAAAATAGGGATTTTTTTTTTCATAAATAGACTAAAAACTAAAAATAATATCAAAAGCCATATTGACCAAACATATTTTCCAAAATAGCTTTAAGGAAGTTTTTTTTTTTTCAAATCTAGAGCATATATAAGCTTACCTTATTTAGTTAAAAGATAAATGTTCCTAAACAAGCATTGATTCCTAAACAAACACTTAAAAAAAAAAGGCAATTAGCTCAAGGAATCGATAAGCTCCTTCTCCAATAGATCAACTTCTTCTTCAATTGATCAGCTTACAAAATTGTGATAAGATCAAACTTGCATTTTGTTTGTCCATTCATTTTTTATTTTTTTTCTTTTTGTTTTTATGATAACAGTTATCTCCAACTCCAATTTCTCGATCTACAAAATCATATCTGCAAAAAATTTATTCAATATGTCAAAGAGATGAACATGTTAAGGCGAGTCAAAAGAACCATTCCATGATTGTTTCAATGGTGATAGCGATTTATTTGAATAAAATATGTACTTTATTTTTGTTTCTTCCATTTAGGCTCCATTTCAAGGGAATAAAATGGTTGTAACTGAATAATTTATTTGAATAAAGTATCTTGTGGATAAATATATAATTGTTGTTATGGACTTGCAATTGTTTTTATTATGCTTTACATTTTTGTAATGGATGCCGTAATTATCATCTCAAATTTCCAGCAACCTCCTTATGCTAGAAGTAGAAACTTTTAGAAATGAACTCATCTCCCTCTCCTTTTTTATATTTATTTTTTGATTCCTCATGTTTATTGAGTGCTTTATGAGATGGCGTGTTTATGTTCTACCATTCATCTTACAAATAGATAATTGTTGAAAATTGTGGATATATTGCATTTTTGTTTCTTTTTCCCTTTTTTCTAGCCATTCTGATTGCCCATCACATCAGTTGATCAAAATTAGTTATTATGCATAATGTTTTCTTGGCAAAATTGTGGTGCAAAACTGATTGGTTTATATTATGATTACAACCAATGACTTTTTAGTGCCACTTTCATGTGAATGCATGGCATAAATTTCTATATTGTTATTGCATTTTTGATTTCTTATTTTATTATTTTTCATAATAATAATAATAATAATTTTAAAAATGTTTCTCACCTTTGGCCATATGTTAAACAAAAGATAAATCGTTGGACACGCATTGTACTTTAGATCTCTGAGTTGGAATTCATTTTCTTTTATTTTTTTTCCCCTAATATAAACATAATTGTCAACTATAATTAGAATTAACAAAAAAAACAACACTGAAAAACAAAAAGTAACAAAAAACAATAATATTAAAAAACAGAAAAGCAACAATATTGAAAAAATAAAAAGCAACAACATTGAAAAACAGAAGCAACAAAAAACAACAACACTAAAAAAATAAAAAGCAACAATATTGAAAAAAAAAAGCAATAACATTGAAAAAACAGAAATAACAAAAAACAACAACACTAAAAAAATAATAACATTGAAAAATAAAAGCAACACCACTAAAAAAAAAGCAACAACAAGCAAAAAAAAATAAAAAGTAACAATACTGAAAAAATAAAAACCAACAACACTAACAGGAGAAAACAACAAAAAGTAACAATACTAAAAAAAAAGCAACAATATTGAAAACAAAAAGCAACAATCAAAAAGTAAATCTTTCAAAAGCAGCCTTCACTCATGTATCATGCACTTTCCTTCTCTTCTCTAATTCAATATCAAATTGAAAATTATTTCACTTAAAAATACAAAAATTGCAAAGAGTGATAATAATAAAACTAAACATTTTATACAAAAGAAAAGGCAAAAATTATAATATTTTATGATATTTTTATTTTTCTTTAAACTCATTAAAGGTAAAACTATAAATAATAATGCAAATACAATATCAATTTTTTTAACATATAAACTATATTAAAAAAAATTGGCAAAAAAATATAAAAAAAAAATAACGGTACAAGACTTTAGCTAGTGCCTCAGGTGGGTGTACAAACCACTGAGGCTTATATATAATAACATTGATATTTTTCACCACTCAATCAACAACACGATTGGCTTGCCTATGAACATAACAAAAAACAAAATGTGGTTCTGAGTGGGTAAGCATGTGAATATCATGAACAAGAGCTTGGATGTCCTAGGGACATTTCCTATTGTTAGCGTTAATTGCTTGGATGAGAAGCTTAGCATTTGATTAAAAAACTGCTTTATAAACACCTTGATGTTTTGCCTATAAGACAATAGCAAGAACAACAGTAGCTTCAACAACATCTATAGAAAGCAGAACTTTAGAATGCCAGCACCCATCGATGAGCTGACAGGCCATCCCCAATAAAGTTGTGAATGGAATAAAAGTAAACAAAGCAAGTAGAATATTAATGTTTTACACTTGAATTTGAAGAGCTAAGTAATAAAAACATGATAAAACCATCAACAATATTCAACTAAAGAACACATGGAAATCAATTACTGAATTCATATTGGAATTTCAAGAATAACCCATTAAAACTAATAATGTTACAAGTCATAACTAAACAACATTGCATGTATCAATGATTTACAGATGAAATAAAACACTCTTTAGATGATCAACGCAACCTATTTCAGTAAATATGTATAAGAAATCATAAAGCAACAAATGTGATATAACAATAGTAACAAAAAAAGTGCTCATTTTATTTCAATTTTAGCATTATAGTCCAACTCTTTTACAATAGAAAATTCTATGATCATCATAAGTAAAACATGCATTACAAAAACCCGATAAGCTATTTGCCCAAAACAATTAAAAAAATTGAAGAAAAAAGTAAAGACTATTGACCTAAGAGAGACTTAACAAAAATGCTGAGAGGAGTCCTTTTTGCGCATGGCTTTGAGTTCAAAGTGCTCATATGTAGCACCGTTGATGCCTCAAACTTGCTTCATCTCTTTTATCCAGCAGCTTCCCCCATGGCCAAATAATCTCCGTCGTCACTCCCAACACTCCTCCCATGTATGAGCTTCAGTTCGCCATGCCCCACATCTAGTGTTGTTCTTAACAACATCAATACCCATCTTGACGTGCGTATGATCTCCATCCTCCTATGTCATGGTGAATCAAAGCTCCTCTTTATTGGCTTCCTCTCATGTGATTTTATCCGTGATGTTGTCTCTATGTTCCATTTAAGGCTAAAAATGAAAACCAGAAGGACGCGAGACCAAAAAAGAAAACACAAAAACCAACATTGAAAAAACACAATGGGTCAGACTATAAGAGAGAAAGACCCTGATCAAATGAGTTATTTTATGAAATTTTCTCTTAAAAATATAGAGGTATATATATATAAATATTAAAAATATAATTTTTATATAAATTTTAATTTTGTATAAAATGTTAAAAAATTATCTATTTAAATAACTTTACTATTTATGAACATTTAACTATCTGAATTATATCTCTAAAAAAATCCCTTAAGAACTATTTTTATTTAGATATTTTTGTGCTTTTCTTTTTTATTTATATTTTAAATTTTTTCTTTAATTTTTTTTTCTTTTGATGTAATCGTCCTTTTATTTATCGTTTTTAATTGGAATTAATTTTTAACTTACAAAATTTAAAAGAAATACATTTCTACCATATATACATATATTTATTTTTGTTTTTAATAATTTGTAGAAATGATCCCAATAGTTTGTGTATGATATATAGATTTCCCACTCAGACATGAGACATGTTTCCAACACACCCAATCTGAACATTTTAAAAATAGGTAAAATTAAAAATTTGGTGTCTTAACTTTTATGATTTTTCTATTTGAATGTTTGAATTTTTTTTTTCAATCAAGTGTCTGAACTTTAGAAAAATATATCAATATAGTGTATTTAGCCAATTTAATGTTGATTGAGAACTCAGTCAGATTAAATAAGATTCACTTTTATTTCAATAATTAACTATGTCATTTGTCACATATGTTGCATTATTTAAAGGATAAAATTACTTTTATTCAGTCATCCTCTGTTGCGACAGAAGTTAATATTGAAGTTATTTTTGTCAATTCATAATTTTTAATAAGCTTAATTTTGTCCTTTAAATAATGAAATACACGTGGCATTTGATATGACCAATAACTGATATAAAAGTGAGTCATGTTTGATATGAGTCAGCATTCAGTCAATATTAAATCTGTCACAAATATTACATTGATATGTTTTTCTAAAATTTAAATACTTAATTAAAAAAAAACACTCAAATAAAAAATCAAAAAAATTAATTGACCAAATTTATAATTTTTCCTTTAAAATATGCGTGCAACCTAAATAGCGATTTAGCAACCCGTAATGTGAAGAGAGAAAATCCATGTTGGCGTGTAATGGCTTCTTTTTCACGGTAAGAAATAGTCAAAAGTTTCTTGAAGCCCCTAAATATTATTTTTCAAATTCATTTGAGCCCATAATCTTCAAAATTATATAATAATATCCATTTTCTTTCAATCAATGATAAGGTAGACGTATGTGTATATATAAAAATAAAAATAAAAATCAGTAAATTAATTCTCATATTTGGAAGGAATAGTATATATATATATCCACTAGCAAAATTTAAAGAGAAAAATCAAGAAATTTAAACCAATGAAACAATTAATAATGAAAAAATAAGGCAGAATATGTAATTTCATTCATGAATTTTATTTAATTATTCCATGTCACTTTTTGACTTTTATTTTATTCAATTTCATTTCTTAACTTATATTTTTCACCTATTTAGCCTACATAATTTTTATTTTTTTATTAATTTCACCTTTTAACTTTTAAATTTTACCTATCTAAACTCAGTGCAAGTTATATATATGTGTTTATCTGGTGCATAAGAAGAGTTAAATAGGTTAAAAATAGAAGTTAAGATATAAAATTGAACAAAATAAAAATCGAAATATAATATAGAATAATTGAGTAAAATTTAAAAGTGAAATTGTATATTTGACCATTCCACGTACTAACAGTAGCTAACATCCAAAAAATAAAGAAATATGGAGACTATTGTTCACTGTTTTCAGCATCCATGGCTTAAATGAATTTTACCATATAAATGAAGGGCTTAAGATGCTTTTTTTTTTTTTTTTTCAAACAGAGACAATGGGTTGGATACGGCAGATAACATCGCTTTCCTAGAAATTCATCTATAGAAAAGCGAGGGAGGGAGAGAGAAGTCAATTCGTGGTTCGCTTCGGTTCGGTTCAACTGGGTTCTATCTGTTGAACCTTGCTGCGGTATTGAGTAAAATCAGGTTTCGGTTCAATTGGGTTCTATCTCTTGAACCTTGCTGCGATTTTGAGCAAAATCGAGGATTTTAAGGAGCAATGGATCAGATATTGAACAAGGTGGGATCTTATTGGTTAGGCCAGAAAGCTAACAAGGAGATCAATTCCGTCGGCGATGACATTAACGTACATTTCCTTTCTTTTTCAATCACAATTTGCATTTCTTTATTTGATTTATAATTTCGATCTGCTCATAATTTGGCTAATTTCGAGGTTTTTCATCAATTTATAGCAATAATTTGCTGCATATAATGATAATATTGATGAAGGATTTAGGTTTTTCTTTTCCTTTTTTTTTCCGTGAAAGATAATTAGTTGGGGTTTTTCCGGAGATGACCGGTTTTAATGCGGTTGAATCAGCATTATATGCGGGCTGCTTGTTTGGAAAGTACAAATATTTGCAAGAATTTAATTCAATTGAGTTCTGTTTGATTTACTTCTCGTGTTTGGAAATCTCATAATTCTAGAATTCAATTCTTTAGCCTTGAATCAATACTAGGGATTTTGAAATAATTAAAATAATGCCGAAATTGACCCGTTGTGCAAGAATTGGAATCTCTGTAAATGATTTATCATCCCAAGCAATGCCATAAAGTAATAAATAAGGAATAATCTCTTAATTTCGTTTACTGCCCTCAACATCACTTTACTTGCTATAGCTGTAGTTGTTGACCTGTGGTAATAGATGGAGTCACAAATATTTGGGATTAAAGAAACTGACAAGGGCAGGAATTCGACTACAAAAGTACGATTGGAAGTTGGAAAATGCTGATCTTTTACATTTTCCTATCATTTGCAATGTTATTCAGAAGTTTATGAATTATACTGATTTTTCAAGTTTGAGTCGGACATACCTTTTTCCCCCTGCTTGCAGCAGTTGATAATTTCAAGTTGAGTTAAGCATGTGAATGTATTGCCTTCTGTATGTTTGCTCATGCACGGATGCTTTGATATTTTTGTGCCGGTTATTAACGCATCTTTCAGGCTGACACTGTTTCCCTGTTAATCAGTCATTGTCAAGCAGTATTGAAGGAGGAGCCAAATGGCTTGTCAACAAAATGAAAGGTTGGTTGATATATTCTTTTGCTCTTTTCTTCTTGTGCTTTCTTTGCTTCTCCTGATCGAGCTCTTTTCCTTAGCATTTCTAGTTTGTTTATTGTGGTACTTTCCAGTTCTAAACCACATTAGTTTTCTTTCTTTTTGCAATTTTGGAGCATGTTGCTTAAGTTGTTCTATGCTATATTTATGTTCAAATAAATATGCCTTCCAGGTTTTACTGCTACCCCTGATGTCAAATATAGGAAAGTGTATTTTGTATTTGCTCTGTTTTACTGCTTCCTCTTCTGAGAAATTTATGCAAATTTCAACCATAGTATGAAATAAATTCAAAATAATTTGCATAGATTATATGCCAGAAATTAGACTACATCATAATGTGATTAGTTTACTTCTTTTAGGCTGTTCAGTTGTTTCATTCTTTTTCTTTTCTCCCAAGTATATAAGTCCCAGTAGAAAGAGCATCTCAGTATCTTTGATGTTTATTACATAATTAAATTTTCTCATCTGAGATAACTTTTTGCTTTAGTCCATATGGATGGTGGCACAGAGATTATTGGTTTTAATGGTGTATTAATTTGCTGATTCCTTTTTAAAATCGTTCCTGGATTTTTCACAAGATTTAGCATTTAATAGGAAGAATGACATATGCTGGACAGGGA
Source organism: Mallotus nudiflorus (assembly GCA_947683625.1). NCBI lineage: Eukaryota > Viridiplantae > Streptophyta > Magnoliopsida > Malpighiales > Euphorbiaceae > Mallotus > Mallotus nudiflorus. The sequence continues at coordinate 5,314,826 of CANTUR010000239.1, forward strand.
AAATGCAAAAGCCATTGACTGAACTTCTCAAGGAGTATGACTTGGCCATGGGAATCTTTCCACGAGATGCTACCAACTATGAGTTTAATGAGGAGACAGGAAAACTTACTGTTTTTGTTCCTGAAGTCTGTGAAGTAGGCTACAAAGATTCATCTGTCTTGCGTTTTTCAACCACCATTACTGGATATTTGGAGAAAGGAAAACTAGCTGATATAGAAGGAATGAAGACAAAGGTGATGATCTGGGTTAAAGTGACTTGTATCACTTCTGAAGGACCAAAGCTTCATTTCACAGCTGGGATGAAGAAGACAAGGAAAAGAGCGGCTTATGAGGTCCTTAGAGATGGTGTGATTGTGGACAAGTTCTGAGGTGGTCGAAATGCTTCCTAGATATAATATTGTTGTGAATAACTCCTGCATTGGTTCTGGACTGTTTTGCTTACCTTCTTCATTGTATAATGAGCTAAATTGAATTTCATATGCATGCCAGGGGTGTAGTTAAAATATAGTGAATGGCCAAATTGCAAGTTGATTTATGGTTATATAACACGACCTGAGTTACCTTTTGTCTCCATTCAGTTTGACTCAAACCATGTACGTCGATACCATATTTTAGGAGAATTATGTGCTCTCATTCCCATCATCAACCCGGCGGTGTTAACTTTGGAAATGGATACTGTAATAAGTGTTTCCTTGACGAAGAGCTGGGGCAGCTGCAATCACTCTGTCAGCGGTCTTTGATGAGGCGTTAATAAGAAGCTTAACTTTTAGGCTTTCTGTTATATGTTGTGTTATATATGTCTTGCATGTGTTGTTAGAAACATTTTTAGGAACAGTAATTGTTCAGTATTGTTCAGTTGCTATACAGAATATTGATGGTGTTGCTCTTCAGGATGAATTTCACCCACCTATTCTGGTGACAATTTTGGCAGATAGTGGCTGCTTGACCCAGGAGGGACCCTTGTCATCCGAGTCCCTGGGGCTGGCCAGATTACTAGAGCAACCCAGCCCAAATGTTCATGGAAACTAAATGAAACCAGCCTTGTGTAATTGAGTTGGGTTGATGCTTGTGTATGAAATTTTACCCGTACAAATATGTGAAAAATTTTCTTCAGTAAATACAAACATTCATCAACCAGTAACCATTTCTTCTCCATATTTTTCTCCTTCGTTTTTTACATTTTCTTTTAAGATGAGGATAAGAGCTGACAAATGGCAGTAGCCAGTGACATAGACTTTTGCTAAGACTGGGTGGATTAGATGGTGAAAATTCCAACTACATTGGGCTCCATGCCGTTCAAATCCTAGCAATATAAAATCTAAGTCTTTTTTTGGTAGCAATACCAAATCTAAGTATTTTTTTGGGTATAATACATATTTTATCCTTCATACTTCCAATTTTATCAAATTAACATATCAATTTATCTACAATCTATTATATGAACACATATACTTGCATGAATTCATCATTTTACCACTATAAATATATTGACGTGTCATTTATGTGTTTTGTTAATAATGCAAACAAATGTTTGTATAATAAGTGAGATATAAATTCGATAAAACTGAAAATATATACATCAAAGCGGTAAATTAATGCAATTATAAGTACTTGTGGATGTGACATGCCGTGATTCCAGTTTTTAATCAATGATTGTATTTGTGTAAATGTGAACTTTAAAAAAAAAAAGGCAGTAGCAAGCTCAGCTTGCCTTACTCTCAGATGCTCCCGTAGGGAACCTGGAACCACCGCCAATAGCGCTGCTTACAGGAGTACGCCACGTGCGAAATCTTACTACAACTAAAACCATCATCATAAATCTTTTTCCCTGGAGATTGAAAAGCTGAAAGCTCCTACATTCTGAGCAAATAATGATTCAATTTCAGCAATCTGGTTTTTATTATTATTGATCTAGGAGCTACAAACATCGTGATATACATGTAACTAATTTTTTTTCTTTTTTTTGTGGTTTACATTCAAATTATATTTTTTGTTTTTTTTCCTTGACATAACCTTACCAGCGCCTTCTAAAATGAATTATGGTAAGATATGGGCAAATGATGCTTACATGCTGAGGACAACAGCTGTACCACGAAAATTCATCCTGCAGATAGAGCAGTTCTTGCAGATCCGATAGATATGCAAAATATATACCTGGCGTTATTTTTCATCATCATTGCGTTGTTGAAAAAAGCCTTTTGCCGCTTCATAAGTGGACCAGCTAATTGCAGCAGCTGGAGCATGGAAGAGCATTCTGGGGATCCATCCCCTCATAAGGCCATGGTATCCATCTTTCTTCACAATCGTTTTCACAACATTCCCAATTGAACTACTGGAAAATCTATGGCAACCACAAACACCCTGCAGTGTAACCAAAACGAGAATCTTGGTAAAAAACTTATAATTCAGCCTGCTAGAGTTTACAACAATTGTATCAACATCTTTCACTTGATTAAATTGTCCAAAAATCAAGCATGAACATGCTTAATTGCTTTTTCAATTTAGATTGCCCCAGTTAAAGTGTCTCCAATTTCATTTTTCAAGCTAAAAATGTGAATCGAACAGCTAGTTCTCATCTAGAATGTCTCGACCTTGTTTTGGCATGAATCATGACAAAATTTTCTTCAAAGTATTAAAGAAAGTGCCAAGAACAGTAAATAGAAGTGTTTACAATATTCTAATTGCGTTATTACTACTAAACTTTCTTAACTGAATAAATATTTAATTAAAGTAAAAAAATTAAATCTTTAACTACAGTAATGTTATTACTAAGCTTAACTAAAGTAAATTCTTAATTTTCTTTTGGTAACATCGGTCCGACTAGAAATTTTATCCTTTAAAAATACTTAAGTATCACAATGAAATCTTTTGTATCTAATAGCTATAAAAAAATTTTGATTATTTCAAAATTTGAATGGATAAATCTATAAAAATTAAAGTTTTGATAACAACTGCTTTCTCCATATATAAAACTTCATACATTATTTAAGGCAATTCAAGCGCGTTGCCGCTTGGATAAATTATTGGGTATCTTATTCTTTATTTGTGCCTTACATTAATGAAAATAAAGATAATTTTTTCAATAACAATAAAAAAAAAAAAACTTGCGCAATAGAGTGGACAAATACAGCTAATATTAAGAATAAACAAGCAAATACCTGACACTGCAGCTGAGTCTTAACAACATCAAGTGGAGTAGTAAGAGCTGCAGCCAAACCACCAGCAACAGCACCAGCACTGGCATGAACCACCAACCTCTCATCGTCGGCACTCTCCGGGGACACTTCTATCAACGCCCTCTTCGCCGCCTCATAAGTTGCAAAATAAACCGCCGTAAAAGGAGCATTCATAACAACCGTAGTCCTGTAAGACCTGTAAAACGCCCCGATTCCCTCTTCCATTAACACCCTCTTGACACAGTCCCCAACCCCTTTGTAAGGACTGCTCTTTAACTGCAATCTCTGCTTCACCATATCCATCGGCGTGAAAACGGCATCACTTGCCACCGTAGCAAAAACACCCGATACAGCGTGTGCAACCGAATTATTCGGGTCGCCCCGAGATAACGACTGTTTCCCAAACTCATAAACAGAGAAGTACACTGCATGAGCAGGTCCAGCTCCGAGACCCATAGCTCCAATTCCACGATAGAATACTGCAGGACCTTCAAGTTTCAAGATAGAACCAAAAGCCTGACGGACACCAATAGATTGAGTCGGGCATGAAGACGACGACGACGCAGAAAGTACTTGCATGCGGGTTTTGAGCGTGTCAACAGGGAACATAGCCATGTGTTCTACACAGCCGGCGATGGAACCGGCGATCATGTATTGATAGAAGTGAAGGCCGTCGTGGGAGAGCGAAATATCGGGATGGTGGTGAAAATCGGGTGTCCGATAATTCGGAGAGGCATCAGCGGCCATTTCTGTGGAGAGTGAAAGCTGAGAAAATGGGAAGGAGTGAATATATAATAACAATTGGAAGAGGGTGAGTGGATGCTTGAGGCTTGTCAATGGCTTTCGGGGTGTGTGATGGGATAAGTGGGATTGGGTTGTCGCTATATAGCAGAAAAGAGGACAAAAATATATATAAATTATGGGAAAATTTCGTTGTTTTAGTTAACATTTTTGGTTCTTGAAATGATGGAAAGTACCCAAAAGTGGAAGTAATGCAGTTGAAGATTTTATGTTAAGCTGTTTTTTTATCCGTTCCCTGTCAGCAGTCTAAGTTGAAAAAATAAATGCATTCCGGTGAGAAGCATTAGGTTCGAAATTTTATCTGTCCGCCGCTATTCACTTGTGATAGAAATTTAACTACTTCAAGTAGTTTAAAAAAAAAAAATTACTCCTACAATTTTGATAACCATACTCACGTGCGTTGAATAAAAATTTTAATAGATGATAAATTGATATACAAATTTAGATATGTAATTTCAAATGTTCAAATTGATTCAATTTATCATATACATTGAATAGATATTTTAACGCATATGCACAATAATTAATGGCTAATAGAGTGATAAACATATAAATCAAATAGAGTATCCAAGTATTTAAGATTGCTTTATTTATATTTATTTCGAGTTTGAAAAAAATATTAAATTTAATTTGTTAAATTATTTAAAATAATTTAAGTTATTTATAAAATCTTATTAGTTATTAAAAATTAAGTAGTTCAATCATCATTCAAACTAATTCAAATTATTTATTAAAATAGATTGAATTTGACTTAATAATAAATAAGATTTTATCCCAGCACATACTTTAGATTCTTCTATTGACAAAATATGTATATCGTTTTAAGAAAATTTAAATCTTTATTATACTTTATAATTTTGTTTCAATTTTTTAATTTTAAGAAAAATGTTTCAATTTAGAAAATATCAGAAAATTTTAGTACAAATATTATCCGGTCAAAATTAAATAAGAATGTTATAACATTCCATTTGTCATTTTTAAATTGGTAAATTTATTATAGTATATTAGCATAAAAAAATTCAAATGTTTAATTTTTTTGAGAGAAAAAAGATGAATCATCATTTATAAGATTAAATATATATATTGATGAAAAAATAATATAAATAAAAACACAATTAAAATGTACCGAAATAAAATCTTATTATCATAAAAATTTTTGTCGTTATTCTTGATCAATCGTGTTGATAAAATTCTTTTAATTTGTAACTCAGTGATTTGTACGCTCCACACAATAACTTTGATTAACTATAAATTCTCACTTTGATTTTTAAATAACTCAGATTATAAAAATATTTTCAAATTTTCATGATAGAGAGATGTATGAAATCTATAAAAGGAATACCAATCCATAAAGGGCAAAAAATTTAATGAAAAAAGATTCAACAATTTGGAGAAAAAAAATAGATTAAATGTCTGTATTTATTGAATAAAAAATAACATAAAGTAAATAAAATAGAAAGACATAAAATGTTTAAAATTTTTGAAAATTCTATTCCAACTTTTAAATCTAAATTAATTTTAATAAAAATGATTATTTATTTAAAATTAAATAGAAAGCACCTACACAATAATAAATTATATAAATATACTATTGATAATTTGTTAAATTTTTAAATGATTGTCCTAATATTTTCAAAATTTAAAGATATTTTTATACAAAAGTGCTAACTGTTTCTTCTCTATTTTCTTTCTAAATTTTTTTAGAATTTTTTTTTTTAATTTTTGACTATCACCTTAAATCAGTAGTGATCCATCATTATTCTACTATTTTCTTTATTTTTTTTATTTTTATATATCCAATAAATACAAATCTTGAAACCATTTTTTTTTTTAGAATTTTTGAAATTTACTTCATGAAATTCTTAATACTCTTTATGAGATTTTGACGGTTATCCTTTATAAATTTTATATTTCGCTTTGTTGTAAAACTTTTATTAATATTTCTATAACCAGACTTAGTTAAAGATAAAAGAGCCAATTGTTAAACGGATTGATGGATTACAAATTAAAATAACTTTATCAATACAATTTAAGAATAATAATAAATAGTTTCATAATTTGACTAAAAGTTCATGTTGGTACTTTTTTATTATACTTTTATTTATATTATTTGTTCATCAACATGGATTTTTATTCATTAATGAATGAATGATTTAATTTTTTTTCTTAAAAAAAATATATTCTTTATATAAAAAATTATTATTCTAAATAATTTAAAATTGTGAATTATTTAAAAAAAAACAAAAAAACTAATCAAACATGAATTGAGCTCGAAGTTTCCTTCTAGGGTTGACGCGAGTGAGAGAAGAGATGATTTTTTTTTTTTATGTGTGTGTTTCGAGGAGTTATTTGATCCAGCAAGACCAAACAGCTCCTCCTTTCTTCCCTTCTTCTCATCTCATGGTTATTTTTCATTTAATTAATTAATTTTTGTTTATTTGGGTTTTTTTTTAAGAATTTATCTATCTATTTGTGGACTTTATTTATTTTTTATGAGTTCTTAAAAGGTTATGGTGATAAATGAAGATTACAAGATATTGGTTGAATGAATTTTTTTTTTTCATTTTTTTTGAGAAACTTCAATTAATATTTTTAATAGTATTGTAAAGAGTGTTTAGAGGCGTTCACAGCCATGGAAAATCCTCCCTTTTTTTTTGAAACTTCAAATGTGAAAATTTCTACACTATTAAGACTAAGAAATAAATGATATTTTGTGAAGATTTCAAGTGGTGTTTTTAAGTGAATAGCTGTTGTAACTTAATTATACTACTCGTTAAGAATTAACTCTATTTAGGTGCAAGTAACTATCCTAAATTTATTGTATATCACTTATTTTTCTTTGTATAATCTCCACTTCGATCGATAAAATTTTATCTTTGAAAAAAAAAAAATACATTAACTAACCTCCATCGCTTACGTTGATTTACAACACTAAATTGGTGATGCTATACTTAAAGGATAAATATAATCTGATGTACATATCGTCATTTTGATAAGTGTAAACAGAAATATATAGGATAAATTATATTTTTCCTTCTATATTTGACCTAATTCATATTTTTATCATTTTTATTTCAAAATTGAATATTTTTATCTCTTAATTTTCATTTCATCTACACTTTAGTTTTATTGATAGGATTCCGGTGAATTTCTTATATTCAAAAAAAAAAAAAATTAGGTTCCTTTATTTCACAAAAAAAAAAAATTTAGTCTCTCTATCTTATAAACATATTTGTCAATCCCTCTATTTTAATAAAATTAAAGAACTTAATATTTTTTATTTTTGGTTTTAATTTTAATTTTAATTTTTTTTTTAAGTAACTATTTTTCAACACTTGCACATGTTTCTATCAACACTTTAGATTTTATTATTAACTTACTTGATTTTTTACTTTAAAAATTAAGTTATTTATTTGTTAGCATTTGATTTCAACAATTTGTAATTCTTAAAATTATTAAAAATAAAATTTTATTAAATTAGGAGTAAAAAAAGAATATAAAATAAATTGATGGAAATTTATAATTTAGTTTTTTTAGTTAACATATTGATATATAGATGTATGTATAAGTGTTAAAAGTTTAATTGACATCAAAATTTTAAATTTTAAATAATTAAAATTTTGAGGGACTAAATTGTTTTATAATATTTAAATAGAGGAATTAAACTTATTTATCTTTATAAAATAAAAAATCTAGATGTTTTAAAATATAAGAGATTTATTAAAATCTTATCAAAAGAAATAGAGTATTGATAAAATAAAAGTTGGGAACCAAAAAATTTAATTTTTAAATAAAAATAATGTGAATTAAATCGAATCTTAAAAAACATTTTTAAATATAATTGATTGTCATAATTTGTAATTATATATGCTAAAAAAAGGCACGTTTCAAAGTCATACTAGTCTAGCTGTATATATTCATATCCAGTACAACATATAAGACAGAAAATTACCATTATAATTGATAACTTGCTTTTTGGAACTCTTGAGCTAGAACCCTGCAAGTAGTCAATAAAGGGCAAGATGAGTGGTGGAAAAGATCCATACAAACCCTCTGATGTCTAAGTCAGAAGTGTATAAAGGGAATTTAGAGAGAGAAGGAGAGCAATAAGAATATAAGAGAATAAAATGAATGAGAATGAGGGATATGAGCTCCTATTTATAGTAATAGTGATACTTAAACCTGAAAGGAGTAGGATTCCTCTTTGGATAGGAATCCTAGACCAATTAGGAGAATGTTCCTTCTTATTTTGGGAGTCTTCTGCATAAGAAATCTTTTCCTAAATGTCTCTACCTGCCTTCCCTTTTTAAGTACCCTATATAGGAAATAAAGACCTTAGTTAAATAGGAATATATATGTGGGGTATCAAGAGTTCCTCCTGTGAGTGTGTTCGGATATTTATGTCTGATGTATCCGAGTCTGAAAGGGACAACAACGTCACTTATCCGCTGGAGGAGAGATTACTTAATTACATCTTATATGGAAAGGTGAGTTGAGGTGGCCAACCTCAGTCACAATAAAAGATAAAGCTCAGTATCGAGTCTTGAAATCATCGTGTAAGGATGTTGTTGAAGTGCCAACTAGACTTTAAGTGCACAAAATCTGTAAAAAAAATGTAATGGATTAACCCGTCAGTGTGGAGACAACGTAACAGAACCAGTCGTCACTAAAGTTTTGATGTTCGGTGCATTAAAAGCGCAGTCCGAGTGCAGAACCTCAGTAATATAGAAGTGACCTAAGGGTGCCAGCTTTAGTCACTGGACTTAGATGCTTAAGGCTTATATGCTCAGTGCAAGGATGCGAGGCTTACATGCTTGGAACCTTAGTACTATAGAAGCGACCTGAGGGTGCCAGCTTCAGTCATTGGACTTAATCTTGGTGTATTAGAAGTGCGACCTAAGTGCCGTATAGTCTCAGTGTCTTAAAAGTATGGTTTGGATGCCAACCCTTAGTACTATAGAAGTGACCTAAGGGAGCCAACTTCAGTTACTAGAGATTGTGATGCTCGTTGTGAAGGGACAGTTATCAGCGATGTACTTGGGACGTACATTCGTTAGGTCATTTTGATGCCCCCTTTTTTTTTGAAATTTGAATTGCATAACCATCACATCTATTTGTATGTCAAAAGATGAGACGTTTCGGCTACCATAATAATGACAACTCGATTAATGAGTTTTTTCGTTTCCTAGTTTACCTTTAATGATGTGGGAGAAATCAAAGTTTTTATAAGGGTAGTTAATGGTCTGTTCCAGAGCCTTCTGTTGCCCTATAAGTATCTCTGTTTCTTTAATGTGTTGCATTTTTGCTTCTTGCTATCTTATTGGCTTCTTCTATATTCTCTACCTCTTTTTACTTCTACCACTAAGCTTTTTCCTACAGCAACCCTTGCACTTTTTTAACTAGGTGATCCTTTTCTTTCTTCCTTTATTGCTCTATATTATGTTTTTAGATAAATTCATGGCACCGAGGAAATAAATTAGCTCTGATCTGTTCATTTCTAGAATAGACGAGGAGTTGTTAGGGTGGTATCGGAGGCATTTTAGTATTCCCGCCAATTTCACCCTGTATACCATCGATAGAAAATTTAGAGCCCATACTCTCATGCTAGGCTTCAATAGGTTAGTAGTATATTTTGACCAACTAGAGGGGGGTCTGAAGTTCCCTTTAGATCCCTTTATAAATACATTCTTAAATAGGTATAATATAGCATCCGGTTAGCTTCATCCCAATAATTACCAGATTCTGACCAGGTTTATACAATTGATGCACGAGGAAGGTAGGGAGCCAGACTTAGACATTCTGCAATACTTATATAGTCTGACTAAGAAGAAAGGGGAGCTAATATTCTCATTATTGGCCATCCCAACCATAGTTTTTTTATGAAGTTGTCGGACCTTTATAAGGAGTGGAGGTACAAATTTTTCATTGTTGAGCACCACTCAAACTTCATAGATGTTCAGTGAATGTGGTCTGACGAGTGCCATAGGATGAAGCGGCCTCTGAAATTTTCCGACCATAATATCGAGATGTTCCTGAGACTTTGCCTCAATGGTCTGGCTGATGCTCAGTCAGCCAAAGATTTATCGAGAAGATACCTATGAAGGGTTTGCCCAGATCGTGTACAATTAATTAGTACATTTTCATCGTGGGGAGGTACCTCTCTAACTTATGTTTTTATTTTTTATTTGTAGATGGATGACTTTTTTACGTTTGCGGACGAGATTCAAATTGTAGTTAACGAGCCAAAGACACAAGTAAAAGCTCTTGTTTCATCTCCATCACCCGAACTTGCAGTGCCCACAGTCTCAGATGAAGCCATCGCCAGTTTGAATGAGAAGTCTGTAGCTAGGACTTCTCAGACTAAGAAAGGTGGAAAATGAAAAAGGCATCTCATAAACAGAGACTCTAATGCTGAGGAGCTTGATGAAGAGATATTTTTCCAGTGTCTAAGGCTTTCTAAGTGTCTAGGCATGAGAACTTAGATACTGAACAAGATGAAACCGCTGAGTGTCTCGAACACTTAGGTTAGAGATCAGTACGCTAAATCATTGAGGCTACCGGTTGATATGTAGTGGTGGATGGAGGAAGGCCGTGAGGACCTATTTAGCTCCATGATCAAGCATTCACTAGAAGTAAGTTTGGAACATTATTTAATTTTCATGTTTCGGGTTTTAAGGTAATGACGCAAATTCCCTATTCTCAGATGACCCAAGTGTTGCTTCTGGCGAAGGTTAAGTACTTCTTCTTGAAGAGCCAATACAACATAAAGGAGACAAAGGCCAAGACCATAGCGATCGACTTTGAAAAGAAGTTGGACAACGTGAAGGCAACTTTAGAACTCTGTTAGACCAAATATGCACAGGCCAAGTCTGAAGCGGAGGCAAGCTAAAAGAAGGTGGTAGAGCTAGAGCACAGTCAAGCTCAACTGATGAGGAGGATTGAGGACCAAGACTCTCGGATTGTTGATCTAGAGAGGAAGCTGAGTGAGGTCGAGAAATCCTGAGAAAATGATAAAAGATCTTATTAGAATATGGTCGAGGGGTTTCTCAAGGCATACAGGTTTGAGTGAAAAAGAGTCATGTTTTCCCAAGATCCGGCTCTGGACTTGACTGACTTGGATAAGATAACACCAGCTGACCTGGCTAGGATCGCTTTCGAGGAGGATGCCCAGAACAAGGCCTCTGCCCTTCATGCGAGAAATATTTCTAAATCAGTTAAAAGGTCATCTTCTGAGCCTCTAGTGCCTATCAGTGCTATCAATGTTGCTCCCCCTCTTATCTCCAAGTCTAATATGTTGGATGTACATTTGGTAGACTAAAGATTTTTTTTAATTAACTTTTGTAATATGATTTTTCTTCGATGAATGAAAATGCTTTATTGAATTTTATTTTAAATATATCTATTGGTAATATTTTTAGAGACAATTTGAGTTCCAGTATCATTATAATTCCTTACTTTTTTTGTCTCTTATTCTGTATACTCCTTTAGATGTTCGTTCTGAAATTTGATAAGACCCTTCCCAATTGGGTCTAAGTTTGCCAATATCGGAGTTACCTTTACCGATGTCTGCCCTTCTGAGCACCCAGTCTCCTATATTGTATTGTCTTGGGCGGATGCGCCGGAGATGATATTATGCTATTTTCCTCTTTTGTGCCTCTGTGACAATGAATGCCCATTCTCTTATTTCTTTTAGTAAATCCAGACATATCCGAGTGTCAATATTGTTGATGTCCTAATCCAATTCTCTACTAACCCAGTAACTTAGCGTTCCAATTTTTACAGGTATTACTGCATCCATAATGTAGGTTAGATTGAATGGTGTTTCTTATGTGGATGATTTGGATGTAGTCTTGTAAGCCCATATAACATTGTTCAACTCTTCGACCCAGTTTCCCTTCTTTTCATCGAGCCTTTTCTTCAATCTCTGCATGATAATCCTGTTGGTGACTTCCATTTGTTCGTTTGTCGTGGGTGGGCTATCAAGGTGAAATGAAGCTTTATTTTAAGGTCAGAGCAAAACCTTATGAACTTCTCATTATCTAACTGTTTTTCGTTATTTGTAATTAGAGTGTGTGGTATTGTAATATCCCGAGTTTTTAAATAATTTTAAACTGCATCGGGATATGCAGTGTTAATAATTTATATATATATTTGATTATTTAATTATTTGATTATTTATTAAAGTTATTTTTAATTATTTTAAGTCTTTTACGTAAAATTTTCTCGAGAGTTTTATTTTCGGGGAAATTAAAACTTAAATAAATAATTATTAATTATTTTGGACAGTTTTGTGAATTTGCATGAGTCCATGCATGATTTTAAGTGTCGTATTAAAATATATACATATACATGCATATATACACATTTAATTAATTAGGGTTTATTTTTAATTAAATTTATATTATATTATATAGTTTAATAATTAATATGTGTATATATATGTATATGTATATAGATATTATTAATTATGTGTGTGGTGTATATTAATTTGAATATAATATTCATTTATTATTATAATATAAATTAAAGATATATATATACATGTAAATACATATTTATTTACAAAAAACAAAAGTTTCCTTTATTTACAACTTGTGCCACCCGATCACCTTCAAGCTGCTCGACACCCTTTCACCCACTTCTGGTGACTGCAACATCGATTTTTTATCATTGATGTGTCTCTTATCTTTCCTCCTCCATCTCCAACCCATTCTGCCGCCTGAAGCTCCCTTTTCCGGCATTGTTTGATCGGTTTTTTCCTATAAACCGAAAACCACCATTAACTCCGATCACAATGATTCTGGCCACCGTTTGGAGTGCCACCTATCTCTATCTCTTCCTTGAGCTCCAGTGAGTGCAATTCTAAGCTTGGTTTCACTTGATTTGGTCTAGATTTTCCTAGGTTTCCAATTTTCAATTTCGGTCAACTTTTGTTCTTCATTTTTTTGAGCTTCAATTTTAATGATTCAAGAAAACTTCCTTCACAAATATTAATCCTAGTAGCTCAATATACATACTATAATTTTTTTGGAATTTTTGGGAATTATTTTGATTTTTGTGAATTTTTTATTATTTTATTAATATTTTCTAATTTTCTTAAATTAATTAATTAAATTATGAAATTGTGATTTATGGTGTTTATAGGTGTTAAAATGAATTTATAAATTTATTTTTAATTTTTATGATTTTTATATAATTATTGTGAATTTATTTAGTTTATGTGATTTTTAGAATATTAGGTTAATTATGTATTTTATTGAAATTAATTGGTTAATTGAGTATATTTGTTGATATTATTGAATTATATGTTGAGAAATTAATTTTTGAGTAATTATACTATTTTTAGTGAATTTTTGAATAATTATAGTGAATTTATATATAGTAGGGGTATTTTGGTAATTTGACATTAAATTGGCTAAAAATATAATTAAATTGGTTTTAATAGTTATTTGAGGTATAAAAATTATTTCTACAAATTATTTAGTATTTTTAACTAAATTAAACTATTTTTCGTAAATTATTTTGAAATTATATATAATATACTATATTTCTAAATAAATGAGTTTTTATCGATTTTCAATATGTTTTAGGGCTAATTAAGTAATTTGGATTTATAAAATGTATTTTGGTCAATATTTATGAATTTATCAAGAATTATGGATTTCTAATACTATTTTATTAAAATTAGGGTTTTTATGTATTTATCGGTAAAATAATTATTTTAGCGTTTGAATTTTTAAATTACTATATTTTGAGTATTAAAGGGTATTTTTGGTGTTTCTGATATTTAAATGTATTATGTGTATATCTTGAGAATTGTGAACCTTGGTCGATGGAATTGTAGTTTGGGAGTCCGACCGAGGAGCTATGTGATTGTTTATTTTCGAAGCGTGTTTCTTTGCAGGACCGACTCTACTCTTTGAGTAAAGAGATGTCCATTTTATAGGGGAGGTTCTGTCGGATTTTTGGTAGATTTCTCATAAAACGTGACAACCGGTCCGAATCTAGTTTTAAATTTTTAATTGAATCCTTCCGTAGTAATTCTAGAAGCATAAAGTTAGAATTTATTCTGATGGTTGTTATTTTATTTTTCTAGTTGCGCTGAGACTGAGGCCTAATGGATCAGGCCCGCAGAGTTTGTCTCGAGGAACGCACACCAGTGAGTTATTATACTGTATATATATGCATTGCATATAGGATGCATCACTTAGGGTTTTTCATTTTCATTATATGTTTTTAAAGTGATTTAAATTATAATATTTTTGGTATACCTAGGGTTTGTATTTTTGTATATATGCATGTTAAATAATTATGTATGTTATTTTGATATATGCACGTTAAACAATTAGGTTTATATTTAATACATTTTAGTATATATACATGTTTTAAATGTACATTTAGTCATAATTATTTTATTAAATGATTAGTATGCTTTAGGTATAGTTTCAGTATATTTTAGGTTTATTCTTAAATAATTGCATGCTATATTATGAACCTACACTTAAATTGTTTTTAAGTTTATTTTTGATATATTTTTTATATATTTCCAAATAAATGCATGTTTTATTATTAATTCATACCTAACACATTAGTGGTATACTTAGGGTTTATTTGTGATATATGCATGCTAGAAAATTAGGTTATTTTGGTATATTGTGAATATATGTTAAACCTAAACGCATGTTTTAGTACAAACACATATTTAAATGAATATTTATAAATAATTATTTTATTAAGTGATTTGTGTACTTAAGGTATATTCTTAGTATATTTAGGTACATTTTTAAGCAAATGCATGTTGTATTATTAAAATGCACTTAAATTGTTTTTTTACTATATTAATGGTTTATCTTTAGTATATTTCATATTTTATTTGAAATATATATATACCCGAAATATACTGAGTATATTTTAGGTATATTTTTGGTATATATAAATGGTTGATTTTACTATTATGAATATCATTCTATATTAATTATTTTCTGAATGAATGATTTATTTTAAGTGAAGAATATCAATAGAATGTGCTTCCTAATGGGCATCACTAGGACCGTGTACGTACCGGTGCGATAGATAAGGGTTGAGTGAGAATTAATTTTGATGATTATGATTGATTTGATTGAATTGACTAAGATTAATGGCATGATAGATAGTGTGATTGTGGGCCAATCACATCGACAGTCAGACTGCTGGAGCTCGGTTGACTTAGTGTCTCGGGGCCAGTCTACTATCCATAATGGAATGAATGATCTATTGATTTGATTGAGATATGAGGTGATAGATAGTGTGATTGCTGGAGCTCGATTGACCAAGTGTCTCAGGGCCAATCACACTGACAACCAGATTGCTGGAGATCGATTGACTTAGTGTCTCTAGACCAGTCTGCTATCCAGATTGGAATAAGTGTTCTATTGGAATCAAGTGAGCCTGTATGGCTATAGTGATGATGAGGTTGATTGAGGTTGCTATTATTAGGGTTCTATGAATCCTTCATGAATTAAACTAAACATTTTCTGCATTTAGTATATTTATATAAGCAGAGTTGGCATATGTGTGGAATGCGTGAATATATATATATATATATATATATATATATATATATATATATATATATATATATATATATATGTGTGTGTGTGTGTGTGTGTGTGTGTGTGTGTGTGTGTGTGTGTGTGTGTGTGTGAATGCATGATTGGATATGTTTTAGATTGCATGTATATATAGTATAAAAATTCACTCAGTGAGGTCTGACCCCCCTCAATTATTTTTTTTAGGAGATCCTATATCTTCAGATCTTAGTAGTAGAGTTCCTCACCGGTGTTCTTCTGTTCCAGCTAATTTATGTAAATATATATTTTGAACTCTGATTTGTATCCTAGAAACTGCAGTAGTAGTGTTATTGTATCAAAAGAGTATTATTTTGTTTTAATATTTAATACTCAGAGAGTTATATCCGAACATTGTATAAATAAATTTATTTATGGAAGGATTTGGAGTATGTACTTTGTATATTAATTCAGAAAAATTTTAATTTTATCGTACTTTATTTATTTATTGCATGATTTTATTTTCTAAGGCTTGCTACAGATTCTAGATTCGAAAGAATTCCTATTCTCTAGTGCCGGTCATGACTTTTAGTTTGGGTCATGATAGGTATTCCAAACCTACTGATGATTTCTCTCCAGAAAAAGTATTGGATCCGGGCTTTTATGATAGTCGGTATAGCTTCCACCTCTACCTACTTAGTGAAATGGTCTATGGCCACAATCAAGAACTTATTTTGTGATGTGGAGGTTAGGAAGGGACCTAGGATGTCCATTCCCTATACTGCAAAGGGCTAGGGGCTGCCGATCAGATGTTAAAGGTTGGAGGGCTTATGGTGGAGACAGGCAAATTGTTAGCACTTATGGCATTCCTGAGTTAGCTTTTGAGCATCCTTAGACATGGTGGGCCAGTATTATCCTTGTAGTAATGCTTCCTGGTTAACGTGTAATGTGACTCGTGCGCTTCATAAATGCCTTCGTGGATTTCCCTGAGTATGTAGTTTCCTTCCTTTGAGAATACATATTTAGACCATAGGTGTGAGAGGGATCTTCTATAAAGTTCTTCATGAAGTATAGAGTAGTGGGCTACCTTTATCATTAGTTTCCTAGCTTTTAATTTATCTTTTGGGAGTGTCCCATTTATGAGATATTGGACGATCGACTTTATCCACTCTAGGCTTTCTTGTATCTCCACGATATTTGGATCTTCATTACTGGGTTTTATTAGTGCTTCGATGAGCTTCATGTCTCTGAATGCCTAACTATCTTTGGTTGCTAACTTAGCAAAGAGATCAGCTTCGAGTTTTCATTTTGAGGTATCTGTATTATTTCCCATTGTCCCTCATCTTGCTTAATCTTTTCAGGAGTTGCATGACTTTCCCAACATATTTGGCGATGCTTGGATCCTTAATCTGGAATGTCCCTTAAACCTGGTTTACTACCAATTGAGAGTTCGAGTGTATCTTGAGATGCTTATCTTTGACTTTAGAAGCTAACTTTAATCCTATAATGAGCGCCTCATACTCCACAACGTTATTGGTGGCATTATACTTTAACAAAATTGCATATCTGATAAGAAATTTATGCAATCCTTTAAGGATGATCATGGCACCGTATCCCTGAGTGGAGGACGCCCCGTCCATATAGAGCTTCCACTCTGGTGCATTGGTGATGGTGAGATCTTCTGGTGTCATCTCTTAGACAAAATCTGCTAATGCTTGAGCTTTCACCTATTGACGGGACTCATAGTTGATGTTAAATTCTTCGAGTAATACCAACCATTAAGCCAATATGCTCGAAGTCTCAGGTCTTTACAATATTTTTTGCAAAGGGAAGTTGGTTCTTACAATAATGGAATGAGCTTGGAAGTAGTGCCTGAGCTTCTAGGATGCATGACGACGACCATGACTAGTTTATCCAGCGTTGGGTATTGAATCTCTGATCCTCAGAGTATTTTGTTGACATAATGCACTGGATTTTGCTGGCCCTCTTCCTCCCTTACCAGTACCGAGGCTATGCATTTTAGGCCCATTGAAAGGTATAAGTATAGTGTTTCTTCCTGGACTAGCTTGCTGAGCAGAGGTGGGGAGGATATGAATTTTTTAATATCTTCAAAAGTTGTCTAGCAATCTTCCATCTAAATAAATTTTTTGGAAATTTTTAAAGCTAAGAATATTGGTAGGCATCATTTGGCTGAGCAAGAGATGAAATGCCATAAAGCCGTGATTCTGCCATTAAGCTTTTGTAGTTCATGGATGGTCTTCGGAGCTTTCATATTGAGAATGGCTTCCATATTTTCCAGGTTGGCCTCAATACCTTTGTGAGATATCATGAATCCTAGGAATTTTCCTACCTTGACTCGGAAGATGCACTTTTCCAAATTTAGCTTGATCCTGGACTTATTCAGTAATTGAAGGACTTGATCCAGATCCACGGGGTATTGATCTGCATGCTTGCTTTTGATAATAATATCGTCCATGTATACTTCCACATTTCTCCCAATCTGGTCTCGAAATACATGGTTCATCATCCTCTGATATGTGGCTCCAACATTCTTTAACCCAAAGGGCATTACCTTGTAGCAGTAAAGACCTTTATGGGTGATGAAGGATGTTTTTTCTTGGTCTTCTTCCTTCATTGGTATCTGGTGATATCCTTGCGCTACATCTATAAAACTATATAAATCATGGCCGACAATGGAGTCTTCTAGCTGGTCAATTATTGGCAGGGGGTAGTTGTCTTTGGGACACGCCTTGTTGAGGTTAGTATAGTCCTATACTTACCATTTAATTTCTTTACTAGCACCACGTTAGCTACCCATTCCGAGTGGGTAACCTTTTTTATGAATCCGGCTTTTAGTAACTTCTTTATTTCCTCAACAATTATCTTCTGCCTCTTGTATGCAAAAGTTCATTTCTTCTGGATCACTAGCTTCGCCCCTGGTTTGATATTCAAGCTATGTAAGGCAATCTGAGGATCTACTCTAATTATCTCTGACGCGCGAGAGATAAAACCTCCTGAGTGCTTGGTAAGGACTTCACTTATTCCTTGCTCGGTTTCAGAGTCAAGTTCATTATTGATCTTTACCATCTTCCCATCAGTAATCTGTAATGTCTGAGTGTCCTCAATCGGTTTAAGTCCGTCTCCTTATTTCTCTATCTCCTAAGTCTCTAGGGGGAATGCTTCCATCTAAGGTTTGATTGCTATTTGGTAGCATTGCCTGGCCATGTGCTAATCTCTATAGATCGTAAGAGTTCTACCCTCGATTGGAATCTTTATGGTCAGGTGTTGGATACTTGTGACTGCATTGGTTTCATAGAGTGTTGGTCGTCTTATGATGTCGTTATATGCCCATAGAAGATCCACTATATTAAATAGGGCTTTAATGACTTCCGTTTCTTCAATGTCTCAGTTTTTGAATTCCAGACTTAGCTTTGTAATTCCCATCAACTGTATGGTTCCTCCGCATAAGCTTATAATAGGATTTTGGATAGCTTTTAGGTTAGTGATGAAACCCCCCATTGCTTTGTCAGCATTCAAAGACAGTGTGTTGATGGCGCTCCTGTTGTCGACCAATAACCTCTTTACCAGATAATTGTTAATGTATACGCTTACCACCATGGCGTCATTGTGTGGGTGCCAAATATGCTTCCCATCCTCAGAATCAAACACGATGACCTCTCTCTTTTTATGGGCTGGTCCTTCTCCCCGACTTCTCTTAGGTCTTTTCTCAGCATTTTATCCTCTGATTATCATGTTAATGACCCCGGCTGGTTCGGTTTGGGCCTTTTTAAGTTCTGGCTTGTCTCGTCCTTATACATTCAGATTGCTAGTCCTTTTGGATATGTCAGTGAAATTTTTGAATCTATCGCTCTACACCATTTTTTCTATGGCACTCAGTAGGCCTCGATGTCGTGCCTATAGTCCCTGTGATACTAGCAATAGTGTCCTCTATCTTGCGTGGCTCTTCAGTTTGGGCTTATTCCTCTGGTTGGGGTAATTCCCACCCCATTTTTCCTGACCCACATGAGGACCTTAGATCTAGAGGTATTTAAAGGTGTGTATTTATTAGCTTTTTTTTTTAAATTTTTCCACCGGGTTTTTAAAATATGTTCATGGGAAGCTTCCTCTTCTCGGTCTTGATCTCTCTTCTCTAACTGGTGTTTTTTCTTCCTCCATTCGTATCCTTCTATCTTTATCCATTTTTATCATTTTGACTGTCATGGCCATCACCTCCACGAAAGTGCCCAGTTCTTTTATCATTAAAAGTCTTTGAGTTTTTTTGAGTCCGGTGCCATTCTTGAGGACTTTGATAGCAACTTCGTCTATAAGATTTTTGATTTGCATAGCCACTTTGTTGAATCGATCTAGGTAGCTTCATAGTGATTCATCAACCTCTTACCAACACATTCGATGGTCATTAATATTTTTGGCTAGAAGAATGTTAGTGACGAACCTAGTTTGGAACTTCTCTGCCAGGTCTTCAAAAGAAGTGATGGAGTTCTCATGAAGCTGGTGAAACCATTTTTGAACATTCTTCGTGAGCGTGCTTAGGAAAATTCTGCACATGATGTCATCATTTAAATTTTGGAGCAACATTCTTGTTTTGAACGAGGATACGTGGTTGACGGGATCTCCAATTCCATTATATTGATCTAGTTGTGGCATCCTAAAGTTGGTTGGAATTTCTATCTGGATTATCCTCTTTATGAAGGGCGTTCTACCTTCTATAATACATTCATCTTCCTTCCTCGGTCTTGTGCGAGCTTTGTGTATAACCTCTTTAACCTTTCAGGTTAATTTTGATCATCAAGAGCTAAAATTGTGGAGCTATATTCTTCTTTTGGAGCTTTACCTTTCCCCTTACTCCCTCTAGGCAATTCCGAAGGTGTGGTATTTTCTATATTAGTTGGTCCAGGGTTGTCACTTTGAATCAAGGTGTTCAATTATTGCTGCATTAACGCTATCTAGGCTTGGATGTTTTGTATCATTGCTTTTTTATTTAGGGTGAGGTTGAGTGTTTAAGTTACGATGTTTAGGTTAGGTGTAGTTATGGCTGGTGTTTCTGTTAGATTTGGAAAAGGTACAGAAGGTATAGGTCGGTGATGATGTTGTATGGGGGCATAATACGGGAAGTCAGTGCTGAGAGTCGGCCATCCTTAGGTGTTTTCAAGAGGAACGTGTGTATTACCAGATGAAGGTCCGGTGCATGGGAAAGTAGGTGGAGGTACCACTGTTGGAAGAGATGATGTCAAAGTGATTGGAGGAATGGGGACAAAGAGGTTGGTGTGAGTGTTAAGAGTTGAGATTGGCGATGGGCTAGAAGTCATAGCATCAACGTCTTAACTTGGCAAATGCACAAATGGCTTTTTCCTAAGAGTTCCCACAGACAACACCACTTGATAACTTACTTTCCGAAACTCTTAAACTGGAACCTTACCATAAGTGTATAAAATGAATTTAGAGATAAGAGATAAGAAAGATCCTCACAAACCTTCTGATGCCTAAGTCAGAAGTGTATAAAATGAATTTAGAGAGAGAATGAGAACAATAAGAATACGAGAGAATAGAATGAATAAGAATGAGGGATATAAGGTCCTATTTATAGTGATAGTGATATTTAAACCTGAAAAGAGTAGTATGTCTTTTTGGATAGGAATTCTAGATCAATTAAGAGAATGTTCCTTCTTGTTTCGGAAATCTTCTGCATAAGAAAACTTTTCCTAAATATCTCTGGTTGTCTTTCCTTTTCTGAATAATCTGTATAGGAAATAAAGATATTAATTAAACATAAATATATATGTGGGGTATCAATAATTAAAGGTAGTGATTTATGTTGCTATATGCAATATCAACAATATACGCAAATAGTACTAAATTATTTTATTATTTTATTTTATTTCATATAACTCCAATTATATAAGGTGAAAATGTAATTATATACTTTTTTTTTTTTTGTTTTACCTGTAGTTTGTATCACAAGCAACTACATCTATTATTACCTAAAAATTAATATTTTTTTTTTTTAACTTGGTCACAACTAGCAGCCGTGTAATTTGACGAGAATATTGACCACCACTACAATATCCCAAGTTATATATATAGATATATATAAAAGATAGCTAGCAGGGAGACGTGTGTTGTCCACAAGTCTTTTGATGCTGTGCATTAATTAAAATTTGATATCTTCTTGGCGTTGATGTTCAACATATAAAATGCAATTCCATGCATCGCTGTCAGATTTTAGCCTCTCAACTCATCTAGCAACAAAGAAAGAAAATAATATCTGAGGTAGAGAATGTGTTCTGTGGTATCCACAAGCCACTCACGATAGAGCATCTCTATCTAGAAAAAAAAAAAAAGAAAGGCAATAATATTGTTTCAATTTTCAACATTCAAATCCAGCCAAAAACATACACATTACTTTAGTTATTGACAATTATCAGGCTTATCATCTTGATCATCAATCGAAAGATCCTTCTCGTTTTTCTTTGTTTCGAATGTGCTGTTTAATTTTATTGTAATACACATCCGACTATTTAAAAGTTTGAACTCCCATATGAATTTCATTAGTGACGAATCATATTAAATTAAGTCTGATAAATTTTGAATAATATTTTTTAATTTAAACTATTAATTTTTATAGTTTATTAAATTTTAATTACTGTGGATGAATCTAAATAAAATAGAAGAACATTAAAAATGATTTTCTAAATTTTAATAAGTAAATTAATATGATTATATATAAATATTATGATTTAAATTTAAAATATTGTTTAAGTGAGAGTGATGTACTATTAGTTCATCCAGTAATTAGCCGAAATTAATATTTTATTTAAAAAAAACTCAGCCTTTTCACCACTTGGGCCTACAAGTATGGGTAAAGGTCCCCTCCTTTCAAGCATCTTAATCTTATTTTGGACGCGTCAAATTCATGCTCTTTGCTCTTTCCAATCAGTAGATTCCTTGCGTATTTGATTAAATGTATATACAGTCGTTTAGCTAGTGGTGTGAACTGAATTATCCTTCACTTTCTTGCCTTTTTTATTTGCATTATCTACCAAAAAGAAAGTGGCTAGTCAGTTTCAAAGATGATAAACAACGATTCAAGCCAGCCAGAGCTTATTGCCCTAAAAAAAAAAAAAAATCGGAGTATATGCTCTGGAAGGCATAGAACAGTGACAATTCATTGGTTTAAACTCACGTCCAATTTTTGCACGCGCACACAATTCATTGGAAACTTTCAATGTCAAATTCCTGAATCTATGCCACAGTCTTGGGTGAACCAAGAACATAATATATGGGTAGCTACCTGCACTTTATGCATGCACTTCCTGCTTTCTTTCATATTGATCTCATTCAACACCTGGACAAAGGCAATAATAATCTTCAACCACGACACAAGATGCTTGATATCATTCCTGGGTACGATTCAGTGGAACCAGTTGGGTTTATCTATATATTCTCACTGGTAATCTCAAATCCAAGTCTCAGAGTTTACTCTCTTTGGGTGTCAAATTCATCATCAGGTGAAGACGATTCAGGGTGTTTGTCATCGCTTGACAAGCAACTCCTAAAATCTACTGCATCTCTGGGGCTGGTGTGGTTTTGCCACCCGAGGGGGTCATTAGAGCCCACTTGAAGCTAGCAATGTTCCATTTCTTTTGTGTGTAAAACATATAAAAGAATCGTGATCCATGTCGCCACGTGTGGTGGGAAAGGATATACAGATTATTTTCCATTCTTGCCTTTATTGAATTTTTGGTACTCGGTGAATACGAGCGGTAAAAAAATATTTTATGAAACACAATGTTAGTATTCCTATCGCGGCTCATAACAATAACTAGGGGTGTGAAAAAACTAAACTGGATATAATAATCGGATTGAACTACCTAGTTCAGTTCGATTTCCGAAAATTTTAAAAAATCAGTTAAAATTGAGGAACCGACCAAAAATTGAATAAATTAAATTATATGTATTACATGTTGATAGCAACCAAATTCTCATGTGTAGTTTGACGGTCAGCGTATTGCCAAAGTGAGATCACGTGCCCGTTTCGAAACTTCAATGCTGCAGCAATACAACCACCAAGTCACATATAGGTTGATTCGCTAGTGATATAGCAGTCATTTTATTTTAAAAATATCAAAAGATATATGGTAATTTTTACCTAATTTAACGGTAAGTGTTCCAAAAAAATTGAGGCTAAGCCTATATTATGATCAGGTGTATTATCTATCCGTCCAGAATCAGTGGGCTTGTGTGGATCTATGAGTCTATATGTATACATGAAACAATTACATATATTATTTCTCTCTGTCTACCTGACATTTCAAAATATGTTTTTTCCTATTTATTTTGATTCTCTTTACTTTTATTATTTTTGTCTATTATGGTTGTTTGGCAAAATTTATACTCTATATGAATGTAATATTATTTTTATAGATTATGAATGTGTTTTAATTTTTTTTAATAGGTTATGAATTTGTTTTAATTTTTATAGGTTATGAATGTATTTTAATTTTTATAGCTTATAAATGAACTTTAATTGTTTTGTAAGTTATATATATGTTTTAATTTGATAGGTTATTAATATTTAATAATGATTTTTAATGTAATATAAATACAATCCTTCTATTTCTATTTTCTCCTCTCTTTTTTTTGATTTCCCTTTATTTATTTTTTATGGATGGATAACTTGTATGAATTTTATAATAATAGAGAGCATCCAGAGGTCTCTATCATTATAAAATTTTATACAACACATTTGTGGAGTCCTTAAATAGATAGTTTGATTCATGTTGACTCTCCTTGAAATTGTTATAATCTAAATTTTTATAAATTATAAAATTAAATTTTTAAGATTTATAGTATTAATAATTATGTTATTAAATTATAATATTTGATTATTAGTAAAATTAAATTTAAATTTTTGGTGTTGAATATTATTATTTATGTAAATTATTGATTTAGTGTATTTAGAATACTTTAATATATATATATATATATATATATATATATATATATATATATATATATATAATAATTATTAGAGTACATTTTAATATATTATGTGGATGAAAAATAAGATAAAAAAAATATTTTATTTTTAAAATAATAATAAAATTTTGTCATTATATATATATATATATATATAAACAATTTTTTTTCCTTCTTTCTCTCTTTCTTTCCTTTCTTCTTTTCTTTTCTTTTCTCTTCCCTTGCACACACCCAACGCCACCACCACTTGTCACCATCCACATCCACCACGTTGCCACCTCCACTGATCAGCACCACTAGCTTGCTGACACTGACAGCAGCGCCACCACCCTCCCCTTCTTCCTTTCTCTTCTTCTCTCTCGTTGACCGGTTCATATTCGGGTTTGTCGGTAACCTCTGAGCTCGCCGCTGATCCCAAATTAATCCTCATCCTTTGGGCTTCTTAAGCCCTCAATCAATTGTGATTTTCAACTCTGGTAAGTCTCTCAAATTTGTGAAATTGTGTTTAGGCTAATTTTGGATATTTTGTGAAATTGAGCTTAAATTAGGTTGGTCTATGTTAAATTGATTTTAGATTATTGTTATAAAGGTTATGAGCTTTCCAAATATATGTTTAAATTTAATTTTGGAAATTTTTTTTGAAATGTCATTATTCCAAGCTTAGAGTTACTATTCTGGCACTATGCTGAACTCGGAAACATTATATTTTTAATAAATTTTACTGATTATTTTGAACAAATTTTATGAAGAAAGTTTATTGAAATTATGTGTAGAATTTTTATTATGAATTTTTGAATGTTTATGTGAAAAATGAATTTTTGGAAAAATTAGTAATTTTTATATTTTAGTTGAAATTATTATTAATTATTATATTTTAGACAGTTTTTGAGTAATAAATAGCACTAAAATAATTTTAATAATTTATTTCCTATTTTTAGCTAATTATTAGTAATTTCCGGAAAAATATATGAATAATGATTTTAATTATTATTTTTAAGTTTAAATAAGTTTTTGGTTATTTTTATTATATATTTTAGCAATTTAAATAATTAATTTTAATTAGTGCTATTTAATTGCAAAATTAGAAGAATGGATTTTTGTTAATATAATTTAATTACAAATTAGAATTTTATTATTTATTTTGGAAATAAATATTTTTTATACTTTTATTATGTAAATGAATTGATTTGTGATATTTAAATGAATTTTTATGA
The DNA here is from genome assembly GCA_947683625.1 of Mallotus nudiflorus. Taxonomy (NCBI): domain Eukaryota; kingdom Viridiplantae; phylum Streptophyta; class Magnoliopsida; order Malpighiales; family Euphorbiaceae; genus Mallotus; species Mallotus nudiflorus. The sequence goes on from CANTUR010000239.1 coordinate 5,340,560, forward strand.
TTTTTGGTGAATAATTGGAATTTATATTATTTTATTTTTGGTGGATTGTGTGGTTCTTGGTTGGGCAATAATAGTAGTTCGAGGACCCAATCCGAGAAATTGAACTTTATGGATATTTTGAAGTGTGTTTGTATGCAGGATTGACCCTACTTTTATAAATGGATGTCCATTTTACAAAGGAGACTTTGTCGTCGGTAGATTTTATGTAAAATGTGATATCGAGTCGATCTTAAGTTTTGAGTTTTAATCAAATTGTGTCATAGATCAAGTTGTTCTTTACAAATTCTAAATGTATAAAATTAGTAATTTAATTCTAATATTATTATTATTATTATTTTTCCTTAACTGCATCGCGAGCTAGGCCTATTGGACTAGGCCAGCAGAACCAGAATAGAAGAGTGCACTTGAACTATGAGTTGTTATTATATGTATGCATTATATGTAAAAATATTTTGGCATCCACACTTTTTAATAAATATGAATTTTATTATGCTATGTTTGTATATATATTAAAATGAATATTTGTTTGTATATAATTGGATGTTGTATTTAACATATTATTTTATTTATAAAATGTTATTTCGGAGGATAATTATAGAATGTGTTATCTAGTGGGTTACATTATGGCTATTGTGCAGTAGTACTGTAATGACCTAATATTTTTAAATAAAATAATATGATTTTGGGATTTGTAGTATTAATAAAATTTTATATTTTATTTATATATTATTATGAAATTTGAATATTATTCATTTACGTTATTTTAAATATTTTATTTATGTAAAATAATTATTTTTGGAGGTTTATTATTTAAATATTAAAGTTACTATTGATATTATTATTATTATTGTCATTGTTATTTTATGTGGGTTATTATTATAATTATTATGTGTTATTATTATTATCATGGTTATTATTTTTATATTTTTATTATCATTATTATTATGTATTATTGTTGTATTATATTTAATTGAATTAAGTGCATGTGTGTATTATGTGTTATATATATATATATATATATATATATATATATATATATACAATACAAGTCATGAGCGATAGCGAAGCCAAGCCGGATAGGCTTTTTTATGTCGAAAGCCCCAAAACTAACTATCTTATAGCAGACAACTAACGCAAGCCTACTCAACTAATCTCATAAGTAAACGCCTGTTCGCAGCAGCCCGAGGAACGCAGCTAGAGTTCGCCCTGTCTTATTCGACTTAGGACTCGTCAATCTCAACCAAAGGAACTAGAGCTGGATCGGGCACAAGGAAATTCGAAAGGTCAAAAGGGTCATTATTCAGTCAACCCACCATTTCTTCTTCTTCTTCTTTGTTTTTCTTCTTTCCTTTCCCTTTTTTTTTATTATTTTTCCTTGTTTCCTGTGTGTTTCTTCTTCTCTCGATGCGTGATCTGCAAAGCTCTTCAGCCATCATCAGTTCATCGTTTCTTCACCAACGTTATCCCCTCATCTTCTCTTCTTCCTCTTCCTCTATTGACACTGGGAATGAGACGAAGCAGCAGTGGCAGCACCAGGACCTTCACGTTGTCAGAGACGTTTCTGATAGTGAGAGCTCGCTTTCTTGGGTTCTTTGGACTCCTCTAGCTCCGATCAAGATGATTCTAAGCTAGGTTCAAGCTCTAACTCGTTTGATTGTAAGTTTTGTTTGATTTTTAGTTTATGTCCATTTTTGTTTTTATTTTTTTTAAGCTTGAGTTTGGTTAATTCTTGATAAATTCTTTTTGAAATGTTGAGCTATGCATCTTAATCTACTCATAGGTATTTTTAGTTTATTTTTCTGATTTTATTTGATTTTTGGTTAATTATTGAATATTTTAATAATTAAAAATGAATTTTTGATAATTATGTTAATTAGTTATTTTGGTTGGAAATTTAGTCAATTTAGTGTTATTATTGTATGTTAGTAATTTTAGTATTGAGAAAATAATTTTTGGATATATTATATAATTTTTAGGAATATTTTTGTATTATGGGAATATTAGAATTATGTGTTAAATATATATATTTTAGTCAAAAGTATTATTAAATAATATTTTTTATATAATTTTGGTATAATATATGGTGATAAAATAATTTTAGTGATTTTATATAATTTTTGAGAAAATTATTACTATTATGTGATTTTTGATTTTATAAGTTAATTATGAGTTTTTGTTGAAATTGTGGTTAAATTATATGTTTTAAATGATTTTGAAATAATAATTGGTATTAAAATGATTTTACAAATTATTTACTATTTTCAGCTAATTAATACTAATTTTTGAAAATTATATTAAAATAGTAGATTATTTACTATTTTGATGATAAAATGGGTTTTAAACTAGTTTTATAATATAATTAAACTATTTATGTAGTTAATTGTGAATTTAACTATTTTAGGTTAATTATTTGAGAAATTGGTTTTTATTAATATTGTACAATAATTGAGATTTTATTAGTTAATTTGTGATAGTTTTGGAATATTATGTAAATAATAAATTTATTTATTATTTTGAGCTTAAATGGGTATTTTATTATTTTTATGATCTTAAATTGTGATTTTAATAATTATTTGCAATTTATTTTAATTTAATTATAAAATGGGAATTTTATTCCATTTATGAATTTTATTATCAAATATTACTTAAAAACTAGAATTTTATGTCTTAGTTGGAAAATAAAGGTTTTTAATATTTTTTTGGATTTTTTATGATTTTACTATTTAATATTGTTGGTTTGTGATTTCTAAACCTCGGTTGGGAAATTGTGCAGTTCGGAGTCCCAACTGAAGGTGTTGAGTGTTCTGTGTTAGAAGTGTGTTTTTCTTGCATGACCGACTCTACTTTTTAGTAGAGAGATGTTCGTTTTACAAAGAAGGTTCTGCCAATTTTTCGGTAGAATTCTTGTAAAATATGACATCAGGTCGATTCTGAAATTATGTGTTCGTCTGAGTTTCCAATCCATCGTTAGAGTCTTCTTTTAAAAATTCTTAGAATATTCAGTTAGAATATATTCTGATTTTTGTGATTATTTATTTTTGTAGTTGCACCGAGACCAAGGTATATCGGACCAGGCTCGTCCAGTCAGTCTCGAGGAATGCAAACTTGTGAGTTATTATACTATATATGCATTGCATTTAGAATGCATATTAATGATTTTACATTTTCATTATATGTTTGAAAGTGATTTAATTTATTAAATGATTTGGTATATTTCGGTTTATTTTTAGTATATTTTGATATATATACCTGTATATTTTCAATATACACTTAGTATATCTTTGGTATATTTATAGTTTATTTTGGTATATGCATGTTATATAAATTTGGTATATTTTCAGTATAGCTTTGGTATATTTTTAGTATATTCTTGTTTATTGTATGCCACTTTATTTTAATTGTGCATTTTATTATTTTCCATAAATATATGTGATTTGATCTCGATAGAACATGCTACCTAGTGGGTTGTACTATGACCGAATACGTACCAATGCGATAAATTTTAAGGTTGAATTATTATATCATTTGAGGTAATATTTGATTGATCGATTATTGAGAATTGATATGACTGAGTAGTGTGGTTGCTGGAGCTTGGTTGACCTAGTGTCTCGGGGCCAATCACACTGACAGTTAGACTACTGGAGCTCGGTTGACTTAGTATCTCGGGACCAGTCTACTATCTAAAATGGAATAAGAGAATTACCTTAGAATTAAGTGAGTATGTATGGCTAGCACTATTTTTTGTTTGAGGTTTCGAATATTAGGGTTCTATTTAATCCTTCATTTATTAAAATAAACGTTTTCTACATTTATTATATATATAAAAGCAGAGTTTGGCATTTGTGTGAAATACGTGTATATGTATATATATACAGATGTCTGACTGTATATGGTTTAAATTGCATGTATATATATTATAATAATTCACTCAATGAGGTCTGACCCCCTCAATTATTTTTTTCAGGAGATCTTATATTGTCAGACCTTAGTAGTAGAGCTCTTTGCCAGTGTTCTTCCGTCCCAACTATTTTATGTAAATGTATATTTAGACTTTGATTTGTAATCTAGAAACTGCAGTAGTAGTATTGTTGTACTAGTTGAGTTATTTGTATTAGAGAGTTGTATTTGAATATTGTATGAATATTTTTATTTATGATATGATATTGAGTATTTATTTTTATACATCGATTTGAAAATTTTTAATTTCGTCATATTTTTATTTACTTAATTGCATGCGCTTTTAATTTTTAAGGCTTGCTACGGGTTCTGGATTTAAAAGAATTTTCATTCCCTAGCGTTGGTCATAACTCCCGGGTTGGGTCATGATAAGTACATTAGATGTTAGACTATAAATTTATTGATTTGAGATATGATTAACTTATTATTGAGATTTATGGTGAAAGAGTGGCGTGATTTTGGGAGGTCGATTGATTTAGTGTCTCGGGGCTAATCATGTTGGCAGTGAGATTGTGGAAGCTCAATTAACTTAGTGTTTTAGAGTCAGTTTACTGTCAAAAATTAAAAAGATAAATATTTTTGGAATTAAGTTATTAGTGATATGCACTAGGTCAATCATTTGATTATGCATTGACTTTCTTATTTTATTAATAAAGAGGTATTTCATTATCATTTGATTTTATGATAATTATATGAATGGTTAATTCTTACTAAGGTCATTAAATATGTGACTTCATAGTAAAACCCTTAAATTAAAATAAGAGTTCTATTCTCATTATCCCTAGCCATTTATTCATTATATAAATATTAAAGTATTAAGGCTAGTATGATGTTAACTGATGGTTATGTTTTACTAATCATGAAAATGAGATATTAAGTCAACTCATAGGTATATGATGAGAGATCATGTATTGGATTGACCCACTATGAGAATATTGCATAGATTATTGTCATAAGTATTTCTCATCACAATAATTTTATTTCAATCCTTTGACCTTGAAATCATCATGGATTTCTACATAGCTATTTTATGTTTTGACACATTCTAACATTGTCTTTAACCGGACGATTAGATAGGATGTTGTTGGATATGAAATTAGTTATGTGAGGAATGTGAGTGATTTAGAAGGAATTTATCCCTCATTAATATGAGAAAAATATCTATGGGCCCCTTGATGAGATAGACTGAAGGAAAATGCATGGCCATGCTGAAATGAATTCATAAAGAGTTATCATTTTCAGTCTACTTGGAATCAAGTCAGAATATTGAACTATATAAGGATGACATTCTATGCCTTATATTCAATTAAGATATCATGTGATAAAGGGACGAAAAAATTCACTGTAATTATGTTATGTCAAATTATTGACTTCACATGACTTGGGTAGCCATAATATCTTACTAGAGACCACTTATGACTTGTCTTGCTAGAGGCCACTTATGACTTGTAGGCCTAAATAGAGATTTAGGCCCACTACCAATGTTATGTGAACCTACGAGGTCACACACTTAGAACAAGCTCAAAACGAATATGGGTTTAAAAGCCCAAAATAAACTCTATGGAAATAAATAATTAAAGTGTTTTATTCATTTATTTAAGATTAATGTTATTTTAAATAAATAAATAAATAAGATATTATTTCTAATTTGTTTTTAAAACAAAATCAGAATATAATAAATGGAAATTACCAAAAAGGTCTTTGGTAGGTGAAACCCTAATTTAGAGTCTATAAATATGTTATATTCTCTATGGTTTAATAGTTTTGTTTTTCCTTGCCTCCAAAACGGTTTTCTCTCTTCCTAGAAAACAAACATAGAGTTTTTCTTTTGTTCTTGATTTGTGAGACAATCAAGAAAGTTGCTAGCACACACTCCAATTCGTTTTGTGAAGGGCTGCTTGTGTGGATACCTATAGAGGACGCATCCTTTTGGAGACGTCTTGATCCGAACAACCAAAGCAAAAAGCTCGAGGTAAGGTGTCACCGGTGTGAACCTCCTCTCATCCTTCCAAAAAATCTTGTCTCTTCTACATTTTGGTGAGATTCTTGAAACTCTAGATTTAGTCAAGTAGTCGAATTACATGGATCCAGGTTTGGGAACATGATAAAATTTTAATTTTTCACTGCGTTTGTATCACGAAACCCCAACAGTGAGCCTGTTAGCTAATGAGATTTAGTAATCAAGATTGCGAAATATTTTAGGGTTTTACTCTGGTCCTCCACCTAATTATTATTGCATTTATTTATTTATCAAAAATGGGATTTCAAACATTTGTAAGAAATGCATGTATAATTTAAAATAAATATAAATATATAAATATTATTGTATTGATGCTTGAATTTCTGTATCCTTAGGTTGCATGCATATATATAATAATGCTTTATTCAATGAGGTCTGACCCCCTCAAATATTTTTTTCAGGATTCTTCCCATCAGACCTTCCGTACTAGTTCTTTTTGCTGGACCTTTTTCTCTTCGGCTGATCTATGTAAATTTTAAATTATCCTTTTCTTATATTGTTAGACGCTGCAGTAATATTACATACTTGATATATTTTATGATTATTATCTTTTATGGTTGTATTTTGAATATAGTAAAATATTTTATTATGACTAAAATATTTTAATCATTTTATATTAAAATATTTTATTATGTAAAATATTTTGTAGTAGTATTAAAATATATATATATATATATATATATATCTTTTAATTTAAAAAGTATTAATTTTGAGTAATATTTATATTTATATTATATTGAGTTTTTATTTTTAGACTTACTATGGGTTTTGAATTCTCACGAAATTCTATTTTCCAACACCAGTCATGACTCCTGAATTTGAGTAATGATAAAAACAAAGTAAAATTTAAATTTAGTGAATATGCAATCGTTCGCAATTTTAATATTGGTATGTATTATATGTTTTTTGATATTTTTTATTTATCTTTTATTCTTAAAAAAGAAATCAAGAAAAAATATTAATTATTTATATATTTTTTTAAAAAATTGATGATTAAAATATTATTATTATTTGCAAAAAATTTAATGGCTCGATTTAATATTTTAAATTATTTTTTTCACCAATTTTTACAATAAAAAGTGAGCATATATTTTATTTTTTCTCTATTTGTATTTATTTGACTTAAAATTTATAATTTTTATTTAAAATATTTAATTTATAATTTTTATTAAACATTATGTTTGGTACAAAAAGATTCCTTTTTTTTTTCACCACCATCTTTTTTTTTTTTTTAAATAACTTGAACTCTTCCCTTTATAGCAATTTCTTTTTGTTGAACTAAATTTTCAATTTTAATGGTATTTTAGTGTATTGATTCTATTTTGTATATATCTGGTTTGAATTTTTTTAATTTTTGTTTAAGATCTTTTGTTGTTGTTTTTATTAATTTATATTTATCATGTAAATAATATTCCTTTTTACGCTATCATCTACATCTATAAGGTAAATTATTTTCTTAACAATAATTTCTTTTTGTTAAAATAAGTATTTAATTTTAATTGTATCTTAATCTATTGATTTTATTTCACACTTATTTAACTTGAAATTTATTATTTTTATTTGAATTAATTATATAGATTGAAGTTAATTACAACAATAAGTAGCTAATTAATAATATAAAAGTAACCTAAAAAATTAAAATTGTTATTAATTAATAATTAAATTATAAGTTAGTAATTATTTATATGATATTAAAACTAATTGTAATAATAATTGACTAATTAATTATAAATTGAGATAATTTAAAAGTAAATTGTAAAATTAAATAAGTTATTAATTAAAAATTAATTAGATAGTAAGTGACCAATTAACTATAGGAGATTAAAAAGAATTACAAGAATAAATGTCTAATTGATTATAAAATATTGAATATAAAATTGAAATTTAAACTAATTGCAATAATAAGTGTCTAATTAGTTATAAAGACTGTTTTTAAAAAAATTAATTATAAAGATACTGAAATATAAATTGAAATAATATAAAATGAAATAATATAAAATGAAATTGATTATTAATTAAAAATAAAAAATTAATTAAACATAGGTGGCCAATTAAATATATTAGATTAAAATTGATCACAATAATAACTGTCCAATTAATTATAAAAGTAGAACACAATAAAATTAAAATTAAAACTAAATATAATAATGAGTGGCTAGTTAATTATATCAAATTCTTTTAATGTCTCAATATATTATGCTAAAAAAATTATATTGTAGTATTTTTAAAACTGTTTGTGTCTTTTTATTCTTTTTTGAATAACAGTTTATTAACATTCAAGTAAATATTAAAACAATATAAAAGTAACATATAAAATTAGTGCCTTAATTTATTATAAATTAAAATAATATAAAAATAATTTTAAAAATTGAAATGTTTATTAGTTATATATTAAAAATTAAAATTGAATAATAAGTGCTTAATTAATTATTTAAAATTCACATTAATTGCAATAAAATAAGTGACTAATTAATTGTAAATTAAAACTATATAAATGTAACTGGTTATTAATTATAAAATTTAAAAAATAATTACATGATAAGTGACTAATGTTAGAATTAATTATAATATTAAATCCCAATTTATTATAAAATTATTGAATTTTTTAATTTTTTCGTCGTATACTCTAATTGAACTTAGCTAAAATTCAAGTTTCAAATATACTTTTGTTATGTAACGAATTGGAATACTTAAAAATAATTTTTTAGATAAAATAATAAATAACATATATTAAATACACAAATTTACGATAATAATATATCTAATATTTTTCCAATAATTAATTATTTGTCTAATCTATTTCCATTTCCATTTAAACATTTTACTTGAAAATTTTGTTAAAAAATTTATAGATTTATATGTAACAATCTCTTATATTTTAAATTGGTCAATAAATAAATTTTTAATAAAAATTAAAAAAAAAACCATTTAATAAAACAAGAATATAGCATATGTCCTATGCAATTTACAAATGGAATTAATAATTTATATGTTTTATATCAAGAGTTAAACCATTATATTCATAATTAATTATTTAATAAATTGACGAATAATTTTTTTTTAATAAAATAAAGTACAAGAATCTAAATAAAATTTTCTTATATTTAAAGAACATGATATTGTTTTATGAAAAACAAGAACGTAAATTATTTATGTGATTGTTAGTGACATATTTAAATAATAAGATTTTTCTAAAAACATTAATAATAATACATTAAAAGTTTATATTATTCATCTTATTAATTTTAATATTCATGATTTTGAAATGATTATTTGCACATACAGTTAAAAAGAATTGCAAATTATTGTTATATTGTATGTGTCTATTATTCTTTTGATATAAATTAATTTTACAATATAAATTAATTTTGAAAATATCTATTTGCAACATTTGTCAACATTGATTACTAATAAAAACAAGGTGTTTTGCAATATTGAAATTTATATATTGCTCAGTTAAAACAACTAGCCTAATAATATATTATCATATCATATGTAATAAAATGGTAACTTTCAAAAGTTCCATTCTCATTAATTTTGTAATATTATTCAATGTGTGAAATTTTTTATAAAAATTTTATTATAAAATCTTAATAAAAAATAGTAAACACATAATAGTTTCAATTAAACTTTTATAAAAATATGAAAAATATTATTTTATTTCATTTAAGTGAATAATAATATTTCTGCCTATGCGGGTAATAAATATATAATGAACATATCATAATTTCAACTAAAATCTTATATTATTAAAAATATTATTTTATTTCATTTAAGTAAAAACAATAATATATTCCAATGCATGGCGCTGGTAAAACTAGGCTTGAGCAACGGCCAGGTCAATCGGATTGGGTGAAATGAGGAGTCAAATATAATAGAGAGAAAAAATAGGGCCGAAACAAACCGAATGGGAAGAAGAAACTGATATTTTGGAAGACGAATTTGGTCAGGTTGGGTTGGTTCAGAATTTGGTTTGACCTCAAATGGGTTGGATCCTTTTTTTTAGGGCTACATAAATAAATAAACTATATTTATATTGATTTTATTAATAATTTTAAGTTAGAGAATTAATACAGCTGAAAATGTGAATTATATTTCATTATATAAGTTGTTGTTTAAATACAACATCTCTACAGATTTTACAATAGAAGATTAGTATGATATAATAAACTAACAACTTACTAAATATTTGAATAATGGTAAAATGATAATATAATTGACACGGCCCCTCAAGTTAATGGGGAAATAGCATGTAATCTAAGCTTGGACTGGAAAGAATGAAACAAAGCTATAGCAAGTGGCTTTGTCATGATGTCTGCAAGTTGATCAGTCCAAGACAATGTAGAGACATAGAGCTGATGATTCAAAACTTAATTGTGAACAAAATAATAACCTACCTTGATATGACGTGTTGTTCTTGGAATATAGGGTTGGAAGATAAGAAAACTACTCCGATGTTATCACACTAAATGTGTGGTGGAATAGATAAATGTACATTTAACACCTGAAGTAGACACTTTAACCATTTTACTTCAACACTCACATTGGCAATAGCTTTAAATTCAAATTCCATTGAAGATTGAGCGACTGCTTTGTATTTACTAGAATTCCAAGCAAGAAGATTAGGACAAAAATAAATCAAATAACCACTCATCGACCGTCGATCATTTGGACACCTTGTCCAATTTGCATCACTGAATGCTATTAACTTGTGATTTTGAGATTGTTGAATAAAAAGGCTTTGTAGAGAAGTACCTTGAAGATACTACAAAACACACTGAAGAGCTTTTAAGTGGATCTTAATCGAATGATGCATATATTGGCATAATTTATTGACTGCAAAAGATAGAGCAGGATGAGTCAGAGTCACATATTGTAAACTGCCACATAGTGTACGATATTTGGTTGCATTATTCAGAGATAATAAGTCACCATTAGTTTTAGAAGGATTTAAACTAGTGGTCATCAGTGTTGGATAAGATATGGAATTAATCATACCAACAGTCTGTAACAAGTCATGAATGTAGGAGTGTTGAGACAGTGCAATACCATACAGAACTAATTTAACTTGAATGCCCAGGAAATAATGTAATGGGCCTAAATCACGAAGAGCAAAAGCCTAAGATAGAGTATTAATGACTGATTGAATGTGCTACGAATTATTGCCTGTGATGATTATGTCATCCACATAAACTAAGAGAAAATAAGTGATTGAACCATGTTTATAGGTAAACAAGGAAGAATCCACATTGGACCCAACAAAACCAAAAGAAGTAAGAAAAGTTTTTGATACCAAGCACAAGGTGCTTATTTGAGCCCATAAAGTGATTTGGTTAACTTACAAACATATTGCGGATGGTGCTTATCAATAAATCCCTTTCGATAAACCATGTACATAATCTCCTATAAATCACCATTCAGAAAAACATTACTAACATTTAATTGCCATAGTGACCAATCATGAGACAATGCAATATAAAGAACTATGCATATAGTCTGTGTCTTAACAACTAGACTGAAACTCTCTGCATAATCCAACCCATATTCTTGAGTATATCCCCATGCAACTAAATAAGCTTTCAAGCACTTAATAGAACCATTTGCTTTTCTTTTTGCTTTATATACCCATTTATTGCCAGCCACATTACTAGATAATGGAGGTAGGATAAATTCCCAAGTATTATTTTTCTACAGAGCATACATTTTAGTAATCATAGCATTTTTCCATTTAGGGTGAGAAATGGCTTTAATGAAGGAAGTAAGTTCTTGAATGGAAGAATCAAGAGATGTAGTTTGTGTAAGGTGGGTTATAGGATTGTATTACATGGTAAACTGTCATAGAATAGGTACAAGGTAGGGTAGTTTGTTGCAAATGGGGTGGAGGCTATTAAAGACGTAAATCGATAAAGAAGTCAATCCTATCAGGATTAAAAATGGAAATTGGTAAAGTAAATGTGAGAGTAGGGAAATTTTGATTAAATGAGGATTCTTGAATTGGAGAGATGGACTGTTGGTTGGATTATTGGTTAGGAGAAGGAGTCTATGATGAGGAACTAAAAGAAGTAAGAGAGTTTAAAAGAAAGTGGGAATAAGTACCTAGGGTCACCCTGGAACAAGGAACCTGATTAGTAATTTGAATTCATGGCTATGATTGGATGTTGATTGGTAGGCATTCCAATTTTTTTTAAAATTCGACACATGATGGAACAGAAAAAATTTTCCATCAAACTCATCATGTCTAGCCATATAGATTTTCCCAATATCTTTATCCAAATACATATATCTTAGATGATAATGTGAGTACCCTAGAAAAATACATTGTTTGGATTAAAAAGAAAATTTATGTTTATTGTAAGGATGCAATAAAGGATAAATGGCACAACTAAAGACTATAAGGGATGAATAATTTGGCTCTTTATGAAATATGATTTGATATGGTATTTTATTTGCCAAGGAACTAGAAGGAAGACAATTTATTATGAATATGGCTGTTTTAAAAACAAATTCTCAATATTTAAAGGAAGCCCCATAATGCCTTGATAAAGCAAGACCAATATCAACACTACAGTGAATTTTTCGCTCTGCAGTGCCATTTTGTTCACAAGAAAGTCGACAAACAATATGAGTGTCTATAAAATAATTAATTAAAGACTGATATTCACTCCCCAATCTTAATAAATTTATTTAATTTTACAGTCAAATTACTTTTTAACAAGAGTTTCAAATTGTTTGAAAATAGTGATAACATCACTATTACACTTGTTAGGGTAAAGCCATGTGAAAAGACAATAATCATCAATGAAAATTATAAAATATTTGAACCCAGATGATGAACAAAGATGTGCAAGACCCCATACATCTGAATGAATTAGATGTAAAAGGGTTGTACTACGATGAATTGTTAAATGCAAAGGGACAGAGTGAAGTTTGCCTAAACAACAAGCTTCACATTTATTTGACTGCATTTTATTTAAAGAACAAGGTAGTTAAAAAAGACTAAATTAATTATCAAAAAATTTGGATGTTCTAGTCTTACATTCCAATCATCCAAACTTGCAAGGTAGATTGCAGTATTTATAGATTATGAAGGTAAGGATCTAGTTAATTTGTAAAGACCTTGTTCACTTGTTCCCCGAAGAACCATCTCCTTGGATACCTGATCTTTGACAAGATAACAGTCATTATAAAATTCAAAAAAATATTTATTGTCATGACAAATGTTTTTCATAAACAATAATGGTTTAGTAATAGAAGGAACATGCAAAACATTTTTCAAAGTAAGAGGTTTTGATGAATAAAGTAAATTGTTATGACCAATATGAAAAATAGAAAGCCCACAACCATTACCAACTAATAATTTTCCAGTACCTTTATATTCATTGGAAATATGTATAGAAGATAAGTTTAGAGTAACGTGGTGTATGGCACTAATATCTGGATACCAAGAAGTAGGTGAAGTAAATGATGGCGTAGATAGCAACCCTGGTTGAGACTAGATTTTAGTCAGTTAGCAATAACTTCTCTTTGTAGTGTGAAAAATTCTTGTTGTGGAATGGAGCAGTGGACCGATTGTGAGGAGCCATATGGTACTAACATCTATAGGTAATACAAGTAATGGTCATATGATTGGTGAGGCCATAAATCTAACAAGGTATTGATTAAAAACCTCGATGGCCACTTTTTTAGACTGATTAGTGAGTGTTAAATTGTCATGACCCAAAACAGGGGGCCATAATCGACACTAGGGAATGGGAATTCTTTCAAATTCAGAACCCGTAGCAAGCCTTAAAATAAAAGTATGCAATAAAATAAAATAAATAAAATATTTATTCAGTGGAAATTAAATCTTAAATAATAAAATAAATTCTCAACTTCCTTTAATAATATAAAATCACATCTCATATCAAAAATAAAATCTTTTAATACAATACTTTACAGTAACACTCTGAATTAAAATCTCGTACATGCACAATTCAAAAACAACTTTTGACAAAATCAAATACAACTACTACTGCAGTGTCTAGAATACAAAGGAAAACTCAAGTAAGTGATTTACATAATAAAGCCGGGGCGGAAGAAATCCAGCAGACAGGTCTACTGCTGAGGTATGAAGATAAGGACTCTTTTGAAAAAAAAACATCAATGGAGGCGAGTCAGACCTCACTGAGTGAATTAATATAATATATATACACACATAGCTAAATGTCAAATGCAGACACTCAAAAGTATTTATAATAAATATATATATAGGCAAATACACACAAATGCAAAGAAAATCATTTAAATACCGAAAACCATTAGTTTATGAAGGATCAAATAGAACCCTATATGATCGCAACCTCAATACCAATAGAAAGTACTCTAGCCATATAGGCTCACTTAATTCTAAGTAAATTCACTTAATCCATATGGATAGTAGACTGACCCTGAGATACTAAGTCGATTGAGCTCCAGCAATCTGACTGTCAGTGTAGTTGGCCCCGAGACACTTGGTCAATCGAGCTCCAGCAATCACACCCTCAATCACATTGATATCAATCAATCATAATCACCACAATTAATTTTCACTTAGTTCTAATCTATCGCACCGGTACGTACACAGTCCCAGTGCTGCCCACTAGGAAGCACGTTCTATCGATATCCTTCATTTATATTAAAACATACATTCAGAAAAATAAATAGTGCATAATGATATTTAAAATAAACAAATAAACCATATATATACCAAAAACATATATAAAATAAACTAAGTATATTTTAGGTATATATACGTATAATAAATTCAATTAAATCATGTAATATGCTCAAAATCAACCAATAAGATATTTAAACATAATTTGAACATAAATCACAAAGAAAATATGCATTTATTTTAAAATATACCAATAATATACTAAAAATATACCTAAGCATTTAATAAAGCAATTATGTAAAATTTACATTTAAATATATATAATTATAAAACATGCAACCTAAAGCAATGCATATATATCATAATAACTTACAGTTGTGCGCTCTTCAATCCACTAGGCCTTGATCTCAGCGCAACTAATAATAAAATAATAACACGAAATCAAAATAATTCTAACTTAACTTCTAGAGACTCGATCTAGGATTACTAACACAGATAGAGAATAGGAATTAGACCCGATGTCACAATTTACAAGAATTCTATCAAAAATTTGGCAAAACCGCTTCTGTAAAATGGACATCTCTCTACTTAAAAAGTAGAGTCGGTCCTGCAAGAAAATACACTTCAAAACAAAATTCACAAAACTCCTCAGTCGGGACCCCAAACTACAAATTCCCTCGATCGAGGTCCACAATTCACGACAATATACAATAAAATATATTAAAATTTCATAAATACCAAAAATGCCCTTTAAGTATCAAAATATAGCAATTTAAGTACTAAAACACCGAAAATAATTATTTCACCGATAATAAATTAAAAACCCTAATATTAATATAATATTACTAAAATCAATATTTCTCAATAAATTCACAAATGTTAATAAAAATTCATTTTATAAATCTAAATTACTTAATTAGTCCAAAAACATATTAAAAATTACTAAAAATGCATTTATTTACAAAAATAGTATTTTATATATAATTTGAAAATAAATTTTGAAAAATAGTATTAATTAGTTAAAATTAGTAATTAATTCATAAAAATCATTTTTATACCTCAAATAATTATTAAAACCAATTAAACTTAATATTTAACTAAATCACTACCAAATTGCCAAAATACCCCTAGTATATAAAAATTCACATAAAATACTAAAAACATTCAAAAATTCAATAAAAATTATATAAATACTCAAAAATTATTTTCTCAATATATTATTCACTAAAATCCACAAATACACTTAATTAACCAATTATTTCTAGTTAAATATATATTTAACCTATATTTTCAAAATTGACATAAACTAAATATAATTATAAAAATTACAAAAAAACCACAAAAATTATAAATTAAATTCTAAAATTAATATCAACCACCAAAAACACCAAAAATCACAATTTCATAATTTATTTAATTAATTTACAAAAATTATAAATAATAATAAAATAATAAAAAATTCACAAAAATCAAAATAAATTCCAAAAATTACATAAAAATTCTAGGATGTATATTAAGTTAAGGGGAACAACATTTGTGAAGGAATTTCTCATGAATCACAAGGAATCGAGTTAAAAAAAATTCAAAAAGCAAAAATGGCTGAAATGAAGAAATCGTTCACAACTGAAATCTAAGCCAAACCAAGTGAAACGAATCTTAGAAACACACTCACCGGAAAGGAAGGAAGAGAATGGAATGGCGGTGTTGAAAACAGTGGCTAAAATCGACTTGAACGGTGGTGGTGAGGATTTTCGGTTTCTTAGCCAAAATAAGCTTCAACGGCGCCAGAGGAGGGAAGAAATGGCGGCGAAGCTGGCTGGAGGAGGAGGTGGAAGGCGGAGAGGCACACCAATGGTGGCTGATCGACGTTGCAGACGGTGAGGGTGATGGTGAGGATCGGGAGGGGGAAAGTGAAGGGGGGTAGGTTTTGTAAATTTAGGTGTATATATATATATATATATATATATTACACAAATAAATTATTTAAATGCTAGACTTAAAATAAATATTTGTATCGAACCCTAATTAACATAAAATTATGATAATAGAACTCATTAATCTATAAATAATCAAATATCGTTTGGAATTATTAACACTGCATATCCTATTATACAATAAAATAATTTAAAACTCGGGTTATAACATAAATGTAAGCTTTGAACTAGATGAGTTTGAGGAGAAGGATGAGTGCTGCACCAAATTTATCGAAGGCACTTGAGGTTGTTGAGATTTTAATAATAATTCATATGTAATGAGCTGACCATGAAGTTTATTAGAAGAGATGGAATCACTACTATAGGCAATAAGGTTTAGTGTGCGCCTAAGTGTTTAGAGACCATGGCACTGTGTGGGCTTGAGGCCCACTAGGAAATACAAAATGTACTCTAAGTCTAGATCAGAGATGGAGTCATTACTCGGATGAGACCTAGGACACACTATACAGCAATTGGATTCCACAGAGGTGCCTAGTAGCCGTCCTCAGAAAGTGGGTTCGGAAATTGCGTATGGGCTTTTGGAATGCCCACTCAACCTTACGATTGGCCTCCATGTGTGTTTTGTATTTTACTACCTTTAATTATTCGATTATTTCTTTATTAACATGCAAATTACAACTGTTTTCAATCAATATTTCAATTTTATACTTAAGTCTAAGTTTGCACATTAATTCAATTTCATGCAATTTAAGGGTGATTCACTACATTTATTACAAATTTGAAAAATATTCATAAAATAAAGATAAATAATTAAGTACACATGCAAAGAAATGAGAGAGGGAAAAAGATTATAATCCTTTTATATGCAAGAAAAAATAAAATAAATGAAAAATAAATCAAAAGTAAACAGAAGTTAAACTAGTTAAAAAGAAGGATAAATATCTGATAATTAAGATCATCTCAAGGTTCATGCAAATGACAAAATATTAGCTTCTACGACTATATATAAGATCTTACAAAAGGACAACCATAAAGTTAACCCATAAATTGAAGAAAAATGAATATTAATTAAATAAGATAATAAGATAATCGCTTAAGGAAGATTGAAATACAGAAAATATGAGAAACCAAAAGCATGAATTATACAAAACGGACATAGGAAATCAAAATGAGACTATACATGACTTTGATAGGGTGGCGGTGCCTCATTAGTAAGGCATCGCCTCTAGGCATAGAGACGACACTACATTGCCTCAAGCCAAAGGGGCAACACCTGTTAAAAGAGGCATTTCCTGACTAACAAATGAGACAATAACTTTCAAATCTCTTAAATCTCAAGCAAAGCAAAATCATATGAAAATAACTAAAGTCTTATAACTACACTTAATAATGAAATGATCATATCATAAACATAACATGGAACAAATGATGAATCCAAGAAACAAGCAAGTAAGTAAACAAGAGACTTATGCAAATCTACAATTCAATATTCAAGAAAAATGAAGATTATTACTACTTTATGAGCTTTATTCTTAAAATGGTTGGCCCTTAGATATAAATTTTAGTCTCTATTTGTCACTTAAATGCAGGAGTTTCTTCTTCTTCTTCCTTCCAAAAAATGGACTTTTTGGCTAACTTTCCCTCATTTCCTTCTTAAGAATATCCTTTTTTTTAGAGCTCTCTTCTCTCGTTCTTATTTTTTTTTTAAATTGCTAACCCCTTACTCTCACTCCTGTTCCCCTTTTAAGCCTCCCATGCCTTTGATAAGACATCTACTTTTTACCTCTCATCATCACCCTTTTCAATCACCTTTTCCTCCAAAGTCTCATTTTTATGCAATATGTTCAAGTTAGACCTACATGGGCCCACCCACTTGTCCATCATTGTAATTTCTCTATTAAATGCCTATGCAAGTGGCTGGTGAAGAGGCGACACCTCTTCAATTAAGTGTCATCTCTTTGGCCTTGATCCATGGTTAGGCCAAAGTGGGCTTGGGCTTAATTATTGGGCTTGGTATTTTGGTTAAGGCTTAGGCTTTATATGGATGGGAATATGAGATTTTAGGTCCATTTTTAAGAAGGTTTTGGGCTTTTCTTTCATTCAAGCTTCTCACGTTCTCATCACTGGGCTTCGTTGTGGGCCAATCAAATTGAGCAGCCACAGTTTGCCCCTTATTACGGGCCAATCAAACTAAGTGTCTATAGTTTGCCCTTTAATTTTTTGAAAATTGAACTCATGTAATTAAAATTTTTAAAAAATCAATATGCACAATAAAAGAAATAAATAATAAAAGGATACACTTGATCTCCGAGATTCACTCGGGAAGTAGATTCTCAAAACTCATGTCGTCAACCTCAAGTATACAAACTTGAGAGGTAGTTTATTAAAAAATTTGTGCCATCAACCTCGATGTTCAAAACTAAGAGGTTAAACTTTTCTTCATACAAATAAGCAGAAAATCTACATCGTCAGCCTTAGTGTTCAAATTCAAGAGGTCAAATTCCTTCAAAATTCGTGATGTTAGCCTCGATGTTCAAAACTGAGAGGTCAAATTCCTTTAAAATTTATATTGTTAGCCTCGGTGTTTAGAACTAAAAGGTCAAATTTTGTATTTTGATACTTTAATTAGAAAACCTTATCTTTTACATTGTCAACCTCGGGGTACAACTTAAGAGGTGAACGTTGGTACTTCAATCAATAAACTTTATCTTCTATACTGTTGACCTCGGGGTATAACCCGAGAGGTGGAACATTGATACCTTGATCAACAAACTTAATTTTCTTAGAATCAAAATAACACATATAGAATAATTTTCAAAAGGACACAAATGTTTATCCTCCAGGATTGTTTGCCTTGGGGCTCAAGCTCGAGAAGTCACTCCTTGAAATTTGAATCATTAGCCTCAGGGTGCACTCTGAGAGGTTATCTTTCATTAATCTGATTATTAATTCTTTTTTTATATAAACCCTTCTCTCCTTTCTTTTTTATTTCAAAAAGCTTCACTTTTTTCCTTTTTTTTTCTTTACTTTGCTTTTCTTTTTAGACTTCTACCATCATGGACACCACACGGACTCCTGATCTTTCAGAGTGGGACCTTGAACCACCCCCTATAGATCCATTAGGTACCTTTGGGTTCTCCCTTGGAGATGATATCCCACTCATAGTGGGTTCATCTTCTTACCTTTACAGATTGGCTTTAGGAGAGGTTAGTACTCAAACCAATTGTGTTTTTTTACAAATTATCATCAGGTTATGATTAGTAGTTATGTATTCATCATTGAAAATAGGAATGTAGGTGATTAAAATAAAAAAAAATTGAATCCTGTCTTGTGTTCTTCGATACGAAGATGCGTTGCCTATTTGAAAGGGTGATCGTGTGTGTTTTGCATTTTATCACCTTTAATTATTCAATTATTTATTTATTAACATGCAAATTACAATTTTTTTCAATTATTATATCAATTTTATACTTAAGTCCAAGTTTGCACATTAATTTAATTTCATGCAATTTAAGAATGATTCACTACATTAATTATAAATAAGAAAAATATTCATAAACTTAAGATAAATAATTAAGCACACATGCAAAGAAAGGAGAGAGGGGAAAGGATTATAATCCTTTTACATGAAAGAGAAAATAAAATAGACAAAAAATAAATCGAAAGTAAATAAAAGTTAAACTAGTTAAAAAGAAAAATAAATATCTGATGATTAAGATCATCTCAAGGTTCCTGCAAATGATGAAATATTAGCTTTTATGACTATATATAAGATCCTACAAAAGGACAACTACAAAGTTAATCCATAAATCAAAGAAACATGAATATTAATTAAATAAGATAATAAGATAATCGCATAAGGAAGATTAAAATATAGAAAATATAAGAACACAAAAGCATGAATTATACAAAATGGACATAGGAAATCAAAATGAGACTATGCATGATTATGATAGAGTGGTGATGCCTCATTAGTGAGTTGTTACCTCTATGCCTAGAAGTGACACCACATTGCCTCAAGCTAAAGGGGCAATGCCTTTTTAAAGAGGCGTTGCCTAACTAACAGATGAAACAACAATTTTCAAATCTTTTAAATCTCAAGTAAAGCAAAATCACATGCAAATAACTAAAGACTTGTAACTACACTTAATGATTTAAATGATCATATTATAAACATAACATGGAATAAATGATGAATCCAAGAAACAAGAAAGTAAGTAAATAAAAGATTTATGCAAATCTATAACTCAATATTCAAGAAAAATGAAGATTATTATCGCTTTATGAGCTTTCTTCTTAAAATGGTTGGCCCTCAGAGAAAAATTTTAATCTTTATCTTTACTTGAATGCAAGAGTTTCTCTTTCTTCCTTCCAAAATATAGACTTTTTAGCTAACTTTCCCTCCTTTCCTTCTTAAGAACAGCTCTTTTTTTAGAGCTCTCTTCCCTTTATTCTTATTTTTTTTAAATTGCTAACCCCCCTTACTCTCACTCCCATACCCCTTTTTAAGCCTCTTATGCCTTTGATGAGACATCCACTTTTTTACCTCTCATCATTACCCTTTTTAATCACCTTTTCCTAAAAAATCTCACTTTCACATAATATGTTAATGTTAAACCTGCATGGGCCTGCCCACTTGTCTACTAGTGTCATTTCTCCATTAAATGCCTATGCAAATGGCTAGTGAAGAGGCAATGCCTCTTCAATCAGGCGTTGCCTCATTGAAGTGGCCACCACAGAGGTGGCGCATTTTCAATCTGGTTGCACCTCTTTATCCTTAATCCATAGTTGGACCAAAGTGGGCTTGGGCTTAATTATTGGGCTTGGTTTTTTAGGTTAAGGCTTAGGCTTTATATGGATGAGAATATGGGTTTTTAAGTCCATTTTTAAAAAGGTTTTGGGCTTTTCTTGCATTCAAGCTTCGCACGTTCTTATCACCAGACTTTGTTATGTGTCGATTAAACTGAGTAGCCACAATTTGCCTCCTATTATGAGCTAATTGAGTGTCTACAACTAAATTATTGCAAGGCACCAATGATTCCATTGTAATCAGACATAAATTTATAAAATATTATAACGTTAAACTCGGATGGTGAGATGCATTAGCTAGCCAAGGTCAAGGAATTTGTAATTGCTTTAGCTTCATAAAGGTATTATGAAATGGATTTATTATTTTTGGATAAATTGTGTTGTTCAAAATGGAGCTAAGTTTGTTAAGCATGGCTAACTAAATCATAGGCTGCAGCCAATGATCTTTAAATTTCAAAATCCGAGTTCAAGCCAATGAGTTAAGGATAAATTTCCTTTATTATTGATGAAAGTAACTAAGAAAAAAAAAGTTATTCTTTGTTTAACCAAGCTATATATTCAGGATTAATGACAAGTTGATTTATGTTAGAATCAATAATTTCTTTTAAAAATGGAAGTTCTATGCCATTGATAATATTATGAAGGTTATAGTAGTTTAAGAGTGGAGTAAATTGCAACTTCCAAGGAATGTAATTCTTGGAAGTTAATTTAATGGAAAAGTTATATTAAACATATGTAGTGGGTAAGGCTAAAGAGGCTATTTGAGAGAAAGGAGAAGAAGTAGCAAAATTTAAGATTGTTGAATAAGAAGAACACAAAGAAGAGGATGAGTTTTGAGATGCCATTTTATTGCAGGCTTTGATACCAAATCAGAGAATCAATAGAGCCAAAAATGTGAATTATGTTTCATTATACAAGTTATTGTTTAAACACAACATCTCTACAGAACTTTAGAATAAAAGATTAGTATGATATAACAAACTAACAACTTATTAAACATTTGAATAATGGTAGAATGATAATATAACTGATAGGGCCAAACCCAAATATTTATATTGTTCAAAATTACATGTGTCAAATACTAAAACTTAAATACAAAAAATAATATTTAGTTTTAATACCAAAAAAATATGTAAGCTTTGCACTACTTTGCAGACAAAAAATAAAGCAGAACAAATTGCAAGCTCAAGAATGCTATCCACCCTAGTATAAAAATATACAATAAGCAATCTGTTAAAAAATCCTAAAAAGTAGACTGTAAAATTCTAAAAAAATCCAACTACAGCAAGTTCATCCAAAAGAGTTATAATTCACCTGCACAGTTAATTAAGATTAATATACATAATTTTAATTACAACAAATTAGAACCATGTTACTTAATGAAAAAAAAAAGCAGCAGGTAGGCAAAATGGAGGCTCAAGATGCTTATTTTCGTATCATATTTAGAATACAGCCCCATTTTCTGGTAGTAAAGAAAACAACAACAATGTTAAAATAGTCACCTAGTCAAATAGAGCAAATATTCTAATATATATTAGAAAGCATTGAGGGTGGAAGCATTATCACTGCCTAAAACATAAAATAAAAGGCTCAAAATAAAGCATTTTTAGTCACAACAAGAATGCACCCACATTTATAATAGCTAACCAAAAGCAAAAGCCATTAAAGAAACTTAAGCATGCATTCTTTAAAAATCTTATTATCCTAGGGGTGGAAGCTTCATCATTACCTCCTTGTTATATGTTCAAACATAAACACAGTTGTAGCAACATTAACAAGTGCACCTCAACAAATAAAAAAGGAGGCACTTCAGGTTGGTCACAGATTTTAAAAAGAGTCAGCCATGTAAGCAGGCAGCCTTAGCAATTAAAATGACACATATTCACAGACAGAATAATAGAGAATAGATTAGTAAATAGTAATAGGCTAATTAACTGAGCTAAAGAAGGGCCACTGCCTACTGGTTCAAGATCTGTAAAGTAAAAAAAAGTAGAGAATTAGAATGTAAGCAAGCATTGAATAAATATACTAAAAAAATTAACATAATTGAGAAATACTTTAAAACATTAACTTTTTCAAAAGACTCCAAATCCTTTAAAGTTTTTTCCACCCTAACTGTCTGATTTGGCATTCTAAGCCAATCCTATGTACATATCAATGCTTCCACTATTTTTGAAATCAATGAACTCTAAAAAATAAAGAACACAACCTCCAGTAATGAATATAAACTCAAAAGCCATAGTGGAAATAAGAACAACTAGAACATCTTTAGCCATACGAGACAAAATTAGGAACCTATCAGAATTCAACTTTCACCATTTGAAGATATCAAAAGTTCCCACATCTTCTACAATAGTCTCACTAAGATAAATATTAATTTTAGATTGTTTACTGCCACTTATACCGGATTCCATTTTATGCTTTTTGAATCTGGCTTTAATTAAAGACATTATGTTTCTAGAATGAGGTAGTTGAGTTTTAGAAAATGTCTAGCTACTTTGGCCAGACTGATTACTAAAACCAGACTCATAGGTTGACGAAGAGCCATAGGTAGACAAATATCATCAAATAACATTGTTATAACCCTAATTTTTAAATTATTTTATTTTAATTTGAGATATGTAGTGCTAATAAGATTTGGAAATTTTATTGATTTATTTTCGTTATTTGTGATTAATTACTATTATTTTATATTTAATTGGATTTTCTACGTAAATGTATTATTTTGGTCGTTTAATTTGCATGGTTATTTTAATATTATTATTTCTATTATTTTTTTATCAAATTTCACTATTTATTTTGTTATTAAATTATTTTATTATTTGTATTGTTATTTTATGTATTATATTTATATATTATAATTAGAGTTTGTATTCATTATTTCATGTGTGTGTGTATATTATAATGTATATGTGTGTGAATATTTGTGTGCTATATATGTGTGTGTGTGTGTGCATATAAGATATTTTTATTTTTGTGTGGTGGAGAAGTTTTAAACATAAAATAATATATATATTATATTATGTAGTTTAATAAATACATATATTTATAAATACATACAAACAAATAAACAAACATACAAACACATACACACTGTACATCATCTTCCCTCCCCGCACTATCCCGATCTGAGCTCATCGGTGTGTCTCCCTCTCTTCCGGCTGTCAACCACCACTTCTTGTCGCCTTCCGTCGCCCTTCTCCTTCTTCTCCGGCGCCAGTAGCTCGCGAAACCCAAAAGTGGCTGAAACTCCTCCTTTTGGTCATTCTCCCTCTTCCGGCCACCATTTTTTGAGCTTCCAGTATCTATCAACTCTTAAAACACCAGTGAGTACTAATCTAGCTTCGGTTTGAGCTCAAAATGTCCATTTCTTGAGTTTTCTTGAATTTTAGTTTTTGAGCTTTTGGGTTTTTGATTTTTTTTAAGCTTGATCTTGATGATTCACATAAACTTCCTTCACAAAAGATGATCTTGGTAGCTTAATCTACATGTTTATATATTTTTTTGAATTTTTTGAATTTATTTTAATTTTTGTGAATTTTTGAATATTTTATTATTATTTAATTAATTTTCGTAAATTAATTTATTTAATTATAAAATATGTTGATTTAGTGTTTTTATGGGTTATTATTAATTTTAGCAGTGAGATAATAATTTTTGTGATTTTTATGTAATTTTTATAAATATTTTTATATTATGTCAATATTAGAAAATTAGGTTATAGTTGGGTTTTTATTGAAATTATTGATTAATAATGTTTTTTTGTTAATATTAGTAATATTTATGTTGAGAAAATAATTTTTATGCATTTATATAATTTTTATAAAATTTTTGAGTAATATTAGTATATTATGTGTATTTTTGTATTATAGGGTTAAATACGTAATTTTATTAAGATTATAGTTAAATATTATGTTTTAATTGATTTTATAATTATTTAAGGTATTAAAATGAGTTTTACAAATTATTTACTATTTGTAACTAATTAATACTAATTTTCAAAAATTATTTTCAAATTATATATTATTTACTAAATTGGTAATTAAAATGAGTTTTTAGTAAATTTTAATGTGTATTTAGACTACTTTAGTGGTTTGAATATATAAAGTGAATTTTTAATAATTTATATTGAATTATTGGGAAATTTGATTTTAATAATATTATATTTTTATTGTGGGATTTTTACGTAATTATTGAGAAAATAATTATTTTTGGTGTTTTAATGTTAAATGTGCTATATTTTGATATTTTGATAATATTTATGGAATTTATTGATTTTTAATATATTTATTATATTATTTAAATTTTTGGTGAATTGTGGACCTCGGTTGGGGAATTATGCAGTTCGGGATCTCAACCGAAGGTTGTGTGAATTCTGGTTTTAGAAGTGTATTTTCTTGTAGGACCGGCTCTACTTTTTAGTAGAGAGATGTCCATTTTACAGAGAAGGTTCTGTCGAATTTTGGGTAGAATTCTCATAAAATGTGATATCGGGTCAATTCTAAATTCTGTGTTATGAAATCTTAGATTGAGTCTCTCTAGAAGCTTAAGTTAGATTCATTCTGATTTTCATTATTATTTATTTGTTTAGTTGTGTCGAGACCTAGGCCTAGTGGATCGGGCCCGTCGGACCAGTCTCGAGGAGCGCAAACCTGTGAGTTGTTATTTTATATGTACATTACATTTAGGTTGCATGTTTTAGCACATATACATGTTTTGAATTGTATTTATTCATAAATTATTTTATTACATGATTAGTATATTTTAGGTGTATTTTTAGTTTATTTTGAAATGAAAGTATGTTATATTATCAATTCATACTTAAATTGTTTTTAAGTATATATATGGTTTATTTTTGGTATATTTCATGTTTGATTTGAATTTATTTGACATATATATACTTGAAATATACTTAGTTTATTTTAGGTATATTTATGGTGTATATATGGTTTATTTTTGCTATTATGAATGTCATTCTTCATTATTTATTTTTCTATATGTATGATTTATTTTAAATAAAGGATATCGATAGAACGTGTTATCTAGTGGGCAGCACTAGGACCGTATACGTATTGGTGCAATAGATTTAGGGTTGAGTGAGAATTATTTATGGAATTATGATTTGATTGGTAATGATATGATTGAGATGTGATGTGATTGATAGTGTGATTGCTGGAGCTCGATTGACCAAGTGTTTCGGGGCCAATCACACTGACAGTCAGATTGTTGGAGCTCGATTGACTTAGTGTCTCAGGGTTAGTCTATTATTCATATGAATTAAGTGATTTTATTTGGAATTAAGTGAGCCTATATGGCTAGAGTGATGTTATTGTTGATTGAGGTTGCGATTAAATAGGGTTCTATTTGATCCTTCATAAAACTATGATTTTCAGTATTATTATATAATTGATTTTCAGCATCTGTGTGGGTTGCTTGTATATATATTTATTATATATGAATGTTTGATTGCATTTGACATATAGGAGATGCATGTATATATATTATAACAATTCACTCAATGAGGTTTGACTCCCCTCAGTTGACATTTTTACAAGAGAGTTTTCTTCTTCGGACCTCAGCAGTAGACCTATCCATCGGATTTCTTCCGCCCCGGCTCATTTATGTAAATTATCTACTTAATTTTATATTGTACTCTAGAAAACTGCAGTAGTCATATTTTGTATCAGTAGTGAGTTGTATTTATATTTATTGTATGTAATTTTAATTCAAAGGTCTTTCTCTGAATATTGTATTAATATATTTTATGTTATAATATGAAAGAAATTATTATTATATATTGATTTGAGATTTTAATTATGATGCAAATTTATTTACTTTAATTATTGCATGTTTTTCTTTTAAGGCTTGCTACGGGTTCCGGATTCAAAAGAATTCCCGTTCCCTAGCGCTGGTCATGGCCCCCGGTTTGGGTTGTGACAAAGATATGCATATCAGACTTTATGTTAAGAAACAACTTGCTTCCTAGCATTTCACCATACATTTAATTTACAAAGAATTTGATAAACTCAAGTTTATATCAAGGATTAATAATTATAGCAACAAAAATAAGAGAGTTCATTTTCTCTAGATCTACCCAATATTTGTCAAATTTGTGTTTCATGTTGATGCCCATGTTCATAATAGACAAATAAGAAGATTATTGCATCTCATTAAGCAAGTAATTCATATAAGAAATTTTAAAAAAGAAAGCATTTACAATGATATAATTAAAACTAGAAATTCTGGGTGTTATATCATAGAATAGCTTCAGCATGTCAACCATTTAATTAACACACTGCTAGTCAGGAAAATCTAGAATATTATCACCTAAATTAGGTTTGAAAGAAGATTTTATCTCATCATATTTTTAAAAGTTTTCTCAACTAAATAGGCAGCTTTCAGCATTATATAGGTAGAATTCCCCTTAATAACGACATTAAGAGACAATGAACATTTTGACTTAATCCCAAGAAGCTCAGAGAGTTCTTTAAATTTCCTCAACTTAGCAGGAGAGTTTCTCATGTATCTAATAGCCTCTTTAATAATAACCTCTTTTAACCCATCATTCATAATTAAATTCAAGATGTGAGTTATACATCTCATATGTAAAAATTTAAGTCTAATAGTAGAGGCACCCTAACTTAACATTTTCTTTTTTAAATAGCCTATTGTAATGTCATTAGAGGATGTATTATCCACTGTGACTTAGAAAACATTTTTAATTCCCCAATCAAATAAAAAATTCTTTAAAAGACTTAAAGATGTATTCCCCCTTATGAGATGTAATAGTGATAAAAGATATTATCTTTTTATGCAAGTTCCACCCATCATCAATAAAACGAGCAGTCACACGCATATAATTGATTCTTTGAATTAATGTCCAAGAATAAGTAATGATGCTAATTTTTTTACGGTGTGACTTAAAGAAATTTTTAAGCTTCACCCTCTCATTAACAAAAAAGTTATAACAGTCCTTACTTATAGTCCACCTAGATGGTATCTTAAAGTAAGGACATGAAACAAACATAAACTTCTTAAACCCACCCCCTTTACAAATTTAAATGGCAATTTATCAGTAATTACCATTTGTGAAAGTGAATTTCTAATAGAATCTTAATTAAATTTTGAAGTCCTTAAGATAACAGATTGTGTATTTTCTTGTGCTTCCACCCTAGTAGGTTGTAAGGTTAACCGTGACTACCTAGCATCTTTACTATATGGAAATTTCAGACAATGCAACACGTGGTTTTTTTTTAATGAAGAAGTACCATGTTTTTTAGAGTGACAATTATATACATTAGCATAATATATACATTTACCTTTGATGACAACACTAGATTTGTCCTTAATTCTCTTAAAATATTGCCAAACTGCAAATTTTGGTTCAGTCTACTTTCATTTTTTAGTAGCAACTTGAGGTTAAGTCTAAGTCTGAGTCTACTTAGCTGTAGGTACACTTGGGACTTCCACCACCTCAAGGTTGGAACTAGTGGCATTATTATTGCCACTAATATTGACCATCTCCATGAATGACACTTATGAAACAAACATAATAAAGTATCAGTTCACAGGTGCAAAATTATGAAAGCACCGTTCAATCTCACATAAAAAAAAATTAAGTTATTTATAGCTTTATATTGTTTTTAAGGCAATAATGAGATCACAATGACTACTTCCACCCCTTTTATTTTGAAAATTATAAAGTTATAACTAAAATTTGAAAAGCTTATGCTTCTACCCTTTTTTTTTTATGTTATAACTTTAAGCATCCACCACTAGAAACTTTAAATCCAAATACATACACAGATCAAGGAAAATTAGTTATTTACACAAATAAATATCAAACTGTATTCTACAGAAAATATATATGTACACATATATATAAATTCATAGATCATAAATAATTTGTTAAAAAAATAAAACAATTAATCCAATAATTTTTTTAAAAAAAATAAAAAATTTAATCAAACAATTTTTTTTCTAAAACACATATAAAAATATGATAAAAAAATATTTTTTTTATCAAATGAAACAAAATAATTTTACAAATAAATATTAACAAATTAGAGATTTATAAACAAAGAAAATTTTTTTTCATACATGTTAGATCTATAAACAAATCTATAACAAATATCATAAAAAATTAAAACGATAATAGAATATACATACTTACATGGACAATCTATAACTATAACATCTATCAAACGCAAAATTTTACATAGATCAAAAATATTTTTCAAAAAAAAAATTATCATCAAGCATAGATCTATAAATATAACATAGATTAAACATAAAAAATTTCACAAATTAAGAATATTTTTCAAAAATAAAAAAAAATCACTAATAAAGACAAAAAAATTATCATTAAGCATAGATTTATAAATATAACATATATCAAAAGAGATATTTAACACATATGAAAAATAAATACACTCAGACTATATTTATAAAAATATAAACTATATTTATAAAAAAAATAAATTTTATACAAATTACCAAAAAAAATATTCACAACATTAAAAACCTAATACAAACAAACAGATCTTCAATGTATTACTGTAAATAAACAGATCATCAATAGATATGGCAATCTATTAAAAAAAAGTTACTATGATTTCATATAAATAAAAGAGATTGAAATCAATATTGAGAGAATAGAGGAGAGATAGATGAAAGTTGTTACAGTTTTTGAAAGGTTCAAGAGAAGAGAGACAGAAGGGTTTGAGCAAAAGAGATTGTTAGATGTGGTCCAAAAGTTTAGGACGATATTTAATATTGAATATTTATATAAGGTTTGCTATTTGGTTAGATTTCCTATTTAATAGTAAATTAATATAAACCATTGATTTTGGTATTTGATGGACATACCAGATTTAAAGTTATCCACATATATAAATTGGTACTCTCTCCACCTATTAGGGTTAGCAAACTAAAATCCATCTAATTCTCTCCTATGTGAAAAATTAAGGTTAAGTGAGAGAAACTAGTTTTAACCAGAAAACTACTGAACATCCAATTTGATTCAAGTCTCTCTACAATTATGATGAATTTTGCATCAAGTAAATATTTTTATATTCTATTTTATGAAAAAAATTATTTATTTAAGGTCCTATAATGATGTTGATGTTTGTTTTACATGATGATTATGTTAGTTTACATATGGTATCAGAGCATGAGTCTTGAATAAATAATTTATTCATATATTATGATTGATTAACTATGCATTAAAATTAATGATTTTTTTTTTATGTTTATGGGTGTTGATTGAAATTGTTGTTTTTATTTATTTATTTTAATGTTTTCATTAAAAAAAATTCAGCATTAATTGGCCGAATGAATTGATGATGACTTTTAAAGTTTAGCCTGATGTATTGTTAATTGGCTAAAAGGGCTTTATGTTTTCTTTCTTTTTCCAAAATAGGAAAGATGGTTTTTTAATTGAAATTTTGAAGTTTTAAAGAGGTCATATGAATTGTTTCAAGGACATATAAAATTGTTTATATAGAAAATATGGCTTTTGATTGTTGATGTTTTAATTCTGAACAATTTAATACCAAAAGTTATTTCAATTTTGGTATTATGATATGTAAATTATTTTAATACTATAATTATTTAGTTATATGACATTAAGATTAAATTAGTTAGTTAGTCACCAAAGTAGTTAAACTAGTTTTAATATATGGTTATAGAATTTATGAAAGTTCACAAAATGTTATTATTTAAGTCATAAAGATTTATTGGTTGTTAGAAATTAAGGATTTGCCCAAAGGTGGATTGATATTCTATAACTTATAAATATAAAGAAGGAAATATAATATTCTCCTATCAAATTTAATATGGATATCCAAAGATACTATATATATATTTGATAAAATTTATTAATTACCTTCTAAAGTTTGAATAGCATCCTAATTATGATGATGATGCATATATATTGTTGTATTTACCCAAAGGAAGCCTACAATATATTTTATGTATTTAATTATATGAATTTGTTAATTTAGTGAGCATTTATATATTTACCGTTGTTTCCCTTCATTTGCATGCTTTTTCTATTACCATCTTCAATGGTTTAAACTTATCTAAATGGCATGAAGAAGTCAATTTCCATTGAGGTGTCTTGGATCTTGACTTAGCACTATTAAAATAAAAGCCTACTGATATTACTGATATGAGTAGTGAGGTTGAGAAGTTAAAACATAAAGCATGGGATAGATTTAACAAATTATGCCTTAGTTTCATGCGAATGACAATTGCCAACAATGTTAAATCTACTTTTCTAGAAAGTGTAACTGCTAAAGAATATCTTAAGCTTATGGAAGAGAACTTTTGTTTTGTTGATAAGTCACTTGTAGGGACACTAATGGCTATACTCACAACCATAAAGTATGATGGGTCGCGAAGTATACAGTAACATGTCCTTGATATGACTAATATTGCAATAATACTTAAGACCTTAGGAATGATTGTGGATGGCTCCTTTCTAGTATAATTCATTTTGAACTCATTGCCTCAAGAGCATGGGCCTTTTCAAATTAACTATAACACTATTAAGGATAAGTAGGATGTCAATGAATTGGCTAGTAAGCTTACTCAAGAGGAAATAAGATTAAAAGCACAAGGGGTTCATTTAGTAAACCTAGTGGGTTAAGGAGCTAGGAAAGTTATCAAACCAAAATCTAAGAAATTTAAGAAGGACCCACTAAAGTAAGACAGGTTGCTGATGATGATAAGAAGGAAAGGAAGGTAGATAAATGTCACTTCTGTAAGAAAAAAGGACATTGTTAGAAAGATTGCCTAAAACATAAAGCTTGGTTTGAAAAGAAAGGTATCTTTTATTATGTTTCTCCAATTTTTGAATCAAACTTATCTGAAGTTCCTTCTAATACTTGGTGATTGGATTCTGGTGCCACTACTCATATTTCTAATGTGATGCAGGGATTCCTTACAATTTAGAGTATAAACTTAAATAAGAACTTCTTATTTATGGGGAATCAAAAGAAGGCCCCAATTTAAGGCATAAGGACTTATCATCTTATTTTAGATAATGGATATCACCTAGATCTACCATAAACTCTCTATTTAAGTTCACTTTCTAGAAATTTGGTTTTTGTATCAAAAGTTAATGTTAATGGATTTAGTTTTAAGATTGGAAAAGGATGTTTTAGTTTATTTAATAAAGATGATTCCTTTATTGGTTCTAGAATTCTTGTGGATGGTTTATATAGATTAAAACTTGATGTTAATTTCTCTGTATCTTTAATGTGTGTTCATCAGAATATTGGAATTAAACATACTATGGCAAATGAAAACTCTGCTTACTTGTGGCATAAATGTTTGGGTCATGTATCAAAAGAAAGGCTATAAAGATTAGTAAATAATAAGATTCTACCAAATATAGATTTTACTAATATTAGTTTATGTGTGGACTATATTAAGAGTATGCAAACCAAACGTAACAATAAAAGAGCCCTAAGAAGTACTTAGCTTCTTGAAATTATACACACTGATATATGTGGACCTTTTGATGCTCCATCTTTTAGTTAAGAAAAGTATTTTATCACCTTTATAGATGATTTTTTCACGTTATGGATATGTCTATTTACTTAATGAAAAATATCATGTTGTAAATGCCCTTGAGGTATTTGTTAAAGAGGTTGAAAGACAACTAGATAGAAAAGTGAAAATAATAAGGTCTAATAAAGGTGGTGAATACTATGGAAAGCATAATGAATCAAGATAAAATCTAGGTCCATTTGCAAAGTTCCTTGAAAGACATGACATATGTGCACAATATACTATGTCAGGCATACCTCAACAAAGTGGTGTGGCAAAAAGGCTAAATAGAACATTAATGGATATGGTTAGAAGTATGATACGTAATTCCTCATTACCCAAATCTTTGTGGACATATGCACTTAAAAGTCTAGTATATTTACTAAATAGGATCCCTAGTAAGGCAGTTCCTAAAACTCTTTTTGAGTTATGGAGTGGAAGGAAACTTAATTTAAGACACATGCATGTTTAGGTTTGTCTAGTAGAAGCATGAGTGTATAATCCATAAAAAAAAATTGGATTCTCAAATTGTTAGTGGTTACTTTATTGGTTACCTAGAGAAATCCAAAGGGTATAGATTTTATTATCCAAACCATAGTTTTAGAATTATTGAGATAGGCAATGCTAAATTCATTGAGAATGGAAAAGTTAGTAGGAGTGCTGATAAACAAATTATGGATATTAATGAAATAAGGGTTGATGCTCCCGTATCCACAATTATTCTAAATATTGTTCCAAATTTGCAAGAACAAAACAATAATGAACAATATTTGAATGAATAAGTACCCCATGAAGAACCTAATCTACCACTAGCTGATAGAAATGAACCACGTGGAATAGCTTTAAGTGAACCTATAAGGGTAAGAAGACTGGCTATTTCATATGATTATTTAGTTTATTTGCAAGAGTCAGATTTTGATTATAGCATTAATGAAGATCTCATTTCCTTTTCATAAGCCATTAATAATTATAAGTCTGATAAATGGATCAATGCTATGAAAGAAGAGTTAAAATCAATGGCTGAAAACAATATTTGGGATTTTATTGAATTGCCAGAAGGTTCTAAACGAGTTGGATGTAAAGGGGTCTTTAAGACTAAATGTGACTTGAATCATAATATCGAATGATTTAAAGCTAGACTTGTCACCAAGGGTTATACTCAGAAGGTTGGCATTGATTATAAAAAGACATTTTTATTTTTTTAAAGAAAGATTCATTAAGAATCATTATGGCTTTGGTAGCTCAATATAATTTAGAATTACATCAAATGGATGTGAAAATAACCTTTCTTAATGGGGATATAGAGGAAGAAATTTATATGGATTAACCTAAAGATTTTTCCATGGAAGGAAAGGATCATATGGTGTGCAAACTTAAGAAATCAATATATGGACTTAAACAAGCTTCTAGGCAATGGTATCTTAAGTTTAATGATACTATTACATCTTTCAGTTTTTATTAAAATATTGTTGATCAATCCATTTACCGAAAGATTAGTGAGAGTAAGTTTATATTTTTAATTCTATATGTTAATGATATTTTGCTTATTGCTAATGATTTAGGCACCTTGTATAAGACTAAAAGTTTTCTCTCTAAGAATTTTGAGATAAAGGATATGGGAGAGACATCTTATGTGATTGGAATTTCAATATCTAAAAAGAGATCACAAGGATTATTAGGATTGTCTCAAAAAGCTTACATCGAGAAAATTCTTAAGAGGTTTAATATAAACAACTGTTCAGCAAGTATTGTCCTAATACAAAAAGGGAATAAATTTAATCATATGCAATGTCCAAAGAATGATATGGAACGTAAGCAAATGGAATCTATTCCATATGCTTCTGTTGTGGGTAGCTTGATGTATTTATAAACTTGCACAAGACTTAATATTAGCTTCGTCATTAGAATTTTGGGCTGATATTAGAGTAACCTTGATATTGATCATTGGAAAGCTGCAAAGAAAGTGAAGAGATACCTTTAAGGAACTAAGGATTATATGCTCACATTTAGGAGGTCTGATTAGTTAGAAGTGATTAGATATTTAGATTCAGATTTTGCTGGATGTGTTGATAGTAGAAAGTCAACTTTTGGCTATTTGTTCCTGTTAGGAGAAAGGGCAATTTCATGTAAAAGTGCTAAACAATCTATCATTACTTTATCCACTATGGAAGCAGAGTTTGTAGTTTGTTATGAAGCTATAATTCATGCATTATGACTGCGGAACTTTATTTCAGGACTTGAGGTTGCCAACACCATTACCAAGTCACTAAAAATTTATTGTGGTAATTTGCAGTATTTTTCTTCTCCAAAAATGACAAATATACTAAAGGTGCTAAACTTATGCAATTAAAGTATTTTACAGTCAAGGAGGAGGTTCAGAAACAAAGAGTGTGCATTGAACATATTATAACGGATCTTATAATTGCAGATCCTTTAATTAAAGGCTTACAACCAAAGACATTTAAAGAACATGTACATAGGATGGGTCTTGGTTGTATTGAAGATTGATTATAATGATGTTATAACACTTTTGAGCTCATTGATGTGATATGTTTTTGACTTTATCAAATTATTATATTTCTTATTCCTTATGCTTGTATACACTTAATGTTTTGAATAAGAAAATTAATGTGTCTTTAAAACAATTAAGTGGACATTAAGTTATTTATATATAACTTATGTGACCTAACTTGATAAGTTCTTGGTGTAGTAGTATATGGAAGGGAGTATGCAATTTGAAAGTGTATAACCGTTACAACTCTAATTATATAATTTATTATGTTAAGGTTAATCATGATGGAAGAATGACATTATGAAATTTAATTATGTGCACCTAATGTTTACACTATTAAATATTAACGTCATGAACTATCAGACTAAGTGGGAGAATGTTAGATGTGGTCTAAAAGTTTAGGGCCATATTTAATATTTAATATTTAAATAGGGCTTCCTATAAAATGGTTAGGATTCCTATTTAATAGTGAATTAATATAAGCCATTAATTTCGGTATTTGATGGACATATCAAATTTAAAGTTATCCATATATATAAATTGGTTCTCTCTCCACCTATTAAGGTTAGCAGACTAAAATCCATCTAATTTTCTGCTACGTGAAAAATTAAGATTAAGGGAGAGAAACTAGTTTTAACAAGAAAACTACCGAACGCCTAATTTGATTCAAGTTTCTCTACAATTATAATAAATTCCGTCAAGTAAGTATTTTTATATTTTATTTTATATAACAAATTATTTATTTAAGATCCTATAATGATGTTGATGTTTTTTTTACATGATGATTATGTTAGTTTACAAACATGAGTTGAGAAGAAAGAGGACAAAAAAAAGTGGCACTAAAGACTCTAAAAGAACGGAGAAGGGATGTGAAATGAAGAGAACTAGGGTTTTATGAATAAATACTAATCCTAATTCTAAAACGACTTCGTTTTAATAAAATCTAGAATATTAGAAATTCATACGGATCGAAAAAGAAATTACTTTTCTTGACCCGTCAACTAAAAACCGACATTCCCTATCTTCCTCACCCGAACCAATCAACCTATTTTCTCAGCAGTTAAAACCGAAGCCTCATCTCAAGTCGGGTTGGTTAGAAATTTTGGATTCGCGCGGTTCTTGCTCAGCCCTAGGTAAAACGCCGGTTAAAGATGAAAACAAAAAGGATTGCAAGTCCAGCTCGTGAGAGAGAGGAAACTGATAATGCAGAAAGATTGGAAAGGTACATTCATGCATCTTCTAGTCCCAAAATTTTCCATCGTTGATTTCTTTGCCTTGCTTACGGACAAATAAGACTTAGTCCAAGTTCCAA
Organism: Mallotus nudiflorus; assembly: GCA_947683625.1. Taxonomy (NCBI): domain Eukaryota; kingdom Viridiplantae; phylum Streptophyta; class Magnoliopsida; order Malpighiales; family Euphorbiaceae; genus Mallotus; species Mallotus nudiflorus. Next base: position 5,377,292 of record CANTUR010000239.1, read on the forward strand.
TCAATACACAAATATTGCCTACTCGCAGTAACTTCACGTATCTTGGACAATTCAATAACAAAACCAAAAAATAAAAATAAAAAATGTATAATTGCCAAGGTAAGAATAAGTTGATTGAAAGGTATAAGTTTTAATATGGATAAGTTCAAGGCTTATTAAAAAAAAAAAAGTTCAACGTTTTATAAAGGTATTAAAATTCAAAATTTATCCTAAAATCATTTAAAAATTCATAAAATTGTATTATACAATTTATTTTACAAATTATAGAAAATTTTAATATACAAATATATGTAAAAACATTGAAAAATTAATATTAAAAAAGTATTTTTTAATTAAATAATATTTAATTTAGTAAATTGATGTTTTAAAAGTTAAATAATACAAAACTTATATTGTATAAATTATTTGAAAAACTAAAATTTATTGGTTTTGTTAAGTAAATTGGAATTTAAGAATCTTACATGAAAATAAAATTATTTAATTGATACAAAATTGTAAACTTATAAATGGATAGGATAAATTTTAATAACTATAATTTTATCATCTCAAATTTATCAATACAAAATTAAATAATTTAAATTTAAATAAACTATGTAATTAGAATATGTTTTCAATCAGATAAAAAATAATTTTACAACTTTATATTTTGAAATTTTTTTTATTTAAATTACCAGAATTTAAAACTCAATGAATATTGTCAAAAAATAAGCACCACTAAAAAAATTAAAAGTGTCCAGTTAACAAACTCGCGAGTCCGCGGTAACCGCACAGATGAGCGAGTGTCATAAAAGGATAATCACAAAATCACAATTACGCTTCAACGTGGATCAGATATTTGGGCGAAGATTCCATTCACACCGGATCAGGCACGAGGTCTCCACACGCCTTCTACACGCGGCTCATATCTAACCATCCATTGCATATTTAATCCAACGGTTAAAAATAAACCCCATCCAGCCTGGAACTCCTTTATCTTATATAGTAGTGCAGAGTTCTATACCTGCAACTACAGCTCAACCTCTTCTCAGCTACCAAAAATCTTCCATTTTCGTTTCAATTTCACCTTATAAATCTCTGTTTCTGATAACCATTTGGACAAAAACGATGTTTTTGAGAACTGTTTCACCTTTATATGCGGCAACAAGGCTGCAGAGTGATGGTGTTCTTGCTCCAAGCAGTGGCCTTTCTTCTTCTTCTTCCCTGGATTTGTTGCCGAGAAAGAGAAGAAACAGTCTTGTTGTATCAGCGACCGCAGAGAAAAGTTTGGAGCTAACTGGTGTAGTTTTCCATCCTTTTGAAGAGGTCAAGAAAGACGCTTTTATGGTTCCTATATCTCCCCAAGTCTCTCTTGCTCGCCAGTACTTCGAGGATGAATGTGAAGCTGCTATAAACGAGCAAATCAAGTCAGTTCTTCATCTTTTTTCTGTTTAATTTTTACTAATGAAGAATATGATTCAGAGTACAATACAAATATACTGCTTAGTCTTGCAATACCAATTCAATTCAGCAGATTTTGGACTTCTATTAATGAATTTTTGCAAAAGTTTGGCTTTTTTTTTAACCGTTTTCTAATTGCTATTGAATTGTTTGCTGTATCTGTTGTTTACATGACAGTGTGGAGTACAATGCTTCCTATGCATACCATGCTTTGTTTGCATATTTTGACAGGGACAACGTCGCCCTCAAGGGCCTAGCCAAGTAAATTAACTTGTTCTTCTTGAATTAATTGATTTGATCTTTTATTTTTTTCTGATCGTTTCATGAACTGATGTATAAGTTTCTTGAAATTAGATTCTTCAAGGAGTCAAGTGAGGACGAAAGAGAGCACGCTGAACAGCTAATGAAGTATCAGGTATACTTCCTCAAATTTTGAAACTAATTCTTGAATCGTCATAATCACATTATGTAAATTCTTTAAGCTCTTGGCTATTTGATTTGTGACTATTTATTTATATTTGCAAATTTTTTATTAGAACATCCGTGGAGGGCGAGTAAAGTTGCACTGTATAGTACCTCCTCCTTCAGAATTTGAGCATGCGGAGAAGGGAGATGCATTATATGGTATCTGCACAACTTTTTACAGTATATGAAGTTGTATGCTGGTTGATAAACTAGATATTTATGTATTCATAAATTGGTTGGCTTCGCATGCTGTGTGTTTCCTTTTCTGATAAATTAGGGGCACATGTATTCAATGATTGGCTGCCTGATCTACTTCAGCTGCTACTGCATTGTATTTTACACAAAACTTCATGCCATGCTTTAACATTTTTCTCCTTGATTATTTGCCATCTGTATGAATGCATACAGTGTGACATTGTTTATGATCTGAAATGCATCTGCACACTACAACTTGTATGAAATGAGGTATCCAATCGTCTTATCTTTATTCTGCATCATAAATATATGGTTTTATCGAACTTGGTATTTCTGCTCACTCTCTAAATCAACTCCATCTGTCTTTGTTTCCTTGATTCAGCTATGGAATTAGCATTATCCTTGGAGAAGCTAACAAATGAGAAACTGTTGAGCTTGCACAGTGTAATGCATCTTTTCCTTCAAAATTAATGTCTCACTTCAGTTCATTTCTTTTTTGTTGAATTAGAGGACATTTTCTCACATTTTTAACAACCATTCGTTTTGTTTTGCATTTGTGCTTATTTTCTATGCTTTTTTTTTCCCTAATTTACACAGGTGGCAACTAGAAACAATGATCCGCAACTGGCAGATTTCGTTGAGTCTGAGTATTTAGCAGACCAGGTGAGCTTAGAAATTTAAAGTCTTGTGAACCTGCATTTAATTGATTCTTTTTGATCTTTAACCAATCACACGCCTGTTCCATCAAAAAACTCAGGAAAGAAAATCAAATAACCACCTTGCAAAGAAGTATCATACCATTACTGAATGACTTTTTATGCGAACATTTGTTGCTTTATGGTGTGACTAATTCATGTCTTTAATAGGTTGAAGACATCAAGAAGATAGCAGAATACGTCTCTCAGTTAAGGAGGGTTGGTAAAGGACATGGTATGCACAAAATTTCATAGTAGAAATCTTCATTGTTTTTTTCCTCTATGTCACCACACTCCTCGAATGACTTCTTTTATTCTATCATGCAGCATGAATAATCCAGTCTCATCTTTCCCTTGTTTCTTAATTTTCTAACCTGTTGGAGTTGTTTGTGGCTTGCAGGAGTGTGGCACTTTGATCAAATGCTACTCCATGAGGGTGATGCTGCATAATGAAGACTACAACTTTAAGAGACTTAATTCTCTGGAGCTTTTACTGCATTATGAATAATAAATTTTCTTTTTAGTGTTGTGTAATGTTGTTATATACAGAGCAGGTAGTTGTTTTGATTTAAGAAATAAGAGGGAGCTATTAGTGTGGATTCTGACTCTCAGAAATTTCTGGGCTTAAGTTTACCTCTGATAGATTTAGTCTGTTTCCTGAATTTTTTTTTTTTTAAACTTATGGCAGAATGTAATATATTTAAATTATTTGGATGGTACTTATTACTCTCTTCCTGATCATGTAGTGTTATCAGCTGCTTCATTTAAAAAAAAAAAAAAAAAACGAAAAATCATACTTGCAAAATCTCAAACTTGTTGGAAGAAAAATGGTACGAAAAAGCAAATAAATCAAAAGAAGATTACAGGAAAGCAAATGATATGAGCCATTGGGAATTCTACTGGACAAGAAGCAAATCAGACAGATTTCAGTCAATGCTGCTTTGCTGCTACTTTCATAGCAATATGGAAACCAATTTTTTTAAGCTCTACTAATCCCTTTTATACACAGGAGGGTATGTATAATCCAAACTGAAGCAGCAACAATAGGACAATACTTAAAGTTTTGACCATCCTGGCCAATCCCATGGAAAAGAGCTACATTGTTCAATTTGGCCTGAAACAAGATTTCCAGCATGGCATCTTCGTCCTGGTACTATAATCATTTTGAGCATAAGAAGAGTGAATTATCTCCCACATAACTTGTATATCTGTATACTCTCCACAAGATTCCATGTCTTTGTAAAGATTTATAAGGCCATGATTATGTCCTGCCATTATCATTATCAAGAAGACACTGTAACAATGAACAAATTAAAAGAAAATAGAAAAATCTTTTTCTTTGCTTTAAATGTAATGGACATGGTGTTAGCATTACCTCTGGTCTTGGACCTTAATCTTGAAGTAAACTTTAGCAGCATACACTTTGCTGAAAAGATAAATGTTTTGTTGAAGTCTAGCCAAGCATTCCATCTCTCCATCTTCACTTGCCTTCTGCTCATACTTCTCCTGTACATTTTAGTTTATATCTTTGGTTCTGATTTCTTTTATAATAAACTAATACTATGCAAGTAGCCAAATGAATCCGACACATAGCAAAACAACATTTCTTAAGACAGTAGAGGAGAGCCTTTTTTGTAGTCAAATTATATTTTACATTGTTTTTCTTTGATCTGTAGCGTGATGCAATATATGACACTCGTGGGGAATATTTGATGCTAGGATTTTAAGCTTGAAGCTTCTAATAACTCGATAAATGAAGATCTAACAGAAAAAAGAAAAACCGCGTAAAATAAAATAAAGAATAATAATAAAAAAGAGTAATGATATATATAACGGGTTACTAAACGACAATATTTTTTAAAAAAAAGACTATATTATCCTATAAAATAGTATGATTTTTAATTTTATTTTTTTTAAATAATTTCGCAACGAAAATTATTTCCATAATAAAAATTGATGGTATCTTGAAAAGAGATGTGTGAAAGATTTAAAAGGGGAAGAGCTTATTGAAAGAAATAGACATTGAGTAGGCAAAAATTCTTTGGACTTAGCATTTTTCAACTTTCCACTAACCAAATATTCTCATCTCTATATGTAAGTATTAAGATAAGTAGAGATGGGCCCAAGTCTAAGGGTCTGTTGGTGTTTCTTTTAGTGTCTTTCTACGTGTGTCTAGTAGTGATCTGATGGAAGACAAGAAAAACAAGCATACAAATTGAAATTAGTAGTTAATGATGCCAAAGATTGGTGTACTTAAGAATATGCTATATTCTTATTGGGCAAAGAAGAGTGAAGCATGTGCTTAAGAAGCATATTTCTGGTAGTGTTTAGTCACTAACTGCTTTGCCTTTGGTGAAATTTTACTAACTCTGCTCCTCCACCTGCCCAAACTTGTTCTCTTGCTCTCACTTCTCAGCTTATTCTAACTAATCTTTTGTGCTCACAAGGAGATATCAGGGCCTATAGGTGGTCATGTAAGTGGGTTTTGTTAGCTTAGAATTTGAACTAATATTAAACATAAGAAAAGAGCTCTCTTCAGGTTTTGTTTCACTCGATTTTGGATCCTTTTCAGTCCATACAAACACTCGAATTTCATCTTAGTGATGTACATTCGCCAATGAGAAGAGAAAATTTGTTTATGTAACCCTGCTACTTCTGATTGAAAATGTTATGAAATTTGGTGCAATTACGATGACGTAACAAAATTCTCTTCCATTCGAATAGAAATTTTTATACTGTTTACTTTAATCATTTGATAAATATATAAATTTTTATATTTCAATAGCAAATATTAATATTGTCCGGGTATCAAGTAAAATTCAATTCTAGCAAGTGCTAGATTATTATCAGGAATGCCCACTTAATTTTAACTTTATATATATATATATATATATAGTTCTTCTAAAAATCTATTGATTATGAGTCTTTTTCTTTTTCTTCTCGTTATAGTAAAACAGTGATATGTACTTTTGTCATAGGTGTTGCGTGGTGATCAAAATTCAAATAGAAAATTTATGACATGTAAGAATGATGAATACTCTCTTTTTATGTGGATTGACTTTTCGATTTGTGATAGAGCAAAGATAGTAATACTAGGCTTGTTGAGCAGAATCAGTATTATGGACACTGAAATGCGGAGATGGATTCAATTGTAATTTTTATATTAAGGTTTATTAGATGTGTAGTATGACTAGTAGGTGTTAATTATTAGTTACTAGTTAATGGCTCAAATGTGTATTATTGATAAATTAAACGTGATGTTGATGAATCAATGGACAATGTATTTTGTTAATGGAACTGCAATGTTAATGATTTTCAGGAAAATGTAATTCATAAATGAAATTTGATGAATTTTGTTGTTGAAATAGTTGTGGTGTAGAATGTCATTAATATGTTTGATGAAATGCTTAGGAGAAAGTAATGGGTGAATGAAAATGTCATTCGATAATGCCCTGTGATTAAATGCATGTGGTAAAGACAACTTATGCCATGTGAGAACAAATTTAATGATAAAATGGCTTGTGATAAAGACATAAATTATGCAAGTGCAAGAGAACTAATTGTGTGACAAAAATAGAAGCTAGTGAGAGAAAAACTTCTACAAAATTCTGCATAAATTCATGGCAAAAACATATGTATCTTACATATGTGGCTGACAACTTTGCCAAAAAAACTGCAATATTCATAGCCATATTACAAAGTTCCAAAAAAATAAAAAAACCAATCAAACTTGTCCAAAAAGAAGGAATATTACAATCTTGTCCAAAATTAAATACAATGTTCATAGGTTTAAAATTTTATTCAAACAAATCTAAGTTTTTTGCTTCTTTAATTATTCTAAAAATGATTGTTTCAAGCTTCTGTATCTTTAATGTTTTTGTCATTATTTTCAATTAAAGTGATCGTAATGGTCTTCCTTTTTGTACCCTGTGTTTTCTAAAAAATGACAATAAGTTATTTTAGAAATGTTGGTGCTTTAAACAACTAAACAAATTGTATATGATTATAATCACCTATAATTGAGATCTAGTGATGAAATTTTTCCCCATTTCTTGAATCCTTATCATTTCTCTCTCATGAACTCAGACTCTAGTTCATTTTCAACTCTTCTTTTACCTTCAGGATATATAATTCTTTGTGAATTAGTCTTTGGTTTAAAAAAAATATTTGAAGCAGGTCAATTATATATATGTAGGCTTAAAGAGGAAAAAAAATGATTAAATGCATATATTTATCACTACAACTCCAGTGACATCATTTATGAAAACACCGTATTCTCTTAGTGGCTATGAAGAAAGTCCTAAAATATATTTATTGTTACCTTTTTCCTTAAATAATTGTATGTATAACTGAAATTTTTTTAGGCTTTGAAATCTGAGGATTGAATTATTTAACTAAACTTGGCTACTTTGTTCTTCAGCTACATCTTTATTGCTAGCAGTTCCTCAGACATTTTACTTCCATATCCAAATTCCTCAGGCCTCTAATTTTCATTTGCAATCCTCTGAACATTAGCAGCAACTGTTGGCTTCACAACCTGTAGAAAAACCAATCCACAACATTTATCATAACATACACACCATTCACAAATTAAAAAAGACAACATACACACTGTGCATATTTAATTTTGGACCAATGAATGGTCCAAAATTTTGGACAAAATTAAGATTTGACCCCCCTACAACCTTCTTATTACAAAAAATTACCTAATAGACCTGCTAAGAATAGGAGAAAGGAAGAGGGAGGAACTTCAAGTGGTTTTAGGCTCTATAGAAAAGGAAGAATTATGACATGTTAAGTATGTTTTTAGAAATGACACAACAAAAAGACATGTTCAATGGTGAAGAAATTAAATGCCCAAAACACTGATCCTGTAAATGAGCCTCCAAATATGATTATACTGTACATATTTCATGCATTCCTTATGTCTATATGAGATGCATGTTATGCAAATAAATGTAAATACATTGTATGGGTGTTATACCAATGAATGGTCCAAAATTTTGGACAAAGTTAGGATTTGACCACCTACAGCCTTCTCTTTATATATTATTTTTGGATTTTAAAAAACAAGTCAATTATGATTTATTTCATCTAAAACATATGGAAATGAGACTGTCACACATGTTAATGCAAGTAAAGGGAAGGAAGCAATAAAAGTGGACAAATAACCTAATGTTCTATGTAAATATAACATATAAAATAAGTAATTATAAATTTATTTGTTAAGCTAATTGGTTATGGGAAATATGTATATTCCAATTAATAGGAGCTAATTTTAATTATTGTGTTGATGGTTGATTGTTTTAAGATGAGATTGTATATATGAATGAGATTGTATGTATGAATGGTGGTTACTGAATTCAGGTGTCCTATTTTAGTGAGGATAAAATACTTGTTGAAACCATATATGGAGTTTTATAACTCTAAATAAGGTGTTGTTTGCTCCTATAAAAACTTAGAGATGTTATTTACAAAGTTGAAAGAAATAGAGGAATCTTGATTTTTCTATCTTAATGGCCAACTTAGGCAATACTTTTTGTTGCTTAATTTTGTTGATAGTTTGACCATGGTAAATTGTTTTTAATGTTTCTCTTTCTAAATATGTTCAATTGGATGTGAAATCAATTGCAAAGTAATTTAGAATTATGATGTTATTGATCTAGAAAATATAATTTTGATACTCATAACATGAAATTTTTGGTATATTTTTGAATTTGCACTCTGAATCTATCATGTTGAGATATGAGTATATTTTTGGTATATTGGTGAATTTGCATTATTGAATTTTCCATATTGAAATATGGGTATATTTTTGGTATATTATTGTAAATTATTTAATGAAGTGGTATGTGATATATATATATATATATATATATATACAAAATATGGTTGGGTGAGTACGAGGACGCAATGTTGTATGCATTATGGAATCCCTTTGTTATACCATAAAAAGGCTAAAGAAAAATATTGTACAAGATTATGGCAGGCTATGTGTGTATAGGGATCCATAAATAAATGAAAAAAAATTGATTTTATATATAATTCACAAGTTTATTGTTGTCCAAAAGGAAACACCATGTTATATACATACGAAAAATTCATAGTTAAACATTGTATAGATGGATAATTAATTATACTACATGTTTAGAATGTGTTATTTTTCATAGGATATTATGTTTTCCTTTACTGAGTTGTAAGCTCATTCATCTGCATTATTTTTTTAGGATTAAAAGAACAATAGTTAGTTTTGAAGAAATAATTGCACTAGCATTGTGTCAAGTGGGTCAGCAAGAGGTTGTCCTCAATTTTTTTTAGAATAGAGCATGTTTAATAAATTTTTATATTTTGCATTAAGGCTAGTGTATTGTATATTAACAATATAAGGAAAGATGTTAACTACTTGATGTTGTGAGCCTTGTGGTGTGTGATATGTGTTATTTTAAAAAAATCTTATTATATATATTGATATGTGAACTCAAATTGGATAATTATAGATATGTCATTTATGAGTCTCATGCATACAATGTATACCTGACATCCTTAACAAGTGTCACAATTGGTTTCATCATTTGAGAAAACTTGTAAATATGTCTCCTTCTTATACCAATTATGCACATATTGTTCAAGATCATAGACTAAATGTTGTACAGTATAAATTACCCGAGGGCATGGAATGTTTGTGAACTTCCATTTCCTACATAGGTAAGTTCTTTTTTGCAAATCAATAATATATGTGTCTCCCTTGTACCCAACTTCAAAACCATGATCTCCATTCCAAATAATCTCATAATCTCAAGTTTTTTTTAACATTATTGTGTATTTTTCCCTTACCCCTACTTCTAATGCCAAAGTTTCCTCTCCATTTACTAGCCATATCTTTACTACTAACTAAACTTTTAAACACCATTTTTCTAATGTCCTCCAACATTGAATATATGTTTTTAGTCCTAGCCTCTATTATTCTCCTATTAAAAGCCTCATAGATTGTTATCGATAATATTATATTTTACCTCAATTCGAAAGTATGCTTTATACCAATGTCTTGAATTAGTAATAAACATGTTTTCATAGCCTTGTGGTGTGATCTTTAATTCTATCATATTTGCCTCAAAATAATACATATTTGTAAACTTTGAACATATCCAAAAATAAATTTTATAGATCTTTATTCCTGCCATGTCTTTTCTTTCAATGTGCATGGAGGTGTCTAACACAACACCTATGTTCTGCTTTTGGCAAATTAGAACTAACAACATCCAGGACTCTACACATGACAAAAATAATCATATAAATATTGAACATCATTAACATAATAAATACAAACATAAAAGGTAAAAAGCCTACCTTTTGTTTATCAGTTATCACAATCCAACCACTTCCATCTCCAAGTGCTAAGTCTTTACTAAGTAACTCCAAAAATTAATCCCATGTCACTTTTCTTTCATAACAAACAATAGCCTAAGCCATAAGGAACATTTGATTATTCTCATCCCTTTGTATAACTACCAACACCTCTCCCTTAATTGCTCCTTTTAAAAAAATCCATACAAGCTTAATACTCTTCTACAACCATTCAGCAGCCTTCGCTTTAGACAATCTGTAGAAATGTAAAACTTTAAAAATAGTAGTAGGCTTTCAAGCAATGGCCTATATGTTGTCATGGAAGTAGTGATCCTTTCATTTGCTCTGTTTATCTTACCTAAATAATCCCATAAAATTGCAAATTCGTTTTCAATATTACCTTGCAACTTAACTAACACATGCCCTTTTGCCTTTTTTACTTTAGTTAAACTCATCTCAAGCTTTAAGTCCTATGAAATTAAATACTTCAAGTCTATTAATCTCATGCTTGCAATGTACTTTTATTTAAACAAGTAATGTTTAGCAATCCACCTAGTTGTCAATCTTTTATTTTTGAATGTTATTGGGCATGAGTGCTCAGGCTTGTATACCCTAACAAGTAATGTTTTTGCACTTTTATCTTTTGAAGCATAGATCAACTACTCATAATTATTCTTCATATACTTGGCCCTTGTCTCTTCAGTTCTATTTCTAACTATTTTGATCTTTTTTTATTCTTGTATTGCAAATTTGACTAATGCTTCTTTTATTTGCTTTGCATTATCAAATCTCATGCCCAAACAAACATGAATCTTTTGAGCATTTGGTTAAAATACAAGATGTTGAAATTTTCCTCGTAGTGCATTATTAGTATTTAATGTATCAGTGCTCACTGCACTATAATTATCACTAGAGTCCTAGTAATCTGTCTTATTTCCATCACCATCCCCTACAACTACTGTCTCCTCTTTCTATTCATTTATTGCACTATTCACTCCATCTACACTTTGGGTGTTACTTTGACTAGCATCATTATCTTCTTGAACTTTAGTTCTCTACCTTTGTTTCTTCCTTTGATTAAAATTTCTTATTACATTCTTAGCTACTTGTAATTCCTCATCATCATCAGACATCCTTTCACACTCAATGACTTTCTCATATGAATCACTAGCTTAATCTTCAAGATCCTGACAATATGCACATTAATTTCAACCTCATTGCCCCTACTTATACCTTCATCCTTATTGCTTGTCTTAAATATGTCAAAAATAACTATATTCTCAGCCTTATTTTTCTCTAGGCCATTTTTACTCTCATTAATATCTTTAACAGCAACTAACCCATGCTTATGATTTGTTTTTGCAACATCTTTATAAATTGCCTCATAACCCATACTTTTTTAACCCAAACATAAACTATTCGCAGCCTCACTTCTAACCTCATTTAATTATGTATCAGCTGTTAGGTTACAAATACCTCCACTAGCATGTGAAATTCTACAATTATCCCTTAATATTTTATGCTTTGTATACCTTAACAAAAGTCATGTACTTTTACTATTTTAATCATACCTACCATTGACAACTCATATAAAAGTCATAGTCTATTTGCAAAAGGTTTCCCACGTACCCTAAAAAGTATTTTATCCAAATTTCTAAAATACATTAGATCTTTTAAAGCTTTTTCCAAACCAACCAATGAAAAATTGTTTGCATCTACCTTAATTTCTAACTTATTTTCTCCAACACAAATCTTAATTTCTAACTTATTTTCTCCAACGTAAATCTTTTGTATATTGCTAGAATCATTAATAAATATTTGATCACAATTTGTCTATCATAAAAAACTAGTAGAAAAATCAATATAAATAGTAAGACAATCCTAAAAAAGAGACATATATTATTGGAACATTACAATAAATATATTAAACATATCTCAACAAAGGTGTTCACACGCAAAACCCTTATAATCAAGAATAAAAAAAGAAATCTTATACCTTTTGTCACGACCTAAACCCAGGGGCACGCGACCGGCACTAGAGAATGGAAAAGTATAAAGCTACTGAAACCCATAGTAAGCCTTAAAAGAGAAATCACGGAATATTTAAACTTTGAAACCTTACAATAAATAATAAAATCACAATGCACATTATCAAAATGATTTTTCTCAATATAATTTAAACCATAATATCAGTGTATAAAATAAATAAACATCAGTTATACAAATATTATCTCAGTACATAAATTATAAATACATGAAATCTCAAATAAAGTATGTAGTTATGCAATTTTCTCTACTGCGGTACACAAAAGTAAATACAACACAACTAAGTAGACCTATGTAAAATAGTCGGTGGTGAAGCTACACGGCAAGAGGTAGGCCTAACAGAAAACTCTCAAACTCTTGAAAAAAATTAAATTGAGGGGAGTTAGACCTCACTGAGTAAGTTAATAAAGAAATGAATGCAATTTGAAAACCTCATTAAAAATAAATTTTTATGAAAATATAATATAATATAATTTTATTCAAATAATTTGATATACATATAATACATCCATTTTTAAAAGAGAAGAAATAAATATTTAAATGTCTTTTTAAAACGTTTTAGTATAAAAATTTGGTAGAACCTGATTTATAAATTTTTAACAGTCATATGACTCACTTATGTCCAAGACTACCGGATCTCGAGAGCAAGGCATCACCAGGATACACAGCCGCAGTCATATCACTTAATCCAATATCACTGGCGATGTCCGAGAGTAAAACATCACCAGACCATCGACCCCAATGATTTAATAAATATTAATCAAAATTATACTAATGGTGTCTGAGAGCAAAGCATCACCAGACCTTCGACCCCAATATTTATTAAATAAATGAATATTATACTACTGGTGGTGTTCGAGAGTAAAACATCACTGGACCATCGGCCCGAGTAATATAATTAAATAATCACATATTTTACCGATGCGCACACGATCCTGATGAAACCCATCAGGTAGCTCATTCTGCCGTAGTTTATTTAAAAATAAAAGAAAATAAATAAAACAATGAAAATTACAATAAATAAAAAATAAAATAAATCAACTATAATTAAATCATGCAAAATCCTATGAAGAATGTCTACTAGAATCTCATAAAATTAAATTCATAAGAATTTAATATAATTTAAATTAAAAGACTCGACACTCAAATCAAGTATTAACTTACAGGATAAAGGTGTTCCTTTGGCATGTCGTGTCCGACCTCGACTGGTAGACGCAACTGGAGGGGCGGCTAAAAGATAGAAAAGGAAATGACAATCAGAAAATAGAAACCTAACTTCTAGAGTTTCTAAGGAAGACTCGATTCGAACTTAGAATAACAATTTTAGGATTGATCCGGTGTCACATTTTACGAGAAATCTACCAAAAATTTGGCAGAGTTTTCTCTGTAAAACGGACATCCTTCCACCGAAGTAGAGTCAACCCTACAAGTAAACACACTTCAAAATTTCACAGTGGCACAACTCCTCTGATTGGGACCCCAAACTACACAATTCCCAACCGAGATTCACAAAAATACAAATAAGCAAATACTAAATATTAATTAAGTAAATCACCAAAAATTATAAAAATTAATAATAAATCATAATATAATTTATTTAATTTTTAAAACACTAAATAAAATTATTTTTCACCATAATTTAATAAAATTTCAAATAATAATATAATATTAATAACAATCCAACTTTCCAAATATTCAACATAATATAGTCAAATTCAAACTATAATTGCCCAGATAGTTTAAATATACTATAATATTAATTAAAAACTTATTCAAACCCCAAAACAATAAATAATTTAATTTTGAATAAATTTTCAAAAATAGTTAGTATTAATTAATTAAAAATAATAAATAATTTATAAAAATTATTTTAATACCACATTTTATCTCAAAATTAACTAAAACATAGTATTTAATTATAATATCAACAAGAACACACCATTTACCTATTATTTCAAAATTTACATAATAATAATAATTTCTAAAAAAAATTAAAAAAATTATCAAAAATTATTTTATCACTACTAAAATTACTAACATAATATACTAACACTAATTAACTCAAATATTCAATCAAAAATAATTAATTAATCACATTAACAAAATATACATAAAACTTAAAATACCAAAATAAATATACAAAATTTCCATAAAAATCAATTTAATTAATCTAAATCAATTTTGATATACTATTAACCAAAATTAACCCCAAATAATTTAGATCCACTAATATAAGTATAGATCAACTCAAAATTGAACCACATAATTAAAATAAAATTCTGGGTAATTAGTAAATATAATAAAAATCAACAAAAATATTAAATCAACTAACAACAACCCTAAACAACTAAAAATCAACCTAAAACTAACTAAGATCAACCTAACAACTAACTGAAATCAACCAGAAACTAAATAAAATCAACCAGAAAACTACTACCCTTAACCCATCAACTCATAAAAAACAGAGTCAAGGGCAGAAGGAAGATTGTTGTTGCTGCTATTGTGTGACTTCAACAGCTCTAGATGGCCTCCTTCAGCAGCTACCAACGTCCAGAAGAAGAGGGAGGTGCTGGTGGTTGTCCGGTGGTGGGGTGTGGTGCTCTGGTGGTGGGGTGTGGTGCTGCCTGGCGTGAGGAAGGAGTAGGAACAGTGACAGGGAAAAAAGAAGAAAAAAATTTGTAGGGGAAGGGAAGAAAATATTAATGACCCATAAGGATGATTTTGACCAACTCTTTGGTCTAAATATATATATATATATATATATATTAGGTAATTAAAGTAGTGGTTGGTAATATATATATGTGTATACGATAATATATATATATAACAATAATAATAATATCAGTTAAAATAATTTTACAAATAATAATAATAATAATAATGTCATGAATAAAATATTAGAACAATTAAAATAATAAAGTACGTGCATAAATTAAAATGATATAAAAATAATAATATCATTAGTTTTCGAATAAAATTTTAAATTTAGTACTTAAACATAATAATTTTAATCTCATAATTATAATAATATAAAATAAAAATAATTAATATCGTTAAAATCTTAATATTTATATAAAAAAATATATAGTTTAAAAATATTCGGATTGTTACACCTTTACATATTGAAACTTTCTTCTAAGTCTTCAATGACTTCTTTTTATATGGCAAAGCTAACGAACATGAATATCGATAGCGACTTCTCAAGATAGGGACTTCTCAAATCAATCAACGGCTTTGTATGGTAAAGCAGTTCGTCAAAAAATTTAATTTTTTTTTTCTTTTTGCTTTTAGTTGGCTTATGTGTAATTTCGATGGCTCAATACAAATGGCAGTCATGTGCTTTTATTTTATTATTAATTCACTTGTCCATGTCATTTTAAATTGTGTGTTCATATTAAATACTTGACATCAGTAACCTATTGGATACACTGCTTTATAAAAGTTTAACCAATTGTAGCATTAAATTGAAATTTTAAAAAATTTAAACATCCAATTGTTAAATTTTTAAAAATTAGGAATTATATATTATCTGAATTTAAATGTTTTTATACAAGCCTGATTGTAAATTTTTTCAATAAATCATTATTTTTATATCATATGATTATTTAACATAATTTTTTAATAAAGTCAAATTTATATTTTATCATATGTTTTTATACAAGCATGATAGTAAAGTTTTTCAATAAATCATTATTTTTATATCATATGATTATTTAACATAATTTTTTAATAAAGTCAAATTTATATTTTATTATTTTTATTTACTAAATAAAATAATCATATATTTGTTTTATGCTTATTATCTTTAATTGATATCAAAAAAAAATTATCATACTTGATAACTTGTTTACGGAACCTTTAAGTCTAAACCCTGTAAGGAATTAACAAAAGAGTAAGATAAGAAGTGGGGAAAATTTTCACAAATCCTCCGATACCTAAGTTAAAGAATATAGAGAGATAAAGAGAGCAATGAGTATAAGAGAATAAAATGAATGAGAATGATTGAAAATGAAGGACATGGGGACTTATTTATAGGGATAGCGATACTCAAACCTGAGAGGAATAAGTTTCCTCTTTGATGTAGGAGTTGTGCTTATTTAGAGATTGGTTCTTCCTATCCAAAAATCTTCTTAATTAGAGATCCTCTTCCTATTTGGATTGGACCTTCCTTTGTAAGCAACCCTGTTTGGGAAAAATAAAACCCTTAATATAATAAGCATATGTATATGGGGTATCAAGAGTCCCCCCTAAAAGTATGTTCGGATATCTATGTCTGATGTATCCTGATCTGATAAATGCATGGTGATGAATAACTTAGAATAGTGATTCTTCTGCCGAAAGAGAGACCGGGTGAATAATTGCATCTGATTGAAAAGGGTGATTTGATGTGACCAGCCTCAGTCATAGAAAAGGGATGATGCTCAGTATCAAGTCTTGAGATTGTAGTGTATGAACATTAGAGCATGAAGATACCAGCTGGACTTATAGATGCTCAGTGTTTATAAAATGTCCCGAGGGATTAACCCATTAATATTATAGAAATGACCTAATGGAACTAGTCGTCGCTAGAGTTTTAAATACTCGGTACTATAGAAGCGACTCAAGTCTTTTGAACCTTAGTATTATAGGAAATAACCCGAGGGTGTCAGCTTCAATCATTAGACTTAGATGCTTAGTGCATTAGAAGTGCGGCCTGAGTGCCAAACTTTAGTAATACCGAAGCGATCTAAGGGTGCTAGTTTAGTCACTAGACTTAGAAGCTTGATGCATTAGATGCGCGACCCGAGTGCCAAACCTCAGTACTATCCAAGTGACCTGAAGGTGTCAACTTTAGTCACTAGACTTAGATGCTCAGTGCATTAAAAGCATGACCTAAATGTTGAAACTTAATACTATTGAAGCAACATAAGGGTTCTAACTTCAGTTACTAGACTTAGATGCTCAATGCATTAGAAGTGTGGCCTAAGTGTCAAACCTCAATACTATCAAAGTGACTTGAGGGAGCTACCTTCAATCACTGAACTTAAATGTTGGGTGCATTAGAAGCACAACTCGAGTGCTGAACCTCAGTACTATTGAAGCGACTTGAGCGTGCCAACTTCAGTCACTGGACTTAGATGTTCGGTGCATTAAAAGCGCGGCCCGAATGTTGAACCTTAGTACTATTGAAGCGACCTGAGGGTACCAACTTCAGTCACTAAACTTAGATGCTCGATGCATTAGAAGTACGGCTCGAGTGCTAAACCTCAGTACTATCGAAGCAAATTTAGGGTGCTAGCTTCAATAACTAAACTTAGATGCTCGATGCATTAAAAGCACAACCCGAGTGTAGATGAAAAGATGAGGACAGCTAGCGACGGGAATAACAGGATTATCAATTACCATGCCTTTTGATATTCTTTTGAATTTTGAATTTTGAATTGTGTAATTGTCAAATCTATTTATGTGTCAAAAGATGAGATGTTTCAACTATCAATAATGAAAAATGGTCAGTTAGTGGGCTTTTCTATGCCCAGAAATACTCTTAACACTGGATGAGAGAGATGTGAATAACCGTGAGGGTATTAGCGATCATTCCAGAACTTTCCTGTCCCTTTTAAATAGTGTATCTTCTTGTTTATTTCACACTTTGGCTTTTCTCATGTTTTTCATCTTTGCTAATTTTTCATCTACTCTCCTACCTTCCAATGTCTTTTTGCTACTACAATCTCAGTAATTCTTTGAAGAAAATCCTAATTTGCCCAGGTAAGGATTTTTCCTCTCTAGTTGTTTTTATTTCTTCTCCATAGGCTTTTATGGCTATGTGATAGCAAGTTAGTTTAGATCTTTTTGCATTTAGGATTGATGATGATATGCTCAAATGCTATACAATATGCTTTAGCATTCCTCAGAAATATGTACTGCACACTATAGAAAAAAATTCCAAGGCTCATACCCTTCTTTTAGATTAGTAGAAACTAGTCGTGTAATTTGATAAGTTAGAATGGGGGTTGAAATTTCCCTTAGATCATTTTGTTAGGAACTTCTTAAATAAATACAATATAGTTGTAGATGGCGGGGTTTAACGCGCGCCCAAGATTTTAGTAACTGTGACACTATTTAGGCTTAGGGCCCTAGAGAACACACTAACCATTGTCACAAAGACATAGCGTGGAGATGAGGAGTCGCCACCCAAGGTAATAACTGGGACAAATCAAAAGGTGGTACTCAATTCTCTAAAGGAAAGCTAGCACCATAACCGGAAGATTCTAGGAACGGAATACTAACTTCTTTTAGTTTTGTGTTCATTTAGATTTATTTTATGAATTACTATTTTATTCTCTAATTACATACAATTTTATTTAAACCCTAATTAAACATCCATCTAACCCAAAAAAGGTAATAGGTTATAAAATTACATGTAAAAATGCATACAAAAGGCAGCGTTCCTACGTCTAAACTAGGTTAATTTAAAAGTTAGCTATTTCTACATATTTTATTTACAAGTGAATTGGACTAAAGAAAGACCTACATTTTTAATTAATTTTAGTAAACTTAAGTCTATTTATTTTAATTTAACTAAGAAATAATCCTAAGTCTACCAAATTTTAAAGGAAAAATTAAATTAATAAGTGGGGCTAAGTCTAACTTGATTTTAAATTAAGTCATATAATCCTAAATCTATTTATTTTAGAAGAAATACAATTAATGGGCTGAGCTAAGTCTCAACTAATTTAGTTAACCTAAAAATGGGTCTGAGTCTAAATTAATCTAATGAGCCTAAATTAATTTTAATTAATTAACCTAAACCATTTTTAAGCCTATTTTTTATTTAGTGGGTTTGGACCTATTGTGAGCTTGGGGCCCAAAGAACTAAAAGATCTAAAAAAAAAAACCAAACAAAAAATCATATCAATCACAGGATTTATGTGATTTTCTAAAAAAAATAAATCAATTCACATGCAACTCTAAATTAATCTAAAGCCACCATTGATTTTAATTGATTTTTACCCAATTAAACCTAAATTACTAATCAATTTTAGTGCAAAGAATATAAAATTCTACTATTTCCCACTATTAGGGCTATTACAAACTACTGTACAGAAATTAAAATCAAATTAATTACAACCCAAAATAAAAGCAAATTAACATAATGTAGAAATCATAAATCCTAAACCCTACGGGGGTTTTACAAATCTTAATCCATGGCATTCCATGGATTCTTCCAATGGTCACTACTCAAAATCACATATCTTCAACCTCATCTCTAGAGTATCAAAGAATATTAATCAAAACAAAAAAAATTAATCAGCAATGAATCAATCAAAAAAATAAAACAAAGAAATCAAACCAAAATAAAAGAGAAAAAAAAAAAGAGTAAAAGTTGTTATGCAAATGTTGTTTGAATGCCCCTCAAATTGGGATTGTCACCATTTTGAGATTGACTCCATTGTTTTCTTCTCAATTCTCTAGAATTTAAAAGGAAAGAACGTTTTTTTTTTGCAGTACCTAATTAGGGTTTTTATTCTCTCTGTTTTTTTTTATAGCTCTTTTTCTCTAGGGTTTTTTTGCAGCTTTTTTTTTGCAGACTCTCTTCGCCTCTCTCCTTAACTCTAGCTCGTCCCCCTTCATAACCTCCCCTTCTGGCTTTTAAAGCTAGACCTAACCACCTCAGCTCATATGATCACGCAAGGAAGTTGCGTGATGGCTGGGAGAGAGATACGAAGTCTCTCAGTCTGCATTTTATTTTTTTTAATTTTCAAAATTAGGATAATAAGATAATAAGTGATAGGATTTAAAAAAATTAAAGACTCACACACAGACACGTGGTTTCCTGAACCAATGAAAAAATTAAAAAATGACAAAATTAGCGTAAAAAATCTCAAAATCAGTGTAAAAATCACTTTTTAGCGAAAATCGACATTACAAAATGCCGATTTTAACCAATAATGCCGACTAGCATTACGTAATGCCGACATACCAAAATTTTCATTTTTTTTCTTTTAAATTAAATTACAAAAAAGGTTCTCAAAAGTTTCTAATTTCTACAATCAAATCCCTAAAAAACCAATTTTGTAATTAAATCCACAAAATGTTGCAATTTAGTCCTTTAAATCATGAAACTCGACACCAGAGATCAATTCTTGATTAGATTTTCATCATATGGGCTTTCATCGCATGCATGCATAATTGCATCCTAAAATTGGGTGCTTGCAATAGCCCCCAGCCAACTTCACCCTAACAGTTATCAAATCTTGATCGGGTACATAGAGTTAATGCATAGGGAGGGTAAAGAGCTGGATCTAGACATTCTTCAGTATATGTATAGTCTGAATAAGAAAAATAGAGAGTTGATGTTTTCTTTATCAGCTGTTTTAAACCATAGCATTTTTATTAAGCTTTTGGACCTTCACAAGAAATGGAGGCATAGATTTTTCATAGTTGAGCATCCATCAGATTTTATCAATATCTGGTAGATATGGGCTAATGATTATCAGAAGGTGAAGCGTCCCCTGAGGTTACCCGAAGAAGATACTAAATTGATACTGAGACTGCATATTCAGAGTATAGCCGACGACACATCTGCTGAGAATCTATCTCAGAGATACCTCCAGAGAATCTGCCCTAGGGATATAGATGTTAGTGGTAAGTTTTGAGATTCTGAAGGTATGTTTTGAATTTTATTCTTCTTCATTTATAGATGGCTAACTATTTCACTTTTGTGGACGAAATCCTTTCAGATGAAGAGCTAAAAGAGTAAGTGGCACCTCAGACTAATTAACTTATTTAGGAACTGGAGGTCTTAAAGGCTCATACTGATCTATGTCTGAGTGATAAAGGAAAAACCATGTTTGGCGCTACTTAGAAAGAAACATTTGAACTTCCCAAAAAGCACTCCCAAAGAAAGGAGTTAGATGATGAGGAACAACTTGGTGAATAAGTTTTTATTAAGCATCCAAAACTTATCGGATGCCTGGATTCGAAAAGATGGATTTTATTAAAGACGAAACCCCCAAATGTCTCTAATCCTCAAGTTAAAGGTCACTACGCTGAGTCTTTGAGGCTGTCAAATGACATTCAAAGATGGAAAGAAGAAGGAAGAAGTAAGTTGTTCAATTCTTTGATTACCCATACTTTAGAGGTAACTTGCTTGATCTCGACTATAATCATTTTCCACAGATGTTTCTCTTTTTTTATTTTTCCTTACTTATCTATTAGATGCTTTAAGGGCTACTACTGGTGAAGGATAATCATTTCATCCTCTGAAGTGAGTACAATATCAAGGAGGTTGAGGTTGGTATCGTTGTAGTCAATTATGAGAAGAAGTTGGATACGGCAAAGCATGCCCTAGAGCTTACCAAGACTAATAGTGCAAAGTCCAAGTCAAAAAATGAGGTGATTTTGAAGAAAATTCAAGATCTTGAGCATTCATAAACTCAGCTTGCATCAAGGATCGAGACGCAGGATGTCGAGCTTAAAACTTTGAAAAAAGAGTTAGCTGATGAAAGAAAATCTTGAGGCAATGATATGAAGACTTATCAGAAGATGATAAAGGTATTTCTTAAGGCCTATAAATTTGAGTGTTATAGTGTACTGTCAGCTCAGCATTTAGATTTGAATTTTTTTTATCTGGAAAAGATAACTTCCAATGATCTGGCATGGCTAGCTGCTGAGGAAGATGCTGCCACTAAGTCTTCTCCAATGGATTTGTAAGCCATAAAAAAGAAATCCACTATTGGAGCTACTTCTTTTGGTGCCAAATCCACTTCATTGCGTAAATCTCAGGCTTTGGAAGATGCTAAACTTTCTTTTAATGATAGGATTGTGCCTCCCGAGTCCAAGGCTAATTTGTAAAAAATTCTTCGTGAAAATTTTCCTTATGATGTAACATTTTGAATGGCAAATAAAGCATTTTATTTCTCAAAACTTGTTAAACTTTGAATATATTTATTAATAGTATTTTTTGAGATTGTCTGAGTTCCAGTATCGGGATAGTTCTTTTCCTTGCTCATCTTTAATCTTGCATGCCCCCTTAGTCAATTTTTCAATGACTTGGTAAGGGCCTTCCTAATTAGGTTCGAGTTTTCCTGTTCCGGAGTTGCCTTTACCAATGTCAGCCCTTTTGAATACCTAATCTTCAGCCTAAAATTTCTTTGGCCAGACATATTTATTATAATATTCCTTGATCTTCTGCCTCTAAGCTTTTACTACAATTGATGCTTATTCTCTCATTTCTTTAAGTAAATCTAGGCATATCCAAGCATTGACGTTGTTGGCCTCCTGATCCAGATCTTTAGTTACCCAGTAACTCACTGACCCAATTTCCACTAGGATTATAGCATCCATTCCATAAGTCAATCTAAAAGGCTTTGCTCCTGTGGAGGTTGTGGGTGTTGTTCTATATGCTCAAATGACATTATTGAGTTCTTCAACCTAGTTTTCCTTCTTTTCATCTAATCTCTGCTTTAGACCTTGCATAATGATCTTGTTAGTCTGTTTAGCCATTTGTTTATAGATGAGCTACTAAAGTAAATCAAAGCTTTATATTAAGATCACAATAGAACCTTATGAATTTCTCATTGTTAAATTGCTTCCCATTATATGTTATCAAGGTGTGTAGTATGCCAAATCTGTAAATAATTTCCTTCTAGAAAAAGTGTTGAATCTGGACTTCAGTGATGGTCAGTACAACTTCAACCTCTATCCACTTGGTGAAGTGATTTATAGCCACAATCAAGAACTTCTTGTAAGAGGTTGAAATAGAAAATGGAACTAAGATATTCATTCCCTATATTGCGAAAGGCTAAGGACTCCCAATTTGATGCTGAATATTGGAAGGCTTGTGTCTGAGGCGAGCAAACTACTGACACTTGTGGCATTCCTGAACTAGTTTCTGAACATCTCAAAACATGGTAGGCTAATTGTAACCCTGGAGCAATTCTTTTCTAATTGGTGGTTGATGAGACTCATGAGCTCCATAAATCCTTTCATAAATTTCTCTAAGTACGTAATTTTTTTCCTTTGGTAATACACACTTAAACCATGGATATGATAAAAACCATCTGTAGAGTTCCCCATTGTGCATAGAGTAATACGCAGCTTTTATCTTAAACTTATAAGCCTTCAATTTATCCTGTGGGAGTACTCCATGTTTGAGATACTAAATGATTAGCTTCATCCATTCTGCTATTTCTTGGATATCCATGATATTTTACTCCTTAATTCTTAACTTCGTCAACTCCTCAATTAGCTCAAGCTTTTTAAATGTTTGACTGTCTTCTACTACTAATTTGGCTAGTAAGTCAGCCTTAGAGTTTTCACTCTAGGGAATTTGAATGATTTCCTATTATCCTTCATCCTGTTTGAGGTTCTTTAAGAGTTTTTTAACTTTCTCTACGTGTTTAATGATGTTTGGTTCCTTGATCTGGTATGTTCCTTTGATTTGGTTGACCACCAGTTGTGAATCATAATATATTTTAAGATGCTCGATTCTGACTTCTGTAGCTAACTTCAGTCTTTTAACGAGTGCCTCATACCTAGTGGCATTATTGGTGGCTTTGTACTTTATTTAAACTGCATATCTGATTGTGACTTTGTTTAGACCTTTGAGAATGATTCTAGAATCGGATCCTTAGATGGATAAGGCTCCATCTATGTATAACTTCCACTTCAGGCATTCAGAAGGGACAAAGTCTTCGACTGTCATCTCTTGCACAAAATCTACTAAGGTTGGGGCTTTGATTTACCACTGAGGTTCATAACTAACGTCAAATTCTCCGAGCAATATGGACCATTGGACCAATCTGCTAAATGTTTCAAGTCTTTATAAGATTTTCCTTAATGGAAAGCTGGATTTTACAATGATTGAGTGAACTTAAAAATAATGCTTAAGCTTTTGGGATGCATGTACAATGGCCATAACTAACTTATCCAGTTTAGGATACTGAATTTCTAAACCTTTGAGTATTTTACTGATGTAGTATAGATGCAGGTACAAAACCTCGCTGAGGATTGGCCTACTGAGCAAGAGATGAAATGCCCCAAAGCTGTTATTTTACCATTTAATTTCTAAAGCATGTTTAATGATGTTGGAGCTTTCATTTTAAGTATGACCTTTATCTTTTCTAGATTGGTTTTAATTCCTCTATGGGATATCATGAATCCTAAGAATTTGCCTGTCTTCACCCCAAAGACACAATTCTCCAGATTAAGCTTGTTCTGGTATTGATTTAGTATTTAAAGGATTTGATCAAAATCCTCGGAGTGCTGCTCTACATAGTGGCTCTTAACAATGATGTCATCCACATATACTTCTATATTTTTCCTAATTTGATCTTGGAACACATGGTTCATCAGCCTTTGGTATATTGCTCTAGCATTCTTTAGTCAAAAGGCATAACCTTATAGCAATAAAGGCCTTCGAGAGTGATAAACGATATTTTCTCCTAATCTTCCTTCTCCATTAGGATCTGATGGTACCTTTGAGTAGTATCTATAAAGTTATATAAGTTATGATAAGTAGTTGAGTTTACTAGTTGATCTATTATTGGTAACGAATAGTTATCTTTTGGGCATGCTTTATTAAGATTAGTATAGTCTACACATATTTTGTACTTCACATTTGGCTTTTTTACTAGCACCACATTAGCTACCCATTCTTGGTGTATTACTTCTTTAATGAATCTGACTTCTAGCAATTTCTTTATTTCCTTGGTGATCACCTTCTGCCTCTTATATGTGAAGTTCCTTTTTTTTGAATAATAGGTTTAACTCCTGGGTTGATATTCAGACTATGCAAGGCAATCCAATGATCTCAGAGACTTTAGAGGCAAAGCTACCTGAATGTTTGATTAGGACCTTACTTATTCCACTTTTGACTTTATTATCAAGCTCATTGCTAATTTTGACTACCTTTCCTTTAACAATTTGTAAAGTCTAGACCTGATAAATTGGCTCAGGATTGGCTTCTTATTTCTCTATTTCTAAGGATTTTAAGGGGAATTCTTCCATCTAGGGTTTAACAGCCAACTTATATCATTGTCTAGCCATATGTTGATCTCTATTAATTATTATGACTCGGCCTTCTAAAGGAATCTTCATAGTCAAACGCTTGATGCTCGTGACTGCATCAATTTCATAAAAGATTGGTTAGCCTATAATGTCATTGTACGTGAGAGGAAGATTTACCATATTAAATAGAACTTTGACAGCTTTCACATCTCCAGTATTTCGGTTGCCAAATTCTAACATTAGTTCCACCAGTCCTATTGGTTATGTAGTTCCATTATAAAAACTTGTAATGGGATTCCAGATAGCTTTCAAATCAGTGACAGAATCTCCTATTACCTTATAAGCATTCCAAGAGAGTGCATTAACAACACTTCCATCATCAATTAGCAATCTTTTTACTAAGTAATTGTTGATGAAAGCACTTACCACTAAGGCATCATTGTGAGGATATTAAACATGTTTCCCATCTTTCAGACCAAATATAATGGTTTATTTCTTTTTAGAGGTAAGGCCTTCTTTCTTTTAAGTTCTCTTAAGCTTTCTTTCAATCACTTCCCCTTTGATAATCATGTTGATGACTCCAGCTAATTCATTTTGAGCTTTCTTTTTCTCTGGCTTATCTTTGTCCTGATCATCTAGCTATCGGTTTCTTCTAATTGTTTCAGTGAAGTTGCTAAGTTTCCCATTCTGTATTAACTTTTCTATAACATTCTTTAATTCTCGGCATGCCTCAATCTCATGCCCATAGTCCCAGTGGTATTAACATTAGAACCTCCTATCTTGCATGGCTCTCTTGGTTAGACTCAGTCTTCTAACTGGTGTTATGCCCAATCCATTCTATCTGATCCACATGAGGATTTTGGATTTGGAGGTGTTTAGTAATGTGTTCCTCTCTACTTCCCTTTCCAATCCTTCTACCGAGTTTTTAAAGTTTGATCACTGAAATTTGGGCCTCCTTGGTTCCGACCTTTCATCTTTTTTTATAGGTGTTTTCTCATCATCCCAGCACATCCTCCTACCTTTGTTCATTTTTACATCTTTATTATAATAGCCATTACCTCATAAAAGGTGCTAGGTTCTTTAGTCATGATCTTGTCCTTGAGTTTCCCTAGTTAAGTCCCATTCTTCAAGGCTCTTATGGATACTTCATCAATTAAATTCTCAATTTGAATAGCTACCTTGTTATATCTATCCAAGTAACTTATTAATGACTCTGTAGCCTCTTATCTACACATCCGAAGATCAATGATGTTTTTGGTAGGAGGAACATTAATGATAAACCCAATCCAAAATTTCCCAGTTAATTCCTCAAAGGATAAAATAGAATTCTCAAGAAGTCGATGGAACTACTTCTAAGCATTCTTAATGAGTGTACTAGGAAAGCCTATGTACATGATTCTGTCATTTACATTCTAAAGTAGTATCCCAGTCCTAAACGAGGATATGTGGTTAATCGGATCCATGGTTCCATCAAACTAGTATAACTGATGCATTTTGAACTTGATTGGGATCTCTGTCCTGATTATTCTGCTCATAAAGGGTGTTTTTCCTTCCAGAACGCACTCATCTTCCTTCTTATTTCTAATATGAGCTTTCTGTATAACCTCTTCAACTTTCTAAGCTATCTTTGAGTCATCTAGAGCTAGGATTATTATGCTAGATTCCCCTTTCGGAGCTTTATGACCTTCTCTACTTCCACTAGGCATATTCGAAGCTATTACTGGTGTTGCTACATTATTCTCCAGATGAGCTATTCTAGGATTACTGTCTTGAATTAAGGCATTCAATTATTGTTGTATCAGGAGCATCTAGGTTTGGATTTTTTAAATCATTGCTTCTTTTCTTGATGGAGGTAGGTTGAGTGTCTAGGTTATTATGTTTAGGTTTAGTGTGTTTATGGCGAGGGTTTCTAGCAAACTTGGAAAAGGTACGGAGGGTATAGGTAAGTTGTTATGCTATAGAGGAGCATAATAAGGGAAGTCATTGCCTGGTGTTGGTCATCCCTAGGTATTACTAGTTGGATTATATGCTCCGAGTGGAGCTTATGATAAGGGTCCAATATGCTAAAAAGGTGCTGATAGAATTATTAGTTGAATGGGTGCTAACAGGTTAATTTGAGGAATGGGGGCTTATAGGTTAATTTGCGTATCTAGAGTTAAGGTTGGTGGTAGACTGGAAGTTATGATGCCAATGTCGTATTTGGTAGATGCTTAATGGCTTTTAACTTAAAAGGTTTCCCCCAAACGGTGCATAACTTGCTTCCAGAACCTCCAAGTCTAAGCCTTGCAAGAAATCAATAAAATGGCAAGATGAGAGGTGGGGAGGATTCCTATAAACCCTTTGATGCCTAAATCAAAAAACATATAGAGAGAGAGTTTAGAGAGATAAGGAGAGCAATGAGTACAAGAGAATAGAATGAATGAGAATGATTGAGAATAAGAGATATGGGGATTTATTTATAGGGATAGCAATGTTCAACTTAAAAGGAATAAGATTCCTCTTTGATATAAAAGTTGTGCTTATTTAGAAATTGTTTCTTACTATCCAAGAGTCTTTTTAATTAGAGATCATCTTCCTATTTGGATTGGACCTTCTTCCTTTGCAAGCAACCCTATTTAGGAAAAATAAAACTCTTAATATAATAGAAATATGTATATGGGTTATAATACTAATTGCTTTGGATATCATTACTTTATTTTAAAAAATAAAGTACACTTTTTTAATAATCATTAGTGAATAAATATAAAGTAAAACAAAGTATTAAAAAATAAAGTCACTATAAAAATTTTCATTACTTTGTTATTGTTTTAATTGTTAATAAAATGATTGTAATTGTTAATTCTTTTCATATTTTAAGTTAAAAAAAAACATGTGTAATTGTCCATGTTATAAGTATATGTTAGCTTAGACTTATCTTATAAGTTTTATTTCTGATTTTTTACCTAATTATAAAGAATAAATAATTTTTGGAAGTGAATACATCATGTACATTTATTATTATTATTTTAACTTTAAATTTATTTAATAGATAATTAGTCATAAAATTAAATATCTGAAATTTAAAAGTAAATATTTAATAATTAAAAGTTACATGATAAGATATCATCATGACAGAATATCAGTAAAAAATGACCAAATAACAATATAAAAATAAATTATATGGTATTATAATGAAATAGTGTCATTAGATATAATAGACATTAGATTGATAGAATTTATTTGAAACCGTTGGTTAAAAGCCTAAAAATTAAAGAATCTATTTTTTTCTACAGATTAAAGAGAAAAGACGCTCTTCGTTTAAAAAATAAAATTAAACCCACCAATTAACTCTCAGTTGAAATAACTTGATTCTTGGAGTTATTTGGCATATTTTATTTGATTAAATGCTGTGAAATGAAGATTGACTGATAAAGAAATGGACTTTAACTGGGCTATTTTTAACAACACCCACAAACAGAGAGCTTTGCTTTAGTATTACATTACTTATCCTCATTTGATTCTCTATGTTTCATCCTTTAATAAATTGAAATAAAGAAGAAAGAAAGAAAGAAAAGAAAAAGGATGGAGAATATCTTGTGCATCTTTAATGCACTGACTTAGAGTGCATTGGAAATTCAATTTTAAATCTGACGTCCTTGCTGCAAGCATTCAAGAATGTGCTGGATAAGCATTCAATGGGTACTTTTGTGAGTGTCATCCACAATTTTTTTAGAAATATGAATCATTGCCAACTTCGAACGGTTATGCATATCTCAGCTGTAAAACTTGCTATAAATTCCTTTTTTTTTTTTTTGGCGATAATGATACTCGTTCAAACAATTCTTTGAAATTCAGTGTGAAGCAGATTTTGAACGTCATGTTCTTGTTCCCTGATTTGAGATCCAATAAGAGTGCTATATCCCTTTGTTTGAAACAATACAAACTAATGGAACGGTCATATACAAGCTCTTTTTTTGTTACTGTCTTCGTGGCTATATGTTTAGTTTGGACTTGCAGATCAACTAACACACCAAGAAAAGATGAAGATGGAAGATGGGTCTAGATTGATTTGCTTGGAGCTGAATTAAGGTTTTGTCTTTCACCATCAAGGACAGGCTCTCTCGTAGATATATGATTCTGCTCATATATATATATATCGTTGTCAAATGTTAATGGGTGAAGAAGAAGAAGATAGGAGGAGACGTTGTAGAATGTTAATGGATTAAAGGTAAGAACCCTAATTTTGAAATGTCCAAAAAAAAGAAATTTTAATAATTTAATTTCGAAGATTTTTGCTTATACTAAATGTGTTATACTTTAAAGTAAGATTTGTGACACAATAATAAAGTGATTTATATTTGATTATTAAAAATAAGACACATATTTTTTTGTTATAAATCTTACAATTACGTATAATACATTCAGTATAAATACAAATGTATCATTTAATTTCAAAGTTCTAATTAAATAGGTAAAAGAGAGGGAAAAAAAATAAGCTAACCATTCCACTTATAAATATCAGGCAATTTTTAATGATATGGTGTAATCATAACACTACAAAATGACACACATAAATTCAAATATCAACTGAAAAACAAATGGAACTGCCAAGAGAAGCGAATAGCTACATTTATCTAACACCTGTAGCTTCATCCTTTACTTTCATCATCAGGATTTGATCATCTAAAACTATCCTCCATGTGTACAGCAGAAGGGGGATTGATCACTTCCATGATGGCCATGCCATGGAATATGAGCCATCAACAAATATTATGCCATTTTACCCTCCTTATCAATTAAGTCCCTGTGATGCCCATCCCATTTGATCAAAATTAATCCAAAACTTTTATCCATTTTAATTTAAATTAATGGAATTTAATCTAAATTAATACAACCTTATCTTTGTAGTTGCTAAATATTTTAAAAAAATTATCCAATTTAATCCGAATTAATACAATCTTATCTTATTTTTATAGCTGCAGAATATAATTACCATGTTTTGAGAAAACTGAGATTTACAACTTCAAAATCCAATTATTAGAAAGAAAATATCTAATTGTGCTCCTACCTTGGCTATTTTAACACAAGTGATGAAAGGAAACACAATGCATAATTAACACACCAAACAAACAAAGCCAGTCACATGCTTGCTGCAATATGTTCATCAAAATAAAATTAACAATCCTAACAACAAATTTCACAACCAAAGAAAAATAAAAATAAAAAAGAGAGAAAAATTGATCTTAATCATGGACAATGGAGTGAATTAGGATAGAAGCCTCGTCAGTTGTTGGAACAGCTTCATCTGTTTGATCATCACACACACAAATGTAATAATAATGATAATCAATGTTTCTAAAATTAATTGAATACTTATATGTAAAAGGGTACCTGGAAGAGAAGTAGGAAAATGGGAAACAATGCTATCAATGATACCCTCTTCTTTACTCTTCACTTTCTGATCATTTTCTTCTTCATCACTCTGCACTTCTTCTTCTTGATCTTTGCTCTTTTCCTCATCTGCAACTGCCGCTTTTGGACTCAATGGAGAAACGAAGTGAGATATAAGACTGTCCAAGATTCCACCTTCCTTCTTTTCTTCTACTTTCGAATGCTCTTCTTGCTTTTCTTCTTTTCCCTTATTAACATCATCATCATCATCATCAGTCTCCACTTTAGAGACTAAGCTAGAGACTAGATTGTCTACTAATCCTCCAGTAGCTCTTTGCTCTTCTGCAATAACTTGATTTTGATCATGATCATCTTCTTCTTCCTGATGGTGTTTCTCTTCTTTTAGATGCATAATGCTCTCATCTTCAGTTACACTATCTTCCATATTTTCTTTTTCGGGGTTGATGGGATTCACTTTTATATGCTGCATGTAACCTCGCCGACTATAAATAAGGCTGAGGTATATGATTGAGAAACACATGTCACCAGTCCGAGGAATAGTTTAATAGGAAGCAATTAATGGTTTATCTACACATATTTCATAACTGTTGTCTGATGGGTGGTGCTACAGAAATCCAGTAAATGGATGGCATGTGTCACCTCATTAACTTATTACTATATTACGAAGGTCGGTGGACGGTGCCCCTAGGACTTTGCCCTTTTGTCGAGAGCACCGATGCAACGTAAACAGTGGCATGGCAAATTGTTTCTGCTTAATAAGCAACTGGAATTCCAGACTTGGACAATTGCCGGAAGGGTTTTTCACTTGGCCAACATGGAAACGGACTGCAAATGAACTTTCAATACGAAGCATAAAATAGATTTGGATCCAACTTTCTGTCACAATGGAGATGGATCCACCATGGAACTGCAGGCATGCATATAGACATTGATACTAAACCATAGTTGCTTGCATTTTGATGCTACAACAATCAATAGCCTTCGAGACAGCCTGGGGCACCAATAAATCCGAGAGGTATTAGATCAAACATCTTGTACAAACTCGTTGACGAGTTTTTTTTTTTTGGTACAAGTATATATTATAGGGTGGGAAGGGGGAGTAGGATTTGAACCGCCACATAAGGGAGGATCATCTCCGTTGACGAGTTTTAGTTTCCATGCTACTTACGGAAACTGGGTTGCACCACTTTTGTGCCACATCATCATATTTGAACAAACACCGCACCTTCAACTTAAGCTCCTCAGGTCCAAAACTCCAAATAGAAAGGAACTACGTAATATGAATTAGTGAAAGGGAACTATGTAATATGAATTAGTGAAAGGGAACTACGTACGAAATTTATCTACAGGAGACTATGCATTATGCATCTCTTGGATGCAAATACATGCGCAGCAGATACAATCTTATCCAACCAACCAAAAGTTTTGTTACCTATTCAAATTTTCTAAGCTAGTACAGGCACTAATCAAATACAAGGGCATCATCTAATTTTGTGCTTGATCACCTTACAAAATAGCTTGTAATTAAATGCTTAAAGCATCAGGAGCTACCTCTCTTTTCAAAGCAAATAATGGTAAAATTGCCACAAGGCAAGCATGGCAATTTAGAACTAAGTAACTTTTGGTTGCCAATAAATCATTAAAGGACTGGAATATTGATATCATTGAGATGCTAGCAGTCATTCCCAAGTTGTTTGTTTCACATCACTTACTTCTCAGCTTTCTTTAGTGCCTCCCTCCGCTCTTTACGTCTAGCATCCCTGGCAGCAGAATCAGCCTGGACTTTATCCATTATAACACGGAAGCCAGGAATTGTCCTGTCTAGCTTGTTGTAAACTTTGATGCTGAGATTATAGAAAATCCGAAATATTCTCTGCAGGAACAGTAAGTGAGCAAAGTTGAGGCACATATGCTAAACAGGTACAGCACAAAGATAAGGATCTATGAAAAATTCAGAAGAGTACTGGAACTTAAGAAAAGAAAAATCTCTGCAGAACAATTCTACAATTTGTATTATGTACTCTACTAGTAGGGCTTTTCAGTTATAACTTTCAACATCTTTTGTGCAAAGAAATCAGAAACCTTATAATGTGGATAAACCTATTTGATTCATTAAACATCCTAAGTTGCTAACATGAACAGCATGCTTACTCAATCAATTCAGGAAACTCAAATAAAACACAGGAAATGTAAATGAAACTGTACCTTGACATCTTTGTTCCAATGCCTTATGTATGGGGGACCTGTTGTATATGTGCCAAGAGGTGGACGGTACCATTTGCCATCATATGTTATCTTATCCATTGCTTGCTCAACACTTAGAACCTCCCAAGGCCTTAAGCCAGGGATAATTTTAGCCAGTTGGAGCCTAAATCACAAAAACAACCAAAAATAACTGAGATGGACAGATCCAAAGACAATAATGTTTCGTATCAACAGGACAGCATTAATGAAATAATTAAGCAGCACCAACATGACCTTGCTCTTGACTAATAAGAGAAAATTTGAACATCAAACAAATAATGCAAGTGTTATAGCACCTGAGTTCTTTTGGAATGTATTTGTTTGGCATATGGTCAGCTTCCAAAGCAGAGGTCAGCTCAGGACCACTTGCCCAAAGAAATAGGGCATGGCTAGGAATTCTAACTCCTGGCCATACACCATCATTAGCTTCCAAAACAGCCAAGTCACGCCTTTTACTCTCTATGGCCTCCTGTTGCAGCTGTTTGTAGGTTTTCTTCTCACGTCCCTTAAGAGGAACCCAAGGAGGAATTCCTTTCTGAAGTTTGTGAAGGAAAGCCGTTGCTGTGGCACCAAGTCTAACTGAGATGACCGAACCATAAACCAATAATTAAAGCATTAGCAATGCCAAGTTGGCAAGCAGGGGAAAGCGCAGTTTTTGCACAAAACTAATGTAACAACCAAACTGGCTTTACACAAAATATAAATGCCATGTGCAAGTGCATCCACATATTTGCAAGATGACATTTCTTGCGACCTCCAAATCTCAAAATTCATAATCACAAAAAAAGAAGAGGTAATTGATTACCTGCATTTAGAACAATTCCTTGATACCAACATTTTTCTTCCTACAATATATCTGTATCACTCAAATCCCTGATATAGTGTGAAACAAATGACCTTCATATAAATAAACTAAATTTATCCTAAGAACGTGATGACAGATTCTATCATGAAATTCCATTCCAATGCATCCTTATTGCTGCCTTTCCAGAATTATTTCTACTTCTGAAGATACAATATAGAACATCAAGGATCAAGTCATACAATCTTTAATATCATATTAAGTCTACGTGTCTACCAGAATCTATTGATAGATAACTAACTTGTATGGTGTGTAAGCAGCAAGTTACCACTTAAAACAGACTCAAACAAATTCAAATGCAAAACCACATTCATCTAATAATACATAGAATTAAAACCATATGCACCTTCCCAAGTAGCAATTGCACGCTCCATGCCATAAATCATATGTATCGGCGCCCATTCATCCATGTCCTCACCCCATATAAAGGTATCTTTATCAATTATCCCAGCACCCCAAGCAGTTTTAAGCTGAATCAACTCCATTGGTCCTCGTGTCCGTCCCAGCCGATCCTTATAATAAAATCCACCACTTTTCATAATAACTACAATAACCAAACATAACAACATCATCAACGAATACATCAATACAATAATAACTCAAATTAAATGCCATTAACAAAAGCTCCACATTAACTTACTTACAATCATAATATCTCTTCTCCAATCGTTTATACCCAATAGCTTGAGCAACATCAATAGGTCTACTAGATGGGTAAGGTCTCTGTCTAAAACCCCATAACCCAAAAAAGAACTGCCTCGCAAAATCCCAAAATTTATCATCACTTTCCTTCCTAGTTTTTATAGCCTTTCTGGGCATTGGCCGGCCGTCCGGTCCAATGACATTCGGCACCTCCTGCCACATCTTTCTATCCTCCCACCGATAAGGAAGCTGATTTGCTTTCAGTTCCAACTCGTTAATCTTGTCGTCAATCTCTTCGGCTCTGGCCAAAAACTTGACAACAGGGTTCGAATCCATTTCCTGCCAAAATCTTTCATTTTCTCTGATTTCTTCTTCAGTTGGGTTTTCTTTTTTCTCAATATATGGGTGGTCGTTTAGGATTTTTTCGACCTCTGGTGCATGACGGTAATCGGGTAGGTTTTCGTGCTCATAGAAGAACTGATCGAGCATTTGGTGCCAGTAGCCTGGCTGGTCTGATTCGGGCTGTTCAGGCTTTTTTGGTTTCTTGAATGGGTTTGAGCTGGAAATGGAGGCGAAGTTGGAGGGTTTTTGAAGGGTTTTAGAAGATGATAAAGAGTGAATGAAGGGGAGAAGGTTTACTGGAGGAAGTGGGTTCGGGGGTTTGTTGAAAAAGTTATCAAAGAAATTGAAATTGATTGATGCCATTAGGGTGCAGTTTTCGGTTGAAATGAGAATTTTGCAGAAGAAGATGATGATACTGTCCCAGTGTCAGTGAGTACTAAGGATGTAAATGGCTGCATAGGTTTTGAACGAGTAAAATTGAAACTTTTAGGCCCTTTGGTCTATCAAAAGGCTTCGGCCCAATACAAGGTTATAGGTCCACAAGTTTTTTTAAAATTCTTTTTGGAACATTTTCAAAATTAGCCGAAACAGGAATACAAAATTGGAGGAATGTGTACTGTATATTTTGTATAATTCAAAAAAATGTATTTGCAATGTGTTCTCCCATTTACAAGAATCAGGAAGTGGGTTGGTTCTTCGATATATTGAGTGTATGTGTGTTAGTGTTGTATGAATTAGTATGTTTACAAAATTGTTATAGTTTTGTAAATAAATGTATCTTGACTCAATATGTGTTATGTATTTTGTACAATTTAAAAAAACAAAATGGAAAATATTTTTTTATAGAAACATTTACATAAATGTATATAAAAACAAAGAAAATTTACAAATACAGAAATGTATATGAAAACAAAAAAAAAATTCACAAACACAAAACATGGAGGAAGTTTTCAAAATGACGGAAAAACGAAAAAAAGTTTTCAAATATATGGCTTTTTTTTTTTTCATCTCTTTTCCTTTTTTCTGTTAGTTATTTTTTTAATTTTTTTCTTAATTTTTTGAACTTATTTTTATTTCGGTTTTTATTTTTATTTTATTGTTTATTTTCAATTTTTTTGTTTTTTGTTATTTTTTTCTTTGTTTATTTTCAATTTTTTAAGTTTTTTTTGGTTGTTTTAATAGTTGTTTTGTGGTTCTTTTTGGTTACTTTTTTCAAAGTTTTTTGCATTTTTCTTGGTTAAGTTTTTTTTAGCTTGTTTTGTGATATTTTCTAATTGTTTTCATGATTGTCTCGAAAAAACCAAAATAAATAAATAAATAAAACCAACTAGAAAAACAATCAAGAACCAAAAACAAATTAAAAAAACAAAAAAAATCAGAAACCATCAAAATAACCATAAAAACAGCCAAAACAATTATTTTTTTGGTTTTTTTATTTTTTTGTTTTTTACTTGGTTCATTTTCAATTTTTTTAGCTTGTTTTGTAGTATTTTTCTAGTCATTTTCATGATTGTTTTATGGTTATTTTGAAAAAACAAACCATGAAAAAACCTTGAAAACAACCAAAAAAAAATCATAGCAAGACAACCTTATAAAATATAAAGCTGAATCAACAAAAAACTAAAAAAAATTGCCAAAACAGCCATAAAAATAACCAAGAAACATTATACAAAAAAAATTACAAACAATCAGAAAAATAACCTGAAAAACAACCTAAAAAAACCAAAATATAAATAAATAAAAATAAAATTAGGAGAGAAAGAAAAAAATAATAGAAAATAAAAAAATAAAGGAATGAATAATAATATTAAAATAAAATAGTTATGGAATAATAATAGTATTAATAATAAGAACAAGAATAAATAAATAAAAGAAAAAATAAAGAGAGAAAGATAAAAATAAAAAAAGAAAGGAAACATAAAGAAGAAAAAGTTAAGGAAAAGGGAAAGAAACGAAGAATAGTAAAACTATAAAATACAAAAGAAAAAAGAGAAAATGACATTAATCTCCCTGAAGTTAGATTTAATTTACATTTTAAAATCTTTTATTTCAAAATTGAATATTAACCTTCATATAGTTTCAAAATCGAATACTTAAGAATTTTTATTAACTTTTTTGCAAAAAATGACCATTATACTTTTATCTTTTGTAAGAGCAAATGATATTAAACTCCCTAAAATTAGACCTAATTGACATTTCAAACCCTCTTCTTTCAAAATCGAATATTAACCTATATATAATTTCAAAATCAAACATTTAAGGACTCTTATTGACTTTTTTTACAAAAAATGACCATTATACCCTTATTTTAACATATGTCTTCTCTAATCCTATTACATATAATCCATAATATGTTTTCTTTAACCTTATTACATAAAATCTCCAGCATTTACCTTTATCTAATTTTTATATTTTTTAAAAAAATTTAAAAAAGTTAAAATTTTATTTATAGATCTAAAAATTATTAATTATTAATTCCTTTTAATTTTTGTAAACCTAAAAATTTTTTAACTTTTAATTTTTAAAATAAATTTTTTTTTGGTATAGAAAGTTTTTATTTTTTTTTTATTAAATGTATATGGATTGATTGTAAAATTTTTAGATCCATACAAATTATTTTTAACTTTTTTTTAAAATTTTTTAAGAAATATTAATAAATGATTTTTATAAACTAAAAAAAATTTTAAAAATTATAAATGTATATTTTAAAAGTAATCTTATTAATTATCATTGTTATTCAAACATAAACTTTAGGGTAAATGCTATGGATTATATGTAATAGGATTAGAGAAAATATATGTTAAAATAAGAATATAATGATTATTTTTGGTAAAAAAAATCAATAAAAGTTCTTAAGTGTTTGATTTTAAAACTATATGAATGTTAATATTCGATTTTGAAATAAGACGCTTGAAATGTCAATTACGCCTAATTTTAGGGAGGTTAATGTCATTTGCTCTTACAGAAGATAAGGGTATAATGGTCATTTTTTGTAAAAGAGTCAACAAAAGTCCTTAAGTGTTCGATTTTAAAACTGTAGGGAGGTTAATATTAGATTTTGAAACATGAGGTTTTAAAATGTAAATTAGGTCTAACCTCATAGAGGTTAATTTCATTTTCTCAAGAAAAAAAGACATATTTGAAAAAAAAAAAAGAACCAAATCATCATAAATAAGAAAAACTTATGCCCAACCTTGGGTCATCTCCAATCTAAAACAACAAATTGTTATATCTACAGTACTTTATCTCTAACTCATAATAATAATTTTTACACCAAAAGGAATATTCTTTGAATATTTTTTATATATCTTATTATTTATTAATTTCTTGCATTTTATTATTTTTATAAGTTGCACCCATACTTTTTATTTTTTATATATTCATTCAAACGTAATGTTTTTAACAGTTTTTTATAAATAATCTATAATTAAATATTATATTTATTTTAATCATAATTTAATTTAATAATTAATTATCTTAATTCAAATTGTGATATAAGTGCAACTAAAATTTTGTAAAACTAATAGTTAAATAAATTTTGTATCTTAAATAAATTTATTTTATTAAAACACATAAAATATTTCAATTACATAAAATAAATATTACAATGCATTCAGTTTTGTGAATTACTATATTCCTCCCACAAATGTTCTATTAATGCATTGCGAAGTGCAATATGAACTATTTTGTCTTTAATTTGTTTATATCTGTAATATCTCGTGTTTTTAAATATTTTAATACTACATCGGGATATGCAGTGTTAATAATTTTTAAATATAATATTGATATTTCATAAGCTTTTATTTAATTTAAATTGAATTTAAATTGTTT
This sequence comes from Mallotus nudiflorus, assembly GCA_947683625.1. Taxonomy (NCBI): domain Eukaryota; kingdom Viridiplantae; phylum Streptophyta; class Magnoliopsida; order Malpighiales; family Euphorbiaceae; genus Mallotus; species Mallotus nudiflorus. Next base: position 5,415,776 of record CANTUR010000239.1, read on the forward strand.
ATTATTATTTTAAGTACTTTACGTAAAATTTTTCCGGGACTTACATTTTCGGGGAAATTTTCACGTAAATAATTTACTATTAATTATATTAAATAGATTTACGGACTTGCATGAATTCATATATATTTTTAAAATACTAAACGCCGTGTATATGTGTACTTATTTATTTAATTAGGGTTTAATATTACCCTAATATTTTATTAATTATTTATTAGTTTTATTGTTATTTAATTATTTTTATTTATTATTAAATTTTAAAATATTAAGTGTGTGGTGTATATTTAATGTGTGTAATTTAATATTATTTTATTATATAGTATAAAGTATATATATATACACATTATAAGTCAAAAATCAAAACTTTTGAAAAATTACATTTTTGCCCCCGATTTCTCCTTCTTCCCCGATTGCCTTCCTCCAGCCGTCCGGTCGCTGAAACTACCGATTCCTTGCTGTGGGTGTGCCGTCCGGCATGCCACCACCTTCCCCAGCCTTCCTCGCCGCCTGTAGTAGCCGTTTCCGACGTCTGGAGATCGATTTTGGCCGAAGAAGCCGAATTCCTCTTCACCATCGATCACGACGTTTTCGGCCACCATTTTTGACACCGCCAGTCTATTTCTTCTCCTTGAGCTCCGGTGAGTGTGATTCTAGCTTTGGTTTGAGCTGAATTGGTCTTGATTTGCTTAGGTTTCAAATTTTTGATTTCGACCATATTAGGATTTTTGATTTTTTTTGAGCTTCGAATTGTTTGATTCATGAAAACTCCCTTCACAAATGTTGTTACCCTTAGCTTAATATACATGTTTGAATTTTTATAGAATTTTTGGAGATTATTTTTATTTTTGGGTATTTTTGAATATTTTAATATTATTTTCTAATTTTCGGAAATTAATTAATTAAATTATGAAATTGTGTTTTATGGTAATTATAGGTGTTGAAATGAATTATAGGAATTTATTTGGAATTTTTATGAATTTCTATGTATTTATTTTGAATTATTTAAGTTTATGTAATTTTGGGAAATTAGGGTTAATTGTGTTTTTAATTGAAATTAATTGGTTAATTGAGTTTAATTATTGATATTATTGATAAATATTTTGAGAAAATTAATTTTTGATAATTATACTATTTTTGGTGAATTTTTGAAGTAATTTTAGTATATTTATATATATAGGGGTATTTTGGTAATTTTACACAAAATTGGCTAAAAATGTAATTAAATTGGTTTTAATAGTTATTTAAGGTATAAAAATGATTTTTACAAATTATTTAATATTTTTAACTAATTAAAACTATTTTTCGTGAATTATTTTCAATTATATATATAATCTACGGTTTTTCTAATAAAATGAGTTTTTATCGGTTTTTACTGTGTTTTAAGGTTAATTATGTAATTTCTATTTATAAAATGAATTTTTATGTTATAAGGATATTTTTGGTATTTCTGAAATTGTTCTGTGATTGTGAACCCCGGTCGGTAGACTGTAGTTTGGAGTCCGACCGAGGGGTTGTGGATGAGTGGTTGAGCCTGTTTTTCGAAGTGTGTTTCTTTGCAGGGTCGGCTCTACTCTTTGAGTAGAGAGATGTCCGTTTTACAAGGGAGGTTCTGCCGAATTTTAGGTAGAATTCTCATAAAACGTGATGTCCGGTCGAACCCTAATTTCGATTCTGTGTTTAATATTCTAGATCGAGTTCTAGGATTTTCTGTTAGGTTTATTCTGATTTCTGTCATTATTGTTTGTCTAGTTACGCCGAGACCGAGGCCTAGTGGACCAGGTCTGTCGAACCCATCTCGAGGAGCGCACTAAGTGTGAGTTGCTATTTTATATGTATATGCTTAGGATGCATGATTTAGAAATGCATGTTTTATTTTGATTAAATATGCATAAATAATTTGATTATTACTTAAGTTTATATTTAGTTTATTTTGGTTTATTTTTGGTATATATCAAATTATATGCATGTTTTATTAATAAATTATATTTAAAATGTTTTTAAATATATTTCTAGCTTAATTTATAATTTGATTGGATTCATTTGACGTATATATACTCGAAATATACCTGGTTTACTTTTGGTATATTTTCGGAATATATATATGGTTTATATTGTTATTTTATTTAAATTCATGCATCATTTATTTGTGAATGGATGTTTTATATTTATTGATGAAGGATATCAATAGAACGTGCTACCTAATGGGCAGCACTAGGACCAAGTACGTACTGGTGCACTTATAGCAGATAGGCTATATTACTAACCTATTTGTGGATATTGATTGGTTATGATTATTTGATGTGTGAGATGTGATTTAGGTGTGATTGCTGGAGTTCGGTTGACCAAGTGTCTCGGGGCCAATCACACTGGCAATCAGACTGCTGGAGCTCGGTTGACTTAGTGTCTCGGGGCCAGTCTACTGTCTAAATGGATTAAGTGGATATATTTGGATTAAGTGAGCCTGTATGACTAGAGTGTTGTCTAACACTGATTGAGGTTTCGATATCATAGGGTTCTATTTGATCCTTCATAAACGATGATTTTCAGTAAAATATATATAAAATGATTTTACAGCATCTGTGTGTATTTGTCTGTATATATACATATTAGATATATACTGTTGACTGTATGCATTGTCATTTAGTATGCATGTATATATATTATAGTAATTCACTCAATGAGGTCTGACTCCCCTCCGTTGACTATTTTTCAGGAGAGTCATCATCTTCAGACCTCAGTAGCAGGCCTGTACGCCGGATTTCTTCCGCCCCGGCTTCTTTGTGTAAATTGCTTCTCTGAGTTTTGGGTTTATTTTATCTAAACACTGCAGTAGTCATTAAATATTTAAAGAGATGTTGTATTATGTTTTTGAACTGGATTTGTATTAAAAGATTTATATATATATATGAGATGAGGATTTGATTTAAATCCAGTTGATGAAAATGTTATTATTATATTTATGATTTTTATTTCCGCTGCATTATATATTGTTATTACTATTGCATGTTTTATTTTATTTTATTTTTAGGCTTGCTACGGGTTCCGGATTCGAAAGAATTCCCGTTCCCTAGCGCCAGTCATGGCCCCTGTTTTGGGTCGTGATAATATTGAGCAAGAAATTGTTATAATAAGATGTTTTTATTCAAGACTATTTCAACTGTTAGTGCTAGCGATTCTGAGGCTTCTTCCATTGTGGCATTAAGATCTTGTTCATCTTCAATTATCATGTTATGCATGATAATGCATGTAGTCATTATATCATCTCAATACATTCTTCAAAAACAACAAAATGGCTTTTAGAGCTTCTGGATATAGTGTTGAAAAATACATTTTCTTATGTCAAGTGTATATGGAAATTTCTCAAGATCCAATTACGGGTGCACATAAGTCTTATGATTGTTTTTGGACCGAGTTGAATAAAAATATAATAGTGTATAACATTAGAGTTGGGACTTTCGTAATAAAAGATCCGTCTAAATGCGAGTTCAAACAATCGAGAAAACAGTAAGAAAATTCAATGCATGTGTAAAACAAGTTGAAAGTTTAAATCTTAGTGGTACCTCTGAAAGAAATATTATGATTATTTATTTATTTATTACTTTGTGCATAATTATTATTTTATTATTATTATTATTATGTTTTCTATGTTAGTTTGCAGATAAATCATGTAAGACTATTAATTATGGAAGATGCTACTTATAAAAAAGGTTTTAAATTTAATTATGTGTGGAATATTATGAAAGATTTTGAGAAGTTTAAAGATCATGTTAGCACTAGAAAAGCACAATCTCACAAGAAAAATGTGAATTATGTTTCATCCAACATCAAGTAATGCTACTCCTAAATATCCTGTACTTGACTCTCTTACTTTGTCTTCATTTTCTATTAATTTAGATGATACCATTGTTGGTGGTCCATCATGCAACCGCCCTATTGGTATTAAAAAGGCAAAATTAAAGAAAAAAATGATGACCGGACTGCAGTAGTTATTAATACTTTGAAAGAAAAAAATGCAAAGCTATGGGAAATTTTTTAGAAGAGCGAAGAAAAGAGAATAGGAGCATCTATGCAGCATACAACAGTCCAAAAGTTTAAAAAAGAAAATAAAATTATATTAATAGACTTGAATACTATATAAGACCCAAATAAGCATGCATTTATTGCAGCTGAACAAATACATCTTATGTAACAAAGATTTGCACGGCAGCAACCATCATATTTTGCCTCTAATGAATTTAATTATTTTGATAATATAGTGGATCTGGATTTGGATTACCAGATTATTAAAATATTTTATTATGCATTTTTTAGTAATTGTATGAGGTTTTAATATTTATGTAATGTTTTTAATATTTATGTATTGTTTTAATATTTATGTAAGGTTTTTAATATTTATGTAATGTTAATAAAAATTGTTCAATTTCATGAGAATATAATTAATAATATATGTAATTAATATAAATAATTATGTAAATTGTCATGGCTCGAACCCAAGGGCATATGACCGACACTAGGGAATGGATAAGCATAAGGCCCTCGAAACCCGTAGTAAGCCTTAAAAAAAAGAAAAATAAAACTTTCAAATTTAAAACTTTATTTCATAAAAGAACACATTATCAAACTGATTTTTCTAAAAATAAACATAAAATGCGCAACATAAAATATTCTTTATCATCAGATATCATAAATCAATCTTAAAACATTATACATAAGTGTGGTTCATTAAAATGCAATACATAAGTATATTTAAGTTTTACAAACTCATAGTACAAACACTACTGCAGTATTCTAGAGTTACTACTACAATATAGCTCATAATAACCTACATAATATGGCCGGTGATGAAAAAATCCGCCGTAGAGGCAATTTGAGGTCAAACTCCCAAGCTCCTGAAAAAAATAAAGATTGAGGGGAATCAGACCTCACTGAGTAAGTTAATAAAAAGAACTGTACAGTTTGAAAACTTTTTTGAAAACCGTATACATATAGTAAAAATAATTTATATCATATATATATAGCTTTTGAAAAAAAAAATCTACATAGAACCTAATCCTAAATTTCTAAATGGCTAACTGGGTCCACTTAATCCACATAGACTGTCGGTCCCCGAGAGCAAAGACATCAACCAAGGCACCAAGCCATAGTCATCCATTTAATTCAAATATATGGTACTGGCGGTCCCCGAGAGTTAAAGTATCCATCGAGGCACACATCCCAGTGTATTAGTAACTTTCCAACCATTAGCAGTCCCCGAGAGCAAAGGCTTCGACCGAGGCACCTATCCCAGTTTATATCCACAAGTCATACATATATCGGATCCATCTCTCAACCTCTACCATGTGCACATGGTCCTTGTGAAACCCACTAGGTAGCCTGTTTTATCAAAATTTCTCAAAACTAATTTTAAATAAATAAAATACACTTAAATCTTAAATAGCATCATTTAAATTAAATAAATCATATAATAAATACTAAAATTATGAGTGCACACATATTTAAATAAAACACACGTACATAACAATTTATCAACTTATAGGACGAGCAAGAAGGCTGATGACCGCACGTCTGCCTCGATCCAAAAGCTCCTGTTCCGGTACTCTCTAGAAAAAAAATAACAGACCTATTTTAAAAAACACGTCTATGGAATTAAAATCGAAAATCGACAGAAATAGTAAAATTCTAGACTGACTCGAGGAAGACCGGATAAGACTCGATAGATGGGGAAAAACTCTAATTAATGCTAGAAATTTACGGAAGATGTCACGTTTTATGAGAAAATCTACCGAAAGTTCGGTAGAGTCTCATTTGTAAAACGGACATCTCTCTACCATATGTAGAGTCATTCCTGCACAGAAAATGCACTTCTAACAATTCGCACAAAATCTACACTCGGGTCGGCTCTCCAATACAGTTTTAGCCTGACCGAGTTTACAACTCAACAAAACATCACAACTTAATTTTAACTAATAAAATTCATAAAAATATTATTTTCATAAATAAGCATTAAAATTATAATTAAAATATAACATAGCTCTTAATTAAATTTAATTAGATATTTATCCAATAATATACATTATTCTTAAAATATGCATACATAATCCATAATTAATCTAACTATCAACAAATGCTTTAATTAAAACCATTATATCAAACATGTTAAATAGAACCATATATATATTTACCAAAATAATATATTATACATATATATATAATATTTGGAAACAATATTCAAAATTAACATTACTTAATTAAAAATACCAATTAATTTATAAAAATCCTCTAAACCTCTTAAATATTAATAAAACCAACTAAAATATATATTTAACTATAATTAGCATAAAATTACATATTTATCCATATAATAGAAAAATACACATAATATGTTCATATTACTCAAAAATTCTATAAAACTTATATAAATACATAAAAGTTATTTTTCTCAACATAAAATTTGTTAATATCAATAAAAACATTTAAATAACTGATAATTTCTTCCAAAATATAAATTTAACCTAATTATCCACATTTGACATAAACTTAAAATAATTATGAAAATAGTATAAAAATCACAAAAACCATAAATTAAGTTATAAAATTAATAACATTTAATGATAATACCAATTATCAAAATTTCATAATTTTTGACAATTAATTTTTGGAAATTAATAAAATATTAATAAAATATCCAAAATCCACAAAATTCACAATTAACACAATAATTTTTCATGATCTTAAAAAAAATCAATATACTAAAAATAAATAACAATAATTACTCCAATTTACTAATTAAACTCAAATAAACTCAAATAAAAATAAAATAAAATTCTGTACCAAAAAAAAATCAAAATAATATACCAAAATTAGATTTAAACATCTAACTAGCATAATTAACCAATTAACTTGGGATAATTAAAGTTTAACACCTAAATCAACCTAAACAACCTGAAAATAACCTAAAAACAACTCAGAGCAACAAGCTGCCTACCTTAATTTCCGTCGCCGAAAATGGTTGTAGTGGTGAGGCAAGGCGTCGACCGTCACCTGAGGAGGTAATACAGGTTAAGGGAGCAACGGATGACACCGATCTGGTTCTGACAGTGACGAAGAAGCTTGAACAGAGAGAGAGAGAGATGCTGAAAGGAATAAGAGAGGAAAGGGAAGGCGACCAAGGGGGTAGAAGACGTCGAAAGAGGGTGGCGGTCTGGCAGAAGGCTGGGAGGCACAATGAGAGTGGTGGTCCGGCTGGGCGATAGGGAGAGAGGAAGGGGATGGTGTGTGTTGGGTGTTTATGTATGTATGTATGTATATATATATATATATATATATATATATATATATATATATACATGCACATACTATTATAAGAAACATATATTTAAAATAAACCCTAATAATAAATATCTAACATATAATAGGCTTGAAAATAACAAGGGTAATATAGAATAAATCATACTTATAAAATAGTTATATAACATTTAATATTATAGAAAATATAATTCCTTAAAATAACCCTAACATAATAAAATAGCTAGATAATTAACAATCATATAATATAATTTAAAATTATTTATTAATACTGCAAATTCGAAAATTACTTTATTTAAATTAAAATATAGGGTATTATAGTCTTCCCCTTAAGATAAATTTGTTCTCATATTTCAAAGAAAATGGGAGGTTAACAAGGAACACTAAGAAAAGAGATAGGGATACACGGATAATGTCTGAGCTTCAGTCTCCCAAGTGCAATCCTCAACATAATGGTTATTCCATAACACCTTCACCATCAGTATCTCCTTAGTCCGAAATTGTCGAATTTGGCGATCCATAATCGCCACTGGATATTCCTCGTAGGTCAAATAATCACTAAGCTCTACGGCTTGAGGTTGTAGAACATGAGATGGGTCAGGAATGTATTTCCTTAGCATAGATACATGGAATATAGGGTGGATCCTCGACAATTCTGGTGGCAACACTAACTTATATGCCACTTCACCCACTCTAAATTGAATCTTAAATAGTCCAATGTATCTAGGAGCTAGCTTACCCTTTTTGTCAAATCTCATGACTTCTTTCATTGGAGACACCTTCAGGAACACCATGTCTCCAACCATAAGGGATACATCTTTCCTCCTAAGGTCAATATAGCTCTTCTGTCTATTGAAGGCTGTATTTAATCTCTGTTGTATGATGGAAACTTTCTCTGAAGTCACTTGTACCAACTCTGGACCTGTTAACTGTCTTTCACCAATCTCCTAACATAATGGTGATCTGCACTTCCTACCATACAGTGCCTCATACGGAGCCATTTCAATGCTAGCATGATAGATATTATTGTAAGCAAACTCAATCAATGGCAAGTGTGAATCCCACTGTCCACTAAAGTCAATCACACACATCCTCAACATATCTTCTAATGTTTGGATGGTCCTTTCTGACTGACCATCAGTCTGAGGATGGAAGGCTGTACTGAAATCCAATTTGGTGCCCAAAGCCTTGTGTAATTCTTGCCAAAAGACTAAGGTGAATGTGACTCTTTTGTCCGACACTATACTCACTGGTACTCTATGTAGATAAACAATCCTGTTGACATAAAGTCTAGCCAATCTATTAGTAGAGTACACCTTCTTTATCGATAAAAAGTGTGCTAACTTGGTTAGCCTGACAATAATTACCTATATAGCATCATAACATCCTGTAGTTCGAGGTAATCTAGTCACAAAGTCCATACCTATCATGTCCCATTTCCATTATAAAATTAGCATAGGTTGCAACAATCCTGAGGGTCTCTGATGTTTAAGCTTCACTTGTTGACAAGTCAGGCATCTAGACACAAACTCTGCAATATCCTTCTTTATTCTATTCCACCAATATATATCTTTCAAGTTATGATACATTTTGGTAGAGCCTAGATGAATACTATAAGCAAAAAAATATGCCTCTTCCATAATTTCTTTCCTCAAGTCGTCAACATCCGGCACACAAATCCTAGTGCCTAACCGTAATATGCCTTCTCTGTCAACCACAAAGTCTCTTGACTACCCTTGTTGCACTTCATACATAACCCTCTATAACTATGGGTCTCTATTCTGAGCTACCTTAACTCGATCCAAGTATATTGATTGTACTTTGAATTGAGCTAAAAGGCATTTTCTAGTAACTTTCAACTGCAACCCTTGATCAATCAATTTGTGCAACTCCTTGATAATGAGCCTCCTATCTAAGCTGATGTGGGCAAGACTGCCTGCTGAATTCCTACTCAAGGCATCAACAACAACATTCGCCTTGCTTTAATGGTACAAAATGGAACAATCATAGTCCTTGAGAAGTTCCATCCATCTTCTTTGCCTCAAGTTTAAGTCCCTTTGTTGGAAGATATACTTCAAGCTCTTATGATCAGTGTATATCTCACATGTAACCCTATACAAGTATGCCTCCATATCTTCAATGCAAACACATACCTCTACAGTTCCAATAAAGATCTTCATAAATTAAGCTTCTTTGATCTCTTGGGTACTCTTTTTGAGAGAGAAACCTTATATTTACCAGGTCTAGATGCCAATTTTTGCATGACAGAAGTCCATGTTTCCTCTTCTAAGTCTGCCTTGTCTGCCCATGAGGTTCTCTATTTCTCAGGTAAAGTTTCTTAACTTTCCACTACGTCAGAATTATCATTTCCATGTTGATATTCTGTAATAGCATGAGACTCAACTAGCAGATCAAGTTCAACAATAACATCATGTGGTTCCCTCCTCGTAGCTTCCTGCTTTGGAATGACATCATGTAGTGGCAGTTCTGAAGGTAGCAAAGGCATATCCTTTATAAGGAATGGCTCTTCAGGATTATATGCAGCTGTTGCATCATTCATGTCATGAGCAGTATTATCATCTTGTAGCATTTGAAGCCTATCAAAAGCATTAGAAGTGGGAATGTCAGATTTTGGAGTTTGGGCTTCCAAACTTTCATTCGATCATTTATTTTATTAGTTTTATTAGTCTTGGATTTAAAAGTCAATTGTTTGCCCAATCGACAGTCCTTGGGTAAGTGACTAATATTTGAACAAATCGTACAAAAAGCAGGTAGATTCTCATACACTACATCGATATAAAAAACTTTTCTCAATGCGTCCACTAAAAAATTTTCAGGCAAAGTGGAAGACATGTCAACATCTATCAAAACCCGACATAGCGACCAAACTCTCCATTGAGGGTAGGATTATCAATCCTTAAAGGAATCCCAATACCGCTAACAATGGAAGCCAGCATTTTAGGATGCCAATACTCCTAAGGAAGCTTAGAAAATCTAACACGCAATGAGAGTTTGTAGCATTTTAGTAGATGGATCAAAATTCGGAGTCCAATGTTGCAATTGGAGAATGCTCGATTTGAGAACAACTGAACCTCAACTCTATACTGAATTCTTTTCCTGTTCAGAATTTAGAATTACATGACAAAAGCCCTTGCCCAAAGAGATCAATTTCCAATTGGTAGATAAACTCCAAACACTAGATAGTTTCCTCTTCAAGTCAGCTAGTTTCCAAGGTGATTCACCTTTTGAAAGAACAATGCGAGTGATCAAAGCATGCTGATAGACTACAAGTTGTTGTTCATAAATTTGTTGGTTTATTTTAATCACAATATATCCACTTTGTTAGAGGTAATAATAACTAATTTTTGAAACTCCTTGACTGAACGTCCTACAAAGCACTGAACAAAGGGCAAGGTGAGAGGTGGGGGGAATCCCCATAAATACTCCGATGCCTAAGTTAGAGAATAGAAATCGAGAGGAGGAAAGATAGCTTGAATATGTGTGAATGAGATGTCCCCTTATGAGGGGTATATGGTTCTATATATAGTAATACTCAAACCTGAGAGGAATGAGATTCCTTATGGATCAGTGAATCATAGTCTTTGTAAGAGAGTGTTCCTTCTTCGGTTAGGATTCTTCTTTGAGGTAGTTCCTTGGACGGATCTGTCTTCTCCCTTGTCCATGTGTTCTTATTTAGGGGGGTAGAGGACCCCTAATTAGGTGGGAACATTCTAGATGGTATTAAGAGTCCCCCCCTAGAGTATGTGGATATTTATGTCTGTTGCATCCGAGTAAGATGCAGATGCCTTTATATGTGTGATAAGATGCAAGTGAGCTGAGGTGGCCAGCCTTAGTCACAATAAGCAGAGCTTGGTGCTGAGTATTTTGGTTGATCGTCATCGAATCATAATCTGTGGAACTGGGGTACTTGATGAGTGAGTGTGATCAATGCAATAGATTAACCTGTCTGTTTTGGGATAAGAAGGAACCAGTCGTTACTGGATTTGTATATGCTCGGCACAGGGGCGCGAGGCTTACATGCTCGAAACCTCAGTACTACGAAAGCGACCTGAGGGTGCCAACTTTAGTCACTGGACTTTATGTGAGCGAGGCTTAGATGCTCGACTCAGGGGCACGAAGCTTACATGCTCGGAACCTCAGTACTACGGAAGTGACCTGAGGGTGCCAGCTTTAGTCACTGGACTTTATGTGAGCGAGGCTTAGATGCTCGGCTCGGAACCTCAGTACTACGGAAGTGACCTGAGGGTGCCAACTTCAGTCATTGGACTTTATGTGAACGAGACTTAGATGCTCGGCTCAGGGGTGCGAGGCTTACATGCTCGGAACCTCAGTACTACGGAAGCGACCTGAGGGTGCCAGCTTCAGTCACTGGACTTTATGTGAACAAGACTTAGATGCTCGACTCAAGGGCGCGAGGCTTACATGCTCGGAACCTCAGTACTACGGAAGCGACCTGAGGGTGCCAGCTTCAATCACTGGACTTTATGTGAATGAGACTTAGATGCTCGGCTCAGGGGCGAGGCTTACATGCTCGGAACCTCAGTACTATGGAAGTGACCTGAGGGTGCCAACTTCAGTCGCTGGACTTTATGTGAATGAGACTTAGATGCTCGGCTCAAGGGCGCGAGGCTTACATGCTCGGAACCTCAGTACTACGGAAGCGACTTGAGGGTGCCAGCTTCAGTCATTGGACTTATGTGAACGGAATGGGCTGGGAGTGATGCTTGAACGTCTCCCGATTTGCTTGATGGAGAGGCCCACTTGAAGATGTGGGTGGGCCAACACGGGGTGATTTTATTTCAACTCTTAAGATCACGTGATTGATGTGTCCTTCTGTGTGTTAGTAAGCGAAATGCTCGTACAGCCGTCATAACGACTCTTCGCCTAATGGGTTGTTTTATTCCCAATAGGCCCTTAGTGGTCTAGGGAGGAGCACAGTAATAATGAGGGTAGTTAATGGCGTGCTTCCAAGTCCTTCCGTGTCTTTATAAATATTATTGTGCTTGCTAACTAGCATATTTTGCTTTCTTCGCTGTTTCATTCTGTTTTTGCTATGTTTCTATTGCGTCCACCATTTCTATTCCTTCCTGCCATAACTCTCGCTTGAGGTTACTAGGTGATTTTTTTCATCATTCTTCCTCCTCTTTTTTTCCCTTTTTTTATCATTTATTTTTCATTCCCTTCTTTTCTATGGCTCCCCGGGAAGAGATTAGCTCTAACCTCTTTATGTCCAATGTAGATAGTGAATTGCTAGGGTGGTATCGGCGGCGGTTCTACATCCCCGCCTATTATGCCCTCCACACTGTAGACAGAAGGTTTAGGGCCCATACCCCTTTATTGGGGCTAAGTAGATTAGTAGTGTACTTCGACCAGTTAGAAGGGGGTCTAAAATTTTCCTTAGATCCCTTTGTCAAGGAATTTCTTAATAGGAATAACATTGTGCCCGATCAGCTTCATCTGAATAGTTATAGGATACTGACCGGGTTCATCCAACTGATGCATGAGGAGGGTAGGGTTCCTGATCTAGACGTCCTCTGATATTTGTATAGGCTGACTAGGAAGAAGGGAGAGCTGATGTTCTCCCTTTCGGTCGTACCCAACCATTCACTTTTTGTTAAACTTCCGGATCTCCACAAGAAGTGGAGATACCATTTTTTTATTATGGAGCATCAATCGGACTTTCTGGATGTCCGGAGGATGTGGTCAGACGAGTGTTATAAAGTGACTCATCCAGCGAAACTTTCCGATCTGATGCGGAATTAGTTTTGTGGCTACATCTAGGCGGACTCGCTGAAGCTCGATCCGTAGAGGATGCATCCCAGAGGTATCTGTGGAGAGTCTGTCCGAGTCACGACCATTTCCTTGGTATGATTTTTTTGTTTTGAGTTTTTTTTTGTCTGACTAGTCTTATCTTTCCATCTCTAGATGGCTAACTTTTTTGATTTTACGGGTGGGATTTCCCTAGTAGATGATCCAGCTGTAGTAGAGGAGGGCTGGAATTATCCTTCCCCAGAAACTGAGGCTCCTTCGGCTTTGGAGGCCATTCCCATCGACCCTAAGGGTAAAGCAACAGTGGAAAGTGAGCGGTCGGAGCGGGTCAGACGAAGAAAAAGGCGGCTAATCGAAATAGGGTCTGATGCAGAGGGGTTGGACGAAGAGATTTACATCCAGCGCCCTCGGTTATCTGGTTATCCGGATATACGGGGCTGGATATTGAAAAAGATGAAGCCCTCGAGCATCTCTAATAGTTAAGTACGAGACCAGTACGCCGAGTCGCTACGGTTACCCGATGACATGCAGTGTTGGTCGGATGAGGGACCGGATGGATTGCTCGATTCCATGATCGGCCAATCACTGGAGGTAAGGGAGTTTACTTGATATAACTGTTGTAGTGGATTCTTGGCTAAGTTTCTTGGTTATTTTTGGCAGATGAATCAGGCCTTGCTACTGGCGAAGGATCAGTACTTCTACTTGAAGAGCTAGTATAGCTTAAAGGAAACTGAGGTGGGGACGATCGCAATAGACTTTAAGAAGAAGCTGGATAGCGCCAAGGCAGCTCTGGAGCACTGCCAGACAAGATACGCGAAGGCCAAATCTGATGTGGAGGTGAATCAGAAAAAGGTTTCTGAACTGGAATATAGCCAGGCCCAGCTGACAAGGAGGATCGAGGAGTAGGATTTCAGATTGCTAAACTTCAGGAGAGGCTGGTGGAGCTTGAGAAATCTCGTACAAACGATAAGAAAGCATATTAAAGCATGGTAGGGGGGTTTCTCAAGGCGTACCGGGCTGAGTGCAAAAGGATCTTGCTCTCTCAAGACTCAGGATTGGATTTGGGGGCCTTAGATCGGATAACCCTAGTCAATCTGACCAGGCTTGCTGCAAAGGATGACGCCCATCGAAAAGTCAGTTCCTTTCCTGTAAGGGAGTCTGAAGAGGCCGCTGCTACAGCTGGGTCTGGCGAGCGTCCAGAGGCTGCCGATGATGCTTCCCCCTCAGTTTCTGGGACAGGGGGTCCAGGTGTTCAAATACTAGAGTAGATATGTATAGGTTTATGTGTATCTTGTTTCTTTTTTTTTTTTTATAACCAATCATGTATAAAGACATTCTTTATCAATGAAGATATATTTTTTTATTATTGAATCAGATTGTGTGCTTGAGTACAAGATTACTGATAATATTTCCTGAGATAGTCTGAGTTCCAGAACCTCAGTAGTTCTCTGCCTCCTCTTTCTCTTAGTTTATACGCCCCATTTATTGTGCATTCTGAGATCTGATACGGGCCTTCCCAATTTGGACCTAACTTGCCGGTACCCGAGGTGCCTTTGCCAATATCTGCTCTTCTGAGTACGTAGTCACCCGTCTTGAAATTCTCTGTTAGTTTACGCAGATGGTGGTACCGAGTTTTCCTTTGCCGATGTGCCTCCGTCATTGCTATCGCTTGTTCTCTTCATTCCTCTAGTACGTCAAGGCATATTCATGAGTCGACCTTATTGACGGCGTGGTCGAGGTCTTGGCTTACCCGGTAACTTGGGGACCCAACCTCCATTGGAATTACTACATCCATGCCGTAAGTCAGTCTGAATGGTGTTTTGCTAGTGGACGATCGGGGTGTGGTTCTGTAGGCCCAGATTACATTGTTCAACTCTTCGACCCAGTTCCTTTTTTTATCATCGAGTCTTTTCTTCAACCCTTGCATGAGGATTCTGTTGGTGACCTCAGTTTGTCCGTTCGTTTACGGGTGAGCTACTGAGGTTCGAGCAGAAACTTCTGAATTTATGGTTATTAAACTATTTGCCGTTGTCTGTAATTAAAGTGTGAGGGATGTCGAATCTGCAAATGATCTCCTTCCAGAAAAAGTGTTGTATTCGGGCTTCTATGATGGTTGGGACTGCTTCTACTTCTAACCATTTCCTGAAATGGTCAATGGCCACGATTAAGAACTTTTTCTACGAGGTAGATGGAGGAAAAGAACCCAGGATGTCCATCCCCCATATGGCAAAAGGCCATGGGTTGCCGATGGGATACAGAGGCCGAGAAGATTTGTGGCTAAGTCGGGCATAGTGCTGGCACTAGTGACATGATTGTGTTAGCTGCTGGGCATCCTTGGACATGGTGGGCCAGTAATAGCCCTGGAGCAAGGCCTTTCTAGTGAGTAAATAGTGGGACTCATGTGCACCACAGATTCCTTCATGGATTTCTCATAGTATGTAATTTCCCTCATCTGAGGAAATGCACTTTGACCAGGGGTGTGACAGGGATTTTCGGTAGAGCTCCCCTCAATGGATGGAATAGTGGGCTACTTTGGCCTTGAGCTTCCGAGCTTGCAGTTTATCTTCTGGAAGTGTGCCATGCTCAAGTTATTGGATGATGGGCTGTATCCATTCCGAGACTACTTGTGTTATGAAAACTTCAGTGTCCTCTGTGCTGGGATTGGTGAGTGATTTGGTGAAATTCATATCCTTAAATGCTTGACTGTTCTCAGTTATGGATTTAGCAAGGTAATCGGCCTCATTATTGTCTTCTCTGGGAATCTGGACGATATTCCATTGGCCTCCGTCTTGCTCGATGTGTTGCAAAAGTCGCTTGGCTTTGTCTATGTACTTGGCGATGCAGCCATCTTTGATTTGAAATGCTCCGCTGACTTGGTTAACTACTAGTTGGGAGTCTGAGTGTATAATGAGGTGTTCAGCCCTGACTTCAGTGACTAGTTTCAACCCTGTGATGAGTGCTTCGTATTCAGCTGCATTGTTGGTGGCATTATACTCTATGTAGACTGCGTACTGGATATGAACTTTATGTGGTCTCCTGAGGATTATTCTCATGTCGAAACCCTGAGTTGAGGATACTCCGTCAACATAGAGCTTCCATTCTAGTACCTTGGTCAAGGTTATATCTTCTGGAGCCATTTCTTATACAAAATCCGCTAAGGCATGGGCTTTCATCTGTTGTCAAGGCTCGTAATCAATATCACACTCGCCGAGTAAAACTGACCATTGCACTAGCCTGCCTGAAGTCTCTGGTCTCTGTAATATTTTTTACAGTAGGAAACGGGATCGGACTACGATATAGTGAGCTTAGAAGTAGTGCCGAAGCTTTCGAGAAGCATGAACCACCGCTAAGGCTAACTTGTCCAGCATGGGGTATCGGACTTCACGTCCTCGAAGCATCTTATTGACATAGTAAATAGGGCTTTGCTGGCTTCCCTCTTCCCTTACCAGTACTGAAGCAATGCATTCTCGGCCAATAGAGAGGTATAAGTATAAGGTCTCGTTCGGTATCGGACGGCTGATTAATGGTGGGGAAGACAAGAATCTTTTAATTTCTTCAAATGCTGCTTGGCAATCAGTGGACCACTGGAACTTGCCAGAACTTTTGAGAGCTCAAAACAATGGTAGACATCACCTAGCCGAGCAAGAAATAAAATGCCCCAGTGCGGTTATTCTACAATTTAGCTTTTGTATATCGCGGATGCTCTTTGGTGCTGCCATGTTGAGTATGGCTTTCATTTTTTTTGGGTTGGCTTCAATGCCTTGGTGAGAAATCATGAACCCCAAGAACTTGCCGGCTTAGACTCCGAAAACGCATTTATCAGGATTCAACTTGATCCTGGATTGGCTTAGTAACTGGAGGACTTGATCCATGTCTGCTAGGTGGTGCTCAGAGTGCTTACTTTTAATGATGATGTCATCCACATATACCTTTACGCCGGTTCCAATCTGGCTCTGGAGGACTTGGTTCATCATTCTTTGGTACATGGCTCTAGCATTTTTCAGTCAGAAGGGCATCACCTTGTAGCAGTATAACCCTTCGTGCATGACGAAAGATGTTTTCTCCTAGTCTTCTTTCTTCATGGGGATCTGGTGATAACCTTGGGCAGCATTTACGAAGCTCTATAAGCCATGGCCAGCGGTGGAATCGACGAGCTGATCAATCGTTGGTAACGGGTAGCTATCTTTAGGGCATGCTCGGTTGAGGTCAGTGTAGTCTACACACATTCTGTACTTCCCATTTGCTTTTTTAACGAGTAATACGTTGGCTACCCAGTCCGGGTGAGTAACCTCTTTAATGAATCCGGCCGCTAATAGCTTCACTGTTTCCTCGGCAATGATCTTTTATCTTTCGTAGGCGAAAGTTCTTTTCTTCTGTGCTACTGGCTTGGCTCCTGATTTGATGTTTAGGCAGTGATAGGCAACCCACGGGTCCATGCCGATGATCTCAAAGGCTTGAGAAGCAAAATCTTCTGAGTGTCTAGTAAGGACATCCCTTAATGTGCCTTTAATGTTCTTATCAAGGGCATTACCAATTTTCATAGATTTTCCTCCCCTGATTCGCAATGTCTCTGTGTCTTCCACCGGTTGTGGGTCAGCACCTTGCTTCTCAACTTCCCATGCTTCCAAATGAAAAGCCTCCGCCAGAGATTTCATGGTCATCTAATAGCATTGTCTGGCCATTTGCTGATCTCCCCTGATAGTAAGGGTCCCCTTCCTGACCGGAATTTTCATGGTTAATTGCCGGATGCTGGTGACTGCGTCTGCTTCGTAAAGTACCGATCATCCTATTATCCCATTATAGGCTAGTGGTATGTCTACCACGTTGAATGGAGTCCGGACGATTTTTGTTTCCTCATCCTTTTGGTTTCTGAATTCTAGGTCCAGATTGACAATCCCCATTGGTTGCACCATTCCCCTACAAAAGCTAGTGATGGGGTTTTGGATGGCCATTAAGTTGGTGATGGAGCCGCCCATAGCTTGTACACATTCCAAGATAAAACATTAATAGCACTCCCATTATCGACCAATAGCCTTTTGACCTGATACTTATTTATGCATACGGTTATCACTAGGGCATCACTGTGAGGGTGATGTATATGCAAATTGTCTTTCAGGTTAAAAATGTTGTCACTTTTACCAGGTATCGTTTTTCCTCCTCTACTGCGTTTTAACCGTTTCCCGATGTTTTCTCCTCCTACAATCATGTTGATCATCCCAATTGGTTCTTTCCTAGCTTTCTTTGCCTCAGCTTTGTCACGGTCATGGTTTTTCATGTTTTTGCATCTCCTCGGTGCATCAGTAAAATTATCAAGCTTTCCCCGCTGCACCAGTTTTTCTATAGCACTCTTCAGTTCTCTGCAGCCTTCTGTGTTATGGTCGTACTCTCTGTGGTACTCGCAGTACTGGCTTCTATCATGAGTAAATCTCCCGCTTGGGCTGATTCTCTTGGCCGGTGTAATCTCCACTCCATTTTGCTTGACCCACATGAGGATCCTGGATCGAGAAGTGTTCAGGGGTGTATATCTATCCGCTTCCCTATCAAATCTATCTGTCGAAGTTCTGAAATTCATTTTTGGGAAGCTTACTCGTCTTTGCTTTGGCCGTTCATCCTTGGTCGATGGCCTGTCTTCTTCCCGATGCATCCTCCTGTCTTCGTCCATCTTTATTATCCGAACTGCTATCGCCATTGCCTCTGCAAAGTTACTCGGTTCTTTAGTCATTAATTTATCTTTTAGCTTTCCGAGTCTGGTGCCATTTTTCAAAGCTTCTATGGCAACTTCATCAATGAGGTGCTCAATCTGCATAGCTATTTTATTGAAACGGTCAAGGTAACTTCATAGAGATTCTTCAGCCTCCTGTCGGCACATTTGGAGGTCATTGGTGTTTTTTGCAGGAGGGATATTGGTGATGAATCTGATATGGAACTGCTTCGCTAGGTCCTCAAAAGAAGTGACAAAATTCTCCGGGAGCCGATGAAACCATTTTTGGGCGCTCTTTGTGAGTGTACTTGGGAAGACTCTGCATATGATTCCATCATTCACATTCTGGAGCAGCATCTTTGTTCGGAAAGCAGATATATGACTAATAGGGTCTCCTGTCCCATCGTACTGATCAAGTTGCGGGATTCTGAACTTACTAAGAATCTCCGTTTGAATTATTCTGCTAACAAACGGAGTTCTGCTATCCATCACCCATTCTTCTTCCTTCCTAGGTTTAGTCCGGGCTTTGTTCATTGCTTCCTCAACCTTCTGTGCTAATTTCGAATCATCAAGAGCTGGGATAGACAAACTACACTCCCCTTCTGGTGCTTTACCCTTCCCTATGCTCGTCCTTAGGGCTTGTCGGGGTGCTGTATTATCATTATTTGGAGTTGGTTCAGTATGCTCACTCTGTATTATAGCGCTTAACTGTTGTTGCATTAAGGTTATTTGTGCCTGAATATTTTTTATCATGGCCTCTTTGCTTGCTTGGTCAAGGCCGAGTGTTTGGGTTACTATGTTTAGGTTTGGAGTGGTTATTGTTAGTGTTTCTAGTAGGCTTGGAAAAGGTATTGAGGGTATTGATCGATGGTGCTGCAGCGGAGCATAATATGGGAGATCTGTGCCCAAGGACAGGTATCTCGGGGTGTTTTCCGAAAGTAAAGGTGCATGACCGGATGTGGCCCCAACAAGCTGCAAGGTGGGCGGTTGTGTTATTGCTGGGAAAGGGTTTGAAAGGTCAGTTGAGAGGATAGATGCAGAAGGATTGGTGCCGACCTCAGGAATTTGGGCCAGAGGTGGGCTAGAAGTCATAGTGAAGGTGTCTTTAGCTTAGCAAGTGAATGAATGGCTTTTCCCAAGGAGTTTCCCACAGATGGCGCCACTTGATAACTAATTTCCGGAACTCCTGGGCTGAACGTCCTGCAAAGCACTGAACAGAGGGTAAGGTGAGAGGTAGGGGGAATCCCCACAAACACTCCGATGCCTAAGTTAGAGAATAGAAACCGGGAGGAGGAAAGGTAGCTTGAATATGTGTGAATGAGATGTCCCCTTATGAGGGGTATATGGTTCTATATATAGCGATACTCAAACCTGGGAGGAATGAGATTCCTTGTGGGTCAGTGAATCATAATTTTTGTAGAAGAGTGTTCCTTTTTCGGTTAGGATTCCTCTTTGAAATAGTTTCTTGGACGGATCTGTCTTCTCCCTTATCCATGTGTTCCTATTTAGGGGAGTAAAAGACCCTTAATTAGATGGGAACATTCTATATGGTATCAGGTAACAACATCGTCAAATGTCAAAATTGACGCAGATGCTGCTGTAGATATGTCTAACACTTGCACATATGATGGCTTGGCTTTTGGAATTGTTGGAGGGAACAGATCTTTGTGACTAAGGTAGTCCATAATCAGGGAAAGAGAACAAAGGCTGCCGGACGGCAGCGCCTGGTGGGGAGCGGCATAGCAAAAAGTCCTGATAGGGCTCTTTGCAAGTTAATTAAGAAAACTATTAATTTTTTCATATTATTCTGGAAGATGAAAGACAAAACGATGGAAATTTTACTTCCAAATATATATGATATCGCTTTAAGAATGTTTAGAGCGGTTCCTACAGCACTACAATATTCAATTATATGAGTTTGGCATTTTATATTTTAAAATAAGTAACAAAAATATCTTATGTAATATATAATGAATAAATATCGTTTTTATAATCCAAAATATTTTTTATGTTATTTGAATAATATCAATATACAGTTTATGTTGTTATTATTTTTACATACAATATATATAATTAGAAGCAAAATTTTAATATATTAAATGTTATTTGAATGATAGTAAAAAAATAATTAGTTTATTCTTAAAATATTGTTCATGATATTTTATAAATAAATTTGAACATACAAATAACAAATAATTTTTTATTTTTAACAATTAAAAATATTTGATTGACATCATTTTAAAAATAATTTAGATAACTTATAAAAACACAATAATTATATTACAAAAAAATTGACATAGATATATATGTTACTAAATAAAAAATAATTTACAAATATTTACAAATAATTTTTTTCCAAATTTTTTAAATACACAGAAAAAAATAATTTATTTTTTATAATTTCAATCAATATGAAATCAAAATACCTAGTTAAAATCAAACCCAAAAAATATACACAGAGACAACATAAAAGTTTTTCAATGGACTGGTTCTTTACCTTTTTTTTTCTTGGTGAATGAAAATAAACAATACCAACTGATATCAACATTTGTTAATTTGTTTTTTATGAATAAAAAATTAAACAATAAATGTTTTTTTTTAATAAAAAATAAACTATCTAAACATTAACGAAATTTTGTTTAATGAATTTTATAAATTAATGATGTTATAATGGCCATGATGACCACTAAACATTTCGGCGCTAGCTTTTTTCACTTGCATTTTTTGGTCAAGTTCTTGGTTCCTTGCTTTGGTAATGGAGTTGGTCCACTTCCATTTCTACTTCTACTTATTGGATTTAATAAATAAAAGAATTAACAACAGGGCCATGCTTATAAAAGCATACAAAATACAGCCAATCTCTGAGTCTGATGGTGTGGAAAAACGAAAAGAAAAAGTAGAAAAAAGCAGATCAAAGAACACGTTGATGTGCAGAGCAGAGATCCAATATCCAGTTTTAAAGCTCTTCTACTAACACAGGCACGAACAAAGCAAATGAGGAAGATGGAGACCATTTTTGACGAGGTGTAGCCAGTTGGTCTCAAGAACAGGCATCAAGTTTTTTGTTTTTTTACTTCAGACTTCAGAGTTTGGAGGAACATGAAAGAAATGGCTTCTCTTCGTCCACTGCAACCTTTCTTTATTCTCTTTACTTGTATATTGCTCTGCTGGCTGGCATCTTCTTCGACCAGTGATGACGGTATTGTGACTCTGACAGTGTACTACGAAGCTCTCTGTCCCTACTGTGCAAATTTTATAGTGAATCGTCTAGCGAAGGTGTTTGATAATGGACTCATTTCAATTGTGAAGCTCAGGATGATTCCTTGGGGCAATGCATTTGTCCAGTCTGATGGTTCCTTCGTTTGCCAGGTTACATCTTCATTCCACCTTTACCATCATAAAGCCATTTTAATCACTTTGAACTGGAATCCCTTTTTCTTTCTCAAATTATTCTTGGTGTTTTCTTGCTTATGCCCAGAAACTTCAACTAACTGGCGAATTTTTATTTTAAAATTTTTAGAAATATATATCAGAAATATCTCAAAGCCCTTCCTGCAAATTTAAAAAATCGAAAAATTAATGTATTTTCTGATTAAAAACACATTTTTAAAAAATTTTCTGAAAAAAATTAATGGAAATAAATTTAATTAAAGAATTTATAATTTAACTATTTATTGATAGTTATAATATTTTCTAATATTGATATATTAAATCATTTTTATCTATATTTTATAATATTTATGCATATATATCTATATTTTTATTACTTTTATATTCATTTAAAAAATATCCTTTTATCATATTCATATTTATGTTTTTTATTTTTATATTTCCTTTTTGGTTTTATTTCTATTTTCATTTCCGGGCTATTGAGGCTGATGTTGAATTTTATGTTTAGATATGATTAATTGGCCAGTAACCAGAGTGACACTCGAGGCCTAACTTAAGTACCAAGAGCATTTTACTTTGAAGAGTTGGAGGTTATAACTTCAATACCCCCTTCCCTTCCTAGCTATGTGAAACCTGGTGGTGTTGACAAAAATAATTTTTTAACCGTCTAGAAAAGGCCAGAAACCAGAGTCCATTTTTATGTGTTCTGTAATTCCTCGGACCATGCTGTTCATTGACTTTATGAACAGCTTTATGTTTACGCTGACAGCTCTCTCCCCAAGACACTGAATTAACGCGATAGTTATGAATTTTTATCTGCCAATGTCTACCCTTTAGAGCATTGGTATTTATCATCATCATCATCAACAACATTATTATTACCATTTCTCTAATTTAAAAATTTGAAACTAATACAATTTGTTTTAATCATGTAAATGATGTTTAAGTTTGCACTTGCAGCATGGTCCAAATGAATGCTTTGTGAATACCATTGAAGCCTGTGCTATGACCGTATACCCTGAAGTGGTAAGCCTTTGTTTTTTGGCATTTTTAGTGAAAATTAGTGTTTACTTATCGATTAGCGTACCCATTGTCTGGTTCTGAACTTTAAGAGATGCTTTACACATAGGATGAGATGATTTGCTATCATTTAAGTTGTTTTTATTTAAATAATATTTTAAATTTAATTTATAATATATATAATTGAGTTAAATTTGTTATTATAAAATTTTTATTATTTTTATAGTTATGTCTGAAATCTGAATGAACTATATTAGTTAGAGTTCGGTTAGAGTTCAGTGGTTCCAACAAGAATTTAGAGCTAAAAAAAGGTTAATGTTATAGTAGACATTGCTAAACTTCAATTTGTCCCCCATTTCATTGACCCGACTCGTGTGTTTGAACCCTGTCAGGAGAAGCACTTCAGATTTATATATTGCGTGGAACGCTTAGCCATAGAGAACAAACTCAACGAGTGGGTTAATTGCTTTGAAATGGCTGGGTTGGGAAGAGAGGCCATTGATTGCTACACTAGCGGATATGGGAATATGGTTTGTTTCTACTAAACAAAACCAGCTCTGTTTTATTTTGTTTGAAGTTGTAAAATTTTCTCTGTTAGCACTTTTCCGCTCGAGAGCTCGACTAATTTCATGAAGATATGCAGATTGAGCGACAATTTGCTGCTGAAACTGCCCAGCTCAATCCCCCACATAGAGTTGTTCCATGGCTAGTGGTAAATAACCAGCCACTTCAAGAGGTCAGTCCTCGAAATTTTAAGCTTCTAATGCCACCCTTTATCTTCCAAGTCTCAACAAGGTATGCTGTTGAAACATACAGGACTTTGAAAACTTTGTGAGCTATGTATGCAAGGCTTACACGGGGACTCAAATGCCAGAGGCATGCGTAACACTTCCTATAGAGACCAATTCACTGCTGAAGGAAAATCGCATCAGCCCAGTTTGCTTTAAAGACAAAACAGGCAACTCCACATCCTCATTATCATCATCAGCAAAAGCAATAAAATCCCTAAAATCAACACATGATTAATGATAAGACGGAATAGTGTAGTAGTTACCACATGATAATTTGGCTTGTCTTGTTCTGAACTGTTGGGATAGAAACTTGCCACTTGCTAGAGTAGCAATTGAAGTGAAGTAGGAGCCATGTGCCATTATTTATAGTGTAAAACTAAGTTCTGATATGAATTTAGGAGCTTGGTTGATTATAATTTGAGGTAGCTCTCCTCTTCTCGGAAAATACTTATGTGATCGTGGGCGACTTCACTTGAGTTCACTTGTCTGTTAGTTAATTCAGATAGCATTAGTATGGGAGTGTGGTTAGTTAACTCAGGATGGAGATCCAACCTACACCTCTAAAAATGCACTTTAATACCACCATGGGCTACTCAAATCTGGCTGTAGCTGTACTTTATAAGGATATGGTCAGGAAAAAAATAAAATTTTTTTATTTAAATTATATGTATCAAAATTTATCAGACTCTAACTAATTTAATTTATTAACATATCTCATACATTGCAGTCCATATCAAAATATTATTTAAATGTTAACAGTCCTGTCAGCGTTATTGGTAAATTTGAAACTATTTATCATATGACAGATAAAACAAGTTATCCTGCAAAACTTATGTGCTTTGGCAGTTTTCAGATTTTCATGAGAATTCTCGATAAAAGATTTGAAATGTCTCCACTTGCCTCAGCAACTTTTGTTGACACATTCTCAAGGCGCGTTTCATTTATTACTTTGCAATTATTATTTCAGTTGGTATGTAGACTATGTACAGTACCCAAGTGTCTGCTGCATGTAGATACGAATAGTGACAGCCACCAAGGCTCCTAACTAGATTGCGAGATAGTAGACACGGTGCGATTCTGGTGCCTGCCCATTTTATTTGCGTTTATAACCCTTCACAATGGCTCAAAAAAAAAAAAAAAAAGTATAAAATGGCTAATGAAAATAATTAACAAATAGTTCAAAGACTAATACTATCACATTTTAGTATCATGTCCTTTTTGAGCCATTTAAATTGTAGTTTAATTGAGCCACCAAGCACTATGAATAGTGATAATTAGAATTGTTCACTATATTCAGCATGCTCAAATGAACTATAAATGGAAAAAATATAAATTACAATTAGAATATTCTAATTCAACTTAAGAAACTATATAACAAGCCGTATAATTTCGGTAATTTAGGTAGAGTATTAAACCTTGAAGTCTTTCAAGTTATTTATTAAAACATTTACGATTTTATTCTTGAGGATGATTAAAATTGCTAAGAAAGCTGAGATGGTGAGGTTCATATTAATTATCAAATGTAAATTAAACATAGCTCTCATGCTAAGTGTAACCTAACCTACTCGGTATCAGTAAAGATAGAAGTTTCATAACTTAAAAGTTGTGAGCTCAATTTCTAGCTGGGTCATTGATAAGAATTTTATGTCCTTGTCCCATCCCACTAGGATTTATATATATACTACACGTATACTCTATAATATCATAAATAATTTGTAATAGTTCTTGAAATTTATAATGATTTTTGAAAATTAATGCAATGTTATATTTGGATACAGGAGATTTGAATATAGATTTAAATTTTAATTAAATATCTTGGTTGGAAACTACTTAAATTTGTATTTATTAGGATTTTAAATAAATATACAATAAATTTAATAACTCATTTAGTAAGAATTTAAATTCTACGATATTTGAAATCTTTATATTTAAAATTCAATATTTGAAACCGAAAATTTCAAATTTTGTGTCCAACTACACTTTAATAGAATTTGAAATAGTTGTAATTTTTCAAAATGGATAAACCTCACAAAACATGCCCCTCGTGCATGTAGACCAGTAGACCAGCACAATCAGAATGCATTTAAACCAAGCAAACATTGACCTCAAGTCTCATCTTGTGCATACCTAAATTAGGCTTAATATATTAGTAGCTCTTTCAACTTCAAACGTTTTGTTTTTCATTTTGATGCATTAACTTCCCAAAAATATCATTTATAAATATTATTTTTATCTAGTTTAAGTGTTTAAAAAGTTTCATTTTAACTTATAGAAAAACTATTTAAACATTTCAAATAGTAAAAAAAAAATTAGATAAATATTTTTTAGCGAGTTGAGTTGAAGTGTGTATATAATTATTTTGTAAAATGAGAAAAAACATCAAATGTAGGAGGTTGTACATAACAGCTAAATTAATACAGAAAACTAGCACATACGCTACTTCAGTCCTTGTTAGGCCATTATTATAATAATTTGAAATTCTAAAGGGTACCCAAAAGAAAACTAAATGAATGGTTTTTCTTCTTTGTTTTACGAGAATTAAGGCATAAAGTTAAGGGCATTCATGTGACATTCAAATATATAAATACTGTATCCAGTTGTACTATATGTATAGAGAAGCCTATGCATTAACTACTATTCTCTGCGTTCTAAGCAGACAAAAATGGCTTCTTGGAAATTATTCTCATTCATTATTCCTTTCTTCTTCATCTTCCTTGCATCTCCATCTTCTTCAGTTACTTGTTATCCTTTAGATGTAGAAGATGGTGTCTCTAAAAGTGTTGTAAAAGTCAACCTCTCAGTGTACTATGAAACTCTGTGCCTATCTAGTGCAAATTTCATTGTCAGAAATCTCATGTCTATATTCAACAATGGTCTTATTGACATCGTCAATCTTAGAATGATACCTTGGGGCAATGCTCATGTCAACAGTGGTAACAACACCATGGTTTGCCAGGTCTCCATATTCTTCTAATTTACTTCATTTTGATGTATTGAGTTGCTTTTGAAAGTTATTAACCCCTAGCTTTTTATTGTTAACAAGCAAGAGCTTTGCCCTTGTGATGGCCTGGAATCGAACCATTATCTATGATGCCATGAAGGGAGCCTTTGCCATTTGAATACTCAACCTATTTTCAGAAATTTATATTGTCTAAACAAGTTATCAAATATTCAGGAACTTGTTTTCATGGCTTTATGGATTAGGAGCTCTTAATTTAGCTTTTCCTATTGGGGCATAATGGAAAAATGAAGCTTCATTTTGATGTTTTTGGACACACTTTTAACACTATAATTACTAATTAGTCAATTCATTAAATAGCATGGCCCATGTTATGTTTTTTTCTTTATTTTTCTTGATTTAGTGTTTCACCTTGTTCCTTTCATAATTTATAAAAGGGTAAATAAAAAAAAAATAGTGTATATCCTGTTTGCAAGTCTAAAATATCTTGAATGAATTAAGTTCTTACAGGGCTTTATTCCTCAATAGTCCTACCATCAATTAGTACTAACAAATGGTTATATTCTTCAAATGATAATAATGTCATTTCTAGCAAGTTTGATCCATTATCTTAATTTTTTTTACGCCAAAATTTGCAGAATGGTCTTGATGAATGCGAATTAAATACAGTACAAGCATGTGCTATTAAAGTCTGGAATGATGTGGTAGGACCTGCTTTCTCTTCTTCAATAGCTGAGAATCATATGTATGTTACATGTGTATGTGTATATTTTAGGGGAGAATATGCAATTTTAATTACAGAATTCTTGTAAAATTCTAATGCAGAACAAATATTATGCTTTGATTTACTGCATTGAGTTCCTAGCAATTGAGGGAAGGCATCAGAATTGGCTAACTTGTTTCAATTCACTGGGCTTGTCCAAGAAACCTGTTATGGAATGTTATAAAAATGGGACTGGAGCAAAGGTTAGTTTGATTTGCTTATTTTCTAAAGCAGAAAAGCCAGCAGCAGCAATGATTATATTGTGACACCTAACTATTCTAATTGATTGAAAATTGATATGCAGCTTGATGTTGTAAACGGTTATGAAACTGCACACCTTAATCCTCCTCAGACATTTGTGCCATGGGTAGTGGTGAATAATCAACCACTTGGAAATGTTAGTCCCTAAATCAGTCTCTTCCTCCTGTCGTGCGTGTGACCATGGACAGCTTTTGATGACACTTCTATTCTAATGCAGGACTACAGAAATTTTACAGCCTATATATGCAAAGCATACAAAGGCAGCCCTGTACCCAGCGCCTGCTTATTGCCACTGGCTAACATCAGCTCAATTAAGGAGGCAGATCCAGTCTGCTATAGAGGTGTTGAAGCCAGAAATTGACTTCTTTGAGACCAAGAAAGAGAATATCAAGGTCAGGAAAATCATTCCACGAGGAGCCATCAGACGGATCACAGGCTGAATAAATAGTATGATGCCAACCTTTAGCTATGCATTTCTTTTTTGGTGCATTAGTTTCCTCAGTTTTGTGCCTTGATCCCTCAAATATATCAGAAGAAATGCACCACAATTCCTCCCACCTAACCCTGTATGTAAAACTAAAAGACAGTTTCCAAGCAAATGCAAGATCAGCTCAAAGTTATGAAGCATCATTATTACACTGGAGGCCACTATGATTATGCCTAACATAATATTGTTCATTGCCCAGAAAAATGCTGGATGATAATTATAAATCATAACAAATGCAGTCTTGTGAACACATGATATCAAATTGCACCATAGCTAGGACAAATTTCTTATATATAAAGTTTGCATTAACTGAGTCTAATTTCACGCGTATCACATTTGATTTCATATTTTATTGCAAGAAAATCTTCAAAATAAGTCATCTAAGAGATAATGGGAACTTTCAACATCTTCCTGTTTCTATTCGTGTCAAATTGTTAATGATACTTCATCAGAACTATAGATATACTACAAAGCATTTGAATGTAGTGCAGAACTGAAAGGAAATGGCTGATGTAGAAATTTAAATGACAACTGAAACAAAATTCCCTATTTAAATGCTCAACAGCAGCTGAGTTATCAGAATGATCACATGACTATCCTTAGTCTCAGTTTCCCTCTGTGGCAATTCTGCTATCCAACTTGGCAACACTACTGTTAGCACAAGCGGATGGCAGTTCACGGTCCATTCAGCTCAATTTTGAAGGAATTTCATGGCCTTCATCTGCCTGGCTACATTAGGTAGCTAGGGTTTATGAATGCACCAGAAAACAATGAATCCTCCAATTATGTTGTCTGGCATTACATTTTAGCATGTTTGACTAATGACCAGCACAATTAACATTGCTTTCAGTTCTGCATGTGCCAAAATCTCTGGATACAAGGAGAATTACCTGGTTTATATATTCAGGTTACAGAGCATAGATGATGTGTACTCGTTTCTCTGGAGGCAGCCTGGCAATAACAAAAGCCACCTGAACTTGACGTATTAGCATCCAAAATTTTTCAGTGTGGTAGAGCAGCACTCATTGCAATACCAAAAATCAAACAATAAATCAAGTTTCAACTAGCGAACCGAATGACACCTTATATTGAGAAGCATCTTAACTATTACTATTATTAACACTGATTTGGCATTTAATTATGTTAAGCAAAATAATGTTAAGCAACATCTAATAATACAAAAGGGGAAAATGGATCTAAACTACATTTCACCAACACAGCTCAAATAAGCAAACAACGCCTAAACACCATAACCAACACAACATCAACGGCACCTCCCAAATGAATAGTCATAAATTACAGTCTATCTCAACAAAAGCCGTCACAAACAGGAAACAATTGATGTGTGGTCATCATCTAACATTGCATGCCACTGAATGGAATAGTGTTAACCCCTATCGTAGATTTATCATCTTCCAAATGCTCTGGCATGTATCAAAATGAGAAACGTTTGCTGGATCAATTCAAACTTCTCGACCATCTTTTTTTCTCTATCCACTATGTCTGAGATTAGTATTAAGGACAATATATATACCACACAACTGCCACAAACCAGAATAAAGGCAATAAAAAAGGAAAATAACTGCTCAAAAGGAAAAGCACATAATAGGTTGGAAAACAAGGATACGGCCTGAGATTTTAGAGTGATCATCCAAGTCAGGAATGACATTAGTGACAGAAGCATACATTGAAAGCTTCCTCCTGCAAAATGAAAGAAAACATGTTTCATTTTCTGATACATAGAAACTGAACTAAGAAAGTAAATTGATATCTAATAGTCTAAAACACTTATCAGAAACCCCTAATAAATGGATAATACTCTATATTATTGCTTAACATCAAAGCCAAAAAAAAGACATTCTCTTCAATCTGCAGAATCGAGGAAATATATATACAAGAAGTTGGATATTAGTCTGGTTTCTCTTTTTCAACCAGGCCATTGAGCCAACACAAGAAAGGCATAAAAGCTAAGGACTAGGCAACTCTGAGCTCTTGTTTGGGGCAAATCATGTGCAAGAGTCCAATCAAATTGAATTCTTGCAAAACCAAATCACTTTTGACATGATTTCATTTTTTTCAAAAGAATAAAAAATTTCTATGCTATTTCTACATTATTGAAAGGTGGACAATATCAACAGAATAACTTAGGCAACAGGAAGGGAAACAAAAAGGGCAACAGAAAATTTCTAATTTTCCAGGGCATAGGAATTTTTTCTCTTTCAAAATACCTTAGAGAAGATCAAAAGAATGATTTCTAACAACTATGAGGTTTCTAGAGATAAGAATTGCTTAATAAAAACTGAATAAATTTTAGAATTTTCATCCTTTCCAAACAAAATCTCAAATGATGAAATCAAGATTCTATAAATGCATAAACATACAGAGACACACACACTTACTGGGCCCTAAGCGCTTCTTGCTCAAGTTTCTTCATAGTTTGCCTCTGTTCTTCAACAAGAATCCTTTTGCGCTCAAGATCATTCATCTCACTGTTAATAACTGTGCTCAAACAAATAACATATGGGTAGCCAATCAATACCACCATCCACAACAAGTGAAACAAAAGAAAGAAAGAAAGAAATCTCATAACTACACTAACAAATAAAATATGATCAACAACACAGATTTTCACTTATCTAAGCTCCTCCATTAACAAGGATTCTTTTTGGCGCTCCTCCTCCAATTCCTTCTGAAGAAGATCCAATGCTTCATCAGTAGAAACTTCAAGTTTCGCCTTCTCTGTTTTCTGCTTGCATTCATCAATCTTCCTCTCGTAATCTGTACACTTCAAAATAAAAAACGATAAAAAAGAAAAGTTCTAAAAAAAATTATCAAAGAGAGGGGCAATTGAAATTAGACCTTGCAGAAGGTAGAGGGAATTGTTGAATTCGGCGTCGCATGAATTGTGAAGAGATTTTGACTGGTGAAGACATTGCGTCAAAGTGTTAATGTCCCTTTTCTCCTTTAACACTGCGACTAGATCGTTGCTGTATGATATTAGCTTCTCTACATCGATGTTTCTTGAGAAATCCCCCATTTTCTCTTCTCTTGCAGTGACGATGGCAGCTGGATGTGTGATGTTGCCTAGGGTTGCTGAAGAAATTAAACAGGTACAAACAGCCACAAAATACAGAAATTTAATTTTAATTTCTAGGGTTTGCCTGCAACGAGCACAGAGATGGAGTTTGAAATATCAATTGAGGGAAAGGGGAGGGGAAGGGAAGTGAGAGTAGAGGGAAAAGCATTTTAGATCCAGTTTGAATAAAACGACGTCGCGCAGTCCCAAACAAAATTAACAAATTCGGAAACAGGGATAATCTAAACTTTTTAAATAAAAATTTAATAATTGGGTGTCTGAATTGTTTAAGCTTGTTTAGTATGTTAATGCTGACATGTAACGTCGAACGATATGGATAAGTGAATATTTGCAAAAGAAATAGCATGTAACACGCACGTACAGGATGGTTACGGTTTAGAACCATTAATTTTAGTTTTAGTTTATGAATAGGTGGTTCACAGTTATTAAGTGAAATCCAACCGAAATTGATTTAATTTTCTATTTCAAATCAGTTATGGTTACGATTTTGAACTGGTCGGTTCTGATTTCTGTTCCACCAGTTTAATTTTTTAAACAATATTTTTATTATAAAAAAATAGATAATTAACTTTTCAATTAAAAATAATATTCATATTATAAAATTAAATTAAATTAAATTAAATTATTTTGAAAGGTAAATAAATTACTTTAATGTTGAAATAAAAATTAAAAAATTCAATAAATTTGAACTAAAAATAAAATTAAAATAAATACATTAAATTAGTTTACCGTTTTATATATTGATTTGAAATAAAAAAAAATTAAAGAGCTTGAATTATTAAATTAAAATTAGAGAAATAAAATAAACAAAAATTAAAGGGTTTTAACTTAATTTTCTTACATAAAAATCAAGTTGTATAGGTACTCTATTGGGGTTTAAAGGATTTAAAGTCTATGTAATTCTTTTTTTTTTTTTTAAATTATTTACCTTTTAAATTTAATTACTTCCTATACCTGAAGTGATTAAATTTTTTATATAGTCAAATAAATCATCAATTTCTTCTCTTTCAATTTTGTGTATTTAATGCCACTCTAATAAAATTATCAATGCATGTTCATGCCTCCAATTATTTGAAAGTTATTAAAGATTGGATTTCATCTAAATACTTACTCTTGTACTGAATATTTGTTCAATGGCAACCGTTGAAACTAGACCACAAAAATTTGTTTAGCAATTTGTGCAAAAACCAAATAAATTTTGTCGATTTTTTTTTTTCATTTTTGATGTAATAAGATAAAATTTTTAAATTTTGAATAATTGTTATTCAAAAAACACTATAAACGATAAAATATAAATAAATAATGTTTATGCAATTTTTTTTACATAATATTAAACAATAAATATACTCTATCCAAAAAAATAATATTATAAAAATGATAGAAAATAAAATATTTTAAATAATATTATAAAATATTTTTTTTGTAAAAATGATATAAATATAATATTTCTAAATTATATTTTCAAAAAAATAATATAAAAATGATACAAAATAAAAATATTTTTCATAAATAATTATTTGTAAAACAAACAGAGCCTACGGCTAATTCAAAATATATAAAATGTTTTAAACTAATATATTAAATTAAATTTTAAATTTATTTTAAATACAATATTTATTTCATAAAATAAATATAAAAATTATGTATAAATGACCTATCCTTAAATTTTAATTTTGAATGAAATAATATTTTTTATAAATTTAAGTCAAATTTAATGTGAATCCAAATAATAATTATATGCTAATGGATACAAGTATTTTTTTTTTTTTTTGAAAAACAAAAAAGGAAATGATCATTCAAAGGAGCTATTGTGAACTGATACATAAGATACGAACTTTGGAATTGAAATCCAATCATGGTAATTAGATATAGAAAGACAAACTTTGCACACAAATGAGGAACCTCATTCCCAGATGCCGAATAAAATGAATACAAGTCTGAGAAAACTATTTAAGTAGAACAACAATCTTCAATAATTAGATCAAGAGAAGCAACATCATCTGAATTTTCAAAGATATTGCGCAATCTTCAAAGCATCTGATTCAAGCATAATCCGATCATTGAGATTTCAGCTAGTTAAGAGCTTTACGAATGAAAGAGTTTAAGCTTCCTTGAAAGAGAAATTACCATAAATTACCTTTGAGAAAACTTGAATTAAGTGCCTGTAAAAGACTTGACAATAAAAACAATGCTGATCATATCTTGCTCCTCAAATCATTTAGTTTTTTTTTTTAATTAGTACAAATGGTTAATTTTCAACATCACAAGGGAAGAGAGAGGGGTAGGAGAGTTCGAATTCTACTCTTCTCAAACTGGATGTCCACACCTTTTACCATTTGGGCTACATTTGTACCTTTTAGTGAATTCATTGATTTCTAATATATTTGTACAAAAGAATATGAACCTATATATATACATGGAAAAGAGATGTAACGGGGAATAAACTTAAACATCAAAAAGCTAGGGTGGTTAACTTTAAGCCATAAAACAAGGTTAACTTTAATGTGTAATTTATAGACATGAGTGGTACTTTAACCACACCCCCCCAACCCCGCCCCCCCCCCCCCCCCCCCTCCCTCTAAAACTTAAGGTGTGATAGTACATACCAACTCAAGTTTGCTAAGTAAAAGATTTAATCATCCATGAAGATGAGTTTTAGTAAAAATATCAACAGTTTAATCCTCATATGAATAGAGAGAAGTTGTAAAGTATCGTATTGAAGATGTTGACAAACAAATGACAATCATTTTCAATATGTTTGGTACATTCATGAAAAACATCATTATAAGCAATTGAATAGCACTTCGATTATCACAATGCAAAATAGTAGGAGAAGATTGTGTAACACCCATATCCTCAAGTAACCAATGGAGCCAAATCAATTTACAATAGCATTAGCTAGTGCTCGACATTCAGATTATGTGCTAGATTGAGATATGACTGTTTATTTTTTACTTCACCATGAAATGAGAGAGTCACCCAAAAAGAAGCAGTAACCAGTTATGGAATGATGACTAGTAGGATCACCAACACAATCAACATCAGAGTATCCAGATAATATTAGTGATGAATGAGCTGAGAAATAAAGGCCATAAAGAAGAGTGCCTTTAACATATTGTAGGATGTGAAGAACAAGAATAAATGAGTAGTGCAAGGAGCAGCCATAAATTGGCTAACAATGTGCACTCATAGGCAATGTCGGGGACGAGTTACTGTAAGATAAATAAGACTACCGACAAGTTGTCGATATAAAGTGGGATCAGAAGAGGCGTGCCATCAAATAGAGTTAACTTGACATTAGTATCCAATGGTGTAGATGCAACACTGGAATCAGTAATACCAGATCTAGACAAGCAACTCAAAAGAATATTTAGTTTGAGATAAATAGTAGCCATCGAAACTAGAAGAAACTTCAAGACCAAGGAAGTAGCTGACTGACCCCAAGTTTTTCATCTCAAAATGTTGAGTGAGATAGTTTTGTAAGTTAGAAATGACATAGAATGATCATATGCAATGATCATATCATCCACGTACAATAATAAAAAGAATAATACCCTTGTCAGTGCGGCGAATAAATAAAGCATAATCATGAGGACAAGAGGTGAAACCAAATTGTGTAATGGTGGAGCTAAATTTTGCAAACCATGCCATGAGGAGCCTGTTTAAGACCATATAAAGCATGGTGAAGAAGACAAACTTTCTGTGGAGGATGGGAATATCCAGGAGGAGGTGCATATAAACTTCTTCATCAAAATCTCTATTGAGAAAAGTGTAATACCCCGAGTTTTTAAATTATTTTATTTTAAAATAGGATATGCAATGTAATAATTTTAAAATATATTTTTATTATTTTATTATCTTGTGAATTATTATCATTATTATTTTTACTTTTAATTAACATTTCTATGTAAATGTATGTCTTTAAGTTATTATTTCGGGAAATACTATTTTATTAATATTTAATTTGTTGCACAATATTTTAATATTATTATTTTAATAAATTACATTGTGTGAATGTATTTCATAAGTTAATATATATATATATATATATATATATATATATATATATATATATATATATATATATATATATTTGTGCATGTGTATATTTAAATGTGTGGTTTAGATATACACACACATTATTTTATTATTATAAGGTTATAAACTATAGTATACAATAATATATATACATATAATATAATATATACATATACAATTAACATAAAAACCTTCCACCCTTACTCTCTTCTTCGATCACCCCTCCCCTCTCCCTCATCGTCCGTTTCTTCTCCAGTTAAAGTGCCTCCCCGCCTTCTGCTACCTCCCAGCCAGCTTTGCCGCCTTCAGCCTCTATCTCTGGCGCCGTTTGAAGTTTTAGAAGTCGAAAAACCCGAAAATCAAGCCCTTTGCTGTTCATCCCTTTTCTGACCACCTCTGTCGACTCCGTCGGTCTCATCCTCTTCCTTGAGCACCAGTGAGTGTGTTTCTAAGCTTCGTTTCGTTCGGTTTGGTCTAGATTTTGGTGATGAGCGATTTTAAGTTTCGGTCACCTATAGTTTTTCAATTTTTCTGAGCTTGATTCTTTGTGATTCATGCTTGATGCCTTAACAGATGTTGTTCTCCTTAGCTTAATCTACATCCCAAAATTTTTGTGTGATTTTTGGGAATTATTTTAATTTTTGTGAATTTTTATTATTTTATTATTTTCGTAAATTAATTAAATAAATTATGACATTGTGATTTTTGGTGTTATTGATGGTTATTGGTAATTTAGAATTTATTTTAGAATTTTTGTGTATTTTTTTTTAATTTTTATAATTATTTTTAGTTTATGTCAATTTTGAAAATATAAGTTAAATATATATTTAATTAGAAATAATGGGTTAATTAAGTGTCTTTGTTGATTTTAATGATTAATATGTTGAGAAAATAATTTTTGTGTAATTATATAATTTTTATTGAATTTTTGAATATTTTAGTATTTATGTGTATTTTTATATATTAGGGGTATTTTGGTAATTTGATGAAAATTTAGTTAAATATTAAATTTAATTGGTTTAAATATTATTTGAGGTATAAAAATGATTTTTACAAACTAGTTACTAATTTTAACTAATTAATACTATTTTTCAAAAATTATTTTCAAATAATATATAATATACTATTTTTGCAAATAAATGGATTTTTAGTAATTTTTAATATATTTTTGGACTAATTAAGTAATTTTGAATTTATAAAATGAATTTTTATTAATATTTGTGGAATTATCGAGAAATATCGATTTTAATAATATTATATTATTAATTAGGGTTTTTAAGTAATTATTGATAAAATAATTACTTTTGGTGTTTTAATACTTAAATTGCCATATTTTGGTACTTAAAGGGTATTTTTGGTATTTATTGAATTTAATATATTTTATTGTATTTTTTTGTGAATTGTGGACATCGATCGGGGGAATTTGTAGTTTGGGATCCCGATCGAGGACTTGTGAGAATTTTAATTGAAGTGTACTTTTCTTGCAAAACCAGCTCTACTTTTTAAGTAGAGAGATGTTCATTTTACAGAAGAGGTGCTACCGAATTTTTGGTAAAATTCTTGTAAAACGTGACATTGAGTCTAATTTCTATTCTCTGTTTGTGTTAGTAATCTTAGATCGAGTCTCTAGAAGTTAAGTTAGATTTATTATGATTTTTGTGCTATTATTTTATTGTTAGTTACATCGAAATCGAGGCCTAGTAGACTAGACCCGTCGGACCCATCTTGAGAAGCACACACATGTGAGTTGTTATTTATATATGTGTGCATTTAGGTTGCATGTTTTAGAAATATATATTTTAATTGTATGATTTATGCATAAATGACTTAATAAATGCTTAAGTATATTCTAGGTATATTTTTAGTATATTTTTGATATATTATGAAATAAATGCATGTTTTCCTTTTAATTAAATCTAGATTACTTTCAAAAATTATTGGTTTAATTTAATATATTCCATGATTTATTTGAATTGATTTTACGTATATATACTTGAAATATACTTAGTTTTTTTTAGGTATATTTCTAATATATATATGGTTTATAATGTTATTTATAATGATATCATGCATCATTATTTTATGAATGAAATGAGTTATTTTTAATGAAGAATATCAATAGAATGTGCTTTCTAATGAGCAGCACTAAGACTGAGTACGTATTGGTATGACGATAGATTGTAGGTTAAATTACTAACCTATTTGTGGATCATGACTTGATTGATTTGATTGTTGTGTAAGGTGAATGAGAGTGTGATTGCTGGAGCTCAGTTGACCTACTGTCTCAGGGCCAATCACACTGATAGTCAGACTGCTGGAACTCCGTCGACTTACTGTCTTAGGGCTAGTCTACTATCAATAAGGATTAAGTGAATTTATTTGGAAATAAGTGAGCCTGTATGGCTAGAGTGTTGTCTGTTATTATTTGAGGTTGCGATCATTTAGGGTTCTATTTTATCCTTCTTAAACTAATATTTTTCAATATTATAAATAAAGTGATCTTGAGCATCTGTGTGTACATGTCTGTATTTATTTATTATATACATATGATTGATTGCATTTGACATTTAGTAATGCGTGTATATATATTATAAAAATTCACTCAATGGGGTCTGACTTCCCTCCGTTGATGTTTTTACAGGAGAGTCCTCCTCTTTAGACCTCCGCAGTAGACCTATCTGCCGAATTTGTTTTGCTCCAGCCCTATTATGTAAATCACTTACTTGAGTTTTATTTTGTACTTTAAACGCTGCAATAGTAGTTGTATTTAATTCTATCGAGAGTTGTACTTGAGTTTATGCATGTATGAGATTTTAATTCAGAGTGTTTCTCTGAAGATTTGTATTAAGAAATTTTATTTATAATATTAGAACAAATATTATTTTATTAAAGGAAGTTAAGGAATTCATTTTATTATTTGAGATTTAATTTCCGCTATATAAATATTTAATTTATTTTATTTTATTGCATACTTTATAAACCATTAGAGTGAGTTTTAATCTTTTAAACCCATTTGGACCCGATTGGGGTCTTACTTGAAGGAAGATCCACTAAGTCCCAAGTATGAGTTTTCTTTAAGACCTGAAGTTCTTTGATTATTGCTTGCTGCCAGATAGGGTTAATACTAGCCTCACGATAAGAATGAGGTTCTTGTAAATAGATCATAGTAGAAAAATAATGATAATCTATAAGGTGAAAAAGAGGTTCTCTTACCCGATTGGAGCAACAAAGAACTAAAGCAGGATAATTGGCGGAAGGAGATTTTGTAGATGTAAGAGTAGGGGTGGGATTAGAAATAGTGAGCGATAAGAGAATATGTATCAAAGGAAGGGAATAACTCTATGGAAAGGTTAGTGAAGAAAGGTTGAGAAGTAGAAAATGAACTATAAAATTTGAACAAGGTAGAGAATATGATATGTTCCCAAAAGGTAACATGTCGAGAAATACATAATTGACCAAAAATAGGATCCCCACAACGATAACCTTTATGTTCTACCTCATACCCAAGAAAACAACAAAGACGAGCATGAGGTTCAAGTTTAGTATATTCATAGGGGTTAAAAAGAACAAAACAAGCACAGCCAAAAACTTTGAGATTATAGTAATCAAGAGCCTTACCATGTAATCATTTAAAAGGAGATAGATTATAAAGGACTGGAGTAGGAAGACGATTAATATTATAAACAGAAGTAAGTGTAGTCTCACCGTAAAAATTTTTAAGACAGGATGTAGATAGAAGTTGAGCACGGATAGAGTCTAATATATGATAGTGTTTACACTTTGCTCGATCGTTTTATTATGGTGTATGAGGACAGGATCTCTGGACAATAGTTCCTTGTTATTTGAGAATTAGAGAATAATAGAATCTTGATACTCCATTATGGTATCAGTATGAAGAATTTTGATAGTACAAGAAAACTGAGTTGTAATCATGGTAGTAAAATCAATATGAATTTAAGACAATTCAGATCTATACTTGAGAAAATATATCCAAGTGAACCTAGAATAGTCATAAATAAATAAATAAAAGTATCTATAACTAAAAAGAGTCCTAGAGGGGGTGAATAGGACTATCAAATTAAAATGAAAAATTAAAAGAATTCTTTGCAAGAATTGAATGGAAGTTGAGAAGGAAGAATGAAGAACACAAAGATTTAAGGAGTTTGGATTCAACAATAATCCTATGTCTCCACCTAACTTATCCTCAAGTTAGAATTTTCAATCACCCATAATCTTATTCACAAGATTAAGATTACACAAGAGTTTTATGGCTCACTCTTATAACCTTACAACATGAGTTTTCAAGGCTCACTCAAAAAACTAAAATCTAAGTGTTTTAATGGACAACACTTAAACCAATTTCTTTAGAAATAAATCTCACTTCCCTTTTAATCTAATCCAAGATTTAAGATGAAGAGAAATTTTATTTCTAACACACACCCAACTCTCACATTAATTATATAAACAAAGAATTGATTAAGAGAATTTAAGAGCTCAATGAATGCTTAAGAAATGAATGAATGATAAATAAGTTTCTTGAATTCCTTTCAGATCTAGAGGTATTTATACTTAAAAATATAGTTATTGGAGGTGTAAATGATGTGTCCAATGCCTATATTTTGAATCATTGAAAGTTATGTTGTCAAACAACTATTCATGGATTGAAACCGTGATTAACTACTCAAGAAATTTGAATTTTCCCACACTTTCTTCATAGAAGCTATATATATTTGAATTATCTTTCCATATCATTTTGAATCACCTAAATTGGACGTCTATAACTCAATATATGTTCAAAATACTAAGAGCTATGCAATCTATAATGTAGAATACTATCAAACAGCTATACCCAAGTTAAACTCATGATTTTCTATTGAAGAAGTTTTAATTTTACTATACTTTATTCATGAAAGTTGTAAATATTTGACTTATCTTTCCATATCATTTTTAATCACCTAAATTAAACTTTTGTAGCTCAGGATATGTCAAAATACTAACAGATGTGGAATCTAAAATGTAGAATACTGTCAAACAACTATACCCAAGTTGAGCCCGTGATTTTCTATTGAATAATTTTTAATTTGTCTATACTTTCTTAATTAAAGTTATAGATATTTGATTTATCTTTTCATATCATTTTTAATCACCTAAATTGGACTTTTGTAGCTCAAGATATGTTCAAAATACTAAGAGATGTGTAATTTAAGATGATAGACATATACGTGGATTTTGACTCAAAATTTACATAACCAAATGAACTTGGATTTTGAAAAATAAGCCCAATTTAAAAATCTCAATATGTCTAATTCAAATGTGAAGAAGATAACTTTCTCATTATAAAGCTCTAAGGATGTCAAAAGTCTTCTTGAATCTTAAAGGTCCAATCAACCCAAGATAGTTATACTTCATTTTAACTTCTAATAGAGTCCTAACTTATACACACTTAAATAAAACAAATTAAATGCGCAAAATTAAGTTTGTTAAGATAAAAATTAATATTGATTATTGCTAAGGTCAACAATCTCCCCCTTTTTGATTTTGACAAACTTATTTTAAGTTTGATTAAAAAATAATACAAAGTAAAGTGTGTGATAATATTTGAGATAATAATGATACCAAATGTAATAAAATATATGTTTTTATTTCTCTCCCTATGAATATAGACATGTTAAAAAATATAAATTTATAGATTATTTTCCTTGACAAAAAAAATATAAACAACATAAAATATAGTAGAAGGGATAAAAACATGGCATTCTTATGACAAATGTATTAAAAATATAAAATATAATAACATGATCATTTAAGTAAATGTTAGGCAATGTTAGAAAATAATTTCAAACATATATGTATATAGTCCTACTAAAATGCATCACTTCCTATAAGAATAAAGCAAAGATACACTAAATCTTTGTAAAAATATTCATGTCTTATTAAAGATCAAAACAATTTCTAAGAAGATATTCATGCCTTATCAAAGATAAAAACCATTCCTAAGAAGATATTCATACCTTATCAAAGTTAAAAACCATTCCTAAGAAGATATTTATGCCTCATCAAAGATAAAAACTATTCCTAAGAACATTATTATACACATGTGTAGTAACAAATAACAAACTCAAATATATTTCTCCCTCTTTGTCAAAAGCAAAAAGAAAAGAGAGAGTTTTAAAATCTTTATGAAATCTATGTCATACATAAGGTAAGCAAAATACGACCTTTTGTAACATATGATGTATGGAAAAATTAATCATAATGTTAATATGCATATAAAAATTTAAATAAAATTTCTCCCCCTATATAAAATAAAAGTATAATATGTCACTAATATAAACACAATTTTTAAGGGAGTTTTAAAATGAAAAACAAACTAAGTACACATGTTAAAAAGAAAATTAACTAGGTACACATGCTGTAAGCACCCAATTTCGGGATGCAATTGTGCATAATTGCGACATAAGCCACTATGATGAAATTTATTCAAAAATTGAACTTAGTTGTTGATTTTCTAGATTTTAGGGA
Source organism: Mallotus nudiflorus (assembly GCA_947683625.1). Classification (NCBI taxonomy): domain Eukaryota; kingdom Viridiplantae; phylum Streptophyta; class Magnoliopsida; order Malpighiales; family Euphorbiaceae; genus Mallotus; species Mallotus nudiflorus. Next base: position 5,457,897 of record CANTUR010000239.1, read on the forward strand.
CTAAATTGCAATATTTTTTAGGATTTGATTACAAGGAAGTCAATTTTTTAGGGGTCTTTTGGTAATTAAAAGTAAGTCAATTTGATTACACAATGCCAATCAGCATTCTATAATGCCGACGTGTTAAAAAGTCCCGTTTTTCAATTTTTTTTTATGTTTTTTCATTTTTTATCAATTTTTTTAGTGTTTTGATTGGTTGAAAATTGAATTTTATTATTATTTTTATCTTAAAAAGGTTTTGATGCATTCAAAATGTGTAAATAACTTTCAAAAATCAAAATTCTTATCAATTTGTTTCGGAAAAGATGAGTGTTCCTGCAAATTTAGGAATTCAGTATGCGCAGACTCTGCTTTAAAAAGCAAAGAGTTTGCATGCATGCGGGGGGGCTTTTGAGACTCACATAGGAGATAGACAAAGAGAGAGGCTAAAAAAAAACACAGACACACACAGACTAAGAAAAAAAAAGACGAGAGAAAAAAACAAAGATACTACGAAAGAGAGAAGAGAGTTACGCAAAAAAACCCTATCGTATAAGAAAACCCTAAAAATCTAGAGGCGAAGAACACATCTTTGTCTTTCAAAACCTCAATTTTGGATACTATCAGTGTCTTCAAATGCAATCAAATCCCAGTTCAGAATCAAATCAATACTGAGTCAATTTTAACGGTGATAATCTAATCTGAGGGGCTAAAAAGGGCATTTGCATAGCATCTAAAATCATCAGTGTTCTTTTCTATTCTTTTCTTTGATGATTTTTATTTTATTTTGTTATTGTTTTGACTATTCAATTTCATTACTAATCTGATTATTTATTTTTTTTTGTTTTGTTTTGACGTTCGATTGTGGATTAAGGAGGATACTGCCTGTGTTTAAACGAACAGAAGATCCATGGAATAATCTATACTGTTTTCCAATAGATATTGTAGTTTTAATTTTCATTTTGCATTTATGTTTTCTGTGTAATTATTTTAATACATGGGTGTGTAATTGTTTAATTTTAATTTTTGTACGTAGTTTGTAATAGCCCCAATAGTAGGAATAGTGAAAGATTTAATTCTTTGCGTTTAAAATCAATTAGTAATTAGGTTCAATTGGGTAAAAAATAAATTAAAATTAATGGTCGTAGTAGCTTAATTTAGGGTTCGCATGTAATTGATTTAGATTTTTTTAGAAAATCACTATAATGTATGTTTGATCCTTTTTTTTGTTTTATTTGTTTTGGGTTGTGTTTTTGGGTTTTTATATTATTTTGTGTCCTAAACCTACGTTTAGGTCTAACTCACTTTAAATAGGCTTAAAAAATGGTTTAGGGCTTTAAATAATTAAAATCAATTTAGGCTCATTAGGTTAATTAGATTTTAGGCCTACTTAGTTAAATAAAACTTGTTTAGACTTAGCTCAGCCCACTTAATTTCATTTCTTTTAAAATAAATAGACCTAAGCTCACTTCTCATTTTAAATAAAAACCAAGTTAGACTTAGGCCTACTAATTTAACTTTCCTTTAAAATTGAATAGAATTAAGCCCATTCCTTAGACAAACTAAAATAAATAGATCTAGGCTCACTAATTAATAAAAAATGTAGGCCCACCTTTAGTCTCTTTCTCACTTGTAAATAAAATGTAAATCTAGCTAACTTTTAATAAAATTAACATAGTTTAGACTTAGAGACAACGTGATCTTGAGTGCATTTTTTATGTGTAATTTTATTGACTAGATGCCTAGGGTTAGATGGATGTCAAATAGGGTTTAAATAAAATTGCATATAATTAGAGAATGAAATAATCATTTATAAAATTATTCTAAATGAACACGAGACTAAGAGAAGTTAGTATTCCATTATCAGAATCTCCTGGTTATGGTGCTAACTTTCTCTTAGAGAATCAAGTACCACCAATCAAATTGTCCTAGTTATTACCTTGGATGGTGACTCCTTTTCTCCATGCTATGACTTTGTGACATAGTAGTGTGTTCCCTAAGGCCCTGAGCCTAAACAATGTCACGGTTGCTAAAATCTTAGATGCACACTAAACCCCGACATCTACAGTGGCGACTCCACTAGGGATAAGAGATATTGATTCTACTTGTGTTCTTTAGAATTATTTTATCGATTATTATTTCATTCTTGCATTCATTCTGCATGTCTCTATTAAATCGATGGCGTTGGTTTATGATTCGACTAGTTTCATGGAGTTGTAGATTAATTAACCATCACTCTTAACCTTAACTCGGTTCAAGAAAGATTACCGGGTTCATCTAACCAGAGTCTGTAACTTAAGTCCTTAAGGGGGGTAATCTTCTCTCGAGTTGGTAAAGGATGTTGGGCCCCTTTGACCTTGGCTTGTAACTTAAAGTCCATAATGGAGAGCATCTTGCTAAGGGAACCTTAACTTTTCACCAGACCCTAGCCATATATAATGGCCTAGTTACTTCCCCTAGGATTTTTACCCAAAGTGCTTCTTTGTTTGAATTGCCATGAGGTATTTTTATTTATAAAAGCCCAGGCCTATACCTTTGAAGCTCATTCAGGCTAATAAGGATTAGGCTAGACCTTTATATTTAGAAATGTTATTTCTATGCTTTTTGTTTTAAAGAGAGATTTAGCATGCGCATCGGCTCTTAATATCCCCTATTGATATGAAGGCTAAGACTAAAAATCCTAGGAAAAGAAACTTGCCATTGAACACGTGTGTGGGAGAAATAAGGTTGGAAGGTTTGCCTGCATAATGGCTTGTTGATTGCTTCTTGATACTTGTTATATGCTAAGTGCTTTCCTGCTAATTGTTACATAAATATATGCGTCATGCATACATATAGTCCATGCATTATACTAACACCTTATTTTGTAGCCATCATAGATTCATCTAGGTCTTCTCATGTTTGGGGGCGAAAAGGTGGCAGATTAATCAGAATAGATCTAAGCCCTACGTCAATAGCTCAAGAGATCCTTCAAGAACTAGAGAAGAGTCCAATCAACCCACTGTACCTAGAAGTTGAACCAACTCAGACTGAAATGGAACAATAACCAGAGATGTGGATGTTGGAGGATATTAAAGGAGCTTTAATGGATGACATGAGAGCTATGATGCAAGATGAACTGAGACAGGCTTTGGTCGGACTAGTGCAATTGGTTATTGAACAACCACCTGCTACTACTATTGAGCAGCCACCTGCTGTAAGAACTCCACCTATTGCTATAGCTCCTCCACCTGCTACTAATAATGCTGGGGGGCAACCTATTGCTAGAAATGTGCCTGTTATTGATGTGAGACTGGAAAACATTAAAAACTACATAGTAGAAAAGGTGAAAAAAGAGTAACTTGAATTGGTCCCTAATCATGAGTCCAAGTAGATGCAAGCACTAACTCAAAAAATGTCCAAGATGGAAGAGCTGATTAGGGGACAAGGAATGGGATATTCTTTTAACTTTGATGACATGTTGCAAATGGAGGGAGATAAGCTGCCTAAAAAATTCAAAATGCCTCAACTGCAGAAATTTTATGGGAGAGGAGACCCTAGAATTCATTTGAACCAATAAACAATAACTATGAGCACTACTAAAGCACCATTAGTAGTAGTTGCTAGGCTATTTGTACTGTCACTTGAGGGAATGGCTATAAACTGGTACCACGGGTTAGAAAAGTCTATTAGGACTTATTAGAAAGAACTATGTACTGCATTCTTGAAACAATATGATTATAATACTCGATTGGAAGTGTCAATTAGGGATTTGGAGTTGACTAAGCAAAAACCAAATGAGTCCTTTTCTGATTTCCTCACCATATTCATGAATAAAGCAGGACTGATGAAAAATAAATTGGCTAAAAAGGATCAAGTTAGGATGATTGTTCATAATGTATCACCTAATTTGGTCGAAAGACTATAAATGATGAACCCAAAGACCTTCATAGACTTGTATGATGACGGTCTACAAGCTAAAGAGATAGAGAATGAGAAAAAGAAGAGTTCTAGAGGTATAATAACCCAAAATTACTCAACTGGGGGCACACAGCAAGGGAGCACTAGCTTGATTGTGGAGGTGCACGCAATTAAAAAGCCTAAGAGATTCTCAAATTTTAATCAACCACTCTCCAAAGTCCTAGGGAGACTTATCCAAAAAGGCCTACTCCTACCCTTAACCTTTTCTAAGCCACCAAACCTAAATGTCCCTGGTTCTGACCCTAACAGTTACTATAAATTCCACTAAGCTGCTGGCCATCCCACAGATAATTATATCCACCTAAAACATGAGATCTAAAACCTGATAGAATCTGGAAAAATCACTGACCCTGAAAAATCCAACTCTAACTCAAATACCAAAAACAACCCTTTCCTAAACTATCAAAATGTTCCACTACCAGCCACCATGATGATCAACTTAGGGGTTAATGAAGAAGAAGTGCTAAGCTTCTTTGAGGACCTCAACCTTATACCTAATGGAGAACCTTTTGGACAACCATAGAGAGGAGTGGAAGATTTACTGGGCCAGCCTTTAGGCAAGTTTGATTACAGAGTATTCTACTCAAAACCACCTTCTGCTGATATACCCATTAAAGAAATTGTGCCTATAGGATGGGGCAATGAGTTTGATGATAAGCCAATGAAAGAAGAGAAAGAACCTGAAATTCCCGTGCAACCACCAAAAAGAGTAAAAGACTTATTGGGTCAGCCTTCAGGAAAGTTTAACTATAAGGTGTTTTATACTAAACCACCTCCTTTTGACATACCCTTTGAGTCGATTATGCCTACAGGATAGGAGGATGAGTTTGATGATGAGAAGCTACTAAACAAAAAAGAAAAATGTACATTTGAGGTACAGGAAGATGAAGTCATGAGACAATTGGCAAACAGATACAAGAATAATTATTATGTCAACCACCTCAAGGAAAACCACTATGAGACTCAGCATTCCTAACATTTAGAATAGGAAATAAAATTTCTCATTATCTTCTTTGAATAAAATTTTAGTTTCTATTTTATTTTAGTGATTGATGATATAAATTCTGATCATGCTTACTTATGTGATTCTAATAGTTTTGTGCATTATAATTTAGATTGGTATATTTGACATAAATTCAATTCAATTAGATTCATTTAGCATAGGCACAAATGCAAATTCAAAGAACATACATATATCACATGATGTAACTTCTGAAGATAGGAAATGTGAGAAAAAAAAGAAAGAACAAAGAGAGAATAAAAAAAAGAAAAAAGAACTGTAAGGTAAAAATTAGAGAGGAAAATTCATAACTGATTGATAACAAGAGTTATATCATGTGATGTAATGAATGTTCTCATTTTTGCCCTAATGAATGATTAAAATTGAATTTTAAATTTTTGTTCAAACATCACATATTGGTCTTTATCATACCGTATAAGTATCTAAATGGAAAAATAATACATGATGAAAGCTAAATTAGAGCTATGAGATCACTATTTTAGTTACGTTTTCTTTTTGCCACCTCTTTTGTAATTTTCCTTATAAGCCTAGCGTCCCCTTATACCTTGAGAATTCAGGTGGCTCAATAACTTACTTTTCAATCCATACATTGTAACTGTCATCAATTATTGCATCAGCATCAAGCCTCATATTCTATGCAAGAATTCTTCGAAGTTCAAGTCCAGTTGATTTCATCATCCAGAACTCATTTCAATCAGTTCTCCCACTCTTATGCATCTTTAATACATAAGATAGCAGCTAATAGGGTTAGTAAGATAAAGGGCCAACAACAATAATGACCAAACTAAGTCTTTTGTGCACATGAAGAAAGTGATTGCTAGGATAAATTCAAAATGAAGCTGGGGGAAAAATTTAACTCTGGGAAAAGTTAGGGGAAAAATGGTAAATACAATAATAGAAATTCAAAGTTAGTGAAAATGATCTCAGGGCAAAAAGGAGTATACTATAAGCATACAAATATAACAGTTATCATACAACAAAAGCAGTAATAAAAAGAAAAGTTTCATAGTGCATCGGTCAATCATGAGCTCCAGTGTAAAGGCATGGACCCCAGTCATTGGCCTAGTTATTTGTCCGATAGACTATATCAGAAGCTCAAACATCAAAAGTACTAACAATAAAGCATCAAGTGCTTAAACCTACAAGCTGTTGTTAAGGCACCTTGTTCTTACACTCTAAGCTGCGAATATAGCTTTGCTCCAAGTAGAAGACCTATTAGGATCATGCATGTTATGCATAACATGCACACACTTGCAAACATTTATTGTGAAATACTTTCTTTGCATAATAAAGTCTTTGAGCCTAGTCAAGATTGTCCAAACACTTTGCTACTTACATTCAAAATTAGTGTTGTAAAAGCGCAAGAAAGTAAAAAGAGTGTTCACAGGTAAAGCATCTAAAGGAATGAAAATAAAAGGAGTGACGTTACCAATAAGCATCATCCTGGTGACCTCAGGAGGCTGGATAAGACTTTCAAGCTCCTTATACTCAGTATCCATCTCTATAGTCTTATTGGGAGCATCATTTGGAATATCTCCACAATAGTTGGGCCATTGTAGGGTATAAAATATGGTAATGAGAAGGTCCAACATGTCAGTGATACATGTGCTCGACCCTAAAAAGGGAAGAATACACTCAAAACTTGAGACGAATGCACTCTGAAGACTTCTTTAATGGTGAAATAAAAACCTCTAACTCCCAAATCTTTTCTTTTGTAGGAAACATTAGGAAGAGGAATGAGGCCCTCTACTAAAGCATCAATAGAATAGCAGAAAGAGAAATTCAGCCTAAAGCCATAGCCTCAATGGTAGAATATCATGACCCTGTGATCCGAGACATCATCACCATAATAAAAAAGAGAAGAATGTAAAAGAATAACATTGCATTTTGACAAAATTTCTTCACTTACAAATAAATCATACTAACTTATGGTATTTTATGCAGGGAAAATAAAAGAGAATAAAGAAGAGGAAAGGAATCAATACATCAATAAGAATGACTAGGATAGCATATGCTAATCACTCGTCAAAATCTCACTCTGTGTGATAAACAGCCTGACAAATGGCAAAGGGAAGTAGTATAACTCTATCTATTTTGATTCTACAGTAAAGTACAAAGAAAATTTATAAAATTGAGAGTAAATTCATCCACTTCATGATATCATGTGTGAAAACTTATCTCATGACCTTTGATTTTGGTGGCTTTCTTTTATTAGCCTCGCAAAATTTAGATGTCTTATTGACAGTTCTATGCTGAGAGTTTCTAAAACTCTAATCAATCTAATGCTTAGTTTACACCCAAATGAGAGGAAGAATATACAAAGACAAATCTATGGACTTGCAATATAAATTGGTTGAATTTTAAAGTGTCATTTTAGTCTTTTGAATAATAAATGTGCATATAATCTACTCCAATGCTCAAAAATGAGTACGAGTACAAATCCCTCAATAATATCCACACTGAGTAATATGAGAAAGGTGAGGGAACACTAAGAGAAGAATCAGAGTAAGAGCAAGCATAATGTACTCCAATGCCCAAAAATGAGCAAGAGTATTAACGTGAACTTCTGATGGTATCCACGTTGAGTAATACAAGAAAGGCGGGGGAATACTAAAAGAGGACCTACGTTAAAAAAAACTTGCTCTATTTACTCCAATGCTCTGTAAGAGTATGAGTATCCAAAGGACCTTTCCAACGGTATCCATGCTGAGTAATATGAGAAAGGTGGGGGAATACTTGGATAAGGAAGAAAAGCACAAAAATAATTCAAAGACTGTTTTGATACTTTGAATTCAATATTTTTATGCTTAATTTCCATAAGTTTTGTTTAGCAAATTCTCCCTAAAATTAGGTATGGAAGTAAGCTCTTCACTTGGTAAAAGATACACTCTCAGCATAAGATGGTTAACGATGCATTTGACCTTTGTAAATGGTAAATAAGTGATAGTCATGAAAATAAAAAATAGTGAGATTCGTTAAGTACATGCTATCTCATGATAAAATGATGAATTTTCTCATAAATTTTCAACATTATAATGTACTTTTATACATGCATCATGGTTGAAACTAACTTCAATAAGTCTGCAGGAATTGTAAATCCAGAAGGAAGTGTATCCAACTTATAGAGTTAGTTAACATAATAATATGATAGAAAAATCTGACAGCCTAAATCAGTCATCCTAAGCTCTAGAATCCAACCATGTGCTCCATCCTCTAGTAGAGTCATCATGGTGAAAGATATCTAGAGGTCTGACAGAGGAAGTCCCAACACTATAAGGATCAATGCCCAAACCTACAAGCTATCAGTAAAGCATCTTAATCTTGTGCTCCAAACTGCTCGAGTAGCTCTGTACACATAGAAAACACATCATGTGCATTTCATGTATAGCATGCATACATTTGCATCTTTATTGTACATATACTTACCCTCTAACTATCTATAACCTGCATAGTGAATAACCTCTGAGATGAGGCGAGTCCATGTAAATACGCCGCCTGTGTCCAAGGGACCTATTTTGTAAATTTATTAACATTAGTGTTGAGTGTATAGATTACGCAGGAAATAAGTCAGAAAAACTCATATGAGAGTCATATGTGGGAGAAAAGATAGAAAGTTGAGCATCACTAAAACGCATATGTTGCTCGACTGGAGTCTGAATAGTAGGATCCCAGTAGAATATGGACCTATCTGGAAGCGAGATATCACCAAGGGTAATGCTCGCAAAAGCACCATTATAACTAATCCCAACATGCTGAGTATGATGAACAGGACTAGGTTTGGGCTCAGGACTCTCAATATCAAGAATAACCTCAGTCTCTAGAGCAATCTCAGTCTCCTCATCTGCATCAATAGAAGAGCGAACCTCCTCAAATTGTAAAGAGAAGGAGTGATTCATAGGTTCTAGAAGTAGAAGCTGAAAGAACGAGAAATTACCTCATCATCGTTAATGGGAACATGCTCCAAGAGGCTCTCACGGATAAACTACTGATAATATTAAGAACTCTTAAGAAAATTTGAGGTAGCATATCCCTGTAGTACATCCCTCAGCTCTGAACCTATAAGATACGAGCTGCGGAGCATAGAGGAAGGGACATCAGATGGAATGCGACGTCGAGAAGGGCCAGAAGACCAACAATACACTTGCTCCCCTAAATACCACATCAAACAACCATAACCAGAGAGCAGGATCCTCATAGGCTCAAGGTGAACTGCAGCTGCTATAAAATCATATCGATGGATGTCCTCAGCACCCTCCAACCAATCAAAGTTTATCTGCAATTTATGTAAATTAAGTCTAATCTCTATTAAAATGTAACATACTAATGATTTTATTTTTTCTTACTAGGTGCCACTCGACAGTGTTCAGTTGATCATGATACGTCTGCAAAGTATTTCTGTTGCTAGTAAGGTGGGAAGAACCCCATCTCATCATCAAAGAAAAGGTCCTATCAGAACTTATAGCATTAAAGCCTTGAATCAGCTCAATCTCTATGCTCCAAATTTGGAAGAAAAAGAACATATCAGAAAAAGGCAAAGAAAAGCAAGACTATAAAGTTCAAAGGAAGGAGTAAATATAAGTGAATTCAGTAGATCCCCAATCTAATGTGGCAACTCGATCCAAGTCACGAAGAGGACCAAACAGAGCAATACTAACCTCATGATCGGTCTCACAAAAGATCATCGTGCCTAATAGTATCAAAAGGAAACACCTCACCTTATGGACAATCTAATGAGGAGTAGAAGTAGGAAGGCATTTGAATCACTCAACTAAGGATGAAAGAAGAACATTCTTTTGATTCTTCCACGCTGGAGTGAACCCAATCAAATCTCGCACGTATTGACTCCGTGAATGATCTAAAAGACTATAATAGCTAACATCAAACAGAACTAGGGATCCTCCAAAGGCAATCCTAGTGATAGCAGAGAAACTCATAGGTGAAACGGTCAACTCACCCACACGAGTATGAAAAGTATGGGTAGTATCCATCCATCGCTCAATCAAAGCGAACAAAGAGTAATGGTCAGATAGGCCTCAAACAGTCAAAAGTGCAGTAATGAAATGGCTGAATTTGGAGGCCCAAATCAGACGTGTCACCTGCTCTGGCAATCCATGAAATAATTCCCGAGCTAAATTGAAATAGCCTGTGAACTCTTCAGATGCTAGTTCAATTTTAAAATAATAATTAATTAATTGAAAGATTAATTAATTAATCAAAGAATTTAAATTAAAGGATTTGATTAGTTAATTAATTAATTAATTAATTCACCTTAACAAAAATTTTAGTGCTGATCGGCAATGTAGATTGCTGACCAACAATCTAGAATGCCGATCGGCATTCCAGATTGTTGATCAATATTCTACTATATCGATCAGCATTCCTTGGCCGATCAAAAATCTAGAATTTTGACCAGAATTCTAAACATCCAATCCGTCATACAGACAACCCAGGGGCTGAATTTCATATTTTTAGAGTTTAATTTCAATTTTATCATGCATTTTCATATTAATTTCTGACTATTATACATGTCAATCTCTACTCTGAAACTAACTCTGATTACTAATTGTACAGGTGATATTTTTACAGAAATAAACAGAAGCAAGAAAAGTTACCTCATTACCCACATCTCTGCACCTGTGGGTATGTAAATAAGTCAAAGGAAAGATAGTTGAGTCTTCTCGAAGTCTAAGATCATTTTAAGGAAAACGAGGAGACAGAATCCTCAGACGTTCTAAAGTCTCAACTCTCTCATATTATCTGTGTGATGAGGAGGCCATAGGATCAGATGGATTGTAAATCAGACGTTAAATGATGAAGAAATCAAGGAAAGAAAATCAATGAAAAGAGAAAAAAGGAAAGGAAAGGAAAATGAAGAAAAGAGATAATGAAATGTTAAATGCAAAAAGGGAAGTATATATAAAGTGGAAAATATCCACTTTAGTCCACTACTCTTGTATATGCATATAAATTCAAGCTCTTTCATTGCATTATGATTAGGAACATGTTCCTAATTAAATCATGACATTCATCAAATTAATAATTCATTGAATTATTAAAACTGCATAATCAATTTGTGATTCTAAATTTTTTGTCAAGTACAGAATACAGAACAAGATTACAGAATTCAATTTTTACATTTTACATGCATTGTTTCAATCAAAGGACTCATATGCTGCACAGGAGTCATAACCTTCATTATGTTATGTACTGCATAGTAGTTATGACAAAAACTTTCATATTCATCAGTGCTAGATATTCCACAGGAACTATAGTAGATTTTTAATTCAACTTCACTAAACATCCCACAGGGAATATAGTGTGCATTGTTAGACGTCCCATAAGGAATATAATGAAATTCATTACTGCTAGACATTCTACGGGAACGATAGTAAGTTTTTAATTTATCATCACTAGACATCCCATAGGGAATATAGTTGCATCGTTAGACGTCCTATAGGGAATATAACAAAATTCGTTATTACTAAACGTTCTACGGGAATATTAGCAAGTTTTCAATTCATCATCACTAGATGTCCCACAGGGAATATAACAAAATTCATCAGTGCTAGACGTTCCACAGGAACTATAGCAAGTTTTCAATTTATCATCACTAGACGTCCCATAAGGAATATAGTGTACATCGTTAGATGTCCCACAAGGAATATAATGACATTCATCATTGCTAGATGTTCCACAAGAACTATAGCAAGTTTTCAATTTATCATTACTAAACGTCCCACAGGGAATATAGCGAAACTCATTTGAATAAAGTCCACTAGACGTTCAGCAGGAAAATAGTGAGACTTGTCAAACATTACACATTGCTCAGTAATTTAGGCATCAATCTATCATTTAGGATACAATCAAATGTCCTAATTCCCTTCTTTCAAAATTGTGTGCTTTTATTGCTTTGTCGTAATTTGTCAAACAAATAGCGATAAAGGGGGGGCAACTGTAAGTACCCAATTTTGGGATGCAATTGTGCATAATTGCGACGTAAGCCCCTATGATGAAATTTATTCAAAAATTGAACTTGGTTATCAATTTTCTAGACTTTAAGGACTAAATTGCAACATTTTTTAGGATTTGATTACAAGGAAGTCAATTTTTTAGGGGTCTTTTGGTTGGCATTGAACAATGTCGACGCGTTAAAAAGTCCTGTTTTTTGATTTTTTTGTGTTTTTTTATTTTTTATCGATTTTTTAGTACTTTGATTGATTGAAAATTAAATTTTATTATTATTTTTATCTAAAAAAGGTTTTGACGCATTCAAAATACGTAAATAACTTTCAAAAATCAAAATTCTTATAAGTTTATTTTGGAAGAGATAAGCGTTCCTACAAATTTAGGAAGTTAGTACGTGTAAACTCTACTTTAAAAAGCAAAGAGTCTGCTTGTGTGCAGGGGGGGCTTTTGAGACTCACATAGGAGATGGACGAATAGAGAGGCTAAAAAAAAACACAGACACACACAGACTGAGAAAAAAAAGAGACGAGAGAAAAAAAACAAAGAGACTGTGAAGGAGAGAAGAGAGTTACGTAGAAAAACCCTATCACATAAGAAAATTATAAAAATCTAGATGCGAAGAACACATCCTTGTCTTTCAAAACCCTAATTTTGGATATTGTCAATGTCTTTGAATGCAATCAAATCCCAGTCCAGAATCAAATCAATGCTGAGTTAATTTTAACGGTGATAATCCAATCCAAGGGGCTAAAAAGGGCATTTGCACAGCATCTAAAATCATCAGTGTTCTTTTCTATTCTTTTCTTTTGTGATTTTTATTTTATTTTGTTATTATTTTGATTATTCAGTTTCATTACTAATCTGATTATTTCTTTTTTTTTGTTTTATTTTGATGCTAGATTGTGGATTGAGGAAGATACTGCCTGTGTTTAAATGAATAGAAGATCCATGGAATGCCATGGAATAATTTGTACTGTTTTCCAATAGATATTAGGGTTTTAATTTTTATTTTGTATTTATATGTTCTGTATAGTTATTTTTAATTCATGGGTGTATAATTGTTTAATTTTAATTTTTGTACGTAGTTTGTAATAGCCCTAGTAGAGGGAATAGTGAAAGATTTAATTCTCTGCATTTAAAATCAATTAGTAATTAGGTTCAATTGGGTAAAAAAATAATTAAAATTAATGGTGACTGTAGATGGTGGGGTTTAGCGCACGTCCAAGATTTTAGTAACCGCGTCACTATTTGAGCTCAAGGCTCTAGAGAACACACTAACCATTGTCACAAAGACATGGCGTGGAGATGAGGAGTCGCCACTCAGGGTAATAACTGGGATAAATAAAAAAGGTAGTACTCCATTCCCTAAAAGAAAGCTAGCACCACAACTAGGAGATTCTGGATACGGAATACCAACTTCTTTCAGTCTTGTGTTCATTTAGAATTACTTTATGAATTACTGTCTTATCCTCTATTTACATGCAATTTCATATAAACTCAAAACAATAAACTCCAAGGCAAAGTAGTCATGAAATATACAAGTAAATAATGCATTCAATAAATCACATAATCCCTAAGTTAGTTTAATATACATGGAATTTAAATAAATGAGCTAAAGTCTACATGTTTTAATTTATAAGTGAACCTAAAGACCTAATTCCTTTTAATTTTAATTAAATGAATCTAGGTCTGCTAATTTTAATTCTAAATATGAGCCTAAATCTACAAATTATGAAATATTTAGATTAATGAGCCTAAGTCTACATGTTATGAAGGTATTTAAATTAGTGGGCTTAATTATACAAATTATGAAAGAAGGCTTTGATTAAGTGAGCTAAGTCTAAATTAATTAAATTAAATTAAGTGGGCCTATGTCTAATTAACTAAATGAGCCTAAAAGTATTTCTAACCTAAAATTTAATTAATTATGGACCTAAAAATATGTTTTAATTAATTAAACCTAATTAATTATTAAATGATATGGGCTAAAAATAAACAAATCAAAATCTAAAATGGGCTTAAGGCCCAAGACGCACAAAACTAATAAATAAGCTAAAAAATAAATAAAAAACATTAAAAAAACAATTAAATAAGATCAAATAAATAATTAAATTAATCTTTACTAAATTCTTAATTTTTATTAACATGTAACCTAAATTAATCTACTTCCTCCATTGATTTTAAATAATTACCAAATTGAAACCTAATTTCACTAACTAATTTAATAAAAAAAAAATCATGCAACCACACACATAATTTTATTACTATTCCCACTATTGGGGCTATTATATTAATTCCCAAAATAATTAATAAAACAACAAAAAAATAAAGACAATAAAAATAAAAATAAAACCCTAGAAATAAAGTCTCTACGGGGCTTTATCCATAGTCTTCTGTGGATTTCTAATAAAATTCATCTTTCTCATATGATCACCATGTGTTTTCCTCCACAATCACCATAAAAAAATAAAATAATAGTTATTGAATAAATTATGATAAAATAAATAGAATAATAAATAAATAAATAAATAAAAGAAGAAGAATATGATATGCTTATGGATGATTAGGGTGCTCCTCAGATTTGTGATTCACCATTCTTGATAAGTCTTTGAATCTTTTCTTCAAAAAATTCTTCACGAATCTTGAATTAATTGATGAATCAAAAGAATTTTTGATTAAAAATAAATAAAAGAAAAATAAAAACACAATTTTCTTTCTTTCCTCTCCTTCTTTTCTACGCCCCTCTCTTCTTCTCTTTTTCTTTCTTTATGCTCTCCTCTTTTTTCTTCCTCCTAGCCCCTCTTTTATAGTGAAACTAGGAAGCCTAACCCTAATCCTAATGTGATTCTCATTCCTAAAGTGTATTTTAGAAATTTTGAACCAAATAGGATTAAATTAATTAGGAAGTTTAAACCAATTTAGGATTAAATTAATTAGGAAATTTAAACCACCTAGAATTGGAATAATTAGAAATAAGAAAACGGAAGAGTTCAATTCCGACCGGGATTGTGCAATTATGATCAGAATTGTACAATCCTAATCAAAATTATTGTAATTCCGAAGCGCAAATTTTTTTTTATTTTATAACATTTAATTACAAAAAGGCCCTCAAAAAAATTTAAATTTTACAATTAGGTCCTAAAAAGAACTTTGCGATTTAGTCCCTGAAAACATTAAATTCTTCCTTTAAAAGCCCTTAGAATTTTTTAAAGATTAAGTATCGAAGACATTTTCATCATTGGAGTCATTTGCTACATCTATAACATGTCATCCCAAAATTGGGTGTCTATAGTGACAGTAGCTTAATTTAGGGTTCGTATGTAATTGATTTAGGTTTTTTTAGAAAATCACTATAATGTATATTTAATCCTTTTTTATATTTTATTTGTTTTGGGTTGTGTTTTTGGGTTTTTATATTATTTTGGGCCCCAAGCCCACACTTAGGTCCAACTCACTTTAAATAGGTTTAAAAAATGGTTTAGGGCTTTAAATAATTAAAATCAATTTAGGCTTATTAGGTTAATTAGATTTTATGTCCATTTAGTTAATTAAAACTTGTTTAGACTTAGTTCAGCCCACTTAATTTCATTTCTTTTAAAATAAATAGACCTAAGCCCACTTCTCATTTTAAATAAAAATCAAGTTAGACTTAGGCCCACTAATTTAACTTTCCCTTAAAATTGAATAGACTTAAGCCCATTCCTTGGACAAACTAAAATAAATAGATCTAGACTCACTAATTAATAAAAAATGTAGGCCCACCTTTAGTCTCTTTCTCACTTGTAAATAAAATGTAAATCTAGCTAACTTTTAATAAAATTAACATAGTTTAGACTTAGGGACAACGTGATCTTGAGTGTATTTTTTATATGTAATTTTATTGACTAGATGCCTAGGGTTAGATGGATGTCAAATAGGGTTTAAATAAAATTGCATGTAATTAGAGGATGAAATAATCATTTATAAAATTATTCTAAATGAACACGAGACTAAGAGAAGTTAGTATTCTGTTCTCAAAATCTCCTAGTTATGGTGCTAACTTTCTTTTAGAGAATCGAGTACCACCAATCAAATTGATCCAGTTATTACCCTGGGTGGCAAATCCTCTTATCCACGCTATGACTTTGTGACATAGTAGTGTGTTCCCTAAGGCCCTGAGCCTAAACAGTATAGCGGTTGTTAAAATCTTAGACGCATGGAAAACCTCATCGTCTATGGATGCAAACTCAAATTATTTCTCCTCCTTTGACAAAATGTAAAAGGAAATTTAAACAAATAAACTAAATATAAGTTGATGATAAAAAAAATTAAGATCAAGATTAAAATTTTTATCAATCGAAGTAATCAATAAGCACAACATGATTTCACATGAAAATAGTTTAACCATAAAATCAAGATAAACTAAAACCATCAATCATGTTAAGTCCATGCTTAATGAAATTTAGTCTCTCTTCATTGAGAGGTTTGGTGAAGATATCTGCAAATTGATTATTTGTATCAACTAATTCAAGTGAGATATCACCAATTTGAACATGATCATGCAAGAAATGATGTCTAATGTCTGCTTAGTTCTAGAATGTTGAATGGGATTTTTGCTAAGGTTAAAAGCACTTGTATTGTCATATTTGATTGGAATGTGATAAAGTTTTACATCATGGTCTAACAACTGTTTTTTGTCCACAAAACTTGTGAACAATAAAGACTTACTGCAATATATTTAGCTTCAGCAATGGACAAGGCAACTGAAACTTGTTTCCTGCTAAACTAAGAAACTAAACATTGTCCTAAAACCTGATAAGTTTCGGAAGTGCTTTTTCTATTTAGTAAACTATCAATAAAGTCTGCATTAGAATACCAAAGTCAAAGGATGAACTCCTAGTATACTAAAGTCCTAAATGCATTGTACCATAAAGATATTTGAAAATTTTTTTGATAGCATTCAAATGAGACTCTCTAGGACTTGATTGAAATCTAGCACAGAAGCAAGTAGCAAACATAATATTGGGTCTACTAGCAGTTAAATAAAGAAGAGATCTGATCATACCCCTAAATCACTTTTCATTAACCAGTTTGCCATTCTCATCTTTGTTAAGTTTGGTTGTGGTGCTCATTGGAGTTTTACTTATCTTAACTCCATCCTTGCCAAATTTCTAGAGAACGTCTCTTGCACACTTGGTTTAATTGATGAAAATTCCATTTTTGCATTGCTTAATTTATAGTCTAAGAAAGAATTTGAGTTCACTTATCATACTCATCTCAAATTCTCCTTGCATTAAGTTAAAGAATTTCTCACACAAATAATGGTTAGTAGCATGAATATAATGTCATTAACATATATTTGAACAATTAATAAATCATGCTTGGATTTTTTTATGAAAAGAGTTGTATAAACTTTTCCTTTAGAGAAACCTTTCTCTAATAAGAAGTTGCTCAATCTTTTATACCAAGCTTTAGGAGCTTGTTTCAATCCATATAATGCTTTGGAAAGTTTGAATACATGATTTGGAAAATCAAAGCTTTCAAAACTTGGAGGTTGTTCAACATACACCTCTTCTTCAATAAAACCATTTAAAAATGCACTTTTAGCATCCATTTGATAAAGTTTGAATGAATGATGCAAATGCAAGTAGCATCCTGTAGACACCCAATTTCGAGATGATGTGTTATGGATGCAACAAAGGACTCCAATGATGAAAATGTCTTCGATACTTAATCTTTAAAATTCTAAGGGTTTAAATGCAGCTTTTAAAGGAAAAATTTAATGTTTTCAGGGACTAAATTACAAGGTTTTTTTAAGGACTTAATTGTAAAATTTAAATTCTTTTAGGGGTCTTTTTATAATTAAATGTTTTAAAAAAAGAGAATACATGTCAGAATTCTATAATTCCAATCGGAATTACACTAATTTCGATCAAGATTGTGTAATTCCAATCAGAATTACACAATCTCGGTCGGAATTGAATTCTTTCATCTTTATTTTTATATTTTTAATTCAGTTCTAATTGGTTTAAAATTCCTAATTAACTCAATCCTAACTGGTTTAAAATTCCTAAATATAATTTTAAGTAATAATCTTATACTTTAGGAATTAGAATCACATTAGGATTGGGGCTAACCTTCCTAGTTCCACTATATAAAAAGAGAATAGTAGGAAAAGAAAGGGGGATGGTGAAGAGGAAAAAGAGAGAAGGAAGAAAAAAGAAGAGAGAGACGAGAAGAAAAAGAAAAGAGAGAAATGTTTTTTTTAAATTAGTTTTTTTATACTCTTTTGATTTATTTTTTTACAAAAAATTCCTTTTAATTTAACAATTAATTCAACATTCATGGAGAATTTTTGAAGAAGAAGATTCGAAGATTTATCAAGAATGGTGAACTACCAATCTGAGGAGGAGTACCCCTAATCATTCATAAGCATCATCATCATCTTCTTATTTCTTTTTTTATTTTTATATTATTTATTATTTTTTTCTTTCATGTTATTATCTTAATTTATTCATTAATTACAATTTTATCTTTTTACTTTAATGAGTATGAAGAAAAATGTATGGTGATCCAGCCGAAGGAATGAACTCATGAAAAGTCTGTGAAAAATTAAGGATAAAGCCTCGCAAAGACTTAGTTTCTAGGGTTTTTTTATTTTTATTTTATTTATTGCTTTTATTTTGTTAATTGTTTTACGAATTAATGTAATAGCCCCAATAGTGGGAGTAATAAAATTATATGTGTGGTTGCATGTTTATTTTGATTAAATTCGTTAGTAAAAATTAGGTTTTTAATTAGGTAATTACTTAAAATCGATGGAGGAAGTAGATTAATTTAGGTTACTTGATAATAAAATTAGGGTTTTAGTAATGATTAATTTAATTATTTGTTTGATTTTATTTAATTATTTTTTTATGTTTTTATTTGTTTTTGGGTTTTATTTATTATTTTTATGTGTTTTGGGCCTTAAGCCCATTTTAGGCTTTGATTTATTTATTTAAGTCTAGGTATTTCTTTTAGCTCATCTCACTTAATAATTAATTAGGTTTAATTAATTAAAAAATATTTTAGGTCCATAATTAATTAGATTTTAGGTTAGAAATATCCTTAGGCCCATTTAGTTAATTAGACATAGGTTCACCTAATTTAATTTAATTAATTTAGACTTAGCCCACTTAATTTAAGTTTTTTTTTTCCATAATATATAGATTTAAGACCACTATTTAATTAAAACATGTAGAATTAGGCTCAGTAATTTAAATATTCCATAATTTGTAGAATTAAGCCCACTTTTTATTAAAACAAGTAGACTTAAGTTCATTTAATTAAAATCAAAGGAAATTAGGTCTTTAGGTTCACATATAAATTAAAACATGTAGATTTAACTCATTTATTTAAAATCCATGTAGATTAGACTAACTTAGGGATTATGTGATTTATTGAATACATTATTTACTTGTATATTTCATGAATAGTTTGCCTTAGAGTTGATTGTTTTGGCTTTATATGAAATTGCATGTAAATAGAGAATAAGATAATAATTCATAAAGTAATTCTAAATGAACACAAGACTGAAAGAAGTTCGTATTTCATATCCAGAATCTCCTAGTTGTCGTGCTAGCTTTCTTTTAGGGAAACAAGTACCACCTTTTCGATTTGTCTCAGTTATTACCCTGGGTGGAGACTCCTCATCTCCACGCCATGTCTTTGTAATAGTGGTTAGTGTGTTCTCTAAAGCCCTGAGCTCAAATAGTGTTACGGTTGCTAAAATCTTGGACGTGCGCTAAACCTCACCGTCTACACATCCTAATAGCTTTTAACCTTGCAACGGGGGCAAAGGTTTCATTATAATCAATGTCTTCCTCTTGATTATAACCTTTAGATACTAGTCTAGCTTTGTTCTTAGTTATGACACCTTGTTCATTCATTTTATTTCTAAACACCCATTTGGTGCCTATAATAGGATGATGTTTAGGTTTAGGAACCAAAGTCCAAACCTTGTTTCTCTCAAATTAATTTAACTCTTCCTGCATAGCAAGGACCCAAAATTCATCACACAAAAGCATCATCAATATTTTTGGGTTCAATTTGAGAAATGAAGGCTAAATTAACAAAAGACTTTAATTGAGATCTAGTAGTTACCCTTTTTGTAGTGTCACCTATAATGAGGTCTTGAGGGTGAGCTTTCTTGAATTGCCAATCCATTGGAAGTTCATCCTTTAAGGTAGGTTGAGATGTCTCCTCATTTTCCTCTTTGCTTAGATCTTCAAGTTCCAAAGGCTTACTAGCATTTTCTTCTTGTGTTTCCACAATCTCATTGTCACCTATAAGATCATCAATACTATAAACATCCTTTCTAGGATCAAGTGAGTTTGATTCATCAAATACCACATGCATTAACTCTTTAATTATTATTCTCTTATTAAAGACCCTATATGCTTTACTAGAAATAGAATAGCCTAGGAAAATTCCTTCATTAGTTTTAGAATCAAATTTTCTAAGATTGTCCTTGGCGTTCAATATAAAGCACTTACATCTAAATACTCTTAGATATGCGATTTTAGGTTTTCTATTGTTCCATAGCTCATAAGATGTTTTATTTAAAATTGGTCTTTTAAAAACTTGGTTTGAAATATAATAAGATGTGTTAACGGCTTCCATCCAAAAGTATAGAGGAAAATTATACTCATGAAGCATTATTCTAGCCATTTCCATAAGAGTTCTATTTTTCGTTTCAATTACCCTATTTTGTTAAGGAGTTATAGGAGATGAAAATGTATGAGAAATACCATTTTTATTACAATATTTTTTGAAAAATTCATTTTGAAATTCGCTTCCATGATCACTTCTAATAGAAGAAATATAACAGCCTTATTCTCTTTGAACTCTTTTTGCAAACTTTTCAAAAGCTTTAAATGCATTATTCTTATGAGCAAGGAAACATACCCATGTAAATCTAGAGTAATCATCAATCAATATATATGCATAGTGCATTCCACCGAGACTAGCAACTTTAGTTGGTCCAAATAAATTCATATGTATAAGTTCAAGTGGTCTAGAGGTGGACACTGCATTTTTTAGCTTAAATGAGGACTTGGATTATTTTCCCTTTTGGCAAGCATCACGAGGTTTATCCTTTGTGAATTCAAGCTTAGGTAAACCATTCACAAGTTCATGTTTGTAAAGATCATTCAAAAGCTCAAAATTTGCATGTCCTAACCTTCTATACCATGTGTTATGGGAGATAGAAACTAAGCATTTTATGTCTTTGTTATCAATTTTATTCAAATCAATGACATAAACATTGTCTACTCTTTTACCACTAAAAATAACTTTATTTTCATTAAGGCTACTAACAAAGCAATTTTTAGGATAGAACGTTACCTTATTTCCCATGTCACATAATTGACTTATACTAAGCAAATTATGTTTAAGACCATCAACAAACAACACATGATGTATAGATAAGGATTGAAGATTACCTATTTCTCTAAGACCAATAATTTTTCCTTTTACGTTATCTCCGAAAGTAACGTGTCCTCCATCCTTAGCATCAAGTTTGTTGAATTGCTCTTTGTCTCCTGTCATGTGCCTTGAACATTCACTATTGAGATACCGCTTGTTTTTTGTTCTTGTGAATTTTAAGCACATCTATGCAATATAATTTAATTATTCTTTTGGACCTAAACCTTTCTTGGTCTAGGTTGGTTAGTTTCAAGATAATCCATAGGAAGTAAATTCATATGAAATCTTCTATAGAAGCACACATTGTTAGTATGTCCTTTGATCATGCAATAAGAACAAACAATATTTTTGAATTTATTCCTCCTAAAATGAAATGATTTCCTAGTGTGTGCAACATGTCTTTGGTGTTATGTGTATCTCCTATTATTTTGTCTCATTAAATAAGACATGCATTGGCAATAGTGATGTGAATTTTGATAATTTTATGTAACATGTTTATGTGCATTGTATAGTGTAGCATGCCTATTATAATTGTGTCTAATGTACACATAAGCATGCTTGGGTTTAGGTGCTCTAGTTTGAGCCTTACCTCTTTGTGTTAATGAATGATGAATCTCATGAGACTTTTCCTTGCTATTTAACACATGAGATCTTTTAGCTTTGAAAGCTTGAGTCTCATTTGATTTGGAGGTTGAAGGAGTGGAATCATGTGAATCTTTTACAAAATTAATATATGATGAAGATGATAAAGACATTGCATTCTTATATCTAATTCCATGGGTATCTCTATGAAATTTTTGAGAGTCAAGAAAACTATCTAAAGTTTCTTTTTCTCTCTTAAATTTAGCAATGGAATTCTTTAATTCTAAGACCTCCTTAGAAAGCTTATGATTTTCATCATTAGCTTTCTTAAGTTAATCTTCCAAAGAATTAGAAGATTTTACATCACTAATAAGTTTTTCGTTTGATTCAATAAGTTTAGTAAAATTAATTTTTAAAATTTCTAATTCTCTATTTAAGCTACCTAACTCATGCTTATAATGTTTCTTTTTAGATAATAAACTTTTGCATTTAACAAATAATTTTCTCACAATAGAGCTCTCATCATCATCATCATCATCATTATCACAATAATTATCACATCATCAAAGGAAGAATAAGAAGTAGATGGTAACTTATTTTTGTTTTCAAGGGCTATAAAGAAAAGATTGGCCACTTCTTGTTGTTCCTCTTTCTCTTTGGATTTGGAGGAATCATCCCAAGTAGCTTTAAATGCCTTCTTCTTATGTTTTGCTCCGTTGTTCTTGAATTTGAGTTTGGGAGACTCACTTCTAATATGTCCCAGTTTCTTACATTCATAGCAAGTAACCTCCTTAGTTTTCTTCTTCTCATCTCTTTCAAACTTCTTATTGAAGTCCTTTGTTCTTAAGAAGTTTTTCTTTCCTAAAAAATTCTTAAAGTTCTTAGTGAGCATGGCAATGTCACTATCTTCATCACTAAAATCTTTGATGCTTTCCTCTTCACTATCTTTTTGAAGAGCTTTTAAAGCAATGCTCTTTTTTTTTCTTTTTTCTCTTCTTGTTCTTCACCTCTTTGCTTAATAGTGAGCTCATGTGTTAAGATCTTACCAATGAGCACATCGGTTGATAGGGTGGAGAGGTCTTAAGCTTCCTCAATTGAAGTAACACGAGATTCCTAATCCTTCTTAAGAAGGATTCTTAAAATCTTGTTATTTACTTCTTCCTTGGAGAAATGTTTTCCAAGTTTCTTGAGGGTTGTAAGGAGAGCATTGAGATGATTTGTCATCTCCATGATTGATTCATAAGGCTTCATTTTGAAGAGTTCATATTCATAAATATAAAGTTGAACCTTCTTTCTTCTTACTTGAATGTTGCCTTCGTAGTGGTTTTTTAAGGTCTCCCATATTTCTTTGGCCGACAAACAATGTTGAAGCTTACCTCCTTCTCTTGTCATTGAAGAGACTATAGTAATCATGGTTTTTTTATTTTTATGATTTTCTTCCTTTTGATCAATACTCCATTGGCTTCTTAGAAGAGTGGTTACCACACCATCAATGATAGTTGTAGGTGGTTAAAGGGCAATGTCCTAAATTTTAATGGAATCATAATCAAGATATAATTCCATTTTGAATTTTTAATGTGGATAGTCTTTACCATCAAAGAATGGTCTAAGAGAAGAGGTGTTTTGTCATTCACTCCCTATGATCTTGTATTCTAGTAATGAAGTACTTAGAATTCAAGCTCTGATACCAAATGAAAGAGTCCTAAAGGGGGGTGAATAGGACTATTAAATAAAAGTGAGAAATTAAAAGAATTCTTTGCAAGAATTAAATGAAAGTTGAGAAGGAAGAATGAAGAACACAAAGATTTAAGGAGTTTGGATTCAACAACAATCTTACATCTCCACCTAACTTATCCCAAAGTTAGGATTTTCAATCATCTATAACCTTATTCCCAAGATTGAGATTACATAAGAGTTTTATGTCTCACTCTTATAACCTTACAATATGAGTTTTTAAGGCTTACTAAAAAAACCAAAACCCAAGTGTTTCAATGGACAACACTTAAACTAATTCCTTTAGAAATAAATCGCACTTCCTTTTTAATCTAACACAAGATTTAAGAAGAAGAGAAATTATATTTCTAACACACACCCAACTCTCACAAGAGTTATACATGTTAGTGATATGCACTAGGTCAATCATTTGATTATGCATTGACTTTCTTATTTTATTAATAAAGAGGTATTTCATTATCATTTGATTCTATGATAATTATAAGAATGGTTAATTCTTACTAAGGTCATCAAGTATGTGACTTGATAGTAAAACCCTTAGATTAAAACAAGAGTTCTATTCTAATTATCCCTAGCCATTTATTCATTATATAAATATTAAAGTATTAAGGCTAGTATGATGTTGACTGATGGTTATGTTTTACTATTCATGAATATGAGATATTAAGTCAACTCATAGGTATATGATGAGAGATCATATACTGGATTGACCTACTATGAGAATACTGCATAGATTATTGTCATAAGTATTTCTCATCACAGTAATTTTATTTCGGTCCTTTGACCTTGAAATCATCATGAATTTCTACATAACTATTTTATGTTTTGACACATTCTAACATTGTCTTTAACCGGACAATTAGATAGGATGTTGTTGGATATGAAATTAGTTATATGAGGAATGTAAGTGATTTAGAAGGAATTTATCCTTCATTAATATGAGAAAGATATCTATGGGCCCCTTGATGAGATAAACTGAAGGAAAATGCGTGGCCATGCTAAAATGAATTGATAAAGAGTTATCATTTTTAGTCTACTTAGAATCAAGTCAGAATATTGAACTATATAAGGATGACATTCTATGCCTTATGTTCAATTAAAATATCATGTGATAAAGGGACGATAAAATTCACTGTAGTTAGGTTATATCAGATTATTGACTTCACATGACTTGGGTAGTCATAATGTCTTGCTAGAGGCCACTTATGACTTGTAGGCCTAAATAGAGATTTAGGCCCACTGCCAATGTTATGTGAACCTACAGGGTCACACACTTAGAACAAGCCCAAAACAGTTATGGGTTTAATAAGCCCAAAATAAACTCTATAGAAATAAATAATTAAAGTGTTTTATTTATTTATTCATTTGTTTATTTATTTAAGATAAATGTTATTTTAAATAAATAAATAAGATATTATTTCTGATTTATTTTTAAAACAAAATCAGAATATAATGGGAAACTATCAAAAAGGTCATTGGTAGGTGAAACCCTAATTTGGAGTCTATAAATATGTTATATTCTCTAGGGTTTAATACACTTGTTTTTCCTTGCCTCCAAAAAGGGTTTTCTCTCTTCCTAGAAAGCAAACATAGAGTTTTTCTTTTGTTATTGATTTGTGAGACAATCAAGAAGGTTGCTAGCACATACTCTAATTTGTTTTATGAAGGGTTGTTCATTTGGATACCTATAGAGGATGCATCCTTTTTGGAGACATCTTGATCCAAACAACCAAAGTAAAAAGCTCGAGGTAAGGTGTCACTAGTGTGAACCTCCTCTCATCCTTCTAGAAAATCTTACCTCTTCTGCATTTTGATAAGGTTCTTGAAACTCTAAATTTTAATCAAGTAGTTGAATTACATGGATCCAGATTTGGGAACATGATAAAATTTTAATTTTTTCGCTATGTTTGCATCGCGAAACCCCAACAATACAAACAAAGAATTGTTTAAGAGAATTTGAGAGCTCAATGAATGCTTAAAAAAGAATGAATGATAAATAAGTTTCTTGACTTCCATTAAGCTCTAGAGGTATTTATACTTAAAAATATAGTTGTTCAAGGTTCAAATGATGTGTCCAACATCTATATTTTGAATCATTGAAAGTGATGCTGTCAGATAGCTATTCATGGATTAAAACTATGATTAGCTACTCAAGACGTTTGAATTTGCTCATACTTTCTTCATAGAAGCTATAGATATTTAAAGTAACTTTCCATATCATTTTTAATCACCTAAATTAGACATTTTTAACTTAAGATATATCCAAAATACTAAGAGTTATGCAATTTGAAATGTAGAATACTATCAAACAACTATACCCAAGTTCAACTCGTGATTTGCTATTGAAGAAGTTTGAATTTGCCTATACTTTCTTCATGAAAGTTATAGATATTTGACTTATCTTTTTATATCATTTTTAATCACCTAAATTATACTTCTTTAACTTAGGATATGTCCAAAATACTAAGAGTTGTGCAATATGAAATGCAGAATAATGTCAAATAGCTATACCCAAGTTGAGCCCTTGATTTTATATTTAATGATTTTAAATTTGCTTATACTTTATTCATAGAATTTATAGATATTTGACTTATCTTTCCATATAATTTTGAATCACCTAAATTGGACTTCTGTAGCTCTAGATATGTCTAAAATACTAAGAGATGTGTAGTTTGAGATGGTAGACACATACTTGGATTTTAACTCAAAATTTGCATAACCAAATGAACTTGTATTTTGAAAAATAAGCTTAATTCATAAGGCTCAAGATGTATACTTCAAATATAAAGAAGATAACTTTCTCATTATAAAGCTCTAAGGATGTCAAAAGCCTCCTTGAATCTCAATGGTCCAATCAGCCTAAGATAATTATACTTCATTTTAACTTCCAATAGAGTCCTAAATTATACACACTTAAATAAAAAAATTAAATGCTCAAAATTAAGTTTATTAAGATTAAAATTAAGATTAATTATTTTTAAGGTCAACAATAACCATTTATAATAAGAGTTGGAGTAGGTCCCTAAATATTAGAATTAATTAAACCAAAAGGAGTATCATAAATAGAGTTATTAGTATTAAAAGATAAAGTTGGTTATTTCTCTAGTTGACAATGTAAATAATTAAAAATTCAAATTTAGGAAGCCCAAATAATCCATTGAAAACCAAAGATTATAGTTTATTAGTAGATGCATGACCAAGGTGGAGGCACCATTGATATATTAAAGGAAAAATGGTTGAAGCAGAAATTTATTTGGGCAGAGAAAGCTGAAGAGATATGAGCTCAAATAATCTGCCAACCTTGCATCCCGTTCTAAGAATCTAACCTATCTGAAGGTCTTGAACCTAACAACCATGAGGAGAGAAAAGAACATTAAGACTAAGATCACATAATTAACCAACAAAGACTAAGTTTAAGGCTAAACTAGGAACAAAATAAGTATTTGGAAAACTAAGGTTAGAGGTAGCAATTGTTCCTATATGGGTAATAGGCATACAACTACCATTACCAATTTGAATGAAGGGAAGAGAATGAATAGGAGATGTATTAGATAAGTGAGAAATTTGAAAAGTCATATAATTATAACAAGCTGAGTCAAAGAGCCAAGAATTACCTGAAGTGACAGATAAGGTAGTAAAGGATATTACCCATTTAAGAAGAGCTTTTAGGTCACTAACAATTAGAGTACAGGAAGAGGACTCAGTAAAGGGAACAACAGTAGCAGTGGAGGAAGAACTAGGTCTAGAGAAAGACTTAGACTTTATTGGATTTCCCTTAGGATGAGGTGGTCGAGTTGGACAATTTTCTAAGATATGACCATGCCTATGACAATATCTATACTTAACTGTAGGGCAATTAGCAAATATATGGCTAATGTTATGACAGTTCTTATAGAAGGATAAGCCAGATGGGAACCACAACTGAGTGATGGTAAGAGCAACTTTTGATGGAGGAGACTTGATTAAACCAAGATGAGTTTCCTCAACTAGAATTTCCTTAACATTAGTATCCAAAGTCAGCAATGGATCATGATATAACAGAGCAGCATGTACTGATTAATATTCAGGGCAAAGAGCCATAAGAACTGTAAAAGAGTCCTAGAGGGGGGTGAATAGAACTATCGAATAATAATAAGATATTAAAAAGATCTAAATAAGAATTAAAAAGAAAGTTGAAAAGGAAGAATGATCAACATAAGAATTTAAGGAGTTCGAATCCTCAACAATCCTACATCTCCCTCTAACTTATCCCCAAGTTAGGATTTTGAATCACTACAATCTATTTCATTAGATTGATTTTTACAACTTGAGTTTTAGTCTCAACTCAAATCTTACAACTTGAGTTTTCAAGCCTCACTCAAAAACAAATTCATAAGTGTTTTCAAGGCTCACACTAAATCCGAATTTCCAAGTGTTTTAATGGGTAAACACTTAAACCGATTCCTTTAGAATAGAATCTCACTTCCCATTTTCTTAACCCCAAAAAATAGAAGAATAAGAATTTCTATATAATACTCATTAACTCTCATAAGAGTATACAATAATAAAATAAATTTTTAAAAGAGTTTAGAGAGTTTAATTGAATGCTTGAAAGTATATAATGAATAAACATGTTTCTTTTTTTTTTTAAATAATCTTCAGAGGTTATATTTATACTTGAGCAATTCAATTATAGTTGTTGGAAGCAATAATTTTGTTCCCAACAAAATCAAAGTCCATTATGAAATTTTGACTTTTGAGCTATAATATGTCAGGTCTTGGTTGGGATGAGTATTGAATGGCCATTTGAATTTTTACATTAGTCCCAATCAAGATATTAATATCCCGGTCGGGATATCATTATCCCGGGCATTGTCCCGATCGGGACATTGGATCAGGATTAGTTCTACCAAAAATTGAAGTTTTACAAAAATTGATCTGCTTTGGTCCCAATCAGAACTACCTTGGTCCCAGTCGGGACCATGACAAGATTTGCACTTTTTGTGCAATTTAGTCCCCATGTTGAGTCTAATCGAGATAGTGCTTTATGATATCTACTAAAGATGATCTGATAAGCCTTAACTTTCTTCATAAAAGTTGTATATATTTGTCTTATCTTTCCATATCACTTTGAATCACCTTAATTAAACCTCTATAGCTTAAGATAATACTGAAATACTAAAGGCTATGCAAGCTGAAATAAAAACTGCATATATTGACTTCAACTCAATATTTGTACACCTAAATGAGCTCGGATTTTAATAAATAAGCTTAATTTAGAAAGCTTAAGATGTCTACTTCAAAACTAATGAAGATCATTTTCCCATTATAGAGATCTAAGGATGTCAAAAGGCTTCCTTGAATCTTAGAGATTGAATTAGCCCAAAAGCATACTTATCAATCTAGGTCATGAGGTAGCTCATGAGGAGACCATTGTATATCCAAAAATGTATATTTTTAGTATATAATTGTTTCTCAAATATTATGGATTTGCATAGATTGAGATATTTCATTGAAATGCATATTTATACTCTTTTAAGGAGTTTTTCATTGTCTTCAATCATTTAATAATTAATCTTCATGAGAGCTTAACTCCCTACAAACTTAGTTGAAATCATTAGAATCAAAATTATTTTTCAAAGTCTAAAATTATGAGTTTGATCATGAAAATGGTCAACAATCGCCCCTTGTAGACACCCAATTTTGTGATGATATGTTATGGATGCAGCAAAGGACTCCAATGATGAAAATGTCTTCGATACTTAATCTTTAAAAAATTCTAAGTGCTTTTAAAGGAAGGATTTAATGTTTTTAGGGACTAAATCGCAAAGTTCTTTTTAAGACCTAATTGCAAAATTTAAATTTTTTGGGGGCCCTTTTGTAATTAAATGTTAAAAAAAAAAGTGTGTCGAAATTCCATAATTTCGATCGGGATTGTATAATTCTGATCGGAATTACACAATCCCGATTGGAATTGAATTCTTCCATTTTTTCCTATTTCTATTTATTTTCAATTCAGTGTTTTAATTGGTTTAAACTTCCTAATTAACTCAATCCTATCCGGTTTAAAATTCCTAAATACACTTTAGGAATTAGAATCATATTAGGATTAGGATTAGGGTTAGGCTTCCTAGTTCTACTATAAAAAGAAAGGAAGGGAAACAGTAGGGAGGAGGAAAAAAAAAGCAGAAAAAGGGCGTAGAAAAGAAAAGGAAAGAAAAAGAAAAAGAAGGAGAAGAGACGGAAAAGAAGAGGAAAAATATGATTTTCTCTTGAATATTTTATAAAAATTCCTTTTGAGTCATCAATTAATTCAAGACTCGTGAAGAATTTTTAAGGAAAAAGATTCAAAAATTTGTTAAGAATAGTGAACTATCAATTTGAGGAGCACCTTAAATCATCTACAAACATATCATCTTCTTCTATTATTTATTTATTTATTTGATTATTTTACATTATTATTTTTATTATTATTTTTTCAAGTTATTATCATAATTTATTCATTAATCATTGTTTTATCTTATTTTTGTAATGATTAAGGAGGAAACGCATGATGATCATGTGGGAGGAATAAATTCATGAGAAGTCCGTGGCAGAACATGGATAAAGTCTTGTAGAAACTTAGTTTCTAGGGTTTTGTTTTATTTTATTATCTTTATTTTTATTTATTGCTGCATTTTTATTTTATTAATTGTTTTATAAATTAATGTAATAGCCCCAATAATGGGAGTAATAAAACTATTTGTGTGGTTGCATGATTTTTTTTATTAAGTTGGTTAGTAATAATTAGGTTTTAATTTGGTAATTATTTAAAATCAATGGAGGAAGTAGATTAATTTAGGTTGCATGTTAATAAAAATTAGGGTTTTAGTAAGAAATAAATTTAATTACTCGTTTGATATTATTTAATTGTTTCTTTTATGTTATTATTTGTTTTTGGGTTTTATTCATTATTTTTGTGTGTTTTGGGCCTTAAGCCCACTTTGGGTCTTGATTTATTTATTTAAGTTTAGGTAATTCTTTTAGCCCTTCTCATTGAATAATTAAATAGGTTTAATTAATTAAAATATATCTTTAGGTCCATAATTAATTAGATTTTAGATTAGAAATATTCTTAGGCCCATTTAGTTAATTAGACATAGACCCACCTAATTTAGTTTAATTAATTTAGACTTAGCTCACTTAATTTAATCCTTCTTTCATAATTGGTAGATTTAAGAACACTATTTAATTAAAACATATAGAATTAAGCCCACTAATTTAAATGCCTTCATAACATGTAGAATTAGGGTTTATATGAAATTGCATGTAAATAGAGAATAAGATAATAATTCATAAAGTAATTCTGAATGAACACAAGATTGAAAGAAATTGGTATTCCGTATCTAGAATCTCCTAGTTGTGGTGCTAGCTTTCTTTTAGGGAATCGAGTATCACCTTTTTGATTTGTCCAAGTTATTACCCTGGGTGGCGACTCCTCATCTCCACGTTATGTCTTTGTGACAGTGGTTAGTGTGTTCTCTAGAGCCCTGAGCTCAAACAGTGTCGCGGTTGCTAAAATCTTGAACGCGTGCTAAACCTCGTCGTCTGCACCCCCTTTTTGGCTTTGACAACCAATTTGAAAAGATAATAAATAATATGTGTGTGTGTGTCAAAAATAAATAATGTGTATAAGCATGTTAAATTAAAATAGCTCCCCCTTTCAAAATAAATAGATGCAATAAATTGCTCCGCCTTAATATATGCATAAAATCAATATCATGTACCAAAGCATGGAAGAATTAACAAAGCATATATAAGAATTTAAAGAAATTGAAAAAATATTAAATAATTATAAAGGAGATGGTTTTAAGAAACAATAAATAGTCATAAAAATTTTTTTCTTTATATGAAAATATATTTCTTTATTTCTCCCATTTGTAGACATGATAAGAAATATAAATTTAATTTAAAATTTATTCTTCATGGGAAAAATATAAAATATATCATGAGACAACTATGCCCTAACATAACAAATGTGTTAAAAACATAGTAAAAATGTTTGGCATTATAAAGGAAATAATTTCAAACATAGATTCATATAATGCATCACAAAAATAGTACATAATACAACCTTATATGATCATATAGAGCTTAACTAGCTAATCATATATGATTATGTGGCACAATCTCATATGATAATATAGAGCTCAGCTAGCTAATCATACATGATTATGTAGTATTTACCATATTATAAACACAAACATTAAGCACAATTTATCACATAGCTTCTTTTCCCCCTTTGCCAAAGAGAAAAAAAAAAGAGATATATAAAGGGAAATGAACCAAAAAGGACAAAAAAAAAATCTAGAGGAAATAAATGATCAAGAACTAAAACAATGAAAACAAAGATACATAAAATCTTTATAAAATCTATGTCACACTTAAACAAAGTAAGCAAAATAAGGTCTTTTATCATATATGATATATGACAAAACTAGCCACACTTATAATGTTACTATGCATGCATAAACAAATTTATGTAAAATAAATTCAAACAATTTTCTTCCCCTATTTTAAATTAAAAAAATAGAATAAGGTTTGGATTAAAAAAATTTGATATTAAGGACACACTATCACATAGTTATGTCACTAATATAAACACATCTTTGAAAAAAAAAATTTCTCCCTTTAAAGAAATTAACTAAATACTTATGCAAACTCAATTATTTCGTCCTCTTTGTCAAAAGCAAAGATGGACCAAATCTTAAAAAAATATCCATGTCTTCTCAAATATCAAAACAATTCCTAAAATGAATTTATACATGAATAAATTAAACATCAATTTTTCATGTATAAACATAATAAAAAAATTCATGCATAAACACAATAAATAAAAAATTAAACAAACTTAAATATTTCTCCCCCTATGTCAAAATGCAAAATAATCATTAAAAAAATAAAATTGCATTAAAAATGATAGAGTTACAATGATATTAAGATATCAATTGTAGACAAGACATAAAACTAACAGCTCATGACTTATATTCAGAAAATAAACTGAACCTAAACTGACACAAAATATCATAAAAAAAAATTATTATGAAAAATATACTGAAAATAAATCAAACAGAAATTTATGAAAAACACACAAAAATATAAAGAAAACAATTAGTTTTGTTAAGGAGGAGGAAAGAGGGAATAATTTTGCTAAAATAAAATAATTAATTAATTAAATTTAACTCAATCATTAATTAAATTTAACTTAATCTTAACAATTAAAAGTGCTCTTTCTATCTAGTAAACTTCCAGCAAAGTCCGCATTAGAATAACTAATCAAGTCAAAGGAAGAACTCCTAGGATAATAAAGTCTTAAATGCATTGTACCATAAAGATAATTGAAATTTTTTTGATAGCATTAAAATAAGACTCTCTAGGACTTTATTGAAATCTAGCACATAAACAAGTAACAAACATAATATTGGGCCTACTAGCAGTTAAATAAAGAAGGGATCTGATTATACCTCTAAATCACTTTTCATTAACTGGTTTGCCATTCTCATCCTTGTTGAATTTGGTTGTAGTGCTAATTGGAGTTTTGCTTTTCTTAGCTCCATCCATGCCAAAATTTTTGAGAATTTTTCTTGCATATTTGGTTTGATTGACGAAAATCACATCTTTACATTGCTTAATTTGAAGTCAAAGAAAGAACTTGAGTTCTCCCATCATACTCTTCTCAAATTCTCCTTGCATTAATTTTAAGAATTCCTCACACAAACAATGGTTAGTAGCACCAAAAATAATATTATTAACATATATTTGAACAGTTAATAAATCATGCTTGGATTTCTTTATGAAAAGAGTGATGTTAACTTTTCCTTTAGAGAACCCTTTCTCTAGTAAGAAATTGCTCAATCTTTCATACCAAGCTCTTGGAGCTTGTTTTAATCCATACAATGCTTTTGATAATTTAAAAACATGATTTGAAGAATCAAAATTTTCAAAACTTGGAGGTTGCTCAACATATACCTCCTCTTCAATAAAACCATTTAGAAATGCACTTTTAACATCCATTTGATAAATTTTAAAATTCATGAATGATGCAAATGCAAGTAGCATTCTAATAGCTTCTAACCTTGCAATGGGGGTAAATATTTCATCATAATTAATGTATTTTTCTTAATGATAACTTTTAGTTTCTAGTCTAGCTTTATTCCTATTTATGGCACATTGTTCATTCATTTAGTGCCTATAATAGGATAAAGTCTTGGTCTACGAACCAAGGTCCAAACTTTATTTCTTTCAAATTGATTTAACTTTTCTTACATAGCAAGGACCCAAAATTCATCACTCAATGCATCATTAACATTTTTAGGCTTAATTTGAGAAATAAAGGTTAAATTAACAATAGACTTGAGTTTAGATCTAGTAGTTACCTATTTTGTAATGTCATCTATAATGATGTCTTGTGGTTGAACTTTCTTAAATTGTCAATCCTTTGAAAATTTATCCTTCAGGTAGGTTGAGATGTCTCGTAATTATCCTCCTTGCTTAAACTTTCAAGTTGTAAAGGCTTACTAGAATTTTCTTTTTGAGTTTCCACATTCTCATTGTCACCCACAATATCATTAATACTGCAAACATCCTTTTTAGGATCAAGTGAGTTTGATTCATCAAATACAACATGCATTGACTCTTAAACTACTAGAGTTCTCTTATTAAAAACTCTATATGCTTTACTAGAAATAGAATAGCCTAGGAAAATTCCTTCATTGGCTTTGGAATTAAATTTTCCAAGATTATCCTTAGTGTTTAATATAAAAAACTTGCAACCAAATACTCTTAAATATGAGATTTTGGGTTTTCTATTGTTCTGTAGCTCATAAGATGTTTTGTTTAAAATTGGTCTTTTAAAAACTCAGTTTAAAATGTAATAAGATGTGTTAACAGCTTTGACCTAAAAGTATATAAGCAAATTATACTCATGAAGCAATATTCTAGTAATTTCCATAAGAGTTATATTTTTCCTTTCAATAACCCCATTTTGTTGAGGAATTCTAGGAGTTGAAAATGTATGTGAAATACCATTTTCATTACAAAAGGTTTTGAAGAATTCATTTTCAAATTTAATTCCATGATCACTTTTAATGGATGAAATATAAAATCCCTTTTCTTTTTTAACTCTTTTAGCAAAATTTTCAAAAGCTTTAAAAGCATCATTCTTATAAGCAAGAAAATTCACCCAAGTAAATCTAAAGTAGTCATCAACCAATACATATGCATAGTGCATTCCACCAAGACTAGCAACTCTAATTGGTCCAAATAAATCCATATGTACACGTTCAATTGGTCTAGAAGTAGACATTAAATTTTTTAGCTTAAATGAGGACTTGGATTTTTTTCTCTTTTGACAAGCATCACAAGGTTTATCCTTAGTGAATTCAAGTTTAGGTAAACCAATCGCAAGTTCATGTTTACAAAGATCATTTAAAAGCTCAAAATTTGCTTGTTTTAACCTTCTATGCCATGTCCATGTGTCATGGAAAATAGACATTAAGCATTTGATGTCTTTGTTATTAATTTTTTTCAAATCAATAATATAAACATTGTCTATTCTTTCACCACTAAAAATTACTTTGTGTTCATCAAGACTACTAATAAAGCAATTTCTAGGATAAAAAGTCACCTTATTTCTTATATCACATAATTGACTTATACTAAGCAAATTATGTTTAAAATCATCAACAAGAAATACATGATATAAAGATAAAGATTGAGGATTGCCTATTTCTCCAATGCCCATAATTTTTTAGTTATAGTGTGAGATATGCATTAATAATGGCAATGTGTATTTTGATAGGTTTTTGCAACATGTTTAGGTGCATTGTGTTGTGTAACATGATTATGAGTGTTGTGTTTAGTATACATATAAGCATGTTTAGGTTGTGGTCTTCTAACATATGTCTTACCTCTTTGTGCTAATGGAGGTTGAGTCTTATGAGACTTTCCTTTGTCATTTGACACATGAGACTTTTAGCTTTGAAACTTGAATCTCATTTAGTTTAGAGGTAGAAGGATTGGAGTCCTGTGAGGCTTTAATAAAATAAATGTGTGATGATGATGATGAAGGCATTCCATTTTTATATCTAATTCCATGGGTATCTCCATGAAATTTTTAAGAGTTAAGAAGACTATCTAAAGTTTATTTTCCTCTTTTAAATTTAACAATGGAATTCTTTAATTTTAAAACCTCTTTAGAAAGCTTATGATTTTTAATACTTGCTTTCTTGAGTTGATCTTCCAAGGAACTAGAAGATTTTGCATTACCAACAATTTTTTCATTTGATTAAACAAGTTTAGCAAAATCACTTTTTAAACTTTCAAATTATTTGGTTAAGCTAGCTAACTCATACTTATAATGATTCTTCTTAGATAATAGGCTTTTTCATTTAAGCAAGAGTCTGCTCATAATAGAGCTCTCAACATCATCATCATATTTAGCATATTCATCAAAATCACAATAATCATTATAAGAGAAGTGTAGACAGTGGGGTTTAGCGCGCGTTCAAGATTTTAGCAACCATGACATTGTTTGAGCTCAGGGCTCTAGAGAACGCACTAACCACTATCACAAAGACATGGTATAGAGATGAGGAGTCGCCACCCAAGGTGATAACTGGGATAAATTGAAAAGGTGTTACTCGATTCCTTAAAAGAAAGCTAGCGCCACAACCAGGAGATCATGGGTACGGAATACCAACTTGTTTCAGTCTTGTGTTCATTTAGAATTACTTTATGAATTGTTATCTTATTCTCTATTTACATGCAATTTTATATAAACCCTTACAAAAAATCAACTCCAAGGCAAACTAGTCGTGAAAATACAAGTAAATAATGCATTCATTCAAACATATAATCCTTAAGTTAGTATAATGTACATGAATTTTAATTAAATGAGAAAAATCTACATATTTTAATTTACAAGTGAGCTAAAGACTAATTCCTTTTAATTTTAATTAAATGAATCTAAGTCTATTTATTTTAATTCTAAAAATGGGCCTAATTCTACATGTTATGGAGGCATTTAAATTAGTGGGTCTAATTCTACATGTTTTAATGCTAAGGTTAGCTTAAATCTATAAATTATGAAAAGGCTTAAATGAAGTGAGCTAAGTCTAAATTAATTAAATTAAGTTAAGTGGACCTATGTCTAATTTAACTAGATGAGCCGAAGTTATCTTTAACCTAAAAATCTAATTAATTATGGGTCTAAAATGCATTTTAATTAATTAAATCTAAAAACCTAAATTTATATGAATGAATTAAAATTTAATATGGGCTTAAGGCCCAAAACATATAAGAATAAATAAACAAGCACAAAAAATAAATAAACAAGCCCAAAAACAAATAAAATAAACAAGTTCAAAAACAAATAAAACATATTCAAACAATTAAATTAAAGATCAAACAACTAATTAAATTATTTCCTTTTAAACCCTAATTTTTATTAACATGCAACCTAAATTAATCTACTTCCTCCATTAATTTTAATTAATTACCCAATTAAAACTCTAATTTTACTAACCAATTAATTAACATAAACATGCAATCACGCATAATTCCATTATTCCCACTATTAGGACTATTACAATAATCTATTGAAAATAATAATAAAAATAATTAATACAACCATAAATAAAATAAAGCAATAATAAAAAAATGCTAAAACTATGTATCTACAGGATTTTATCTTTAGCATTCCATGGATTTCTCAATTTATCCCCTCAAGCATGATCACCATAAAAAAGAAATAAAATTATGGTTAGTAAATAAATTATAATAATAACTCAAATAATAAAAATAATCAATAAAATCAAAAAGAAAGAAATAAATAAAATAGAATAAGAAGATGATGATGATGCTTATGAGTGATGCGACACTCCTCAGATTTGTAAAATCATCGCTTCTTAATAGGTCTTTTAATTTTGTTCTTCAAAAATTCTCCAAAGATCTTCAATTAACCAATATAACCAAAGGGGATTTTTTTAGAAGAAGATAATTCACAAAAGAATAGAATTAAGAAGGATTTTTCAAGAACAATCAATGAATAAAAAATACTTATGTGTAAAAAAATGAATGAAAAATCAAAAACTTATAAAAGTATGTTGCTACCTTCTTCCTCCCTTCTCCAGAGGCAAAGCCCTCCTATATATAGGGATACATCTTGAAATCCTGGTTATAAATTGATTCTTAAAAGACTTCCATTTCCTTAAAAACATCATCAAAATAATTTTAGGAGAATTTCATACCAATTAGGACTCAATTTATCTAGAAAATTCGAGATTTATCCTGAAAATTCAAGAATTTGCGGAAGGAGTCTAATTCTTACCAGAATTATGTAATCTCAATCGAGATTACCTTATTTTTATCGAAATTAGCATAATTTTGATTGGAATTACGTAATTTTGATCACTTTTTTTTACTTTTAATTACAGAAAGGTCCTTGAAAGAATTTAAGTTTTGCAATTAGATACCTAAAAACCATTGTGATTTAGTCTATAAAAACCTTGAATCCTTTCTTTGAAAAAATTCAATTAGACCCTTGAAGTTTCAAAGTTCGATTATTGAAGACCTATTCATGGCATTTTCATCATTAGAGTCTTCTGTCACATCCATAGCTCATCATCTCAAAATTGGGAGTCTACAAGGAGTTAGAAGTAGATGGTACCTCATTTTCATCTTCAAGGGCCATGAAGCAAATATTGACCACTTTTTGTTGTTCCTCTTTCTCTTTAGATTTGGAGGAGTCATCCTAAATAGCTTTGAAGGCCTTTTTCCTATCCTTTGCTCCTTTTTTCTTGAATTTGAGTTTAGGGCACTCACTTCAGATGTGTCTCAGTTTCTTGCATTCATAGCAAGTAACTTCTTTAGTTCTTTTCTTGTTATCTCCTTCAAATTTCTTGTTGAAGTCCTTTATTCTTAAGAAATTTTTCTTTCTTAAAAACTTCTTTAAGTTCTTAGTGAGCATGGTAATATTACCATCTTCATCACTAGAATCTTCAATATTTTCATCTCCACTTTCTTCTTATGAAACCTTCAATGCTATGCTCTTTTTCTTTTCTTTTTTCTCTTCTTGCTCTTCACCTTTTTGCTTAATTATGAGCTTATATGTTAAGAGCTTACCAATAAGCACATCAATTTAGAGGGTAAAGAGGTCTTGAGCTTCCTCAATTAAAGTGACTCAAGATTTCCAATTCTTCTTAGGTAGGATTCATAGAATCTTATTGTTCACCTCTTCCTTGGAGAAATGTTTTTCAAGTTTCTTGAGGTTTGTGAGGGGAGCATTGAGACAATTTATCATCTTCATGATTGATTATTAAATCTTCATTTTAAAGAGTTCATATTCATACGTATGAAGTTGAACCTTTTTGCTTTTTACTTGTACATTGCCTTCATAATGGTTTTCCAAGGTCTCCCACATTTCCTTAGCCAAAATGCAATGTTAAAGCTTGCCTCTTTCTTCTCTTGTCATGGAAGAGAGTAGAGTGATAATAACTTTCTTATTTTTATAATTTTCTTCCTTTTGACCATTGCTCCAATTACCTCTTGAAAGAGTAGTTTGTATACCATCAATTATAGTTTTTTATGGTTACTAACCTTTGCGAACAACTTCCCAAAGTCTAATGGAATCACAATCTAGATATAGTTTAATTTTAAACTCCAAATAAGGATAATCACTACCATAAAAAAACAGTCTAAGTGAAGATATATTTTAAGATTCACTCCCAATAATATTTTATTCTAACAATTAAGTTCTTAAAATCCAAGCTCTGATACTAATTGAAAGAGTTCTAAAGGGGGTGAATAGGACTATTAAACAATAATAAGAAATTAAAAAGATTTAAATAAGAATTAAAAAGAAAGTTAAGAAGGAAGAATGATGAACACTAGAATTTAAGGAGTTCAGATTCTCAACAATCCTACATCTCCACCTAACTTATCCCCAAGTTAGGATTTTGAATCACCAAAAACTATTTCATTAGATTGATTTTTACAACTTGAGTTTTAGGTTAACTCAAACCTTACAAACTTGAGTTTTCAATGCTCACTCAAAAACCAATTCACAAGTGTTTCAAGGCTCATAGTAAAACTGAATTCCTAAGTGTTTTAATGTTATGACCCAAATCGGGGAGACATGGCCAGCGCTAGGGAATGGGAATTCTTTCGAATTTGGAACTCGTAGCAAGCTTTAAAATAAAAACACATGTAAATATAATACAAAAATACATCAGAAATAAAAATTTAACTAATATAATATAAAATAAATAAATCTTTATATTATAACATAATAAAAATATCTTCATAGAAGATTCGAATACAAGATCTCTAACTAGTACAACACAATACTATCACAATAACATTACTACTGCAGTGATTACTAAAATATAAGAAAAATGACAGTTCAATATTTACATAAATCAGTTGGAGATGAAAGAGTCCAATGAAGAATTCTACTAGGGAGGTTTGAAGTAGAATATTTTGAAAAAATATTGAGGGAAGTCAGACTTCACTGAGTGAATTATTATAATATATATACATGCAACCTAAAGTCATATACAATCAAGCATCAATATAATATATATATACACACACACACACACATGCATTTCATACAAATGCTAA
The DNA here is from genome assembly GCA_947683625.1 of Mallotus nudiflorus. Lineage (NCBI taxonomy): Eukaryota > Viridiplantae > Streptophyta > Magnoliopsida > Malpighiales > Euphorbiaceae > Mallotus > Mallotus nudiflorus. Next base: position 5,498,227 of record CANTUR010000239.1, read on the forward strand.
AATCCACTTTTATATAATATTAAATGCAGAAAATTTTTAGGGTGAAGGATCGGAGTAGAACCCTAAAATATTCTGCAACCTCGATCACTGAATCTCATTAGCTAACAGGCACACTTAATTCCAAAATATTTCTCTTTTCCATTTTTGGATGGTAAATTGGCCCCGAGACACTAAGTCAACCAAGCTCTCACAGTCTCATTGTCTGTGTGATTGACCCCGAAACACTAGGTCAATCGAGCTCCCGTAATCACACCACTCTCTCACCAAAATCCTCAATAGTCAATTATTCATATTTCACATCACTAATTTCATAGTATCAACCCTAACATCTAACGTATTAGTGCATACATAGTCCTAGCGTAGCCCACTAGGTAGTATGTTCTACTGCTATCCTCCAAAATATTTTATAAAAAATAATTAAATAAATGAATATTCAACTTTATATATATATATATATATATATATATATATGCAAACAAACATACATATATATCAACAATAACAATTAAATTTTAATGCAACATGACATAATAAAATTCATATTATTAAAAAAAATGGATGCTTATAATATTTATCTACATGCAATGTATACATATAATAATAACTCATAGTTGTGCGCTCTTCTAAAAGAACTAAACTGGCTTTGTCTTGTATGCCTCGGTCTTGGTGCAACTATAGAAAAATAAATAAATAAATAATAATATTAGAATCGAAATCCTAATTTTATACTTTTAAAAATTCTAAAGAATGACTTAATCTAGGACACGACCTGACAACAAATTCAAAACTCAGGACCAGTCCAAGGTCACATTTTACGAGAATTCGATTGAAAATTCGATAGAGTTTCCTCTGTAAAATGAACGTCTCTCTACTAAAAGTAAAGTCAATCCTACATACAAACACACTTCAAATATTCACAATTACTCAACTTCTTGGGTTAGTCCCCAAACTATACAAATTTTCCAATTGAGAATCAATATACACAAATATTAATAATTTAATGATAAATATTAAAAATCACTAAAATCCATAAAAATCAATAAAATACCAAAAATCAATAATTTAAACCATAAAAACGTCAAAGATATTTATTTTCAAATTATTTAATAAAATCTCAAATATAATTAAATAATATTAATACAAATATTTTTTTCAAATATTCAAAATTAAATAGTATAATTTACAAATAATTATTTAAATTGCTCAATTATATAATAAAATAGTTAAAAATCCATTTAATCATAAAAATAATAAATAAAAATATTATTTGAATATATTTTTAGAAATTATTATTAATTAGCTAAAAATAGTAAATAATTCATAAAATTATTTTAATACCATTTATTACTCCAAAATTATCCAAAACATACTAATTAACAATAATTTCAATTAAAATACAAAATTTACTCATTTATACTAATTTTTCCAAAAATCCAATTTTCACATAAACTTTCAAAAATTTATAATGAATAATTGGAACACAATTTTAATATACTTTCTTAACGAAACATACGTAAAATAACTTATAGAATTTCTTAAAAAATAAAAAGTATTTTTTGAGTTGGGATAGTCCCATGAACAATACCCAAGCCAGAATAGTGCTCAAAATTCAACTAACTCCAGAATTGATTTTAAGCACATTTTTGGAAAGTTTACAACTCCAATTTAATTAATCTAAAGTTAATTTCACATAATTCAAACCAATTGAACTCAAAATCAACAAATCAAATTATGAAACCTAAATACAAATCATCAAAATTGAAGCTCAAATCAAAGTTAATAGGATGAATTACCTTGGGAGAAACAAAACCCAAGGAATGAGCTTTCAAACAAGACCGACCTTAGCTCCTGTCGTTGGCGGAATCTTTGCCGGCATTACTCTAAAGCTTTTAGCACCAAGAGAAAATGAGGGGGAGAGGGAAGAGGAAGGGAGGAGGAAGAAGTGGCGGTGATGGTGAGCTGGGGAGGCAGCAAATGGCAATGTCCAGGTGGTGCACGGTTGTTCTGCAAATCGTAGAAAAGAAGAAGAAGAAGAAGAAAGGAAAGAAGAGGAAAGAGGAGAGAGGGAAAGGAAACAAATGTTGTTTTTATATGTTTTTTTTTTATAATAAGAGAAAAAGACAAAACAATATAAAAATAATATTTTTAAATTAAATATTCACTTTTCTAATTAAATTCACCACAAATATTAAAATCTAATAAATACACTAAATTAGCACTATTCGTAATTAATAATAATAATATTATTATTAAATAATATATAACAATAAATTAAATTTTTAAATAACGATTTAATATTAATACCATAATAAAATAAAATAAGTACCAACACTTGAATTTAATCAAATTTCACAAAATAAGCATAATATAAAAATTTAATAAAATATTTATTAATACTGCATATCTCAAAAATTAGTTTAAAAATTTATAGAATATCGAGTTATAACATTTAATAGTTAAACACTTAAACCAATTCCTTTAAAATAAAATCTCACTTCCCATTTTCTTAACCCCAGAAAATAGAAGAATAAGAATTTCTATTATAACATTCACCAACTCTCACAAGAGTATACAACAATAAAATAAATTTTTAAAAGAGTTTAAAGAGCTTAATTGAATTCTTGACAGTATACAATAAATAAACAAGTTTCTTTTTTTTTTTCAAAATAATCTTAGAGGTTATATTTATACTTGAGCAATTCAATTATAGTTATTGGAAGCAACAATTTCATTCCCAACAAAATAAAAGTCCATTTGAATGAAATTCGGACTTTTGAGCTACAATATGTCAGGTCCCCATCAGGATATCATCAGTCCCAATCGGGACAAGCATTGAATGGCCATTACAAGTCGTTGTATTTGAATTTTTACATTAGTCCTGGTTATGATATCATTGTCCCGAGCATTGTCCCCGTCGGGACATTGGTTCGGGATCAGTTTCACTAAAAATTAATGCTTTATAGAAATTGGTCTACCTTGGTCACAATCAGGACCATGACAGGATTTGCACTATTTATGCAATTTAGTCCATGTGTTGAGTTTGATCGAGATGGTGCTTTGTGATGTCTTTTCGAGACTAAAGATGATCATATCAGCCTTAACTTTCTTCATAAAAGTTATAGATAATTGTCTTATCTTTTCATATCACTTTGAATCACCTCAATTGAACCTCTGTGGCTTAAGAAACTACTAAAATACTAAGAGTTGCATAGGCTGAAATGAAAGTTGCATATGTTGATTTCGAATCAAGATTTGCATAACTAAATGAGCTCAAATTTTAACAAGTAAGCTCAATTTAAAAAGCTTAAGATGTCTAATTCAAAATTGATGAAGATCATTTTCTCATTATAGAGCTCTAAGGATGTCAAAAGGTCTCTTTGAATCTTAGAGATCGAATTAGTCCGAAAGGATACTTATCAATCTAAGTCGTGAGGTAGTTCGTAAGCAGACCAATATATATCCAAAAATGTATATTTTTGGTATATAATTGTTTCTCAAAGATTATAGATTTGTATAGATTGAGATATTTCATCAAAATGCATATTTATACTCTTTCAAGGAGTATTTCATTGTCTTCAATCATTTAACAATTAATCTTTATGATAGCTCAACTTCCTACAAACTTAATTGAAATCATTAGAATCAACATTGTGTATCAAAGTCCAAAATTATGAGTTTAATCATGCAAATGGTCAACAATTTGAATAAGATAAAGATGATCATTGTTGATTTTAGCATGAGCTAATTGATTTTATAGGCAAAAAAGTCATTAACAAATTGTCTTGACTCTTGCTTAAGACTATTCAAAGTAGTGAACAGTTGATAATAATGTGCAAAACTAGTAGTTTTGTATCGATTAAATAAAAAATCCCATACTTCTTTTGCAATATCAAATTCAGTAAACTGAATATGAATGGATGGAATAGATGTATTACAAAACCAAGTAATTATCTGGTGATTTTTTCTATCCCAATCCTTAAGACGTTCAGCATTTTTAGCATTATCTTCATCAGTATTGCGAACTAGTTTGACAATATCACCAGTAACAATGGGCCAAAGTTTACGCCCAATTAAAAAACTTTTCATGCATTGAGATCAAAGAGTGTGAACCATCCAAAACAATACCAATAGGACGAGAAATTTCAGATTTTTCCATATCAAGCAACCTAGAGCATGAACCGAACATAGAGAGAAAAAAAAATTCTAATAAAACAGAATCAGGAAAAACAAATAGACTAACCAGAACCAATGATCAAGTCACCAATCAATTTTGGCAATTAAAGCCAAAGACATAACAAAGTAATAATTAAGGAACAAGACATGGAGTGTAGAGAAATTATTTGGCCAAGACATAGAAGCAAGGTGACAAAAGAACAATCAAGGAGACTGAAAATTATTTTAAGAGCAAAGGTTTGATACCATTTTAGTGAATGGCTATTTCATTGATTTCCAATATATTTGTTCAAAAGAATATGAACCTATATGTATACATAGGAAAGAGATATAACGAGAATAAACCTAAATATAAAAAAGCTAAGGTGAGTAACTTTAAGCCATAAAACAGACTAACTTTAATGCGGAATTTATGGATATGAGTGGCACTTTAACAAGTAGTTGACATGAGTGGTACTTTAACAATACCCTTAATATTTGACCGACTAAAATTATCAAAATAATTATGTGACTCCTTTATTAATAGAATTCCTTTATTATCAAAATAAACTTTGTATTCCATTTGTAATTAAGTCATACCATATATTAATCGGTCAAATGTGTAAATATTAGCATATATTATTTAAATTTATAAATAAAAAACATACAAATTGGTAAAAAAAAATTATTATAATATTTGAATATGAAATATTTATTAGAGTGATAAAAATTTTAAAATTATAATAGTAAATGCAAGAACAATTTTAAGAAAATTTTATTAGTAGATAATTATAACATTAATTTTAATGTTCAAAATTTTAATGTACAAAATATAACAATACAAAGATAAATGATTTTGATTTTGATCTTTCTTATGCAATGAATTGAACAATTTGTTACAATTTTTATTTTTATTTCTATTTTTTTATGCTTGTTCCAATTTTTATTTTGGTTGGAAAGTATGAACCAAATGAGCACTAAATTTACATGTGCTGGATATAGTGTTCCTAATTTTATTTATTTATTTAGTTGTGATTGGATAAATTTTGAGTTCGGAAATTAACTACTTCATTAGTAATATTGTTTAAAATCAAATATCACAATCTTGTATGATATTTTTGCCTGAATTTTTCGAATATTATTAAATTTTCTGAATTCAAGTCTAACTGGGATCATATAAATTCATATTTAAATTTACAATATTTTTTTAGTCAAGAAGTCTATGCATAAATCTTAGCCATCGTCATTTTCATTGCATACAAATATTTTACGTAACGACATAAACTACGAAGGTAGTTAATGTTTTTCAGCAAATATTATAGGATTACGGATAGATCAGAAATTGGCAAAGTTCAACTTGGTATAATACTTGGCATAATTCTTTAAAGACAAAAGTACATTTGGAGGTTTTTAGACGATACATTGGGAAAGCCATTCCGACACTCAAATTAGATCTTTGAATGAAAATAACAGGTAGAAAAGTCTTCTGTGTGCCTTATAGTGTGTCTTATAATGTTTAAAACTGTGTTCGATTGAAATGAATTAAATAAAATTTTTTGGATTTTATTTATAAATTTAAGTGAATATATTTAGTTTAAATAAAAATTTTATAAATTTTATTTCTAATTTGAACTTCTTAATTTTGTAAAATTGATGATATTAATTTTGAATTTATAACAATTGAAGTCTCTTACCTCCTAACAGATATAAAATTTTTCTTTTATTTGATTTAATTTTATTAAAAAATTAATTTTATTTTTAAGCCTTTATTTAGTTCAATTCCACCAAAAAATTCATTTCATTTGCAAATGAATCTCAAATAGAATTTATTTCCAAATAAATAGTTTATGAAATTCATTTAAAATAAATTTTATATTTTGTTATATTGTGTTTGGTATAAATCTTGAATTCAACTTTTTGTCAAAAATACCCTTTAAAAAATAAAGATTTTTTGAAAATAAAAATAGGAGAGGTATTCTAGTCATTTAAAAGTATATACTTAAAATTTGTTGAATTCATTTCGAAATTCCAACTATTTTGATAGAATTTGGTTTAGTTATAATCAATTTCACAAATTTAAAATTGTAAATTAATTTCATATAAAACCATTTAAATCAAACATACACCATTTAGATTTACAAATGAATTCCATATAATTTTATGGAATTCATTTACACCAAACATACTCTAAATGAATTTTAAATAGAATTCATTTGCAAATAAATTCCAAATTCACTTGAACCAAACCCATTTTATCAATAAGAATATATTTAGTGTAATTCCACAAAATTAAGAAATTGGGGGTTGTTTAGTTTTGGAAAATGTTTACTATTTTTCTTTCTCAATTTTATTTTCTTTTCCTTATTTTCCAGTTTTCATTTTCCAAAATAGAAAACATAAAAATAGAAATTTTTTTTTCATATACTCATAATTTTTGATGAAAATTATTATAATAATTTTTTATTTGACATAATAATAATTATTATGATTCATATGATAGTGTTTAATTTTAAATTTATTTATGTAAAAAAATTTAAATCATGCATATTTAATTAATTTCAATTTAAAGTCATGAGATTGTAGTGGTGGTAGTAGTTGTGTAGGTGGCGAAAGTTATGGTGGTGGTGGAGGAGGTAGTGGAGATTATGATGGGCATGGTGTTGGTAGCAGAGGTTGTCGCAAGGGTGTTGACAATGGTGGTGGTGGTAGAGGTGGCGGCGACTGTGGTAGTGTTGCTGTAGTTACTATGTCAGGAGGTTGTGGTAAAGGTGGCGAAGATTATAGTAGTAGTAGAGATAGTAAAAGTTATGGTGATGGGGGGGGGGAAGGTTGTGATGGTTAAGAGAGTTATAGTAAATGTCAAAATATTAATTGAAATATTTGAAAAACATATTTTATTAGTTTTCTAAAGTCTTTTATAATTTGAAAAATTTGAAAAATAATTTTCTAAATTAGAAAATATCATAACTAAATAATAACTTCTATTTTTCAATTTTTTTTCGAACACTTTTATGGAAAATAGACTTTATTTTCCAAAACTAAACATCCCTAGAATTGGAAATGAGTTTTACAAAATTTTCATTTAAACCAAATATATGTACTTTGATTTATAAATAAATTCTATAAAATTTTCTGAAATTTATTTAAACCAAACACACTCATAGCATTATTAAAATTCTCAAATTTGGGATTTTGAATAAAAAGCGCGACTTTACTTTTACAAATTTATGATATTAGTCTATATATATCATATGGTAGACCTATTTTGTGTAATATTGTCCTCTTTAATTTGGATTTCGATCCAAAAGTTATACATTTTTACTAGAAAAAGCTGCATCATAAATAGAGAGGAAGGTTTAAGTTTATAAGAAACCAAAATCTTTCTCTTCTAACATATGAAATTCTATCATCCAACTTCTAAGTCATTATTTTTAATTCGTTATACAAACAAAATGCCATTATGAAAGCATTAGATCATATTCTTGCAATCATCATACATTTAAAAATCTTTCAACAAAATAATCAAACCACAAATTTTTTTCGGACAAAAGTATATTTCATTAAAAAATAAAACAAAGAAAATGAAACTAGGTCCAATAAAACCAATTCAATACAAAACCCAAAAAAAGTCCAATATTTTTTTTAAAAAAAAAAATCCTAACAAACAAAAGAAAAAAGAGGAAAATAGTTATTGCTATCCAGACACCTCTATCTTCATTTTTCTGCACTGCAAAAGTTTCTTAAGATTTTCATACCATTTTGTAATTCAAAGTGCATTGTTGCTACTCAAAACTAAGAAAGATAGATTAAAATATAAACAAACATGAAGAATTGGTTGTTTTCACAACCAATCATAGTGAGAGGAGAAACTCCTCAAATAGTGTCACGACTCAAATCGGAAGTTATTATCGGTGCTAGAGAATGGAAATTATTTCAAATGCAAAATCCATACCAAGCCTTAAAAATAAAATACATGCAATAAATAATATAAAAATATGCTACAATTAAAATTTAACCGATATAAAATAAATACTCAAATCTCATTTCATAATAAAAATATTTAGAGACAGGTTTCAAAATCCAAAACAACATTTTACTGATACAATACACTACTATTGCAGTTTTCTAAAGTATAATAACAATTCAGATAAATAAATTACATAATTTAGCCGGGGCTGAAGAAGATCGGTGTAAAGTACTACTGGTGAGGTCTGAAGAAGAATCTCCTGAAAAAATATTAAGGGGAATCAGACCTTACTAAGTGAATTATTATAATATGTATACATGCAATCTAAATCATATATAGTCAAACATCAGTATAATACATATACATGCATTTCACGCATATGCTAAAATCTACTTTTATATATATAATAAATGCAGAAAAATTTATTTAAATTAAGGATCAAATAAAACCCTAGATATCTGCCACCTCAATCAAAATATCTCACTAGTCATCAGACTCACTTAATTTTAAATTAATTCTCTTATTCCTTTTTGGACAGTAGACTGGCCCTGAGACACTAAGTCAACCGAGCTTCCGCAGTCTCGCTATCAGTGTGATTGGCCCTAAGATACTAAGTCAACCGAGCTCCCGCAATTATACTACTCAATCACTGAAATTCTCAATAATCAACCGATCAAATTTCACCTTAAATGATTGTATAAACTCAATCCTAAAATCTATTGCATCAGTACATACACAACCGTAGTGCAATCGATATCCTTCTTACAAAATCACATATATATATTGGAAATAATAAAATGCATCATTTAATATATAATGGCATCCAATAAAGATGAATATATTAGAAATATACCAAACATATACTGAAATATTCCAAAAATATACCAATTATACATGTTGAATAAATGTCAAAATATACCGAATATATATACCAAAATATACTAACATATATATGTCACATATATACAAAAGATATACTAAAAACATACTAAGCATATATGTCACATATATAGCAAATATACCAAAATATACTAAAAGTATACCAAAAATAAACTAAATCATTTAATAAAATAATTTATGTTTAAACATATAATGAAAATATGCAAGCTCACTTTCATGCATCCTATATGCAATGCATATATAAAATAATAACTTATAAGTTTGCGCTCCTCAAGACTGACTCGAAGGGCCTAGTCCGATAGACCTTGGTCTCGGTGCAACTATAAAATAAATAATAATAATAATATCAGAATAAATTCCTAACGTATACTTCTAAAAATTCTAAAAAAAGACTCGATCTAATAATTAAAACTCAATAAAAAAACCAAGAACGCAAGATCAACCCGATGTTATGTTTTACGAGAATTTTACCAAAAATTCGGCAGAGTCTCCTCTGTAAAATGGACATCTCTCTACTGAAAAGTAGAGCTGATTTTACAAGAAAACACACTTCTAATACCACAAAACTCAACACCTTGGGTTGGGACCCCAAACTACTCAAATTCTCAATCGAGGTTCACAATTCACCTTAAATCAATAATAAATAATAAATGTAATAAAAATCATTAAATTTCATAAATATCCATAAAATATAAAAATATAATATATTTAAACATAAAAAACATTAAATATACTTATTTCCACAATAATTAAATAAAAATCTCAAATAATTATATAATATTAATAAAATCCCCATTTTTCAAATATTCAAAATAGAATAGTCAAATTCACATTTAATTATTCAAATAGTTTAAATATATTATAAAAATAGTTAAAAACCCATTTAATCACCAAAATAGTAAATAATTTATTATTTGAATATAATTTTCAAAAATTAGTATTAATTAGTTAAAAATAGTAAATAATTCATAAAAAATTATTTTAATACCATTTATTATTTTATTTAAAACATGTTATTTAACTATAATTTCCATAAAAACACATAATTTCATATAATTCTAAAATCACATAATACAAAAATATTATTCAAAAATTATACAAAATTTCTAAAAATTATTTTCTTACTTCTAAAATTAATAACTTAAATTAACAATACTAATTTAACCAAATTCATCCAAAATAAGTAAATAACATAATTAATAAAAATTCATTTTTTTATTATTAAAATATTAAAAAATACCCATAATTCAAAAAAATAAAAAATATATATATTTAGGAAGATCAAACTACCTTAAACAACATTATCAAAAGAAAAATCCATGAACCAAATAAGAACAAGTTTAAAAAAAATAAAACCTAAAATGAACATAAATTAAAATTGAACTTACAATCTGGATGTCGTAAAGTTAAAATGACTTGATAATTGAGAAGTATATGTTGAGAGGAGTCTAAAAAGCCCAAAAACTCAACCTAAAACCACCAAAAAAATTTTGGTGCTATAATGACACTACTCGGCTTCAAGCAATTTTTGGTGATGGCAGAGCTCCAAATAGCAACAAAAGGAAGAGAGGAGGTGGTGGCGAGCTTGGGTGATGGCCTGGTGATGACTGGTGGCATTGGAAGGCTTTGGGTGGTGCTGCAATGGTCTCGATAAGCAGGGGAAAAACATGGAGAAGAAAGGAAGAAAGAAAGAAGAAAAAAGAAAATAAGAGGAAAGGTAATGGCCCCAAAACCCGTTTTTTAATGTGTTGTCATTTTTTTTTATTATATATATATATACACACACTAACCCACATATATATATATATACACACACACACACATGCACAATACACACATATGCACATGCACATTACATGCACTAATAATGAAGATAATAACAATTAATAATAATAATAATAATCATCATCATCATCATAATAATAACAATTAACAATAATAATAATAACAATAAAAATAACACACATGCATGATACATATGCACACTAAAAATAATGAAAATATAATAATAATAATAATAATAATAATAATAATAATAATAATAATAATAATAATAAAAATAAATTAACAAATAACAACCCTAATAATAATGATAACAAATAATAATAATAATAATAATAATAATGATGATGATGATGATGATGATGATGATGATGATGATGACTTTAATATTTTTAAATAATAGAACTTTCAAATAAATTATTTTACGTAATAAAAATATTTAACGTAAAATAAATGAATACTAGTCACAAGTAATTATAACATAATAATATCATTAAATAAATAAATGATACTTAACAGTAAACTAACTTTTAAATCTCAATAAAATATTCATAATAAAATAGAAATTTAAAATATTATTAACACTGCATATTCTAAAATATATTTTAATAATTTAAAAATATAGAGTCATTATAAATAACTATATAAAATCTATCTGGAATGCTCTTAATCTACCCTAATTCTTAGAAAAGAGATAGCAAATAAGCCTTATATAATTTTAGCACCACCATAAAACTATGAAAGTAAAGTACATAAGGTGCATCAAAAACTCAAAATGAATCTATAGATTCATTAGAAGGAGAAGGGATATACCTAGAGGAAGTTAAAAAGACAGCAAAAAAGGAAAAAAAAGAAATATACATAGATCTAAATTCTAGACATTATATCCTAATAAACTAAGAATTTAGGTAGTTTATAGGCAAAAATTGACCAAAAACCATCAAATTAATAAAAGAATTATATGAGCCTTACAGAGGAAGGAGAAGGGAAACCATCACTTTCAAGTAATGAGTTTATGCTTTTTGTCTTCAAACCACCAACTAGCCATTATCAAGTGATGAATGTGAAAGGTTTCATGTTTTAAGCACTCTAAATAAGATTTTATGATCATTTTAATTGCATTTTTAGTTCATTTTGTTTTTGCTTAAGTTTATTAGGTTTGTTTTAATTTTAAATAATTTGGTATACTTTTTTTTTATCTTTAGGATGCAATGGAAAAGCTTTAAAGTGTTGATTAAGGCAAGTTTGTGATGTGGAAGTCAAAGTAAGTCAAACTTTCAAAGAAAAGTCGAGTTCTGAAGTGAAGTAACGTTGCACAACCATGTAGAAATTTAGCACAACTATGCGGGTTCAAAAGGAAGATGCACATCTGTGCATTAAAAGCACATGGCCATGCTTGAAGAAGAAAAAGAGGCACAACCATGCGCCTATAACAAAAATTCAAAATTTGAATTTTAAGCAGTGCCGATCCTTAGAGATTTAATTATCTTCTGTTGGGGATTCGAATAGGAGATAGGATTGGCTTTAAAAGGTGCAAAGCCACATGAAAATAGAACAATCCTTACATAGTTTAATTTTGTTATTTTCATTTTCAAGAATCATAACTAGAAATCTCTAGTTCTTCATTTGTTTTAGTTTAGTGGATGTTTAAAGATAAAAAACAGCAAGCTTCCAATCCAAAGGGTTTCTTATTCTATTTTACTTTATTATTTTCAATTTAAATTTAGTAATAATAGAAAGTTCTCTTTTCATTCATTCTCTTCTCTTTTACTTAACATGTGTGGCTAGATTTTTTTAGTTAGGGTTCTTAAATAAATTCAACTATGTAATTACTAAGTTTAGACCTATGTTAATAAACATAGTTCATTGGTTGTTACTTTATTTAATGTTTTCATAGGATTGACCACCATTTGATTGAATTTAGATAATGAGACTTAATTGAGATATAGGTTTCATTAAGAAAACAAGCAATAACCTATTAATTATCTATTTAGTTGAGAGACATTTAGATCGTTAATAATGTTAAAAAACTGAGCCTAAAATTGACTTTAGTGAACACTTGATTAGTGAGAGCTATAAAATCAGGTTTTAGTTATAGTCAATTAATCATAAGTTTATCCGAGAGGAAGATTTGTGATTCTTAAGATTGCTCACATAATGAACTATGCTTAAAATGACTTAGAGTTTATTTACATCTTTTCAAAGGTTGAATTCAGTTTAAAAACCCTAGCATTTTCTTGGATTGTGAATTCCTATATTAGCTTTTAATTGTTTATTTTGTTTTTAGTTCAAAAAACATTTTTTGGTGTCTAGACAAACAACCACCTTGAGTAATATAATTTTTAATTTTCAATCTCTGTGAGACGATTTTTATTTATTACTTACACAATTTCGTATGCTTGCGGATTTCACACACCATCAAGCAAACAAAAAAAAAAACAATTGATTTCTACATATAATAGCTATCCTATTCAATTTGGGGTTTGAAATTGAGAAATCAAATCAATACATAAAAGAAACAATTAGAATAACTATTTTTTTGATAATTTTTTAAAATTGAAGTTTTATTTGTACTTCCTATTTAATATATTTAAATTATTAATTTATATTAATATTTTTCTTTATTGGATAAAATTCTTTAATTTTTACAAATTTATTATATAACAAAATATGATTTTTATTGTAAATAATTAAAGTTAATTTTTTAGTTGAAATTGAATACAAAATTTGATTTTTTTCACATTCTTATCTTAGTTTAATTGAAATATCTAATTATTAAAATTTTTAAATTTATTTAGTAATTATTTTCAGTATTAATCTTTAATCAAAAGAACTCCTAATTTATTCAAATTGAGCGGGATGAATTTATTAAAAAGTAATTTTTTTTATGTATTTACAATTTGAATATAAAATTTATTTAAAAAATCTAAATTTATTATTATTTACACCAATATTAATTGATAATTTTTAAATTTAAATGAACACATATTTAAAAATTTATGAAATTTATCTCAAATTAAAAAAATTATGCTATGTTAGCTTGGTTCGAGATAGGTTAATTTTAAGATTGTGAAGGTGAGAGTGCAATGCATGTCGTCAAGGGGTAGCATTTTAGGATTTTAGATATTTTGTATTTTATTTGATTTGTATGTAATATTAAGGGTGTGTTAAGTGAAATATTTTGATGTATTCTTCTATTAACTTTTAGTGTGCTACTCATGCTTTTAGTGGAGAGTGACCAGTTATCAAGGGCATGGGCCAAAGATATAGTCACTATATATACTGGATGTGTGCACTTCTTTTGGTTAGGTTCCTCCATGCCTACATTTTAGGGATCACAATGTATGAATTGATATAATGATTTGTATGATGAATAACAAAAGTAGTCCCATTATATTCATTTATTATGCCTTTTTTTTTGTTGTGCTTGTACTTGTTCTCTTGAAATTATGTTTGTTGCTTTGTTGTTGCCCTTTGAGCTAGTGTTTTGGCTTTGTAGGCTTTGAATTAGATGCTGATTTTTTTTTATAGAATTACTAATCTATCTTGTGGTTAGCTTGTTATAAGGCGTATTAGACAAATGTCCTATGGTCCCTTTTATAAAGCTTTTTTGAGGGCTTATGACATTTGATATTAGAGAGAAATTCTATCTTTGTTGGTGCCATGATGACAAAGGTGAACAATACTAAGTAAGTGTGTATTAAGGTGCTAAAGAAAAGAGTAGAGGCACATAAGGCTGCGGTAACTAAAGTGAGTCATCTAAAGAATATTTTTGATAAAATTTGGATGCTTAACATTGTGATAGCGAAAGTTAATGTGCTTAAAACCATTATGAGAAAAGTTAATGTTCTTGAACTAATCTTGGTTAAATTACTTTCTTATGAGGGTTAACTAATAGAGTTTGAGCCTCCCCTAAATCATGTAGACCTTTAAGGAGTGGTGATGTAGAAAAGTTAAAGGAATGGTTGGAGGGTCAAGTGTCTTATGTGGAGACTCTTAAGAAGTTACCTAATGACATTAATGAAAGCCATAAAAGCATTGGTGAGGCTCTTGATACTTTAATTGAGGATATCAAGGAAGCAATCTTGTCCTTACACAATGAGGTGCAAATTAACATAAAGGTAGAGGAGTTATCCAATAGAGGTAGTTTTAGAGGAATGTCAATATTTGGGACCAAAATTCTAAAACCCACACCCTTTTTAGAGGCTTAAGACTCAAAGATGGTTAATAATTTTTTGTTTGATATAAACTATATTTTAAGGCACTTAAAGTGCATATAAATGAGCAATGATTAAAAATCGCTCTTATGTATGTTTGTTGATGATGTGAAATTGTAGTGGCAAACTAAAGTTAAAGAAATGAAAACTAGCCAATGTGTTGTGACATTGTGAGAAGAATTTAAGTGAGAACTAAAGGCCTAATTCTATAAAAAAAAAAGAGGTTTAACACTTGCGCTCAACTAAATGAGTTAAGTCATACCACCTCCATCAAAGAAGATGTGAGATAGTTCTCAACCCTAATCCTCAACATGCCAAACATCGTCGAGGTCAACAGAGTACACTGCTTTATCACTGGATTAAAGCCAATAGGCCAAGCGAGAATTGCAATGAATGAGATTCGAAGATGTTAACTTAGCCATTACGGTAGTTAAAAGTTTGAAGGATTACTTAAAGAGCAGTACCAAGAGAAAGTTTAACCCTTTTATGAAAAGAGACAATCGTCCAACTAAGTGGGTGAGGAATTTTAATTGTAACACTAATCGACAAACCTTACAATATGGGAATTTTGAGCAAAAGAGTTGGAGCTTTAATGGTACTTAAAGGAGATTGGGGAACAACAAAGGGTGGATAAAAATTACCCTTAACCTTCATAAGAGGAACTTTGGCCAACAACTAATAAAGTCCTCCAGGTATGACAAGCCCACAAAGAGGAATTTGTCTAACATAAAGTGTTTTCTATTTAGTGGACCATATTAGGTTGCATAATATTTGCATAGTGGAGCCTTGAATTCTATTAAAATAATTGAACACATACAAATAAAAAATAACCATTAAAAGGGAGATGAAAATAAATAGTTTATGATGGGAGCTCTTAAATTCCTGGGTGCGTTGGAAAGGTAAGTGGAACAATGTGCGTTGGAAAGGTAAGTGGAACAATAAAGGATGAAACACTGAAGGAGACTTACGTATATTGACTTAAAGATAAATGATAAACTCTTTTGGACTTTCATAGACATGAGAGTTACTGATAACTTTATGATTGATAATGTGGCGAGTTGATTATAACTAAATATGGAAATGGACATAGGAAAAATCAAAGTAGTGAACTCTCAAGCTAAGAAAACTATGGGCATAGCTTAAGAGGTACCATATAGTGTTGGGGTTGGACTTCTTGACTCAAACTAGGACTATTCCCATTCTTTAACTAACTGTTGTTGATGATGAAGGAAAGTTTTTGCTTTTGGCCAAATAACTATAAAATTTCTAGGCCACATAATGGAAAAGGATCGCATCCATATGGATCTATATAAGGTCAAAACAATTTAAGAGTGGAAAACTTTACCTGCCTAACTAAACTTTGTCCCTTTTGGAACTTGAGAACTACTATAAACAATTTATAAAAAGGTATTTGGAAAAGGTGCTTCCATTAATAGAGTTATTAAAGAAGACTAATAGTTAGGAGTGGACTGCTAGTTGTTAAGAAGCTTTTAACACAGTCAAGAAAATGCTTGTTGAAGATCTAGTACTTATTGTGCTAATATGTCGAAACCTTTCAAAGTTCAGATTGATGCCTCAAATGTTGCATTAGGAGGGGTATTAATGCAATAAAATCACCATATAGCTTTTAAAAGTAGAAAGCTAAGTGAGATACTTATGAAAAAGAGTTGTTAGTGGTCCTTCATTACCTACGAATATAGAGATAGTATTTATTGGGATTAAAATTTATGGTAAAGATATAAAACATAGTTAGCTATTTTTTAATGCAACTAAAGATGAATCCAAAACATGCATAGTGGCAAGAAAAATTGACTGAGTTTGATTTTCATATGGAATATAAGTTTAGGAAGAGCAATATAATGGCAGATGCATTGAGCTGAAGAGCTGAGTTACTGATGATGAAATAATTAGTTAATTTATCCACGAGTCAAGTGGCGATGTCCATTTGATATCATATCAAGTAAAATTTAGGAAAAGATTGCAAGTTGTTGTTATAATCAACTTAGCTAAACATGAGAAAAGAAGACAATTCTTATGGAAAAAATGATCTTATAGTTGCCAACAAGTACCAATTGTATGTATCTAAGATTGAAACTTGCGAAAGTTTTTACTCTACGAGTGTCATGCAGAGTAAAGATAAAAAGGCATTCAATCGCAAAGATAGAACTAATAATAAAGATAATAAAAGAGATCTTAGCAAAGTAAGTAATAGCTTCTAACCAATGCAAATATAAGGAGTATTTAGTGAAGTGGAAAGGTTAAGGAGAGGAAGAGAGTAATTAGGACAATGAAGAAGATATTCAAGCATTCAAGTACAAGATTGATAAATTTATTGGGTTGTAGTTGATAAGGAAATCAACAGTTTAAGTGAGAGAAAATGTCAAAAGGTAGCATTTTGGAGTTTTTGGGGCATTTTAAAAATTTCATATTTTATTTTATTTTATTTTGTGTAATTTTGGGATGTCATAAGTGAAACATTTTGATTATCTTTTTACTAACTCTCAGTATGTTTCTTATGGTTTTTAGAAGGGAGCGACTAGTTATCAAGGAGAAACACAATATCTAAATGTGTGCACTTCTCTTGAGTAGACTTTCATTACCTACATCTTAAAAACACACTGTTTAAATTGATGTAATAATTTTTATAATAAATAATAGAAGTAATCTTGTTATATTCATTTGTTGTCCTTTTTAAATGTACTTATACTTATGTTGGGAATTGTGCTTATTATTTGTTCTTGGCAAAATTCATATTTACACCCCTATACTTTCTATATTTTTAACTTTAAACCTCTCAAGTTTCATTTTATGTATATAAACCCTTGTACTTTATGCATTGAAAATTGTAAACCTTCTATAATTTTTTTTTTTATAAAATTAATAATTGACTTTAGGACCGAATTGTTAAAAAGCCTTCTAAATAGGGATGTAAACAAGTCGAACTGCTTATGAGTAGCTTGGTATTCGACTTAATAAAAGCTTGTATATTGAAATTTTTTTAATAAACGAGCCAAACTCAAACTATACAAAACTTAGCTTGTTAAAATTCGCAAACAAATTCGAATAAAAATTTACGTGCCAACTCGTAACTTTAGTATTTAATTATATTTTTATAAAATATATTATAATTTATGTAATGAATAATTTATTTTTAATGTATAATTTTAATTTATTATTTATATTTTTTAAATTTTTTTATATTCATTTAAATTTACAAACAATTTATAATTACTAAATAACATAACAAACTTGATTCAATTATAAATTAAATAGTGCTAAATGACATAACAAACTCGATTCAATTATAAGTTAAATAAATTTAAAGTAGTCAAAGCTCCATTCGAATCGATTACTGCCTTGCTTCTAAACAAATGCTTTACGGTCCCTATTGTTAAGTTTTTTTTTGAGGGCTGTGATGCACGCCATGACTAAGGAAGAAGCTGGGGATTACCGGCCCAACAACACGCCAGCTTTCTCTTCCTCTTTTATCAACTACACACACCACGTCCCTCTGACACTCCCTCATTTCTCTCGCCCACCACTAAGCCCTGGGATGAAACCCACCGACTCGGCCATCATCGCGTCGCGTCACATTAAAAGTAAATCTCATTACAAACCCTAAACAACGCACACACACAGAGACAGCTCCACCTATCAGCTCAACCCAAATCCACAAACACCAGATTTATTATTATTCTCCATCGCTCCCTTTCCTTCCTTGTTCTACTCGGTATCTTCTTTTCTTTGTTTCCACTTTCACTCCATCTCTAATTCTTTTTTTTTTTAAATAAAAAATTGGCGTTGATATTAAGCAGTTCTCGGATTTTTTTTGTTGATTTATTTTTACTTTTATTGAAGATTTTTTACGGTTTTTTTTCATTGTGTGAACTGGAATTCAAAATGGTGAACAGTTCGCTGCACTATATGCTTCCTAGCAAGAGAGCAGGTGGAGGAGAGGTTGCTGTTGTAGAAGGAGGAGGAAAACCGATACACAACTCCGCCGCCACCACCGATTCTCTCCTTAAAAAGCCTCGCTTAATTTCCGATTCCGATTCTGACTCCGTCGTCTCGGCCACCGCCACTACCACTGCTTCAGCCACGGGAAACGCTAAGAGTGCCACTTTCAACAGCAGTGCCAGCGCCAGTGACAAGGCTGTTGAATCGTCGCCGATCATGACTCTAGGTAATGGAAAGTCGCAGGACATTGATGAAGATCTCCACAGTCGTCAGCTTGCCGTCTACGGCCGTGAGACCATGCGCCGGCTTTTTGCTTCTAACATTCTCATTTCAGGAATTCAAGGCCTTGGTGCTGAGATTGGTATGCGGATGATTTTTTTTTTTTTAAAAAGATACTTGGATCATGGATTGTTAAATTTTGTTTAATCTAAATGATAATCGCAATGCAGCGATTGATCTGTCATGGCCTATGATAACTGATTAGGGATTTGATTTTTCTCTTTTGATTTTCTATTTGATGCAGCAAAGAACTTGATTCTTGCTGGGGTTAAGTCAGTGACCTTACATGATGAGGGAGTTGTTGAGTTGTGGGATCTATCTAGCAACTTTGTGTTTACAGAAGATGATGTTGGCAAGAATCGAGCCCTTGCTGCAGTTCACAAGTTGCAAGAGTTGAATAACTCTGTTATGATTTCTACTTTAACTGATCAATTGACAAAAGAGCAACTCTCTGATTTTCAGGTAACATTTCCTGCATTGTCCTAAGCTAATGTACAACGTTGATGACTGCTTATGTATTTGTGTTTGCCATGGAACTTTTAGTTTGCCTGAAACTATGAAATGATATGTAGCTATTACTTGTTTGCTTGCGTGCAGAATGATGCTCTTTATGTATGTTAATGGATGTTGTATTTTGACGAAGTATATATCATAAGATTTTAACTTTGCAGTGAGAATCTGTGTTCTGTGAGATTAACAGAAAGATAAACTGGAAATTTTGACATAGCACAAGCAAGTTTGTTATGTGGTCATTTTTGAGTTTGTGACACATTGATTGTGTCTTTTAAATGTTGTTGCTTGCTTTTGTCAAAAGATTGCCAAATGCAAGTTTTTTATTATTATTTATTTTTTTTAAGGTTTTGGCTTTCATTGGCATGCTTGCAATTTTTTAGATGTTCCGCAATTTTGAATTCTGTCATTTGGAAAAATGACATTCATATTTATTTATTTAATTAACCATTTTTGCTTCTCTATGTGTTGAGGTTTGTTATTTAGCTTAATAAATTTTGGCATGGATTTCTTCTGGTTATCAGGCTGTAGTGTTCACGGACATCAGCCTAGAGAAAGCAGTTGAATTTGATGACTACTGCCACAATCACCAGCCTCCTATTGCCTTTATCAAATCTGAAGTACGGGGCCTTTTTGGTAGCGTATTTTGTGACTTTGGCCCTGAATTTACAGTGCTTGATGTTGATGGTGAGGACCCACATACAGGCATAATTGCCTCCATCAGCAATGATAATCCTGCTCTTGTGGCATGTGTTGATGATGAGAGGCTTGAGTTTCAGGATGGGGATTTGGTTGTGTTCTCTGAAGTTCAGGGTATGATAGAGCTGAATGATGGAAAGCCAAGAAAGGTTAAGAATGCAAGACCCTACTCATTTCAGATTGATGAGGACACCACAAATTATGGTGCATATGTGAGAGGTGGTATTGTGACACAAGTGAAGGAACCCAAGGTGTTGAACTTTAAGCCATTACGGGAGGCACTACAGGATCCAGGGGATTTCCTTCTCAGTGATTTCTCCAAATTTGATCGCCCGTCACTCTTACACTTGGCATTTCAGGCACTTGATAAATTTATTTTAGAATTACGACGTTTTCCAATTGCTGGATCAGAGGAGGATGCTCAAAAATTTATTTCTTTGGTTATCAGCATCAATGATAGCTCCACTGATGGGAGGATTGAAGAGATTGATCAAAAGCTTCTTCGTTATTTTGCATTTGGTGCTAGGGCTGTGCTGAATCCCATGGCAGCTATGTTTGGTGGTATTGTTGGTCAGGAAGTTGTGAAGGCCTGTTCTGGGAAGTTCCATCCCCTTTTTCAGGTAGTCTTTTTGAATTAGGTATTTGACATTTTAGTGAATAGGGAAGGTTGACTTAATGGTCCCTACTTGAAACTATGGCCATTTTTTTTTCCTGGATGATTGCCAATCAATTGAATGAACTCAATATTATCACATTGTCATGAGTTTTCTATTAAACTATTTTTTAATCTTGAAACTTATTTACACAACTGTTTTATGTGTTTTATGCTTGTATTATTTACACAGCTGATGTGCATATATATATTTTCTTTTGTGGACAGTTTTTTTACTTTGACTCAGTCGAGTCCCTTCCATCAGAACCTCTGGATCCTGATGATTTGAGGCCGTTGAATAGCCGTTATGATGCACAAGTTTCAGTCTTTGGATCTAAGATTCAGAAAAAACTGGAAGATGCCAACATTTTTATGGTAGGATCTGGTGCCCTTGGGTGTGAGTTCTTAAAGAATTTGGCTTTGATGGGGGTCTCTTGTGGTGAGAAAGGGAAGCTGACAATTACAGACGATGATGTTATTGAAAAGAGTAACCTTAGCAGGCAGTTTCTCTTCCGAGACTGGAACATTGGACAGGCTAAATCAACTGTTGCTGCTTCAGCTGCTGCTTTGATTAATCCTTGTCTCAACATTGAAGCACTGCAAAACCGAGCTAGCCCTGAGACAGAGAATGTATTTGATGATACATTTTGGGAGAATCTTAGTGTTGTTATAAATGCTCTAGATAATGTCAACGCTAGGCTGTACATTGATGCAAGATGCTTATATTTCCAGAAACCTCTTCTGGAATCAGGGACCCTAGGTGCCAAGTGCAACACTCAAATGGTCATTCCTCACCTGACTGAAAATTATGGTGCCTCACGAGATCCACCTGAAAAGCAAGCTCCTATGTGCACAGTTCACTCATTCCCACACAACATAGATCACTGCTTGACATGGGCCCGATCAGAGTTTGAGGGTTTGCTTGAGAAGACTCCAGGTGAAGTTAATGCATTCTTGAACAATCCAAGGGAATACATGTCTGCAATGAGAAATGCTGGTGATGCTCAGGCAAAAGACAACTTGGAGCGAGTTCTGGAATGCCTTGACAAGGAGAGATGTGTGATGTTTGAAGACTGCATCACCTGGGCTCGTTTGAAGTATTGCTCTTGGTTTTTTTTTTTTTTTTAATTTTAAAGTTCACTTTTTCTTTACTAGGCTTCTAATGGTGTGTTCTCCATGGAACCAGATTTGAAGACTATTTTGTTAATCGTGTGAAGCAGTTAACATTTACTTTTCCTGAGGATGCAACAACAAGTAATGGAACACCATTCTGGTCTGCTCCAAAGCGTTTCCCACATCCACTGCAATTTTCAGCTGATGATATCAGTCATCTCCATTTCATTATGGCAGCATCTATCCTGCGTGCGGAAACATTTGGCATTCCTGTTCCTGATTGGGTTAAGGTTCCTACGATGCTGGCTGATGCGGTTAGCAAGGTGATTGTCCCTGATTTTGAGCCCAAGGAGAATGTGAAGATTGAGACTGATGAGAAAGCCACAAATCTTCCTGCTTCATCAATTGATGATGCTGCAATAATTGATGAGCTTATCATGAAGTTAGAAAAATGCTATCAGCAATTATTGCCTGGATTCACAATGAATCCAATTCAGTTTGAGAAGGTTTTTCCCTCTATTCCTTTGGTTAAATTATTTTGTTATGTAGAGGCGTGTTCAAGCATATTTTCATTACTTTATCCTTTTGCTCTTGGATGCCATCAATATTGGACAGATTTTTGCCTGACTAACTCGTTTTTGTATGGTTGGCTTGTGACATGTGAATGTGTAAAGTAGGAAATGAAGATAAATGAACCCCCTCCCCTATCCTACAAGTGGTTCAGTGTCTGCCATCTGCTTTGGGTATATGTCAGTAATTACTGCTGATGAAGATTTTCTTGAGAGTTACTTCTTAAGGTTGATAAGTTTAGGTTTCTATCTGATTTTGAGGAAGCTTGCTTGACTTTTTGGTTCCCCTTTTTTGTTGTGGTTTACCAACGTGGATCTGTATGCATCATGGCAGCGCTTTAGGATTATGTGTTATGATTAGTGTATGTAATAATTGATGCTGTACAAAAAAATGTCTATTATTCACATAAAGATACTCATTGAGAAAAGTTATGAATTGAATGTGTAGTCCTGTTATGCTTCATGTTTTTATCCTAGTAATTGATGCGCATAATTATTTTTGGTCATGACATGTTCAAGAGGATGTAGATATGGACTTGGATGCACTGTTATGCGCTTGTAATTATCTCCTTGTGCAGGATGATGACACTAACTATCATATGGACTTGATATCTGGACTTGCAAATATGAGGGCAAGGAATTATGGCATTCCTGAAGTTGACAAGCTCAAAGCGAAATTCATTGCAGGACGGATCATCCCGGCTATTGCAACCTCAACTGCCATGGCAACTGGTCTTGTTTGCTTGGAACTGTATAAGGTTTTAGATGGAGGACATAAAGTGGAGGATTACAGAAACAGCTTTGCCAACTTGGCGCTCCCTTTGTTCTCCATGGCTGAGCCAGTTCCACCTAAGGTGATCAAGCATCAAGATATGAAGTGGACAGTGTGGGATAGGTGGATCTTGAAAAACAATCCAACATTAAGAGCGCTTCTTGAATGGCTGCAAAACAAGGGCTTAAATGCTTACAGCATTTCATATGGCAGTTGTTTGCTCTTTAACAGCATGTTTCCTAGGCACCGAGAACGCATGGATAGGAAGTTGGTTGACCTGGCTAGGGAAGTGGGTAAGGCAGAATTGCCGGCATATAGACGGCACTTTGATGTGGTGGTTGCATGCGAGGATGATGAAGACAATGATATTGATATCCCTCAAATTTCCATTTACTTCAGGTAGGTTTTAGGCCTTGAACATTAGCATTTGATCTTTAGGATGAGAAACGAGTGCTATCAGTCTCCCTTTACCGAATTTTAGTTGATATGATCAAGTGAATGGGATATATGTGGTCATGACTATTTCAAATATTAATTACAAGCTGTACCAGTTTAATATTTGCTTTGCATTTGTGTCTTGTGGTTGTGATGCGAGTTATGTGCAAGGGTAATTTCTCTTCGTAATTGCTCATCTTATTTGGTTGATGGTGTTGCGGAGTACAGATATGTTCTATGCAATTTTTTGTGATTAAGTAAAGCTGAGCCCATATCTTCTTAAGTACCTACTGATGTTGTAGTGTCCGTAGACTGTAGTGTGTGAATTACCATTATTAGTGGCTCAATGCATTGTTTGGCCTATCAACTTCTGACATTTATTAAACTTTTATGTTGAACTTTTTTTTTTTCACATTTTAATTTGTTCTTTTTTTATTTTAACTTAGGAATAATTACAAATTTGAGGTATAAGCTTTTCAATTCTTTCTATTTGATGGTCTTTTTTTTAATAAAGTGTTTGAACTTTAAAAAAATATATTAATATAGTATTTCCGACTGATTTGATGTTGATTGAGTTTTGATTTAGATTAAATTAGATATATTTTTATTTCAGTTATTAGTCATGTCATGTGTCATATATATTACATTATTTAAAGAATAAAGATATTTTTATTATTTTATTAAATATTATGAATTGATAAAAATAATTTGAATATTAATTTCTACTATAAATATAAAGAGTAATTGAATAAATGTAATTTTATCCTTTAAATAATATAACACATGTGACAAATGATATAATTAATAATTAGAATAAGAGTAGGTACTGTTTGATTTGATTGAACATCCAATTAACATCAAATTGGTTTATTTACGAACAAAAATCGGAGAACAACACATCAAAAATGAATTCGGGGCAGCACTCTCCCAGATCATGGTCCCCGCCATAGAGCTTGAAGCTCTAGCAATCTCGTGAGCGACATATTTGATCTGCTCATTTTAATACACCAGGTTGTGCACAAGAAAACTAGACGAGTAGAGAGAAGGGGGCATTAGTGGTAAAGATACGAGGGTCAAAGATTAACTTTTTACTTTAATCACTTATGCCCTAAAAATTCACTGTATGGGAGGTAAGTGAAATAACGCCTTGAGACTGGCATTTTGAGTGATAAAGGAATATTAGAATAATCCAACATTAATCATAATTAAAAATTTGGTCTTGTTTTATCATATATATACTGATGTAGAATAACAAATGTATATTTTGTACTTGAAAGAATACTTTTAGCTAATAAGCCTCTAAATTTGATTGTACGGTGGCACCTTCACATCTCCAATCTGAACTCACTTTCTCCATGCTGTAACTCTGACTAATGGAGTTCCTCTCCACTCCAAAATCATCTCATTGTTCCACTCTCCTCCAACTCTCACCTCATATAAACTTTGCTTTCCTTTCACCATCTCTTTAGCTTCCTCCAAGCTTTCACTGCTCATTCTCAAACCTTCCAGGCTAGTTCCCGTTTGGCATTCCTTCATTTCCGTCCACCTCTGAAACCAAGCTTCAGAGGAGATAAAAGGTGTGGCAAACAGACTTTCCAGCGCCATCCTTGCAGAATCAAGATGACTAGGCAAATTCATCTCGATTGATTCAAGCAAGGCTTGGTAATGCACTAAATTCCCTTCAAAAAATGAAGCAAAACCTGAGCACATTTTCAGATTTTCCCAAGCATCTCCTTCTCCAAAAGTAATGATACCCCTGTTGCTGGTACTACAGTTAGCAGAATTAGCCATCAAATCCTCAGCTACTCTTACAAATTCTTCCACTACCTTTCTACTTCTCAATCTACCCATATGTGGAAGCCCTGTCATACAATTGAACGCTAACCATTCTTTCCCGCCACCTCTTTTCTTTGTTCTCTTTATCTCACTCACCAAATCCTCAATCCCCACCTCCTCTACTTTTAATTTCAGACCAAAAATTCTAGCATGATCAACTAGTCTCCGCTTCACCTCTTCGAAACTCCACATCAAAGGAGCATGCTCACCATCCTCCTCTTCCCATTTGATTGTAGTTAACCTGATTCCTTTTTGTAGCCCTGCCAAGGCCTCGAGCATTGGAGGCCATTGAACACCTTCCCCCATATCAAAATCAACTATATGTATCGTCTTTGCATCAGCTGGCATAGCTTCAAGAATTGCAGAATTAGCAGCGAAATGAGCGAATCTTCCATAAGGGAAAATTTGGTAAAATGCCCTGAAGGCCGCCTCAAAGTTTTTGGAGGATTCTTGTTTTAGGTAATACCCCTGCTTTTCAAGATGCTGAGACAGGTTGAATGCTAGACGTAGCAAAGGTTCGCCAGCTGCCAAGCTGACTTTCTCACTTACACATCTCATAATCACATCTGCAAGCTCATTCTGATGATTCTCAGTTGCCTCTCCATAAGCCTTGAGGAGATGAAGCACACTCAACCGGCTTTCGACTTCAGATTCTTGCCCTGGCAAGATGAGTGAAGATGTTTGAATTGGTGTTGATGCTGCTACTACTTCATTAGACTTTATTGAAGGACTAGGACTCCATCCTTCTTTCACTTCATTAGAAGAAGGAAAACTTTCCTCACTTTCACAAGACTGGCCATATAAAAATTCAATATCTCCATTAAAATTAGGTTGAAAACATTCATGATCAAGCAACAGGAAATCCTCAACAGACAGAGCTTGTAAGTGATCATCACAACAAGCTGGTGATTGAGCAAATTCATTAGGAAACAAGGTAGATAAACCAGGAATTGATGAACTGTCAGAGTTAGTGTCCTCAGGTGTTGAAAATGAAGAAGAAAATTCACAGGCAGCATCAACATGGACATCCATGTCCATAAAACCATAATCAAAACTTGAATTTATGGTACTGTAGAAAGACCATGAAGGGTGAAAGAAAGCTTCATCAGATTGAGAATCCATGATGAAAAGATAATTGGTTTTTTCGCGAGAAAGTAAGAGGCAGTTGGGCGTAGAATTTTGATCATACTGTTAGTCATATTTATATTAAAATTGAATGAACAATGTAGAGATGATGACTGACCAGCAATCACTTTCAATCACTTTCTTAAGAGTTTTATTTCAAACAGCTTCCCATCTTATTCTCCTTCTTTTCTTGGCAGCTTCTTGTGGAAATGTATCCTCCCATTTCCATGCATATCTTTCCATAAATTCAATTGCTAGTACTTTGATCCAATACCTTGAATTACACAAAATATTGATCAAAATATATTTCATACCAGAACTATAATTATTGTTATTAAATTTTAGAAGTTGAAATAAATTTATAAAAAATAAAAAATATTATGATTTTTTTTTTATATCGATATAACTAAAATACAACAATAAATTTAGTTATTTTGTATAAGGGTTGTGATCAAATTTATATTTTAGAAAGGCTAAATTAAACAAAATAAATAATTAAATATATATATTATTAATTATCTCAATTTTTTAAACATATATTCCTAATCAAGACATTACTATTAAACATTCATGTCATTTTAATGGAATTACCTTTCACTTATTAAGAAATTTTTAAAGACCAAGATTTCAGTTGGTCTTCTGTATGAAGCAACAACTAATTGATGTGGGTGGTTTGAAAAAATTATTGAAACAAGACAAATTAGATCTCCACACAAATGACTTTGTAATCATCAAAAAAATAATATTTCTTATTTATACCCAAATTATATTATTTAACATAAGCTTGTAAATTACATGTAAATTTCATGGGGTCTACATATATCATTTCATATATTATGGTGTATAAGACTTTAGCGTTTACCATTTTCTTGTCTTGTTAAAGGAAATTATGCTTTTTTTGCTTTCTTTTCTTGTATATTCAGTTTGACAAAAGCTCCGTGTATTGCTTCTAATTTAAGGGCAATCAATCATCATATCAACTATCAAAATAATTAGGGTGGAAATTTTTGCAATTCATTTCTGTTACATAATTATCCTCTATTAAAAAATTTTATTCTTTTATTAGTTATAATTACTAAAACTATCATTTTTTTTATTTTTTTCTAAATTTATTGTTTGATATTTAACATTTTAAAATTACTTGTAATTGAATTTTTTTTTGTGCGTTAATAAAATTTGATATAATTAGTTATTATTTTTATAGGTACTCTTTAACTTTTAACTCATCTTGCTTGTAAAATTTGAACCAATTATAGTAAATAACATATCTTTAATTTTTTATAAAGTTTTTTTTATATATCATATACATATAATTTTTTTATTTTTTATCATCATTTTTAAAAAATAATTTAAAAATCATTATCAAAATTCAACAATAATTCATCATATAAAAAGTATTCATAAATTTAATGAATAGAGCTAAAATCAATTTACATGTAATTTATATTAAATATATCCAAACAAATACTCTAATTAAATTACACTATGAATGTAATAACTCTAATTTTTAAATTATTTTATTTTATAATGAGATATGCAGTGTTAATAAGATTTTAAAATTTTATTGATTTATTTTCATTATTTTTGATTAATTATTATTATTTTATATTTAATTGGATTTTCCTACATAAATATATTATTTTTGGTCATTTAATTTGCATGATTATTTTAACATTATTATTTCTATTAATGTTTTATCAAATTTTACTATTTATTTTGTTATTAAATTGTTTTATTATTTATATTGTTATTTTATGTATTATATTTATTTATTAATATATGTTTGTACATTTGTGCACGTGTGAGTTTATATATATATATATATATAATTTTGTGGTAAGAAATGATTTGGTATAATATAGTATTATATTATATAGTTTTATTATTATATTAATATATATTATAATATATAGTTTAATATATATATATATATATACATAAACATACAAACATAAAACGTAGAATACATATTGTGTTCTTCATCTCCCCACATCATCCCGTTTCAAGCTCGTCAGTGTGACTCCCTCTCCTCCGGCCGGACTGCCCTCCTTCATGTTACCTTCCACTGCCCTTTCTCCTTCTTCTCCAGTGCCGACATTGACTGTAACCTGCAGAGATCGACACTTCACTTTTCTGGCCAACTCCTTTTTTCGACCATCATTCTTTACGTTTTTGGTGCTGTTTGACTCCTTTAACACTAGTGAGCATGAATCCAAGCTTTTTTTGAGCTTTAATCACCTATTTCTTGAGTTTTCTTGAATTTTAGTTTTTGAGCTTTAGGGTTTTTGATTTTTTTTAAGCTTAATCTTCATGATTCACACAAATTTCCTTCACAAAAGATGATCTTGGTAGCTTAATCTACATGTATATATATTTTTTGAATTTTTTGAATTTATTTTAATTTTTGTGATTTTTTGAATATTTTATTATTATTTAATTAATTTTTTTAAATTAATTTATTTAATTATAAAATTTGTTGATTTAGTGTTTTATGGGTTATTATTATTAATTTTAGTGTTGAGATTATAATTTTTGTGATTTTTATGTAATTTTTATAAATATTTTTATATTATGTCAATATTAGAAAATTAGGTTATATTTGTGTTTTTTTTTGAAATTATTGTTTAATAATGTGCTTTAGTTAATATTAGTAATATTAATGTTGAGAAAATAATTTTTATACATTTATAGAATTTTTATAGAATTTTTGAGTAATATTAGTATATTATGTGTATTTTTGTATTATATGGTTAAATACATAATTTTGTTAAGATTATAGTTAAATATTATGTTTTAGTTGATTTTATAATTATTTAAGGTACTAAAATGATTTTTACAAATTATTTACTATTTTTAGCTAATTAATACTAATTTTCAAAAATTGTTTTCAAATAATATATTATTTACTAAATTGGTAATTAAATGGGTTTTTAGTAATTTTTAATATGTATTTAGACTATTTTAGTTATTTGAATAAATAAATTGAATTTTTAATAATTTATATTGAATTATTGAGAAATTAGATTTTTAATAATATTATATTATTATTTTGAGATTTTTACGTAATTATTGAGAAAATAATTATTTTTAGTGTTTTAATGTTAAATATGTAATATTTTTCTATTTTGAGGATATTTGTGTAATTTCTTGATTTTTTAAGTATATTTATTATATTATCTGAATTTTTGGTGAATTGTGGACCTCGGTTGGGGAATTGTGCAGTTCGGGATCCCAATCGAGAGTTGTGTGAATTCTGATTTTTGAAGTGTGTTTTTCTTGCAGGACCGGCTCTACTTTTTAGTAGAGAGATGTCCATTTTACAGAGGAGGTTCTGTTGAATTTTTGGTAGAATTCTCGTAAAACGTGATATCGAGTCAACTTTGAAATTCTGTGTTCTAAAATGTTAAATCAAGTCTCTATAGAGCTTAAGTTAGATTTATTCTGATTTCTGTAATTATTTTATTTGTTTAGTTGCACCGAGACTGAGGTCTAGTAGATCAGGCCAGTCAGACTAGTCTCATGGAGCGCAAACCTGTGAGTTGTTATTTTATATTTACATTGCATTTAGGATGCATGTTTTAGCACATATTCATTTTTTAATTGTATTTATTCATAAAGTGTTTTATTAAAATGTTTAGTATATTTTAAGTATATTTTTGATATATTTCTAAATAAATGTATGTTATATTATTGATTTATATATAAATTATTTTTAGTATACTATTGGTTTATTTTTGGTATATTTCATGATTGATTTAAATTTATTTTATATATATATATTTGAAATATACTTAGTTTGTTTTAGGTATATTTCCGGTATATATATGGTTTATTTTGTTACAATGAATGACATTATGCATTATTTATTTTCTCGTATGAATGTTTTATTTTAAATGAAAAATATCGATAGAACGTGCAACCTAGTGGGCAACATTAGGACTGTGTACATATCGGTGCAATAGATTTAGGGTTGAATGAGAATCATTTGTGGTATTATGATTTGATTGAGATGTGATGTAATTAATGGTGTGATTGCTGGAGCTCAGTTGACTAAGTGTCTTAGGACCAATCACACTAACAGTCAGATTGCTGGAGCTCGGTTGACTTAGTATCTCAGGACCAGTCTACTGTTCATATGGAATAAGTGAATTTATTTGGAATTAAGTGAGTCTGTATGGCTAGAGTGATGCTATTGTTGATTGAGGTTACGATTAAATAGAGTTCTATTTGATCCTTCATAAACTTATGTTTTCAGTACAATTATATAAAGTGATTTTCAACATCTGTGTGAATTGCTTGTATATATATTTATTATATACGAATTTTTTATTGCATTTGACATATAGGAAATGCATGTGTATATATTATAATAATTCACTCAGTGAGGTCTGACTTCCCTCAGTTGACATTTTTATAGGAGAGTCTTTTTCTTCAAGCTTCAACAGTAGATCCATCCACCGGATTTCTTCCGTCCAAGCTCTTTTATGTAAATTATCTACTTAATTTTATATTGTATTCTAGAAAACTGCAGCAGTCATATTTTGCATCAGTAGTGAGTTGTATTTATAATTAATGTATGTGATTTTAATTCAGAGGTCTTTCTTTGAATATTGTATTAATATATTTATGTTATGATATGAAAGAGATTATTTTTATTACATTGGTTTATAATTTTAATTATGGTGCATATTTATTTTATTTTATTGCATGCTTTTATTTTAAAACTTACTATGAGTTCTGGATTCGAAAGAATTATCATTCCCTATCACTGGTCATGACCTCCGGTTTGGGTTGTGACAACGAAAAGTCCATTTGATAAAAAAAATATATATATAACACTTACTGTTCTATTATTAATATGTTATAACACTTGTCTTAAAAATTAAAATTACAACAATTTTTTATATTATGAATTTTCATTAAATTTTTGTAATATATTTTTTTAATCATTCAATTTGATTTAATATTATTTTTTTTTAAAATAATGATAAAAAAATAAATATAAAATAATGTACATATGATATTAAAAGACTGTTCATAAAAGTAAAACTTAAAAAACTGTTCATAAAAAGTGATAAAAGATTGTAATTTTTTTTAATAATTGGTGCGAGTTTTATAATTGTCTGAACAAATTAAAAAGATAAAAAGTACTTATAAAAAAGTAATTGACAATGCTAAGTTTTTTAATGTAAAAAATGATATAAGCTCAATAAAAAGAGTATAGTTTGAGAATAGTAGTTAATGAAAAAATTATATAACTTGAAATTTCAAAAAATAAAAAGAATGTAAAAATAAATTGACGGAGTGCAAAAATCTCCACTCAATAATTATGCTAAAGATTTATAATTATATAATATTTTTATTAATAAAAAAGCTAAATAATTTGATGCAAAAATTAATTATAAAATAAAAATATTTTTGATAAATTACATAACATGAGCTTTTGTAATCATCAGAGAAAAAAAATTTTCTTATTAATATCCAAAATATATATTTAACATAAGCTTGTAAATTTCATGGGGTCTCTCTCTCTCTCTCTCTATATATATAGCGTTTACCATTTTCTTGTCTTGTTGAAGGAAATTATGCTTTTTTTGCTTTCTTTTCTTGTATATTCAGTTTGACAAAAGCTACGTGTATTGCTTCTAATTTAAGGCAATCAATCATCATATCAACTATAAAAAAATTATGCCGAATACCCTTTTTCACCCTTAAACTTTATTTTTTTTGTCCATTTTATATATTAATTTTTTTTTAACCAATAACACAAATGAACTTCTATTTTGAACTGATTTTACCTATGGATGACAATTTTTTTATTTTATTTTACACATTATTTAATAGCGTGGACAAACGCATGAGCCTAATAGATGTGAGGTGTACGGTTGGTAAAAAAAAAACTGACGTGTTAATGTAAGCTGACGTATCCATAAGTGAAATTGGTTTAAAATAAAAGTTCATATGTTCAATTGATTAATTTTTAAAGTTGATGCATACAATGAATTAAAAGGGTGAAAGAAGTATTCAGTTTTTTTTTTTAATAGGAACATTATATAATTGGATATTAAAAATTAAAATAAATTATAATATAGTTAATAAAAATTATACTTTTATTCTAATAATATATTTTTAAAATATTTTTACAATAAGAATTTATATATTTTATATCTAAAATTAAATTATTAAACATAAAAATTACAAGTTGGCTTGCAAGTTTATATTCGAACTTATTTGCGAGCTTAATGACTCATTTAAATTTTTATAGTTTAGTTAATATTCAATAATTTTAGCCAATCTTAATATAAAAATTCTAATAAATTATTTTAATTTAGCCAAGTTAATCAATTTTAATAAAATTATTTACCTAATTAAAATTAAATGAAAATTATTAGCATAACAATAAAAAAATTAAATTCATCACTGATATTTTATTAAATTTATAATAGAATTTTATATATGCAATTGGTTAATTTTGAAAATTCATAGGTGAAATAGACAAAAAATGTAAAGTTTAGAGGTGAAATGTTTGACATATATGTCCATCTTTGCCATGTCATCACGTGTCCTTCACACGTATTTGTTATATCTGACCATAGGTGAAATTGGTTTAAAATAGAAGTTCATATATGCTATTAGTTAAAAAAAAAAAAAGTTGATATGTGAAATGAGTAAAAAGATTAAAGTTCAAAGGTGAAAAAAAGGTATTTGGCCAAAAAAAATTATGCTAAAGATTTTACAATCACAGTTTTTTTTTTGGATAAAAAAGCTAAAAAATTTGACTCAAGAATTAATTATAAGATAAAAATATTTTTTAATGAATTACATAATATGAGCGACAATTTTCTTTGACAATTTATAACTCTTCAAATAAACTGCTTAATAAAATAAATTTTTTCTTCAAAAATAGATAAAAAATAATTTTAAATTTTAATGGGTTAAACTTTAAATTCGGAATTTTTTTAATATGACTGTAAGTGAAAGTAACTAATAGATATAATTAGAGTCATAAAATAACATTAAACCCTCTCCTAAAAGAGTAAATAAGAAATTCTTTTTTAGTATATGTGTTTTTATAATATTTCTGCTTTTATTATTTTTTATTAATATATTTTTTTTGGTTCAATTTTTCTTCAAAGGCTTAAAGCCAAACAAGTTAATTAATTTTTAAACAAAATTAATTATCACTTTAAAATTTTTAATCTAATAATTGATGTATTTATAATACATCTAAATTAACATATGAATTTCTAGCAAATTCATATGATAAAGGGTATAATATTGTTGGTTTTTTAAAAACAATACTTGATGTGTGTATATTATATTATATTATAATACAACAAACAAAAAGTTGAAAGCTAAGAGTTTGATGCAACTTCGTTGAGATTGTTCATCGTTTTGAGCTTTTGTCTCGCATATGTTTAATAATAATTGTTTTATTGTAATTATTATTGCTATTAGCAGAGAAGACATACATTGATGAATTTCATAATAAATAATGTTATTTTCTTTTAAATTCCGCACTGCAAAATTTAAATTTTATACTTAAGAATCCTCTTTAATTTATACTATAGCCAATGCAACTTAGTGATTTGAAAAAAGATGATAGAAATTGGTAAATTTTTTTGAACAGTAATTGGTAAATATTAATAAATTATATACAATTAATTAAATTATTCAAATGAACTTTTATAGCAAAGATGCATGGCGCATCGTGTTAATCGCGGGATTAATTGCTTACGTGCTAATTATTTTAATCGTTTTCATGCAGATGAAGATAATGAATAATTGTTTTTTGATTATACACTTGATAAATAATTAATATAAGAGATTATATCAATTATCTACGTACGTGTGCATACAACTTTGACCGTAAGTCGGCCAAGGAATTTTTAGGATAATGGGTATCGTATCTTGGAAAATATTCATTCAATTAAATTTATATATATATCGACATGAATTTTTTTTTAATTATACAGAAATAAAATCATAGTTTTAATTGATGTATTACTTAAAAAATTTTAATCATTTGAAATAAATTAAACTATTTTGAAATAATTAAATTATATATCTTATATAATATATTTTTTACTATAAATGAAAACATTTTAATTATTTTTAAAATAATAGAGAGAACAAATAAACTAAGGACTAATAGATAAAGGGCCTCTTAAACTTGTGATACAGAGCCACATAGGTCCAATTTCAATTTTTGCATACAATTAAATCCAAAGCTTCAATTCTGGGCCATTTAAACCCAAATTGGGACTATAAGTAATGCATGCAATTCACATATTGAAGAAATAATAAAATATCAGTATATTCATATGTAATATTAGTTTGACCATTTAAAATGATTAAATCCCAAATTTCCTAAATTGATATAGAAACCCTAAAATTTTCTCTCAATTTGTGGAACCTAAATCATCTGCAAAATCAAAACAAACATGTTAAAATTTTTCGAATCGATATATGAAATAGATACTCCAAATCCTTTCATAAATAAATATATTTATTTATGAAAGGATTTGGAGTATCTATTTCATATATCGATTTGAAAAATTTTAATTCAGTCGTACTTTTATCTATTTATTACATGTTTTTATTTTCTAAGGCTTGCTACGGGTTCCGAATTCGAAAAAATTCTCGTTTCCTAGCGCCGGTCATGACTCCCAGTTTTGGATCGTGACAAAGTTGGTATTAGAGCGGAGTTTGTATTTGGGCCTAAGTTGTTAGAGTTGTGGCCCTAGTCTTTTTGAGTTGTGTTTTCTTTGAAACTACTACAATTAATTAGGTTCGAGTATATCTTTGAAAAGTTTTCCTTGCTTTAGGAATTCCGCATATCCATTAGGAGGTCTGGTTTAGGTCATGACACAACCTCTCGAATATCAATGTCTTCATCTTGTGAAGTGTCATTGAGAATGTGATATCCAACATGTGGTGGTATGAATTTTAACTATGAAGGTCGACCACGGTTATGCTATTGTAATTTAAAGGCACCAATGTGGGTTGCTTGAAGTGAACAAAATCCTGGAAGAAGGTTCTATTCATGCATTGTCAGCTTGGAGGTAAGAGATGATGTAATAAGGTTTATGTATTATTGAAGTTGAAAAGATGTATTTGTAATTACTAACTGTGTGTGCAGAAGAAGAAAAGTGGAAGGAATAAAAGATATGGAGACATAAGAGGATGTGAGTACTTTGAATGGCATGATGAACCATTTGATGCTCTAGCAATGAAGGTGATTAAGGAATTGCTTGAAGAGAATGGTAATTTGAAGTTTGAGAATGCAACATTAAAGTCTTTTGGTGGTGATAGAAATAAGCAGGAAGAATTAGGTGAATTGGAGCTTGAATTTGCTTAGCTTAAAAGGGAGATAAAAAATGCTAAAGAAGTAGGTCAGAATTATAAGTGGAAGATGTGTTTTTGGGTAGTGATTATTAACTGGTGTGTTATGTTTGTTATTATGGTTATAGTTCTTAGTAAGTAGGTATTTGGTGTTTTGGTGTGAAAAATGTAGGATTAACTGCTTTTTTGGTGTACCACCAGTTCTTGTTGTAACTGTAATGGTTGTCAAGGTGTAATTTTATAAGCACTAATAGCTAATGGAACACTTGTATTAATGATTATCATATGTATAAATGAAAGATTTTTGTTGATCATTCTCGTTTGATTATGAATTTGTGTGGAAAATTCATAGGATGTTTAACTTGCATATTGAAAGAATTATGTTAAATGGAAACCATTAACCATTATTAGAAGGTTTATAAACTTTATACATGTAAAGTGAAAAGAAATATTTACAATATTCATTCATAAATTTTGAATATGCAGTGTACATAGATAAAGATTTTGACAAAAAGTATCCAAAAATACTTAGATTTTCATAATCTGTTATAAGTCACATTGCTAACCAGATTATATATATTTGAGATTTGTTACTTATGTATACTGATCTGGATGCTGCTAAGCATCAAACAAAACATAAAAACCAAAAAACAAAAACCATTGTTGAGTTATTTCCAAGTAGGATTAGGCTTTGGAGCCAACACTTTTTTTCTTTGTCTATAAATTGGGGGTCCTTGTTGTTGCCTTAACAGCCTTAGCTATTGGTGCCCTTAGTGGAGGATTTGCTGCTTCTGAAAATGCAACTGTTTATGAACTTGCACCCTCATCTCTGGTTTTTTTCTTAGAATTTTCAATTAGTTAATCCCTTTCCAAGGCTATTTTTATTCCATTAACAACTGAAGCCCCTGCCCACTTCAAACCTGGTGCTCGACACCTCCTATATAATGGATTTGCTTGAAATTTCATCTTTTTATGATAGTATGTGCTCAAAATTCTTTGATTTTCTATTGGTATAGGTTTAACACTGTGTATGCACCTTTCTTCTAACCTGCCAAGCTACATTGAAATGCAACATAGCATATTGAAATTACTCAAAACATAAATAGAAAGGCCATTGTAGATGGCGAGGTTTAGTGCGCGTCTAAGTTTTAGCAACCACGACATTGTTTAGGCTCAGGGCCCTAGAGTACACACTGACCATTATCACAAAGACATGACGTGGAGATGAGGAGTCGTCACCCAGGGTAATAATTGAGATAAACCATTTTGGTGGTACTTGATTCTCTCAAAGCTAGTACCACAACCAAGAGATTCTAGGAATAGAATACTAACTTCTTTCAGTCTTATGTTCATTTAGAATTACTTTATAAATTATTATCTTATTCTCTATTTACATGCAATTTCATTTAAACCCTAATTGAGCATCCATCTAACCCAAAAAAGGTAACAAGTCATAAAATTACATGTAAAAAATGCATACAAATGACAATGTCCCTAAGTCTAAACTAGGTTAATTTCGTTAATTAAAATTAGCTAATTCTACATATTTTATTTACAAGTGAATTAGACTAGGGATGGGCCTACAGGTTTAATTAACTTTAGTAAACTTAAGTCTATTTATTTTAATTTAACTAAGTGAATAGTCCTAAGTCTACTAAATTTTAAAGGAAAAATTAAATTAATAAGTGAACCTAAGTTTAACTTGATTTTAAATTAAGTGATGTGATCCTAAATTATTTATTTTAGAAGAAATGAAATTAATGGCTGAGCTAAGTCTAAATTAATTTAGTTAACCTAAAAATGAGTCTAAGTCTAAATTAATCTAATGGGTCTAAATTGATTTTAATTAATTAACCTAAACCATTTTTAAGCGTATTTTTTATTAAGTGGTTTTGATCCTAACGTGGGCTTGGAGCCCAAAGAACTAAAAGATCCAAAAACAAAACCCAAACAGAAAAATCATAACAAAATCATATTAAACATAGGATTTATATGATTTTCTAAAAAAACCCTAAATCAATTTACTTGCAAGCCTAAATTAATCTAAAGCCACCATTGATTTTAATTGAATTTTACCTAATTGAACCTAAATTACTAATCAATTTTAGTGCAGAAAATATAAAATTATACTATTTCCCACTATTGGAGCTATTACAAACTACTATGCAGAAATTAAAATCAAATTAATTACAACCCAAAATAAAAGCAAATTAAAAGAACGCAAAAGTCATAAATCCTAAATCCTATGGGGGTTTTACAGATCCTAATCCATGGCATTCCATGGATTCTTCCAATGGTCACTGCCAAAATTTCATATCTCCAACCTCACCTCTAGAGTACCACAGAGTAAGGATAAAAAACAAAACAAAACCAAAAAGGTTAATTAATAAATATTCAATCGATAATTAAAAATAAAGAAATCAAATTAAAAATAAATATAAAACATAGAGAAGGAAAGAATGTTGTGCAGTGTAATTTGATGGCTCCTCAGATTAGGATTGTCATCGTTTTGAGATTGACTATGTAGTTTTTCTTGATTCTGTGGACTTTAAAAGCAAAGAACGTATTTTTTTTAAAAGGTTTTTTTTTTGCAGCTCTTCTTCTATAAGGTTTTCTCATAGCTATTTTTCATAGACTCTCTTTGCCTCTGTTTCTCTAGTTAGCCAGTTTCATAGCCTCCCTTTTTGGTTTTTAAAGCCAAACCCAACTACTTCAATTTCTGTGATCACGCAGGGAAGTTGTGTGATAGTTAGGAGCGAGATCAAGAGGAGTCTCTCAGTCTGCATTTTATTTTTTGAATTTTCAAAATTAGGATAATGAGATGATAAGCGATAGGATTTTGAAAAAATTAAAGACCCACACACAGACATGTGGTGTCCTAGTGCAATGAAAAATTGAAAAATGACAAAATTAGCATAAAAATTGTGTAAAAATCACTTTTTAGCAAAAATCGGCATTTCAGAATGCTGATTTTCACCCCATAATACCGACCGACACAAAATTTTCATCATTTTTTTCATAAAAAGGTTCTTGAAAGTTTCTAATTTCTGCAATTAAATCCCTAAAAAAATAGATTTTATAATTAAATCTGTAAAATATTGCAATTTAATCCTTTAAATCATGAAACTCGACACCAGAGATCAATTCTCAATTAGATTTTCATCATAGAGGCTTTCATCGCATGCATGTATAATTGCATCCCGAAATTAGGTGCTTACAGCCACATTGTCAGTTTGAGTTTACATTAACAATAATATGCAATATAATATTATAAAATATTAGAATAAACTTTCAATTTTCCTTACATTCCATGTCACTTGTCTTGTGAATTGATCATGAAAAAACCCAATTCCTTGCTCTTTCTTGTTATACCTATTAGCAATGATTGGTGCCTTTCCTTTTCTAACATATTCAGGTGTTGTCTATTCCTATACATTATGAGAGGGTTCATTGATATGAATTCCTTTTTCTTTTCCAAATTAGTGAGGAGCTCAAGTTGGTGGAGCTGTTTGAGCTGAAGGTATTCCTATTGAAGCACATGAAGCAGCTGTAGGTGCTGGACCTGCTCCTGATGTAGTAGCTAGAGCTATTCCTATTACACCACCTAAACCTATTGAATTCACATAAGACCAAGCATCTGGAGTTAACCCTGATCCACCACTACTCATATGTACATGTAACATTCCATAAAAAATGAGTTTGCTCATCTTACAAGTATGTCACAATAATTTTATTTGCTTTTAAATGATTAATATGCACTTACAATAGCTTTAGAAGGGCAACCTTTTATGTTATGGCCTATTACTTAACAGAGGCTGCATGTCATATTTACCCCTCTTCTAGACAGTTTTCCACTTCTTTTGGGTTCTTCAAGATCTTTTCTTCTTGAAATTTTGGGTATACCAGCACTCTTATTGACTTTAGGGAGTAACATTAGTGGCATGTTTATCTTTGGCCATATATTTTTGCCCTTAACTGGTTACAAACATATTTGATATGTTGCCAAGTACTTTTCTTTGTTATACCACTTGTCAATATAATCCTTAAGAACTATTTCACTATAGTTTAATGCACATATACCATGAGGGCATGGAATCCTAATGAGATCCTAAGATTTACAATTACAGCTCCTTCTATCTAAGTTCATTGTGTGCCTATCAGTCCCTTTACTAATTTCATACCCTTTTTCCCCATTCCACTCTAGTACACACGGCTACTTTCTCAATATTTTTTTTTCAACTTTGCACAAGCACTTAGACTTATATTGCAAAACCATTTACTAGCTGCTTCTCTTTTTTCATAAATTCTCTTTATTACATCAACTCTCACAAAATCTAACATTGCTATTATATGTTTTTTTCTAGCTTTCACTAAATGCCCATTAAAAGATTCAACATATTATTGCACACAGTGTCACATTTATAATTAAAAAAGAAGTTAGACCTGCACCGTATATGGGGAGGATATATGTGCAGGTGTTCAATAAAACCTGTGCCTAACGAATCAAGTTTCTCAAGCTGATTTGAAAACATTTATTTAAATGAGCTCTTTGCACATCTCCAAAATTGTTGTCTAAAATCTGATCCT
The DNA here is from genome assembly GCA_947683625.1 of Mallotus nudiflorus. Lineage (NCBI taxonomy): Eukaryota > Viridiplantae > Streptophyta > Magnoliopsida > Malpighiales > Euphorbiaceae > Mallotus > Mallotus nudiflorus. The sequence goes on from CANTUR010000239.1 coordinate 5,539,124, forward strand.
CTCCATCTCTTTTTCCAGGCCATATATATATGTATAGTACACTAACGATGTTCTGCCAAAGGAAATTCTTGCTTAATAGTATACATGTAAAACCAAGCAAAATTGATATTTCCAAATCACCTATGAACTTATTAGAATAAATATAACAGAAAAATGCTCATAAATATAATTGACCTTCCTCACCTTTTGCATATCACTCATTAAAGTTAAGTGGTTGCTATTAGTCAAACCAGGATTAACTTTCAAATGTTTCTAAGACTAAATCTGATTGTCCTTGGGTTTAGACCTTACAATAGGCCAAGCAACTGGAAATTGTTAATCATTTCCATCCTTACCAACTACTGTAAGCAACTCCCCTTTACATAAATTTTTTATAAAGCAGCCATGAAGTCCTAAAATGGGTTTGCACCCTGATATCCATCCTTACTTTAATACATAAAAGCATTTGTAAATTTTACTAAACCTGCTTGTGCCTTCTTTGTAAATAATTTCCATAATGCTACCTGGATTTGTCTATCTCAACTCTTCTACATAATCCTATAATCTCCTATAATCATGCTTGTAATCCACTTCAATCTTAATCATGATTGTGCTCTTTAGTCTCTTAGCCATAGTTTCATTGATCTTAAGCTTTAACTTCTTCTTAGCATGTTCACACATCTTTTCACTTGTTATTTCAGGATGTTCTTTAATAATATCTCTAAAATAAGACACAAGATAATCACGTGATGCCTGCTTGTTCTTCCATATCCTAGTACATATATAGTTTAGATTATATGTTTTAATAAGAAAACCACCATTCTTATTTTTTGAACTTGCATATAAAACCCATGGACATGCTTGTTTACACTTGCACCTAACCCTTGTATTTTCATTTTTTTCAAATTTAATTTCAACCCCCCTTGCTATTACATATTTTGCAATTGCATCTTATATTCAGTCACATTTTTTAATACCATTCCAATAAGAAATGCAGGCATAATAGATTCAGGATTATAAAATACCCTTTTAGATTTCTTTATTATGATATTCCCATGCCCTTTTCCACCAAAATCCTCTTTAAAACTGTGCTCATCATCACTGTTTACATATTCCGGATTAATTCTAACCTTTTTAGGTGCATTTTCATCACTTTCAATATGTTCATCAGCCCCAACTTCTTCATCAATGCAATTAGCTGGTTGGCTTTAGTCACTTGAGTTATCTTTATCTCGCAATTCCTTCAATTTTTTTTGCTTCATTTATGATATTAATTCTCACTTCAACTAGTTCTTCATTAAAAGCATTTGAACCACTGTTATTAACTCCATCTAAATAATGTTCTTCATCATCAGCATTGCCTTGACTCTAATTTGCAGCTACATGGTTTATAAGCTGTTCATCTTGTTGATCCTGATCATTGAATTGACAACTACATGGTTTATAAGTTGTTCATCTTGTTGATCCTGATAATTGTATTAACTATGATTTGCTGCTTGTTCATGGTTTGTAGACTATTGCACTTATTCATCCTCATCATTGCATTAACTCTGACTTGCTACTTGTTTATTCACTACAGGTTGTTGCACTTGTTGATCCTCATTATTGAATTGATTGACATTTTCTTCTATTTGGTCTGTTGGCTGTTCAACTTGTATGTGCTCATCATTTTCTTCTTGACTTTACTATGCTCCATTAAGGTTTATGGTAGATTCAAACTCACTTTCAGTTTCTTATCCACAAACAACTGTTGAGTCCAACTCATTAACATCTACATCTATAGCACCATGTTCTTCTTAAAAAACATGTTATTTTGTCATTATATAAGCTTTGATTTTCCAGCACAACTTCAAATAAAACTTCACCTTCAATAACTATCTCAATATGCTCATTACTTGTGGGTAACTCACTGCCTTTCTCACTACCAACTATATTTAATTCCTCACTATGTCTTAAATCCACATTAAATAACTTCCCATGCCCTTCACTTACTTCCTCACCTACTGCTATGTCACCTAAAGCCATGTCACCATAAGTTAAGTCATATATGTTCCCTTCTAGTACATTACCATCTTCAATTGTGTCAACATTTCATCAAGTCCAACATCATTATCATTATCAACATTAACATCTTCTATTTCATTTTCATTGTTCACAACACTATTTTCTAATGCTAACAGTGGAAAATTATTAATTTAAGGTTCATCAACCATATGTCTAGAGATAATTCCATATGCACTACTTTAAAATTTCAATTAAAGGAATAATTTCATAGAAAAAGGCATAATTATAAATGAATCTCAAACTATTCTCTAATGAACTCCCCTCAGGTAACCAATAAATCTTTGGTTTTTTTCCATACCCCATACTTCTGATCTTCTTTTCAATCCTATAATTACAAACTCCATCAACATCATAAACTTTCCATTTCAGTATTTCATAAATTTCCCGCTTTGATGTATCTTAAAAACTATAGCAATATCCCCCCCATCCTACAATTTTTTTAGAAAACATATTTAGTTCCAACTTTGATATATATTCACTGTTTACGTTTGCTTGTAAAAAAAAAAAATGCATTACCTATTTTCACTTCCTCGTATTTAATCCTCAATCAACTCTCTTCTTTCAACAACATTCAATTTGTTTCAGGTTCTTCCAATGTGTCTCTGTGCATTTGAAACTCTCCCAAACGGAAGCTCTCACTTTGTTCTCTTTCAGCTTACAACTCTCTCAGCAAATAAGCATTAAAAGCCCCAACCACCCCGTCAATTATTCACACTCCTGTTTGACACGTTGCAAACATTCGCGTCAAAACACCATTCACTATTGGTTTTGACCATTTTGTTATAAGTGCTCTAAATGTGATATTACTTTAGTTCACATTCCTTATTTAGTGCATGAGTGACACGCGTTTTTCACAGTACCAATTTGGATTTAAAGGGCGGATAAAATAAAACTTTGGACTTAATTGTATGTAAAAGTTGAAATTAGACCTTTATGATTCCGTATCACAAGTTTGATGGCCTTTTGTCTATTAATCTAATAAACTAATATCAATCAACTATCCTAGATAGATCACTCTTCTTTACTGATTATTATTTTTATTGTTAAAAAATAATACTTAATTAAGTTATTTATTTATTATTCCATGATTTTACGACGGTCAATCATAAAAAAAAAAGTGTTATGTGATGTGAAATGCATGATAGGGATTTATAGGAATCTGACTTTTCTCTAATACTATCTATATATCTGCTGAAAAAGGTGTTTGAGTCATCAACGCCTCTACCAACTGCTTGCAAGAACAATATTCATTAGATTTATTTGTAACCTAAATCCAAATCCAAAATTAATTTATTCATCAATTTCACTAGCTACTTATGATACTCAGGAGTGATTACTGTATATTCTCTCTCTCTCTCTCTCTCTCTATATATATATATAAAGAGAGAGGGATAAGTAAAATTATAAAAAAATATTAATTCATTATTATATAAAAATTAAATAATTTAGTCATTTAGTAATAAAAATTAAATTAAATTAATTAAAATATAATTCTAATTTAATTGAAAGTATATTTTTTATGATAATTAGGTTAACTTTTATTTTATTTTTAATAAAAATTAAATTATTTAAAATGTAATTTTAATTTGATTGAAAATATGTTTTTTATTTTAATAAGATTAACTTTTATTTTATCTTTATTAAAAATATAACTAATTAATATTTTAATAGTAATTTTGTTAGAAATATATGTTTTCTATTTTAATTGGGTCTACTTATTTTCACGATCCGAATCCGAGGGCACGTGACCGGCACTAGGGAATGGGTAAGCATAAGGTCCCCGAAACCCGTAGTAAGCCTAAAGGAAAAAGAAAATAAAACCATTCATATATATATAACTTTACTTGAAAACAGAACACATTATCAAACTGATTTTTTTCTCAGAATACACAAATTCAACCGCTTAAATAATAATGTGTTTCAACATCTCATATTATAAATCAAATTTAATCTCATACATAAGCGTGGTTTACACAAATAAGTTACATAATTATGTTTAAACCGTACAAATCTTTAATACATATACTACTGCAGCAACCTAGATTTATACACAGTACAACTTACAATGACCTACATAAAATAGCCGGTGAGGAAGAAATCCGGCGTGGAGGTAGTCTGAGGTCGAACTCCCAAGCTCCTGAAAAAAATAAATTGAGGGGAATCAGACCTCACTGAGTAAGTCAATAAAAGAGCTGTACGGTTTGAAAACCTTTTTTGAAAACTATATATATTTATAGTGAAAATAATTTATAATATATAAGTATAGCTTTTGAAAAATCTCGGTAGAACCCTAAACCCAAAATCTAAATGATCAACCGGGCCCACTTATTCCAACTAGATTACCGGTCCCCGAGAGCAAGGGCATCAACCGAGGTACCAAGCCGTAGTCATTCACTTAATCCAAATATATGGCTCTGGCGGTCCCCGAGAGCAAAGGCATCAACCGAAGCACCCATCCCAGTCCATTATTGACTTTCCAATTACTGGCGGTCCCCGAGAGCAAAGGCTTCTACCGAGGCACCCGTCCCAGTTTAACATTCATCAATCATACAATTTTCGGATCCATCTCTCAATCTCTACCATGTGCACATAGTCCTGGTGAAACCCACCAGGTAGCTCGTTCTACCAAAATTTCTCAAATCGATTTTAAATAAATAAATTTCATTTAAATCGTAAATGATAGCACTAAATTAAATAAATCATATAATCAATATAAGAGAAATACGAGTGCATGCATCCTTTAAATAAACACACGCACAGATCATTTTATCGACTTACAGGATGAATGTGAAGGCTGACGACCACGCGTCTGCCTCGGTCTCATAGCTTCTGCTCCGATATGCTCTAAAAGAAAAATAATGAATCGACTTTTTAAAACATGACTAAGGAATCGAAATCAGGAATCAACAAAATAATAAAATTCCAGACTGACTGGATGAAAACCGGACGAGACTCGACAGACAGGATTTAACCTAACTAACGATAGGAATTTTTTTTTTTACGGATATCACGTTTTACGAGAAAATCTACCGAAATTTTGACAGAGTCTCCTCTGTAAAACGGATATCTCTCTACCAAAGGTAGAGCCAGACCTGCATAGAAAATGCACTTCCAAAATACACAACCATTCACACTCGAGTCGGGCTCCCAAGACTACAATATGCCCCGACCGAGATCACAACTCAAAAAGTATCAAAATTAATAATATTTATTTCTCCATTTATACACATACTAAAATAAATAAAATTATGTAAAATCTCAATTATTCAAAATTAAACAATTAAATTTGTTTTCCATTACTAATAGTATAATTATAATTATTATCCAAATGAAAACCTTTGTAATATATTATATGAATATATATATATATATATATATTGAAAATTGGACATTTAAAATTTTACACTACTTAGGAAATTATATCAATTAATTTATAAAATTTATCTAAACCCTTTAAATACTAATAAAACTAATTAATATATATATTCATCATATTTAGTGTAAAATTACATTTTTTCCCCTAGTATATATATAAATTACATAATGCTATATATATATATATACAAAATTTTCCTTAAGATTATCCAATCATCTAAAACTAATTTTTTCCTCAAGATAATTCCTCCCAATATTATATAAAAATATTTAATCAACCAACAATATTTTTCCCAAAAGTATTATTTACTAAAAATCAAATTTTTGGCATAAACTCAAATATATTTATAAAAATAGTATAAAAATCTCAAAAATTATAATTTGAGTCCTAAAACTCATATTATTCATTAATAACCTCATTTATCAAATTTCATAACCTATTTAACCAAAATCTTCAAAATTAGCCTAATTATTTAATTTTGACATAAAGTATAAAAATTCCAAAAAAATTGTATAATATTCTTAAAATTATCTACCTTACCCTAAAATTTATCTCAACACATAATAACACCAAAATGTCAATTATTATTATTATTTGTTATTTTTTATAATTAATTCCCGAAAATTCCTAAAATATTATTTAAATATTCAAAATTCACCAAAAATCAAAATAAATTCCAAAAATTATACAAAAATTCCTAGAGGTAGATTGAGCTACTAGGAATCACATTTGTAAAGGGAGTTTGCATGAATCAAGCTAGATTAAGTTAAAAAAATTTCGAAACCCTAGAGTTCACAAATTGAAAATCAACCAAAACTCAATCAATTCATGATCAAAGCTTAAAAAAAGCTTAGATTGAGCCTCACCGGTGCAAAGGGAGGAGATTGGCACTGGAATGGAGGAAAATGGTGGCCGAACGAAGCTTGGGTGAGTTTAGAGCAAAACTCTCGGCTTCTTCTTTCCAGCAGCTTCCGACGGCTCTGCAGGTGGCCGGAGGCGAGGGAGAAGGAAGAGGGAGTAGCAGATGGCGGCCGGAGGTGGGGGAGGCGCAATGATGGTGGTGGTTGAAGGTGTCGCGAGGATGGGGAGGAGGGAGCTCGGTTCTGTTTCTTCTTCTCCAAAATATACATATACTTATATATATATATATATATATATATATATATATATATATATATATATATATATATATATATATATATATATATATATATATATATATATATATATATATATTATAAGCTAATGTATACATATATATACGTATATATATTTATATACTATACTTATTATACTACATTATGACTATATGCATATATACTATATATATATATATATATATCATATATAAATATACATATATATATACACAATGTATATTCAAGTATAATAGTGTACCTATGTATATATATATATATATATATATATATGTGTGTGTGTGTGTGTGTGTGTGTGTGTGTGTGTGTGTGTGTGTGTATGTGTGTATGTATGCAACCATATACTACATGAAAACGTATACATATATATACACATGTATATAATTATACCTTATACTATATTATATACATATATCTCTATATATATATATATATACACACACACATGTGAATTGATATGCACATTTAAATTAATATTTAACCTAAAATATAATGTTAACAAAATTTATACTTTAATATAATGCAAATTAACTATTACTAGTACTACTCGAGAAAAATATGTCCCTTTATATTAAAATAATTATATATATGTATGTAGGGTATTACACTTATATTTTATCTAATATAAATCAAATTAGGTAACATAATTTTATAAGTCTTACTAAATTAAATTTAATAAGTAAATAATTAAAATCAAAGAGTGTTGTATTTCCATATAAATAAAAAAATACTCTTACTATTTTTAAAAACTTATTAAATTAAAGTTCTTTAAGTAAATAATTGAAATTTAATCAATTAAAATTATTTATTTGTTTTGTATCTATAATCATATTTTAAAAAATAAAACATATAATTTGTTGGATAGTAGTATTTATGTTATATAAGAAAAGTAGTATAATTATTACTTTTGGATATTTTTATACAATTTAATAAAAAAGAGTTAAAATTAAATTAATTAATTTCCATCATTTAATTACAAGCTGAAAATAAAAAATTACATTAAATTACTTTTTGAGTAAATATGTCACGATCCAAAACAGGGGCCATGACCGGCGCTAGGGAACGAGAATTCTTTCGAATCCGAAACCCGTAGCAAGCCTAAAAATAAAATAAATCATGCAATAATAACAATATATAATATTATATGTAGCGGAAATAAAAATCATAAATATAATAATATCATTTTCATCACTGGATTTAAATCAAATCTCATCTCATCGCATATATATAAAATCTTTTTAATACAAATCCAGTTTCAATATAACACATCTCTTTAAATAAAATACATGAAATCCAATACTTTAATTCATAACTACTGCAGTGTCTAGATTATAAAATAAGACTCAAGTAAATAATTTACACAAAGAAGTCGGGGCGGAAGAAATCCGGCGTATTGACCTGCTATTGAGGTCTGAAGATGTTGACTCTCCTGAAAAATAGTCAACGGAGGGGAGTCAGACCTCACTGAGTGAATTACTATAATATATATACATACACACTAAATGACAATGCATACAGTCAATAATACACATCTAATATGTATATATACAGGCAAATTCACACAGATGCAGAAAAATCATTTTTTATATATTTTATTGAAAATCCCAGTTTATGAAGGATCACATAGAACCCTAGAATATCGTAACCTCGAAAACAGTGTTAAACAACACTCTAGCCATACAGGCTCACTTATTCCAAATATATCCACTTAATCCATTTGGACAGTAGACTGGCCCCGAGACACTAAGTCAACCGAGCTCCAGCAGTCTAACTGCCAGTGTGATTGGCCTCGAGACACTTGGTCAACCGAGCTCCAGCAATCACACCTCCAAACCACATCTCACATATCAATTAATCATATCAAATCAATATCCACAAATAGTTAGTAATATAGCCTAAAGCTATAGGTGTACCGGCACGTACTCGGTCCTAGTGCTGCCCACTAGGTAGCACGTTCTATCAATATCCTTCATCATTAATAATATAAAAGATTCATTCATAAAAATAAATGATGCATGAACGTAAATGAAATAACAATATAATCCATATATATACCAGAAATATACCAAAAGTAAACCAGGTATATTTCGAGTATATATACGTCAAATAAATCCAGTCAAATCATAAATTAAACTAAAAATATATTTAAAAACATTTTAAATATATTTTATTAACAAAACATGTATATAATTTATTATATACCAAAAAAAAACCAAAAATATACTTAATATAAACTTAAGAAATAATCAAATTATTTATGCATATTTAATTAACATAAAACATGCATTTCTAAATCATGCATCCTAAGCATATATATATAGTATAGTAACTCACCTAGTGCGCTCCACGAGACGGGTCCGACGGGCCTGGTCCACTAGCCCTCGGTCTCGGCGCAACTAAACAAGCAATAAATAATAGACATCAGAATAAACCCTAACAGAAATCCTAGAATTCGATCTAGAGTATTTAACACAGAATCAGAAATTAGGGTTCGACTGGATATCACGTTTTACGAGAATTCTACCAAAAATTCGGCAGAACCTCCCCTGTAAAACGGACATCTCTCTACTCAAAAGAGTAGAGCCGACCCTACAAAGAAATACACTTCAAAATACTACACAAAGCACAATCAAAATCCCACGGTTGGACTCCAAACTACAGTCCACCGACCGGGGTCCACAAACACAGAATAATTTCAAAAATACCAAAAATATCCTTACAACATAGAAATTCATTTTATAAGTATAAATTACATAATTAACCTTTAAACACTATAAAAACCGATAAAAACTCATTTTATTAGAAAAATCGTATATTACATATATAATTGAAAATAATTCACGAAAAATAGTTTTAATTAGTTAAAAATACTAAATAATTTATAGAAATCATTTTTATACCTTAAATAACTATTAAAATCAATTAAATTACATTTTTAGCCAATTTAGGGTAAAATTACCAAAATACCCCTATATATATAAATATACTTAAATTACTTCAAAAATTCACCAAAAATTATACAATTATCCAAAATTAATTTTCTCAACATATTTATCAATAATATCAATAATTAAACTCAATTAACCAATTAATTTCAAATAAAAGCACATTTAACCTAATTTTCCCAAAATTCCATAAACTTCAATAATTCAAAATAAATACTTAGAAATTCATAAAAATTCCAAATAAATTCCTATAATTCATTTAAACACCTAATTTAACCATAAACTCCAATTTCATAATTTAAATAATTAATTTCCGAAAATTAGAAAATAATATTAAAATATTCAAAAATACCCAAAAATCCAAAAAATCTCAAAAAATTCTACAAAAATTCATACATGTAGATTAAGCTACTAGGAACAAAATTTGTGAAGGGAGTTTTCATGAATCAATCAATTCGAAGCTCAAAAAAAATTGAAAACCCTAATGTGACCGAATTGGAAAAATCAAAACCTAAGCAAATCTAAACCATTTTAGCTCAAACCAAAGCTAGAATCACACTCACCGGAGCTCGAGGAGAAGAAATAGACCGGCGATGTCGAAAACGGTGGCCGAAAATGGGAGAAACGGCAAAGGGAAGAAGTTTCGGCCAAAGGGAGAAAAAGGAGCTGTCGGCGCCGGAAAAGGAGGCTGCTGGCGGCCGGGGACGGCTGGGAACGATGGTGGCAAGCCGGGAGGCACACCGACGGTAGGTGACCGGAGTTGCAGCGGGAGGGAAGGGAGTCGGGCGCACGGGAGAAGGAAGAAGAAGAAGAGAAGAAAAAGAAAAAGAAAGAAAAGAAAAAGAAAAGAAAAAGAAAAAAGAAAAAAAAGAAAAAAAGAAAAAGAAAAAGAAAAAGAAAAAAGAAAATAATTAAATAATAATAAAATAATAATAAAATAATTTTAATAATTTAATAATAAATAAAATAATTAAACAACAATAAATTAATAAATAAATAATAAGATATTAGGGTAATACATTAAACCCTAATTAAATAAATATACACACATAGACTTTATTTAGTAATTTAAAAATATGCATGAGTTCATGCAAGTCCGAAAATATATTTAAATTAATTAATAGTAAATTATTTACGTGAAAATTTTCCCGAAAATACAAGTCCCGGGAAATTTTACGTAAAGTACTATAAATAATACACAATAATTAAAATAGGTTTTAAATACATATCAACTCATGAAAATATCGTAATATATACAAAAATTATTAATACTGTATATCCCGGTACAGTGTAAAAAATATTTTAAAAAAACACGGGATATTACAAAATAAATGTATTAAAATATAAAATGTTGAAGAAAATGTCACTATAACACTATTTAAATAAAAAATTTGTTAAAGTTGTAATAAATTATAGATGTAATTAGGCTGTAGTATTTAAATTGTTATAAACAAAATATAATTTTTTATTATTTAAAATTATTTTTATTAAAAATATAACTAATGATTTGTTATTATCTTTTGATTAATTATTGTCATAGTATTTTTTTTTTACATAAAATCAGTTTTTGGAGTTAATAAAAATATTACTTACAAAAATATTGAAAAAATATTATATAATTATTTAAATAAAAGATTTATCAAGATACGATGAATTATAATTAAAATGTTATAATTCATTTTATTATTAAAATTTATATAAATAAATGACATTTTTATTATTATTTTTTAAATTTATTAATAGTATACAAGTATATGTTTAATATGTTAAGCATATCGTTGTATACTAGTGTGTATATATATATATATACTAGTAAACACCACATGTTTTACATGTGAACAAAAAATTTATTAGACTTGTGATATATAGTAAAAAAATTAAATATATTATTATTATTATTATTATTGTTGTTGTTGTTGTTGTTGTTGTTGTTGTTGTTGTTGAATAAAATATATAAAAATTTGATATAAATTTAATATAGTTATAATTCATTACAATTTTTGTAAATTTTTTATTTAAATAATTACATGATATTACTTTCATGTTTTTTATAATTAATTTTTCTATAATTTCATATAAAAAAATTGTAATACCCTATATATTACTTAAAAAAAAAAGGGGTATTTTTTTTTATCGAATCATATTAGTAATAAATATTTCTTCATCATATTATATTTTATTTATGCTTATATTATTTTAGGGCCGTTAATATATGTGAGTATTATTTAATTATTGTTTAAAATTTCATTTTCTATCTTATTGTTATTATTATTATTATTAAATTATATTGAATATTATGTCTATATGGGTGTTTATAACCAAATGTATATAATATATATATATATATATATATATATATATATTAAGGAAGAAGAAAACAGGAGCCGAAGCTCACCTCCCTCCCCCACCGCGCGATGCCCTCGACTGCCACCCTCACTGTGCCTCCCCCATCTTCGACCACCATCTACTGCTCCCTCCTCTTTCTCCCTCACCTCCGGTCGCCTGCAGAACCGCTGTAAACCGCTGGAAGGGAAGAAGCCCAGAGTTGCTCGAAAACTCGCTCAAGCTTCGTTCAGCCACCATTTCCCTCCATTCCGGTGCCAATCTCCTCCCCTTGCACCGGTGAGACACATTCCAAGCTTAGTTTAAGCTTTAATCTCGTTTTTGGTTGAGTTTTGAGGATTGTTGGTTTTTTGAACTCTAGGGTTTTGAATTTTTTTTAACTTGCTCTAGCTTGACTCATGCAAATTTCCTTTTCAAATGTGATTCCTAGTAGCTCAATCTACCTCTAGGAATTTTTGTATAATTTTTGGAATTTATTTTGATTTTTGGTGAATTATTGAATATTTTAATATTATTTTAGGAATTTTCGGGAATTAATTATAAAAATAATAAATAATAATAATATTTGGTATTTTGGTGTTATTATTGAGTTGATATTAATTTTAGGGTAAGAAAATAAATTTTTTTGAATATTATGCAATTTTTAGGAATTTTTATACTTTATGTCAAAATTTAATTATTAGGCTAATTATATTTTTTAGAAGAAATTAAAAAGCCATTAATATGTTTTAATTATATTAAGAATTTAACATTGAGAAAATAAGTTTTGGATGATTAAATAATTTTAAGGAATTTTTTTTAGTATATATATAGCACATTATGTAATTTATATATTCTAGGGGAAAAAATGTAATTTTACACTAAGTATGATATATATATATATATATATATATATATTTTAATTAGTTTTATTACTATTTAAAAAGGGTTTAGACAATTTTATAAATTAATTGATATAATTTCCTAAGTAGTGTAAAATTTTAAATGTCAAATTCCCAATATATATATATATTCATATAATACATTACCAAGGTTTTAATTTGGATAATAATTATATTTATATTGTTGGTGATGGAATACAAATTGAATTGTTTAATTTTGAATAATTAAGATTTTATATATGTTATTTATTTTTAGTATATTTGTATGTAAAATATATATTTTTTTTTGAGAAATAAATATTATTAATTTTTGATATTTGTTTGAGCTATGATTTCGATCGGGACAAATTGTAGCTTTGAAAGCCCGACTCGAGTGTGGGTGGTTGTGGCTATTAGAAGTGCATTTTTCTATGTAGGTCTGGCTCTACCTTCGGTAAAGAGATGTTCGTTTTACAGAGGAGACTCTGTCGAAATTTCAGTAGATTTTCTCGTAAAATGTGATACTCGTAAAATTTTTATCGTTAGTTAGGTTAAATCCTGTCTGTCGAGTCTTGTCCGATTTTCCTCGAGTCAGTCTAGAATTTCATTATTCTGTTGATTTTTGATTCCGATTCCTTAGTCATGTTTTAAAGATCGATTTATTGTTTTTCTTTTAGATCATATCGGAGCAGAAGCTGTGAGACCGAGGCAGACGCGTGGTCGTCAGCCTTCGCATTCATCCTGTAAGTCGATAGAATGATCTGTGCGTGTGTTTTAATTTACAAATGCGTGCGCTCATATTTTAGTATTGATTATATGGTTTATTTAATTTAATGTTGCTATTTAAGATTTATATGCGTTTTATTTATTTAAACGATTTTAAGAAATTTTGGTAGAACGGGCTACCTGGTGGGCTTCACCAGGACTATGTGCACATGGTAGAGATTGAGAGATGGATTCGATAATTGTATGATTAATGAATGTTAAACTGGGACGGGTGCCTCGGTAGAAGCCTTTGCTCTCGGGGACCGCCAGTGAGTGAAAAGTCAATAATGGACTGGGATGGTTGCCTCGGTTGATGCCTTAGCTCTCGGGGACCACCAGTGCCATTTATTTGGATTAAGTGAAGGACTACGGCTTAGTGCCTCGGTTGATGCCTTTGCTCTCGGGGATCGGTAGTCTAGCTGGAATAAGTGGGTCAGGTTGGCCATTTAGATTTTGGGTTTAGGGTTCTACCGAGATTTTTTTTCAAAAGCTATACTTATATATTATAAATTATTTTCACTATAACATATATAGTTTTAAAAGGTTTTCAAACCGTAAAGTTCTTTTATTGACTTACTCAGTGAGGTCTGATTCCCCTCAATTTATTTTTTTCAGGAGCTTGGGAGTTCGACCTCAGACTTCCTCTGCGCCGGATTTCTTCTTCACCGACTATTTTATGTAGGTCATTCTAAGCTGTACTGTGTGTTAATCTAGGTTGCTACAGTAGTGTATGTACTAAGGATTTGTATGGTTTAAACATAATTATGTAGTTTATTTATACGAAATATGCTTATGTATAAGATTTATATTCGATTTATAATATGAGACGTTGAAACATATTATTATTTAAACAGTTGAATTTGTGTAATTTGAGAAAAATCAGTTTGATAATATGTTCTGTTATTAATTAAAGTTTAAAATATAAATGGTTTTATTTTCTTTTCCTTTAGGCTTACTACGGGTTTCGGAGGCCTTATGCCTACCTATTCCCTAGTGCCGGTCATGTGCCCTCGGGTTCGGGTCGTGACAAAAATTATTATGGTTATAATTAATTATAAGGTAATAAAAAAATAATTAGTTATTTTTTAATAAAAATTTAAAATAGTAAAATTTATATTTTCTTTATATAATAATTTAAATATTACAACCCCATTAAATTTATAATTTATTAAAATTTTAGTAAATTTTTTATTTGATCTATGATACTTTATTTCTTTAATATTTTTAATATTAATAGTTTTATCTACCAAAAATTAATTTAATGTAATTTTTTAAGTTCAACTAATAATTAAATAATAAATATTAATTAATTTAATTTTAATTTTGTGAAATTTGTTTAAAATATCTAAAAATGATTATTATTATTGTAATATAATTTTTCTTACAAAAAATATACTTTGAAACAAATTATATGCTCTACTTTTTATTATTAATTTTTAATTTATAAAAATATATACTTTTGAAAAAAATTATATAATTTTCCTATTTTCATAAAATTTATTAATTTTAAATATCTACTAATTAATTTAATATAATAAGACTTATAAAATTATGTTATCTAATTTGATTTATATTAGATAAAATATAAGTAGACCTAATTAAAAGAAAAACACATATTTTTAACAAAATTATCACTAAAATTTTAATTAATTTTATTTTATTAGGGATAAAATTGAAATTAGCATAATTCAAATAAAAAAAAATATACTTTCAATTGAATTAGAATTATATATTAATCAATTCCATTTTTATAATGATAAAATATAAGTTAACCTGATTGTAATAGGAAATATACATTCTATTAAATTAGAATTATATTTTAATTAATTTAATTTTGTTAAAGATAAAATAGAAGTTAATAATTATATCAAAATTATAATTAAATTAAATTATTTTTTATTAGAGATAAAATAGAAATTAACCTAATTAGAATAGATAATATACTATCAATTAAATTAAAATTTTTATTAGAGATAAAATAAAATTTAACCTAATTAAATAAGAAACATACTTTCAATTAAATAAGAATTATATTTTATTAATTTAATTTTTATTAGATATAAAATAAAGTTAATCTAATTAAAATTATATTTTAATTTACTTTTATTAATAAATGACTAAATTATATAATAATAAAATATATTTTTTTTTATAATTTTATCTATCATTTTGGTATATATATATATAAAAGTTGACAACTAGCTATGATAGGTGGAAGATCCCATTTCGTGGCCTTGGTAAGGAGGAAAAGCCACTACAAAAGCCATCACTCCCATATATATATATATATATATATATATATATATATATATATATATATATATATATACACACACACGAAATGGGATCTTCCACATATCATAGCTAGTTGTCAACTTTTTTATATATATATATATATACTATGTAACAAAGGTACTAAGATCGTACTAGACTCTAGTTACAAGAATGGTAAAAGGTTTTTCAATACTTAACAAAGTTTAATTATTAAATATGACTTAAACAAGAATAATCCTAATTAATAGTTATTGGTATATTTATATATATTTGTACTTTGAAGTGATAATTACAGAGTAAATTATTAGTTTTTTTTTTTTTTTGGCAAAGCTAAGAGTTTATAGTTTAATGAATATGTTTTTATTCATTTTTTTCTAAGATAATATGTTTTTATTCATAAATTATCTCTTAAATGTCGATTATAGAAGTCGATTGAACACATTTTTTTGGTATAACTTTCATTTTTGTCATGTGAATTAGTTGTCTTGATAATTGATTTTGAGATTTAACTTTTTGTAGTTAAAGGTGCTTGGCTTAGAGCTCAATATATATCTGGTTATTGGAGTCACTAACTGTTCTCCTGGACAACATACCTAGATCGGCATCTCATAGAGCACAACTGAATTAATGCAATTACACTAGAATTAGATTATGACAATAGTATCCTCTAGATCAAAAAATATATGTCTAACAATAGTATTAATTTTTTTCAAAAAAAAAAACAGTATTATTCTACAATATAACCATCGTACACCATATGTACGATGAAAAAAGTTTCTATTTGTTGGAAGGTTTTATTCTTCAAATTTTATAATATATTTATAGTATGGGTTAAAAATCGGTTGGCTAGATAATTATTATTATTTTATTTGATATCTACAATATTTAATAGAAAGGCTTTTGACATTTCGAATTCCAGCCCGATGGATACTAATATTTTCGAAATTTAGTTTCTTTTAAAAAAATTTAAATTTCTTGAAATAAGTTCATGTTTTCCATTTTCGTTAATCTAGTAGAGTTTACCCAATAAAATATAATGATATTTTTTATTTTTTAATCTGTATAGGGAAAGATGGAAAAGAAAATTTAATGCAAATTATATCATGAACTCATGTTTATAATGTTATGTGTGCCTCTTTAGGTTTCACACAAGTTTTGCATTTTTTTTTCCGCTTTCTTCTTCTTCTAATTGTTGTCTTCTTCTTCTTTCCTCACCTGTAGTTTCAGACCTTTTTTTTTTTTTAATATATATATCATTCAAATCAAATTTGTAGATTTGTTTGTTTTTTATTGTCACGATCTAAATCGGAGAGTTATAATCGGCGCTAGGAAATGAGAATTCTTTCGAATCTAGAACCCGTAGCAAACCTTACAATAAAAACATATGTAGTAATAATACAAAAATACGCTAGAATTACAATTTTATTTAATATAAAATTAAACTTTATATCATATCACAATAAAAACATCTTCATACAAGATTCGGGTACGAAATCTCTAACTAGTACAACACACTACTAATATTGCAGTGATTACTAAATATAAGAAAACGATAGTTTAGTGTTTACATAAATTAGCCAAAGAGGAAAGAGACTGAAAAATAGTATTATGAGAAAGGTTTGATATAGATCCTGAAAAGAAAATGTTGAGGGGAGTCAGACTTTACTGAATGAATTATTATAATATATATGCATGCAACCTAAAGTCAAATACAGACAAGTATCAGTATAAATATATATATATACATGCATTTCACACAAATGCTAAAATACACTTTTATATAATAATAAATGCAGAAAAATTTATTTTAGGTGGAGGATCGAAGTAGAACCCTAAATAGTTCGCAACCTCGATAATTGAATCTCACTAGCCCATAGGCTTGCTTAATTCCAAAATATTTGTCTTTTCCATTTTTGGACAGTAGATTCACCCTGAGATACTAAGTCAATCGAGCTCTCGCAGTCTCACTGTTAGTGTGATTAGCCCTGAGACATTAGATTAATCGAGCTCTCGCAATCACATTACTCTCTCACCACAACAATAATCAACATAATCAAGTCTCACATCAAATAATTTTATAATCTCAACCTTAAAATCTAAAACACTGGTGCATACACAGTTCTAGTGCAACCCACTAGATAGCACATTCTATTGCTATCCTTTAAATAAATCTTATAATTATTAAAAATAATAAAATGCATAATTTAAATATGATAACATCCATTTTAAAAGAAATATACAAAAATATACCAAATACACCAAACATATATATCACATATATACCAAATGTATACCAAAGATATATTAAATATATGCTGAGTATATATAAAAAATATACCTAATATATACCGAAATGTACCAAACATATATATCACATATATACCAAAAATATACCAAACATATATATCACATATGTACCAAAAATATACATAATCATTTAGTAAAATAATTCATATTTAAATACATTATAAAAATATGAATGCTCATAATTATGTATTCTACGTGCAATGCATATATAAAATAATAACTCATAGTTGTGCGCTCCTCTAAAAGAGATAGATTGGTTTGGTCCAGTAGGCCTCGGTCTCGACACAACTATAGAAAATAAATAAATAATCATAATATTAGAATTGAACTCCTAATTTTATACTTCTAGGAATTCTAAAGGACGACTCGATCTAAGACATTACTCGACCAAAATTAAAAATTCATAATCGACTTGATGTCATGTTTTACGAGAGTTCTACCAAAAATTCAGCAGAATCTCCTTTGTAAAATTGACGTCTCTTTACTAAAAGTAGAGTCAATTCTACATGCAAACACACTTCAATATCTAGAAATGCACAACTTTTCGGGTTGGACCCCAAAACTACACAATTTGCCCAATCGAGAACTAAAATACACAAAAAGCTAATAATTTAATAATAAATATTAAAATCACCAAAAATCCATAAAAGTAAATAAAATACCACAATTCAAGTTATTCAAATAATAAATACCTTCAAGCTAATTATTTTCAAATTAGTTAATAAATCTCAAATAAATTATATAATATTAATAAAAATTCATTTTTCAATTATTCAAAATTAAATAGTAAAATTCACAAATAATTATTTAAAAAGTTCAAATATGTAATAAAAATAGTTAAAAATTCATTTAATCACAAAAACAGTAAATACAATTATTATTTGAATATATTTCCAGAAATTATTATTAATTAGTTAAAAATAGTAAACAATTCATAAAATTTATTTTAATACTATTTATTATTCCCAAATTATTCAAAACATACTAATTAACAATAATTTCAATTAAAACACCAAATTTACTAATTTATATTAATTTTTCCAAAAATTAACTTTTTTACATAAACCTTCAAAAATTCGTAAATAAAAATCAAAAATCAATCTCACCAAATTTTTTTCACAAACTATCATCCAAATAATTTAAAAAATTTACTAAAAATATAAAAGCTTTTCGGCGAGGGTCACCGGAACAGTGACTCGTTGGAAAACCAAAACACCAAAATTCAAATAATTCATAAAAATCAAACAAAAATATTTTTGAATAGCTCTAGCTTCACACAATAATATTTGCAAAGGAATTAAGCATGGTTCAACCAAATTGAAGCTAAAAAAAAAATAAAAAACCAAAATAGATCTAAACTAAAACTTGAAAATAACTCAATTATCGGATGTTCTAAGCTCACAACGACTAAGAATTAAGCTTGCCCAGACCGAGAGGAGTTGATAGAGCCTGAAATCGTGAGCTGAAACCACCAGAAACCATCACCGGTGACGCTACAAGCTGTTGCTATCTTTGACGAAAAATCATGGAAGGAAGGGCTCTATCAACGACAGAAGTGAAGGGAAGAAAGGAGGTGGTGCTAGTGACGTGATGGTGACAGTGTGGTGGTCATTGGTGGCGTCGGTGGTGGTGCACAATTCTGCATAGGAAGAAGAAGAAGAAGAATAAGAAGAAGAAGAGGAATGAAAGGGGAGGGGAAGAGGAAAGAGAGGGAGGGAAAGAAAGAGGGAAAAAATTTCTTATACATATATATATATATATAATTAGGAAAAGAAAAAAAAATAATAATAATGGTAGATAAATAATCATATACAACACTAAAATTAAATTACACAAATTAATAATAATTTATAAAAATTTAAAATATTTATTAACATTACATATCTCTAAATAAATTTAATAATTTAAAATATCAGGTTATAACAATCTTCCCCCTTTACAAAAATTCATCCTCAAATTTCAAATAAAAGAACAGAAAACATGAATTCATCGAGCAAAAAGGTAAGGGTAGGCCACCCGCATCTCAGCTTCAGTCTCCCACGTGTGCTCCTCCACATCTTTGCTCCTCCACAACACCTTGACCATCGAGCTTTGCTTCGAACGCAATTGACGAACTTGATAATCCACTATCGCAATTGGCTCCTCCTCGTATGTCAGGTCTTCGTTCACTTCCACACTCTCAAGCTGTAATATGTGTGAAGGGTCTAAAATGTACTTTCTCAGCATCGAGATATAGAACACTAGATGCACTTGAGACAGATTTGGAGGCAAAGCCAACAAATATGCAACCATACCCACTCTCTCCAGAATTTCAAATGGTCCAATATATCTCAGTGCTAATTTTTCCTTTTTGTCAAATCTCATCACACCCTTCATCGGAGACACCTTCAGAAATATATAGTCTCTAACCTGAAACTCCACAACTCTGCGCTTTGGATTTGCATAGCTCTTCTGTTTGCTAGCTGTGGTTTCTATTCTCCTTCTGATCATAGCAACCTTCTTTACTACATTCTGAATAATCTCAGGTCTAGTCAGCACTCTCTCTCCAATCTCATCCTAACATAGATGGGATCTACACTGCTTTCCATACATAGCTTCATATGGTGCCATTTCAATATTGCTATGGTAGCTATTATTATAAGCAAACTCTACTAGTGGTAAATGATCATCCCAACTATCTCTAAAGTCCAAAACATAAATCCTCAACATATCCTTAAGTGTCTGGATCGTTCTCTCAGATTAACCATTTATTTGAGAGTGAAAAGTAGTACTGAAATCAAGCTTGGTGCCTGTAGACACCCAATTTCGGGATAACATGTTATGGATGCAACAAAGGACTCCGATGATGAAATGTTTTCGATGCTTAATCTTTAAAAAATTCTAAGGGCTTTTAAAGGAAGAATTTAATGTTTTTAGGGACTAAATCGCAAAGTTCTTTTTAGGACCTAATTGCAAAATTTAAATTTTTTTGAGGGCCTTTTTGTAATTAAAAATTTTTTTTTGCCCGTTGGAATTTCATAATTCCGACCAGAATTACAATAATTCCAATTGGGATTGTACAATTTTGATCGGAATTGCACAATCCCGATCGGAATTGAACTCTTTCATTTTCCTATTTCTAATTATTCCAATTTTAGGTGGTTTAAATCTCCTAATTAATTCAATCCTAAATTGGTTTAAACTTCCTAATTAATTTAATCCTATTTGGTTCAAAATTCCTAAATACACTTTAGAAATGAGAATCACATTAGGATTAGGGTTAGACTTCTTAGTTCTACTATAAAAGGGGAGCTAAGTAGGGGAGAAAAAAAAAGGAGAGAGGAGAGCGTAGGGAACAGAAAGAAGAAAAAGGAAGAGAGGGGCGTAGAAAAGAAGGAGAGGAGAGAAAGAAAATTATGATTTTATTTTTTTTATATTTATTCTTAATCAAAAATTCTTTTTGATTCATCAATTAATTCAAAGACTTGTGAAGAATTTTTGAAGAAAAGATTCGAAGACTTATCAAGAACAGTGAATCACAAATTTGAGGAGCACCCTAATCATCCATAACCATATCATATTCTTTTTGTTATTATTTATTTATTATCATATTCTTTTATTTATTTATTTTTTTTAATTTGTTATTCTATTTATTTTATCATAATTTATTCATTAATTATTATTTTATTTTTTTATGGTGATTATGAAGGAAAACACATGGTAATCATACGAGGGAGATTAAATTTATTGGAAATCCATAGAAGACCATGGATGAAGCCCTGTAGAGACTTAGTTTCTAGGATTTTATTTTTTATTTTTATTGTCTTATTTTTATTTTATTCTTTATTCTTTATTTTTTATTAATTATTTTATGAATTAATGTAATAGCCCTAATAGTGGGAATAGTAATAAAATTATGTGTGTGATTACATAATTTTTAAATTGGTTAGTAAAATTAGGTTTCAATTTGGTAATCATTTAAAATCAATGGAGGAAGTAGATTAATTTAGGTTGCATGTTAATAAAAATTAGAATTTTAGTAAGGATTAATTTAGTTATTTATTGATCTTATTTAATTATTTTTTTATGTTTTATTTGTTTTTGAGCTTATTTATTATTTTTGTGTGTTTTGGGCCTTAAGCCCATTTTAGATTTTGATTTGTTTATTTTTAACCCATATCATTTAATAATTAATTAGGTTTAATTAATTAAAAAATATTTTTAGATCCATAATTAATTAGATTTTAGGTTAGAAATATCCTTAGGCCCATTTAGTTAATTAGACATAGACCCACTTAATTTAATTTAAGTAATTTAGACTTAGCTCACTTAATTTAAGCCCCTTTTTCATAATTTTTAGATTTAAGTTCATATTTAGAATTAAAATTAGTAGACTTAGGTTCATTTAATTAAAATTAAAAGGAATTAGGCCTTTAGGTTCACTTATAATTTAAAACATGTAAACTTTAGCTCATTTATTTAAATTCCATGTATATTAGACTAACTTAGGGATTATGTGATTTATTGAATGCATTATTTACTTGTATGTTTCATGACTAGTTTGCCTTGGAGTTTATTGTTTTGAGTTTATATGAAATTGCATGTAAATAGAGGATAAGATAGTAATTCATAAAGTAATTCTAAATGAATACAAGATTGAAAGAAGTTGGTATTCCGTATCTAGAATCTCCTGGTTGTGGTGCTAGCTTTCTTTTAGGGAATCGAGTACCACCTTTTTCAATTTGTCCCAATTATTACCCTGGGTGGCGACTCCTCATCTCCACACCATGTCTTTGTGACAATGGTTAGTGTGTTCTCAAGAGCCCTGAGCTCAAACAGTGACGTAGTTGCTAAAATCTTGGATGCGCGCTAAACCCCGCCGTCTACAGTGGTGACTCCACTGGGGATAAGAGATACTGATTCTACTTGTGTTCTTTAGAATTATTTTATTAATTATTATTTTATTCTTGCATTCATTCTGCATGTCCCTACTAAACCGATGGTGTTGGTTTATGATTCCATGATTCCACTAGCTTCATAGGGTTGTAGATTGGCTAACCATCACTCTTAGCCTTAACTCAGTCCAAGAGAGATTACTGGGCTCATCCGACCAGAGCCTGTAACCCAAGTCCTTAAGGGGGGTAGTCTTCTCTCGAGTTTGCAAAGGATGTCGGGCCCCTCTGACCTTGGCCTGTAACTCAAAGTCCATAAAGGAGGGTATCTTGCTAAGGGAACCTTGACCTTATTACCGGACCTTAACCACATATAATGGCTTAGTTATTTCCCGTAGGATTTACCCAAATTGCTTGTGAATGTTGCCATGAGGTATTTCTATCTGTAAAGGCCCAAGCCCATACTTTAGAAGCCTGTTAAGGTTAATAAAGATTGGGCTAATCTTTTACACCTAGAAACGTTGTTTCTATGCTTCTATTTTGCTTTAAGAGATTTGGCATACGCGTTGGTCCCTGATATCCCCTGTTGATATTAAGACCAAGATAAAAAATCCTAGGAAAAGAGACTCACCATTGAATACATGTGCGGGAGGAATAAGGTTGGAAGGATGTATGTATACCTAACTTGTTACTTGTTACTTGTTACTTGTTGCATAACACGTGCATCATGCATACATGCATATGTGCATCTCATGCATCATACTAACCATTTGTCTTGCAGTCATCATAGATTTATCCGGGTCTTCTTGTGTTTGGAGTTAGAAAGGTGGCAGACTGGTGAGAACTGATTCAAGCCCCCAATCGATCATGAAAGAGATCCTTAGCAGACTGGAAAAAAGCCCCATTAATCTATCTACGCAACTTGAACAAACTGAAAGAATGGAACAACAAGAGGGAGGAAACTAGACCCTAGAAGATGTCAAAGGAGCACTGATGGATGATATGAGAGCAATGTTATAAGATGAGTTAAGACAAGCTTTAGTAGGACTAATGCCACCACCTGCTGCTGCTGCTCCACCCACCGCGGCCAACCCACCTGTCATGGGTCCACTACCTATTAATAATGACACGAAACTTGAGGATGTTGAGAGTTACATGGTTGAAAAAGTGAAAAAGGAATCACTTGATCAAGTTCAAGAGCTGGAATCCAGACAGATGAAGGCATTGACTTAAAAGATGTCTAAGAGGGAAGAGTTGATGAGGGGACAAGGCCTAGGATATCCTTTTGACTTTGATGATATGATACAATTTGAAGAAGATAGGCTACTTGAAAAATTTAAAATGCCACAACTGCAGAAGTTTGATGGTACTGGAGACCTGAGGATTCATCTCAATTAATACACAACTACTATGAGTACCACTAAGGCTCCTTTGGCTGTGGTTACTAAGTTGTTTGTGCTGTCTTTGGAAGGTATATCTGTTAACTGGTATCATGGGTTAGAGAAGTCTATTCGAGCAGATTGGAGGGAGTTGTGCACTGCTTTTCTAAAGCAATACGACTAAAATACTAGGCTTGAGGTGTCTATAAGAGATCTGGAACTAACCAAGAAAAAGCCCAACGAATCATTTTAGATTTTCTGACTAGGTTCATGAATAAGGCAGGAATGATGAAGAATAAATTGGCAGAGAAGGACCAGGTTAGAATGATAGTCCGAAATGTGTCACCTAACCTAGTGGAGAGATTACAAATGATGAACCCCAAGATGTTCGTGGACCTTTATGATGATGGGTTACAAGCTAAAGAGATCGAAAATGAGAAAAAGAAGGCCACTAGGAACACTGGAGTGAGAAATTACCCAACTGGGGGCATGCAGCAAGGAAATACTAACTGAGTCATAGGAGTTCATGCCATCCAACAACCTAGGAGATTCTCAAATTTTAACCAACCCTTATCCAAAGTCCTAGACTGCCTTATTCAAAAAGGTCTCCTTAGACCCTTAATCCCTTCTAAACCGCCAAACCCAAACCTACTTGGTTTTGATTAAAACAGTTATTGCAAATTTCATTAAGTCGCTGGTCACCCTACTGACTCATGTATGCATCTTAAACATGAAATCCAAAACCTTATAGACTCCAAAAAAATCACAGACCCTGAAAAATCGAACCCAAACCCAAACACCCGAAATAATCCTTTCCCAAATTACCAAAATGTACCACCCCCAGCCACCATGATGATCAACTCAAGAGTGAACAAGGAAGAAGTGTTAAACTCTTTTGAGGATCTAAGCCTTAAAACTACTGAGAAATCTCCTAATGCTCCTAAAGGTGTAGAAGAGGCAGAAGATTTACTGGGTCAGCCCTCAGGCAAGTTCGATTATAAGGTGTTTTACTCCAAGCCACCTTCTTTTGATATATCTATTGATACAATCAAGCCTATAGGATGGGGTGAGGAGTTTAATGATGAAAAGTTGATGGTCAAGAAGGAAAAATGCATGGTTAAGGTATGAAAAGAAGGGAGGAAAGATCGGACTATAGGAATGATTGATATTTGGTATAGTTCGAATGAGGAAGGCACTGAAGGGTATGATGTATGGGTAGATAATCTCAAAGTCAGCCATGTTACTAGAAGTGGGAAGGGTTATAAGCCAGTAGAGAAAGCCATAGAGAGGGAAGAAGTGGTTAAAGGAGAAGACTCAAATGAACAGGGTGATGACTTAATTCTTGAACAACTTAAGAAAGCAAAGGCCAACGTAAGCATTTGGGAGCTCTTGATGCATTCGAGCAGCCACAGAAGAGCCCTAGTTAAGGCCTTGACTAAGATGAACATTGAAATTGTAGCAACTCCTAAAGCAATGGTGGCAAAAAGCACGGGGTCATTACTTTCTCGGATGAGGATTTACCTGTAGAAGGAAGGGACTATAATAAAGTACTATTCATCCCAGCTGAAGTAAGAGGGAAGAGGACTAATTATGTGATGGTGGATGATGGGTCTGCAATTAATGCTTGTCCATTATAGATCCTACCCAATTTAGGCATGAAGGTGGAGGATTTGGCAAAATCGGACCTTGTAATAAGGGCTTATGATGATAGCACAAGTGTAGAAGGAACCTTTATGGCTTCCGTGAAGACTGGACCTATAGAGTTAATGGTTGAAATCACTATTCTAGATATTCCTGTCACTTATGGCCTTCTTATGGGTAGACCTTAGTATCATGTCTTAGGAGGAGTGCCTTCGACTGTGCATCAAAAGGTGAAATTCCTACTTGATGGGGAAATGGTGACTCTAGATGCTAGTATGGTCAAAATGGTGTCTGTAGTCATTAATAGTCAGAAATAGGTAATCACTCCCCCAGGTTATCAGGTGGCCATAATTTCAGAGGGAGTCACAATAGATCTAAGGGTTATGAACATGATTAAGAAGATGAATTACCGACCAGGGCAAGGACTAGGGAAAAATGAGCAAGGAATCCCAGAACTATCAGATTTCAAAACCCAGAATGATATAAGAGGATTGGGCTATACTGGAGCTAAGTTTAATAGCAAAGGGACAAGAAGAAGGTTCTTCAATGAAAACGGCCTAGGGAGTGTGGGACCCCTGAAAGGTAACTTTATTAAGCAAGGAAAGGAGAAGTTCTACTAAGGTGAAAAGGAGCTTGTCCAAGTAGCTGGTGTGGATGTTCCCAGATTTGAAATTTTTAAAGAACAGATAGTTGAAAAGCTAGTGCAAGACAACAAGGATAAGGTGGTGAAGACAGTTGCTGAAAAGATGAAAACTGACGACATCGAAGAACTGCTTTGTCTGCCACCCAATAAAGAACCATCACATGAATTAGCTAGTATCATTAATAATAGTTTTACTGGTGTTTTTTTATGAAGAAACTGATATAATAATGTCTAGTTTGTTTGAGGACGAAAACTTTATGGTCAATGATATAAATTCTGGTTTGGCTTACTTGTGTGATGTTGATTCTGATGGTCTTGTGCATTTTAATAATGATCATTCATGCATGTTTGACATTAATTCTATTCAATTATATTCATTAAACATGGGCACAAATGAACAACCAAAATACATTTCTATATCACATGACTTAACTCCTGAAGAGAGGGAAAAATATGAGAGAATATTAATAAAAAGAAAGGTAGTATTTGCTTGGTCCCATGAGGATATGCCAGGGTTAGATAGGGGAATTGCAGAGCATCACATTCCAATATATCCTGAAGCTAAACCTATTAAGCAAAAACTTTGTAGGTTAAAGCCCAAGTGGACAGAAAAGATAAGGGAAGAAGTCGCTAAGCAAATCCAGGCTAGTTTTCTAGAAGTTGTGGAGTACCCTCAATGGTTGGCGAATATAGTACCGATTCCTAAGAAAGATGGAAAAGTTCGAATGTGTGTAGACTTCAGGGACCTGAATAAGGCATGTCCAAAGGATGATTTTCCTTTACCTCATATTGATGTGATTGTGGATAGTGCAGCCTCTAGTGCGATGTATTCGTTTATGGATGGGTTCTTAAGTTATAATAAGATAATGATGGCCGTTATGGATAAAATCTAAACTGCTTTCATCATGGAATGGGGAACATATTACTATAAGGTGATGCCCTTCAGTTTAAAGAATGCAAGAGTAATTTATCAAAGAGCAGCCACTGCCTTATTTCATGATATAATGCACAAGGAAGTGGAAGTTTATGTTGATGATATGATGGTTAAGTTTGAAAAAAGAGAGGGACACTTTGAGGCTTTGGATAAGTTCTTAGGAAGAATAGAAAAATATAACCTAAGGCTTAATATGAGGAAATGCATCTTTGGGGTAACTTCAGGAAAGTTATTAGGGCACATAATTAGCAATAGAGGAATAGAAGTCGATCCAGACAAGATCAAAGCCATTCAGGAGATGCCAGCACCAAGAATAGAGAAGGAAGTATAAGGGTTCATCGGAAAACTACAATACATTAGCAGGTTTATTGCAAGACTTACTATGGTCTGCGACCTGATTTTCAAGCTCTTGAGGAAAAATCAGCTTGTGGAATGGAATGAAGAATGCTAGAAAGCCTTTGATAAGATTAAGGAATACTTTACTAACCCACTTGTATTAAGGCCACCAAAACAAGGTAAGACTTTGATCTTATATTTGGCTTTAGAAGAAAAGGTGATGGGAGCAATGCTAGCACAAGAAGGGCCCAAAGGGGTGGAGTATGCTATATACTACCTTAGTAAAATTTCTTGTCATACGAGGAAAAGTACAATCTTGTAGAGAAGACATGTTTGATAATGATTTGGGCTACAAAGAAGTTAAGGCATTACTTCCAGTCCTGTAAAGTACAAGCCATTTTAAGGATAGATCCTTTAAAATACTTGTTCCAAACATCGACTTTAACTGGAAAGATGTCTAGATGGTTGGTACTTTTAATGGAGTTTGATATAGAGTATGTCACTATAAAGGTCATCAAAGGTAGAGCTGTAGCAGAGTTTCTAGCCTAGAATGCAGTCGAAGAAAATGAGCAGTGGAATCTAGAGTTTCCAGATGAGCACTTAGCAGTAATAAAACATCGAGAATGGAAACTTTATTTCGATGGAGCAGTGAATAATAGAGGAGCAGGGTTAGGAGTAATTCTTATCATAGCAGAAGGAGAAACCATCCTAATGGCCCAGAAATTAGACTTCAGGGTTACCAATAATATGGCTGAATATGAGGCATGTATCTATGGTATAGAAGCAGTATTGGCAGTCGGAGCAAAAGACCTATTGGTTTACGAAGATTCCATATTGATCATCAGCCAAGCTAATGAAGAGTGGGAAGTAAAAGAAGAAAGACTGAAACCTTACATCCATTATTTGAGAAAGCTGATAAAGAATTTCACCAAATGTCCTTTTATGCATCTACCAAGAGATGAGAATTAGATGGCAGATGCTTTGGGAACACTTTCTTCAATATAGGGTAAATCGATGGGATTGATAATGAAACCTTTGGTGATAATGAAAATGCAAGTTCTGTGTTATGGCAAAGAACATGTCATGAATATTCAGATAGGGCCAGAGGAAAAGCCATGGTTTTATGACATCCAGAGATTTATCGAAGAAAGAAGATACCAGATGAAGTAACTTCCAAAGATAGATATGCTCTTCATGTTTTTGCACGTCATTATGCAAGTCATGATGGAATATTATATAGAAGGATGCCGAATGGAATATAGCTGAGATGTCTCAAGAAGGATGAAGCAAAGTAGGTGGTGAGAGAAATTCATGCAGGAGTCTGTGGATCACATATGAATGGGATAATTCTGGCAAAGAAGATTACTCGGTAGGGATACTATTGGGGGAGCATGGAAAAGGACTGCATATGAATAGTAAGAGAATGCCATCAATGTCAAATACATGGGAACCTCAATCACCTTCCCTCTACAGTTCTAAACAGTTTAACATCTTCATGGCCCTTTGTAGCCTAGGGAATAGATACAACAGGGGAAGTAAAACCAATTGCTTTAAACGAGCATAAATATATAGTAGTCGCAATCGATTACTTTTCAAGATGGGTAGAAGCAAAATCCTTCGGTACCTTAAAAGCTAGACAAATGGCAAAGTTCATTGAGAAGAACCTCATCTATAGGTATGGGGTCCCATATCATGTTGTGACAGACAAAGGAGTTCAGTTTCAAGCAGAAACCGCTAAGTTGCTATAAATATACAAGATTGAGCATCATAAGTCCTCACCTTATCGACCTCAGGCTAATGGAGCAGTAGAAGCGGCTAATAAAAATATAAAGAAGATTCTCTCTAAGATGGTGAAGACACAGAAGGACTGGTCCGAAGACCTTCCTTTTGCTTTGTTGGGATACAGAACTACAACATGTATGGCCATGGGACAAACTCCATTCTCGTTAGTATACGGTTATGAAGCAGTTCTACCCACAGAGACAAAAATTAAATCCTTGAGGGTAGTTATGGAAGCAAAGATGCCCGAGAGTGAATGGATGCAAAAGAGGTTTGATTACCTTGTATCACTAGATGAGAAAAGGATGGATGCTTTATTCCACACTCAGATTTATCAGAGAAGAATAGCAAGAGCGTTTAACAAAAAAGTTAAGTTGGGAAAGATAAAAGTTAGAGATATGGTATTAAAGCATGCAAGGACTATAGTGTTTGACCCGAGAGGAAAATTCAGACCAAATTAGGAAGGGCCGTATTTAGTCAAAACAATTTTGCCCAAGGGAGCCACAAAGATATCAGATCTAGAAGAGAATGATTTCACTAAGCCAGTTAACTTGGATCGCCTCAAGAGATACTACCTTTGAAAAAAAAAAAGTCCACTAACTAGAAAACCTGAAAAGGCTGGTTAGGCAAAAGTTAGGACATTCCCGTTGTTCAGAAAACTTGTAAAGGGCGGCTAATTAGGTAGAAGATAGGGAAATGAAAATGAGAGGAAAAATGTTCAGTTAGAAAATCTGAAAAGACTAGCTGATAACAGGAGTTATGTCATATGATGTAATAAATGTACTCATTTTTACCTTGGATAATGAAATAAATTGAAAAGACATTTTTGTTGAATATTGCATATTAAAAGACATTTTTGTTGAATATTGCATATTCTATCTTTATTATAAAACACAAAGACTTAAGGAAAAATAAAATATAAGAAACTAGACTTATGAGACCACTAGTTATGTTTTTGTTTCTTTCTTGACTTATCTAATAATATTTGAGTCCTTTTGTACTTGATAAGTTTTGGTGATTCTGTAGATTGCATAGCAACCTAAGTCTTGTAGTTGTCATCAGTAGTCATGTCAGCATCCAGGCATAAATTGCGTTCCAAAGCTCTACGAGGCCATAAGTTCTTCACCTTGTCCAAGAAGTCTTGCCTTAGGAGGAAACCTTCGAAATCAGTTACAACAACAACAATGAATTGAGGGCGACTATATTGATGACAGAGGCATAAAGGAGAAAGAAAGGTCAAAGAGTATAATCCGGGAATAGGGACATAATTGTCATACAAATTGATGGTCACAAATTTTAATCTCCACCAAGGACAGATCCAAGTAATCTCAGTATCAGCAATGCCTTTCATCTAATCAACCTATTGATCTCTAGTATGCTTATTCTTTATCTTCAAAGGACAGGATTGTTGATGATGAGGTTGATAAGTTAAAGCATTGGGAAGGGCATCAAGCAGACTCAATTGTTCCTGTAATCAAATATAAAAAAAAAGGGTTACATACCTGAAGGAGAAGTAGACTGCCTGAGAGTTGATTTTGAACTTTAAAATTATCTAACCCAATGATAGTTTCAGCAAGTATAATAGGCACGGGATTAGCTCCAGTTTCTACATGTTCCAAGATACTGATAATCCTTACATCAACATCTCCATGAGAAGATACTAGTAGAAACTGAGCATATAGGCAGAAGGTGACAGTTCTAATCTAATTAGCATTAGTTTTATCTCTAGTTTCATAAGAGGGAATCAAAAAAGGAAGACTGATGGTTTTAACATTACGTGCATGCATGTAGATAATAACTGGGGGCAAAATATAACTCAAGGGGCAAATGGTATAGGTATTGAAAAAGCGAAGATGGATGCTAAAGTGTAAGAGCTAATACCTCAATCATTAACAATAATAAAAGAAAAGTTCAACAGTGCATCGGTTAATCATAAGCTCTATTGTAAAGCCATGGACCCTACTTGTTAGCCTAGTAATCAGTCTAATGAATTATATCAGAAGCTTCAACATCAGAAGTACCAACAACGAATCATTCAATGCTCAAACTAACAGGTTATTGATGAGTGACTCTGTTCCAAACAGAAGACCCATTAGGATCATGCACATCATACATAGCATGCATACATATTTTATGAAACACTTTTTTTGTATAATAAAAGTCTTTAAGCCTAGATAAGATTGTGCAAATACTTTACTACTAACATTTGGAATTAGTGTTGGAAGAACATGAAAGTAGTCAGAGTATTCACATGTGAAACATCTGAAAGAATGAAAATAAGAGAAGTGACACTACCAAGAAGCATTGTCTGGGAAACTTCAAGAGGCTAGATAGGATGCTCAAGCTCCTCAGATTCAATATGAAAGGGAAGAATGCACTTAAAACTTGAGATGAATGCACTCTGAAAACTTCTTTGATTATGAAATAAAAACCTCTAACTCCTAAATCTTTTTTTTTGGTAGGAAATGTTGGGAAGAGAAATGAAGCCCT
This sequence comes from Mallotus nudiflorus, assembly GCA_947683625.1. Classification (NCBI taxonomy): domain Eukaryota; kingdom Viridiplantae; phylum Streptophyta; class Magnoliopsida; order Malpighiales; family Euphorbiaceae; genus Mallotus; species Mallotus nudiflorus. The sequence continues at coordinate 5,571,267 of CANTUR010000239.1, forward strand.
TTACCATAGCATCAATAGGATAAAGCCACAACTTCAATGGTGGAGTATCATGACCCTGTGATCAGAGACATCATCACCATAAATCTAAAGGGAAGAATGCAAAAGAATAACATTGCATTCTGATAAATTTTTTTACTAGCAAATAGGTTATACTAACTTATGGTATTTTGTGCTAGGAAAATACAAGAGAACTAAGAAGGGAAAAGAAACTAATACATCAATAAGAATGGATCGCTCGTTAAAACCTCACCCTATGCGACAAAACCCCTAGTAAATACCAAAGGGAAGTAGCTCAACTCTATCTCCTTTGATTCTGCAATAAAATAAATCCTCAATAAGAGAATTCACAAATTGAAAGGAAATTCATCCACTTCACGAGATCATGTGTGAAAATTTATCTTATGAACTTTGATTTTAGTGGCTTTCTTTTATTAGCCTCACAGAATTTAGATGCCTTATTGATAGTTCTATGCTGAGAATTTCTAAACTCTAATCAATCTAATGCTTGTTTTGCACCCAAACGAGGGGAAGAACATACAAAGATAAAATCTGTGGACTTGTGGTATAAATTGATTAAATTTTAGGGTATCATTTCAGTCTCGTGAATGATAAATGTGCATATAATATACTCCAATGCTCATAAATGAGTATGAGTACAAAATCCCTTGACGGTATCCACGCTGAGTAATGCGAGAAAGGCGGGGGAATACTAAGAGGAGAATAGAAAAAGAGCAAGCATAATTTACTCCAATGCTTAGAAATGAGTAAGAGTATCAACATAAAACCCCTAGCGATATCCATACTGAGTAATACAAGAAAGGCAGGGAATGCTACAAGAGGACCATGCCAAAAATTGCTCTATTTACTCTAATGCTCTATATGAGTATGAGTATCCAAAGGACCTCTCTAACAGTATCCACACTAAGTAATATGAGAAAGGTGGGGAATACTCAGATAAGGAAGGAAAGCACAAAAATAATTCAAAGACTATTTTGATTCTTAAATCTGATCCATTTATGCCCAAATACCATAAGTTTTGTCTAGTAGATTCTTCCTAAATTTAGGTATGAAAGTAAGCTCTTCACTTGGTAAAAAAATATGCTCTCAGTATAAAAATGGGTAATAATGCCTCTGTCCTTTGCGAATGGTAAATAAATGATAGTCATGAGGATCAAAATTAAGTTGATTGGTTAAGTACATGTTATCTAGTGCAAAGTGATGAATTTTCTTATAAATTTTCAAAATAATAATATACTTTTGTACATTCATCTTGTTAAAACTAACTTCAGCAATTCTATAGGAATTTCAAATCTAGAAGCGGGTATACTTAACTTGCAAAGCCAATCAACACAATAAAATTTAAAGTCAGTCCAAAAAAGTGCTAATTAGTTAGCACAAAGAATTCAAGGCATTCAACTCAAACAACCACATTTGTGAGCAATTATGGATTGCAGCATAATCATATGAGACAATTCAGACTATACGACCTAGTGTAGTCGGCATTGTACGACCGAGAGCAATGTATCCTCAATCAATTATATGATTGAGTATAATCAGCATCATACGACCGAGTATGATGTTTCTTATAAAAAATAGACTATACGACCGAGTGTAGTCGGCATTATACGACCGAGTGCAATGTATTCACCAATTGATTATGCGATTGAGTATAATCAGCATCATACGACCGAGTATGATGTGTCTTATAAAAAACAGATGATACCGAGTGTAGTCAGCATTGTATGACCGAGTGCAATGTAATCACCAATCGATTATACGACTGAGTATAATCAGCATCATATGATCGAGTGTGATGTTTCTTATAAAAAATAGACTATACAACCAAGTGTAGTCGGCATTGTATGACCGAGTGCAATGTATTCACCAATCGAGTATAATCAGCATTATACGACCGAGTATAATTAGCATCATACGACCGAGTGTGATGTTTCTTATCAAAAATAGACTATACGACCGAGTGCAATGTATTCACCAATCGATTATACGACCGAGTATAATCAACATCATACGACCGAGTGTATTCATCATTGTACGATCGAGTGCAATGTATTCATTAATTAATTATACGACCGAGTATAATTAGCATCATACGACCGAGTGTGATGTTTCTTATAAAAAATAGACTATACGATCGAGTGTAGTCGGCATTGTACGACCGAGTGCAATGTATCACCAATCGATTATATAATCGAGTATAATCAGCATCATACGATTGAGTGTGATGTTTCTTATAAAAAATAGACTATACGACTGAGTGTAGTCAGCATTGTACGACATAGTGTAATTGGCATTGTACGACCAAGTGCAATGTATCCTCAATCGATTATACGACCGAGTATAATCAACATCATACGACCAAGTATGATATGCCATTTAAAACGTTGTACATCAGAGTATAGCAAATTTACCAGCAGAAGCCTCATGAAGTACAGGTAAGTATCCTAACTTTCAATTTAGAAATTGGGTGCTATTCTACTTTGCCGTAATTTTTCAAGCAAACAGCAACAAAGGGGGGCAACTGTAGACACCCAATTTCGAGATGACATGTTATGGATGCAACAAAGGACTCCAATGATGAAAATGTCTTTGATGCTTAATCTTTAAAAAATTCTAAGGGCTAAAATATAAATTTTTTTAGGGGCCTTTTTGTAATTAAATTTTTTTTTTGCGTGTTGGAATTCCGTAATTTTGATTGGAATTATGTAATTCCGATCAGAATTACAATAATTCCGGTCGGAATTACAATAATTCTGATCGGGATTATACAATTTCAATCGGAATTGCACAATCCCGATCGAAATTGAACTCTTCTGTTTTTCTATTTCTAATTATTCCAATTTTAGGTGGTTTAAAGTTCCTAATTAATTCAATCCTAAATTGGTTTAAACTTTCTAATTAATTTAATCCTATTGGGTTCAAAATTCCTAAATACACTTTAGGAATGAGAATCACATTAGGATTAGGGTTAGGCTTCCTAGTTCCACTATAAAAAAGGAGCTAAGTAGGGGAGAAAAAAAAGGAAAGAGGAGAGCGTAGGGAACAAATAGAAGAAAAAGGAAGAGAGAGGCGTAGAAAAGAAGGAGAGGAGAGAAAAAAAATTGTGATTTTATTTTTTTATATTTATTCTTAATCAAAAATTCTTTTTAATTCATCAATTAATTCAAAGACTCGTGAAGAATTTTTGAAGAAAAGATTCAAATACTTATCAAGAACGGTGAATCACAAATCTGAGGAGCATCATAATCATCCATAAGCATATCATATTCTTTTTCTTCTTTTATTTATTTGTTTATTTTTTAATTTGTTATTCTATTTATTTTATCATAATTTATTCATTAATTATTATTTTATTTTTTTTTATGGCGATTATAGAGGAAAACATATGGTGATCATATGAGGGAGATGGATTTTATTGGAACTTCACAGAAGACTATGGATGAAGCCCCGTAGAGACTTAGTTTCTAGAGTTTTATTTTTTATTTTTATTTTCTTTATTTTTATTTTCTTCTTTATTTTTATTTTTTATTAATTATTTTATGAATTAATGTAATAGCCCCAATAGTGGGAATAGTAATAAAATTATGTGTGTGATTGCATAATTTTTAAATTGATTAGTAAAATTAGGTTTCAATTTGGTAATCATTTAAAATCAATAGAGGAAGTAGATTAATTTATATTGCATGTTAATAAAAATTAGGATTTTAGTAAGGATTAATTAATTTATTTATTGATCTTATTTTATTATTATTTTTATGTTTTATTTGTTTTTGAGCTTATTTATTATTTTTGTGTGTTTTGGGCCTTAAGCCTATTTTAGATTTTGATTTGTTTATTTTTAACCCATATAATTTAATAATTAATTAGGTTTAATTAATTAAAATATATTTTAGGTCCATAATTAATTAGATTTTAGGTTAGAAATATCCTTAGGCCCATTTAGTTAATTAGACATAGACCCACTTAATTTAATTTAATTAATTTAGACTTAGCTCACTTAATTTAAGCCCCCTTTTCATAATTTGTAGATTTAAGTTCATATTTAGAATTAAAATTAGTAGACTTAGGTTCATTTAATTAAAATTAAAAGGAATTAGACCTTTAGGTTCACTTATAATTTAAAACATGTAAACTTTAGCTCATTTATTTAAATTCCATGTATATTAGACTAACTTAGGGATTATGTGATTTATTGAATGCATTATTTACTTGTATGTTTCATGACTAGTTTGCCTTGGAGTTAATTGTTTTGGGTTTATATGAAATTGCATGTAAATAGAGGATAAGATAGTAATTCATAAAGTAATTCTAAATGAACACAAGACTGAAAGAAGTTAGTATTCCGTATCCAGAATCTCTTGGTTGTGGTGCTAGCTTTCTTTTAGGGAATCGAGTACCACCTTTTTCAATTTGTCCCAGTTATTACCCTGGGTGGCGACTCCTCATCTCCATGCCATGTCTTTGTGACAATGGTTAGTGTGTTCTCTAGAGCCCTGAGCTCAAACAGTGACGCGGTTGCTAAAATCTTAGACGCGCGCTAAACCTCATCATTTACAGTGCCCCTTGCTTCTTGTAACTTTTGCCAAAATCAAGAGGTAAACACTAAACCTCTATCAGATATAATGGAAACAGGCACTCCATGAAGGCACACAATACACTTAACATATAGCTTAACCAACTTAGCTACAGAATAAGTAGCTTTAACTAGTAAGAAGTGAGCTGATTTGGTTAACTTGTCCATAATCACCCAGATAGAATCATATCCATCCTTTGAATGAGGTAACCTTACCACAAAATCCATAGCAACTCTCTCCCACTTCCACTCAGGAATAGGAAGAGGCTGAAGCTTCCCAGAATGCTTCTGATGCTCAGCTTTCACCTGTTGAAAAGTCAAGCACTTTGAAACATAATCAGCTACATCCTTCTTTAATCCATCCCACCTGTACAAATCTCTGATACTGTGGTACATCTTAGTAACACCTGGATGTACATTATAAACTATAAAATATCTTTTTTCAAGGATTTCTTCTCTTAAATTATCCACATAAGGAATGCATCATCTATCACTGATCCATAAAACACCTTCATCATTAAGTATAAAATTAGTGAACTTCCCCTCACGAACATTCTCCTCAACCTCTGCTAGAATAGGATCTTGGCCTTGAGTTGCCTTAATCCTATCTCTTAACACTGATTTGACTCTAAACTGAGTTAGTAGTCCACTTGATCTGCTAATATTCATCATCAGACCTTGATCCACTAACTAATGCAATTCTTGGATCAAAGGTCTCCTCTCTACACTAATGTGAGCAAGACTACCTGAGGACTTCCTACTCAAAGAATTTGCTACCACATTAGCCTTACCTGGATGATAAAAAATATTGCAATTATAATCCTCTAGGAGTTCTAATCATCTCCTTTGCCTCAAGTTCAAATCTCTCTACTGGAAAATGTACTTCAGGCTCTTATGATATGTGAAAATCTCATAAGTCACCTCGTATAAATAGTGTCTCCAAATATTGAGAGCAAAGATCATTGCAAACATCTCTAGGTCATGAGTAGGATAATTCTGTTCATGCTTCTTTAACTACCTCAAAGCATAAGCTATCACCCTACCATTCTTTATCAATATATAACCAGGCCGACTCTAGAGGCATCACAATACACAGTAAATTTGTCTTCTCCATTAGGTAAGGTTAGAATTGGAGCTGTGGTCAACTTCTCCTTCAATAATTAAAAATTGTTCTCACAAGTGTCTAACAACACAAAATTCACATTCTTCCAAGTTGGGCGAGTTATAGGAGTTGCAATTCTTAAGAAATCCTATAAAAATCTCTTATAATACCTAGCCAAACCCCAAAAACTTTGAATCTCTATGACTGATGTCGGTCTGGGCCATTTAGACATTGCTTCAATCTTTTATGGATCAACATGAATACCATCTTTAAACACCACATGTCCAAGAAATACAACACTCTCCAATTAGAAATCACACATCGATAATTTAGCATAAAGCTGATATTCTCTCAGTGTCTGTAGTACTATCCTTAAGTGATATATGTGCTATTCTATACTCTTCGAGTACACCAGTATATCATCAATGAAGACTACCATAAATTAATCCATAAACGATCTGAATACCCTATTCATTAGATCCATAAAAGCAGCTGTTGCATTAGTTAACCCGAAAGGACATCACTAGAAACTTATAGTGGCTATATCGAGTGCGGAATGCCATTTTAGGAACATCGGCTTCATTGATCCATAACTAATGATAACCCCTCCTTAAGTCAACCTTAGAAAAGAATTGTGCACCCTGAAGTTAATCAAATAGATCATCTATCCTCAGAAAAGGATACTTGTTCTTCACTGTCACCTTATTTAACTCTCTGTAATCAATGCACAGTATTAGTGTACCATCCTTTTTCTTTAAAAAAAGGACTAGTGCACCCCAAGGAGAAACACTGGGTCTAATGAAACCCTTATCCATCAAATCTTGCAACTGGTCCTTCAATTCCTTAAACTCTGTAAGAGCCATTCTATAAGACAACATCAAAATAAGAGCTATGCCTAAGACCATATCTATACAGAATTTGATATCTTTGTGAGGTGGTAAACCTGGCAACTCCTCAGGAAAAATGTCAGAAAACTCATAAGCTACTAGAACATTTGTGAGAGAGAACTTCTTTACTGAAGTATCCTTGACTAGTGCCAAGTATCTCTGATAACCCTTCCTTAACATCTTTTTAACTATGATAGCGAAAATAAGATTATGAAGTGCAAAACTCTTATCATCCATAAACTTAAACTCTTCTTCATTTGGAATTTTGAAAATCACTTCTTTACTCCGACAATCCATAACGACATAATGCTGAGATAACCAATCCATACCAAGGATCACATTGAACTCTATCACATCCAATAACACCAATTTCACTAGTAATTCTCTACCTCCCACTAACACCGGACATCTAAAAAGAACAACGTCGGTGTTTAACAAGTCGCTTAGAGAAGTGGTGACAGATAAAGGAAAAACCATTTTCGAAGCTTGCCAACATGACTTCGAAGCAAAAATAGGGACATGAAAGAATGTGTAGCACTTGGATCAATTAAAATTCTAGCATCCAAGTAACAGACTGGAAGTATACCTAAAATAATGGTGTTGATGCCTGAGCATCCTGATGGGTGAGGGTGAAAACTCTGGCCTAACCTTGACCTCCCTGCTAGTTGGTGGAAGCTTGACCAAAACCCTTGACACCTCATCTACTACCTCTACCATGCCCCTATTGGGCAACAAGCTACGTCATACTCAGATACTAAGTTGGAGGTAAATGATAAGGAGCTGAAGTTGAACTAGCGATAGACTACTGCTAGTAGCCAGAATATGGACATACTATAGCAAAATGCCCCATCTGTCCACATCTAAAATAAGCTTCAAGAGTAATAGCACAGTCCATGATGCACTCTTTTACACATCTGACAAGCACTGGCTACTGATCTTGTGCTGCCATATCCCGAACTCTAACCATTGCTACTGCTGGTAGCACCAGAACTGATATATAGGTCTACGTGGTCCACAATGGCTATTTCTGCTACTCCTGTGGATTCTCTACTGAGGTCTCTGGCTCTGCTAATAGGATCCTTTTTACAGACTACTAGAGCCTATCTGGAAAGTGGTGTACTGAGTACTTTAGGATCCTCCTGCCAGTATACCTCCCAACTGATAGTAATTAGGCATAACTCCCTGGTTAACCAATCTGAGATTCATCTCCTTAGCCAACTTTATTATAAACTCAAGAGTAAGGCTTACAGTAGGCATCCTAGAGAATACAGAACCCAGTCCAGTGACATACATCGTAACTGCAAAGTACTGATCTCTCATCAGGTCCTCTGCATATCGACCTAATCTGACAAACTCTCTGGTGTAGTCCTCTACTGATCTATCACCTTTGGTGATACCCATCAACCTAATTCTATAAATCATCCGCATAGGCTCTAGATAGAAATGCCTTATAAACATCTCTCAAAACTGAGCCCTGGTGAGTGTTGTTATGTGTGGCTGAATAACCTGAACAAACCAATACAGGGCTGGACCCTCAATAGATAACTTAACTATCATGATCCTCTGATACTCGGTGTGAGCAGTCTGAGTCCTCATCTTAATAGTATGTAGAAAGTCTACAAGGTCTGTAGTCCCGTTGAATGCTATCCTGTTGACTATAACATAAAACAACGTTGCCTCAGGGTTAGACATGCCTTATTGATAAACAGGCTGCATCTGTGGTACGACTAAAGGTATAACAGCTTCTTTAAACTCCTGCTCTAAAAGTTCTCATCTTATAGCTCTCTTTGCTTATAGTGACCTGCCGCTCCTCGAGGACTAACTCTACCTCTGCACCTGACTGGCGGCTTAGAAAGTAAAAGCTCATCCTAAAAGGACTCATCACCCTTGGCCTCAATGATCGATGGAGCAACACATGCTCGCCTCCTCATTTTAAAAATACAAAACCAATGAGATAAATGGAAAGTAATAAACAACAAACAGACATCTTAACGATTACGCAGAAAACTATATCAAGGAAAACTTATCGAAGACATAATTGAACCCAATTTATTGCAGTAGTTTCAAAGAAAACACAACTTTGATAACCTAAGTCTACAACATTAAAAACCTAAGCTCTGATACCAACTTTGTCACGACCCAAACCAAGGAGTTATGACCGGCACTAGAGAACGAGAATTCTTTTGAATCCGAAACTCATAGCAAGCCTTAAAATAAAAACACATTCAATAATAACATATAAATACGCCATAATTAAAAAATTATTTAATATAAAATAAAACTTTTTACCATATCACAATAAAAACATCTTCATATAAGATTTAAGTACGAAATATCTAACTAGTATAACACACTACTAATATAATAATACTACTACTGTAGTGATTACTAAATACAAGAAAATGATAGTTCAGTGTTTACTTAAATCAGCCAGAGAGGAAAGAGTTTGGTGAATAGTACTACGAGGAAGATCTGATGTAGATCCTGAAAAAAAAATATTGAAGGGAGTCAGACCTCATTGAGTGAATTTTTATAATATATATACATGCAACCTAAGGTCAAATACATACAAGCATTAGTATAAATATATATATACATGCATTTCATATAAATGCTAAAATCCACTTTTATATAATAATAAATGCAGAAAAATTTATTTTAGGTAAAGGATCAGAGCAAAACCCTAAATAGTTCACAACATCGATCATTGAATCTCACTAGCCCATAGGCTTACTTAATTCCAAAATATTTCTCTTTTCCATTTTTGGATAGTAAACTGGCCCCAGATACCAAGTCAACCAAGCTCCTATAGTCTCACTATCAGTGTGATTGGCCCCAAGACTCTAGGTCAACCAAGCTCCCGCAATCACACTACTCTCTCACCACAATTTTCAATAATCAATATAATCAAGTCTCACATCAAATAATTTCATAATCTCAACCCTAAAATCTAACGCACTGGTACGTACACAGTCATAGTGCAGCCCATTGGGTAGTACGTTCTACTGCTATCCTTCAAATAAATCTTATAATTATTAAAAATAATAAAATGCATAATTTAAATATGATAGCATCCATTTTAAAAGAAATATACAAAAAATATACCAAATATAACAAACATATATATCACAGATATACCAAAAATATATCAAACATATACATAATCATTTAGTAAAATAATTCATATTTAAATACATTATAAAAATATGGATGCTCATAATTATGTATTCTATATGCAATGCATATATAAAATAATAACTCACAGTTGTGCTCTCCTATAAAAGAGATAGACTAGCTTGGTCTAACAGGCTTTAGTCTCGGCGCAACTATAAAAAATAAATAAATAATCATAATATTAGAATTGAACTCCTAATTTTATAATTTTAGGAATTCTAAAGGATGACTCTATATAAGACACGACTTGACCTAATTTAAAAATTCAAGGTCGACTCGATGTCACATTTTATGAGAGTTCTGCCGAAAATTCGGCAGAGTCTCCTTTATAAAATGGACATCTCTTTACTAAAAGTAGAGTCGATCCTGCAAGCAAACATACTTCAATATCCACAAATGCACAACTTCTTAGGTTGGGCCCCAAAACTACACAATTTGCCCAATCAAGAACCAAAATACACAAAAAGTCAATAATTTAATAATAAATATTAAACTCACCAAAAATGCATAAGAGTAAATAAAATACCACAATTCAAGTTATTTAAATAATAAATACCTTAAAGCTAATTATTTTCAAATTAGTTAATAAATCTCAAATAAATTATATAATATTAATAAAAATACATTTTTCAATTATTCAAAATTAAATAGTAAAATTCACAAATAATTATTTAAATAGTTCAAATATGTAATAAAAATAGTTAAAAATTCATTTAATCACAAAAACAATAAATAAAATTATTAATTGAATATATTTTCGGAAATTATTATTAATTAGTTAAAAATAGTAAATAATTTGTAAAAATTATTTAATACTATTTATTATTCCAAAATTATTCAAAACATACTAATTAAAAATAATTTTAATTAGAACACCAAATTCACTAGTTTATATTAATTTTTCCAAAAATTAACTTTTTTACATAAACCTTCGAAAATTCGTAACTAAAAATCGAAAATCAATCTCACCAAATTTTCTTCACAAACTATCATCCAAATAATTTAAAAAATTTACTAAAAATATAATAACTTTTTGGCTAGGGTCATCGGAACAGTGACTCGCAGGAAAACTAAAACACCAAAATTCAAATAATTCATAAAAATCAAACAAATATATTTTTGAGTAGCTCTAGCTTCACATAACAATATTTGCAAAAGAATTAAGCATGGTTCAACCAAATTCAAGCTCAAAAATATCAAAAACCAAAATAGACCTAAACTAAAATTTGAAGGCAACTCAATTACCGGACGTTCTAAGCTCACAACAACCAAGGATTAAGCTTGATCGGACCGAATGGAGTTTATAGAGCCCAAAATCGTGAGCTAAAACCACCAGAAACCATCACCGGTAACGCTACAAGCTGTTGTTGTCTTCAACAAAAAACTGAGGAAGGAAGGGCTTTGTCGATGGCGATAGTGGAGGGAAGAAAGGAGGTGGTGCCGGCGATGTGATGGTGGCAGTGTGGTGGTTATTGGTGGCGTGGGTGGTGGCGCACAGTTCTGTGTAGGAAGAAGAAGAAGAAGAAAAAGAGGAAGGAAAATGGAGGGGGAGAGGAAATAGAGGAAAGGGAAGAAAGAGGGAAAAAATTTCTTTTATGTATATATATATATATATATATATATATATATATATATATATATATATATAGTAATAATAATAATAATAGACAAATAAATAATCATATACAACACTAAAATTAAATTACACAAATTAATCATAATATATAAAAATTTAAAATATTTATTAACACTGCATATCTCTAAATAAATTTAATAATTTACTAACATTGATTCTCAATTCTTGATAAAAGAGTATGGATTCAGCCTAGGGAAATAGAACCTAGCCAAGCCTATAAAGCCCAAAGTCCTTATGGCTATCTTCTTCTCCACTCTTATACTTATAATAGAAAGAAGAAATATGTTACACAATGATAATGATAGGAAACAAAGGCAACTAAAGGACTAATTAGAAAAGGACATGTTAGCATAAATCCATACAACAAAATCACCCATACATGCCTGTGAAGATTCCATGGTAATGCCCAAAAAAATTACACTACCAATGTCAGACACCTATAGGTCTACGTGTGACAAAGGAAATGCCCTCTGGTGTGCGCCCAAGCCTTGGCAACTCACCCAACGCCAGCTAACAAAAATATGCATGGCTAGAGAAAGAGAGGCGACCACGTGAACAATACTCTTTTCCTCTCTCCAGATGACACCTAGACTAGTAAGCCAATATATATACACCATGAACAAAAATGAGAGAAAGGTAATAAAAACCCTACTAAAACTCTATTTTCTCTTATTGATTTATCCATTCTCTCTTTTTTAACTTAACTATTGGAGAGGGTTTATTGGGACCTCGCCTAATAAGCTCTTTCACTAGTTTTTATTTTGTAGGCTCAGTTAATCACCTGAAAATGGGTCGACAACATCATTAGTGCGGTAAGCATGGATAATAATGGTAACAATAAAGAAAAATGGAGAGACTTCAGGCTAAGAAACACTACATGCAACCTTTACAGGATTTAGGCCCCTTGGCATACCATTAATTGAGCTCTAATCCCCCACCAATCATAAACACAACTAGAACACCCTCACAAAACCAACATGTCACATTACCCATCCCAAATGCCAACCAAACACCAAACTTGGAGACATCTGCTATCATGGTCGTACTCTAAAAACTCACAGCTGTTATTAAGAGTTTAATAGAGAATATGACATGAAGGAAAGCACAAGAAAGAGCATATGTAGATAGAATGATACAGAGGAGGAGGCCGGTGAAGTGACGCTTCTTGGAAAAGATAGAGCCAAGCAAGAGGGCACCAAATAGTTAGAGGGTGAAACTGATGTCTAAGTCTAAAGGTAAGGAGAAGGTGATGGTGGATGAGGAAGATCCCCCAAGGTTTATGGGGAATATTAGAGCCTACATGGATCAGGAGTAGCTCATATAAACAATCCAAAAGGTGGTTAAGAGCATGAAGCCGGATGGAGAAAGTAAAGGGTTCAACCTCAAGGACACTTCTCCACTCTCTAATGTAATCATCAATGACCTTTTCCCTGATAAGTTCAAGATGCCACTTTTAAGCTCATATGATGGATTGATAAATCCCATTAGCTATGTTAATACTTATAGAACCACCATCAATTTGTAGTCCATTAAGGACTTAATCCTATGCAAAGTATTCCCCACTACTTTGAAGGGTGTGGCGTAGGAGTGGTATCAAGGGTTAGATAATGGGTCCATTTCTATTTTTGTTCAACTTTCTTAAGCTTTCACAACTTAGTTCATCATATTTATTCCCCTCAAGTGGGTCTTTATGGATCTCCAAAAGCTATCGTAGAAGGAAATTGAGTTATTGAGAGACTTCATAAAGAGGTTTAATAATGAAGTGGTTTAAGTAGATGATTTGAATGTTATGATTGCCATCAAGGCGTTAGTAGTGGGGACCACCTGTAAACCCTTTATGACTCTTTGACCTTACTCCCCCTGTCGACATTCCCTAAGTTGATGGCCAGAGACTCCCAGCATGTACAGCTCGAAGATTCTACTATTGTAGATAGAAATAAACTAGATAAGCATAAGCCTATAGCCATTCTCCCTAAAGGGTGGGAGAAGGAGGAGGGGTCATATGACTAGAGGGTAATGAAGGAGTATGAGCTTGGATCCCAGAGGAGAGATGGGGATAACAGGAGAATTGACAAGAGTCTCAGGTGTCATACGTTCCAAACAAACCCATATCCACAACATTAGTATGCCCCTCTCAACACCTCAAAGAGGGGAATCCTAATTTGGATCAAGTAGTTAGGAGAAAGAGTTAATTGATTGAGGAAGATTGATTCCAAATCTTTTAAAAATAAGGACAAATATTATGAGTTCCATAAGGGAATAGGTCATGATATGGAGGAATGTATACAACTAAAAGATGAAATATAATGCCTGATCTGCATTGGCCATTTACAGAGGTTCATCAATGGGTTAGCTAGTAATAGGATGTTTCAACCCAGAAGGGAAAACAAAGATTAAAGGAAAGATGAAGAACAGAAAAGGCAAAGGGATAAGCCTCCGTTATAATTAATGTAATCCTTGGGGGTTTGCCAGGGAAGGAAGGATCCAACAGAAAAAGGAGGAGGGGAGTGTACTATGTATTTGCAATTCTCAGGCTCGATTAACATATCACCTTCTTACCTCGAGATAGGGACTGGCTTGATAGACTACATAAAAATGCGTTGGTAATTAATGGCAGGATTGGGAATACCCTCCTAAGACGAATGCTGGCAAACAATGGAAGTGTAGTAAACTTGATGACTCTAAACGTATTTAAAGCATAAATAGATTGCCCATTGACCTCAGAAGAGTGTTTACTCCATTGGTGGGCCTAAGAGGAAAGTTAGTGCCAATACAAGGTTTTGCTAGGTTGACCGTGCAATTAGAGATAGAGTGCATTATGAGGAATTCCCGATGACATTCATGGTGGTGGATATCCTTTTTGCCTATAATGTGATATTAGGTACCCTTCCTCTATGATAGGGGCTAGCATGTGCATTAGATATCTTACTATAAAGATCCTTACCATTCAAGGAGAGCTCAGTGTAAGTGGTAATCAGAAGGCTTCTCAAGAAGCATGCATGGTGGCTTTAAAAGGAGCAGTAGAAGCACTTCATATGGAAACCCTTAAGTAGGAGAAAGGGGAAGACAGACTAGAACTAGCAGGAGAGGTGCATGAATGCAAATTATCTGGTTAAAGGAAAGTAAATATGGGGCAGACATTAAAGAGTCAATGCATCAAAAGGTACTTCTGGTTTTGAAAGAAAGAGAGAATTTTTTTGCCTGGTCCCCAAAGGATATCCAGGGGATCAATCTCGAAGTCATAACTCATAAACTAAATGTGGATCTATCTGTGAAACTAATAAAGTAGATGAAGATAAGGCACGCACTAGAGAGACAAATTATTATTTCTGATTAAGTGGATAAACTCCTTAAAGTGGGCTTCATCAAGGAAGTATACTATCCTAATTAGCTTTCTAATATTGTTTTAGTAAATAATTCTAGTGGAAAATGGAGAATGTGTGTTGATTTTACTTATCTTAACAGGGTTTGCCTAAAAGACAGTTATTTATTACCAAGCATTTATCAACTTGTGGATTCTATAGTGGGGTATGAGATATACAACTTTATAGATGAGTATGCTGGATATCACCATATCATAATGAATAGATTAGAATGAAGAGAAAATCTCCTTCATCATAGATAGGGAGACATTATGTTATAAGGTCATGCCATTCGATTTGAAAAATGTTAGAGCCACTAATTAAAGATTTGGTGAATTGAATGTTCAAAGAACAAACTGGAAAAATGATAGAAGTGTACGTTGATAATAGGATAGTGAAAAGTGAGAAAGGAAGAAACCATGCCAAGGACTTGGAAGAAGCATTAGGGATACTAGAAAAATTTAGCATGAAGCTTAATCTAGAAAAATATGTTTTTAGGGTGAGAGCAGGGAAATTCCTAATAATCAAGCAGATAATTTCAGAAAAAATACAAGCAGTAATGGAGATAAAACCCTAACAATCCATCAAGGAAGTGTAAAGGCTGAATGGGCACATCATAGCCCTAGGACGCTTTATTTCTTATTTTGCCAAAAGATGTCTCCTATGTTTCCAAGTGGTCAAATGCCTGAAGAATTTCAAATGGATGGATCACTGCAAAAGGCCTTTAAAGAGCTAAATTATTTTCTTAGCTAACCTTCCTTACTTAGTAGGCCAAAACAAGGCAAACCCCTATACCTTTACTTAGCAGTGTTAGATAAAACAATAGTCTAGGTACTAGTAAGGGAAGAAGGAGAAGAGCAATTCCCTATGGAAGGAGAAGAGCAATTCCTTATGTACTACATTAGTAAAATGCTGAAGGGCATAAAAATTAGATACTCTAAGATTGAAAAAATGGTGCACTCTGGTAATATTAGCAATACATTTGAGGTAATAATTTGAAGCACACTAGATAGTAGTGGGAATGGAATAGCCATTACAAAAAATATTGCAAAAGGCTGAGATGTTTAGAAGGATTGTATAATGGGCAGTAAAAATCAGTGGATATAGAGTCAAATACGAGCCAAGGAAATCCCTAAAGGCTCAAGTCTTAGATGATTTTATGGCCAAATGTGGAGAAGAGCAAGGTAAACCAACTTGAGTGAAACCTTCTGCATAAATATTGTGTATGGATGGAGCGGTAGGTCCAATAGGTGCTAGTGTAAAAGTAGTGCTCAAAGGCCTAAGGGGAATCAAACTGGAGTACACTCTTAAGATATAGTTCCAGGCCTCTAATAATGTAGCAGAATATGAGGCCATGATAGCTGGTCTGAACCTAGCTAAAGAAATCAATCCTAAAGCTTTGATTGTCTACAATGATTCCCAACTTATTATTAACTAGATGGAGGGCCGATTCATAGTAAAAGATGAGGATATACTCAAATATTTGACAATAACGACAAGGGTAGTAGAGTAACATAAGGATGTAGGAATAGATATTGTGCTTGAGCAATTCCCTAAAGAGTCCAACCACAAAGCATATGCACTTTCCAAAATGGCATACGAAGGGTACGGCTTACCAAGGGGGGTACTCCTAGAAGAGTTGATGGAGCTAACCTTGGAAGCTAACCAAAATATGCTACTCATTGAAGCAACTTGTTGGATGAAACTCATTGTTAAGTGGTTAGACTCAGGTGTGCTCTTAGAAGATGAAATAGAACCAAAAAATATATATATATAGAATTGCATCAGCACATGCTCTTGATGGTCAGCAACACATCCCTAGTTGAGATACGTCATGAAGGAGGAAGGAGAGTATGTGCTACGTGAAATCCATAAGGGGATTGGAGGAGCCCATGAAGCAATAGGTACAGTGGTTCAAAAAGCATTATTACAAGGATATTACTGATCGACCATGCAAGCAGACGCTAAAGAATTAGTGATGAAATATGAAAAATATTAATATTATGGAAGTATAACCACTTGCCACCAGTGCATTAATAGCCCTTAGGTGTGGCCTAACCATTCGCACAATAGGGTATGGATATCCTTAGTCCATTTCCTATGGAAAAAGGGTAAAAGAAGTTTTCAATTATCGCTATAGACCACTTTACTAAGTGGGTAGAGGTAGAACTTGTTGCGTCGATCACCTAAGCAAGGATAAAAAGCTTTTCCTAGAAGAATGTAGTGTGCAAATATGAGATACCCAAAAGATTGGTAATAGACAATAGGAAACAATTTGACTATAAGGAGTTCAAAGAATTTTAACAAGGCCTTCACATTGACTTACACTTCACCTTAATGGCGCACCCCCAAACTAATGGGAAAACGAAGGTGACAAACTAAACCTTGATGCAGGGCATTAAGAAAAGGCTGGATCGGTCTACAGGAGAATGGGCTAAGGAGTTATATAGTGTCTTATGGTCTTATCACACAACATTGAGGGAAAGAATAGGAAAAACCCCTTTTAAATTGGTGTACGACACAAAGGCAATGGTACTGGTAGAGATAGGCATTCCCAACTATCGAGTCATCGCATATAATAAAGGTGGCAATCATGAAGCTCTCTGTATGAATCTTAACATATTAAAGAAATGAGGGAAATAGTTAAAATCAAAATGGCAGCCTATAAGCAGAAGATGGGCTAATTCCATAATAAAAGAGTCAAGGAAAGACATTTCCTCCTCAGAGACCTGGTATGGATCCGAGCGGATATCACTAAGGGAAACGCATGAGTTGAGAAGTTAGAGCCTAATTGGCCAAGACCATATAAAATAGTTGAAGCCCTAGGACTAGCTACTTACAAGCTGGATGAAGCCAATGGTAAATGCATGCCCAGGACCAAGAATGTTCTAAATTTAAAGAAATATTATCAATGAAGTAGCAGAGCTACATTTATCCTTTTTATTATATCTTTATATTTCTTTTATGTTTATAAGAAGCTATCTTAATGAAATATAATGATAAGAAGGTATAGCACCATTTACTATACTAATGATTTCATCAAAATTAAATGAACCCTCAGAGCAACACATCGTCTGGGAGGAGTCCCCTATGAACGAACTCCTCAAAGCAATGCACCATTTGAGAGGATTTCCATAGAGATGAATTGCTTAGAGTAATTGATATATGAGAAGAGTTCAACAATCAGATAAACCCCTCAGAATGGCACGTCGCCCAAGAGGCATTTACCATCAAGGCAAAACCTTTTGGGAAATGTTCAACTCCAAAGGAGTATCCTCTTTATGACACCAATTCGTTAAAAAACAAACTCCTAAGTGAGATACTTTAAAACAATGAATCACCCGAGTGGAACTTGCTAATAATCCTTTTTAAGCATTTCATTCAGCCCTTTGATATAAGAAAACCAAAAGGAGCTTGTAAATGAAAAATCATGGAAAATACATGACTAGTCATTCTAAAGAAATTGCATTGACAAATCACCCATGAAAGGTTAAAATCAATCATAAACCTTTGAATTAAAGCAATGAATCGAGCAGATGACTCGCCCATAAAAATGATGCATCTTACATGTGAATCTTAGTGACATATTGCCAAGTTAAAGCGACGATATAAACAAGTTAGCATGAAAAATACGAAAATGATAAACAGTTATTAAAACACCAAAAAGAATTCACAAATGACCATCTAAATGCTAAAAGAAGAAGTGAGATAATATCCTTACATCTCCACCCTTGTGGAGTTAGAAAAACATTAAGTTGTTCAAATTTGCCATACTAGTTGAACAAAAGCTACCATAATTGTTCATATAAAAAGGAAAAGAAATCAAAATGGTTCTAGGCCCGAAATCCATGAGCGGTCCACCTTTGGGAAGCGTTTCTCTAGCTCTTTAATAAATTATTTCTTAGCATCCTCATACAAAGTTTGGGATTCGCCTACTATCCTATTAAAATTAGCCTTCAGATTAATGTCGGTTGCCTTAGGCTCCTAAAGAGAGCATTCAAGTGATTGCCTCATTGACTCTAAATTTCAATTCTTTTTAATCAGAGAGTAGTTATGTCCCTCTAATGCCTCAACCTGTGACTTTAAAGCAGCAACATGATTTTGGTTCGCTTTGGTAATTCCCTTAATTTCCTTAGCATGCTGCTCTTTCAGACGAGCGGGTTCTCCCTCCAACTTTGATATCTACACACAAAAGGAAGCAATCCTTTTGCAAAGTGATACCAGACATTTATCCACACGCAAAGATAGCTCTATTTGCTAATAGAAGAAAAAAAAAGGAAAAGTTAAATAATAAGTGAAAAATAGCAACATGGAATATCTCAAAACAAATATGTACTTGGAAAGTGGCCAACCGTTGATAACATCCAAGATTGATATCCAGCTTCACAGGACTTTGCAAATCTTGTCACTTGGGAGAAGGCATACCCATGCTAAATCTACACTAACGTAGATCATGTTGTGAAAGGGCCAAATTTGTTATGCTTCCTAGCGAGTTGGGCATGAAGCTCCTTAATTGCTTAGGCTACTAGCTCTTCAGGATCTGACATAGACAAACTCTCAAAATGTACCTCTAATAGATCCAACCTTGAGCGAGGGCGTTTGCTATTAGGTGCATCCCAAGGTGGAGAATTTATCATTATTACCTTAAAAGGGTTAAATAGTTCAACATTTTCTTCAAAGGAATGTGAGGACTCAAATCCCTTGGTAGCCAAATCTTGAGAGGGTGGATTTACAATCAGAGTAGCTTACCATAAAGTAATTCCTTCAAGGATTTCCTTGTAGACAAAAATGGAAATTATATTAGAACCATAAAGTAAAAGTACAAAGATGAATCACATGGACACATCCTATAGACCCTTTAAGTGTTCAATTAACCGGCCACAGTCAAAACATTCTCCTTTGGCTAAGCATTTTAAAGTTTTAAACTTCTTTTCTTCCTCATTCGTTACTTCAATTTTCCCATCTCCTTTAAAGGTGTCATCAACCCATACGTGAGGGAGATCGCCCCATACATTTAGTTTAGTTACCATGAAAAAACTTTTGAACTAGGATTTTCTAACCTTAGGAAGCCCTAAAAATAAGTCCTTATTAGGATAACTGGTTAAATGCTAATACTGGTTATTTTTGTTGAACACAAACAAGTGGTATGTTCATACATAAGGATGAAGCAACATAGGAACATCCAACTGTTGGGAGTAACCTGACTTATGTATACTCCTAACGTTATAAAGAAGGTCACCACGAAGGGGTGAAGGGGGAACCTGAGCCTAGCTCAGAGAAAATCCTCATAAATCACCATGTGCTTATCTTCCAATATAGAGTTCCCCCGACATCCTTTAGGAATAGAGAGTTCGTGTTCCTCTGGAATATAGTGCTCCTCTTTCAACTCAGTTAATCAGTTCAATAGAACATTAGAACGAACCAAATTGACTAGAGAAATCTTTGGCACCCCTTGGTTCATACATCCACCATCATTATCTTTAGTGGGGGTGCTACCCCTCTGATGAAGGCGACGAGATGACATCGGGCCTTGAGAAGCATGGGACACGTTGGAGTGGGAGTCACCAAGGGTTGATCCCCCTCCCACCTTCATAGATTTTATAGTGATATCTACATCAGAATGACTCACCACAGTAAAGGCCAACATACCACATAGAAATCAACACAAACAAGGCATGATAATAATGAGAAAAGCAAATAGTAGCACCAACAAAAAAGTAATAAGAGGCAAGAATAACAACAAGTAAAATAGAAAGGACATCAATGGTCAATAGTAGCGTCAACAATACAGACCCATTCACAGGAGTCAATCACGGATGGAATAGCATTAAAAAATAATAAAAAAATAAAAAAGAAAGGGAATAAATGAAAGACAATACCTTTTCTTGAAGCCATGAATGATCAGTGGAGCAACAAAAAATGAAGGTAACGACAAAAATGAAGACCTAAATGGTAAGTAACGAGCAACAAAAATAACAAAATGAAAAAGGCCTTTATAACAAAGAAGAGGACACAGTAAAAGAAAAAATACTTGCTTTAAAAGAGAAGAAGAGAAGAAGGTGAAAAAGGGGAGAGTTGTCAGAAGTTAATATGCCTTATAATAAACCCTATTTAATGATGTAGGCCATAAATGGCTAAATTTTGAAAATTGTGAAAAGAGGGGGAAGTGGTAACTGAAAGGACGCGACTGTTGAGACATGAAATGGCAGTTAATCTAAGCCAAACTACTCCCTAAAAAACTACCTGGCACGTGTTAAGTTAGAGCCGCATTATATTGATGCTTCAAAATAGCGCTTCACAAAGGAGTTGAACATAACTGATCAACACTTTAGGGGTAGGAGGGAACCTTGATACCAGAGTCTGGATTTGGCCTAAGGAAATGGAGCCTAGCCAAGCCCATGAGGCCCAAAGTCCTTATGGCCATCTTCTTCTCTGTTCTCGTACTTACATTAGAAAGAAGAACTCTGTTACACAATGACAATGAAAGGAAACAAAGGCAACCAAAGGACTAATTAAAGAAGACACGTTAGCATAAATTTGTATAACAAAATCACCCTCTACACATTTGTGAAGATTCCATAGCAACGCCCAAAATAATTACACTGCCAACGTTAGACACCTGTAGGTCTTCGCAAGACAAAGGTAATGCCCTTTGGTATGTGCCCAAGCCTTGCCCGCTCACCCAATGCCAACTAATAGAAATATGTATGGCCAGAGAAAAAGAGGCGACCACGTGAACAGTACACTCTTCCACTCTTCAGGTGACACCTGAACTAGTAAGCCAATATATATACACTATGTACAGGAATGAGAGAAAGGTAACAATAACCCCACTAAAACCCTATTTTCTCTTATTGATCTCTATATTCTCTCTTCTTTAACTTAATCATCAAAGAGGGTTTGCTGGGACCTCGACCATTAAACTCTTTCACTGGTTTCCATTTTGCAAGCTCAGTTAATCACATGGAAACGGGCCGACAACATCAATTCTCATCATTGTGTCTTCTGGTCCTTATTTTTTTTTCCTTATCATTGTTGTAATCTCTGGCCTTTCATTTAATCTCATTCAAATCATATTTGAAAAAAATCAAGATTAAGAAACAAGAACTAAAAGGGTAAGTCAAGAAATAATAACAAGACCAAGAACTAAGAAGACAAGGGAACAATCGTCAGTGGAATTCATTAGTTTGGATGTGCATTTTTTTTTTTAATTTTTTTTTAAGTTATAACTTTAGATACATTAGTTTGTGCATATAGATTCATTAGTTGTAATGTAAAAGTTTATTTCTTATTGATTGGAGATTCATTTATTAGTCTATTGAAAGTGAATCTGCAAATAAAAGTCAATGAACCTGCGGATGAAGGTTAATAAATATATAGATGAAGGTCAATTAACCTGTTACAACTTCATTAATCTTCAGTTGCATACTCATTAAGGATTAAATGAACCTATAGGTAAAAAGATTATTGAACCTGCATCAGACTCATTGATTTTCACATGTAGATTTATTTGATCTTCAATAAACATGCAGATAAAAAATAATGAATAGACAAAAAAAAAATGTTTAATGCCGACAAAAAAAATATTTTTTCATTTTGCATGTGTAATGACCCTTTATCCATATTGCAATATAAAAAGAGATCAATAATATAACAATTGGAAATTTAAACCCTTTCCTATACAAATATCGAGCACTGCGGACAAGATGACAAATTATCCCGTTCTAGCAGGCAGGATAGCATCTTATGGATCGCAAGAATATTATTTTCATCAAATCTACAAACATGTGTATATTATTGCCAACCGGCATGTATATATCTATTACGTGATAGTGTAAAATTTCTTAGCTTGAATCCTTAGTGGGCAAATCCCATTTCATTGCAGAATTTTCAGGATAAGATTTCAGATTTATATGTATATATATACACACATAAGCTGTCCATTTTTTAATGGATCTTTTTACATACACTTCAATAATTTTTTTTTATCTATTTCTCAAATTTCATTGCAATAACTATCATTCTTATCTCTTTACTTAACTTTAATTTTTTTTCTCATTATATATATAAACTTTCAAATTCAGCTTCATTTATTAGTTTAATATTTTTATATATTATTAATGTTTATTTGACATGATATCAGAAAGACGAATAAAAAAATAGGTGCCTTTTGAAGAACTTTTCTCTCTAGTTGAGAAATTAGTTATTTTTAAGTAGTTTTATTAGTGAACTTAATTTTATAGGTGGTGTTGGCAATTTTTGGCTAAAAACTACCTTTTCATCTCTTTTATTCTGGTTTTTTCAGTGGTTTTAGTCCAAAAGTAATTTGGTTTTGACCTCGGATTTGTTCTTCTTCTTCAAATGCTCCTTCTTCTTCATTGCAATAACTATCATTCTTATCTCTTTACTTAACTTCAATTTTTTTTCTCACTATATATATATAAACTTTCAAATTCAGCTTCACTTATTAGTTTAATATTTTTATATATTATTAATGTTTCTTTGACATAATATCAGAAAGACGAATAAAAAAGTGTCTTTTGAAAAACTTTTCTCTCTAATTGAGAAGCTAGTTATTTTTTAAATAGTTTTGTTAGTGAACTTAATTTTTTAGGTGGTGTTGACCATTTTTGGCTAAAAACCACCTTTTCATCTTTTTTGTTCTTCTTTTTCAGTAGTTTTAGTCTAAAAGTAATTTGGTTTTGATCTAGGATTTGTTCTTCTTCCTCAAATCCTCCTAATTCCTTCATATTCTAATGAAGCTTGATCTAGACGAGGGTCATTGCAGAAGCAGATTCAGTCCGGCACTGCTGCCCGATCCGAAAATGAAGACGTAGATTCAGTCCATTGCTCCAGATCAAGTCCGGCGAGGAGTCTTCAGGCTGGTGATGGAGGATGCTGCAGGAAGAAGATAGTTGACGTAGCTGCAGTCTGTCAATCCAGATCTAGCCTGGCGAGGAGACTCTAGACCGGTGAAGGAGGATCCTGCAGGGAGTGGACGACCGAAGCAACTCTAGGCAGACGCTCCAGAGCCAGTCCGGCGAGGAGATCCCAGTCAGGCAGCATAGTCTTGTTTGTGCAGAAAAATTTTTGTTCAATCCTTAATGCTTATATCTGCACCTGAGCAAATCTTTAAGAATTTTTTTAATTATTGTTGCCATATTTTAGTAGACTAGTAATGATAGTGTTTCTATCTTTGATAGTTGATTAATTATATTCCAATTAGAAACTCTTTTATTCTCTTATCCAAGTACTTAATCATGAAAAAACTCAGATGTTATAATTAAGTGTTGCGCTGATTATAAAAGAGTCTACTCGTGAAGTAGATCCCTAGAAGTCGTAGTTCAATGGTAAATTAGTTACTTTATTTTGTCTTCATTTTGTTCAACGATTGTAATAAGCTTAGTGAAATGAATTAGTTCCAATTGAAAAAAAAAAGTGAATAGGTATTTGTTCACTTTCAAGTTCAACAAACAATTGCATGCCAAAGTGTGTAGTGCTAAAAATATTGAAATTAATTTTTTAAAATTATTAAATTAGTTTTCTTTAACAACAACAATTTTAAAAATTTTGTATGATTAAATAAATTAACATTGATTTTGATAATCTCTAGTACGTAGTTAATTTTTTAATAAAAGTTTTGTTTCATTTATGGTCTTTTTCAGAACCATATAAACTAAAGATCATCTTCTTAATTAAAGAATTCCCTGTTATCCTCAAAATAAAAAATAAAAAAATCTGTTGTAGACTTGGTTTACCATCATCCAAGAAAAAAGTTTCTCATAATCCTACAAAGCAAAAGCCACGAAATGTGATTCCTTTTAATGGATTATGCCTTGTCTTCAATCTCATTATATACATAAAATATAATAATATCATAGTCATCTAACATTATCCTGCACATATAGTAGATTAAGAAAAGTACATATTGGTGTTATTTTTCCAATTATATTTGAGATTTCAACATCTAATTATTTTATCACGATGCAGGTGCTTAATTTTTTTTTTTTTTTAATTGGAGACAAAAAATGATAAAATTTTTGACTTATTAATGATGTCTTGAAGGAAATTGTATTACTTGTTTACTCAACTTTCTGTACCAGACTCTTAATTAATTACTCAAGATTTTTTTTTACAACAGCAAGTACCATGTTATCAGTTATATTTTAATTAAAAGACCTATTATTTTAAAAAATTACAACATTTTTGACGTTTTGTGTATTTATATCGAATTTTAAAATTTGATAAAATTAGTCTAATTTAACATATTATTTATAATTTTAGTACAATTTAACATGTTAATTGTAATTTTAGCAAAATTGAAATTTGTTCTTGAATTAAAAAATAAAATATATATTTAACATTTAAGGTGATTTAACTAACATCTATTAATCTCACATTAATGAAAGCTTAAACTATATAAAAAAGAAGATGAATATAGTTTTTATAAATTAAATAAAATTTTCAGTCTCATTTTATATATTTTTTAAATTATTAAGGTTAAAATCTAATTAACTATTATAATTAGTCTTTATATGATGTTAACATGAAATTAATAAAAATAGAGATTATGTTGAAGATTTAAAGTGAGAACATTGAAAAGAAAGAAAGAAAAAAATAGACATATAATTGAGGAGGAGCCACAAACTAAATGGCAAAATTTATTTTGGTGGAAAATAAACTCACGAAGAAGTCTATTGTCATGTTTAGATTCCAATTTTATAAATAAATTATCAAATTTTAAAATTTAATATAAATTTATATCAAATATACCTAATTAAAATAACATGCTTAATATTTTGTGACGTTATTGCATGGAAAAAATCAGCTAAATGACCATGGTACTTGTCAAATGAATCTAACAACAAAATTATGCGAACCCATTCATTAAAATATCTTTTTTCCCTTTATTAATTAATGCTATTTACCAAGTCTTTTCCAACGGATTCAAAAATATCTTAATTTCTGGATTCTGCGAAAAGTTAATATTGCCAACTTTTTACCTTTTCTCAGTCTCTTTTCTTTGCATGGATCTTTTCTTTGAATATGTTATTTTTTCTTTTTTTTATAATAATTAATAATAGATTAATTACACGATGTAAATATTAATAAATAATAATTATTTAATTTTATAAATCAACAATGACATAATTTGAATTTCAAATGCATAGTATTTTCTTTTATATAAGGAATAAATATATAAATGGTTTTGATCATTTGTTATGTTGTGTTTGTTTGTAATGCCTTATACTCTCCATATTTTTTTTATCTGTCTTGTTTTGAGTTAGTTTCATATGTATGGGGTGAATATAATAATTTAAGTTAGTGATAAAACAAGATGAGTTTTTCCTGAATTTTATTATTAAAAAATATAACTTTGATTATAAATAAATATATAAATGGTATTTAAACTTTTTCATTTTTGTTATTTTGATATTCGAACAAATTTTTTTTTATTTTTTATAATTAGGTGACTAAACCTGCAAAAATTTTTTAAAATGGTGTCTATAGTAAGTTTTGCAGGTTAAAATATTTATATATTTTATTTTAAACAGTAAATCAACTTAAATGCTCATTTTATACTAGATTTATTTTTTATTTTTCAATTTAAAAAAAATATTTTTTCACTTATATATTTTAAATTTGAAAGAAAAATATACAGAATATTATTAAATTAAAATAGGATAAAATAATTAAAATATTATTTTTGAAAAATAAAAATATTAAATTTATTTTTTGAATTTACCCAAAAGAGTTAAAAGAAAAGTACAATTTAACTAAAATAAAAATACACATAAAAGTTTATTTCTTATAATTAAATAATAAAAAATAAAATAAAATTTTGATCGATAAAAATTGTATTTGAGTAATATTATAAATAAAAAAAATTAAATTCAACTACTATAATTAATGAAATAAAAAAAGAAAAAATATTTAATTTTTCTAGTTTAATATAATATATAAAAAATAATTTTCTCATATATAATTACTTTTAAAAAATAATTAGAATAACAAAAAAAATTAAATTTAATATAAAAGTGTATAAAAGTCAATTTACTATTTAAGATAAGGCAAATAAAAACTTTAACCTATAAAATCTATTGGAGATATTATTTTAAATTTTTTTTATAGATTTAGACATCTAATTGTCAAAAAAAAATTATTCAAATACCAAAATAATAAAAATGAAAAAGTTTGGATATCATTTATGCTTTTATCCCTTTAAATAAAGATAACATGTAGTTGGATTATGATATAATAAGAATACCAAGATAGCTACAGTATCATTTGAGGGATTAATGAATTCAATCTTCATAAATACACATAAACTACGTACTTGATAACCAAGAAAAAACAAAGCATGGATCAATGCACCAACATACGCAACAGGACAATTTTGATTTTTGAACCTTGCATGAAATTCAGAATCTTGAAATAAGAACTGCATGAGAAGCCTCATAAATAAGATTGTGATTGAAGTTTCCTTAATGTTTGTGTAGAACCTGAAAGTTAATCTTAATTTATTGCACCACAAAGAGACAGCTTCAAGGAATCCCAAATTATTTGGCAATCCTTCGAGCGAGCTGGCAAGAAAATAGAAAAAAAAATATCTTCACTTTTGTTCTTTACGTTGTTCATAATTCATATATAACCAATACCCATTTCTGTTGATCAAGTCTTCATCACACTTAAACCTCCCAAAACAATCTAATTTTCAAGTCTCTCAACTAATTAATGTTACCTTACCCTTCTAAAAATATGTCAGAATCTGAGCTTTTTCAGCTTGCATCTCTACAATATTATAACTCTAACGATGTCGAGTTATGTCTTGATGACGAGCATGCAAATTATGCACAGTTTGATGTCTCTCCTTCTTTTACAGAAACCATGTCACTTTCCAATATCGATTTTGTCGATCATGTTCCAGTTGATGATGATAACTTGAACGGCATGGAATTTTTGTTTGATGAATCTTTGCCAATCGATTTCGAGGAATTAGAGCTAATATGGAGGCAAGAAATTGAAGAAAATAGTGAAGAAAAAGTAACTACTGAAAGCCCGTCAATTGTTTCAGGTGATGCATTTATGAATATTGACTGTAGCAATCTTATCGAGCTACCCTTAATCTTGCCAACAGAAGGCATGGAAACGAGTAACCAGCTGAGCTTGGACAATCTATCCAAGGCATATGGCGAGGCGATCGAAAACAAACAGGCAGAACTTGCAGAGGTGATCATGCGACGCATCGGTGAGAAAGTTTGTCCTCTTGGTGACATTAGGGAGCGGCTTTTGTACTATGCATCAATCCAGCCTTTTGGCAAGCAAGCCGAGTATATCAACCAAGAGTGTTGCAAGAATTTTGGTAGAGCTTTGGAGGCGTTTTATCAGATTTTACCTAACGGAATGATTCCTCATTTCACTGCCAATTCAGCTATTCTTGAAGCTAAGTCTCATGATGCTGAGATTCTACATGTAGTAGACTTTGATATTGGAGAGGGAATTCAATGGTCTTCAATGATCATGGCTCTTTCCAAACAACAGAATGAGATGATGCAGCGTCATTATTGTAATCGCAGTCATCTTCCTCAACAAACCATCTTAAAACTTACAGCAATGAAGTGGAGAGAAGACGATTCGTGTTATGTACCTTCATGGAGGAAATTCGAGGAGACAAGAAGGCGGCTTCAGGATTATGCAGAATCCTTAGGCATATTGCTGCATGTGGAAGAGATGGAGATGCAAGATTTGTGGAGGGAGACGAAAAGAATGAGGAAAAGAGGAGGAAGAAAAGAATGGTTAGCCTTTAATTGTATGTGGGCACTTCCCCACATGGCTAGGAGAAGAAGTAGAAGACATGTCATTGAGTTTCTAACAATGGCCGAGGACTTGATAGCAGCAGATTGTAGGGATGATAGCAGAAAAGAAGGTATAGTGACATTTGGTGATGGAGGCGGTGATGAAGCATTGATAAAAAAATTTCATGGTTTTGGCTCGTTCTTTGAGAGTTACATGGAACATTACCAAGGAGTATTGGAATCAATAGAATGGAGTTTGCCAATTGATTTTGTAGAAGCAAGATTATCAATGGAGTGCCTATTTCTAGCACCTTTTGTCTCTGGTGTTAGTATAATGCAAAAATGGCATGAAATTGAGGAAGCAAGAAGTGATTTAATTACGATGGGATTAGGATTTGAAGGGTTGAGAGTGAGCAAAGATAGATTAATGGAAGCAAAAGAAATGGTGAGAGAAGGAGATACTCCGTATGGAATAAGGATTGAAGGAGAGAATAGCAATGTGTTGGTCTTGGAGTGGAGAGGAACTATTCCATTGGTGAAAGTTGCTGCATGGAGATGAGTTTCACACAGATGTGTAAAGCAAAAATTATCCGAATTAGATGTAGAATATAAACAAGATGATATATATATATATATATATATATATATATATATATATATATATATATATATATATTTGAGAGAAACAAGATGATATATTTGGCATAAATAAAATTGCAATTTGAATCTCTTTGCGTATATAATAATCTTGTAGGCTATTGATTAGTAGAATTAATTAAATATTTATGATTTTTTTATACTTTTTAAAATTTTTTTTTAATTTTTAAGTTTGACATAAATATTTTGATTTAAATAATTTTAATAAAAATAATTCATCATTTATTTAGTTAAAATTAAATGTAGAGATGCGTTACATGGTCAATAATATTGTGCCATTTTAAAATGCTTAAATTATACTGTTACATTAATTAATTTACTAATATGAAAAAGATGAAACTTTTGCTACTTCTTATAAATCAACTTTTAATTTTTAATTTTTAATTTTTTAATGTAAATATTTCAATTTAGACAATTTTTGATACATTTATTCTACAATTTCATTGAGATTCTCATGTTACATTTCCATATTTGCTAATATGGTTAACGAATTTCTAATTAAAATTAAAGTTAATATTTTAGTTAATTTCCACCTTCCGCAAAAGAAAATTATCTTTTACCAGTTCGACTTTCTCTAGCACATAAGCATAAGCTCATGTACCTTTGCCCATTACTCCATTTTATAATTCTAAAACTCTCCTCCATCCCACTATAAAATATGTGGAAAACTAATTTGTAATAAACTTTTATTATATCAAAAACATTTTAGCATTAGAGTATTTATATACACTTACACATTAATATTCTCACAAACACTCAAAACACTTTCTCGCTTAATTCATCCCCAACACACACTCTTTTTGCACATACACTAACTCTCACATGATACACTTACAAATGAGGATATAAGTATTTATAGGACAAGGATGGGTATTATTCTCACCTCTTTACTATTCACACCTCCAAAAGGGAACCTTATAGAGTCCTGTCCTCTCATAGAGAGTTCGAGACACCCTAAGTCTAGATTTTTCGCTTACAAGCCTTTAGGAGTCTCTACACACTACTACAACATGTTCGAGCACTCCACACAACTCTCCACACACAACTACAAAATGTTAGAACACTCCACACAACTCTATCGCATTCTAGCCTATTCTAGAAAGATAAAAAGAGAGAGAGAGAGCAAATCAGTGAACTTGCTTACTATTCCACCTTAACAAGTGCTCTCTCTTAATATATGTTTGCTTATCAAACCCAGTTGCCTTTTGAAATATTCAAACTTTGCACCATTAATCACTTTAGTGAATATGTCCATAACTTGGTCTTCAGTTTTGATGAACTTCACCTTGATCTCTCCACGTAGGACTTTTTCTCACATGAAATGATAATGAACTTGTAATTGCCCTAGGGGGGTGAATAGGGCTTTTAAGTTTTTAAGTAAGGATTAAGAGAAATTAAACAAAAATTAAAAGGTAGAAGAAAGAACATACAATTTAAGGAGTTTGGTTTATCAACAAACTAACATCTCCACCTAACTCTTATAAGTTAGGATTTTCAATCACCATAATTTATTCACTTAGATTGATTCTTACAACTTTGAGGTTTAGGCTCGACTCTAACCTTACAAAATAATAGTTTAGGATCACTCTTTAACCCAAATCCCAAGTGTTTTCAATAGGCAAACACTTCAACCTTTCACGAGAATAGAACCTTACTTCCCTTTTCTTGAACTCCAAAAAATAGAAGAAAAAGAGTTCCTATTCTATTCACACAACCAACTCTCATAAAGTTTAATCAATTGCAAAGAAATTTATTGAAGAAGTAAATACTCAATGAATGCTTAGGAGAGAAAAATCAATATTCAAAGTGTGTAACTTGCTAATGAGACTCTAGAGCATGTTTATATATGTTAAGCATAAAAAATATGGTTGATGAAGCCATTAATTGCATCTCCAACCTCTCTTGTTCTTATTAAATGAAAAATAGCTTTTTGCAATAAAAAAGCTGCTCATTGTCGTGAGGGGAAGGTCCTGCTCATGAGCATTGAAAAATATAGCCGTTGGAGTTTACAGAAGCTCATCGAAGTATGTCAGTCACCCCTCACAAGCTGCTTATGACTGTGAGTAGCTCAGACTTCCTCTTTTAAATGACTTAAAGGAAGCTTGGATAAGGGGGACAAAGGGCTGCTCGTGAGGGGCTCTTGAGCAACTACCTGTAGCTCAAAACTTAATATTTTTAAACCCCTAATGCATTCTCTTGACTTGAGCACTTGCATAGGTCAATGTACTTCATCAAAGTCTATATAGATACTCATTTTATTGCGTATTTCAAATCACCATGTCTTGAACAAATAATTTTGATAATTTGAATAAATTCCTACACACTTAAATAAAATCATTAGTAATTTTAATTGTTTATCAAAGTCAAAATTAAGGGTTTGATCATACAAAAGGTTAATAATCTCCCCTATTTGGCTTTGACAATCAATTTGAAAGGAATAATAGATAAAGTGTGTGTGTTATATTAAAAGAATGCTCCCCCTTTCAAATTTAATTAATGAAAAATATGAGAATTTACTCCCCCTTAATATATGTATAAATGTAATAAGGAAACATAATGAGATGTTAAACATAAAGGAGGAAATATAATGCCAAAAGAGTATAATTCACTAAACATAAGACATAATAAAGGATAATTTCATTAAACATAATGCTTGAATAACATATAATAGAATTAACAAAACACACACTACTACTTCTCCCCTTTTGTCAAAGATCAAAAAGGGAAGAAAAAAAATGAGAAATCAAATATAAACTAAAAAGAAACAAAACAAGCATTAAGACAAGTTAAACAATACATATACTCAAAATAAAACAAAATATAGATGAAATAAGCACTAAGAGCAAACTATAGTCTAAACATTATGGCCATCTTAAGGATCTTAGGAAGAGGAAGGAGGAGGAGGAGGAGGAGGAGGCTAAGTGTATTGGATGTTGCGATGAGCATACAATTGATGAATATCATACTTTATGTGGTCCATGTGATGATCAAATCTAGCATCCACTTGATCAAATCGATTGTTGAAGTTAGATTCAACAATAGAAAGACGATCAAAGAAACCTTCAATTCCTTGAGAGAAAGAAGGCCCTCTTGCCCTTTTCCTTTGAGGTGGTACTTGAGGTTGAAGGGGATCTTGCTCTTGAGGGGCTTCTTCTTCAAGGCCAACACCTTCAAGCCCAAAATTTCCAATGTTCTCAATATCCTGTAAGTCTTGAGCCAATTCTTCATTAACTTCTTCATATCCTTATTTATCCTTTCATATCCAAATGTTTCTAACCAATTTGAATTGTTTAGAGTTTTTCAAAAGTTTTTTATCAAGAAAAGATAGAGGCAAAGAAGGAACATTAGTCAAGTTAATCCTAAAATAGTTGGTAATCCTAGTGATGATTCCACCAACATATAAATTACCATTAACACTACTATTTACTAACCACAAATGCCATTGAAGCCACCTCCCTAACTCAACATCCACATTCTCAACAAAGCAACAAATAAGAAATAAATCATTAAAAGAGATTGCCTCATTGCTAAGGCCCCTTTGCATGAAAAGAGTAAGTGATGAATCTATGCACACTCTAAAGGGTTTTAAAAGTAAAGAGAGGTTATTTAGTATGTCTCGCCACAAATGCACTAGCATAGGGTTTTGCATATTGAATCCAAAAATTATAAGGGGACCAAAAAGTATTATGGGAAGGAAGACCACCTTGTCTAAACCTAAAGATATCATCAAATTATTGGGAAGTTAAAAATCTACCTCAATAACCTAACCTAAATGTCATGCTATTAAAAGGGTTTTGATCATCAATAAACTAGACTTTTAAACAAAAGGTTAAAAGAAATTCATGAACAACAGAAGGATATGTAGGAAGGGCATTAAAAGCAAAATCATAGATACCTACCCTTTTAAGTATACATTTAACCTCTTCATAACAATCATCTTCTCTAAAGTTTCTTAAGACGTATACTTAGAAGAGATGATTTTTCTCTTGCTAAATTGAGTCATCCTTTACCTAATTTGGGTAGAAGAATATGAAATGGGATAAGTCTTTTTAGGTTGATCTTTAGTAGCTCTCCTACATAATAAAGGAGCTTTTTGTGTGGTTTGCTTTTTGGAAGCTATAGAGGAGACAAGAAAAGTGCTAAGAGTAAAAAATAGAGAGAGAGAGTTTGATTGTAAAATAATGATTTAAGGAGGAAGAGAGGTGAATAGAGGGTTTATATAAAGGAAAATTAGGTTAAAAATAATTAATATTATGCATAGAAAATAGGAAAATTAGTATGTTACCATTTAGGATTTAGATATTACAAAAAAAAAGAGTACAATACCATTGAAAAAGGATTCTTGCATGTTAGTGTGCTTCTCACGAGCAATACTCATGATCGTGAGCATTGCTCGTGAAGGACACTATTATTTAACACAAGTAACGATCACGAGCAACTTCCAACGGCTTGTGATGGAACATATCGAAATGCCCCTAAACTTTCAAAAACTATTCAATCATACCCCTAAAAAATGTGACAGTTTAGTACTTATACACGAAATTAACACCAAATCAAAGCAAATCAAAACCAAATTAAATCATCATAATAATTGAGCATTCAAAATAAAGTTGTAAATTATTTTAATTTCAAATGATTAATTTATTGAAATAAATAATTAAAAATTATGCAAAAGGATAATTAAAATAAGAAATTTGCTAATTTAAAATGACTAATTAATTGAGTTAATCTCAATAATTAACCATTAAATGGCAACTTTAAAGTGAGATTTTTGTGTTTAAAAAAAATATAAATGTTGTCTTCAAAGAGAATGTATACCAAGGAAAAATTTAAATGCAACAAATCATGATAACCGGAAACCTTTTACATGAAATGAATTTGCTAATTTTATATAATTAATCAAATAAATAAAATTGAATAATTAATTAGCAAATGATTAAGAAAATTACCAAAAAAAATTTTATGAAAATATAGAAAGAATTATTTTACAAATCATAATCGTGGTAAGGAAAAACAAAAAAAAATTATGCAAGAATTTGTAAATGCAGAAAATCTCAACCATACTTTAAATAATTAAGGCAAGTTAGTACCATCTAAGGTTTATAGCACTTGTATTGTCACATTTGATAGGAATGTGTTCAAGCTCAATGCCAAAGTCCTTAAGTTGTTGCCTTTGCCATAGAACTTATGAGCAACAATAAATAGCCGCAACATATTTGGCTTCGGTGGTGGACAAGACAACCAAAACTTATTTCTTACTAAACTAAAAAACTAAGCAATTCCTTAAGAATTTACAAGTTCTGGAAGTTCTTTTTTTTTTTATCTAGCAAACTACTGGCAAAATCCATATTTGAATAACTAATCAACTCAAAGGATGAACTTCTAAGATACCAAAATCCTAAATGCAATGTGCCACTAAGGTACAAATGACTCTTTAGCAAATATAATATCCAGTTTGCTAGTGATTAAATAGAGAAGGGATCCTATCATACCTTTATAATGCTTTTCATCAACCGGTTTGTCATTCTCATCCTTGTTAAGTTTGGTAGCGATGCTTATAGGAGTTTTGCTTGACTTAACTCAATCCATGCCAAACTTCTTGAGAATGTCTCTCGTATATTTGGTTTGATTGATGAAGATCCCATCCTTGAATTTCTTGATTTGAAGTCCAAGAAAGAACTTGAGCTCACCTATTATGCTCATCTCAAATTCCATTTGTATTAACTTAAAGAATTCTTCACACAAGCAATGGTTGGTAGCACCAAATATAATGTCATCAACATATATTTGCACAATAAATAAATCATGTTTGGATTTTTTTATGAAAAGAATTGTGTCAAATTTTCCTTTAGAGAACCCTTTCTCTAGTAAAAAGTTAGTCAACCTTTCATACTAAGCTCTAGGAGCTTGCTTCAATCCATACAATGCTTTTGAAAACTTAAACATGATTAGGAAAGTTAAAACTTTTAACACTCAAAGGTTGTTTAACATACACTTCCTATTTAACAAAACCATTTAAAAATGCACTTTTGATATCCATTTGAAATAGTTTGAATTCCATGAAAGATGTAAAATCAAGTAGCATCTAATAGCTTCCAACCTTACAACGGAGGCAAAAGTTCATTATAATCAATGTCTTTCTCTTAATTATAACCTTTAGCTACTAGTCTTGGTTTGTTTTTAGTTATAACACCTTGTTCATCCATCTTATTTCTAAACACCCATTTGGTGCCTATATATGATAGGATGATGTTTAGGTCTAGGAACCAAGGTCCAAACCTTGTTTCTTTCAAATTGATTTAACTCTTCTTGCATAGTAAAGACCCAAAATTCATCACCCAAAGCATCATCAACATTTTTTGGCTCAATTTGATATATGAAGGCTAAATTAACAATATATCTGAGTTGAGATCTAGTAGTTATCGCCTTTATAGTGTCACCACTGATGAGGTCTTGAGAATGTGCCTTCTTGAATTGCTAATCTTTTGGAAGATCATCTTTTAAGGTAGGTTAAGGCATCTCTTCACTTTCTTTTTTGCTTGGTCCTTCAAGTTCCAAAGGCTTATTAGCATTCTCTTCTTGAATGTTCATATCCACAAACTTATCTACAACATTATCAATACCAAGTGGGTTAGATTCATAAAATAAAACATACATAGATTCCTCAACTACTAGAGTTCTTCTAATAAAGACTATATATGCTTTACTAGAGGTGGCATAGCCCAGAAAAATTCCTTCATCAGCTTTAGAATTAAAATTTCTAAGATTGTCCTTGGTGTTTAATATAAAGCACTTGCATCCAAATACTCTAAAATATGAAATCTTGGGTTTTCTATTATTCCAAAGCTCATACAATTTTTTTTTTCAAAATTGGCCTTTTAAAGACTCTATTTGCTATATAGTAAGAGCTGTTAATGGCTTTTACTCAAAAGTATAATGGAAAATTATACTCATGAAGTATTATTTTAGCCATTTCCACTAAAGTTCTATTTTTATTTTCAACAACCCCATTTTATTAAGGTGTTCTAAGAGAAGAAAAAGTATATGAAATGC
Source organism: Mallotus nudiflorus (assembly GCA_947683625.1). Classification (NCBI taxonomy): domain Eukaryota; kingdom Viridiplantae; phylum Streptophyta; class Magnoliopsida; order Malpighiales; family Euphorbiaceae; genus Mallotus; species Mallotus nudiflorus. Next base: position 5,607,525 of record CANTUR010000239.1, read on the forward strand.
CATTTTCATTATAAAAGGCTTTGAAAAATTCATTTCAAATTTGGTTCCATGATTACTTCTAATAGTTGAAATACAAAAACCTTTTTCTTTTGAACTCTTTTTGAAAAACTTTCAAAAGCCTTAAAGGCATCATTCTTATGAACAAGGGAACCCACCTAACTGTATCTAGAGTAATCATTATCTAAAATAAAAGTATAGTGCATAACAATAAGACTAGCAACTCTAGTAGGACCAAATAAATCCATATGAATAATTTTAAGTGGCCTAGAAGTGGACACTACATTCTTGAGCTTAAAGGAAGATTTGAATTATTTTTCCTTTTGAAAAGCATCACAAGGCTTGTCTTTAGTGAACTTGAGTTTGGGCAAGCCAACCACAAGTTCATGTCTACTAAGATCATCCAAGAGCTCAAAGTTTGTATGTCTTAACCTTTTATACCAAGTCCATGTGTTATGGGAAATAAGCATTAAGCATTTAATGCCTTTGTTGTCAACTTTATTCAAGTTAATGATATAGACATTGTCAACTCTTTCACCACTAAAAACTACTTTATCAATATCTAAGCTACTAACAAAGATTTTCTAGGATAGATAATGACTTTATTTTCCATGTCACATCATTGACTAATACTAAGTAAATTTTTCTTAAAATAATCAACAAGAAACACATGATGAATAGATAAGGATTGAGGGCTACTAATTTCTCCAATGCCTATAATCTTTCCTTTGGAATTGTCCCCAAATGTGACATGACCTCCATCCTTAGCATCAAGCTTATTGAATTGTTTCTTGTCTCCCGTCATGTGCCTTGAACATCCACTATCAAAGCACCACTTACTTCTAGCTTTTATGGACTACAAGCACACTTATATGATATAATTCAAACATTCTTTTAAACCTAAACCTTTGTTGGTTTAGGTTGGTTAGTCTCAAAGAAATCCAAAGGAAGTAATTTTAAGTGTAACCTTCTATAGAAGCACACATTGCGAGTGTAACCTTTGGTTATGCAATAGAAGCATTAAACATTAGCAAATCCATTTATTCTAGGTGTATATGACTTTCTAGTGTATGAAACATGCCTTTTCTATTATGGTTGTGTAGGTCTCCTAAAGTTCCTTTATGTCATATGAGGAGTGTGAGACATGCATTAATAATGACATTGTTTATTATGTGGTAATTGTGTAGCATGATTAGGAGTGTTGTATCTAGTGTACATATAAGCATGTCTAGGTTAGGGTTTATTGGTGTGAACCATAGCCTTTTATGTTAAGGAAGGTCGGGTCATGTGAGACTTTTCCTTTTCATTTGACATATAAAACCTTTTAGCTTTGAAAGCTTGAGTCTCAATAGGTTTGAAAGTATAAGGGTAGAATCACATAAAGCTTTAATAAAGTTAATGTGAGATGATGATAAGGAAGACAGTCCATTTCTATATCCAATTCTATGAGTATCACCATGAAATTTTTTCAAGTCAAGTATAATATTTAAAGTTTTCTTTCTTACTTTGAATTCAGAGATAGAATTTTTCAACTCTAGCACTTTTTTAGAAAGCTTAAAATTTTCATTATTAGCTTTCTTGAGTTGGTCCTCTAAGGAATTAGAAGATTTTAAGTCATTAGCAAGCTTTTCTTTAGATTTAATAAGTTTAGAAAAGTCTTTTTTTAATTTTTCAAGTTCCTTGGATAAAATAGATAATTCATGCTTGTAATGTTTCTATTTTTGCAGTTAAGCATGAGTTTGCTCACAATAAATCTCTTATCATCATTATCATCATGATCACAATCATCACAAGAAGAATGAGAAGTATATAGTACCTCATTTTTCTCTTTAAAAGCTATGAAACAAAGGTTAGCCACTTCTTGTTGCTCCTCTTCCTTTTCTAATTCGAAGGAGTCATTATAGAAGGCAGGGTTTAGTGTGCGTCTAAGATTTTAGCAACCGTGACACTATTTGAGCTTAGGGCTTTAGAGAACATACTAACATTGTCACAAAGACATGGTGTGAAGATGAGGAGTCGCCACCTAGGTTAATAATTGGGACAAATCAAAAAGGTGGAACTCGATTCCCTAAAAGAAAGCTAGCACCACAACTAGGAGATTCTGGATATGGAATACCAACTTCTTTCAGTCTCATGTTCTTTTAGAATTACTTTATGAATTACTATATTATCCTCTATTTACATGCAATTTCATATAAACCCTAATTCTAACAATTAATTCTAAGGCAAACTAGTCATGAAAAATACAAGTAAATAATGCATTCAATATAATCCCTAAGTCAATCTAATCTACATTGATTTTTATTAAATGAGCTAAATCTATATGTTTTTAAAAAAGTAAGACTAAAGGGCCTAATTTCTTTTAATTTTAATTAAATAAACCCAAATTTATTTATTTTAATTCTAAAAATGGGTATAAATCTACAAATTATGGAGTACTTAAATCAATGAGCCTAATTTATCTCTACCTTAAAAATCTAATTAATTATGGACCGAAAGATATATTTTAATTAAAACCTTGACCTAATTAATTTAAATGAAATGGGCTAAATAAAGGGTGAGCTAAAAAAGAATTATTCAGACCTAAACTTAAATGAATGGGTTAAAGTCTAACATGGGCTTAAGGCCCAAAACACATAAAAGTAAATAAATAAGCCAAAAAAATATTAAAAAAAATCAAGACAATCAAATAAGAGATTAAACAATCAATTAGTTTATTTCTTCTAAAAAAACCTTAATTTTCATTAACATGCAACCTAAATTAATCTACTTCCTCCATTGATTTTAATAACTTACCCAATTAAAACCTTAATTTTACTAACCAATTCATTAAAATAAACATACAACCACACATATAATTTTACTTTTCCCACTATTGGGGTTATTACAATAATCTATTGAGAATAAAAAGAAAAATAATTAATATCTAAAAATATAAATAAAATAAATCAATAAAATAAAAAATAATAAAAGCCCTAGAAACTATATCTCTATAATGTCTTATCCATGACATTCTATGAACTTCTCATGAATTTAGTCCTTCAAATATGATCATCATGTATTTTCCTCCATAATCACCATAAAAAAAATGATTAGTGAATAAATTATAAAGAAATTTGAATAAAATTGAAACTCCACAAAATCAAAAAGAAAAATAAAATAAAAGAAGAATATGAAGAAGATGGCACTTATGGATGTTTTTAATGGAGTACTCCTTAGATTTTGTAAAATCACCGTTTTTTATAGGTTTTCAAATATTATTCCTCTAAAAGCCTCCAATTAATAAAAGAACAAAGAAATTTTGTGTAGAGAATCCTTTTTTTTTTAAAAAAAAAAACAATCAATAAAAGAAAAGCTATGTACAGAATGTTGATACCAAAAATCCTCCATGAAAAGAAAAATCCTTCTCCCCCTTTTCCTTAGGTGCCAAACTCTTCCTTTTATAGCAAAACAACATAAAAACCCTAGTTCATGTGTCTGTAGAGTTTCATTCCTAAAAGGACTTTATTCTCTTAAAAAACCAGGTAAATACCAAAATAATTTTAAGAAAAATCCTTCAACCAATCAGGATTCAAAAAAAGCATTTTTTATTTTATGGAAAATCCAAAAATTAGATGGAACGGGTCTAATTCCGACATAAATTGCATAATTCTGATTGGAATTATGTAATTCTGACAGGAATTACAAAATTATGACTTTTTAATTACAAAAAGACCCTTGAAAGAATTTAAAAATTTTAATTATGTCCTTAAAAAGCATTGCAATTTAGTCCTAAAAAACATTAAATTCTTTCTTTGAAAAATACAATCAGACCTCTGAAGTTTCAAAACTCAAGCATTGAAGACCTATTTAACATTTTCATCATTAAAATCCTCAGTCGCATCCAAAACTCATTATCTCAAAATTGGGTGCTTACAGTTGCCCCCTCGTTGTCACTGTTTGTTTGACAAATTATGACAAAGCAAACTAGCACTCAATTTCTAAATTGAAAGTTAAGATACTTACCTATGCTCCGTTAAGCTTTTGCTTATGAACTTGTTATACTCGGATGTACAACATTGATTTATAAGGACATATCATACTCAATCGTATGATGTTTACTATACTCGGTTGTATAGTCTTGTGTGATAGGGATACATTGCACTCAGTCGTATAATGTGGACTATACTCGAATGTATAGTACTGAGTGAAAGGATACACCACACTCAGTTGTATGATGTTGATTGAAAATATATTGTACTCAATCGTACAATGCCAATTATATTCGGTCGTATAGTCTAATTTGAAAGGGATACATCATACTCGATTGTATGATGCCGATTATACTTGGTTGTACAATCTTGATTGAAAATACATTACTCTCAGTTGTACAATGTTGACTACACTCAGTCGTGTAATGTTGATCGAAAAGATACATCACACTCATTTATGTGATGTTGACTACACTCGGTCATATAGTCTGAATTGAAAATACATTATACTCGGTCGTACAATGCTGACTACACTTGGTCGTATAGTCTTTATTGAAAAGATACATCATACTTGGTCGTGTGATACTAACTACACTCAATCGTGTAGTGCAAATTAAAATAATACATTGTACTCGGTCGTACAATACTGACTATACTCGGACGTATAGTTTGAATTGAAAATACACTACACTCGGTCGTAAAGTGCAAATTGAAAGAATACATTGTACTTAATCGTACAATGTTAACTATACTTGGATGTATAGTCTGAATTATACACTACACTCGATCGTATAGTGAAAATTAAAAGAATACATTGTACTTAGTCGTACAATGTTGATTATACTCAAACATATAGTCTGAATTGAAAATACATTACACTCGGTCGTATAGTGCAAATTGAAAGAATACATTATACTCAATTGTACAATGTTAACTATACTTGGATGTATAGTCTGAATTGAAAATACACTACACTCAGTTGTATAATGTAAGTTGAAAATACATTGTACTCGGTCGTACAATGCCAACTACACTCAGTCTTATAGTTTTGATTAAAATGATACATCACACTCGGTCGTGTGATGCTGACTACACTCAGTCGTATAGTTTGAATTAAAAATACATTATACTCGGTCGTGCAATGTCGACTACACTCGGTCGTATACTCTTGATTGAAAAGATACATCACACTTAGTCATATGATGCTGACTACACTTGATCGTATAGTTTGAATTGAAAATACACTACACTAGGTCGTATAGTGCAAATTGAAAGAATACATTGTACCCGATCATACAATGTTGACTATACTCAGACGTTTAGTCTGAATTGAAAATACACTACACTTGGTTGTATAGTATGAGTGTCTTTTCTACATGAAAAATTCAATAATCTATGAAATTTAGAACTAAATTGCAAAGAAAATTTTGGACTTACATGCAAATAAAGCTAAAGGACTAAAGTGGAATTTTCCACTTTAATATAAGCATTTTTTCCTCTTTTTCCAATTCATTTCTTCTTTTGCTCTTTTCTTCTTTTCTTTTTCTCTTGATTTTCAAAGTTTCTTTCTTCAATTATTCTTTCATCTAACATTCGATTTTGAATTCATCTGATCCTATGGCTCACCCACAATGCAGACTATATGGGAGCAGCTCTAGACAATCAGATCCAATCACCTCATATTTACATTTTCCTCAAAATGATTTGGGACTCCATGAAGGTGAAGATGTGCTTCCTTTGACTCATTTACACCTCCACAGATGTTCACAGGCTGGAGATGAGGTAAATTTTCTACCTCTCTCTTCAATTTTGCAATAACCATATTCCTTTAGTATCTAAAAATTGATATGTTCATGCATGCAATATTAGGATATTTGCTACATATATCAAATAAAAATTATAGAAAATTGACATTTTAGAACTAAAATTTTCCAAAATTAGTCTCAACATGTCACAAGACTAATAAAAATATGTTTAAATTTTTTGAATTTCTCATCGGAAGTTTGAATTTTGGGTTGGAATTCTTGGATTTCCAATTAGAATTCTCAGATTTTCGATCAAAAATTTGGAAATCTGATCAGAATTTTGGATTTCTAATTGGAAATCTAGTCTTTGGATTGAGCCTTAACCTAATTTATTATTATTATTTTTTATTTCTTAACTTCTTAAATTAATAATATACAAACAAAACACAAGCATTTGCAAAAGAAAAATAATCATGTTATTTTATGAATTTTATTCAAAAACCACTAAAATTCTCGAGTTGCTTTCACTTGGCTTAAGAATTATTTCATGTCTTATCTGGAGATGTAGTGTCGCATATTTGGGCATTTGGCTTCCGATGTCTTATTGCTGCTTTACTGACTGCTCGAGGTAGGTCAAACCACTACTCATTTTTCACTCTTATCGAGAGGTGGATGGACACCACTCACACTTTTCATACACGGGTGGGTAAGCTACCTATTTCCCCTATGAGCTTCTTTGCTATTACCGAGATTGCATTAGGGGGTACCCTAATTCCCTTTAATATCCATTACTACACGCTCCCAGAGGATGTTGGGAGTCGCTATGTTCGTGACTTGCTTGGGTTCGTTCTGACATGGAAGAATCGGAAGAATGTGCTTCTTTTTTCTCTTATTCAGGGTTTCAAGAGATTACCTACCACCATACCTCGCCAAGTTCTTTAGAAGGCGAGATGCTTCTTGTTGATATTACTTGGCACTACTCTTTTTTGTGAGACTGGTCATAAGGTTAGCATCACCCTTCTCAGTCCCTTTCATGATCTTGCTAGGGTCGCTACTTTAGATTGGGGATCTGCAGTGCTTGCTTATCTCCACTATAGACTAGATACTATTTGTAGAGGCACTGTGACGATGTACAGTTTATGGCATGTCTCGCATGTATATCTCCTACCCTTTTCAACTTTGCTTATTTTTCACATTTTCTTCCTTATTTCTTTTATTTCCTCTCTTTCAGTTTTAGGGCCTTGAGATTGGAGTGATCCGAGGCTTCAGTGCCATTAGCTTTGAAAGTAGTCTTCCCTTAATGCAAAGATGGGGTTCTTCTAGTCTTACTAGCATTAAGCATGACTTACAGACTTATCGGCACTAGCTGAACTCCTTAGAGTGGGACCTGGTAAGACAATTTTGATTTTTTTTAGTATTTCACCAATTATAAAAGTTCAATAAATTTAAATGAATGAGTTTGCATGTCATATTAGATTGGCTGGTTAGTGCTAAAGACACTCAGTGATACAATTTCATGACTGCAGCTGTGAGGCTTAAGACTATAAGAGTTTTGCTCCCTAACTACGGTTGCCAGATGTGGTATCTCAGTAAGCGTGTTTATCATTAGCACATGGGACCTTCCAAGAGGCGTGCTCCTTCTTCTATTCCATCCTCGATGTTATGGAACAGTAGCATGACTGGTCCCGAGCTTAAAGTAGCTCTTGAGGGATATGACCCTTGCTTCAACTCTTCTCGAGCATTCCCGTCATTATCAAGAGTATATTCAAGAGCAGGTTCCTATAAATCCAACTGAGGTATTTTTTTTCTATCACTATTTTACTTCAACTCATTCATCACTACATATTGTATTCATTTTTTGCACAGATTGAATAAGTCTCGAATGTTGCTATAAATGAGACTGAGGATGACATCGAGGAGACTAAACAGGAGGTTTGGCCTACTCATCACAGTGAGGCTGCTCATGATGATGCTTCCTCAAGTACTATTTTAGGTGATGTTCCCCCATTTAATAGGTCTATGTATTATTGGGCTCCTATGGTACAGACTCTTGTTTGAGCAACACATGTACTTTGACGCAGCTCAGATTCCTAGCTTCACTCCTCCTAATGCTTCACATGTAAGTGTAATTTGCCTTTCGAACCCTGTACGAACTAGCACTTGTTGCTAAATTAGTAAACTTTATTTTATAGGTCCCTCGGACACAGGTAGAGTATCTGTACAAACTCACCTCTTCTTAGAGATTATTTACTATGCAGATCACAGATACTTGGAGAGTTAGTATTTACAATAAATATGAAAATGTATGCATGTTATGTACGATATGCATGATTTTAACTATTCTTAATGCAAAAGAGTTATACTGGGATTTAGAGTGTGAGAACGAGAGGCTTCGATGAGAGCTTGCTAGTCTTGTTTTTTACAGTCATGATGTCAGGACTTCTATGCTCCTAAATCAAAGCAATTATCCAACTAGAGGATGGAGACCCTGGCCGAACACTAGAGCTCAGGATGATTGATTTCCTTATCTTTAGGACTTGTGTTAGCATGATTGTACTTTGGATACTTTAGAATTGTTTCTTTTTATAAATGGATCACAGACTTTTATTTTGGACCAAACCCTAAAAATTATTATTATTATTATTATTGTTGTTGAAAATGTTGGAAATTTGATCGGCATCCTAGATTTTCGATTAAAAATCTAGAAATTCTATTAGAATTTTAAATTTTCGATTGAATTTTTAGAATTCCGATCGAAAATTCTAAACTTCTAATCAAAAATTTGGTCCAAAAACAATTAAGACATATCCTAATCCTTTATGTACTAATTTTTTAGCCTATATAAGAGTCATAAAAACAACTATTCCACGTCCTTTTCTTCTACCTATTTTCATCATGACACAAGCTACCTTAATTTGATGAAGAAATTCTTCAAGACTATCAATGGAGATGATTGGAACAAGGTGCTACCCTTCCATGCTAAATCCTTTAAGTCCCTTCAACACTTAAAAATAGACAACAATTTCTTACATGCCGCTACCACATTCTGGGTTGCTAAGGATCATGTATTTAGATTCAAAGGACAAGAGCAGTGTCCATTGATTGAGGAGTTTGTTGCTATTCTTGGATGTTCATTAGATTCAACTGCTATAATTGCTCTCCTTGATGTTGAAATAGAATTTCCTAGTAAACTAGTGGCATTCTTTGATATACCCCCAGATGTCATCTACATGCACGCACATAATGCTAGGATTATCAGTCTTCCTTTTTTTATTACCTCTTGCGGAACTAGAGAAAAGAACAATGCTGCTTAGATCAGAACTGTCACCTTCTGCTTATATGCCCAATTTCTGCTAGTATCTTCTCATGGAGATGTTGATGCAAGGATTATCAGTATCCTAGAACAAGTAGAAACTAGAGCTAATCCTATGCCTGCCATACTTGCTACAACTATCATTGGGTTAGATAATTTCAAGGTTTAGAACTAACTCTCATGTAGTTTACTTCTCCTTCAAATATGTAACTCTTTTTTTTTTTTTTTCCTAAGCTACCCTTTTAGGTTTTCAACTTAGCTTCTTTTTTTTAGATCTGGTTATAGGAGAAATTGAGTTTGCTTAGTGCTCCCACTAATGCTTCAATTTATCAACCTCACCATCAACAGTCTCATTCATTAAAGATAAAAGACAAGCACACTATAGATCCATGGATTGATTGGATAAAAGGCATTACTGATACTGAGATTACTTAGATCTATCCCTAGTGGAGATTGAAATTCATGACCGTCAAACTGTATGACTACTGCATCCTTATTCCTAGATTGCACTTTTTAACCTTCCTTTCTCCCTCACGCCTTTTTTGTCAATATGGTCACCCTTAATTCATTGTGGCTATTATAACTAACTTTGAAGGCTTTCCTCTGAGACAAGACTTTCTTGATAAAGTAAAAAACTTATGGCCCCGCAGAGCTTTAGAGTGAAACATGCACCTAAATACTGACATGACTACTGACGATAACTACAAAGCTTGGGTTGTCATGCAATCTACATAACCACTAGAATTTACTAACTATAAAAGGACTCAAGTATTATTAGATGAGTCATAAAAGATGAAACAAAAACAAAAATAGTGGTCTCATAAGTCTAGCTTCTTATGTTTTATTTTTCCTTTAAGTCTTTATGCTTTGTAATAAAGATAAAACATGCAATATTTGACAGAAAAATCATTTCAATTCATTTTATTAATTAGGGAAAAAATGAGTAAATTTATTACATTATATGACATAACTCTTGTTATTAGCTAGTACTTTCGGACTGAATATTTTTTCCTCACTTTTATTTCCCTAATTTCTACTTGATCATCCTTTTGTGAGTTTTCTAATCAATGAGATCATCTCTTTTATTTTATTCCCTAATTTTTACCTGCCAGCCCTTTGTGGATTTTCTGAACAGCGGGAATGTCCTAACTTTGGCATGACTAGCCTTTTCAGGTTTTCTAGCCAGTGGACCTTTTTTTTAAAGGTAGTGTTTCTTGAGGTGATCCAGGTTGATTAGCTCAATGAACTCATTCCCTTCTATATTTGATATCTTTGCAGCTCCTTTGGGCAGGATTATCTTCACTAAATACGATCCTTCCTAATTTGGTTTGAATTTCCCTTTTGGGTCAAACACCATCGCCCTTGCCTGCTTTAGTACCATATCTTTATCTTTTATCTTTCCTGGCTTAACCTTTTTGTTAAAAGCTCTCACTATTCTCCTTTGATAAATCTGAGTGTGAAATAAAGCATCCATCCTTTTCTCATCTAGAGATATGAGATGATTGAATCTTTGTTATATTCATTCACTCTCAAGGATTTTTGCTTCCATAACAACCCTCAAGGATTTAATTTCCATCTCTATAGGAAAAACCGCTTCACAACCATATACTAGCGAGAATGGTGTTTGTCTCGTAGCAGTAAATGTTATAGTTTTATATCCCCATAAGGCAAAAGGGAGATATTCATACCAATCTGTATCCATTTTCACCATCTTGGAGAGGATCTTCTTTATATTCTTATTAGCTGCTTCAACTGCACCATTATCCTGAGGTCAATAAGGCGAGGATTTATGATGCTCGATCTTCTATCTCTGGAATAACTCAGCTGTCTCTACCTGAAATTGAATGCCATTATCCATCACAACATGATGTGGGACCCCATATCTGCAAATGAGATTCTTCTCGATAAACCTTGCCATCTGTCTAGCCTTTAAGGTACCAAAGGACTCTACTTCTATCCATCTGGAGAAGTAATCAATTACAACTACTATATACTTATGCCGTTTGAAGCAATTGGTTTTACTTCCCCTATTATATATATTCCCCAGGCTGCAAAGGGCCATGAAGACATTAAATTTTTTAGCACTGTAGGGGGAAGATGATTGAGATTCCTATGCACTTGACATTTATGATGTTATCTCACTACTCGGATACAATCCCTTTCCATGCTCATCTAGTAGTACCCTTGCCGAATTATTTTCTTTACCAAAATCATCCCATTCATGTGAGATCTATAAACCCATGCATGAATCTCTCTTATCACCTATTTTGCTTCATCCTTCTTAAGACATCTCAGTTGTATTCCATTCGGCATCCTTCTGTATAATACCCCATTATGACTTGTATAATGGCGTGCAAGAACACGAAGAGCATATATTTCTTTAGAAGTTACTTCATCTTGGTATTTCCTTTCCTCGATAAATCTTTAGACGTCATAAAACCATGGCTTTTTTCTAGCCCTATCTGAATACTCATGACTTATTCCTCACCATAACACGAAGCTTTCATTTTCATTATTACCAAAAGCTTCATCATTGATCCTATCAATTTATCCCATGTTAAAGAAAGCATTGCTAAGGCATCCGCCATTTAATTCTCATCTCTTGGTAAATGCATGAAGAGACATTTAGTGAAATTCCTCATTAGCTTTTTCAAATAACGGATGTAAGGTTTCAACCTCTCTTCTTTCACTTTCCACTCCTCATTAGTTTGACTAATGACTAACATTGAATCTCCATAAACTAGTAGGTCTTTAGCTCCAACTGCTAGTACTGCTTCCATACTGTAGATACATGCCTCATACTCAGCTTGTTGTTTATGACCCTGAAGTCTAATTTCTTAGCCATTATGATGGTTTCTCTCCTTGTGTGATAAGAATTTCTCCTAGCCCTACTCCTTTATTATTCACAGCTCCATCAAAATAAAGTTTCCATTCACGTTGTTCTATTACTACGAAGTTCTTATCTGGAAACTCTAGATTCCATTGCTCATTTCCTTCAATTGGATTCTGGGCTAGGAATTTTGCTATTGCTCTTCCTTTGATGACCTTCATAGTGACATACTCTATATCAAACTCAGTCAAAAGTACCAAACATCAAAACATCTTTCTAGTTAAAGCTAGTGCTTGAAACAAGTACCTCAAAGGATCTATCTTTAAAAAAACTTGTACTTTGTAAGATTGGAAATAATGCCTTAACTTCTTTATAGCCCAGATCATTATCAAACACGTCTTCTCTATAAGATCATACTTTTCTTCATATGGCAAGAACTTTTTATTGAGATAATACATTGCGTACTCCACCCCTTATGGTCCTTCTTATGCTAGCATTATCCCCATTGTTTTTTCTTCTAAAGCCAAATATAAGATTAAGGGCTTACCTTGCCTTGTTGGTTTCAACATAAGTGGATTAGTAAGGTATTCCTTAATCTTATAAAAGGCTTTTTGACATTCTTCATTCCATTCCACTGGCTGATTCTTCCTTAAAAGCTTGAAGATCGAACCACAAACTATGGTAAGTCTCACAATCAACCTACTGTTGTACTATAGTTTCCTAATAAATCCTTGTACTTCTTTCTCCATTATTGGTACTAGCATCTCCTGGATGGCTTTAATCTTGTCTAGATCAACTTATATTCCTTTGTTACTGATTATGTGCCCCAATAACTTTCCAAAAGTCACCCAAAGATGCATTTCTTTAGATTAAGCCTTAGGTTATATCTTTCTATTCTTGCTAGGAACTTATCCAAAGCCTTAAAGTGTCCCTCTCTTATTTCTAACTTAACCATTATATCATCGACATACACTTCCACTTCCTTATGCATCATATCATGAAATAAGGTAATGGCCGCTCTTTGATAAGTTGCTTCTACGTTCTTTAACTTGAAGGGCATCACTTTGTAGCAATATGTCCCTCATTCCATAATAAAAGCAATTTTGATCTTGTCTATAACTGCCATCATTATTTGATTATAACCTGAGAACCCATCCATAAAGGAGTACATTGCACTAGGTGTTGCACTATTAATAATCACATCAATATAGGGTAAAGGAAAGTCATCCTTTGGACATGCTTTATTCAAGTCCCTATAATCTATGCACATTCGAACTTTTCCATCTTTCTTGGGAACTAGTACTATGTTTGCCAACCATTGAGGGTATTCCACTACTTCAAGAACATTAGGCTGGATCTGCTTAGCGATTTCTTCCCTTATCTTTTTTTTTCCATTTTGGCCTTAACTTATAAAGTTTTTGCTTTATAAGTTTAACTTCTAGATATATTGGAATGTGATGCTCTACAATTCCTCTATCTAACCCTGACATATCCTCATAGGACCAAGCAAGTACTACCTTTCTTTTTGTTAATATTCTCTCAAACTTTTCTCTCTCTTCAGGAGTTAAATCATGTGATATAGAGATGTGTTTTGGTTATTCATTTATGCCCATGTTTAATAAATCTAATTAAATAGAGTTAATGTCAAACATGCATGAATGATCATTATTAAAATGCATAAAACTATTAGAATCAACATCACACAAATAAGCCAAACCAGAATTCATATCATTGGCCACAAGAAAAATAGAGTTTTTTTCCTTAAAAAAATTGGACATTATTACATCAGTTTCTTCATAAAAATCACTAAAACTATTGTTAATAATACTAGCTAACTCCTGTGGTGGTTCTTCATTAAGTGGCAGATAAAGTAGCTTCTCAATATCCTTAGCTTTTATTTTTTTAACAACTATCTTCATTTCCTTGTCTTTATTGTCTTGCACCAACCTCTCAAATATCTGCTTCTTGAAGATCTCAAACCCAGGGATATCTATACCAGCTACTTGGACAGGCTCCTTTTCACCCAGATAGAACTTCTCCTTCCTTTATTTGAAAAATTTATCCTTCAGCAGTCCCACATTCCTTAGGAGGTTATTCCCATTGAAAAACCTTCTTCTAGCCCTTTTACTGCCAAATCCAACTCCTGTATAGCTGAATCCTCTTATATCATCTTGGGTTTTTAAATCTAGGAGTTCTGGGCTTCCCTACTCATTCTTTCCTAGTCCTTGTCCAGGCCGATAATTCATCTTCTTAATCATGGTTATAAACCTTAGATCCATCATAATTCCATATGAGATCATAGCTATTTAGAAACCAGGAGGAGTCACTACCAACATCTGACTATCCATAACTGCGGACACAGTTTTGCCTATACTAGCATCTAAAGTCACCATTTCCCCCATCAAGTAATAATTTCACCTTTTAATGCATAATTGGAGGCACTCCTCCTAAAATATGATACCAAGGCCTACCTAAAAGAAAGGCATAAGTGATAGGGATATCTAGCACAGTGAATTCCACCATTCCCTCTATAGGCCTAATCTTCACAGGAGCCACAAATGTTCCCTCTACGTTGCTTGTGCTATCATCATAAGCTCTGATTATGAGGTTTGATTTTTCTAAATACTCCACCTTCACTCCTAGATTGGGTAGGATCTATAGTAGGCAAACATTAATTACGGACACATTATCCACCATCACATAATTGGTCCTTTTCCCTCTTACTTCGATTGGAATGAATAGGGCTTTATTATGATTCCTTCCTTCTACAGGTAGATCCTTATCAAAGAAAGTAATAACTCCATGCTTTTTCTCAATAACCTAAGCCACCATTGTCTCAAGGGTTATAGTAGTTTCAATGTTCATCTTAGCTAAAGCTTTAACCAAAGCCTTCCTATGGCTACTTGAGTGCATTAAGAGCTCCCAAATACTTACATTTGCTTTTTCTTTCTTGAGCTATTCGAGAATCAAGTCATTGCCATGTTTATTTGAGTCTTCTCCTTCAGCAACTTTCTCTCTCTCTATAGTCTTCTCTACTGGTTTATAACCCTTTCCACTTCTAGTAACATGGCTGACTTCTGGATTACCAACCCGTACATTATAACCTTCAGTGCCTTCTTTATCAAAATTGTACCAAATGTCAATGACCCCAACAATTTGATCCTTCTTTCTATCCTTCCATACCTCAACCATGCATTTTTCTTTCATAATGAGTAGCTTCTCATCATTCCATCCTATATGCTTGATTTAAACAATGGGTATATCAAAAGAAGGTGGTTTAGAGTAAATTAACTTATAATCAAACTTACTTGAGGGCTAGCCCAACAATTCTTATACTCTTTCCATATCTTTAAGGGCACTAGGAGATTTCTCATGGATTTAAGGTTTAGATCCTCAAAAGAGTTTATCATTTCTTCCTAACTTACTCCTGAGTTGATCATCATGGTTATTCGAGGTGGCATGTTTTGGTAATTTGGGAAAGGATTATTTCAGGTATTTGGGTTTAGATTGGATTTCTCAAGGTCTGTGATTTTTCCAGAGTCTATAAGGTTTTGAATTTCATGTTTAAGGTGCATGCAAGAGTCAATAGAGTGACCAGCAACTTGATAAAACTTGCAATAACTGTTTTAGTCAAAGTCAGGGAGATTTGGGGTTTGATGGTCTAGAGGGAGGTAAGGGTCTAAGGAGGCCTTTTTTTATCAAATGGTCTAGGACTTTAGATAAGGGTTGGTTGAAATTTGAGAATCTCCTAAGTTATTGAATAGTATGAACTCCTACAACCCAACTAGTATTTCCTTATAGTGTACCCCTAGTTGGGTAATTTCTCACTCCAGTGTTTCTAATGACTTTCTTCTTCTCATTTTCGATCTCTTTAGCTTGCAATCCATTATCATAAAGGTCTACAAATGTCTTAGGGTTCATCATCTATAACCTTTTAACTAAATTAGTTGACACATTTTGGACTATCATCCTAACCTGATCCTTCTTATCCAGCTTATTCTTCATTAATCCTGGCTTATTCATGAACCTGGTCAGAAAATTTGAGAACAACTCATTAGGTTTCTACTTGATCAATTCTAGGTCCCTAATGGGTACTTTGAGCCTAGTATTGTAGTCATACTACTTCAGAAAAGTAGTACACAACTCTCTCCAGTTTGCTCGGATGGACTTCTCTAACCCGTGATACTAATTAACAGTTATACCCTCCAAAGATAATATAAAAAATTTGGTAACTACAGATAAAGGAGCCTTAGTTGTGCTCATAGTAGCTGTGTATTGACTAAGGTGAATCCTTGGATCTTTAGTACAGTCAAACTTCTATAGCTATGACATCTTAAACTTATCGGGCAATTTGTCATCCTTAAATTGCATTACATCATCAAAGTCAAATGAGTATCCAATGCCCTGTCCTCTCATCAATTCCTCCATCTGGGACATCTTTTGAGTCAATGCTTTCATCTGCTTGGATTCCAGCTCTTGAACTTGCTCAAGTGATTCCCTTTTTGCCTTTTCAACCATATAACTCTCAACATCCTCCAACTTTATTTCCCCAGTAGGTATGTTCCTAACAACACAATCATTGTTAGTGGATGGTGTACCCATAATAAGTGGATTGGCTGTAACGGGAGGTGTAGTAGTAATAGGTGGTGGCATCAATCTAGCCAAAGAATGTCTTAACTTATCTTACATCATTGCTCTTATGTCATCCATCAATGCCCCTTTGACATCCTCTAGGGTCCAGTTTCCTCTCTCTTGTTGTTCCATTTCTTTAGTTTTTTTAGGTTGTGCAGCTTTTAAGTAGAGTGGATTAACGGGGCTCTTTTGCAGTCTACTAAGGATTTCTTTTATAATTGATTACGAACTTGAATTAGTTCTCTCTAGTCTGCTACCTTTATGACTCCAAACATAGGAAGACCCGAATGAATCTATGATGGCTAAAAAATAAAATGTTAGTATGATGCATGAAATGCATGTATGCATGATGCACGTGTTATGCAACAAGTAGCAAGTAACAAGTCAAGTTAAGTGTACATACATCCTTTTAACCTTATTCCTCCCACACACATATTCAATGGTGAGTCTCTTTTCCTAGGATTTTTGGTCTTGGCCTTAATATCAACAGGGGATATTAAGAGTCAATGCCATGTCAAGTCTCTCAAAGCAATAAAAAATAGAAATAGTATTTCCAGGTATAAAAGATTAGCCCAATCTTTATTAGTCCAAATGGGCTTTAAAGTATGGGCTTGGGCCTTTATAGACAAAAACACCTTATGGAAATATTCACAACCAATTTAGGTAGATCCTAAGGGAAGTTACTAAGCCATTATATGTGGTTAGGGTCTGGTGAAAGGTTAAGGTTCTCTTAGCAAGATGCCCTCCTTTAAGACTTGAGTTACAGGCCAAAGTCAAAGGGGTCCGGTATCCTTTGCAAACTTGAGAGAAGACTACCCCCCCTTTAGGACTTGGGTTACAGGCTTTGGTCAGATGAGCCCAGTAATCACTCTTAGATTGAGTTTAAGGCTAAGAGTGATGGTTAGCCAATCCACAACTCCATGAAGCTAGTGCAATCATAGAATCATAAACCAATGCCATCAGTTAATAGGGACATGTAGAATGAATACAAGAATAAAATAATTCTAAAGAACACAAGTAGAATCATTATCTCTTATCCCCAATGGAGTCGCCACTATAGACGATGGGGTTTAGCGCACGTCCAAGATTTTAGCAACCATGACACTGTTTGAGCTCAAGGCTCTAGAGAACACACTAACCACTGTCACAAAGACATGGTGTGGAGATGAGGAGTCGCCACCCAGGGTAATAATTGGGACAAATTGAAAAGGTGGTACTCGATTCCCTAAAAGAAAGCTAGCACCACAACCAGGAGATTCTGGATACAAAACACCAACTTCTTTCAGTCTTGTGTTCTTTTAGAATTACTTTATGAATTACTATATTATCCTCTATTTACATGAAATTTCATATAAACCCTTAATCTAGCAATTAACTCCAACACAAACTAGTCATGAAAAATACAAGTAAATAATGCATTCAATACAATCGCTAAGTTAGTCTAATATATATTGATTTTAATTAAATGAGCTAAATCTACATGTTTTTAATAAATGAGCCTAAAAGGCCTAAATCCTTTTAAATTTAATTAAATGAACCCAAATCTATTTGTTTTAATTCTAAAAATGGGCCTAAATCTACAAATTATAGAGTATTTAAATTAATGGGCCTAATTTATCTCTATACTAAAAATCTAATTAATTTTGGATCTAAAGATATATTTTAATTAAAACCTTGACCTAATTAATTTAAATGAAATAGGCTAATTAACGGGTAAGCTAAAAAAGAATTGTGTGAACCTAAACTTAAATGAATGAGTTAAAGCCTAACATGGGCTTAAGGTCCAAAACACATAAAAATAAATAAATAAGCAAAAAAAATCAAAACAATCAAATAAGAGATCAAACAATCAATTAATTTATTTCTTCTAAAAAAACCCTAATTTTCATTAATATACAACCTAAATTAATCTACTTTCTCCATTGATTTTAATAAGTTACCTAATTAAAACCCTAATTTTACTAACCAATTCATCAAAATAAACATACAACCACACATATAATTTTACTATTCCCACTATTGGGGGTTATTATAATAATCTATTGAGAATAAAAAGAAAAATAATTAATACAAACCCAAAAATATAAATAAAATAAAGCAATAAAATAAAAAAATAATAAAACCCCTAGAAACTATATCTCTACAATGTCTTATCCATGGCATTTTATGGACTTCTCATGAATTTAGTCCTCCAAACGTGATCATCATATATTTTCCTCCATAATCACCATAAAAAGAAACAAAAATTATGATTAGTGAATAAATTATAAAGAAATTTGAATAAAATTGAAACTCCACAAAATCAAAAAGAAAAGAAAAATATGGAGAAGATGATGCTTATGGATATTTTTAATGGAGTGCTTCTCAGATTTTATAAAACTACTATTCCTGATAGGTTTTCAAATATTATTATTCTACTCCTCCAAAAGCCTCTAATTAACAAAGAAATAAAGAAAATTTTGTGTAGAGAATCCTCTTTTTAAAAAAAAATCAATAAAAGAAAAGCTATGTATAGAATGCTGATACCAAAAATCCTCCACAAAAAGAGAAATCCTCCTCCCCCCTTTCCTTAGGAGCCAAACCCGTCTTTCTATAGCAAAACAACACAAAAACCCTGGTTCACATGTATGTAGAGTTTCATTCCTAAAAGTACTTTATTTTCTTAAAAAACTAGATAAATAGCAAAACAATTTTAAGAAAAATCCTTCGACTAATCAGGATTCAAAAAAAGCATTTTTTATTTTCTAAAAAATCTAAAAATTAGACGAAACGGGTCTAATTCCGACTAAAATTGCATAATTCTGATCAAAATTACATAATTTCTATCAGAATTGTGTAATTCTGATTGAAATTATAAAATTCTAATTTTTTAATTACAAAAAGACCCCTGAAAGAATTTAAACTTTTCAATTACGTCCTTAAAAAGCATTGCAATGTAGTCCTTGAAAATATTAAATTCTTTCTTTAAAAAAAATAAATAGACCTTTGAAATTTCAAAACTCAAGCATTGAAGAACTATTTAACATTTTCATCATTGAAGTCCTTTGTCGCATCCATAACTCATTATCCCGAAATTAGGTGCTTATAATCATCCCATGAAGCTTTAAAGGCCTTCTTTTTATCCTTTGCTCCTTTATTCTTGAATTTGAGCTTAGGACACTCACTTCTTATGTGACTCAATTTGTTGCATTCATAGCAAGTAACTTCTTTACTATTCTTGTTCTCATACTTATCATACTTCTTATTATCTTTTTGCCTTGAGAAGCTTTTTCTTTTTAAGAATTTTTTGAATCCTCTAGTGATTATGGCTATTTCATCATCATCTTCACTAAAGTCTACCAAGCTTTCATCTTCACTAGCTTTTTAAATGACCTTTAATGCAATGCTCATTTTCATTTCTTTTGTCTCATCTTTTTTATCTTCTCTTTATTTAATTAGTAAACTCATGTGTAAAGAGCTTTCCAATAAGCACATAGGTTGAAAGAGTTGAGAGGTCTTGTACTTTTTCAATTAAAGTGACTCTAGATTCCTAATCCTTCTTACGTAGTATTCTTATAATCTTATTATTCACTTTTTCCTTGGAAAAATGCTTTCCAAGTTTTTATAAAGTGGTGAGGAGAGCATTGAGGCATTTTGTGATTTCAGTTATAGATTCTTATGCCTTCATCTTGAAGAGTTCATACTCATATATGTGGAGTTGAACCTTCTTACTTCTCACTTGTACACTTCCTTTATAAAGATTCTCAAGTGTTTCCCACATTTCTTTTATGGATTGGCAATGTTAAACATTTCCACCTTCTTCTCTTAATATAGAAGAAAGTAGAGTGATCGTTGCTCTTTTATTTTTATAGTTTTCTTATTTTTGCTCATTACTCCATTGACTTCTTACAAGCTTAGTCTTTACACCATCAATTATGATTTTAGGATGTTCCTAACCCATTAGAACAACATCCTAAAGTCTAATAGGATCACTATCTAAATACAACTCCACTTTGAACTTCTAATAAGGGTAGTCACTACCATAAAAGAATTTTTTAAATGATGAAAGATTAAAAGATTCACTCCCCATAATCTTGAATAGGGCTTAAGTACCTAAAACCCAAGCACTGGTACCAATTGTAATTGCCCTAAAGGGGAGGGCTGAATAGGGCTTTTAAGATTTTAAGTAAGGATTAAGAGAAATTAAACAAGAATTAAATGGTAGAAGAAAGAACACACATAATTTAAGGAGTTTAGTTTATCAATAAACCTACATCTCTACCTAACTCTTCCAAGTTAGGATTTCTAATCACTATAATCTATTCACTTAAATTGATTCTTATAACTTTGAGTTTTAGGCTCAATCCTAACCTTATAAAACAAGATTTTAAAATCATTCTTCAACCTAAATCCTAAGTGTTTTCAATAGGTACACTTCAACCTTTCATAAGAATAGAACCTCACTTCCCTTTTCTTGAACCTTAGAAAATATAAAAAGAAGAAGATTTCCTATTCTATTCATATAACTAACTCTTAAAGAGTTTAATCAATTGTAAAGAAATTTATTAAAGGAGTAAATGCTCAATGAATGGTTAGGAGATAAAAATCAATGTTCAAAGTGTGTAACTTGTCAATGAGACTCTAGAGCATGTTTATATGTTGAGCATAAAAAATATGGTTGTTGAAGCCATTAATTTTATCTCCAACCTCTTTTGTTTTTTATTAAATGAAAATAGTTTTTTATAGTCAAAAACTCACTCACGGTCATGAGGGGAAGGTCCAGCTTGTGAGTGTTGAAAAATATAGCCATTGGAGTTTGTAAAAGCCATTAAAGTTCGTCAGCTACCACTCATAAGCTACTCATGATCATGAGCAATTCTCATGAGTGGCTCAGACTTCCTCTCCTAATAACTTGAAGGAAACTTGGACTAAGGGGACAGAGGGCTGCTTATAAAGGGCTCATGAGTAGCTACCTATAGCTCAATACTTGATATTTTTAAACCCCTAATGCATTCTCTTGACTTAAGCACTTGCATAGGTTAATGTACTTCATCAAATTCTATATAAATACTCATTTTATTAAGTATTTCAAATCACTATGTCTTAAATAAATAATTTTGATAATTTGAATAAATTCCTACACACTTAAATAGAATCATTAGAAAGTTTAATTTTTTTATCAAATTCAAAATTAAGGATTTAATAATGCAAATAGTCAATAATATTGCCACATGTTTAGTTATTGCGTGGAACACTAGATTCTCAGTCAAGTGTATAGCCAATTGATTATCATAGTGTAGTTGTACCCTATGCTTAATAGGCTGATAGAGATCCTTCATTAATTGCTTCAACCATGTACATTTTTATGCTATTGTAGCTAATGCTCAATACTCGCTAATGACACTGTCGATTGCCTCTTACTACATTAAAAAATAGGTCTTGATCCAAGGCTAAACATATAACTTGTAGTTGAGCACCTTATATTATGATCTCCAGCATAATCAGCATCATAATATCTAACCATCTCACTTGCTCCATCCTTTTTATGTAATATCCATAGTTAATAGTTCCTTTGATATATCACAGAATTCTCCATACAACTTCTAAATAAGGCTTCTTCATATTCTACATAAATAAACTTAATAAATGCACTACATATGATATATCCAGCCTCATGAGAGTGAGAGCGATTAGGCTACAAACTAGTTATCTGCACATAGTAGACTCTTCCAAGTCCTTTCCCTCAATAGAGCATAGCTTTGTATTAACCTCCACCGGTGTTGAAATAGGCTTGCACTCTAGCATCATGTACTTCTTTAGGAGGTCTTTCTTACACTTCTGCTGGTATAAAAAGATTCCATAATTCACTCGTTTGACTTTAAGACCAAGAAAATGCTTTAACTCTTTCAATGCTTTCATCTATAAGCATATTGATAAGTTAGCATGAATTTGATAAATCTTTGCTTTGTCATCTCCAATAATGATAAGATCATCTATATAGACTAGTATTATTGCCAATTTTCCATCTCGAGCTCTTATAAATCAACTAAAGTCTACTAATGTCATTGTGTAGTTGCTTTGAATCAAGAACTTTGCTATCTTTCTGTACTATGTTCTTAGTGCTTTCTTCAATCCTTAAAGTGCCTTCTTGAGCTTGTATACACAGTCTAAGTGAGTCTTGCTTTTAAACCCCTGTGGCTGATCCATGTATATTTCTCGATCTAGCTCTCCATATAGGAAAGCATTCTTCACATTTATCTACTAAAGTTTCTAATTCTCAAAAGCAGTTAAGGCTAGTAGAACATGTACCATTGTTATCTTTGCTGCTGGATTGAACGTCTTTTCATAATCCAATCCATACTTCTGTGAGAATCTTGGAGCCATGAAACGAGCCTTGTACCTCTTTATTAATCCATAAAGATGTCTTTTTACTTTATAAACCATTTGTAGGATGTGGATTTTACATCTTCAGGCTTTGGAAAAAAATCCTAAATCTAATTTTTCTTTAGGGCATTTATTTCTTCTCCTATAGCCTTTCTCTCTTCCTTGCTTGAAGATGCTTCCATGTATGTTGTAGGTCTTTTGAATTGTATTCTTCAATAAGTGTTGCATTAGCATATTTGCGATGCTTTTTAATGTTTCTTGATGTTCTTCTACATTGTGGCCCATATTCTACTACACTATCATCCTCATAAATCTCCATAAGTTGGCTTAGTCATGCTTCTTCTAATGTTTGTTGATGCACTCCTATACGCTATGGGGATTTTAACTTCTTGGGCGACTTGTCTTTGGTTGCTTCTTTTTCTATTTCCTCTTATTAAGTAATTTTTTTTAACTTCTATTATTTATTCTTGTTCAATTCTCTCTTATAACTTCCCCTTAATTTCTTTTAAATCTAGTAAAACTACTTCTTGAGGAGACCACCAAGATAAAGCTTCATTAAATATCACATTTTTTATGTACAACATCTCCAAGTGGTAAGATCTCAACACTTCCACTCTTTTCTTTAATCATTACATTCCACAAAGATGCACCTTATTGCTTTCTTATCAAACTTGCTTCATAAATGATCTAGTATGAAAACATAGCATACGCAACCAAAAACTCAAAAATGACTTACAGTAGGTTTTATATTCCTTAGCTTCTCGAAGGGTGAAATGAATCCAAGTGGTGCTTGCGGTAGCCTATTAATCATATGTGTAATTGTCTTAATGCATTCTACCTAAATTAAGGTGGAACAATCTTTGCATATAGCATACTTCTATATATCTCTGTAAGATGTTTATTGTTCCTTTTTACTACTCCATTCTATTATGGCGTATTTGGACAAGTTAGTTGTTGGCATATCTTACAAATACTTTGAGAACTCATACGAAGTATATTCACCCACATTGGAAACGAATCATTTAATTAACCTCTTTTTCAATCATCTCCTTCAACTCTTTAAACTTACTTAAAGATTCAGATTTCTCCTTTATAAAGTACACCCATACGTACCTTGAGAAGTCATCAATAAAAGCTACCATAGATCGAAAGCCACTTATTGATGGTTATTTCACAGGGCTAAATACATCTGAGTGAACCAACTCAAGGGGCTCCTTTGCATGGTACTTAGAATCTTTATATGGAAGTTAGTGTGGTTCTCTATACTGACATCCAGCATATATAGTGTCCTCTCAAACATCAAGTTGAGGAAGTCCCTTAAGCATAAATTTCTTTATCATCACCTTTAACTTATAATAGTTCATGTGTCCCAGATGTATATACCACAGGTCAATTCTCTCATTGTCTACATAAGTTGTTTATGTTAACAACATATAGACAAACTCTAGCTTTCTTCCTTCCATAACTAGTGTGCTTGTAAGCTTTAGACTTTAATATACCTTCATATATTCTGGGCTGAACACCATATGGTTCCCTGAGGATATCAGTTGTGACACTAATGTCATGTTATTCTTCATCCCAGGTATATGAAATACAATATTTAATTGCACCCATCTGGCATTGTATTAAGGTGATACCATCATTTTACGAATATAAGTAATGGGTGGCCTTAAGTTATTTGTTATGACAACTACTTGCTCCTCCTTGTATGCTAACATGCTTGAGAATTTTTCTTTATCTCCCATCATATAGTTGGAGTACCTAGAATCTACTATCCAATCATTATTATAGTTTACGGATTTATCACTTACAGTGATAAGTGCTTGCTTCTCTTTTAACTCAAATATGACATATGGTGTAGCCTCTCCAAACTTGCTTATGACTGGCTCTACAATGGCACATAAAGCTTGAAAATCTTATTCATCTTCACTTTCAACATGGGACTGAAAGGACATTATAACATTTCCTTATTCTCTCCTATACCGACAATCTCGAGCATAATGGCCTCGTTTGCCATAGTTATAACCCTAGTCATTCCTACGACGACTTGCTTTATCCTCTGACTTGTGGTTGTGATGAGCTCTCTTTTGTTGCTAACTCCTTCCTTATTGACATTTCTATCATCCTTCTTGCTTTAGCTTACCTCCATTGTTTGGTTTCACAGCCTTTGAATCTTTACCCCTTTTATTGCTAAAAAGGGCTTTCTCCTCTTCTTTGATTGAGACTTTAACTATTTTCTTGTTTAAAGCCTATTAATTAGCCAACATATTTTTTAATTCATCTAGAGTTGGCTCTTTAGTCCATCCATGAGTTGCTATGATGAGTGCATTAAACTTGAGATGTAACCCATGGATTATGATACTCCTCATCCTTATCTCCATGATTTGATTTTGAGGATCTAATTTTGAAATTTCTTAACATAAAGCTTTAACTTTAATGAAGCAGTCACTCATTGTCATGTCTTGCTGTGAGATTGACAATAACTCATTCTCAAGTTGTTAGAGCTTAGCATTTTTTGTTCAATCAAATAATCCAACAAAAGTGTCTTATGCCTCTTTAGGTGTCTTTATTTCCTTAATGCACTGTAATAAATCATCCTTCATTGATACGGATAAAGCATACATTGCTTTTTTGACCCTAACCTTCCACTTCTTACAATCATCTTAACTTTTTGAAAGTAAGGTCTTACTACCTCTGACAATCTCCCATAAATCTTGACTGAGCAGGTAGAATTGCATACAAGTACTCTAAGTGCTATAATTATTATTATTAAGTTTTTCAAGACTAGTTACTAATGTAGTCATGTCTACCATCGTGACTTGGTTTATTACCTCTAATTAACTAAGGAAGTTTGGTCCTAGAATAGCAAAATTTACAATCCTGGACTACACACTAGTGGCACATTAATGTAACATGATCCTTGATCGCTTGCTCAAAATGCACTTGGTAGTCAATCCCCGACCGCTCACTCTGATACCACTTGTAGAATATATGGAGGACTAATTTGTATTAAATTTACTTTTGTTATACCAAAGAAACTTTAGTATAAGAGTATTTGTATACACTCACACATTAATATTCTTATAAACACCCAAGACACTTTCTCACTTAGCTCACTCACAACTAAGGGTGAGCACGAGTTAAGGAAATTCGAGGATTTAAAATCTCTAAAACCATATTTCAGGAATTTAAAAAATAAAATCTCTAATACCAGTACTTAATTTAAAAATCTCCATACCGTTACCATCCCATTTTTTGGAAAGGTTTGGTACAAAGATTCAGTTCTATCATAACGTATCAATATGGTACAATCCAAAATGGGAATTCAGGAATTTATATAATTGACAAATTTATATTCTTAATTAAAATTATACTTATTATCCATAAAAAAAATTAAATTTATATTTATTATCTACAAAATCAAAATGACATAGCTTATAGTAA
This sequence comes from Mallotus nudiflorus, assembly GCA_947683625.1. Classification (NCBI taxonomy): domain Eukaryota; kingdom Viridiplantae; phylum Streptophyta; class Magnoliopsida; order Malpighiales; family Euphorbiaceae; genus Mallotus; species Mallotus nudiflorus. The sequence goes on from CANTUR010000239.1 coordinate 5,633,820, forward strand.
AAATATGTTGTTTTGGTTATTGTATGTATATACGTGTGTGTATATATATATATATATACACACACACACACACAATAATAATAATTGCCTCATTACTTTTAAATAATATTAATAAGATTAAATTACTTAATAATAGTAATAATAATTAATAAATTACAAAATATAATAATAGCAATATATTTTAATTAATAAAAATAACCTATTTTCTCTTATTTTTGTTTATAAGATCACTATTTACTTTAATTAAATCGACGTAGTATTGGGCAAAACTACATTGTTTTGGTTATCTATAATTTATGTCTATGTATCATTATGTAGCAAAATAATAATTATAATGATATTATTTAGCTCATTAATTTTAAATATTATCAATAAGATTACATTACTAAATAACAATAATAATTAACAAGTTATTAAATGTAATAATATTATTTAGCTCATTAATTTTAAATAACATAAAAAAGATTAGAGTACTTACTAAAAAAAATAATAAGTTATCAAATGTGATAATAACAACATATTTTAATTAAAAATTATACAATGTTTTGTTTATTTACTTATTTTTAGTTTAAATTGAAATATAAACATTCAACCTTTATATTTGTTAATTGAATAATAATAATAATAATAATAATAATAATAATAATAATAATAATAATAATAATAATAATAATAATAATAATTTGTTAACAATTTATTATATTTTAATCACCAAACATATTAATTTTTATTATATATATATTACTTGACAATATAATTAAAAGTATATAATTAAGTTACTACTTGCTACTATTTATTAATATCTATGTATTACTTATTAAATTAATATTTGGTACTATATTAAGTTTTCAGTTTGGTATGGTTTCAGCGTCGTTCAATGTGGTTCTTAGTTCAGTTTTTTGTAAATATCTAGTACCGTACTAAATTAGTCATAAAATTCGATTCAGTTTGGTTCTGGAATAATTCAATTCGATATGGTTTTAATATCTTTTAGTTTGGTATTTTTTTCATCCCGTACTCAGCTCTACCCACAACACACTCTTTTTACATATACGCTAACTCTCACATGACACACTTACAAATGAAGATAGAGATATTTATAGGTGAGAGTTGGGTACTATTTCTACCTCATTAGTATTCACACGTCCATAAGGGAACCTTATAGAGTCCTCTCTTCCTATGGAGAGTTCTAGACACCCCAAGTATAGATTCTTCTCTTACAAGCCTCTTGGACTCTTTACATACTACTACAACATACTAGAGCTCCACACAACTTTCTTCACACTACTACAATGTGCTAGAGCACTCCATACAACTCTAACTTATTTTAAGGCTATTCTAGAAAGATAGAAAGAGAGAGAGTAACTTGCTTAATACCCACTACCTCATTCTACTCCTGAAATGTCTCCATCACTTTACTATCTCCTTAAAAACACTCTTAGCAACAACCACCATCTCCACCTTCTTAAATTATTTCCAAAGGTGGTTGTTCTTCTTATATATGTACTGAATCTCACTCCACATTTAAAAGGTAAGTTCTAAGTACAATCTAATATTGATCCCTTCTAATTCTCAACCAATGCTAACAAAAGTATTATAGTAGGCATGCCATAAATATCACTTGACTTTATTTTTATTTTATTTTTTTTACTAGTTTTAAATTATCTTGAAACACTTTAACTTTCTATCAATATCTTTAGGTAAATTTTAGGAATCAAATTATCAAACATTAATAAAAATATTATTACAAATCAAGTATAAAGTTGTATAAGAATTGAATTGAACTATTTTCAGAATAACTTGGTTTGACTATTTTGATAACGGTCGATTCTTGTCACTTATAAATTCTTAAAATATTTTACATATTAATAATATAAAATTTAATATCTTCTTCCAAATGCAACTAAATTCAACTAGTATCAAAATAACTTGATTTGACTATTTAATATTTTGCAAAAACTTATTTTTAATGTTATTTCTAACTCATAACTTTAAAATGCAACAAAATTTATTTAGAAATGTAATTTTTATAGTAATTTTACTCCAATTCACTATTACATTTTTTTACCTGATACACCACATATATATATTCCTATTTAATTAAGGTCTTTATTTCCTATACAAGTTACTTGAAAAGGAAAGACATTCAAGAAAAGTTTCCTGAAACAGAAGACTCCCAAAAAAGAAGGAACACTCTCCCAATTGGTTTAAGACTCCTAGTCAAAGAGGAGTCATACTCCTTTCATGTTTAAACATCACTATCACTATGACCCCATATCCCTTATTCTCATTCATTATATTCTTTTTTATTCTGATTGATCTCCTTCTCTCTTTAGATTCTCTTGCTATATACTCTAACTTAGGCATCGAAGGGATTGTGGGGATCCTCCCCACTTCTCACATTGCCTTTGTTGACCACTTGCAGGGTTCCAGCTTAAGAGTTTCAGAAAGTAAGTCATCAAGTGGCACCATCTGTGGGAACTCTTAGGAAAAAGCCATTCATGCATCTGCCAAATTAAGATATTGATGTTATGACTTCCAACCTACCACCCATATCGACTCCTGACACTCATATCAACCCCTCTACCCGCATTCCTCAAATCAATCTATCAATACCTCTCTCAATGGAAATACCTCCAACCCCTTTTAGTATACCAGACCTTCATCTGGTGGTATGCACATTCCTCTTAAAAATGCCTAGGGGTCCCAAGGGTGGCCGGCTCTTGGCACCAACTTTCCATATTATGCCCCTTTGCAACACCATCATTGACCTATACATTCCATACCTTTTCCAAATCTAACAGATACACTAGCCATAACTACACCTAACCTAAACATTACGACCCAAACACTCAACCTTACCCCAGCAAACAAAGAAGCAATAATACAAAACATCCAAGCTCAGATAGCCCTAATGCAATAATAATTGAATGCCTTGATTCAAAGCGACAACCCTGGATCAGCTAACACAGAAAATAACACCATATCTCTGAAATTACCTAGAGGGAGCAAAGGGAAAAGTAAAGTTACAGAAGGGGAATCTACCTTAATAATTCCAACTCTCAACGATTCAAAATTAACCTAAAAGGTTAAAGAGGTTATACACAAAGCTCGCACGAGACCAAGGAAGGAAGATGAATGTGTTATGGAAGGCAGAACACCCTTCATAAGGAGGATAATCCAGATAGAGATCCTAAATAAGTTCAAGATGCCACAACTAGATCAATATGATGGAACCAAAGATCCGATCAACCACATATCCTAGTTTAGAACAAGAATGTTGCTTCAGAACATGAATGACGAAATCATGTGCAAGGTTTTCCTAAGCACTCTCATAAAGAATACTCAAAAATGGTTTCACCAGCTTCTTGAGAACTCCATCACTTCTTTTGAAGACCTAGTAGCGAAGTTCCGAACTAGTTTCATCACCAACATTCCCCTAGTTAAAAACATTAATGACCTTCGAATGTGCCAACAAGAGGTTGATGAATCACTATAAAGCTACTGAGATCAGTTTCATAAGGTGACCATGCAAATCAAAAATCTTATAGATGAAGTTGCTATCGAAGCCCTTAAGAATGGCACCAGACTCGAAAAATTTAAAGACAAGATAATGACAAAAGAACCTAACACTTTTGCAAAAGTGATTGACATAGCAGTTAAAATGATAAAGATGGATGAAGATAAAAAGATACGAAAGGAGGAAGAAAGAGCATCAGCTAAAGAAGAAAGGTCAAGACCTAAAAGAGCAAGCTTCCCATGAATAAATTTTAAAAACCTAATGGAAAAATTTGAAAAAGAAGCTGACATATACACACTTTTAAATACCTCTAAATCCAAGATCCTCATGTAGGTCAGATAGAATGGCATGGGAATTACCCCAGCCAGAAGAATAAGCCCAAATTGGAGAAACACACAAGATAGAGGGCACTATTACCAATATCACCGGGACTATAGGCACGACACTAAGGCCTAGGCCTGTAGAGAATTAAAGAATGTCATAGAAAGACTGCTGCATAATGGCAGACTTGACAACTTCACTGACACATCTAGAGGAATAAGGAATTCGAATGAGCAAGGGCAAGATAGGTCAGAACCAAAGAAGGCTCGGAATGCACTAGCTGGGGTAATTAACATCATAATCAAAGGAGAAAATACCTAAAAGGAGCCACGGAGAAGAACCTGCCCTCAAAAAGAGAGAGATTATGGTATTTTATTCTGAAGATGAGGACCATGTTCGGCACCCCCACAATGATGCCTTGGTGGTAAGCACATATATTAACAATTATCTGGTGAAGAGGTTACTAGTAGATGATGGAAGCACCATCAATGCACTGTCTTAAAATGCTTATAAAGCAATGGGAGGTTCCGTCACTAATTTGAAAGCTATCCAGAATCCCATTACAAGCTTTTACAAAGGAACCATACAGCCGATGGGAATTATAGAGTTGACTCTGGAATTTAAAAATCAGGACATTGAAGAAATGAAAGTCATCAAAGCCCTATTTAATATAGTGGATCTCCCACTGGCATATAATTGTATCATAAGATGGCTAGCACTTTACAAAACTAATGCAGTTATAAGTATCTAACACTTAACCATGAAGATTCTAATCGAGAGTTGAACTCTTATAATCCATAGAGATCAACACATAGCCAAGCAATGCTACCAAATGGCAATCAAACCTTAGACGAAAGCATTACCCCTAGAAACTTAGGAGATAGAGAAATAAAAAGTTGAACCTGAACCAGTCGATGACACTCAGACGTTATAGATTGCTGATGGGAAAACAGTAAAGATCAGCAATGAACTTGATTGTGAAACTAAGCAAGGAATAAGTGAAGACCTTACTAAGCACTTAGGAGGTTTTGTCTCTTAGGCATCTGAGATAACTGGAGTGGATCCTTATATTGCCTTGTATAGTTTGAACATCAAACCAAGGGCAAAGCTAGTAATCCAAAAGAAGAGAACATTTGCATTCGAGAGGCAGAAGATAATAGCCAAAGAAATAAAGAAGCTACTAGAAGCTGGATTCATTAAAAAAGTTACCCACCCCGAATGAGTAGCAAATGTGGTGCTAGTAAAGAAATTAAATGGAAAATATAGAATGTGTGTGGACTATACTGACCTTAATCGGGCATGCCCTAAGGATAGCTACCCACTGCTAACAATTGACTAACTAGTAGACTTCATTGCCAACCATAGTCTATACAGTTTTATAGATACAACATAAGGATATCACTAGATACTGATAAAGGAAGAAGATCAAGAGAAAACATCCTTCATCACCCATAAAGGTCTTTACTGCTACAAAGTAATGCCCTTCGAATTAAAGAATGCTTCAAAGGATGATGAACCATGTACTCTGAAACCAGATCGGGAGAAATATGGAAGTATACAAGGATGACATTATTATCAAAAGTAAGCATATATAGTAACACCCCGCGGATCTGGATTAGATCCTCTAATTGCTGAGCCAGTCCAGGATTAAGTTGAATTTAAAAAAGTGCATCTTCAGAGTCAGAGCAGGGAAATTCTCAAGATTTATGATATCCCATAGAGGTATTGAAGCCAACCCAAAAAAGATGGAAGCCATTCTCAATATAAAAGCTCTGAAGACTATCCACGAGCTACAAAAACTAAATGGTAAGATCATGGCTTTGGGATGTTTCATCTCTTGCTCGGCCAAATGATGCCTACCACTTTTCTAAGCTTTAAAAAATTCCATAAAATTTATTCAGACTAAAGACTGCCAGGCAGTATTTGAAGATATTAAAAAATTCATATCCTCACTACCTCTGCTCAGCAAGCTAGTCCTAGAGGAAACATTGTACTTATACCTCTCTATAGGCCAAGAATGCATAGCTTCAATACTAGTGAGAGAGGAAGAGAGCCAGCAAAGCCCCATATACTATGTCAGTAAAATATTTTAAGGATCTGAGATTCAGTACCCAACACTAGATAAACTGGTCATGGTCATTGTCCATGCATCCCGGAAGCTCAGACACTACTTCCAGGCTCATCCTATTATTGTAAAAACTAGCTTCCCCTTGCAAAAAAATTTACCAAGACCTGAGACTTCGGGCAGATTGGTTCAATGATTAGTATTACTCAGAGAATTCAACATCGACTACGAGTCCCGACAGTGGGTGAAGGCTCAAGCATTAGCATACTTCATTTAAGAAATGATGTCGAAAGATCTCACCACTACCAGGGCGCTAGGATGGAAGCTCTACGTTAATAGGGCATCCTCCACTTAAGGATCCACTTAAGGACTGTATAAAGTTCACATCAGGTATGCAGTTTGAATAGAGTATAACACAACTAATAATGCTGCAAAATATAAGGCACTCATCATAGGTCTAAAGTTGGCTACAAAAGTCAAAGCCGAGCATCTCACAATACACTCGAACTCTCAATTGGTAGTAAACCAGGTCAAAGGGACATTCCAAATTAAAGATCCATGCATCACCAGATACGTTGGAAAAGTCATACAAGTCCTGAGGAAGATCGAGCAAGAAAGGGGACAATGGGAAATAGTTCAGATACCCCGAAATGAAAACTCAAAAGCTAATCTCTTGGCCAAGTCAACAACTAAAGAAAATTAGGTTTTTAGAGATATGGAGCTCACTGAAGCACTGACAAGACCCAGCACTGAGGATTCAAATATCATAAAGGCACGAAAAGTCCTATAATGGATGAAATCGATTGTCTAATATCTGGAAAATGGGACACTTCTAGAAGATAAACTGAAAGCTTATAAACTAAAGATGAAGGTAGCCCACTACTCTGTCAATCACGAAGATCTCTACAGAAGATCCCTCTCACACCCATGGTCTAAATAATGTATATCACTAGAGGAAGGGAATTATGTACTCAAGGAAATCCACGAAGGAATTTGTCGAGCACAAGAATCACATTACATATTAACCAGAAAAGTACTGCTACAAGGATACTACTGGCCCACCATGTCCAAAGATGCTCAAAAGCTAGCTCAAGAATGTCAGAAATGCTAATAGTTTGCCCATCTCAATTACAAACCCTCTAACCTTAAACATTTAATTGGCAGACCTTGGCCCTTCACTGTGTGGGGAATGGACATCCTGGGTCCCAACCCGACCCCCACATCACAGAAAAAATTCTTAATTGTAGCCATAGACCATTTCACTAAGTAGGTAGAAGTGGAAGTCATACCGACCATTACAAAAGCCCGAATTCAACATTTCTTATGAAGAGAAATCATCTACAAATTCATAATACCGCACACCTTGATCACGAACAATAAAAAGTGGTTCAATAATGAGAAGTTCAAAAGGTTTTGCTCTAACCTGTGAATAAAGCTTTATTTTACCTCGGTAGATCACCCGCAGACAAATATAGAAACAAAGGTCACTAACAGGATTATCATGCAAGGATTAAAGAAAAGGCTTAATCAAAAGAAAGGAAACTGGGTCAAAGAACTTAACAATGTTATTTGGGCTTACAGGACTACACCCAGATCATCCACGAAAGAAACACCATTCAGACTAACCTACGGTATGGATGCAATGATTCCAGTAGAGATCAGGTCACCAATTAACTGGGTCAACAAAGAATTAGATCAAAACATCAATAATATTGACACCCAAATATGCCTAGATCTACTAGAAGAAAGAAGATAACGGGCATCCGATGTAGCAGAGGCACACAAGCGAAAGATAGCACAATATCATCTCCAGCGTATCACCCAAGACAATACAAGATAAGAGACTAGGTGCTTAGAAGGGCAGACATCGGCAAGGGCAACTCTGGTACCAGCAAACTTGGACCCAACTGGGAAGGCCCTTATCAAATTACAGAGTGAACTTTTAAAGGGGCATACAAAATAAGAGACAAACAAGGCAAGGAATTATGACGATATTAGAGCTTAAACTATCTTCAAAAATACTACCAATAGATGTACTTGAAATACTATTAAATAAAGTATTTACATTCATTGATGGGAAAATTATATTACAAAAATTAATTACAAAAGTAAAAAAAACTCTAGTCTAATAATTGAGCATCAGACGGCTCAGACTCAAAGATAGGAGGGGGAGCAGCACTAATGGCACTAACAGGTACAGGAGGCTTAGAAGAAGATCCTCCAACTGATTTGGAAACATTTCTCACATAAAGGGAGGAGGCCTTATTCCGGGCATCCTCTTCAGAAGCAATCCTGTCCAAGTCAGCCAGCATTATCTTGTCCAAGTCAGTCAAGTCCAAATCTAGATTCTAGGAAAGTAGGACTCTCCTACACTCAGACTTACAGGCCTTGAGAAACCCTGCAACCATATTCTGATAGGATCTCTTGTCATTTTCTCAGGATTTCTCGGCCTTGCACAACTTCCTCTCTAAATTGGTAATCTGGGAGTCTTGCTACTCGATCCTCCTCGTTAGCTGAGCTTGAATGTGTTCCAGCTCAGCCACCTTCTTCTAGCTTACCTCTGCCTTAAACTTAACCTTTGTGTATTTAGTATGGTAGAGTTCCAATGCCACCTTTGCATTGTCTAACTTCTTTTCAAAGTTGATTGTTATAGTCCCAACCTCCGTCTCTTTTAGGTTGTATTGGCTCTTCAGAAAGAAATATTTGTCCTTCACCAATAACAAAGCCTAAGTCATCTAAGAAAAGAAAACTTATATCATTACCTCAAAACCCAAAGCATAAAAGATCAAATAATATTGAACAATTACTTCTAGCAAATGCCCAATTATGGAGCTGAAAAGCTCCTCACGGCCTTCCTCTATCCAATGCTGCATATCAGCCAGCAGCCTCAAGGACACAATATACTAATTTCTAACCTAGGCATTTGAGACACTTAGAGGTTTCATTTTGTTTAAAATCTAAGTCCTCATGTCCGGACACCCAAAGAGCCTCAGACGCTGGATAAATATCTCCTCATTTAGCTCCTCAGCATCAGAGTCTCTGTCTATAAGCCATGAAAGAGTCCTAGAGGGGGGGTGAATAGGACTATCAAACAAAAATAGAAAATTTAAAGAATTCTTTGTAAGAATTGAGTAAGATTTGAGAAGGAAGAATGAAGAACACAAATATTTAAAGAGTTCAGATTCAACAATAATCCTACGTCTCCACCTAACTTATCCCTAAGTTAGGATTTTTTAATCACCCACAATCTTATTCATAAGATTGAGAATACACAAGAGTTTTATGGCTCACTCTTACAACCTTACAACTTAAGTTTTCAAGGCTCACTCAAAAACCAAATTACAAGTCTTTTCAAGGCTCACACTAAAACCAATTTCCCAAGTGTTTTAATGGCTAAACACTTAAACCAATTCCTTTATAATAAAATCTCACTTCCTGTTTTCTAAATCCAAAAAGTAGAAGAATAATAATGTCTATTCTAATTACTCACTAACTCTCATAAGATTTATACATGAATAATTTGTTTAAAAGAAAGTTTACAAGCTGAATTGAATGTTTAAGAAAATGATGAATGATAAACAAGTTTTCTTCACCTTTCAATTGAATTCTAAGTTTTCTTTATATAGAAAAATACTTAAAAATGTAGTTTTTGGATGTATCAATCATGTCTTCAATGTTTAGAATTGATTTTAACTCAATTCTTGGACTTTTGGCAGCTTAAAGGTTGCTCACGAGTGAACAGTGCTCGTGAGGGGTGAAAATATATCCGTTGCATTCAAAAATTCCAATTGGAATGCTGTTAGGGATCTGATCACGAGCAGGTCAAGAGCAAATAGCTCGTGAGGGGTGCTACCAATTTTTGGCAAAAACGTGCTCTAAAGGCTCCATTGAAGGACAGCTCATGACCACTTCGAAAGATGCTCATAAACGGGACTGAAAATGATCGATTCAGCCAAAAAGTTCTTCATAAAAGTTTTAGATAATTGTCTTATATTTCCATAAAACTTTGAATAACCTCAATTTAACATCTGTAGCTCAAGATATTTCTGAAATACCAAGAGCTGTGCAAACTGAAATGCAAGCTACATATGCTGAATTCGACTGAAGATTTCCATACCCAAATGAACTTGGATTTTGACAAGAAAGTTCAATATGGAAAGCTTAAGATGTCCACTTAAAAAGTTAAGAAGCTCATTTTCTCATTTAAGAGCTTTAAATATGTCAAAAGTCTTCTTCAATCTCAAAGGTTCAATCAGCCTAAAAAGTCACTATTCATCCAAAAGTGTATATGCTTGGTATATGTTTGGTATATAATTCCCTACACACTTAATTCAAATTATTAGTATAAAAATTATTTGTCAAAGTCCAAAATTAAGAATTTGATCATGCAAATGGTCAACAATCTCCCCCTTTTTGGCTTTGACAATCAATTTGAAAAGATGATAAATAATGTGTATGTGTGTAAAAAATAAATAACATGTATAAGAATATTAAATAAAAATAGCTCCCCCTTTCAAATTAAATGGATGCAAAATGAGAAAATATTTTACTCCCCCTTAACATGCGCATAAATTCAATATTTATCATGTATCAAAGCATATAAATAAATGAATTATCATAGCATTTATGAGGGTTTAACAAATATATTCCTTTAACAAAATATATTTATTTATTTCTCCTCCTTATTGGACATGATAAGAAATATAAATAAATTTTATTATCCTTTTTGTCAAAAATAAAGACAACATAAAAAAATTATCAAAAACATGGCCTAACATAACAAATGATGATAACATGATTATTAAAAAAATATTAGAAAACGTGAAGGAAATAATTTCAAACATATATGGAGGTAGTTCTACTATAATGCATCACAAAATAGTATGTATACTATATTCAAACATCACATGATCATGTAGAGTTTAACAAGTCAATCAATCATACATAATCATGTGGTACTTAGCATATCTTAAACACAATTATTTATCGCCTAAGCACATAGCTTTTTCTCCCCTTTTGTCAAAAACAAAAAGAAAAGAGAGAGATATAAGGGGAAATAAACCTAAGGGAGCCAAAAATTCTAGAGGGAATAAAAGATCAAGAACCAAAACAATGCAAGCAAAGATATTCAAAATCTTTATGAAATTCATGTCATTTTAAAAGATAAAAACCATTCCCAATAAGAATGTATACATGAATATGAATTTTACATAAATAAGCACAATAAATAGTCATGCAAAAAAAAACTCATGTCATTTAAAAACAAAGTAAGCAAAATAAGGCTTTTTATCATAAGGACAAAACTAGTCATACTTGTATCGTTATTATGCATGAGAAAAAGAATTATGTGAAATAAATTCAAATAATTTTATCCCCCTATTTCAATGGATTTAAAAAATTGATATTAAGGGCACACTATCACATAGTTATGTTACTTACATAAACACATTTTTTTAAAAAAATTCTCTTCCTTAAAAGAAATTAACTAAGTACACATGCAAACTCAATTATTTTTCCTCCTTTGTCAAAATGCAAAGATAGACCAAATCTTAAAAATATCCATGCATTATCAAAGATAAAAAAAAATTTCTTAGAAAACACAAAAATTAAACAAACTCAAAAATTTTCTCCCCCCTTATGTCAAAATGCAAATAAAATTGCATTAAAAAAAAGTTACAATGTGTAATATCCCGTGTTTTTAAATATTTTTATACTGTATCGGGATATACAATGTTAATAATTTTTGTATATATTTATGAAATTTTTATAAGTCTGTTATTTAATTAAAGCTAACTTTAATTGTTTATTATTATTTTAAGTGCTTTACGTAAAATTTTCTCGGGACTTGCATTTTCGGGGAAATTGATACGTAAACTATTTATATTTAATTATTTTAAATGAATTTCCATAATTGCATGAACTCATACATATTTTTAAAATACTAAATAATGTATATATGTGTACTTATTTATTTAATTAGTGTTTAATTAATTACCCTATTATTCTATTATTTATTTATTAGTTTTATTGTTATTTAATTATTTTATTTAGTATTAAATTATTAAAATATTAAATATTAAGTGTGTGGTGTATATTTAATGTGTTTAATTTAATATTATTTTAATATATAGTATAAAGTATATATATATATATATATATATATATATATATATATATATATATATATAGTTGAAAATCAAAATTTTTGCCAAATTACCGAATTGGCCCTCCCTCTTCCTTCTTCTCTCCCGACGCCTACCCTCACTGCGCCTCCCATTCCACCTCGCCGGATCACCCTTCGCCACCACCAGCTGCCGCCAACCTCCTCCCCCTTCCTTCCTCTTCCTCTCCGACGTGACCAGGCCGCCGGAAGCCCGCTGGAACGCCCGGAATTCGCGATGGCAGCAAGTTGAGCTCTTCGCCGTCGACCACGATTCCGACCACCATTTCGCGCACCGCCGATCTTCATCAACTCCTTGAGCTCCGGTGGTCCCTATTCTAAGCTCCTTTTGGCCTGAAATCAAGTGGTTGATGAGGTTTGAGCTAAATCTTCAATTCGGCCATTTTAGGGTTTTTGACTTTTTGAACTTAGAATTGTTTGATTCATGAAAAATCCCTTAACAAATGTTGATCCTAGTAGCTTAATCTACATGTGTGAATTTTTGTGGAATTTTTGGAGATTATTTTGATTTTTGGGTATTTTTGAATATTTTAATATTATTTTCTAATTTTTGAAAATTAATTAAATAAATTATGAAATTGTGTTTTATGATAAATATAAGTGTTGAAATGAATTATAAAAATTTATTTGGAATTTTTATGAATTTCTATGTATTTAATTTGAATTTAATTAGTTTATGGAATTTTTGAGAAAATTAGGTTAATTGTGTTTTTAATTGAAATTAATTGGTTAATTGAGTTTAATTATTGATATTATTGATAAATATGTTGATAAAATTAATTTTGTGCAATTATATGATTTTTGGTGAATTTTTGGAGTAATTTTAGTATATTTATATATATATGGGTATTTTGGTAATTTTACACAAATTGGCTAAAAATGTAATTTAATTGGTTTTAATAGTTATTTAAGGTATAAAAATGATTTAGTATTTTTAACTAATTAAAACTATTTTTCGTGAATTATTTTCAATTATATATATAATATACGATTTTTCTAAATAAAATGAGTTTTATCGGTTTTTAATGTGTTTTAAGGTTAATTATGTAATTTCTATTTATAAAATGTATTTCTGTGATATAAGGATATTTTTGGTATTTTTATATTATTCTGTGATTGTGGACCCCGGTCGGTAGACTGTAGTTTGGAGTCCGATCGAGGGGTTGTGGATGAGTTGTTGTGCCTATTATTTCGAAGTGTGTTTCTTTGCAGGGTTGGCTCTACTCTTTGAGTAGAGAGATGTCCGTTTTACAGGGGAGGTTCTGTCGAATTTTTGATAGAATTCTCGTAAAACGTGATGTCCGGTCGAATCCTGATTTCTAATTATGTGTCTAGTAATCTAGAATGAGTCCTTAGAACTTCTGTTCTATTTATTCTGATTCTTGTCGTTATTGTTTGTTTAGTTGTACCGAGACCGAGGCCTAATGGACCAGGCCCGTCGGATCCATCTCGAGGAGCGCACTAAGTGTGAGTTACTATTTTATATATATATGCTTAGGGTGCATGATTTAGAAAGGTATGTTTTATTTTGATTAAATATGCATAAATGGTTTGATTATTATTTAAGTTTATTTTTAGTTTACTTTTGGTTTATTTTTGGTATATATTAAATTATATGCATGCTTTATTAACCATTTATGTCTAAAATGTTTTTAAATACATTTCTAGCTTATTTTGTAATTTAATTGGATTTATTCGACGTATATATACTCGAAATATACCTGGTTTACTTTTGGTATATTTTCAGTATATATATGGTTTATATTGTTATGTTATTTAAATTCATGCATCATTTATTTGTGAATGAATGTTTTATATTTATTAATGAAGGATATCAATAGAACGTGCTAACTAGTGGGCAGCACTAGGACCGAGTACGTACCGGTACGCTTATAGCATTTAGGCTATATTACTAACCTAATTGTGGATATTGCTTGGATATGATTATTTGATGTGTGAGATAGAATTTGGGAGTGTGATTGCTGGAGCTCGGTTGACCAAGTGTCTCGGGGCCAATCACACTGGCAGTCAGACTACTGGAGCTCGGTTGACTTAGTGTCTCGGGGCCAGTCTACTGTCCAAATGGAATAAGTGAATATTTTGGAAATAAGTGAGCCTGTATGGCTAGAGTGTTGTCTAACACTGTTTTCGAGGTTGCGATATTATAGGGTTCTATTTGATCCTTCATAAAAGATGATTTCCATTAAAATATATAAAATGATTTTATTGCATCTGTGTGTATTTGTCTGTATATATACATATTAGATATATATTATTGACTGTATGCATTGTCATTTAGTATGCATGTATATATATTATAGTAATTCACTCAGTGAGGTCTGACTCCCCTCCGTTGACTATTTTTCAAGAGAGTCTTCTTCTTCAGACCTTAGTAGCGGGCCTGTACGCCGGATTTCTTCCACCCCGGCTTCTTTATGTAAACTGCTTATCTGAGTCTTGAGTTTTATTTTATCTAGACACTGCAGTAGTCATTAAATTGTTAAAGAGATATTGTATTATATTTGAACTGGATTTGTATTAAAAGAGTTTATATATATATATGAGATGAGTATTTACTTTAAATCCAGTTGGTGGAAATGTTACTGTGATATTTATGATTTTTATATCCGCTGCATTAAGAGCTGTTGTTATTATTATTGTATGTTTATTTTATTTTTAGGCTTGCTACGGGTTCCGGATTCGAAAGAATTCTCGTTCCCTAGCGCCGGTCATGGCCCCTGTTTTGGGTTGTGACACAATGATATTAAAATACCAAGTGTAAACAAGATATAAAACTAACAGCTCATGTCTTATATCTAGAAAATATCTAGAAAATAAACTGAGCATAAACTGTCATAAAATAATTATAAAATAAACAAACAACTCATGATTTATAACCAGAAAATAAATTGAACATAAACTGACAAAAAATAGTTATAAAACACACTTAATAGCTCAATACAAAAAGTATACTGAAAATAAACCAAACAGAAACTGGCATAATATGAATTAAAAAATAGACTAACAGCTTAAAACTTAGATACAAAAAGTATACTAAAAATAAACCAAACATAAACTATCATGAAAATACACAAAAAAATTTTGTTGAGGAGGAGGAATATTTATGCAAAATTAAAATAATTAATTAATTGAATTTAGCTTAATAATTAATTATTGATTTGCAAAAAAAAATGAACAAATTCATCGATTTAATAAGTAATCAAAACAAGCTTGAGCCATCAATCATACCAAGTTCATGCTTAATAAAATTCAATCTTTCTTCACAGAGAGGCTTGGTAAAGATGTCTGCTAATTGATGATTAGTATTAATAAAATCAAGAAAAATATCTCCATTTTGCACATGATCACGCAAAAAATGATGTCTAATATCAATATGCTTAGTTCTAGAATGCTGAATGGGATTCTTACTAAGGTTTATAGCACTTGTATTATCACACTTAATTGGAATGTGATTAATATCAATGCCATAGTCCAAAAGTTTTTGTTTTTGCCATAGAACTTGGGTGCAACAACAACTAGCCGCCATATATTCTGCTTCAGCGGTAGACAAGGCAACAAAAACTTATTTCTTACTAAACCAAGAAACTAAGCAATTTCCTAAAATTTGACAAGTTCCATAAGTGCTTTTTCTATTTAGTAGGCTACCGGCAAAATCAGCATCAGAATAATTAATCAAGTCAAAGGAACTACTAGGATACCAAAGTCCTAAATGCAATGTACCATAAAGATATTTAAAAATTATTTTGATAGCATTTAAATGAGACTCTCTAGGACTTTATTGAAATCTAGCACACAAGCAAGTAGCAAACATAATATCAGGTCTACTAGCAGTTAAATAAAGAAGAGATCCGATCATACCTCTAAATCTCTTTTCATCAACCGATTTGCCATTCTCATCCTTATTGAGTTTAGTTGTGGTGCTCATTGGAGTTTTTCTTGATTTAGCTCCATCCATTCTAAACTTCGTGAGAATGTCCCTTGCATATTTGGTTTGATTGATGAAAATCTCATCTTTACATTGCTTGATTTGAAGTTTAAGAAAGAATTTGAGTTCACCCATCATACTTATCTCAAATTCTCCTTGCATTAGTTTAAAAAATTCCTCACACAAGCAATGGTTAGTAGCAACGAAAATAATATCATCGACATAAATTTGAATAATTAATAAATCATGCTTGGATTTCTTTATGAAAAGAGTAGTGTCAACCTTTCCTTTAGAGAAATTTTTCTCTAGTAAAAAGTTACTCAATCTTTCATACCAAGCTCTTGGAGCTTGTTTCAATCCATAAAATTCTTTTGATAATTTAAAAACATGATTTGGAGAGTCAAAATTTTCAAAACCTAGACGTTGTTCAACATATACCTCCTCTTCAATAAAACCACTTAAAAATGCACTTTTAACATCCATTTGATAAAGTTTAAAATCGATGTATGATGCAAATGCAAGTAACATCCTAATAGCTTCTAACCTTGCAACAGGGGCAAAGGTTTCATCATAATCAATTCCTTCCTCTTGATTATAACCTTTAGCTACTAGTCTAGCTTAGTTCCTAGTTATGACACCTTATTCATTTATCTTATTTCTAAACACCTATTTGGTGCCAATAATAGGATGATGTTTAGGTCTAGGAACCAAGGTCCAAACCTTATTTCTCTCAAATTGATTTAACTCTTCTTGCATAGCAAGGACCCAAAATTTATCACTCAAAGCATCATCAACATTTTTGGGTTCAATTTGAGAAATGAAAGCTAAATTAACAATAGACTTGAATTTAGATCTAGTAGTTACCCCTTTTGTAGTGTCACCTATAATAAGATCTTAAGGGTGAGCTTTCTTGAATTGCCAATCCTTTGGAAGTTCATCCTTCAAGGTAGGTTGAGGTATCTCCTCATTTTCCTTCTTGTTTAGATCTTCAAGTTCCAAAGGCTTACTAGAATTTTCTTCTTGTGTTTCCACAATCTCATTGTCACCTACAAGATCATCAACACTACAAACATCCTTTCTAAGATTAAGTGAGTTTGATTCATCAAATACCACATGCATTGACTCTTCAACCACTAGAGTTATCTTATTAAAGACTCTATATGCTTTGCTAGAGATGGAATAGCCTAGGAAAATTCCTTCATCGGCTTTGGACTCAAATTTCCTAAGATTATCCTTGGTGTTCAATATAAAGCACTTGCATCCAAATACTCTTAAATATGAGATTTTGGGTTTTTTATTGTTCCATAGCTCATAAGATGTTTTATTTAAAATTGGTCTTTTGAAAACTCGATTTGAAATATAACAAGATGTGTTAACGGCTTCCGCCCAAAAGTATAAAGGCAAATTATACTCATGAAGTATTATTCTAGCCATTTCCACAAGAGTTCTATTTTTCCTTTCAACTACCCCATTTTGTTGAGGAGTTCTAGGAGATGAAAATGTATGAGAATTATCATTTTCATTACAATAGTTTTTGAAAAATTCATTTTCAAATTCAGTTCCATGATCACTTCTAATGGATGAAATACAAAATCCTTTTTCTTTTTTAACTCTTTTTGAAAAATTTTTAAAAGCTTTAAATGCATCATTCTTATGAGCAAGAAAACACACCCAAGTGTATCTAGAGTAATCATCAACCAATACATAAGCATAGTGCATTCCACCAAGACTAGCAACTCTAGTTGGTCCAAACAAATCCATATGTATAAGTTCAAGTGGTCTAGAAGTGGACATTACATTTTTTAGCTTAAATGAAGACTTAGTTTTTTTGCTTTTTGACAAGCATCACAAGGTTTATCCTTAGTGAATTTAAGCTTAGGTAAACCAATCACAAGTTCATGTTTACAAAGATCATTCAAAAGCTCAAAATTTGCAGGTCCTAACCTTCTATACCATGTCCATGTGTCATGGGAAATTGACATTAAGCATTTTATGTCTTTCTTATCAATTTTATTCAAATCAATAACATAAACATTATCTACTCTTTCACCACTAAAAATTACTTTGTCTTCATCAAGACTACTAACAAAGCAATTCTTAGGATAGAAAGTCACCTTATTTCCCATATCACATAATTGACTTATACTTAGCAAATTATGTTTAAGACCATCAACAAATAACACATTATGTATAGATAAGGATTAAGGATTATCTATTTCTCTAATGCCAATAATTTTTCCTTTTACATTATCACCAAAGGTAACGTGTCCTCCATCCTTAGCATCAAGTTTGTTGAATTGCTCCTTGTCTCCCGTCATGTGCCTTGAACATCCACTATCGAGATACCACTTGCTTTTTGTTCTTGTGGATTTCAAGCACACCTACATGAAATATTTTAAATGTTCTTTTGAACCCAAACCTTTCTTGGTCTAGGTTGGTTAGTTTCAAGATAATCCAAAGGAAGCAAATTCATGTGCAGTTTTCTATAGAAGCACACATTATTGGTATGTCCTTTGATCATGCAATATGAATATACAATATTTTTAAATTTATTTCTCCTAGAATGAAATGCTTTCCTAGTGCGTTCAGCATGCCTTTGGTGTTGTGTGTATCTCTTATTATTTTATGATAGTGAGTGAGACATACATTAGCAATGGTGATGAGCATTTCGATAAGTTTGTGCAATATGTTTATATGCATTGTGTTGTGCAGCATACTTATTATAATTATGTCTAGTGTACATATAAGTATGCTTAGGTTGAGGTGCTCTAGATTGAGCCTTACCTCTTTGTGTTGATAAAGGGTTAACCTTATGAGACTTTGCCTTGCTATTTAACACATAAGATTTTTTAGCTTGAATCTCATTAAAGGTTGAAGGAGTAGAATCATGTGAAGCTTTAACAAAAGTAATATGTGATGAGGATGATGAATACATTCCATTTTTATATCCAATTCCATGGGTATCTCCATGAAATTTTTGAGAGTCAAGAAGACTATCTAAAGTTTCTTTTCCTCTCTTAAATTTAGCAATGGAATTTTTTAATTCTAAGACTTCCTTAGAAAGCTTATGATTTTCATCATTTGCTTTCTTAAGTTGGTCTTCCAAAGAATTAAAAGATTTAGCATCACTTATAATTTTTTCATTTGATGCAACAAGTTTAGCAAAATCAATTTTTAAACACTCAAAATCCTTATTTAAGCTAGCTAAGTCATGTTTATATTTTTTTTCTTCTTAGATAACAAACTTTTGCATTTAGCAAGCAATTTGCTCACAATAGAGCTCTCATCATCATCACTATCATCATCATCATAATATTCATCATAATCATCAAAGGAAGGGTAAGAAGTGGATGGTACCTCATTTTCATTTTCAATGGCCATGAAGCAAAGATTGGCAACTTTTTATTGTTCCTCTTCCTCTTTAGATTTGAAGGAATTATCCAAAGTAGCTTTGAATGCCTTCTTCTTATCTTTTGCTCCTTTTCTTTTGAATTTGATTTTAGGACATCCACTTCTAATATGTCCCGATTTCTTACATTCATAGCAAGTAACCTCTTTTGTTTTTTTTATTCCATCTCCTTTGAACTTCTTATTGAAGTCCTTTCTTCTTGAGAAAATTTTCTTTCTTAAGAACTTCTTGAAGCTCCTAGTGAGCATGGAAATGTCACCATCTTCATCACTAGAATCTTGGATGCTTTCCTCTTTACTATCTTCTTGAAGAGCTTTTAGAGCAATGCTCTTTTTCTTTTCTTCTTTCTCTTCTTATTTTTCACCTCTTTGCTTGATGGTGAGCTCATATGTCAAGAGCTTACCAATGAGCACATCGGTTAATAGAGTAGAGAGGTCTTAAGTTTCCCCAATTAAGGTAACACAAGATTCCTAATCCTTCTTAAGTAGGATTCTTAGAATCTTATTGTTTACCTCTTCCTTGGAGAAATGTTTTCAAAGTTTCTTGAGGGTTATAAGGAGAGCATTAAGACAGTTTGTCATCTCCGTGATTGCTTCTTGAGGCTTCATTTTGAAGAGTTCATATTCATACATATGAAGTTAAACCTTCTTGCTTCTTACTTGAATGTTGCCTTCATAGTGATTCTCTAAGGTCTCCCACATTTCTTTAGCTAAAATGCAATGTTGAAGCTTGCCTCCTTCTTCTCTTGTCATGGAGGAGACTAGAGTAATCATAGCCTTTTTGTTTTTGTGATTTTCTTCCTTTTGATCAACACTCCATTGGCTTCTTACAAGAGTAGTTATCATAACATCAATGATGGTTTTAGGTGGTTCCCAACCTCTCAGGACAATATCCCAAAGTTTGATGGAATCATAATCAAGATATAATTCCATTTTGAATTTCCAATGTGGATAGTCACTACCATTAAAGAATTTTCTAAGAGAAGAGATGTTTTGAAATTCACTCCTTATGATCTTGTATTCTAGTAATGAAGTACCTAGAATTCAAGATCTGATACCAATTGAAAGAGTCTTAGATGAGGGGTGAATAGGACTATTGAAAAAAAATAAAAAATTAAAGGAATTCTTTGCAAGAATTGAGTAAGAGTTAAGAAGGAAGAATGAAGAACACAAATATTTAAGGAGTTCGGATTCAATAAAAATCCTACGTCTCCACCTAACTTATCCCCAAGTTTGGATTTTTTAATCACCCATAATCTTATTCATAAGATTGAGAATACATAAGAGTTTTATGGCTCACTCTTACAACCTTAAAACTTGAGTTTTCAAGGCTCACTCAAAAACCAAATTACAAGTCTTTTCAAGGCTCACACTAAAACCAATTTCCCAAGTGTTTTAATGGCTAAACACTTAAACCAATTCCTTTATAATAGAATCTCATTTCCTATTTTCTAAACCTATAAAATATAAGAATAAGAATTTCTATTCTAATCACTCACCAACTCTGATAAGATTTATACACAAAGAATTTGTTTAAAAGAAAGTTTAAGAGCTCAATTGAATGTTTAAGAAAATGATGAATGATAAAAAAGTTTTCTTCACCTTTTAATTGAATTCTAAGTTGTGTTTATATAGAAAAACACTTAAAAATATAGTTTTTGTATGTATCAATCATGTCTCCAACGTTTAGAATTGATTTTGACTCAATTCTTGGACTTTTGGTAGCTCAAAAGTTGCTCACGAGTGAACAGTGCTCGTGAGGGGTGAAAATATATCCGTTGAATTCAGAAATTCTTGTTGGAGTGCTGTCAGGGGTTTGCTCATGATCAGGTCATGAGAAAACAACTCGTGAGGGGTGCTGCCAATTTTTGGCAAAAACATGCTCCAAAGGCTCTATTGAAGGATAGCTCATGACCACTTTGAAAGATGCTCATAAACGAGACTGAAAATGATTGATTCATCCAAAACATTCTATATAAAAATTATAGATAATTGTCTTATCTTTCCATAAAACCTTGAATAACCTCAATTTAATATTTTTAGCTTAAGATATTACTAAAATACCAAGAGCTATGCAAACTGAAATGCAAGCTGCATATGCTGACTTCGACTGAAGATTTGCATACCCAAATGAACTTGGATTTTGACAAGAAAGTTCAATATGGAAAGCTTAAGATGTCTAATTAAAAAGTTAAGAAGCTCATTTTCTCATTTAATAGCTCTAAATATGTCAAAGGTCTTCTTCAATCTCAGAGGTTCAATCAGCCCAAAAAGTCATTATTCATCCAAAAGTGTATATGCTTGGTATATATTTGGTATATAATTCCCTACACACTTAATTCAAATTATTAGTATAAAATTTTTTTGTCAAATTCCAAAATTAAGAGTTTGATCATGCAAATGGTCAACAAGTCGCCTTTTTTGCCTTTCACCTTTCTCAGCCCGAGAAGACTTGGCTATAAATTTCTCCTTCAAACTAATGACAGCTTCATCCAGGACTATGAGCACTATAAGTTTGGGTACTGTAGGCTTAGGAAATGGAGAGGAGATTGGAGCTTCTACTTGTGTCTCTGGCTCATCAACTACAAGTTGAATCTTGTTCAAAAATGCAAAAAAGTCAGTCATCTACAAATAAAAAGATAAAAACATAAGTCAAAGAGATACCTTTTGATGATGAAAATGTACCAGTAGATTATACACGATCTGGGCAGACTCTCCATAGGTATCTTCTTGATACATCTTTGGTTGACTAAGCATCAACCAGACCATTGAGATAAAGTCTCAAGACCATCTCGATATCATGGTTAGATAACTTCAGATGCCACTTCACCCTATGGCGCTCATCAAACCACATTCGTTGAATATCCATGAAGTCTAAGTAGTGCTTAACAATAAAAAATTTATGCCTCCACTTCTTATAAAGGTTCAGAAGCTTTACAAAAAGGCTGTGGTTAAGGATGACCAATAATGAGAACATCAACTCCCCTTTCTTCTTATTCAGACTATACAAGTATCATAGGACATCTAAGTTTTCCTTGTGCATCAACTGTATAAACCTGGTCATAATCTGATAACTATTGGGATGAAGCTAACCGGGTGCTATGTTATACCTATTTAAGAATATTTTTACAAAGAGATCCAAAGGGAACTTCAGACCCCCCCCTCTAATTGGTCAAAATACACAACTAACCTATTGAAGCCTAGCATAGGAGTATGGGCTCTAAATTTCCTATTAACTGTGTGCAAGGTGAAATTTGTGGGAACACTAAAATTGATATCACCCTAACAACTCCTCGTTTATTCTAGAAATGAATAGATTGGAGCTAACTCATTCCTTTAGTACCATGGATTTATTTAATAAGCAAAAAATAAAAGCAATGTAGGAAGGAAGAAAAGGATCACCTAGTTACAGAACACAGGGGTTATTGCAGGAAAAGCTTGACGATAGAAGCAAAAGGAAGCAAATAATATCAAAAAAGCCAATAGAATAGCAAAAAGTAAAAATGCAACACATCAAAGAAACAGAGATACTTATAGGACAACAGAAAGCTTTGGAAAAGACCATTAACTACCCTCATAAATACTTTGGTTTCTCCCACATTATTAAGGGTAGTCTAGGAAATGGAAAAAACCCATTATTCGAGTAGTCATCATTATGGCAGCAAAAATGTCTTATCTTCTGACACACTAATAGATGCCACGGTTACACACTTTAAATTTCAAAAAAAGAAGGGCATTAAAATGACATAGCAGTTATCTGTCTCAAGCGCACCACTGCTAGCTATCCTTCCACATCGAGCATCACAAGCTCCAGTATCAATGTCCAGTAACTTGAAATGGGTACCCTCAGGTCACTTCTATAGTACTGAGGTTTGGCATATAAGCCATAATTTCAAGGCACTGAGATTACACGGCACTTAGGCCATGCTTCTAATGCACCAAGAATCTAAGTCCAGTGACTAAAGCTAGCACCCTCAAATCGCTTCTCCAGTACTGAGGTTCTGAGCATATAAGCCTCGCGTCCTTACGCCGAGCATCTAAGCCTCAAGCATCTAATTCTTGTGACTAAAGCTAGCACCCTTAGGGCACTTCTATAGTACTAAGGATCGGTACTCAGGCCACACTTTTAATACACTGTGCATTAAAACTCCAGTGACGACTGGTTCTATCATATTGTCTCCACAATGATGAGTTAATCCATTACATATCCTTTTTTATTACAGATTTTGTGCACTCAAGTCCAGTTGGCACTTCAACGATGTTCTTACACGATGATTTTAAGACTCAGTACCGTGCTTTATCTTTTCTTATGACTGAGGCTGGCCACCTCAACTCACCCTTCCACATCAAATGTAATTACTTAAGTAGTCTCTCTCTATAAGGAAGAGTGGCATTTCAATCACCTTATAAATACAGATACATAGGACATAAATATCCAAATAGACTCAAGGGGGGGAGAGGGGGGGACTCTTGATACCCCATATATATATATTCCTATTTAATTTAGGTCTTTATTTCCTATAAAGGTTACTTGAAAAGGAAAGACAACCAAAAACATTCAGGAAAAAGTTCCTGAAATAAAAGACTCCCAAAAAAGAAGGAACACTCTCCCAATTGGTTGAGGACTCTTAATCAAAAAGGAGTCTGACTCCTTTCAGGTTTGAACATCACTATCACTATAAATAGGACTTTATATCCCTTATTCTCATTCATTCTATTCTCTCATATTCTGATTGATCTCCTTCTCTCTCTATATTCTCTCTCTATATACTCTAACTTAGGCATCGGACTATTTTTAAGGATCCTCCCCACTTCTCACGTCGCCCTTTGTTGACCACTTGCAGGGTTCCAGCTCAAGAGTTCCGGAAAGCAAGTTATCATCACCCGAAAAAATTTTCTATATATTTTTTTATATCTCATTTTATATTATTTATACATTATACTAATATTTATATTTATTTTTCATACTAGTCCAATAAAAATATATATTATTATTTTATAATTTTATAAATTAATAATTAATTAATTATTTCTTGACATTATAAGATAAATTGACTATTTATATGTTAAGTAATAATTAAATTATATATAAAAATTATAAACTAATTATTCTTGCATCTAATACTTTTAACCAATGTTTTGATGATATTGGAGGATCAATAATAATTTAGTGGTTTATTAAATTGCTAGTGAAAAGAATGTATAATTTCAGAGTTTAATATTATTAATGTTAGATTATATTTATTTTAAGTTTACTAAATAATATTTTTTGTTACATATTTATTTAACTTGTATAATAAATATATTATTATAAGGTGAAGGGAAAAATAAATAAAATATATATGGTAATTTAAGAAAGGGTAAATTAGAGAAAAAAACATTCGCCACCTTTAGCACTTCTGGTAAATTTAACACATTTTTTAATCTTGGCAATATTATTCATCAACTTTCTAATTTTTTTAATTCAAGCACTGATAAACTCTGTGAAAAAATTTAATTGATGTAACAATCAAAGTTATCTTTAATTCTTTAAATGGGATCTACATAGAATTTGTTGGAGCCCTATAGGGGTTGAATATGCTAATTAAGATTTAGATTTAAAAAATTAAAAATTAAAGGGAAAATTAAGTTTTAGAAAGAACAAGAATAAGAACTAGAAGGGGAATTGACACAAAGAATTTAAGGAGTTTGGTTTCTCAATGAACTTATATCTCCGCATATCTTATCATAAAATTAAGATTTTTAAACCCACACCAATCCATTAATTTAGATTGTTTACAACGAGAGTTTTTCAAGACTCAACTCAAATCTCTATAGCTTAAGTTTTTAAGGCTCACTCATAATCTTTCATTAAGTGTTTTCTAGACTTACACTTAAACCTATTCCCAACCTATATAACAAGTTATTTTTCAAGGGATCAATAATAACCAAAAGAGAAAAAAATCACTACCCACTTCTTTAGTCCCAAAGAATGTCCTAAAGAATGAGCAGATGAAAGAATTCTATCTCTAACACTCACCCAACTCTAACAAGAAGGGTATACATAAACTCAACAATAGTTTGTTTACAAAGAAAAAAAATTATGAAAAAAAACAAATATAGCTCAATGACTTTTACATAATAATTTTTTTCCTCAAAGTCTCTAACTCTTTAAATGATGTCTTAAGTTTGTATTTATAGTGGAGGGACCAAAATATAGCTGTTAGAACTTTGATTTTCGTCCCTAATAGTACTCCATCTTCATTCAATGTTTCTTTCACTTTTTTATAGGAAGCATGCTCCTCACAGTTGTGAGAGGAGGTATCATGTTTGAAACCTTCATTTTTGTAGCTATTGGAGCTCTGAAATAATCATTACAAAGGTTGCCACATTATCAAGGCGACGCTCACAATCCCGATCACGACCCTAACCATGCCTGTAAGCGTCACTGCCTCTTTCATTCAATTGTTTTGAATGCTTAGGATCGTGATTAGGATGCTCATGATTGTAAGGAGGACCGTGAAGGTCATTGCCACTTTATATGTCATGAATTCAACCCTCATTCACTCATGATGCTCCTCACGATTGTGACCGAGATTGTAAGGAGTCTTATGACTCACAAATGACTTTAAATATGACTTTAAAACTTCACTAATTGAACACCAACTTAAACATAAATAAGATACACACTTAAACACGCATATTAGTGAACTAAAATTAATTATTAAAGTCAAAACTAAGGGTTGATCATGTAAAGGTCAACAGAATCTAATAAAAAAAATGGTGCATCTTAAAATTTCAAAACACAGAATTTTAAATGGTTATATTTGTCTATTTATTTCAGAAATTAACTATTTATAATGGTGCCTTAAGCCATTTAAAGTGGTTATATTTGTCTATAGTTTGTCTATTTATTATGAAAATTAAACCATTTAAAATGGTTATATTTGAAATTTTAGGTCTTATAAAATGCACTATTTTGTGCGTCAAATTCTACATGGATTTCATACAGATAACTAAAGACAATTCTTACTATCATGTCAATTTAATTTCATAAGAGATTTTACTGATGCTTCAAATTGTAAAAATTAGAATATTGGTGACTGACATTGCCAAAGTTAAAAAGACATGTCGAATTTGCCAAAAGCACTAAAGATAGTGAATTTTTTTTATAATTCGCCTTTAAAAAAATTATAAACATAAACAAAATTTTCAACTAAATTGTTTAAAACATTATAAATATAAGAATTATTTGGATTAAATTAAATATTAATTAAAAATGGAGGATTTATTTGTAAAAAAAATGTTGTGACTGCTTACGGTGTTGTAACAAAATGGGAAAGTGTCGCAAGAAATAGAGTGTGGTTGGATAAAAAATGTGTTGCATTTCCCTGAAATGCTGCCACACTGGAAATGCTCTAATCATCCAATTTTAGGAATTTTTTCATAGATAGACCAAAAATTAAAAATATTATCAAAAGCCACATTAACCAAAAATATTTTCAAAACTAATTTTTATTTTTTCAAAACCAATTTTCCTAACTTTTTTCTTTCAAATATGTACCATTTTTCTTTCCTTCCTTATTTTTAGGGAATTGTCTTTTTTTTCAATATTTTTTTTTACTATCTTCATCTTTTTTTCTCAACGTTTTTTTGCTAAACATTTTTTTCTATTTTAAGGTACTGTCTTTTCTTTCTTAATGTTTTTTTACTCAACATTTTTTTCACTATCTTCATCTTTTTTTTCTCAATTTTTTTTACTGAACTTTTTTTATTTTCTTCATTTTTTTTTTCTCAATGTTTTTTTTTTCACTCAACCTTTTTTATTGTCTTCATTTTTTTTTCTCAATTTTTTTTATGTTCAACATTTTTTTCTATTTTCAAGGTACTCTCAATAGTTTTTTCTCAATTTTTTTATTTTAAGGTACTATTTTCATTTTTTTTCTCAATGTTTGTTTTTCTCAACATTTTTTCTCTTCAAAGCTTTTCATCATTTGTGGGTACATTAAAACGTACTAAATTACAAGTAGAATTGTCTCCCACAACATTCCATAGATCCCATTACTATTGCAACTTTCAATAAACAACACTCCACCCACAGATCAAACATTTCTTCTTCTTATCATTTTGGTGTTTTAGTGGAAATTTCTAGCGATGAAGAGGAAGATTCTTTAAATGGTCACAAGTATATACATATTTATTAATTTCTTCACTAAACTACACAACACTTAACTTCCCATTCAAAGGTTTGACTTGTCCTTTAAAATTTAATCTCAAAATATATTTAATTTCCATGATTTTGAATATGATGTTTATTTTTTTTATATAATTTGAAAAAAAAATTCCTCAATTGTGTTGATTTAGAATTTATAGTTTTTAATCAATAAATCATTTGGTAAAAATTATTCTCATTTCAAGGATATTTTGATTTAAAATCACGATTTATATAGTTATGTTAAATTATTTATTAGAAAATTTTATTAAAATGTCTAACAATTTTTTTAAAAAAAATAATTATCTTAAACTTATTGATCATCAATATGTAACATATTTACGAATCTTATGGTGTATTTGTAACATCAAAAAAAAAAACAACAAAAAGCAACAATACTGAAAAAAAAAAGTAACAAAAAACAACAGAAAAAAAAAAGCAACAATACTGAAATAAAGCAACACTAAAAAAAAAAGTAAATTTGAAAAACAACAACAACATAAAAACAAGAAACAACCAAAACAACAACTGAAAGACAATAAACAACAAAAATGTGTCTTCTTTACCCTGAAATAACCATGTGATTATTTCAATGCATTGATGGCTTTTTTGTGCTTGCACTATTGATACATTAAACCTATAATACAGGAGTTCCTTGTTATGTCATGCTCTTGTAAAATATTTTATTTAAGATACTAACAAAAAAATTTCTTTTTTTATATCATTAACAGAATAAAAAAAATTAAAAACTTAATATTGATTTGATATAAATTAAAAAAGTAAATTATTTAATTTTATTTCTCAACTTTTATTACAATTTATTAATCATTTTAACTTTTAATTTAAATTTTTTTCACTTTTATAATGGGAAAATCATGAGTTGGAATATAAAAATTAAAATGCATGGCTGAGAATTAGGGCTGAGCACGGTTTAGTCCCATTAGGGAATTTGGAAATCTCCGAGATTTGGTTGAAAATTGGAGATTTGAAATTATTAAGAACTGGTACTGTAGACATCCAATTTCGGGATGATATGTTATGGATGTAACAAAGGACTCAAATGATGAATGTCTTCGAAACTTAATCCTAAAAAAATTCTAAGGGCTTTTAAAGGAAGGATTTAATGTTTTCAGGGACTAAATCGTAAAGTTCTTTTAGGACCTAATTGAAAATTTTAAATTTTTTTGGGGGCCTTTTTGTGATTAAAAAAATGCGTCAGAATTCCATAATTCCAATCAGAATTATGTAATTTCGATTGGAATTACAACAATTCCTATCGGTATTGTACAATTCCGATCGAAATTATACAATCTCAGTCGGAATTAAATTCCACCGTTTTCCTATTTCTAATTACTCTCAATTAGTGTTTTAATTGGTTTAAACTTCCTAATTAATTCAATCCAAATTGGTTTAAACTTCCTAATTAATTCATTCTTAATTGGTTTAAAATTCCTAAATATACTTTAGGAATTAGAATGACATTAGGATTAGGGTTAGATCTCTGGTTCTACTATAAAAAGAAAGGAATAAGCAATGAAAAAAAAAGAGAAGAGGGTGAAAAAAAAAAGAAAAAAGCGTGAAAAGAAAAGAAAGAAAAAGAAGGAGAAGAGACGGAAGAGAAGAGGAAAATCGTGATTTTTTACCTAAAAATTTCCTTTGGATTCAACAATCAGTTTAAGACTCGTAAAGAATTTTTCAGGAGAAAGATTCGAAGATTTGTCAAAAAACGGTGAACTATCAATCTGAGGAGCACTCTAATCATCCAAAAGCATATCATATTCTTCTTCTTCTTTTATTTATTTATTTATTATTCTATTTATTTTATCATAATTTATTCATTAATTATTATTATTTTTTATGGTGATTGTGGAGGAAAACACATGGTGATCATATGAGGAAGATGAATTTTATTGGAAATCCACAGAAGACTATGGATAAAGCCCCATAGAGACTTAGTTTCTAGGGTTTTATTTTTTATTTTTTATTGTCTCTATTTTTATTCTTTATTTTTATATTTTTTATTACTTGTTTTATTAATTAATGTAATAACCCCGATAGTGGGAATAATAAAATTATGCGTGTGGTTGTATGTTTATTTTGATTAAATTGGTTAGTAAAATTAGGTTTCAATTTGGGTAATTATTTAAAATCAATGAAGGAAGTAGATTAATTTAGGTTGCATGTTAATAAAATTAGGGTTTTAGTAAGGAATAAATTTAATTATTTGTTTGATTTTATTTAATTGTTTCTTTTATGTTTTTATTTATTTTTGGACTTATTTATTATTTTTGTATGTTTTGGGCCTTAAGCCCACTTTAGGTCTTGATTGATTTATTTAAGTTTAGGTAATTCTTTTAGCCCATATCACTTAATAATTAATTAGATTTAGTTTAATTAAAATATATTTTTAGGCCCATAATTAATTAGATTTTAGGTTAGAAATACCTTTAGTCCCATTTAGTTAATTAGACATAGACCCACTTAATTTTATTTAATTAATTTAGATTTAGCTCACTTAATTTAAGCCCTTTTTCATAATTTGTAGATTTAAGATCATTATTTAATTAAAACATGTAGAATTAGGCCTACTAATTAAAATACCTTCATAACATGTAGAATTAGGCCCACTTTTAGAATTAAAATTGGTAGACTTAGGTTCATTTAATTAAAATCAAAAGGAATTAGGTCTTTAGGTTCACTTATACATTAAACATGTAGATTTAACTCATTTATTTAAAATCCATGTATATTAGACTGACTTAGGGATTATATGATTTATTGAATGCATTATTTACTTGTATATTTCATGACTAGTTTGCCTTGGAGTTTATTGTTTTTGGGTTTATATGAAATTGCATGTAAATAGAGGATAAGATAGTAATTCATAAAGTAATTCTAAATGAACACAAAACTGAAAGAAGTTGGTATTCCGTATCCAGAATCTCCTGGTTGTGGTGTTAGCTTTCTTTTAGGGAATCGAGTACCACCTTTTCGATTTGTCACAGTTATTACCCTGGGTGGCGACTGCTCATCTCCACGTCATGTATTTGTGACAGTGGTTAGTGTGTTCTCTAAAGCCCTGAGCTTAAACAGTGATGCGGTTGCTAAAATCTTGGACGCGCGCTAAACCCCGCCGTCTACAGGTACCATAACTGAAACTAAAAATTTTCATCTTATATTGTTCCAAAATTTCATAACAATACAATTCAGAGATCAAACATTTCAATCCAATATAGAACGGAAATTCAAAGAATTATACAATATACACTATGTTCTTAAATCTTTAAACATTCATGAAATTTGGAATGTCATTAAATATGGCCGTAGAAATATTAATATTAGTTAAATAATATTTGTAAAAAAATATTAGTTAATTCTTTGTCTTTCAACAAATATTAGTTAATTATTTTATTTTATTATTTTTTAATAAAATAATTTATATTTTAATTATAATATTAGCATTATTTATTTAGAAGTAGTTAAATAATATTTATATTATTTATATATTAAATTTATTTGTATAACTTATATATTATAAATATATAAATAAATAAATAAATTTTGGTTATTTCAATCTAATTCTCAATCTGGATATTTATAAATATCTAGAATCATACCAAAAATATTTTATTAGTATAATTCAGTCTGAATAAAGTTAAAAAGTCAATTGTCCAATCCAATTCCAGGAATTTTCAATCCGATTATTTGGTTTAATTCAAATATTTTAATTTACATGCTCAGTCTAGTGAGAGTATGCATTTAGCCTTTATGTAAGCACATGGCCTGTAGGCTTAGGGCTATGTGGACAAAAATGGTGAGACAGTGTATGGCTTTGGATAAAGAGGCCTTATGCTACAATAAAAGAGCTTTCCGATTGAAAGTAATTGAATTCAATATCTAATTGAAGCACCGCTACCTTTCCTCCTAAAAAAAAAAAAGGCAAAAAATGAAAAGATCAAAACATGCTAAACGGTACAAGTTCAATTTTGAAAGACAATTTTTAGCAATATAAAAAAAAAACTAATGGGTCAAAGTTGGCCCATTAATGATATTATCCTCTAATTTTAAATACTCAGAGTATATTTAAAATCCAATGAACTTCATATGAATGGTTGAAAAAAAAAAAATCAGCTTTTACATAATTTTACATACACACTAGATTAATATTGATGTAGGATTCTATCACAATATACAACTGAAATTTTATATATATATATATATATATCTGATTTAATTATAGCTTCGGACATAAACACAACAGAGTATATATGGTGATTGTTTCTTGAAAATGAACCAATAAACAAATAGTTGTTAAATCTTGAATCACTTCACACTAAAAAATGTTATGAAAAAAAATACAGATTTTTCATCACATAATGAGCAAGCTCTTTCTACATCAAATCCAAACATCACACACTTTATAAATTCAATCTATAATGATAATTCAATTTCATAATATACCTGAATATATATTTAGCTTCCAATCAAATATAATTTTACTAGTTTTTTTATATTATATTTAATATGTGAAATAGCGTAGCACTCAAATTCAAATATTCTCATCTATCAATATTTAGTAAAATTTATCTTCTTACGTATAATTCACAAAATTTGAATATTCCAGCCTCTAATAAAAAATTTTAAAAAATCACCGAATAAAATTTATGTTACTTGGGACTTGAGTTTTCTATAGTTAAAAAAAAAAAAAAAAAAAAAAAAGTCAATTGTTGTCCAAGACGGTCAAGAGCTTGGGTCAATCGTTCCTGCTAAGGGTTTGCATCAGGGTGACCCTTTGTCACCCTAGTTATTTATTCTTTGTGCTGAGGGGCTTAGTGCGCTCATGAGACGTAAGGAGATGATGGGTTTATAGCCTGGGTGTCGTGTGGCGAGGGGTACTCCATCTCTTCTTTGCGGATGACTGGTATTTATTTTTTCGAGCTCAAGATAGAGAAGGGAGAGTTGTTAAAGAGGTTCTTCAGTCCTATAAGTCCGCATTGGGCGTGGTTGTTAATTTTAATAAGTCTTCTATTTCCTTTAGCTATAATATGAGTGTTGATTCCAAGTCAGAGTTGTGTTCTTTGTTGGGGGTCTCTTTGGCTAATAGTTCGGGCCATTATCTGAGACTGCCTTTGTTCATTGGCAAAAACAAAACTGAAATTTTTTGTTACATTAAAGTTAAAGTATGGAAAAAGCTTCAGAGTTGGAGTAGCAAATTGCTTTCAAGGGCTGCAAAGGAAATTTTGCTTAAGACCGTGGCTCAATTTATCCCTAATTATGTCATGAATGTGTTCCTTCTTCCTATTGAGTTGTGTTTAAAGCTTGAAAAAATAATGAACTCGTATTGTTGAGGTTCGGGTGGCAAAGGCATTAGGTGGATGAAATGGGAGAGACTTTGTGATCCTAAAGAAGTGGGAGTGATGGGCTTTAAGAATTTAAGAGATTTTAATATTCCGATGCTGGGCTGTAATAATCTGAATATTTTAAATTATTTATATAAATATTGAGATTTTTAAGAATATAAATTATCTTTATTTTATATTGTTATATTTGATATATTAAAATTATTATATTTAAGAACTAAATTTAAAATTCCATTGGGAACTATTAATATTAATATTTTCATGTTATTTTACCCTTATGTATATATTTTATTATTTTAAATTATCTAAATAATTATTTGTAGCACCACTATTAATGACATTATTATATACTTAAATTATCTACTACACATATATATATATACACATGGATGTATCCTATTTAAACTACTTTATATATATATATATATATACATATTTATGTGTGTGGCTTAGGATTTTTGAGAAAAAAAAAAAATTCAGTCAACTCACTTCCCTTTCTTTCTTTCTTTCTTTCTTTCGTTCTTTCTTTTTTTTTTTTTTCCTTATTCATGCCATTTTCTTCCCATCTTCATGCGCTTGATCCAGCAGCTATCCGCCCCTTCTCCATCGGTTTCTTCTTCCTTCAGAGTCATCTCTGCAGCGCGCATGAAGGAGGCAGCAGCTGCATGAGGCAGCAACTCGAGCAGAGGAAGGCAGCAAGTCTAGCATCGTGCAGAAGACAGCAGCTGCGTGAGGCAGCAACACAAAAATGGCAGCAACAGCAGCTGCGTGAGGTAGCAAAACGAGCAGAGGGAGCAGCAGCAACGAGTCCAGCATCGTGCAGAGGCAGCAGCAGGCCAACAGGGTAGATCAGCAGCAAGAGCAGCAGCCCCCATTCCTCCTGCAGTGACAACCAGCATAATCACTGCCCCAACTTGCGGTCACCTGGAATTCTGCAGCTTAGGCTTGCAGTGGCAGCCCTCCCTTGCTCTGTTTTGAGCTTGAAGTAAGTTAGTGAGTTAGTAGTTAGTTAGCTTTAGGTTAGACGTAATTAGATTTGGATGTTTGTTAGTTGATTTTAATTAATTTTTGGGTTAATTTTTGATGTTGTTAATTCTGAATTGTTTGGTTAATTATGCAGAAATTTAATTTAATTATTTGGGGGTAATTTTTGGTTGATTAATGTATGTTTATTAATTGATTTAAGTTATTGAAATCAATTTGGTTATGAGTCTATAAAAATTTAATTTAGGTTAAATTATTTGAGTTTTATGGAATTTTTGTATATTTATTTAGGTATTTTAAGTTTTATGTATATTTTGTTAATGTGATTAATTAACTATTTCTGGTTGATTATTGGAGTAAATTAGTGTTAGTATATTATGTTAGAAATTTTAGTAGTTATGAAATAATTTTTGTTAATTTATCTAATAATTTTATCTTTTTTAGAAAATTATTATATTATGTAAATTTTGATATAATGGATAAATGGTGTGTTTTGTAGATATGATACTTAAATACTATGTTTAATTGTTTTGAGACAAAATGCGGTATTAAAATAATTTTTATAAATTATTTATTATTTTAGTTAATTAATACTAACCATTTTTAAAAAATTTATTCAAAATTTGATTATTTATTGTTTTATGATTTGAATGAGTTTTTAATTAATATTTTGGTATATTTAATCAAGATGGGCAGTTATAGTTTGAATTTGTTTATTTTTTTATATATTGGATTTTTGGAAAGTTACATTGTTATTAATATTATATTATTATTTGAAATTTTATTAAATTATGGTGGAAAATAATTTTATTTAGTGTTTTAAAAATTAAACAAATTATATTATGAATTTTTATTATTTTTGGTGATTTACTAAATTATATTTAGTATTTGCTTATTTTATTTTGGTGAACCTCGGTTGGGAGTTGTGTAGTCTGGGGTCCCAACCCGAGGTGTTGTGCCACTGTGAATTTTGAAGTGTATTTATTTGCAGGATTGACTCTACTTTGGTAGAGGGATGTCCGTTTTACAGAGAAAATTCTGTCGAATTTTAGGTAAATTTCTTTTAAAACGTAACGCCGGGTCAATTCTAAAATTTTTATTCTGTGTTCGAATCAAGTCTTCCTTAGAAACTCTAGAAGTTAGGTTTCTATTTTCTGATTGTCATTTCCTTTTCTGTCTTTTAACTGCCCCTCCAGTCGCGTCTGCCAGTTGAGGTCGGACACGATGTGTCAGAGGAGCAACTTTATCTTGTAAGTTAATATTTGATTTGAGTGTCGGATTTTTAATCTAAATTATATTAAATTCTTATGAATTTAATTTATGAGATTCTAATCAGTATCATTCATAGGATTGTGCATGATTTAATTTTATAGTTGATTTATTTTATCTTATTTATTTATTTATTATTATTTATTGTAATTTTCATTGTTTTATTTATTTTCTTTTATTTTTAAATAAATCACGATAGAATGGGCTACCTGATAGGTTTCATCAGGACCGTGTGCACACCGGTAAAATTTGTGATTATTTAATTATATTACTAGGGCCGAAGGTCTGGTGATGTTTTACTCTCGGATACCGCCAGTAATATAATATTTGTTTATTTAATAAATAATGGGGTCGAAGGTCTGGTGATACTTTGCTCTCGGACACCGCTAGTATAATTTGAATTATTATTATTATTAAATCACTGGGGCCGAAGGTCTGATGATACTTTACTCTCAGACACCGCTAGTGATATTGGATTAAGAGATATGACTGTAAAAAATTTATAAATCGGGTTCTACCAAAATTCTTATACTGAAACGTCTTTAAAAGACATTTAAATATCTATTTCTTCTCTTAAAAAAATGAATTTATTATATGTATATGTGATAGTTTGAATAAAAATTATATTATAATATATTTTCATAAAAAATTTATTGTAATGAGGTTTTCAAACCGCATTCATTCCTTTATTAACTTATTAAGTGAGGTCTGACTCCCCTCAACTTATTTTTCTTTCAGGAGTTTGGGAGTTTACTGTTAGGCCTACTTCTCTTCGTCGTGTAGCTTCGTCACCAGTTATTCTGCGTAGGTCTATTTAGTTGTGTTGTATTTACTTTCGTGTACCGCAAAAGAAAAAATTGTACAAATGCATACTTTATTTGGGATTTCATGTATTTATAATTTATGTATTTTATGCACTGATATTATGGTTTAAATTATATTGAGAAAAATTAATTTGATAATGTGCATTGTGATTTTATTATTTATTGTGAGGTTTCAAAGTTTAAATATTCCGCGAATTTTCTTTTAAGGCTTACTATGGGTTTTGGTAGCTTTATGTTTTCTCATTCTCTAGTGCCGGTCACATGCCCCTGGGTTCAGGTCGTGACATCGGCAAGCAGGGGTGACACTTTATTAAATAGCCAAACTCTCTTGTCTCTAAAAATTTTCAATCTCGATACTATCCTAATTCTGATTTCTTGACTTCCAAGTTGGGGTGTAACCTAACCCCAGCTTCATCTGGAGAAGCATTTGGGAAGTGAAGAAATAGGTTAAAAAGAGTTTCCATAAACGTGCAGGTAATGGTAAAAATATTGTTGTGTGGTCTGATAGTTGGCTTTTAGATTATCAAAATGGTAGAATTTTTACTGAAATGCAGAAGGTATGGAAGAGGGTGGAATAAGTGGGATGAGGACTTAATCTTATATTTTTGTAATAGTAGAGATAACACTGAAATTCTGAGGATTCCGATTTCTAACAGAGATGTTCCTGATGATTGGGTGCGGTCGAAAGAGAAGAATGGTTCTTACTCAGTTAAGAGTTGTTACTGTATGATTAAGGGTGAGGCGGGTACATAGTATAAGTCTTTTTAGGCTATGACTTATTAGAGCTTATGGTGTAATAGGAATAATATTGTTTGGCAGTCTAAATTAAGTACTATTCTTCAAATTCTAAATTTTGCATAATGTAAACTCAAGGAATGGTGAGATGCTTAGCTCTTATCGGCCAATGTATGTATCCAGCATGCCTCATCTTCTGGGGTTGATGTCAGATGGTCACCTCCAAGTCCTGGTTAAAAGTGAACACAAATGCTGCTATCTTTTTGGATTCTGGTAAGGCTGGGATTGGTTGTGTGGTTCGGCATTCTGCTGGTGCATATTTGTATGCTAGAACAGTTCGCCTATTCGGTAATCTCTCTCCTTGTGATGCTGAAGCTGTTAGTCTTCGTGGAGCTCTTAGTTGGTTAAACGAGCAATAGCTAGATCATTTTATCGTCAAATCAGATTCTCAGCCTGTGATACAATCTATTGTTCATTCTAGTACTTTGGTTTCTTCTGATTTGTTGGTTGAAGACTGTAAACAACTAGCTTTTGCTTTTGCTAAGGTACAGCTTAGATATATTAGACAATTTGTGAATGTTGTTGCCCATTGCCTTGCAAGGGCTGCTTCTTCTATGTCAGATGGTAAAGAGTGGAGTCTGTTCCCTCCCAATTTTATTTATGATGTTTTAAAGTCTAATTCAAGTTAATAATATTTTCTTTTCCTAAAAAAAAAAAGGATAAGTATAAATTTAATCCTTGTGGTTTTGCCAAAAGACAAAACAACTCATGTAGTTTTTTTTTTGTGTATTTAAATACCTTGTATTTCACAAATTTTTACGCTTTAGTACCCTTCTAATAAATATTATTTAAAATGTATATTTTAATATAAAAATAATATGCATTTTCAATATATCATTCAACTTACTACAATAAATTCACAAAAAAATCAAATTTATATGTATTTTTAATTTAATTATGCATAAAAAGAAATGTTTTTTAAAATTAATTTTGTGATATTTGTAAAAATAAACAATTAGTTAGATTGGTCATAAATAATATATAGAATAAATTAATCATTGAAATTTAATATTATATTAGTGTTTTCTCATAAAATAGTGATGATATTAGTTAAAATGGTATTAAAGTGTAAAAAATTATAAAGTATAGGTATTAAAAATCATATGACTGATTTTGCAAAAAGTCCAATTGTACTTATCCAAAAAACCCTCAACTTTTCTTGCTAGGGTGAACCAAACCAAGTAGTATGTGAGTTGGGTTCAAGCTATGTTATTTATGGGTTGTTTGTATTGCAGGCAGCTCAAATGGACTTGGCATATATTTAACATTAAGGAATTTTTTCAAAACTAACCGGCCAAAAAAAAATTTTAATTTTACGGTTGATTTTTTTTCAAAATTATTTTTGAAAATACAGTCTTGTGGAAAATAAATAAAACACATGACTTTCTTTTATGCTCTTTTTTTTTTTTTGAAATAGAATGAAGTTTTATTGATAAAATAATAAGCACTCCTTAAGTAAAAGAGGAGGGAAAGTGAACTCATAAGGACTTGTATAACAAAGGTCTGCCTTAGCCAAAGCATGAGCACAACCATTTGCAAACCTTCATACAAAATGAAAAGAAAAATCTGTTTGCGATTGACACATTAAAGAAACATTAGACATCAACATGCCAAAATCTGAAACATCCTTTAAAAGTGAATTGTAGCATTAACCACTTATAGAGCGTCTAACTCAAACTGCACATTTACGAAGTTAAGGTGCATACACCAAAGGATCATTTCTCTTAACCTAAAGTACTCTACTTCACGAACTGTAGTAGACTTCGAATGATAAAATTATTTCCCTCTTATGACAAAACCTTGATCATCTCTGACTAAAATTTCAATACCCATTTTTTCACCATTAGCAAATATAGCAACATCAGTATTGCATTTCAACCAACACATTGGAGGTTTACACCAACATTGAAAAGATAACCTAGAATTTACATATTCCTTTTATGGGATAATACTAACTCGAGCCTACTTCCATTGAGAATGAATGTCGACAACTAGTTTTGAGACCTACAATGGTGGTAAGCAGTGATTTTGTTAGTGATATACACTAGGTAAATCATATATGACCATATTTTGACTTTATCATTTTATTAATAAAGAGGCATTTTTATTATCATTTTTTGTTATGATAATTACTTGAATAGTCAATTCTTCCTATGATCATCAAGTATTTGACTTGATAGTAAAACCCTTAGATTAAATATAAGTTCTATTCAAATTATCCCTAGTCATTATAATGTATGAATGCTAGTATGGTGTTGACTGATGACTATGTTTTACTAATCATGAGTATGAGATATTAAGTCAACTTATAAGTACTTATTTAAGAAATAATATACTAGATTGACCCATCATGAGAATACTACATAGATAATTGTCATAAGTAATTCTCATTACAGTAATATTAATTTAGTCCTCTGACCTTGAAATCACCATGGATTTCTACATAACTATTTTGTATTTTAACATAATCTAACATTATCTTTAACCATATGATAAGATAGATTGTTGTTGGATATGAAATGAGTTATATAAGGAATGTGAATGATTAAAAAGGAATTTGTCTTTCATTTAATCTAAGTAAGATATCTATGGGCCCTTTGATAAGATAGACTAAGGAAAATGCATGGTCATGCTAAAGGAAATTGATAAAGAGTTATCATTCTTAGTCTACTTGGAATCAAGAAATTATATAATTAAATTGTATAAGGATTACAGAAACTATGTCTTATATTCAATCAAGATATCATATAACAAAAGGACTACAATATTCACCGTAAATTATTGACCTTCACGTGACTTAGGTAGTCATAATGTCTTGCTAGAGACCACTTATGACTTATAGGCCTAAATAGAGATTTCAGGCTCACTGCCAATGTCATGTGAACCTACAAGGTGATATACTTAAAACATGCCCAAAATGAATATAAGTTCACCAAACCTAATAAAGCTCTGTGGAAATAATAAATAAATAAATAAGTAACTATATATATATATATATATATATATATTGGTATAAGGTAATGTTTGTCTTAAATAAATAGGAAACTATAAATAAATAAGTGGAATATACCAAAAAAGTTTTGGAATATACCAATAGGAGTTTACATACCTTTCATTTTGCCACCTAAATTCGTTTTCTCTCCATTTGAGAAAAAAAAATCATAGAGTTCTTTAGTTCTTGAGTTGTGAAACCATCAAGAAAAAGGTGCTAATATACACGTTCGTTTTAATTCAAGGGTTATTCGTGTTGATACTTGTGGAGGACATATTCTTTTAGAGACATCTTAATCTAGCTTAGAACCTAAAAGCTTGTGGTAGGGTGTCACCGGAGTGAACCTCCTCTCATCCTTCCATCATTCTTGCCTATTCTTGCATTTGTGGTAAGGTTTTAGAAACACTAAATTGATCGATTAATCAAATTACATGGATCCTGGTTCGAGTTTGTGATTAAATTTTTAAAATTTTTACTATGTTTTGAATCCCATAACCCAACAGATTCTCCCAAAGCTTTTTGTTCCTTTAGCCCTATATACACTAAAAAGGCATAATAATCTTTATTAGCAAATCATTTGACGTATATTAAAAGCAATTACTACGCCATTGCTACAATTCATCAAAACCATTTGTCATTAATTCCAAACCTGTCAAACTCCAATAATTTGCTACAAAAGGACAGGTAATAAAAAATGTCAAAGACATAAGTAACAAGTGCTATTATACCTTGTTGGAGTAACCTTTGTCTGATTGGTAAACAACCATTTATAAGATGCTATAAAAAAGTTTTAACTTTCAATAGTACCTCAATTTGTCATATCTTAGACCAACTGAACACAAAACACCGTTGATGATTTGTTTTTCAAACATCTATAAAACACGATGGCCCGATTTGACAAGATAATGACCATTAGTAGGAAAGTGCCATATAACTCTATCATCTAAATGAGAACCTGGTAAAGGAATGCTAAAAATACTTCTTACATCCTTTTCAGTAAAAAGCATCTACAATAAATTATTATTCCATGTTCCATTAAGTAGAATTAGATCACTAACCTTTAAATTTGTGTTATTGCAATCAATGATCCTATCAACTTTGAAGTTTGGTTTATCATGAAGCCATGGATCCTTCTAAATATTAATTTGCTTTCCATTTCCAACCCGCCATCTACACCCCTTAACCACAATGTCTTTCAAAGACCACACACTTCTTCATATATAGCTAGGACTATTCCCTAGTTCTATTGATAAAAAATATCCCTTTGAAAAATATTTGGCTTTGAAAATACAAAACACAATAGAGTATGGTTTAGATAAGAAATGCCATATTAAAACTAGTAAAATTTTGAAACCCAAGCCCTCCAAACTCCTTCCTCAAATACAAGTAGTCATTATTATCCCTTCTTAATCCTTGTTTCCCCTTAGAATTTTTTCCTGCTAAAAAGAGTTTAGCATTTTTTAGAGCTCATCACACGCCAATGTTGGAATAAAAAAGGTCACCATATAGAAAGTAGCAATGGCCTGACCAATTATTTTTGCTAACACCTCCTTCCCTACCGTTGAGAGTTGCTTATTACCCTAGCCTTGGATTCTCTTTTATAACTTCTCCCTTAAAAGAGAAAAAATGGTTCATTTTGATCTACCAATGAGATATGGTAAACTGAGATATCTAGTTGTGTTAAGAGATTTTGTCACACTAGAATAGCCGATAATTTTTATTGTAAATCCAAGTAAATATTTGAACTAAACATGATACCTGGCTTTTGGAAATTAATTACTTATCCTAAAGCAAGCTCATAGTCCTTAAGAATTTTTTTTATCCTAGAGTAATCAATTTCAATGGCTTAGAAGAATAAAAAAACTATCATAAATGAATAAGAGAAAAGATACTTTATAAGTGACTCTATAAAATTTAGCTCCATGAATAGGGCTAATTTAATCAGCATGTTTTAATTTTGAAGATAGCCCCTGAACAAAGAGGATAAAAAGATACGGTGATAATGGATCACCTTGCCAAAGACCTCTACTTGGGACAAGCAGACCAACAATATCACCATTCAAATACACTAAATAAAAAATAGTTTGCACACACATTATAATCAACTTAATCCAAGCCTAATGAAAACCAAGCTTTTGAAGCATACAATGTAGGAATTGCTAACTGATTCGATCATATGTTTTACTAACATCAAGCTTCAGAGCAATATGTAATATCCCGTGTTTTTTTTTTAAAAATATTTTTACACTGTACCGGGATATACAGTGTCAATAATTTTTATGCATTATACGATATTTTTATGAGTTAATATGTATTTTAAACCTATTTTAATTACTGTGTCTTATATACAGTGTTTTACGTAAAATTTTCCCGGGACTTTCATTTTCGGGGAAATTTTCACGTAAACAATGTATTATTAATTATTTTAAATGTATTTACGGGTTTGCATGAACTCATACATATTTTTAAATTATTAAATAAAGTCTGTGTGTGTATATTTATTTAATTAGGGTTTATTATTACCCTAATATTTTATTATTTATTTATTATTATTTGATTATTTTATTTATTATTAAATTATTAAAATTTATTATTTTATTATTATTTATTTATTAATATTTAATTTTTTTTATTTTTTTTATTTTTTTTTCTTCTTTTCTTTTTCTTTTTCTTTCTTTTTCTTTTTCTTTTTCTTTCCTTTTCTTTCTTTTTCTTTTTCTTCTTCTTCTTCTTTCTCTCCCGCGC
Organism: Mallotus nudiflorus; assembly: GCA_947683625.1. Taxonomy (NCBI): domain Eukaryota; kingdom Viridiplantae; phylum Streptophyta; class Magnoliopsida; order Malpighiales; family Euphorbiaceae; genus Mallotus; species Mallotus nudiflorus. Next base: position 5,676,421 of record CANTUR010000239.1, read on the forward strand.
CCGACGCCGACCACCATTTCCTCACCGCCGTTTCTCCCTCCTCCGGCCACCGTTTTCGACACCGCCGGTCTCTATCTTCTCCTTGAGCTCCGGTGAGTGTTATTCTAGCTTTGGTTTGAGCTAAAATGGTCTAGAATTGCTTAGGTTTCGATTTGAAAATTTCGGCCTCTTTGGGTTTTCGATTTTTTTGAGCTTCGATTTGGATGATTCATGGAAAATTCCTTCAAAAATGTTGTTCCTGATAGCTTAATCTTCATGTATGAATTTTTGTAGAATTTTTGGAGATTTTTTGGATTTTTGGGTATTTTTGAATATTTTAATATTATTTTCTAATTTTCGGAAATTAATTATTTAAAATATGAAATTGGAGTTTATGGTTGAATTAGGTGTTGAAATGAATTATAGGAATTTATTTGGAATTTTTATGAATTTCTAAGTATTTATTTTTAATTATTGAAGTTTATGTGATTTTGTAAAATTAAGTTAATTGTGTTTTAAATTGAATTTAATTGGTTAATTGAGTTTAATTATTGATATTATTGATAAATATGTTGAGAAAATTAATTTTGGATAATTGTATGATTTTTGGTGAATTTTTGAAGTAATTTAGGTATATATATATATATAGGGGTATTTTGGTAATTTTACCCTAAATTGTCTAAAAATGTAATTTAATTGGTTTTAATATTTATTTAAGGTATAAAAATGATTTCTACAAAATATCTAGTATTTTTAACTAATTAAAACTATTTTCCGGGAATTATTTTCAATTATATATAATATACGGTTTTTCTAATAAAATGAGTTTTAATCGGTTTTTATAGTGTTTCAAGGTTAATTATGTAATTTCTACGTATGAAAATGTATTTCTGTGATTTAAGGATATTTTCGGTATATCTGGAATATTATTATGTGTTTGTGGACCCCGGTCGGTGAACTGTAGTCTAGAGTCCGACCGAGGGGTTGTGATTGATTGTGGTGTTTATTTTTGAAGTGTATTTTCTTTGCAGGGTTGGCTCTACTCTTTTGAGTAGAGAGATGTCCGTTTTACAGGGGAGGTTCTGCCGAATTTCCGGTAGAATTCTCGTAAAACGTGATATCCAGTCGAACCCTAATTTCCGATTCTGTGTTGAATACTCTAGATTTAATTCTAGGATTTCTGTTAGGGTTATTCTGATGTCGATTAATTATTTCTTGTTTAGTTGCGCCGAGACCGAGGGTTAGTGGACCAGGCCCGTCGGACCCGTCTCGTGGAGCGCATTAGGTGAGTTACTATATTATATATATATGCTTAGGATGCATGATTTAGAAAATGCATGTTTTATTTTGACTAAATATGCATAAATAACATGATTTATATTCAAGTATGTTTTTGGTATATTTTTGGTATATAATAAATTATATACATGTTTTATTAATAAAATATATTTAAAATGTTTTTAAATATATTTTTAGTTTAATTCATGATTTGATTGGATTTATTTGACATATATATACTCAAAATATACCTGGTTTATGTTTGGTATATTTTCGGTATATATATGGTTTATATTGCTATTTCATTTATATCCATGCATCATTTATTTTTGTGAATGAATGTTTTATATTTAAGAATGAAGGATATCAATAGAACGTGCTACCTAGTGGGCAGCACTAGGACCGAGTACGTACCGGTACGCCTATAGCTTTAGGCTATATTACTAACTTATTTGTGGATATTGAATTGATTATGATTATTGATATGTGTGAGATGTGGTTTGGGTGTGATTGCTGGAGCTCGGTTGACCAAGTGTCTCGGGGCCAATCACACTGGCAGTTAGACTGCTGGAGCTCGGTTGACTTAGTGTCTCGGGGCCAGTCTACTGTCCATATGGATTAAGTGGATATATTTGGAATCAGTGAGCCTGTATGACTAGAGTGTTGTTTAACACTATTTTCTGAGGTTGCGATATTCTAGGGTTCTATATGATCCTTCATAAAAGTTGATTTTCAGACAAATATATAAAATGATTTTTCTGCATCTGTATGAATTTGCCTGTATATATACATATTACTCAGATACTGTTGACTGTATGCATTATCACTAAGAGTGTATGTATATATATTATAGTAATTCACTCAGTGAGGTCTGACTCCCCTCCGTTGACTATTTTTCAGGAGAGTCAACTTCCTCAGACCTCAGTAGCAGGTCGATACGCCGGATTTCTTCCGCCCCGGCTTCTTTATGTAAATTGTATACTTGAGTCTTATTTATTTTATCTAGACACTGCAGTAGTTGTGATTTTCAGTAGTTGTGAATTAAAGTATTTGTTTTAAAGAGATGTATTATAGTAAAACTGGATTTGTATAAAGATTATACATTTATGAGATTATATATGTGATGTGATGAGTTTTGAATTGAATCCAGTTGATATGGATGATATTGTAATATTTATGATTTTATTTTCCGCTGCATATTATATTTTTATTGTTATTATTGCATATTTATTTTATTTTTAGGCTTGCTACGGATTTCGGATTCGAAAGAATTCCCGTTCCCTAGCGCCGGTCATGGCTCCTGTTTTGGGTCGTGACAAAGTTGGTATCAGAGCGTGGTTCGTATCTAAGTGGAGTTCTGTGTCAGGGCTTAGTTATGTGAGTTGTGGCCCTAGTTTTAAAGTTGTGTTTTCTGTTGGACTACTGCAGTGTATTAGGTTCGAGTATGTCTTGATGAGTATTCCTTGCTGTAGTTTTCAGCGTTATTCCTCCGTTGTCTGTTTTGTCTGAATCTTTCCGTTTGTCTTTTCAGAATGAGGAGGCGAGCGCGTGTCGCTCCACCGGTCGTTGAGGCCGAGGATGATGAGTCTTTTCAGGATGAGGTTTTACCTCCTGAGCAGCCAGTTAGACGTAGAGGTCGTGGCAGGGGTAGACCTCGAGGAGCGGCAGGTCGCCGTAGGCAGAGAGAGTTACAGGACGAGGAGCCTGTTGAGCCTGAGTTTGATGTTCCTGTTCCTCCAGTTGTTCAGCCTGTTCAGCCTGCCTATCAGCAGGGTATGTCTGACCCTGAGGCAGCTTTGTTCTATGCTAGAGTTGGCAGGATTGCGTTTGATGGTACTTCTGATCCTTTAGATTTTCTGCATGCGATTGAGACTAGGACTCGGACTGCTCATACCGAGTACCAGAGGATCATGATCGTTGAGTTGTCTGTCGAGGGACCAGCCTTGGATTGGTTTATTCAGATGATCCAGCCTTATATGATGACGATGACATGGGCTCAGTTTCGAGAGCGATTCATGAGGAGATTTTGTCCAGAGCCTCTTCGTTTGAGCTATCGTCTTCGATTGACTAGTATTTCTCGTGGAGATCGATCAGTAGAGGAGTATACCCGAGAGTTCCTTCGTCTGGGTAGATATGCTGAGGATCTGATGCGAGATCAGTATTTCGCTGTTACTACCTATGTTACTGGTTTGGGTTCAACTTTTGCTGGTATGCCTACAGCAGGTCTTACTCTGGAGTCAGTGATTGAGCTAGCTAAGGAGATTGAGCTGAGGTTAGTTAGGCAGGGAGCGATGCCTGATTATTACCAGTTGGGAGTTCAGTCGAGTGGATTGCAGGCTACTCCGTATTCGAGTTTTCATGTTGGTTCGAGTAGTCAGCAACGAGGTTCGACTCAGCAGAGTCAGAGACAGCAGCAGCGAGTGCATCGGAGCAGTAGACATGGTCGTGGAGGTCAGCGTAGATCATTCAGATTTGGGTCAGGTGCTTCGAGCAGCAGCAGTGGTCGTAGTTCTGGATCAGCGGCCAGTGTTTGTTAGACTTGTGGTAGAGTCCATCAGGGACCGTGTTATCTGACACCGTTGACATGTTTCAGATGCGGGCAGACAGGACATTTTGCCAGATCGTGTCCTTACCCCGGATATCAGCAGCAGCAGATTCCACGATTCCCACAGCAGTCGATTGCTAGTGCAGCACCCGTGCCATTTCAGTTACCACCAGCTCAGCATCAGAGTTCTACTCAGTTTGTTCCACAGCAGAGTCGTGGTAGAGGTACTAGAGGAGGTGCCAGAGGTGTTAGCCAGGCTTCTACCAGTCAGCAGGGAGGTCGAGGCCAGGCCAGAGTTTTTCATCTGACTCAGCAGGATGCTCAGGCATCTAATGCAGTCGTGGCAGGTATTCTTTCTGTTTGTTACCTGGATGCTTTGGTTTTGTTTGATCCGGGTGCCACGCATTCATTTGTTTCTCCCATTTTTGCTTCTAAATCTTGTTGGCAAGCTTCGAGGATGGCTTTTCCTTTGTCTGTTGCCACTCCTCTGAGTGATTCTTTGGACGCCGATATTGTTCTTTCTGGTTGTCCAGTTCTCGTGGGAGATAGAGAATTACCCGCTGATTTGATTTTGTTGGATGTGATGGAGTTTGATGTTATTTTGGGAATGGATTGGTTGTCTCAGCACTTCGCCGTGGTTGATTGCAGGAATAAGGAGGTGATTTTCAGAATTCCTGGTGAAGTAGAATTTAAGTTTGTTGGTGACAGGAGTTCAGCACCTCAGAATCTTATTTCTGTTATTTCAGCTAGGAAGTTGTTGAGGAAAGGTTGTCAGGGGTTTTTGGCATTGGTTAGGGATACGTCAGTGGAGAAGTTGTCACTCACAGATGTTCCGGTTGCTTGTGAGTTTCTTGATGTTTTTCCCGAGGAGTTGCCAGGTTTACCACCTCATAGAGAGATTGAGTTCTGTATAGATGTGGTTCCAGGTATTACTCCTATATCTATGCCACCTTATCGTATGGCTCCTGCGGAGTTGAGAGAGTTAAAGGAGCAATTGCAAGAGTTGTTGGATAAAGGCTTCATTAGACCTAGTGTTTCCCCTTGGGGTGCACCAGTCTTGTTTGTGAAGAAGAAGGATGGTACCCTGAGACTGTGCATTGACTACAGAGAGCTTAATAAGGTGACAGTGAAGAACAAGTATCCTCTCCCGAGGATAGATGATTTATTTGATCAGCTCCAGGGTGCACAGTTCTTTTCTAAGGTTGACTTGAGGTCGGGTTATCATCAGCTGCGGATCAGTGAAGCTGATATTCCTAAGACAGCATTCCGCACTCGATATGGTCATTATGAGTTTCTGGTGATGTCTTTTGGTTTGACTAATGCACCAGCAGCTTTTATGGACCTGATGAACAGAGTATTCCGACCGTATGTGGATCAGTTTGTGGTAGTCTTCATTGATGATATACTAGTATATTCGAGGAGTATGGAAGAGCACGTATATCACTTGAGGATTGTACTACAGACACTGAGAGATCATCAGCTTTATGCTAAATTCTCGAAGTGTGATTTCTGGATGGAGAGTGTTTCTTTTCTTGGACACGTAGTGTCTAAAGAAGGTATTCAGGTTGATCCACAGAAGGTTGAAGCAGTATCTGAGTGGCCTAGACCTACTTCAGTTACTGAGATTCGGAGTTTTCTGGGTTTAGCCGGGTATTATAGGCGGTTTGTGCAGGATTTTTCCAGGATAGCAGCCCCTATGACTCGCTTGACTCAGAAGAATGTTAGATTCGAGTGGTCAGAAGCTTGTGAGAATAGTTTTCAGTTATTGAAGGAGAAGTTGACCACAGCGCCAGTATTAGCTTTGCCTAATAGTGTGGATAAGTTCACAGTTTACTGTGATGCCTCTAGAATTGGTCTTGGTTGTGTGTTGATGCAGAATGGAAGGGTGATAGCCTATGCTTCGAGGCAGTTGAAGAAGCATGAGCAGAACTATCCTACACATGATCTAGAGATGGCTGCAGTGATCTTTGCTTTGAAGATTTGGAGACATTATTTGTACGGGGTGACTTGTGAGATATTTACTGATCACAAGAGCCTTAAGTACATTTTCCAGCAGCGAGATTTGAATCTGAGGCAGAGAAGATGGTTGGAACTGTTGAAGGATTATGATTGTGAGATTCTTTACCATCCGGGTAAAGCTAATGTGGTAGCAGATGCCTTGAGTAGGAAGTCCTCAGGTAGTCTTGCTCACATCGGTGTGGAGAGGAGACCATTGATCCAGGAGTTGCATCTGATGGTGGATCAAGGTCTGATGATGAAGATTAGTAGATCAGGTGGACTGTTAGCTCAGTTTAAAGTACGATCTGTACTGAGGGATAGGATTAAAGCAGCTCAGAGCCGAGATCCTATTCTGGAAGAGCTTGCAGAGAATGTCAGAGCAGGGAAGTTCACTGATTTCACACTCGATGATGATGGTGTGTTGTGGATCAGTGGTAGATTGTGTGTTCCTGATGTGGATGATTTGAGAGAAGAGATCCTAGAGGAAGCACATTCTACAGCTTACAGCGTTCATCCAGGTGTTACTAAGATGTACCACAGTATCAGAGATCTATACTGGTGGGATGGATTGAAGAAGGATGTTGCTGATTATGTTGCTAAGTGCTTGACGTGTCAGCAAGTGAAAGCCGAACATCAGAAGCCTTCTGGGAAGCTTCAGCCTCTTCCTATTCCCGAGTGGAAATGGGAAAGGATAGCTATGGATTTTGTGGTCGGTTTACCTCGTTCGAAGGATGGATACGATTCCATCTGGGTGATTGTAGACAGATTGACGAAGTCTGCACATTTCTTGCCTGTGAAAGCCACATATTCAGTTGCTAGATTGGCGAAGTTGTACGTGAAGCATATTGTATGCCTTCATGGAGTACCTGTGTCCATTGTGTCAGATAGAGGTTCGGTGTTTACTTCTCGTTTTTGGCAGAAGTTGCAAGAAGCGATGGGCACTAGGTTGGATTTCAGTACTGCTTTTCATCCTCAGACAGATGGTCAGTCTGAGAGGACGATCCAGACACTGGAAGATATGTTGAGGATGTGTGTCATGGATTTGAGAGGTAGCTGGGATGATCATTTGTCGCTTGTTGAGTTTGCATATAATAACAGCTACCATAGCAGTATTGGCATGGCACCATATGAGGCGTTGTATGGAAGGAAGTGTAGATCCCCGTTGAGTTGGGATGAGATCGGTGAGAGAGTTTTGACTGGACCAGAGATGGTTCAGGATGCTGCAGAGAAAGTCGCCGTGATCAAGCGTAGATTAGAGACCGCAGTTAGTAGACAGAAGAGTTATGCGGATCCTAGGCGCAGAGATGTGGAGTTTCAGGTTGGAGATTTCGTTTTTCTGAAAGTATCTCCGATGAAGGGTGTGATGAGATTTGGCAGGAAGGGTAAGTTAGCATCGAGATATATTGGACCGTTTGAGATTCTGGAGAGAATTGGCACTGTTGCATATCGGTTGGATTTGCCTCCGAGTATGTCACAGGTGCATCCAGTATTTCATATCTCGATGTTGAGGAAGTATATCTCAGATCCTTCACATGTGTTGCAACCTGACAGTGTGGAAGTGAGTGAAGATTTGACGTTTGTGGAAGAACCTGTGGCGATCGTTGATTTTCAAGTTCGACAGTTGCGATCGAAGCAGATTCCGATGGTCAAGGTTTTGTGGCGTAGCGACAGAGTTGAAGAGCATACGTGGGAGACTGAAGCTGAGATGCGAGCTTCTTACCCGTATCTCTTTCCTTCCTGATTCTGTAATCTTGTTTTTAGAATTCGGGGACGAATTCTTGTAAGGGGGGAAGACTGTAATATCCCGTGTTTTTTTTTAAAAAATATTTTTACACTGTACCGGGATATACAGTGTCAATAATTTTTATGCATTATACGATATTTTTATGAGTTAATATGTATTTTAAACCTATTTTAATTACTGTGTCTTATATACAGTGTTTTACGTAAAATTTTCCCGGGACTTTCATTTTCGGGGAAATTTTCACGTAAACAATGTATTATTAATTATTTTAAATGTATTTACGGGTTTGCATGAACTCATACATATTTTTAAATTATTAAATAAAGTCTGTGTGTGTATATTTATTTAATTAGGGTTTATTATTACCCTAATATTTTATTATTTATTTATTATTATTTGATTATTTTATTTATTATTAAATTATTAAAATTTATTATTTTATTATTATTTATTTATTAATATTTAATTTTTTTTATTTTTTTTATTTTTTTTTCTTCTTTTCTTCTTCTTTTTCTTTCTTTTTCTTTTTCTTTTTCTTTCCTTTTCTTTCTTTTTCTTTTTCTTCTTCTTCTTCTTTCTCTCCCGCGCCCGACGCCGACCACCATTTCCTCACCGCCGTTTCTCCCTCCTCCGGCCACCGTTTTCAACACCGCCGGTCTCTATCTTCTCCTTGAGCTCCGGTGAGTGTTATTCTAGCTTTGGTTTGAGCTAAAATGGTCTAGAATTGCTTAGGTTTCGATTTGAAAATTTCAGCCTCTTTGGGTTTTCGATTTTTTTGAGCTTCGATTTGGATGATTCATGGAAAATTCCTTCACAAATGTTGTTCCTGGTAGCTTAATCTTCATGTATGAATTTTTGTAGAATTTTTGGAGATTGTTTGGATTTTTGGGTATTTTTGAATATTTTAATATTATTTTCTAATTTTCGGAAATTAATTATTTAAATTATGAAATTGGAGTTTATGGTTGAATTAGGTGTTGAAATGAATTATAGGAATTTATTTGGAATTTTTATGAATTTCTAAGTATTTATTTTTAATTATTGAAGTTTATGTGATTTTGTAAAATTAAGTTAATTGTGTTTTAAATTGAATTTAATTGGTTAATTGAGTTTAATTATTGATATTATTGATAAATATGTTGAGAAAATTAATTTTGGATAATTGTATGATTTTTGGTGAATTTTTGAAGTAATTTAGGTATATATATATATATAGGGGTATTTTGGTAATTTTACCCTAAATTGTCTAAAAATGTAATTTAATTGGTTTTAATATTTATTTAAGGTATAAAAATGATTTCTACAAAATATCTAGTATTTTTAACTAATTAAAACTATTTTCCGGGAATTATTTTCAATTATATATAATATACGGTTTTTCTAATAAAATGAGTTTTAATCGGTTTTTATAGTGTTTCAAGGTTAATTATGTAATTTCTACGTATGAAAATGTATTTCTGTGATTTAAGGATATTTTCGGTATATCTGGAATATTATTATGTGTTTGTGGACCCCGGTCGGTGAACTGTAGTCTAGAGTCCGACCGAGGGATTGTGATTGATTGTGGTGTTTATTTTTGAAGTGTATTTTCTTTGCAGGGTTGGCTCTACTCTTTTGAGTAGAGAGATGTCCGTTTTACAGGGGAGGTTCTGCCGAATTTCCGGTAGAATTCTCGTAAAACGTGATATCCAGTCGAACCCTAATTTCCGATTCTGTGTTGAATACTCTAGATTTAATTCTAGGATTTCTGTTAGGGTTATTCTGATGTCGATTAATTATTTCTTGTTTAGTTGCGCCGAGACCGAGGGTTAGTGGACCAGGCCCGTCGGACCCGTCTCGTGGAGCGCATTAGGTGAGTTACTATATTATATATATATGCTTAGGATGCATGATTTAGAAAATGCATGTTTTATTTTGACTAAATATGCATAAATAACATGATTTATATTCAAGTATGTTTTTGGTATATTTTTGGTATATAATAAATTATATACATGTTTTATTAATAAAATATATTTAAAATGTTTTTAAATATATTTTTAGTTTAATTCATGATTTGATTGGATTTATTTGACATATATATACTCAAAATATACCTGGTTTATGTTTGGTATATTTTCGGTATATATATGGTTTATATTGCTATTTCATTTATATCCATGCATCATTTATTTTTGTGAATGAATGTTTTATATTTAAGAATGAAGGATATCAATAGAACGTGCTACCTAGTGGGCAGCACTAGGACCGAGTACGTACCGGTACGCCTATAGCTTTAGGCTATATTACTAACTTATTTGTGGATATTGAATTGATTATGATTATTGATATGTGTGAGATGTGGTTTGGGTGTGATTGCTGGAGCTCGGTTGATCAAGTGTCTCGGGGCCAATCACACTGGCAGTTAGACTGCTGGAGCTCGGTTGACTTAGTGTCTCGGGGCCAGTCTACTGTCCATATGGATTAAGTGGATATATTTGGAATCAGTGAGCCTGTATGGCTAGAGTGTTGTTTAACACTATTTTCTGAGGTTGCGATATTCTAGGGTTCTATGTGATCCTTCATAAAAGTTGATTTTCAGACAAATATATAAAATGATTTTTCTGCATCTGTATGAATTTGCCTGTATATATACATATTACTCAGATACTGTTGACTGTATGCATTATCACTAAGAGTGTATGTATATATATTATAGTAATTCACTCAGTGAGGTCTGACTCCCCTCCGTTGACTATTTTTCAGGAGAGTCAACTTCCTCAGACCTCAGTAGCAGGTCGATACGCCGGATTTCTTCCGCCCCGGCTTCTTTATGTAAATTGTATACTTGAGTCTTATTTATTTTATCTAGACACTGCAGTAGTTGTGATTTTCAGTAGTTGTGAATTAAAGTATTTGTTTTAAAGAGATGTATTATAGTAAAACTGGATTTGTATAAAGATTATACATTTATGAGATTATATATGTGATGTGATGAGTTTTGAATTGAATCCAGTTGATATGGATGATATTGTAATATTTATGATTTTATTTTCCGCTGCATATTATATTTTTATTGTTATTATTGCATATTTATTTTATTTTTAGGCTTGCTACGGGTTCCGGATTCGAAAGAATTCCCGTTCCCTAGCGCCGGTCATGGCCCCTGTTTTGGGTCGTGACACAATATTACCAATTCTACCTCTAGACTTCCATTTCATGCTATAGAAAAGTTCAAAAGCAATAAGCACATTATCTATAATAGCACGACCTAGAATAAAGGCAAATTGAAAATAAAATCTTCAACCTATTAGATAACACTTTAGCCACAATTTTATAGATAACATTGCATAAAGAAATTGGCCAAAGATCTTTCATCTGGTTAGGAATTGAGCATTTTAGAATAAGCACTATATTCGTATTATTCAACCCATATGGGAAATAGCCCTCATTCAACCAGCTAGTATAAGTCACAAAAAGTCTTCCCTTAAAATATGCTAAATTTTTTAAAAAAAATGCCTGATTGAGACCATCCGGTCCTGGACTCTTTTCTAAATGCATTTGTCTAACAACAATGGTAAATTCCTCAAAAGAAAATAGTGCAATTAAATGTTCATTAGCTGCTTGAGAAACTATTATTGGAACAACACAAAAAAAAACTCTATATTAAGATTACTTGATGGAGAAAATAAATTAGAAAAATAAACTGAGAAAATTAGTTTCATTCTATCAATATCAGAGATCAAATTTCCTGATTCATTCCTTAAAGCCAAAATTTTATTACTTCATTTTATCGTTAATGCCACAGAATAAAAAAAGGGTGTTGTGGTGACTATTAGCTAACCAAAAAACCTTCGCCTTTTGTTTTCAGAAAAGTTCCTCATGCTCTTAAATAAATGAAAGATGATGTTTTCAGTTATTAAATTCATAAATAGCATCATCATCTGAACAATCTTGAAGCCTCTAAATATTATGTATATATTTAGTAATTCTATTTTTAAATTGATAGTTAAAATCTTTACCCCATTTAGCCTTGAACTCATAATAGTCTTGGAGTTTTTCAAAAGATGAGAACTAATAGCTTGTTGAAGGAAAATAGAAACAACTTCAATAAACCTATCATTTTTAAGCCAATAATTCTCAAACCGGAAATGATGAAGTTTAAAAGAGACAACTAAAGTATCCAAAGTAAGGATAAGAGAAATATGGTCTAAAACAAACACTGTCGAGCTACAAGATGATAGTTTAGAAATAAATCCAACTGTGGTAAAAGCTCTATCCAACTTCTCTCGAACCCAAGTAAAAGAGCCACACCCTCTCTCCCATGTAAAAGTTGTAGAAAAAACCCAAAAATAACCATTCCAAATGAGGATTGTTGCCTACTTTATCTAAACTAGATAATAAATCATTAAAATCTCTAAAGATGCACCAAGGAGCTATAAAGATAGTTAAAAGATGATAAAGAAAATTCCAAAACTCTCTCCTATGATTACGTTCAGGAAACTTATAAAAAAAAGTTAAATGCTACTCCTTATCTGTATCAGAGTCCACCAAAAAATCAATATGATTTCTTGAGTACCCAAAAACTTTACTTGTAAAACTATCCCTTCATAAAATAACAAGACCACCACTTTTTCCAATACTATTTACATAGAACTTATTATCAAACCCAAACTTATTATGAAGCTCTTTAATCCTAACTTCAAAAATAAGAGTTTTTATAAAAAAGATAAATAAATGCCAACAGGATATCAAATCCCTAAGAGCACGAACTGCACAAGGGTTGCCTAAGCCTCAGTAGTTCTAACATAACAAACTTATAATTCCTAGCAAGCTTGGAAACCAAGTCCTGTCGATGTATTGGAGACATCATTAGCTTGAGAATTACTAATATGATTATAAGAGGATAAATTATTTTTTAAAGAGCCATCAACATTCATGGACTCTATTATTTCTTCAATTTAAACCAACCCTTCTTCTTTTTTTCTCTTCTATAATTAAAAAGTCCTCTTCAAAATGGCCCATTTATTGTTTTAAGCCTAACCTAGCAAAATGTTCCACTCCTAATTGAAAAATTCACCTTCCTACTAAACTAAGAGGATCAGCTGCACTAGTTTGAATTTTGTTTCCCTTATCCTTGATTAGAAACCACCATATCATAAGATGATTTTGAATTTTCAAAAGTAGGTCTAACAGAAAGATTTGATTCATCCATTGACTAATCATGTAAATTTCCACCTTGGTCATTGTATAGCCATTTACTTATCACCTGCGCCAATCCAGTCCTTGTCGGAGCATGTAACCAAACACCCCATCCTCGGTTTAACTCATAATCTAATTTAGAAAACAACAACTCATAAAACTTTTATGTATGACCAATGATTCCACAAAGAAAATAGAAATTCCCAAGCCTCTCATACTTAAAATGGACCATAAAAGAATCCTCATTTGATTTACTAATTTTTTTGCATCTCTTTAAAGGTTGTCATATGTTAAGAAGCACCTTAATGCACATATATAAATGCCAAAGACTGAAGTTGTTAGACATCATACATTCAAAATTTGCCAATAAAATTGCCTAATTGCTTATCAATATATTCAGACATAAACCCCACTAGCAGCTAATAAACTTGAACCCATATCTCAGTATGGCTAAAATTAACAAGCAAAGGATCTTCACCTATCTGCATCTTATGAACTAACAGAAGATGATTATAAAAAAAGCCATGGTCCCCCATTCATAACCTTGTGCATATCAACATCATGAAAGAACTGTATCAGATAGTGATTTGTCTCTAATTCCTTAATGCATACTCCTATTCTAGGTCACCATATATCAGCAAGTTGATTTTGAAAAGTATTAAAAAAATTTACTTTTCGTTTAGTAAGTAATCTGCCCACTAAACAATTATTCAATGAACAGTAAGAGAAGGATCATCCACTACATCATTAAAATGAGATTTTCCTCCTCTTCCCTAGAAATCAACATCTCTACAAAACTCTCTTCCATGCTTAATCTAAACCAACAAGAAGACAAATTGCAGCACAAAAAGAAAA